>OZ018384.1:31812081-34212081 GCA_963969555.1 Polydrusus pterygomalis | reverse complement strand
ATAAATTTTGGCGCGATTCTGTCAAGCTATTTCAAAATGGCGACTGTTTAAAGTTTTTAAAAAATCTCTATTTGAATAAGCGGAAATGTTAAATCATTGATGTTTTTTTACAATTCAAGGTAAGAAATCTTCATTGTTTTACGTTCTGACATTTTGTGACTTAACAATAGTTATGGTTTATTTGTTATTTATTTTGTCAAAAAAATAAAAATGTAACGAAGCAAAACAAAACACAACAAAAAGGTGGTTTAACGTGGCAATTTTGGTAAACTTTTTCTTCTAAATATCCCCAAAGAAAATAATCTAGAGGCGTTAAGTCTGGGGACCTCGGTTGCCATTCAATTGTACCACGTCATCCAATCTAGCGACCTGAAAATATCTCATCTAAATATCTTCTCACATTGACACCAAAATGCGAGGGAGCACCATCTTGCTAAAACCAAATTGTTTCATTAGGTATGTCTGGACCTACTTCGTTGGGAAAAATTACAGTTAGACCAGGTATCAACTCGAAGGTTAAGAAATCCAGATACCGTTTAGCTGTGAGGTTTCCTTCAAAAAAGAATGGCCGCAGAATTCGGTTATTAATGATACCGGCCCATATATTTACTTTCTGGGGCCGCTGAGTATGCGCTTCAATTATCCATCGTGGATTTTCTTGACTCCAGAAACGATAATTATATCTGCTAATCACCCCGTTTAAATAGAAAGTAGCTTCATCCGAAAATAATATGTTCTGTGGAAACCTATTATTCTCGTCACACCGTCTCATCATTTCTCCGCAAAATTTCAAACGCCTATCATCTTCTAAAAGCTTTTGGGCAAGATATACTTTATAATGGGTATTTTTCGGCTTTCAAATCTTCCAATAGTACCTCTAGATGTATCATGATTTTGAGCCAATGAAACATGCGGATTATTCTGCAGAGAGTCCTTTACTGTGCCATGTTCATCAAATTTGTGGAATATTCTACTAGCAGTGCCATGTGAAATTTGATTATCCGGATATTTAGCATTAAATAAAGTGCACAATTCACTTTGACTTCTTATTTTATCTCCACATCCTAACAATATCAAGACTTCGATACGCTGTCTTTCCGACAAACCCATTTTTGTTTAGAAAATTGTAAAATAATACTTCGGAAATACCTAAATTAATTTTACAAGTTCACAATGTCACAAAATATCAGAACGTGAAACAATGAAGATTTTTTACCTTGAAAGGTAAAAAAAACATCAACGATTTATCATTTCCGCTTATTTAAATCGAGATTTTTTAAAAACTTTTAACAGTCGCCATTTTAAAATAGCTTGACAGAATCACGCCAAAATTACTGTACTCTACCATACTATACGAGATATTAGCTTTTAAATGATGTATCACAAGCTGTATGTTTTCATTTAAAAAAGGATCGATGTCGTCTTATCTTTGATAAATGTCTATAAAAAAAAACAAACGAATAACGTCAAAATGTGAGCATATATAAAACTAAATTGACGTGTCCGAGCATTTTCCCCAAAAGTTACAGCTAAAGGCTATATAAATTTTATTCCGGACTTCTGGGCAACCCTGTATATAGTTTTTTAAACAGAAACCTTAGGAAAATTTATTTTGTACTTCTCCAAGATATAACCGCAAAAATGTTGAACCATTCTGTCCCATATTTTTTAGTACATATTTAGAATAATTGGAAATAGTATAAAAAATAGTGAAAAATGCTATTTCCAGCGCTAGTTGCCCGGAGAGAAACTTTTATGTTCTTTCCGCAGTATAACTTTCCAAAGGCCCACATGTAAA
This sequence comes from Polydrusus pterygomalis, assembly GCA_963969555.1. Taxonomy (NCBI): domain Eukaryota; kingdom Metazoa; phylum Arthropoda; class Insecta; order Coleoptera; family Curculionidae; genus Polydrusus; species Polydrusus pterygomalis. The sequence continues at coordinate 34,210,283 of OZ018384.1, read as the reverse complement.
ATGAATTTGTATTAGGGATAATTTTAAAAATATACAACTAGTATCAAAATCTGTTATGTTTGATATTTAATAAAATGCGTTATGTTTATACAGGGTGTCTTAAAAGAATGGAATATCGCAAATATCTCCTTAATCAATGCATTGTCATAAAAACGCTCGGACACGTCGATTTGATTTTTACTTTTTACACATTTTAAAAATATCTGTTTCTATATAGGTTGTCCCACAAAAGCTTGGGACACGACAACTTTGTTTTTTCAAATGAAACACCACAATTTTTTTAACATTTTTGTATTTTACGGGAAATTCTACACAGATTCCATGTAACATAGTATGATGGCAAATATAATACAAGGTGTAAAAAATTACTTTAAAAAAAATTGAAGATACGTGTTTTTAGTCTAATTCCTCGCTAAAAGTTACACCTGTTCAAGTACCAGTAAATCAAGATGAGTTTTAATTATTTCTATTTTCGTGTCTCACGCTTGTCAATCAATTGACATAAATAAGTTTGAATTGTAATATTTACAAAAAGTAGTGATATTACTGCACATTATGGGTTATTTAACCGATAATGAGCGAACCGAAATATTAATATTGAGGGGCAGCGGCGACCGAAAACGAAGTCAATAAGAAGTTTGTTATTTGTTTAATGAAAAATATCCGAACCGGCAGATTACTCAGTCGACGGTAAGCAAAACTGTACAAAAATTTTCAACATACAGAAATGTTAAGAATCTACGAAAATCCGGGCGAAGAAATTCCTTAACTGATGATAAAAAACTAGATTTGTCTTTATCCATCTATGAAAATCCTCACTCTTCACCTCACTTAATTTATTATCAAGAAACAATGAATCGCATAGAAGTTCAATCCACAGATTTTTTAAGAGAAAAATTTCACCCGTATAAAGTGAATTACGTGCAAAGGCTTTTCGATAATGATGAGTGCGGGGCCTGAATTTTTGTGAGATCATGATGGAATTGTGTGATTGTGTGATTGCTTTCAGTTATATCAAAGGTGATGGAGAAAGCTATTAACCAACAACTTCTAAAATACCTGGAAGGCCTTAAAATTATCAGCGACCATCAGTATGGTTTTCGTAAGTCCAGATCAACAGGAGACCTGCTAGCCTATGTCACTCATCTTTGGAGCAACGCAATCGAACATCATGGGGAGTCCCGGGCTATTGCACTGGACATCTCTAAAGCCTTTGACCGTGTCTGGCACGAGGGGCTCCTAAGCAAACTGCGTTCTTATGGTATGCCCGGTCGATTTTGTTCATGGTTGTCTAGCTTCCTCAAGGACCGCTCTCTGCAAGTGGCGATTGACGGGTTTCTCTCAGACACCTTCACCATCAATGCTGGTGTTCCTCAAGGGTCCATATTATCTCCCACTCTCTTCTTACTGTACATTAACGACCTTCTAGCGAAAACAGAAAATCCATTATATTGCTTTGCTGACGACAGCACACTTATCTCATCTTTTACTTTGAAACCTCAAACATCGGCTACTGACGCACATCTTCGCAGACAACATGAGGTATCACGCCTCAATAAAGACCTGGAAGAAATTTTGTCTTGGGGTGACAGTAACCAAGTCGAATTTAACGCTCAAAAAACCCAGGCTGCAGTTTTCTCTAAGAAGGTCAACATTGCAGAACCCGATATCGTTATGGCAGGACACGCAATTCCACTGACTTCGTCTATTAATTTGCTGGGTGTCAACCTGGGAGGAAATATGTCTTGGCATAATCACGTAGTGGCAATCGCCAGGGCAGCTTCTCAGAAGCTCGGTATACTTTTCCGTACCAAAAAGTTGTATACACCTCAACAACTTTTGACACTCTATAAAGCCCAGATTCGACCATCACTGGAATACTGCTCTCATATCTGGAGTTCTGCACCGAAGCATACCCTTCGGTTGTTGGATTCCATCCAAAGGAGAGCCGTTCGTCTAATCGGCGACCACGAGCTGACTAAGAACCTCGACAGCTTAGAACATCGAAGACAGGTTGGTGATTTGACTCTCTTCTACAGATATTTTCATGGCAAGTGTTCGACAGATATTGCCCGCTCGATTCCACCTAGAGTAATGCATAGCAGAAACACACGACGAACCACTGCCGCCCATCCCTATGTGGTTCAACTTAGTACACCCCGAACATCATTGTTTCAGAACTCTTTTATTTGGAGGACGTCATCTTTGTGGAACGGCCTTTCTGAGACCGTGTTTCCAACCGAATATAACCTCCAACGATTCAAGAAAAACGTGAATCGCTTTCTTAGCACACGCACCGCTCCCAGAGCGCCTTAAAGGATTTTTCCTATAGTGCTTGTGCTCGATCATAAAAAAAAAAAAAAAAGTCCAAATCTCTTAGAAGGCATCCTATTTACCGATGAAGCAACTTTTTGTCTTAATGGAAACGTTAATAAGCAAAATTATCGTTATTGGGCTCAGACTAATCCACATTGGATCTTAGAAAACAACACACAATATCGGCAGAATGTAAATGTTTCGATGGGGATCATTAACAACAGGATGTTGGGACCTTGTTTTTTTCAACAAACACTAACGGCCGAGAGATATTTGGATTTTCTAACATTTGAATTAATTCCTTCTCTGGCAGTTATTTTCCCAAATGATCACGATCCAGATATTCCTGGACAACAGATATGGCTATAGCAAGATGGTGCCCCGCCTCATTATGGGCATGCAGTTCGGGAATATCTGAACACAATCTTTCCAAACAGGTGGAGTGGCCGCCTAGGTCACCCGACCTTACCCCACTAGACTATTTTGCTTGGGGGTACTTAAAAGAAAGGGTATATCAACACCACCCGTAGAATATCGACGATCTGATAGAACGAATTCGCCAAGTAACGAGGAACATATCGCCAGAAATCGTACAACATACCGTACAACATTTCTATGAGAGATTAGGATATTGCCAAATAGTCCACGGGGGCCATTTCGAACCTCTGCTAAAGCCGAATGCTTTGTTTCACTAGTTTAAATATAATTTTCAAACTTATTTTTTGAATTTTGTTTAAAGTAATTTTTTACACCTTGTATTATATTTGCCATCATACTATGTTACATGGAATCTGTATAGAATTTCCCGTAAAACACAAACATGTTAAAAAAAATGTGGTATTTCATTTGAAAAAACGAAGTTGTCGTGTCCCAAGCTTTTGTGAGACAACCTGTATAGAAACAAATATTTTTGAAATGTGTAAAAAATAAAAATAAAATCGACGTGTCCGAGCGTTTTTATGACAATGCATTGATTATGAAGATATTTGCGATATTCCATTCTTTTGAGACACCCTGTATAAAAAATCTACATTAAGGTGCTAATTAATTAAATATGCCCCGTTTGGACTAAGAAATAGTATCTACGTAAGCGTCTGCTTATAATGTTTTAATTAAAGAACTACATGGTTTCATCTGCGGTTCTTTCTGTTAAATAAAAATTTGGCTCATTAAAAAAATGTATCTCTAATAAAAGCATAAATTTATTTTAAGACGTTTTTTCTTTACTGATAATCCTATTTAGTATTTCTTTCCCTTGCTTTAAAAAACCGTTACTTTCCTTTCTGGAATAGGTGATTTCCGAAAAGGATACCACCCCATACAAATGACAAGTTTCACATTTAGAAGAAGGAAATAAAAGAATAAATCATTAAAAGGATGTTAGTATATTCTGAAACGTTAGATCAATTTATATCATTATTAAAACATTGTATAGTAAAAGAATTGTACGTGTAATCTCAATACTATGCCAACAACTTGTATACTTGATTTTCCGAGAAGTTTTATTTTTATAACTTTTTAATGAAAATAAAGCACGATTTTATGTAACCAAGAAAAGTGGCTATGTTAGATCCAAGGTTGTAAAAACCTTACGTAAAAATTAATGCTTGCTATATTATATTGGATAGTATTAAAAAAACCTGTTTCTGACTTATTTACTTAAAAAAAATTTAATATTCATAAATTTATGGGTAGGTATATGAGAAAACAAACAATAAAATAAAATAAAAATTATTTTCGGCTAGATATCACTGTTCAGAGGTCTAGTATCGATTTCTGCAGATGTTGCTATATGTCGACGAGGCAAGAATAAAATCAAATTAATCATCAACCTTACCTTCTCCTTTTTTCTAGCAATAAAGTAAACCTTAGATAGTGTTCACACTATTCATAGATATGCTAACAATTACTTAGTCAAAATAGTTTTATTGTATTAAGAGTCAAAAATAATGTGTATATCATATATAAGTAAGTTGTGACGGAAATATTTACCACATGGGAAAACGTGTATCGTAGTATTTTAAAGTGTAGTCGGAATCCAGATAGAAAATTTGTTCTTCGGTTTATTTATAGCGACAGTTACAAATTCTATGCAATAGTGTATCTAACGAAATATTTTATAAAACTTATATTCTTTATTATTATTGGCTAAAATAAAGTACGAAGCTTATAATTTTTTTCTATGGTATCCAAAAGACGAATTTAAAAAATATATTGGATTGTTTGTCTTAATGTTAGTAGTTGCCATTGATGATACATGTGCTTTTTATTATAATAGTTTTATTAAATATTATAGGTAAGTATACATATTTCCCTATCTTTTTACTGTTTTCTGTTTAAGCTCAACATCTGGGGACAGCTGCCCCAAATTATTAAACCAACCGGGCCCCAATATCCTTAGTTTTTCGTTGAATACAGGCATATGATAACATACAATAATAAAATTATTTTAGAAATCATTTTTTAAAACTAATAATCACAGAAAACTCAACCAGCATTAGTATTTTTAAGGGTGTGATAAAACAAGGATCCATTTACATTTTCATTAGTTTTTTAAAGAAAAATGCCTATTTTAGCCCTTATGTTCGTGTAGCATAAATCTAAAACCCAAATAAAATGTAATTATGGTCAAGTGTAAATATCATTCAAAGTCTAAAGAAAAAGGCTACACCATACATCAAAGAAAATGGATATTATTCCAGCGACTGGGGTAACTTTTAAAAGATATGCGAAACTAGGTAATAACTTTAAAATAGAATCACAGCGAATATTGTTGGAAACATCTCGCGCGACTCCAAACAACAGTCAGGATGAAAGTGACAGGAGCCGAGCTTAACGTCAAACCAAACAATATTAAACTTTTCCTCTTAGGCAACAAGCTTGTAAAACCGGCTCTAGCCAAACTTTTCATGTCTAAGTTTTTCCTTCGCCAAACTCTAAGGGCTCGCTTTGTCTTGCTGCTTTCCCAAAACACCAGAAGAAATTATAATATTGATGCCTTTTCTCTTCCACGTGTACCTGAATTCACGCAAACATCGCCCAAAACATTAAGCTGTCTTAAAATGTCTAGTGGGGCTTTTAAAAAGCCTGTAAATGCTTTTGTCTTTCTAAATTATTTCACGTCACTTGAATTCCTCATTACAGAAACTTTTATCAAAATATTTTGTAAATTTTCGTTTATTAAATATACCGGGTATATTATAAAAACAACTCGCCATGAAACGTGCTAATAAATTTTTGTGTTTCACGATAAAATATATTAATGATCGTGGTATGCGTGGAACCATAAACTAAGTAAACGTAGACTACCTAAATATAAGAAAGTGAGGCGCGAGGCCGCTAAGAAAAAGCCAAGAAGTGAAGTAACTTGAAATAAACTGGTCAACAAAAAGATCGTACCATTCAATTTTTAGACCTATTTTCAAATTGCTGTAACTTTTTTAAAAATTGACATTTTTAAATGTAGTTTCCAAATTTGGAAAGCGCGATTTTTCTACTTTAACCTGTATTTAATTTATTTTTGGTAGAATCAATATTATTATGATACACAGCGCGATCAATAGAGTGCTGCAAAAAAACACAAAATTGTAGTGTGTGCCATTTCAGTGGTGATTTTTTTTGGTCGTTGCAATATGGGTTTTTACCAAGGTAGGATCAATATCTCTCTTTGCCAGTTTTTGAATTGAGGACCTCTGGCTTTAGATAGGCCAATAAACGTCAAATTTTGGTAATTATTGCTTTAAAACGCTATCGCTATAACTGGAAAACGGATTGATGGATTGCAATACATTGATAAATTTCCAAGGCTAAGTTAATGTCAATTAAACAATGAAGTTACCTATAGCAGCAATACGTTTCTATAGCAACGATGAAATAATGTCATTGTCGTAGAATATTATTAAGTCAAATAAAATGTTTGTCTTTTTTAAAGCTAATTTTATTTTTTACAAATGCCAAGACTAAGCCAAAATGAACTGAGAAATATAGTGCGGTAAGTTTTTGGCTACCAAAATTTAAAAAATAGAGTTAAATAACTAATAATTTTACAGGTTGTGCCATCAAGGCCGCACTATACAGGATATTGCGGAAATTGTGAACACCACAATATCTATTGTTAAACGGACACTAGCTAGAGCACGGACCTATGGTAGTCCAAATTACCGCCAAGAAGGTCGCTGCGGACGAGCCAGAAAAACAACAGCCAGGCAAGATCGTCTTATAATGCAAAACGTTAATCGCTGTAGGACCCTAAATGCTACCAAAAATTGCCGAAGCTTCCAAGCAGCAACTGGCATAATGGTATCCATGCAAACGATAAGGAGACGGCTCAATGAGCGTGGACTGAAGGCGCGCAGTCGTGCTGCTAGCCCAGCTTTGCTGGCTACTAACAGAGCTGCAAGGAGGCGGTGGGGGTGCAGATCATGCTAACTGGGGGATAGCAGAATGGAGAAGATGCATGTTTACGGATAAAAGTAGGTTTAATTTGTATGAAAGTGATGGAAGAATTTTAATCTGGAGAGCAAGAAATGAACTATATCTGGAAGAAAATATGGATGCAAGAGTACCATTTAAAGGTGGAGGAGTTCTTGTTTGGGGTGGTGCGATGTTGAACGGGAAAACGGATTTGGTTATTTTGATAGGAAAATCGATGAATGGTGAAAGGTAGCGAGAACTGTGCATTCGGGATATTGTTATTCCTTTTGCACAAAACTTTGGTGACGATTTTGTCTTAGTAGATGACAATGCTCGACCACATAGAGCCAGAATCGTCCAAGAAGTCTTAATGGATAACAATATCCAAAGGATGAATTGGCCTGCAAGATCACCAGATATGAATGTGATAGAACATGTATGGAGTTGGATGAAACTAAGATTGAATGACGGAGAGCATAATTTTAACAACTTGAACGAATTGGCAAATGCAATAAGAGAGGAATGGAACGATATTCCCCAGTACTTCCTTGCAAACTTGGTGAGTAGAATGCCAAGAAGAGTAATGGAAGTTCTAAGGGTTCACGGTGGTCCTACTCACTATTAATTTTATTTGTTATTCTTTTTTTTTGTTAAAATGTAATCAATTTTATTTGCTACCATTAATGGTGTTAATATTGTTTATAAGTGACACACTTTGCTGGCCAAATGGCGCGCAAATAAACGTTTAATTTTTTTTAACGACTTTGTTGATTACCCTGTATATTAATAAAATTCTCACCTTTCGTAAAATACGTAGGTCATAGAACGTCTCCATGAAATGGGCTTTTTGAATGTAAAAAACTCGTTGAAATCCATCAATCCATTTTCCAGTTGTAGCGTTTTAAAGCAATGATTACCAAAATTTGACGTTTATTGGCCTATCTAAAGCCAGAGGTCCTCAATCCAAAAACTGGCAAAAACGTCTAGAGATATTGATCCTACCTTGGTAAAAACCCATATTGTAACGACCAAAAAAAAATCACCACTGAAATGGCACACACTACAATTTTGTGTTTTTTTTGCAGCACTCTATTGATCACCGTGTTTATCATAATAATATTGATTCTACCAAAAATAAATAAAATACATGTTAAAGTAGAAAAATCGCTCTTTCCAAATTTGGAAACTACATTCAAAAATGTCAATTTTAAAAAAAGTTACAGCAATTTGAAAATAGGTCTAAAAATGGAATGGTACGATCTTTTTGTTGACCAGTTTATTTACATTCGCTAAATGTTTACCAGAGTATCGATTGAACGATGGGTATTATTTTATATAAACAGCGTATGTTACGGGTGGAAAAGTATCTTATGTAAAGTACGTTCAATATAAACGCAAAATTATCGCATCCTTTATATTTTGAAGAACAAAAAAGTCTCTCGCGTAAACATGATGTAAAAAATATAACAAAGAAGCCGCAAATGCCACCCGCAAATATTGCACAGGTGTGTATTCAGTATATTCATTAATAATTTATTTGCTATAAAATGTTAAAAACAAACATTCTTTGTTTGCAATTCTCTGGTAAGGGATTGATGTTTTCTTGGACAAACTTTTTGTAACTGTCTGAAGCATACAATATATCTAACCGCAAAATTTGTCGGCGCTTTAATATGTAATTATGGTAAATAAAGCATTGATGCCACTAATTTAGGTCTACAGTCTGTTTTTTTTTAACGCGGGCCATAGGGATTTAAATGGTAAATCTTTAAGTCTATGTTAGGCACATTTCGATTGAGAACTACGAGTTAAAATTTTATACAAATATTTCTTGTGGTCTCATATCCAATTTAGGACCATGTTTGTGTTACATTACTAACGCAAAACATTGAAAAATACCATTTTAAGTTATAATATCACGCTGTTTTGCCCAGCCTGTATATTAAGTTTACCCAGGTATGTTTGACATAAGCTGGTATGTGACATTTTTATAATATTTGGCAAATTGTACCGAAATTATACAATGTTGATGATTATTTAGTTTGTATTAAATATGTTTTATTTTAAGTGGTTTAAAATGTATTAATTTACTTAATTCTAAAGCAGAACTTTTATTTCAATAAAGTTTAATAATTTTCCTAAATATAATCTACAACAATAAACTTAAAACTTATATAAACTGTTCGAAGTGCCCTCCATTTACAGCCAAACAGTACCCCAAACAATCATAAAAATGCTTTCTAACATTCGACAACTGTCGCGCTGTGATGCTGCGTGAGGCCTCGATTATTCTGTTTTTTAACTCATCGACATCATTTGGTCTTCCTCTTACGTTATCAAAAACTTTTGATGTGAGGTATCCCCAATAAAAGAAGTCCAAAGGCGTGATATCCGGGCTTCGAGCGGGCCATTTAAAAGGTCTAAATCGTCCTACCCAGCTGCCCGGAAACACATTATTTAGATATTCCGTTACAATTGTTGCGCTATGAGCTGGAGCTCCATCATGTTGAAATATAATTTCCTCCGTTCTGTGGGCTAGCGCAGGACCTACTTCCAAATGTTAAAGATCCATATATTTTTCTTTGGTAAGCGTACCGTCTATAAAAAATGGACCAATATAATCATATTTCCTAGAATACCTGCCCATACATTTACATTTTGTCGCCACTGGGTATGCGTTTGATGCACCACATAGGGATTTTCTCGCGACCAGACTCTAACATTCTGCTTGTTCACACTTCCATTAATATTAAAGGAGCTTTTATCTGTAAACAGTACGTTACTCGCAATAGGTACCTGGGTTGTTATTAATTCGTTCCATCCATTCTTCACAAAACTGCATCCGTTCAAAATAAACACGAGGTAAAAGTTCCTGTACGTTTCGAATTTTAAAAGATTTGTATTTGTTTTTTTTCAATGCTTTGTAACAACTGCTTCTAGATTTGTCGAAGCGTTCAGCAAGGTGTGTCAAGTTGGATGATGGTTGTTCTTCTACTGCCATGCACAGACCCATTCGGAATTCTTCAGTTACAACAGATGAATTTCTTTTTCGTTTTTTATGAGAATCATCAAGACATCCAGAAGTCATGAAATTTCCATGCAATCGTCGTACGGTAGACTTGCTGGGAATGGGACGGTTTTGATAGACAGCGGGAAAATTATCAGTAACTTCCCGATATGACATTCCTCTTATGCAGTTTGAAACCATTTCAATTCGTTCTTTTACGGTGTAGCAAGACATAATAAATTTCAAAACTACTTTAATGAAAGTCAGGAAAATACTGACAGCCGTGTCAATATTTTTTTTTATCTAAGGTAGTTAATTACATAAATTACAAGGGGGTAAAAAAGTGTAATAAAAAAAAATAAAAAGGGCTTTTTTGGGTATCTCTTGGAGCTTTTTTGCACAGATTGTATGTTAATTTCTTCCTTCCATCTCATATTTTATCTATTCTCAAGTTTTAATATTATTTGTTTAATATAAATGTTCCTAACATAGGCCCTAATATTTACCATGTAAATCCCTATAGCCCGAGTTTAAAAAAAACGCACTGTATACTTTAATTCATTAATTGTAATGCTCGTCAGGTTTTCCTGCAAATAAGGAAATGACTGACAGTAGAGAGGTGTATTTCAGAATACGTTATTTGTGATTTTTAATAAAAGTATTTGTCATACAAATGGATAAAAAGAAGTACCTCTTTAATTTAATAGTAGTAGCCGAGTTCTTTTAACTTTATTGTAAATAGCAACGCAAAGCCGACGGCTAAGTTAAGCGTTCCTTTTAAAAATATAACTTATACCTAGGACCTTATAATAACAGGATTTGGCGATATAATAACAAAGCCCGCCTTTTCATTACCTACAGGAAAGGGGCGATTGTATCGAAATATAAATGTATCCGAAAACGTTTCGTCTTTTGCTTTATTGTTAGGGTCAAACTTTTCTAGTGGCCCCCATACATTATCTTTTATTTCGTTTTTAAGCTGTACATCAAACATTTAGCGCCAATAATTTTAGAACAAATATCTGGTACCCATTTAAACCATAAAAAATTAACGGGGTGACATTTCATAGAATGGCCTTTCGTCATTCATCGAAAAAAGGGTATTTGTCCATATAACATGGCGCGCTTGTTCAATTTAAATGAAACGAAATGAGAAAAGTTAGCTCGTAAATCAAAAATCAGACGACATGATTCATAAATGTTTGTACGAGTTTATTGAAAAAGTGCTAAGTCCGGTGCCATAAATAGCAATCAAACGGGACAGTAAATTACACATTGGCGTTATCGTGAAAAACTAGAGATTCTAGAAGGGTCCAGGCGAAGTGGATTATCCTGTCAGTGTGATGGGTTCAACTTATTAGCTCCCGATTATTTTCGTCTAAGCTATGTCAATTTACTTTTCAACCATGTTTTAGGTGGATTTTTGAGTTACGACATAAGTATTATGATTAGGCTTGATGGCAGCGTCGTACACACAGCAGCAGTCATAGGACTTGTGGATTACAGTTTAATAAAAACAAGTTGTTTTTTTTTGCTTAACGCATCTATATCATATTCTGGAACATCAAGTGACCATTTATGACACAATTTTTGTTTTTTTGCTGGCGGTTCAAGCTTTCAAGTTGACTGTAATAACGACTTTCGAAGCACAGATAAATGCAGATTGATTTCCTCATCAACAGCACTGTTTAACTTAACACTAGTTCACAAGTTTGACGTATGATTCCTCTGGGTAAGTGATTAGCACAGTACCCGAGCCGGTAATGAGATCATTGTTCTAGAATCTAAAAATAACCTCGTTAAAAGTTTGTACGTTTTTAAATAACAAATTGATCATTGTTTGAAAGTATAATAGTTTCTATTAGTAGAATAACCTTGTTAAAAGTTTGTACCCTTTTTAACAAGTTTGATCAGTAGAAGTTAAGATATTTGTGGATTCCTTTTAATAAATCCTAGTTTTTAAGTAACTACATTTAATATGTTACTTTTAAAAGTACTATAACTAGCTTCATACAAAACAGTTAACTCAAAATAAGTGGCAACGATAAAGTTAAAGTTTTAAATATAGTGTGTTACTGTCATCGCTTATCCATATCGGCGTAAGTTTGTTCTTTATTTAGTTACCAGAATTTTGCTGAAAAAGCTTCTAGAAGCATGAGCCAATAATGCACTAAACATATTGTTCAACTTTTATGTATAAAGGGTGTTTTTAAATTACGGACGCAACGGAAAAAAAAATAATGTGGAATTTCGGTTAAGGTTAAGACTTTCTTTACAAAAAGTTTCATGTATAATAATAATCGCATATTATATATAGGGTGTCCGGGAAAAAGGGGGAAAATCTCCCGAATATGAAAAAAACACGTAAGAGGAATACTACAAGTTCATATAAACTTCTTTCGTATCGGCCTCCTCTTCGGAGATACGGGCTCCCAAAGAGCTCCCATGGAATTCAGTTTTTGACACATAATTATTAAGCCAACAGGTATATTACATTTTTTTTATATGATGTATATGTCGTAGGCTGATAGTGAAATCCGTCATTTCATGAAAAGCCTAGTCATATCATGCTGCACGCTAAAAGGTATATTGGCAACTGGTTTGTTCGTTGTTCCCCAGAGCATTTTTTTTAAATTTAATTTAAATTTTATTTTTATAAAATAATATTAGTTGAAAAAATTGAAAAAAATGCTCTGGGGAACAACGAACAAACCAGTTGCAATATACCTTTTAGCGACGCTTCATGATATGACTAGGCTTTTCATGAAATTACGGATTTCACTATCAGCCTACGACATATACAAGGTAAGACCCTTCAAATTACTATCCCAGAAAGTGTTGCGAATTACTCACAGCTGTAGGGACGAACTAGCTGTGACACTAATGTGCCCATTTTTTTTACGCCCTGTATGATAAAAACTTTGGATATCGTTTTTTACATACCTTTAACTATTGGCTAAAATTAAGTACTCTTCATTCATGTCGCTAATCCTAACCGTTTTCGGAAAAACGTAATTTTATTGCCATCATGTATTTAGCGTATTTTGATAAAAGATACATCTTTGTTTCTATAAATTATAAATGTTCACTTTTAACTGCTTAATATTAGTATTAGTGGGGTAGTAATTTGAAGGGTCTTACCTGGTATACATCATATGAAAAAAAAATTGAAATATACCTGTTGGTTTAATGTTTCAAAAACTTAATTCCATGGGAACTCTTTGGCAGCCCATATCTCCGAAGGGGAGGCCGATACGAAAAGAAGTTTACATGAACTTGTAGTATTCTTTTCACGTGTTTTTTTTTATATCCGAGAGATTTCCCACATTTTCCCGGTCACCCTGTATATTATAATGTCTTGTACATGAAAACATTTTAAAAGATTTTTAAAATCATATATAAATTCCGCCAAACTTTCTATCCTCTAATAATAACCAATATCCCAATAAAATCGGCATATCATTTGGATACTGTAGATGGGTTTCTTTTAATGTCAACAAGTAGGCAGCTGCAAATGTATCCACTGGTACGTGGCAGTTACACGCAGACCGACAAAAAGTGAGTAGCCTCGAATTTTGGCTCTCAAGCCTCGAGAAAGTTTGATAGAACGTCTATTTAATACGTAGGTATATTATGTACATTACGTAAGTTACGTTGTTGTTTGTTGTCCTTGGTTGAGGGTTAAGTTAGTTTAGTTGTGTAGTTGGTGTATTGGTGACATGTAAAATGGACAAGAAAATAAAATATGTACTTTGATGAAGGGTTGTCTATTTAACTTCTAAGGGAGTGTGGACCTTTTGTGGAACGAATGACTGGCTAGTACCTATTTACTGTTAAATGTTCACTCTAAAAATAAATCTTGTAAAACTACAGCAATAATAATTGGTTATTTCTTGCCAGCAATAGTACATATAATATTAGAGCGACACCGTAGAATTACATGATCCATGTGAATTGATTGTAAATAAATAACTGGATAAACACATTTCTTCCTGTATTTTTGCTTTAAATATATTGTTAATATTCATGTGAATTTACAAGGAAATCACAATAAATACGGAATATTTCTTTAAAAATTGGGTAGTTTTTTAGTAAAATCACAGCTAACATTAGGTAAAATTACACGTTAATACACTTTAAAAAAATTTAATGTATATTTTTAGTTCTTATTACAGTAAATTATCTGTTCCAACACTGCAATTTTACAGTAATAAATAATGTAATAAATTTGTAATATTACATAATAATCAATGTATTTTAATTTTTATAACGCTCGTTTTATTTGACATTATACCTATACATTGTGTGTATAAAGTCCAGAACCCCATCAATATTTTTTATTATTATTAGATCTTTTTCCTATGCACATGCTACATTAAGAAAACTTTTTCAAATATACATAAGGATGGTAGAGAAAAAAGTTGCATTTTCTCAAATGGGAGATAATATTTTTTGATGTATTTTCGAGTTCTACACAAAATTGTAGCCTAACTTCATGAAGCATGTGCTTTACCTAAATTCACTAGACAAAAAGATATACCAATTTCAAAATATATACTTGGTAAACGTTTCTTACCATTTACTTTTTATACCTTTATATTATCTTAAATAAAACACCATCAGTACTGTGGCGATGGCGCTGATATTTTTTCACATTGTCAGTTTTAATACTACTAGGTTAAATAAAAAATGTGAAGACATACCAGCACCACAGTGCTGGTGCTTGTTTTTAAGATGATAAAATGGTATAAAAAGTAAATGGAAAAAATAATGTTTTGTAATACTATATATTTATATAATATACAATTTGAATACATTAAAAAGTAGATTTTCCCATCTAAAAAAAATCAACCTTTGTCTTTATCATCCTTATGGTGCACCCTGTATATTTGAGAAATTTTTTTTAATATACATTGGAAAGAGGTCTATAAACATTATACAGGGTGTGTCAACAAGGTGTTCGCCTTCGATAGTGCCTAAACTATAAGAGATTTTCAAAAAAGTGTTATATAAAAGTTATAGGATTGACAATGGAGCATAACGTTAAAATATTTTATGATATACAGGGTGGCTCAAAATAGCGGAACACGAAAAAAGTGTACTTTTTTTAAATGGAACACCCTGTATATTTTTTTATTTTTAAATTCCACATAAAATTATAATTATTTTTTATTAAATGCATTATTAGTCTATACTTCATAGTTACCGAGATATTGACTGTCGAAAAGTGACATTTTTGAACTTTGACAGCTTCTAACTTTCTAACAGTACAAAACGGCTTACATATCCCATGTCTTCAATTTGTATTATCTTCCCAAAAAATCAACTTCCGGTTAAACCGGATGTAACTCGAAAGCAGGAAATATAGTTGTTCCGGTTTAACTGGAAGTTGATTTTTTTGGGAAGATAATAAAAATTGAAGATAGGGACATTTAAGCCGTTTTGCTCTAAGACGTACTGTTAGAAAGTTAGAAGCTGTCATATTTCAAAAATGTCACTTTTCGATGTATAGACTAATAATGCATTTTATAAACAATAATTATAATTTTATGTGGAATTTAAAAATGTAAAAATATACAGGGTGTTCTATTTGAAAAAAGTACATGTTTTCTTGTTCCGCTTTTTTGAGCCACCCTGTATATCATAAAATATTTTAACGTTATGCTCCATTGTCAATCCTATAACTTTTATATAACACTTTTTTATAAATCTCTTATAGTTTAGGCGCTATCGAAGGCGAACACCTTGTTGACACACCCTGTTTAAAACACTTTTTGATTTAACATCAGGTTTTCGAAATATTGGGGGTCCGGGACTTTCTTTACAGTGTATGGATATTTATGTTAAACCTATAAAATAAATCAAAAATTATGTGATTTAAAGACAGCATAACAACTAAAAAATTTAAACAGAATTTATGTTGCAGTTCTGTGGAAAAATTGATGTAAATTGTAAATACGTATGGATCCACACATAAAACCACAAAATGAGCATTTATACATAGTAAAACTATACAATACTTACTTATTAAGTACTTTCTTAATCACAAAATAAAACACATAGGTAGGACTGTATAAGAGGAAAAAAGAACAGACCGATGCCGGCAGGTGTGCATCAAACCAAACAATGGACGCGACGGCCGCGCCTCTTTCGTTGTGCCGAAAAGTGACGGGGAATCCCACAATTCCCACAGACTAATGCCGTAAATTCACAGCAGAATCACATAAGTTTTACAGGTGCGTGTAATATTTATGTGATTTTGATATTTTACATGCATTTTTTTGTGATATCACAATACTTACTGTAAAAATTATTTAAAAACACATTAACGTATATTTTTAAAGATAATGTACAGATCAAGTGCATGTAAAATTACAGCATATATGTAAAAATATAAGACTATTTTACCTGTAAATAATAATATGTATTAAAATTACCCCTAATTTTTAGAGTGTTGACCAAATTTAACAAAATTGATAATAAAAAGTTTTCCGTTTGGCAAGTAGATTCACGCACTCGCTGTTTACTAAATAAAACAATATGTTAAAAATTAAAATAAAGGCAAAGAAAGTGCCAAAAATTTAGTATTTTAATAAAAATAGACTAGGTACCAAACGTGATGTTAAAAAAATTAAATCCCATTAAAAGGCAGAGCTGCAACGTGCAACTGTATAATTATATACACAGACGAAAGCTTTATTTTCTGTTAGTCTACCCCTTCATTATCCCATGTTTACACTATCTTGTGCATTTAAATTAAATTTTAAATATTAAGTTTGTATTTTAAATATTAATAAAGTTTTCTGCAGTAAGTGAAGTTACACTCTAAAATAAATGTGTTTTTTAAGTTTGGGTCGTTAATTTTAAACTATTTATTTTTTTTATTGCTTTTCCAAAGCGTAGAGGTATGAACGATTGACCGCACAGAAGGAGACCTATTGTAGTTCAACACATAAACCGATATACAGGGTTAGTTGAAATAACCGGAACGGCTAATTTTCTTTAAAACTATACCAAGGCTAAATCAATGACTTTTGGTACAGGCGGATAACTTAAAAAATTGAATTGAAAATTGACAGTTGCGACGTTGCCTGATTTTTAGTTTTTTCTGTAACTCAAGGAATGTTTTTTTTTCAAATGTAACACTACTCTTTTTTTTTATTGAATACGATTCCTCCCATCAACATTACCATTTCCTGATAGTATCAAATTTGTATCTCAAATAGTTCTATGGGAAAAAAAGTTAATTAGTTAACTCTAACTCTAAAAAAATCCAATCTATTTTCATTTAAAAACGTTTCAAATAATGTGAAAAGGAAGGTGAGATATACTACATACCTACCAAGTTATCACTGTTATTCTAAACGACTATCAAGTGAGACACTATTTTCATGTTTTTTATTTTCTCTGAAAGAGGTTTTAAGTCCTGCACCCCATTTATAGTCCAATAATCATCCCCGTTAAAAAGAAGACACACGAAACAAAAAAAAAAATCATTTTTGTCCTCACAACCGCATATCCAGGATTTTATATTATATATTTATTTGTCAAATTTACGCGTAAACTGTGCCTTACTTTTACATTTTGATTGCACTTGTACTATATTCAATATTGGTAGTGGCCGCCCTGTATTTTTTAAATCAAGTTTTTCACTTAAGCTCAGAGAACTAAACACAAGCTTTTGTAAATCACTGACCTTCATATTAAACGAAATTTTCCAACTTTATAATGTAACTATAATAAATCAAAACAAATAAACAAAAGGTGAGCGGCATCGACAGGTCGAATCGCGAGTCGCGAACAGCTGTTGGGCGGAAAATTTTGAGCTCCCCGTTGTGCGATATGTAGGTGACGTCACGCCTCCGTAGTCATAACGAGAAGTCGCGTTTAATCGGGACGAATAATCGGTCGCCCGCGCTTAGTATAATCTTGAGAGCGCGCAACTCGCTTGTCTATAGCCTGCCCACTGGAATAGGGCTATGTTTGGTTTGAATTATACCCGCGCTTAGTATAACCTACCCGCTGGAATAGGGTTATGTTTGGTTTGAATTATTTTAATGAATTGCTTACATTGGTTTTTTAAGTAAAGTATTTTTGAATTATGTTTGAAATAATTGCAGGGAGGGCGGCGCCCCAGAGCCCTTCATTAACGAGCCGCCACTGACTATTGCTCATAGCAAGCCGACAAGAGCTTAAATGCAAAGGTCCGCCAGGTTTCTCGCGAGTTCCACAACAAAAAAGCTGTTTTCTGGCAACGAATCAAAAAACTTAACACTCCTCGATGAGCCAAGTACAGTGCGAGCAAAAATTATTTGCATCAAAGAGGGCTTGGATTAAAAAAAGTTGAGCTTGGTTTAGATCACAATGATATGGGGACGATATATGTAACCAAATCTAGGTTAAAATTTTGTCAAATTAATTTTATGACATGATATGCCAAACTAATGAGTAGGTAATAAAATAAGTAGACAAATACAAATTTATTTTTGTTGTTTACAAAATTAACAAAGTAAGAATATACAGAAAGAAAAAGAAAAATAATTACATAAATTGCTGAAAATGGCCACCGCCATGCTCCAAGCATAAATTCACACATATTTTCGAAAGTGTGGACCAGCATCTCTGGAGAAGAAATGTTACCACATTCTTGGATAATCCTTTCTTGTAATTGTTTCAAATTTGCAACTGGTGTTTTAAAAATAGTGTTTTTTAAATTAGGAAAAACGAAGTAATCCATAACCGTTAAACAAGGTGATCTAGGTGGGAATTCAATGTCTGATCCAAAACTGATCAATTTGTCGTCGAAAAAATTGCGTAAGTAGTTAATCGTTTCGGCGGCTGTATGGGCGGTTGCACCGTCCTGTTGAAAATATCCAAAACATAGTTCGTCAAGTAATTGCTCCACAAATGGATTCAAAATATTGTCTCTATACCGCTGTGCTGTAACTGTGTCATGGAAAAAAATAGGACCAACAATTCTTCTTTGGGAAACAGCTAACCAGACACCAATTTTTTGAGGGTGCAATGTGGACTCTACAAAAAAATGGGGATTTTCACTACTCCACATGCGTGTATTCTGAGAATTCACATAACCGGAGAGGTGGAACCAGGCTTCATCCGAAAAAAATGTCAGGTCTAATAAATCATTTCTTTCCAATAAATTTTGGGTAAACCATTGAGAGTAATTATTATTCCTGCGTCTTTCAAAATCTGCGGCTTGTATTTCTTGGAATACTTGCACTTTGTAAGGAAATAAATTTAGCTGCTTCTTAATAATAGTCCTGCATGTTCCAAGATTTTCCCACTTCTTGGGACAGGCGTCTTATACAATTTGTTGGCGTAATTTGCATTATTTCACGAACGTTTGCAACAAGTTCTTCTGTTCTTACAGATGGTCTTCCTGCTCCTTTTTGTGTTGTATAGAACCTGTTTCCCTAATCACAGCCACGGTTCTTTTTAGGCAATGATAAAAATCCCCAGCAATAAAAGCAACGTAAGGAAAATGTTCGTGAAAATCGTCCATTGTCAAACCATTTACTGTAACCCCGTTTCGAAAATACGCTTTAACCATGAATGTTTTGTGCTGTTCCGTAAAGCCCATTGTGTGAATTGTTTAAGAAATTGGAAAAATTAGCGATGAATCAAATTACTTGTAACGACTGTCAAAGATGACGGAATATCTGATTTATTGTTAATTCAGGTAGTTACTGACACCCAACAGGTATTAAAGCTCTACGGCTAAGCATTACGTCCTTAGATGCAAGACCCTCTTTGATGCAAATAATTTTTGCTCGCACGGTACTATTTAAAGGGTTTATTTAACTTTTTCTGTGTTTTGGTTTATGGTATTAAATACAAAATTGAAATAAATTTTAATTTCTTAAAAATAGAAAGTTGCCTCATTAAAACGGGCAACAAAGCATTCTCAAGAGGTCTCTCATGCAAGTTAACTGTGCCCGACCCCTATTAACTGGTTGCGGCGTTTACCGACATAAATTAACAAGTTAAGTTGGAGAATTAATTATTTACCTGTTATTTATTATTTGCTTTATATATACTTACAGAAAGAAAATTAGTGACTCCTAACATGCAGTATGCATAGCACATCAAATATAGTTTATTTATATAAGATGAATCACAACTAGGTCAAAAAAATGCTAGGGTTACAATAGAAACCCCTTAGCAGAAACTAAGATGCTACTTCTAATGTGAATCCAGAAACACCAATTGCTTGGCTTATTGAAGTCTCATAAAATAACACCTTCAAAAAATAGAAATGCATATTAACTGTATAAAATGCAGACTATGATAGTAAAAAGATGGAAACCGTCTCACATAATAATATATTTTTTGAAGCCTTGACATTTGAACAAATTCAGCTAGGAAGGAATATATTGCACTAGAAGAAATCTACTGGACCGGATTGAAGGGACTGGTCTATTTTCTTCAACAAAACAGGGACACAAAATGAGCTATACAGTGTCACCAGTAAAGTCCGCATCATATTGGATTTTTTTTATTAATAGCTTTATTCAAAATTTGACTTTGGCATCAAGTTCTGCTTCGATCGAGATAAAAATTAAACAAAAAAATAGTAGTCACGTAATTCGCATTATCTGTCAAAATTTAATTTTTTTCCAAAAATTCCAGAAAATATCGAAAAAATTATTAGAAAAAGTTTTTTTAAATGCAGTTTCTAGCTCACATGCAAAGTTTCAGCTGCATAAGATAATTTTAATTTTTTACCTATATTTTGTAAATTGCACCACTTTTGCAAAATAAGACTCAACGCAACCTACATAAAACTTCTTAGTTTTGACAATGCTTTATTTCAGATAAATTTAAAAGTAGCGCCATAAATGTGTGTTTTTCTACAAAATCAAAATTGGGCTAGTAAAATTTGGTCGCATATGATGCAAAGTTTATTTGTTTTGGACTCTGTATAAGATAACTTCATAAAATAAGTCTTTTTGAAAACGTAGTTTGTGTCTGACAATAATACACGTAAATATTAAGACAAGAAAGAACACAGTGTCATCAGTAAAGTGTTCATTAGGTGGAAAATAAATTTTAGTTTAACTTAACGTAAAGTTTATCTATTTTCAACGATTTAATTTAAAACCCCTTTACTTTATTTTTATTTTTTTACTTTCAGACACAAACTACGTTTTCAAAAATACTTATTTTATGAAGTTACCTTATACAGGGTCCAAAACAAATAAACTTTGCATCACATGCGACCAAATTTTAATAGCCCAATTTTGATTTTGTAGAAAAACTCACATTTAATATGGCGCTACTTTATAGAAAATGTATCTGAAATAAAGCATTGTCAAAACTAAGAAGTTTTATGTAGGTTGGGTTGAGTCTTATTTTGCAAAAGTGGTGCAATTTACAAAATATAGGTAAAAAATCAAAATTATCTTATGCAGCTGAAATTTTGCATGTGCGCTAGAAACTGCATTTAAAAAAAACTTTTTCTAATAACTTTTTTTGATATTTTCAGAATAAACCCCAGTTTTGAATTATTTTTTGGAAAAACTTAAAATTTTACAGATAATGCGAATCACGTGACTACTATTTTTTTGCTTAATTTTCATCTCGATCAAAGCAGAACTTGATGCCAAAGTCAAATTTAATTAATAATATTAAGAAAGAAAAATCCCATATGATGCGGACTTTACTGGTGACACTAAAAAAAATCGGCCTACAGACCACAATAAACGTTTTAGAGTTTTGTTAAAAAAATTCTACATACCAACAAATTATTAAACCAATATTTGTTAATTAAATTGAAGAAAATTGATTTCAAATTTTTCTTTTAGTCAACAAACCTTGTTTCCTTTTCTCATGCGGACAACGTATAAGCTTTTTCAGATATTTTCCCGGTATATATTATTTATTGTGCCGGCTGGCTTTCGTCGATTAGTGTATTAGTTGTTTACAGCTATATGAAAAGCGTGCAAAGGAAAATGGTTAAAGATAGGCTATAAATTCTGTGCTATGGCGGAAAAATGAAAAAAAGTTCTTTATTAATAATAAGAAAGGCTTTGGCTTTATATAAACCTTTTATTTGTGTCAATATAGCTCACGAAAAAGTCAGAAAACTACGTACTGTAATTAACTTAACAGTAGGTAAAAAATAATGTATGTATATAAATTTGTTAAGTCACGTGAAGAATAAAATGCTTTGCCACTTTAATTTTTCTCTGGCTTAATTTGATTTCCATGTCATTAAGTATAGCAATACCAATAAATGGTAAATTCACCTTTTATTTCATTTTTACAAGTGACAGAGAACCATGTAGTTTTCTGCGCGACGTTAATTCGTATAGTAATGTATAAAACTTAGCCGACTATACAGGGTGTTCCTTAATGATGTGCTAATATTTTAGGGTGTGATTCCTCAAGTTATTTTATGAAGAAAAGTTCATATAAACATATGTCGTAAACGGCTTAAATTTTTTCTTTTTTAATGAGTTTTTTGTAATATCTCCGAAAGTACTGTAGATAATATTTTCAATTTTGGCATGTGCTAATAGGACATAAAACCACATGTTTAAGTTATAAAAGTTATTTTTTTGTCCCACCAGTGGCGTTCCTGCAAGCATGTTCTCTGATATTTTTGAGAAAAAAAGTGGTACGCCACTGACATTTTTTTATGTAGATATTATTTTTGATTAGCCTGATCCATTCTACATAAAAATGGTCTCTTGCGTTTTTCTCCTCAGGCCACACTGTTCTTAATTAAAATAATTAAATTAAATTAGCTTCATTTTGCAGTATTTACGAATAATTTTTGATCACATAAATCTAGTTATCCTGGAACGGTGACGTTCTTAAAAACATAATTAAAGCCTTAACGGCAGACTTATCTGCATTTCCTCCAAGAAGAACTACCTGTGTTACTTGTACCATATGCGCTAAGGAATCAAATGTGATACATGTATGATGGAGCTCCTGCTAGTTTCAGTGTAATCGTTCGCGACTATTTAGATGCAGTTTATCCGAATCGTTGGATAGGTCGCGAAGGAGCTCATTAATGGCCAGCAAGATCCCCTGATCTCAATAGTTTGGATTTTTTCTTGTGGGTCATCTTAAAACTCTAGTGTATAAAATTCCCATTAACACTTTGGAAAATTTAAGGGAGCGAATAATTGCTTCCTGTAAAACAATACGGAATTCGCCTGGAATATTTGAACGAGTGCGCTATTCGATGCAAAGACGGGTGAAAGCTTGTCTATTAAGTGAAGGTGGTCATTTCCAACAATTTTTATAAAACAAAATTTTGCATTATCAATGTTAATAATACTAAATAGTAGAGCTAATTTAATTTAATTATTTTAATTCAGAACGGTGTGCCTGAGGAGAAAAATTCATGAGACCATTTTTATGTAGAATTGACCAGGCTAATCAGAAATAATATCCACATGGAAAAATGTCCGTGGTGTACTACCTTTTTTCTAAAAAATATCAGAGGACATGTTTGCAGGGACGCCACTGGTGGGACAAGAAAATAAGTTTTATAACTAAAATATGTGATTTTATGTCCTATTAGCACATTCCAAAATTAAAAATATTATCTAAAGCACTTTCGGAGATATTACAAAAAACGCATTAAAAAAGAAAAAATTCAACACCCTGTAGCAAAAAATTTAAGCCATTTAGGACATATGTTTATATGAACTTTTTTTCATAAAATGACTTGAGAAATCACACCCTAAAATATTAGCACGTCATTAAGGAACACCCTGTATACAGTGTGATTCACTAAGGGTGGAGAGCGGCTGTATCTCCAAAACCATACATGAAATATGATCAAAAAATTACTGAAAATAATTTTGTAAGTTCCTAATTCTACCGTTAGGGGGCGTAGTCGCTATGCTATGATACAAAGGCCTTAATTCCTCAATACAATGTAGGTCAGATATTATGCTCTGTAATGTGCTCTATAAACTTTGTAATAACAATTTTTATGTAGTTACCATGGTAACAGCGTGAAGGGTAACAATTAAAATTACTTAAAAGGCTGTAACTTCGAGCTGCGTTAACCGAATTTAACAAACTAAGGCTTATTTTAAAGAAGGTTTTATCCTGATTGAACGTTTAAAAATATTATTAATATTAATGCATGCGGTTAATAACAGAGGGCACTTTTAAAAAAATTAATTTCTAGCTTTGATTTTTTTAAAAAATTTAAATGCAACCATTCAACCATTTTAACTCTATTTTATAGCTAAACTAGCGTGTACCCGGCATGCGTTGCAACCCGCTGGTATAAATTCAAACCCGAACAAACCCGATATATTAGTACCAGCATGCCACTTTCTGAAATTCCACCCGTGCGAAGCCGGGGCGGGTCGCTAATTATACATAAAAACCTTCCTCTTGAATCACTCTATCTATTTAAAAAAACCGCTTCAAAATCCGTTGCGTAGTTTTAAAGATTTAAGCACATAAGACAGGATAGCGACTTTGTTTTATACTATGTTAAGATAGTTAGAGAACTGCAAAAACCGCAAGTCGTTTCCTCTTATCCTTTAAAAGTTATCGCAAAAATAGTGAAAGAGTGTAATTCCATTTCGGCTTTTAGCATAGTTTTGCAATTTTTCTTTTATTAAAAAGGAATACTTTTATGGCTATATTTATTAATTTTAGGTGTTTTAAAAATATTAATTATCGGTTTAATCGGAATAAAACGTTATTTAAAATAAGCCATAGTTTGTTAAATTCGGTTAACAAAGCCGAAGCAACAAGCCTTTTAAGTATTTTTAATGGTTACCCTTATCTACACCGTTATTATGGTAACTACGAAAAAATTGTTATTACAAAATGTATAGAGGATATTACTAAGATTATAAAAACTTAATATTTGACCTATATTGTATTAGGTTATTGGTAGAAATTAAGGACTTTTATTATAGCATAGCAACTACGTCCCCTAGCGGTAGAGTCAGGAACTTTATTCTACTGATTTTTTTTTGGTCATATTTCATAATAATTATTTTATCCCAAAGTCGTATAGCCTGTATGGCCTTGGAGATACAGCCGCTCACCCCCTAGTGGATTACACCTGTATAGTAACATTTTAGTGGAATATATATGATTATTAAGGTTTAACTGTTCCAAGCGTTTCAAAAATTGCGGTGTTTTTGACCTGAACATAAAATTAACCAATATTTATATTTCAACTGTTGGTTTCATGAAGGCGCAAATGTTTGCTGGTATATATAATTACATGAAATTGTGCCCTTTAAATTTTAAAAACATCCAGTTGAAAATATTTTAAATTAATTTGCTTCAAGGTATATAATTACCAATGAAGCCCATGGTAATTTTTACTGTGTATATGTATCACAGAGTCATATTACATAATTTGTTTGTGTTGGGCTACATGCTTGGTGAAACGGTTGTTCCATTGCACAGGAAGAAAAAATAATAAGTACTTGTTATGTTTCAAAAATTTAATTAGTTTCCTGACACATGTTTCGGCCCTTACGGGTCATTGTCAAAGGAGTACAAGAAGGTACTAAATTCTACGTGACATTACACAGGTATTTATATCATATTATGATAACTATAAACATGTTATAAAATTAAAATTAGGATTAGAAGATTGAATGGTCAACTGTGAGTTTTCCTAAGTTTTAAAGGTACAGATACATATTTAATCCTAAATAAGTGTGCTATTAAGAATTAGGGAAGCACCTGAAGGTATTTCGGTTTGTTTATTAACAACATTACATTTGTTTTTTATGGTTTTTTGATAGCTATTGTTTCTAGTAGATTTAGTTTTCTACTTTTATTGTGAATCTATGTGGGTTTTATGTTGTTAGAGATTGAGTTAATGTCTTTAATGCAGTGATCAGCTAACCCTGTTTTATTTGGTTTTTTTAAAATAGATGTTTTGTGTTCTTTAAGCCTGGTGTCAAAATTTCTACCTGTTTGTCCAATGTAGATGTCATATTACATTGCTCATGTTATTTTCTTCGAAACGGTAAGTTTTAAGATAAAGATGACAACAGAACTTTTTTCATTAAAATTGAATGATAATTAATAATAAAATAACGTGTGACGTAGCTGTACCTACGCCAATAGTTTAAGAAACAAAATTTAATGTAAAAATATTTGTTTTAGTACCATAATAGTCTATACGAAAATATATTGTAATATCTCAAACTGTTTTTGAGGTTTTTATAAAAACCAAACAAAAAATAGTTAATCTTTAACATAGTGGCAATAAGACTCGGATACATCACTGGTATAAATAAACAAAATTAGGGTCCATGCAAATAGTCATTATGGTTTTCTTCGGGCCCAGCACGCAATTTTTAACTGTAAAACATATGGCCACTGTCCTCTGGGACCAAGCAGAATTTTTTCTTATGGACAGCAGTTTAAAGGGTAGATAGTACTATTTCAGCAGTCACTAACTGACTAACTAACTAACACTAATAGATACGTTAGCAAAATTCATTGTAGCCACTATTACTGTCCTCTGTGACAAAGCAGAAGTTATTTTTGTTGACAGCATTCTAAAGGGCACTACTACAACAGCAGTCGCTAACTAATAGATACGTTAGCAAAATCCATTGTAGCCACTATTACTGTCCTCTGTGACTAAGCAGAAGTTAGTTTTTTTGACAGCATTCTAAAGGGCACTACTACAACAGCAGTCACTAACTAATAGATACATTAATAAAATTTCTTGTAACTACTATCGCTGTCATCTGGGACCAAGCAAGTTATCCTTGTTGATAGCATTTTAAAAGGCACTAATAGAACAGCAGTCATATTTATATACGCTAACATTACTTGAAGCTACTGAACTAGATCGTCAGCTGATATATTACGGATTTGCAAATATTATCGAATATAAATATCTTCTTATTTAGATATTCGAAAAAGCACCTTAACGAAAGTTTTTTTGTAGATGAATCAAACGGGGAAATTGCATCTTTACTTTACCGGGTGTTTCTCAAAAGACGTTCACCCTATAACTTTTTTGTATTTATAGATATTAAAATGAAATTTTGAGATTATGCATAAGAGATGAGTCTATATTTATTGGCATAATTTTCAATTTGTTAGCACTTCCGGTTTGACCGGAAGTTACATTGACTTTGATATTTTAAATGGGACATCTTGTATATTTTTTCTTATATGGATTCAGCATAACATTATGAGTAAAATGACACCTCACTTGTCATTTTTTGATGTGTTATAACATTTTTATGTTTATTTTTTATTTTCAATCTGGAGTGCTACAAATTAATTAAATCTGTTAATTTAAAGTAAAGTAGTATATGAAAATTAAAATTATGTCATAATAATTGACTTTCTAAGTTTCACAAGCGTTTAAAAAATGAAATTTTGTTTTTTTGACGTTTACTCCATTTTCCAAATGAAACTATGGTAGTTTACTAGGATATTTAAAACGAGCATTTTTTTCCAACAATTTGATAGCATACCACACTCCTATGCTATTTACAAATTGACACGATCGCAAATTTAAAAGCGTTATGCATTATTATTATTCAAAAGAAATATAAAGACGGCTTTGAAAACCAATATGGTTTTTAATGAAAATTGTAATGTCATTCATTTATTAAACTTACATTGTAAATCAGATAAAATGGTTAGTTTTACTAGAAATGAAAAAATTGATATGCTCCTAATTTTTGGAGTGACCAGGAAAATTCTTCTGAAGCCGCAAGATTGTATGTATTGTATGTTTTATAAACTAATGACATTACAACTTTAAATTAAAGCCATATTGCTTTTCAAAACCATTCCATTGTTTTTCAAAACCGCCTTTATATTTCTTTAGGAAATAGAGGGCGGCAATAATGCATAACGCTTTTAAATTTGCGATTGGGATTTAAGGCAAATTTTTCAGTGTCAATTTTAAAATAGCATAGGAGTGTATGGTATTAAATTGTTGAAAAAAAAATGCTCTAAACATAAAAATGTTATAACACGTCAAAAAATTACAAGTCAGGTGTCATTTTACTCATAATATTATGCTGAACCCAAATAAGTAAAACTATACAAGATGTCCCATTTAAAATATCAAAGTCAAGGTCACTTCCGGTCAAACCGGAACTGCTAAGAAATTGAAAATTATGCCAATAAATGCAGACTCATCTCTTATGCATAATCTCAAAATTTCATTTTAATATCTATAAATATAAAAAAGTTATAGGGATGAACGTCTATTGAGAAACACCCGGTATCTACCTCCAGGAGGCTACATTGCTCTATATGAATATTCAGACTGATCGAAATAATAGTACGGTTTTTGTAACTTAATATTCGACAATAGTGTGCTGTTTTGTGATAATCCATGCATAAGAGGTAAACTATACTTTAACAAATAAACAACCATTAAGAGATAGGATCCTAACTTTAGAAATTTGTAGAAATAAAAAACCTTTTTGTAAGGTAATTGTACTATAATATTCTTCACATTATTTTATTGAAACGCTTATCTCGTTATCCTTAGTGTAAATGTCTACTAACAGGACTAACTTTCACATTTTCATACCGGCACTCCAACGCAGGCTAATTTCTTACATGTTACCCATGCACTGTTTTACTTGGCCGGAAATAATTTGTATTGTTTAATTTAATTAAACCTAGGACATAGAATAATTTAGTTTTCGTTAACCCTTTTTATTATTAAATAAAGAATCGAAGAGCATTTTTAACTTTACCGCTTTCATTTTTAACTTTATATTCATGTAGTATTTTAATTTTTATATTTCTTAATGTCTAAAGCATACATAATAATACACCTGGAAAATTATTTATGTTTGTCATTTTTAGAATTAATAGTGCTAAACATTTTTTTTAAATTAGCTTTTTTTAATTTTAGTTTAATAGTATACAGTGTGTCCACGGATGGAGTTCACTATACTTGTAAATAATCTTATTTTGACTTTTTCGAAAAAAAGTAATTCTTCATCATTTGTTCTGCTTGTTATAAAAATACAATTCGCGTTAAGAAAATTCTATTTTATTGTACAGGGTGCGTAAAAAATGGAAAAATGTAGTTTTAAAAAAGTAAAATATCTTATTTTGATTTTTTCGAAAAAACTCTTTCTTCATAATTTATTTTGCTTGTTATAAAAATACAACTCGCGTTGAGAAAATTCGATTTTATTGTACAGAGTGCGTAAAAAATAGTAAAAATTTTAACGAAATTAAAATTTTTTTAAAGTAAACTTTTTTTGAATCATTAAAATGAAAGAACTCAATAATAATGTTTATTTAAATTAATACATCGAAAAAAATTACAAATAGTAAAGTTTTACTCAACATGGACCCTCCTACGTCAACACATTTCTCCATCCTGTTTCGAAATTCATTATATTATACATTTTGAATCATATCTGGTGTCACAGTAGCAATGGCATCCGTGATTCTATTTTTTAGGGTTTCAATATTATCTTCCAAGTTAATGGCATACACTCTTGGCTTAAGATATCCCCACAGAAAGTAATCTATTGCAGTGAGGTCCGGAGAACGTGCTGGCCAGTGTATCGGTCCATTGCGACCTATACATTTTTCGGGAAAATGTTCATTAAGCCAGTTTTTAATAATCATTGCAGTATGTGCTGTGCAGCCATCCTGCTGAAATATCATATTTCTTCTAAATTCCAAATTTTCTTCATCCAATTGAGGTAAAAAATATTCACTAAGAAATTGTAAATAATAATTTGCGTTTAGCCTTTCTTCCAGGAAAAATGGACCAATTATTTTATTGAACGTCAACGCACACCATACGTTTACTTTCTTAAATTTCTGGCTGTTTCTACCAATTCTAAAGTGGGGATTCTCTTTAGCCCAAAATCGACAATTTTGACTAGAGATTATTCCATTTGTTGTAAAGGTAGATTCGTCGCTGAATACGATATTATGGTAAAAATTACGGCTTGCCAGTATGCGTTCACCTATTAGTAAAGAAAATTCTAGTCGGTATGAATCATCGCCTTCTTGTGGTTTATGAATAAAAGTTGGTTTAAATGCAAGAAATTTATTTGTGGGCAGAATATGTTGTATGTGATTTTTAGAAATACCACCCACCTGATTTGATCTTGCTCTCAAAGGTAGTCGAGGATTATTACGAATCGAATCTAACACCAAAATGGTAGCAGCATCATTTTCATCATAAGTCTTTTTGGTTTTTTTTACATCTTTAACATCACCATAAACATTAAATTTACGTACCAATTTCTTTAAGCCATTTAAAGAAACGTGTACACCGGGAAATTTTCGATGGAAAATTTCAATTGCATATTTATAGCTCACCTCTCCAATACCATAACACTTCATAAATGCGCTGCTCTAAGCATTTTTTTGAAGATAACACTTCACAAATGTTGACAAAGAATTTGATTGAAATGTTAGTTAAACATTATATGACAGCAATAAGCACACCTAATAAAATCGATTCAATTTAATTTCGTTTGAACATTATTAATTTCGTTAAACTTTTTACTATTTTTTACGCATCCTGTACAATAAAATCGAATTTTCTCAACGCAAATTGTATTTTTATAACAAGCAGAAGAAATGATGAAGAATTACCTTTTTTCGAAAAAGTGAAAATAAGATTATTTACAAGTATAGTAAACTCCATCCGTGGACACACTGTATTTATATACAGGGTGATTCACGTTGAGTGGCCTATTAGAAGATCTCGGAAACGAGTAAAGTTATATTTCTAAAGATTTGGTAGCAGGCATGATTGGCTTTGAACTTTTAAAATATTATATTTTGACGTTTGTATCACTTCCGGTTATACCGGAAGTTATGGTCAACTTTGTTATTTCAAATGAAATACCCTGTACATTTTAGCATTTTTGGATACCTTATTGAAACTTAAGTAACTTTTATTAACAATGATCTATACCTATCTCTAACCGTTTTTGAGATATGAATTATAAAATGCATTTTTTATGTAAAAACCTTACCGAGAAAAAAGTTCAGTAATTTTGAAATTAATACAGCCAAACATTTAAAATTTTGTAGGCTTTTAACTATTGCATAGATCTTTTGACTATATTACTTAAGTTTCATGTTTTGCATACAGGGGATTTTTAAAAGTGTGCCAATGTGGCCATTTAGATAAATGTGCATAAGTCAAATTTTGCAAATGGAACACCATATTTTTTATTTTAGTACCGTGTGGAGAATCAAATTTCCCATCTAAATGTTTATTATGCCAGTATCAATATTTTTTGTCGTTTTGGAATTATGAGCAATTCAAAAAAAAATATCTTAAAATATGTGTTTGGGTTAAGTTCATAAGACATTAATGTTGTAAAAATGGCTTTAATTCCGATTTTGGTTTATCTTTGAGCTTTGTTACCAATTAGTAAAGTACCTAGGCTTCGACTGAAATTGTTTTAAAGTTGACACTCACCTTAGGCCTATTGTCATATTTTAGTTTACTTCAACTTAACACAAACACATATTTTAAGATATTTTTTTTTTTTTAATTGCTCATAATTCCAAAACGACTAAAAATATTGATACTGACATATTAAACATTTAGATAGGAAATTTGATTCTCTACACGTTACTAAAATAAAAAATATTGTGTTCCATTTGCAAAAATTGACTTATGCACATTTATCTAAATGGCACACTTTTAAAAATCTCCTGTATGCAAAACATGAAACTTAAGTAATTAAGTCGAAAGATCTATGTTTTAGTTAAAAGCCTACAAAATTTTAAATGTTTAGCTTTATTAATTTCAAAATTACTGAAGTTTCATCTCGGTAAGGTTTTTACATAAAAAATGCATTTTATAATTCATATCTCAAAACACAAGCACTATAGGAAAAATCCTTTAAGGCGCTCTGGGAGCGGTGCGTGTGCGAAGAAAGCGATTCACGTTTTTCTTGAATCGTTGGAGGTTATATTCGGTTGGAAACACGGTCTCAGAAAGGCCGTTTCACAAAGATGACGTCCTCCAAATGAAAGAGTTCTGAAACAATGATGTTCGGGGTGTACTAAGTTGAACCACATAGGGATGGGCGGCAGTGGTTCGTCGTGTGTTTCTGCTATGCATTACTCTAGGTGGAATCGAGCGGGCAATATCTGTCGAACACTTGCCATGGAAATATCTGTAGAAGAGAGTCAAATCACCAACCTGTCTTCGATGTTCTAAGCTGTCGAGGTTCTTAGTCAGCTCGTGGTCGCCGATTAGACGAACGGCTCTCCTTTGGATGGAATCCAACAACCGAAGGGTATGCTTCGGTGCAGAACTCCAGATATAAGAGCAGTATTCCAGTGATGGTCGAATCTGGGCTTTATAGAGTGTCAAAAGTTGTTGAGGTGTATACAACTTTTTGGTACGGAAAAGTAGACCGAGCTTCTGAGAAGCTGCCCTGGCGATTGACACAACGTGATTATTCCAAGACATATTTCCTCCCAGGTTGACATCCAGCAAATTAATAGATGAAATCAGTGGAATTGCGTGTCCTGCCATAACGATATAGGGTTCTGTAATGTTAACCTTCTTAGAGAAAACTGCTGCCTGGGTTTTTTGAGCGTTAAATTCGACTTGGTTACTGTCACCCCAAGACAAAATTTCTTCCAGGTCTTTATTGAGGCGTGATACCTCATGTTGTCTGCGAAGATGTGCGTCAGCAGCCGATGTTTGAGATTTCAAAGAAAAGATGAGATAAGTGTGCAGTAAGGTGGATCGCTCGTATATGAAAGAAAAAAAAAATTACGATTTTCATCTCAGCGGGGTCAAAAGTTGATGCTCGTATTAAATACTAATCGAATGATAAGTTTATTTTTTTAATATTTGGTCGTTTTTAACTGCCGCAAGGACTTTGAGTTTTTTTAAATTAAAAATTTTAACAGGTTCTCGAGAATCTCGTTATAGTATTATTTTTTACATAATTTCCACTTTTATAATAGTTTGGATATATCATAACATTTTTAACCTATATTCAAATCGATTTAATGATAAGTTTATATTTTGAATAATAGATACTAATTAGTGATAATCCGAAACTTATATCAACACCTATAAATAGTTTAATCGCGCAGCCCACCTGTACGATATTTCTCACGCACATTCAGAAATACCATCCCTTGCGACGGGATTTTATTCGACAATAATATCCTATCTGAATAAGTAAGTTACCCAAGAGATGGCGCCGTGTACTTTAATCTGCCGTTTAATAAAAAAAATATTTCGGTAAATGACTGAATGAGTTTTTTACAGTATATAAAAAATCGGTAATTGATTACATGAAACAACGGCTACTTATAGTGTTTATGTTTGTGTTTGTGCTAATATAATATAATGACACCTCGCAGAAGTGAAGTAACCTGTCCAATACTTGGTTCGGGAAGTGAATTACTGATAACTGTTCTGCCTTCATATGAAGACGTAATGAAGCAGTTCATTTACATTTCACCGATGTATAAAAAACAATATAATAACTGCGTACGAAAAACCAGTCAAATTGTGGCCAAGAAGATTGCAGAACAGTGGCAAAGAGCTTCTATACCCCACGTAGAAAACAAAACAATACTAGCACGAATTATTGCGTACCATGGAAAGTACAGAAATTTATTAAAATCATACAAGAGAAGAATGAATGAGGGTAGTTACCAAGAGAAGCTAAAAAAGTTTACTGATGAAAGCAAGAAACTTTTTGACATCGCTACGTGCAAATGTTTTAAGTTTGAAGAATGTAGTTGCCCCAGAAATCGTAAAGTACCAATTCAGGAAAGGCATTTTTTAATGGACCAACGCACTACTCGTAAAATGATAATAGGTTCATTGGACCGAGAGACAACTAAAAAACTTGAACATAATATTTCTAGAATAAAAAAACGAAAGCAATTTAAAAATAAGGTTTCTGAAACTGCGACAAGTAGTAATAATCAACAAAAAAACTCTAGGACACTACTGAATCATCCACAAGCTAACTGTGTGATTGAGAATTTAGAAATAGAACCACCTCCACTGCAACAAAGTCAAGTAATTTCTCAACCTATAGTTACTGATGTTATGTTTCCTGTTGTTGCTAGGACATTAGACCGTTACGGGGTCTCAGATCGTGCTGGAGCAGCAATTGTCTCAGCCGCTTTTCAGGATATCGGTCTGATCACACCAGAAGATTCATCTCGTGTAGTAGATCGGAATAAAATCCGCCGAGCTCGTTGTAGAGCTAGGAATACGTTGATAATGGAGCCCATTACTTTTCAACATGAAATAATAGGAATCTTCTTCGATGGAAGGAAAGACAAGACCCTAGTGTATGAAGATAATCGACGAAGAGTGATTCAAGAGGAACACATTACTTTACTGAAAGAACCAGGCTCAAATTATCTTGGACACATCTCCTTAAAAACAGGTGACGCCAAAACAATTTGCCGACGTATTTTATCATTCCTTACCTCGAAGTCTATCGAGAAGAATAATATTTTAGCAATTGGTTGTGATGGAACCGCCGTAAACACGGAGAGTAAAGGTGGTGCTATCAGATTATTAGAAGAAAGTTTACAACGACCACTTCAATGGCTAGTTTGTCAGCTTCACAGTAACGAACTCACATTGCGCCACCTATTTATACATTTAGATGGATCTACTACTGGACCAAAAAGTTTTAATGGACCAATTGGAAAAGCACTTGCTAACTGTGAGCTATTGCCAGTAGTTAATTTTTCCCGGATTGAATGTGCGTTACCTGAAATTACTAAATCCAAAAAGGAATTAAGTACAGATCAACTGTACTTGTTAGAAATATGCCAAGCGATTAACAATGGGTCCTGTGATGAAAACCTCGCAAAAAGAAATCCAGGAAAAATAGTTCAGTCCAGATGGCTAACAACTGCTAACAGAGTATTGAGGTTATATGTTTCAGCTGAGACACCATCAGAAAATCTAAAAATACTGGCTACATTTATTTTGATGGTTTATGCCCCTATGTGGTTTAATATAAAGACTGAACCGCTATGCATTTTTGGCACCAAGCATTTGTTTAAAACAATACAACTCTCAAGATATTTACCCGATAACTTGAAATCTGTTGTGGACCCAGTCATTCAGCGGAATGCATTTTTTGGGCATTCTGAAAATATTTTACTTGCAATGCTAGCTGACAACAGACCAGACATAAGAGAACAAGCTCTACGTCGAATATTAAGACTAAGACAGACAACCTCAGATTTTGCAGTTTTACGGACATTCAAAGTGCCAATTTTAAATATGGATGCAACAGACTATATAGATTTAATAGACTGGAAAACAGCAACTGAACCTCCACTTACCAAGAAAATAACAGACGATATCCTTCAGCAAGGAATAATGGAGCCACACACTATTCCAATGAATATTTTGAATATCATAAGTCAATTTCCATGCCACACCCAAGCCACTGAAAGGGGCGTAAAATTAGTAACAGAAGCTAGTTCGTCTGTTTGTGGGCAACAACGAAGAGAAGGTTATATTAAAAATAAACTAAAATCATGTCTCATCATGCCTAAATTCAATACCAAAAACGAGTATAATTTTTAATATTTGATTTGTTTATTTTTAAATTGTTTACTGTTTTCTTTTGTAACAAACTGTGCAAAATATTTAACTGTTTATGTTTTTTTTTTCATTTTATAGTCTCTTTAGTTAGAATATTACAATGAGATATTTAAAATAAATAGTTTCAAAATTTAAAAACGTGTTTTTCCATACTTAAAATTTAGAAAAAAATTGAAATTTCAATTACGTTGCGGCAGTTAATATACTGAAAATATCGGAACGTGTCCAAATAGTTTTTTATTCATATCTTAAAGGAGCATCAATCCCGCACCCAGCCGATTTAAATATCTAAAAAAAAAAAATTCGATCCACCCTAGACTGTGCAGTCGTCATCAAAGCTATATATTGGATTTTCTGTTTTTGCTAGAAGGTCGTTAATGTACAGTAAGAAGAGAGTGGGGGATAATATGGACCCTTGAGGAACACCAGCATTGATGGTGAAGGTGTCTGAGAGAAACCCGTCAATCGCCACTTGCAGAGAACGGTCCTTGAGAAAGCTAGACAACCATGAACAAAATCGACCGGGCATACCATAAGAACGCAGTTTACTTAGGAGCCCCTCGTGCCAGACACGGTCAAAGGATTTAGAGATGTCCAGTGCAATAGCCCGGGACTCCCCATGATGTTCGATTGCGTTGCTCTAAAGATGAGTGACATAGGCTAGAAGGTCTCCTGTTGATCTGGACTTACGAAAACCATACTGATGGTCGCTGATAATTTTAAGGCCTTCTAGGTATTTTAGAAGTTGTTGGTTAATAGCTTCCTCCATCACCTTTGATATAACTGAAAGCAATGCGACTGGACGATAGTTGTTTGGCAGGGTTTTCTTGCCTTTCTTTGGTATAGGCTGGACTCGCGCCTTTTTCCAGCAAGATGGAAATATTCCTTTTTTGTAGGATATGTTAAAAAGTCTACAAAATACTGGTGTGAGTTCATCGGCGCATTTCTTGAGCACTATAATAGGAATTTTATCTGGACCAGAAGCTTTTTTGGCATCGAGCCCCTTCAGAATTCGTTTGACAGGACGCTGACGGAATACGATATCAGTCATTTCCGATCGAACTGCTGGAATGTTCGGGGGTGTTTTTCCCTGAAAGTCCACCGTGGAGTTTGAAGCAAATAGTTCTGCGAGTAAGTTCGCTTTATCTTCAGCCGTGGTTGCTATTGTGCCGTCAGAACGTGTTAGCGGTGGAATATTTGATTTGGTAAAATTTTGACTGACGGCCTTAGCGACTGACCAAAAGGACCTAGATCCGTTAGGACTGGCGAGAAGTTTATTTTTGATCCTTATCTTATGAGCCTCTTTGTTTTGATCTATCGTTTGCTTACACTGGTTTCGAGCGGTAACAAAGATGGTGCGATTCACATCGGTAGGATTTTTACGCCATTGTCGGTAAGCTAGATTTTTAGCTCTGACAGCATGCTCGCAGTTTTTGCTAAACCAGGGCTTGCCATTAGAAGGGCGTTTCTTGGAGAAAGGAATAAAGGCTTCCATGCCAGTAAGAATAACATCGGAGACTTCTTGAGCACAAGCGGATGGATCATCTGAAGAGAAGCATACTTCCAGCCAAGGAAAAGTGCGAAAATGGTCCCTTAGGTCTTCCCAACTAGCTGATGTGTAGTGCCAAATTTTACGAGGTTTAGGAGGTTGTTCAGAACAAATTGGCAGCTAGAGTTGAAATAAGTTTGTGATCGGACGATCCTAATGGAGGATGAACGGTGACTGTGTATAGGTCAGGGTTGGATGTCAAAAAGAGATCTAAAAGACTAGCAAAATCTCCATCTCGGTCTAGAATTCGCGTTGGTTCTTCCACGAGTTGAGTTAGACCAGAACTGATTGCAAGAGATTCCGCCTCACGACCCTGTTTATCGTTGGTATTTGAGTATTTGAGCCAGTTAATATTGTGGACGTTATAGTCACCAAAGATAGCGACTTCGGCATTAGGATGGTTGATTTGCAAGAAGTCAATTGTGTTTGCTAGTGACGAGAAAAGTGCTCTGTAATGGGTGTCACTTGGAGGACGGTAAAGGCAGCAGATAAACTTGGTGATTTTCTGCGTTGATATTTTAAACCACATTACATCAAACTCTGCTGGTTCAAGTGTGTCCTCTCGTTGACAGCAAATATCATCTCGGATAAAGAGACAGACCCCAAAGTTGCGTCTAAATCGGAAATGAAAATCGTATCCAGGATATAATTAGCTGACGGTGTTCGTTGACGATCTGACCTTTGTCTCGGTCAGTGGGAGCACATGGGGCTTGGATGATTGTAAGTGCTGGTGGACTGAATTGATGTTGGTATTAAGCCCTCTGATATTGCAGAAATCAATTTTGAAGCTGCTGTTTTTGGGTGTGTTAGCAACTGTAGGTGCCACACTATTTCTCCGTTGAGTGTTGTTAGGGGAACCCAGTATATTGTCGGAGACAGTGGATGTTCGGTTAATATCGCTTGATGAGGCCACAGGATCAGCCCCCACCCGGAGATTCGATCGGGGGGCGAGTTTACCTCCGGAGTATTTTGGTCCTGGATACAAACGTCAAAATATAATATTTTAAAAGTTCATAGCCAATCATGTTCGCTACCAAATTTTTAGAAATATAACTTTACTCGTTTCCGAGATCTTCTAATAGGCCACTCAACGTAAATCACCCTGTATTTTGGTGTGATATATTGTGCGTAAAAACAAATATATTATTTAGTTTTTAAAAGTATTTATAATTGACTACAACAGCACTAAATCTTATTTATATAAGACTAATGCTAGTCTATTTTATTGTTACTAGATTTATTGTACTTGTTTATTTTAGCAATATTATAAAACCTATTTCTATATAGATAAGTATTAAGTGGTCATTTTAAGAAAAAGCGAAAAACTAGTTGAAGTAGCACCAAACGAGAAGCAATGAAATTAAAATCTTTGTATTTTTAAAATTTGGATAACTTTTCTTAATTAATTATGTTTGCTTTGTGGGCTGGGGTGACTCGAGGCCAGAATACGGACAAGAAAACTGCCTCGTGAAAATGACACAGGCGGTTCGCCGCAATGTAGCTCTGGTGTCATCGGCAGAAATCGTGGTAGACAACAGCAGGGTTGGATTAAAGTTACAAGTCTTGGGGCTATTACGGCCACTAAGTAAGACGTCTCAAAAGAACAAACTTTCCCACAGTAATCATAACACCGCTATTTGCATACAGAATCAGGCTAAATAAAACGATTTAAGCTTATACAAATCACCCCTTGTTTATTTCAAACAATTAAATTTTACTTAATTTTACTAGTAAACTTAATATTAAATTTAATTAAAATAAAAAAAGCTGATCATTCATTCCTCGCTAAGTTTTTTTAGTTGTTCGTGTTTGTTCGATAGCTGTCAAGCAGTTTTTCCGTTTCAAAAATATTTTTGACACAAAAATAGCCAATTGTGATTGGTCGAAAGTGGAACGAAGGAAAAAGTTGAGATCAAGAGCATTGTTCTTAATAACTGAAGATGTGAATTAGGGAAGAATCAAATCCTTGATCAACATTCGGATAATTTTTTTAGAGCTATTTAAAGAAAAAAAAATCCTGCTTTAAATAATGTTGCCCGTTAAAATCAGGAGGTTTGGTTTCAAAACGATGGCTGCCCTGCACAAAGTACCCTGGCAGTCCGCGAATATTTATAATAATACTAATATTATTGATCCTAAGCATACATTATCAGTTGCCTCACGGCATTTTTCTAGGTCACAAGCCCTAGCGCTCTTTAATAAACAACAATAACATTTCTCTCTAAAATTAATTAGTGAGCTACTATTCAGCACTATCAACAACTGCATGGGTTTACCATGTTCAGCCTAACGATGCAGCACTCTGTATAACAACGGTTGTATAGGTTAAATTAAGTAAATGCAGCCCTATACAAGAGCCTGCAATATTTAAAAATATGTACAATATACATGCTTTAAACAGATTTTAATTAAAGAGAACTTTTCTTTTGCCCTACATAATTTATAACGAAAAAATGTAAAATATTCCACTACAAAACGGTTAGTAAATATTTTGTTTGTTGTATAGTTTCCCGTTTCTTAGTTAATTAAGTTTAATGTGGTTTATTTCTATTTTAAAGTTATAACATAGTTCGCATATTCTCGGCAACTTATTGGGCAAGGCGGGCACGCTTTGTTGTGTTGCAAGTATGAAGAATCTAGCTGCTAAATTAATCTTAACTGCCGGGTATTCATTTATGCAGAGGGTTGGATCGTTTGCTTTTTCTTCTCATGGACTTCTTTAATGGATATGCAACCGTTTATATAGTCAGGCTAGACTTCATAAAACAGTAGCGGGGTTATAAACATTTTTATTTTAATTTACTGCCAATTAGGCAATTTATCTACGAAAAGAATTTTAAAAGTTTACGAAGTGATTATTATTAAATCTTGCTTTAGAAAACAGCGTTTTAAAACTTTTACTATCACTTTTTTTAACATTACTAAAAAATCATTTCAGTCACAGTATTCTCATATTAACCCATTAAAAGACTGCAACTTGTACCCTGAGATTGATTGATTTATTAACTAATGGATTACGAAATCTATTGTACTATTTTAAAATTAGTTACCCTCTTATCATCAAGCAAGACACGCTGTTAATCCAAGCTATTACAGCACATCAGCGACTTGCAGCAACTTTTAGATTTCTTGCTACATGCAGAAGTTCCGAGGATTTAAAATTTTTGATTATATTTTGACAACTTGAGCGATGTGTTTCATAATTACAGCCCGCAGGAGTGCGATACAAAGAATGATAATAAAAAAAATTAAAAATTTATAATTTAAAATAACGCAGTTCATTTTTAGGTGGGTACTAATATTAGAGGCACCCTCGGGTGCCAATTAGCGATATGTATCTTGTTTAAATCTGCAGTTGGTGGACTACTACGCTACTTCTATATTAGGGTGAAGCGAAAAATTGATTTTCAAAATTTTGATATTGGCTAGGAGCCAAAATGTTCTATCTATAAACACTATTTCCTGCGCAAAATTTTAACTTCCTACTCATTTGTTTTGAGGGGTCACACAATCCTCAAAGTTATAGCAATTTAGGTATATTATTTTTTTTTTGATATCGGTTAAATTATGTCGGACTTTCGCTAGTTCATGGTATATTTTAAAAGAAAAAAATGCAATGAACTACCCAGAACTCATAAGGGTGGGAGGGGGTAGGGACTCTAGGTCGGATACCTCCACATGGTGAGTTCTGGGTAGTTCATTGCATATTTCTTTTAAAATATACCATGAGCTAGCGAAAGCCCGACATAATTTAACCGATATCAAAAAGAAAATACTATATCTAAATTGCTATACCTTTGGGGATTGTGTGGCCCCTCAAAACAAATAAGTAGGAAGTTAAAATTTTGCGCAGGAAATAGTGTTTATAGACAGAACATTTTGGCTCCTAGCCAATATCAAAATTTTGAAAAAAAAAAAATCAATTTTTCGCTCCACCCTATTCTATATACAGGGTGTCCGGGAAAATGTGGAAAATCTCCCGGATATGAAAAAAACACATGAAAATAATACTACACGTTCATATAAACTTCTTTCGTTTCTGCCTCTTCTTCGGAGATATGGGCTCCCAAAAGCTCCCAAGGAATTAAGTTTTTGACACATAATTATTAAACCAACAGGTATACTTCAATTTTTTTATATGATGTATACCAACCAGGTAAGACCCTTCAAATTACTATCCCAAAAGTGTTACGAACTACTCACAGCTGCAGAGACGGACTAGCTGTGACACTAATGAGCCCATTTTTTTTACGCCCTGTATGATAAAAACTTTGGACAACGTCTTTTACATACCTTTAACTATTGACTAAAAATTAGGTATTCTTCATTCATGTCGCTAATCCTAACCGTTTTCGGAAAAACGTCATTTTATTGACATCATGTATTTAGCGTATTTCGATAAAAGATCTCCTATCAAATGTTCAACCTTCAACCTTATGATAAAAAAACTTCGATCTAAAATTAGAGTTTAACTTTTCTGTTCTGTGTAATTCTGTGAATGGCCAAAAATGTGCGTCCGTGCAGCTGTGAGTAATTCGCAACACTTTCTGGGATAGTAATTTGAAAGGTCTTTCTTACCTGGTATATATCATATGAAAAAAAAATTGAAATATACTTGCTAGTTTTAGAATTATGTGTCAAAAACGTAATTCCATGAGAGCTCTTTGGGAGCCCATATCTCCGAAGAGGAGGCCGATACGAACGAAGTTTATATGAACTTGTAGTATTCTTTTCACGTGTTTTTTTCATATCCGGGAGATTTCCCACATTTTCCCGGACACCCTGTATACTGTAAAACATGCAGCGTGTGTTGTTTTTGTTCGAATAGAATGTTCGTCGAGCAAATCGGCTATTACAACCGCAGTCTATGGGCTTCCGCTAAGCAAGCTCAGTTGCCTGGTCAAAAAGTACGTCACAGCTGTTTAAATATCTAACTAAAATACATTGCCATTCGTATGATAATATTGACTGACCCTAGAAAAATATCTCAATCGACTGTCATCCAATTGTGTTTATTTACGGTATTTTCTTCTAAAAGAATATAAATGTCAGCATAAATAAAAACTTTTTATGAATAAAAATTCTTTTCAGAGCCGAAGCAATTTTAGAGCAAGTTGGCCCGATTGACCCAACAGAAAGAACAATTCACAGCCTCGCTTCGGCCCGATTCCACATCGGCGAACATTTGTCAACAAGAACGGTCGGTCAAACGCGGGTTGTCCATTCGATATGTCATCATGGCAATCACACCCCGAGCGCCAATCACTCTCCCACGGCTTCGAAATTGAAAAAGCGCGAGAGTCACGTCGGCAATAAAGCCGGCAGAGCGGCCGTCGGTACGCGTTCGCTGCGTTTATCACGATAACGTTAAGGTCAAGCGGCCCGCGCCAGGACCCCCTTTGATACACTTTGAATCATATCCCTATCCCCAAAAGATTAACTAGGACGGTTGCGAGCAATGGCGCCTCGTTTCGTAAAGGGCACA
The DNA here is from genome assembly GCA_963969555.1 of Polydrusus pterygomalis. Classification (NCBI taxonomy): domain Eukaryota; kingdom Metazoa; phylum Arthropoda; class Insecta; order Coleoptera; family Curculionidae; genus Polydrusus; species Polydrusus pterygomalis. The sequence continues at coordinate 34,167,940 of OZ018384.1, read as the reverse complement.
CTCAGTGCGACAACCTTTAACGTCAAGCTTGCCCATGCCAACGTTTTTATGTCTTTTCTTATTGAATTTTAAATCTAAAAGACAACAAGCTACACTTCTTACGGAAATGCTTTAAATTTGATAAATATGTACAGGGCAACTCAAAAATTGTTTCTTTACTTTGTCAGTAGCTAACTAAAAATGGATGAAAATTATGTTTGATTTTTTTTGCATGCTTCAAATAAATATAAAGCTATTCTTCTAAAGGAGTAGTTGTCAGTTCGAATCACTTGGATGTGGCGTTAAACATTTTAAACTATCATAAACCATTTATGTATCGCAACAGCCTATTAAATTACGACTCTTCATTATATGTATCGCAACAACATATTAAATTACGATTCTTCATTATATGTACCGCAACAACTTTTTAGAATATGACACACCGATCATTGTAACTATTTTTTTTTTAAGTAAACCTTTTTAACATTTTTTCAAGTACTGAAACATTTTCACTTTGTCGCGTAACTCTGTTTTTAGATAATTTAAATTAATTTTTCAATGGATATTACTCGAAAACGATGCATTTTAACTAATTAAAAATGTATGGATGTCTATGTTAACAAAAAGTTCCTCGATTTTTTATATATATAAAAATTAAGGACAAAAACAAATAATGTAATAATATTTACAAGCAGTACCTCTTACCTTCTACACCCCACCACTTTCAATTTGGTGCTTATATTTTTCTTTAGAAGCTTTTTTGTGTAAGATTATATATATTATTGCTTGTTTCAGAAAACTCTGTATAATTTTTATTAAAAAAAAAATAACATAAATAATATCTGAGCTTGGCTCTTAAAGTAATATTCATTAGAAATTGTAAGTAATTCGTGAAGTTTTAACTTATCTGCGGAATTTACCTTTTTCCGTAAAAAATGTTTTTATTTAATTTATCAAATTTAATTAGGAAGGCTTCCAGGTAAGAACGATACTCTTCCATTATGTTCTATAATAACATTCGCAGCAGCAAGGATGTTTGCATTGCTAACACCAAGTACACAGAAAGTAAAAATGTTTACTTATACTTTCAGTGATAGATGATAAACGGCGTGTTGTTGTAAGAAGTGTAAAAATGAAATGGACCGCGCTGTCATTGCTGTGCAACAATTTATTTCTCCCAAGGAATTTCGTTCGATATTGACTTTTCTAGAGTAAATTATTTCAAGGAAGTGTACACTTCGCGAAAAATTATTAAACTTAAGCACTTTTTCAAGCATTTCAAAATGGATTTCTTGGCAGTTTTATTATTTCGAAGCATTATCATGATTTATTTCAGGAACCCTGTCTCTTCCTTCTTTAAAAACAACAAATTTTCTTCCGGTTTTGGTGTTTTTGTGTAGTGTGTGTTTTAAAGATTTTACTTTTGCATTTTATATATTTCAAAGACAGATCTTCTTGGTGTTTATTATTTAAGTTTAATAGTGATAACAAACAACATTTTGGTTAACTCATCTATTATGAAATCAATAAAGTCCCTAGTTAAACCATTGACTTATCGTTATATACGGAATGTCTCATAACTAAGGGGCAAATACAGCAACAGGGGATAGTAGCCTTGAAAATATATCATTTATGCTTCAGAACGCACGGTTAATTTTCAATAAATATGTTTCGTTAAGAAAGATGTTTAATTAAATGTTTCTTGCCATCTAGCATTTAAACGCAATTATCTCAAAAACTAATTGAAATATCCAGATTAATGAAGTACAACTTTTTTACGTATAAAAGATCCCTCTTTCATAATTTGTGGTAAAGCACTCAGAAATGTGAGAGACAAAAAATATATGCGAGAATTTATCAAACTCATATTGTGTAGCTAGCGTTCTCTAGGAGGTATCTTACAATTCATTAAATCCTCCATCTTGCCCTCAAAAACATAACTACACCAAATTTGATTTATATCTGCTTAACATCAAATCATCGCCAACTTTATAAAGTAAATATTGCTAAGTCGACAAACATATCGATGAGGCATACCAGCATTAAAGTTAAAGAAATATTTCGTAAACGATTGATAAGTACAGGGTATGGTTTACAAAAAATGTCTAGAATTGATTGTAGAATGTAAAAATATAAAAATATACAATAGGTTTCATTAAAGAATTAAAGTTGATATACGTAGCATTTTTATGATTCAGCCGGTATAATATCTTTTTTCTATTAAAAAATCCATTTCAAAATATTTAATTTGACGGGTTCGTGCGATTCTTGATTAGGTGGGCGGTATTCTATAAAACTGTTTGATCCGTTACTTTAAAATAACGCTGTATGTATGTTTGTATTGTCATGTCATGTAAGAAAACCACTTGACTTAAGAGTTTTAAGGCCTTCCTATTTTAACAGTTTAGCAAGTGCAGGAATACCAGAGACTTGTACAAAGATAAATGTCTCTCGGTTAGCTTAACTGCGTAATAAAAAGACGAAATTTAATCAAAATTAAAAATTAGGATCTGCCAGATCCCGGTTCTTGTAAAAGTAAAAGCCAATTTTGCAACTGACCTACCAATAAGCACTAAACTTGATGCTATACTAAATTTTAAACCCCTTGAGTAAATAAGGTGGTAAACTTTTAATATTCTAGAATTTGGCATCAAAGTGTACTTTTATCTTTGAATACAAAATATTTAATAATCTTATGCGGCTGTTCCCTTATAAAGTATACAAATAAAAAGAAAATAAATGGATAGGTATACCAAGTAAACCCAAAATAATTTTTTAAAAATTTATTTGTGACTATACTAGTAGATGCAAGGCATTGAGCCGTATTTATAAAACTGAGGATATCCTTGTAAGTATAAGGAAGAACTATAAGGTTTTTAGTTGAAAAAAAAGGTAGGAGTATAAGCATTTTCTTTTTTTCGTATTCATAATGAATAACCTTATAAACCTTATACTTGCAAGGATATCCTCCAAGAATAAGTAAAGGGTATGTGAATAAACTTATTATAATTATTCGAATATTCGAATTTTGTTTTTTAAAAACCAAAATGATTTGATATTATTATGTCGTAAATAATAAAACTAATTTAAATTTGAACTTTAATTTTATACAGTTTTATACCTACATTTAATTATCAAAGTTGTTTATTACAATGCTGAAATTTCTTTTGACTTCTTGTCCTTGCTGGCAAAGAGGTAGATCAAATTCGTCATTATCATTGTCATCTTCTTCTGGCACTTCTTCTTCAGGTGCTTCAAAATCGATGTATTTCAAAGTTTTTGCTACGTTATGAATCACAATACAGGCAACAATTATTTTAGGCACATTCTTCAATTTCACCCGGCAAACATATTGCAAAATAGGAAATCGACTTTTCAGTTGACCAGAACAACGTTCAATTATCACTCTCTTTTTTCAAAAGTTTATTATAATTTAGTTCAGGACCTCGAGCGGGATTTCTGAATGGGTCATGGGCCACGGCTCTATCCCATATCCATCATCAGCAAGTAGCACGACGTTGTTTTTTATTTTGTAAATAAACCCTTATTTGTAAATTTCTCCATATTCTTGAATCGTGAACCGATCTAGGCCAACTAACGTCCATACTAGTGAACATTTCTCTTGCATCACAAGTGGCTTGCACATTCAGTGTACCTTTTCGGTTGACATACTCATCACCATGGCGATTTGGTTCCAGTATTTCCTATGTGAGTACAGTCAACTACACCAATTGCTGTCGGAAATATATACTTGCTTTGCATAACTGTTTCGCATCCATAAGTTCATTGTTAGTAGACGAAAAATTTATAATTTGATTGCGCAACTATGCTGTCAATTACGGCAGTCAATGTACGAGATACTGTAGGTTGACTTACACCCAGTACTTGACCAATGCCTTTCTGATACCCAGTGTCACTGAGATAGCGTAAACATATCTTCATTTTTAAGATGGATGATAATGCACCTCCACGAGTTTATTTTTTATTTATTCCCAAAAATATGTGGCAAGCCATTGCACATTTTCCTCTTTAAACCGGTATAATTCTTTGTAATCACGAACAAGTGTTAATAAACGCTGCTTATAGTGTTTAATCTCTCTCAGTTCCACAACATCTGCCATCGCTATAACTGATCACTACACGACTGAGTCTGCTACTGACCACACTCAAAATTATTGAAGGATATCCTTTTTATTTAGAGTGAAAGGTAACGTTACTCTATAAATATAAGTTAACGTTGCTTTTATTGCTGGAGATTTTTATCATTGCCTGAAAAGAACCGTGGCTGTGTTTAGGGAAACAGGTTCTATACAACACAAAAAGGAGCAGGAAGACCATCTGTAAGAATAGAAGAACTTGTTGCAAACGTTCGTGAAATAATGCAAAATACGCCAACAAATTGTATAAGACGCCTGTCCCAAGAAGTGGGAAGATCTTATGGAACATGCAGGACTATTCTTAAGAAGCAGCTAAATTTATTTCCTTATAAAGTGCAAGTATTCCAAGAATATACAAGAAAGGATTATCCAAGAATGTGTTAACATTTCTCCAGAGATGCTGGTCAACACTTTCGAAAATATGAAGAGACGTGTGAATTTATGCTTGGAGCATGGCGGTGGCCAATTTCAGCAATTTATGTAATTATTTTTTTATTCTTTCTGTATATTCTTACTTTGTTAATTTTGTAAACAACAAAAATAAATTTGTATTTGTCTACTTATTTTATCACTCATCAGTTTGGCATATCATGCCATAATATGAATTTGACAAAATTTTAACCTAGTTTTGGTTAGATATATCGTCCCCATATGATTGTGATCTAAACCAAGCTCTACGTTATTTAATCCAAGCCCTCTTTTATGCAAATAATTTTTGCTCGCACGGTACAATAAATAATTATTTGGGGCCCTAATATGCTTTTTATATGTATGCTGTTATCTGTTAAGAATAACAAACAATTAAATTAACAAATTAAATTAAATTAAAATTGAAAAGCTGGATAGGATACAACAGACAACTTGTTAAACTAATTAATCAGTATCATTTGCATTATTCACTCAATGACAAATCATTTGTCACCAATAAAGCGTGCTGGTTAAGTGATAATTTGCATAATATGAATAAAACACAAAACACATCCGCAACGAATGAGCCATATTGCTGCCATTAAAACTGACTCCCTTTGTTTAAGTTCTGATAGTTTGTCTGTTTATATGATAATTGGTAACAAATATAGCCTATTTAGGGCTTATAAATCACTATTGAATATTATTAAAAATTTAGTTGAATATGTTATGACATAAAATAACGCCTGGTTTCTTGACGACAAAATAAAAGCTTCATTATTATTGTTTAGCAATAGTAAGCGGTAGAACCGATCTATTGTTCGAGTAGGGATCACATGCAAATGTTTATCTCAAATATTATCACAGCGTGTAATGGACAAATGAATTGTTTCATTGAATAATGTCTCTGTCTACTTAAATTGAATAATGGAGGTTGTATTAACCGTCTCTTCGCTGAGTCGGTTCCAGCTGTATACAACACGGTTCGAGATGAAGTTCCTGCGCAGAAGCTTGGCGCATCTTTCCTTAGATAGTTTCTTGTTGTGGCTCCTAAGATGTTGTTTTCTGATAGCTGGAAGATTTCTAGATAGCAGGAGTAATGACCGGTGATTATTTTAAAGGTCTCAGTTCGAACAACTCGAAGCCTTCTCAGATTGTTGGATGGAAGGTTCAGCGGCGCACCCAGGATTTTATGTTAGGAGCGGCCCGCCAACCAGTGCCGGAAGCAAATGTTTTAATAAACTTTTAAGTTACGCATTTTTCTAGAACTTTGGAGCTTTTTTAACAGGTACTCTTGGAAGATCGCAATAGCCTAGTTCAATCGAGGTAAATATCTAAAAAAATTGACTTTTTAAAATATCCACTTTAATAATTATTCCGGACAAAACATACCACTCTTTTTACCAAATAAAATATGGGTAATACCTAGTAATGACGACATATCCATAACACAAATATATTTATTTAAAAATATAAATTAGTACAAAGCACAACAATAACCAATATTTTATAAATAATAGAAACCAAAACATTTTTATAACACTTTTGCATTTGTTAAATATGTAAATCTAATTTTCTTCGACCCTTAGAAAGTTTATTTAAAATTTCTTCACAAGAAACAGGAACATTCTTATGAATAAATAAATTTGCCAAACCATTAAGTCTTACTTGCCCGGTGGAATTTTTTAAGTACAATTTTAAGTACTTTAATGTGGAAAATGACCTTTCAGAGGTACTGGTGGTGACGGGAAGGGTAACAAAAATTTGCAAAAGTTTTTTTATATTGGGAAATATCATACCATTACATTGAATATATAGCTTAAACATATCGGAGGGTATTTCTTTGCTATCTGTAAACTTGTCGTTTCATAATTTAAATTCGCATATTAGAATGCTTTCATTATAAAAAGTTTCAAAAACTGAATAATTTGCATAAAAAGAATGAAGGCTGAGAAAGCTTTGCAAATTTTCTACTTGTTTATTGGGACGGGGACAGTTAAATAGCAATATAATTTCCCTGTGTTTAATGATATCGATCGTCTAGGTTGGTATAATAAGTGAATCTAAAAACGGAATAAAAATGGAACATCTAAAGTCTTCATTTGGTGAATCCGATGATATGGTCAACCTTAAGCATTTGGCGTTTAGTGGGTTAGTGGGTATAGTTGAAGTCAATTTCATTGGGGGTTTTGGGTTTGTTCGGGTTTGTTCGGGTTTGTTGTGTGGGCCTTGGCCCCCCCCTGGGTGCGCCACTGGGAGGTTTAGTCTCTGCAGTCTTTCTTGATATGATAGTTTTTAAGTTCGATAGCTAGTTTGGTGGCTCTAAGTTGGACCCTTTCCAATGCTTCAATGTCCTTTACATAATATGGATTCTAAATACTCCGAGCATACTCGAGCCTTGGTCTTATGTGCCTTTTGTACAGTTTTAGAAATATTTCGGAAATTAGACCTTTAATGGCTGTTAATCTTCATTATCTTGCCTATTTATAAACCAGGAGAGTATAAAAAACTTGGGTCACATAAGGGAAGCATAAAAATAACCGGGCCAGAGCAAAAAAATGTTTGGGAAATGCTGGTATATAGTTCAAAAAAATATTTCAAAATGAATGAAACATCGGGAATAACAAGTATACACGAATCCATTTAAAATAGGACCGAATTAGAATTAATTCCGGTCAAACCGATAACAGATAAACTGATATAACGAGTATAACTAGCAGAGAGCATGTATCGCGTAGCGTTGATCAAATTGTTCTTTTAAACGTTTAACCATGCAACAAAATGACACCATCTCATTTAAAAGTTCAAAGAAAATGGCATAAATCTGCTAAAAAGTCAAAACAACAATGAACACTTCTTAGAGAAAGGCGAATCGTTATCAAAAAAATTTTGAGAAGGATCAATTCCCAGTTGGCTGTCAGCGTGGCATACTGCCAGGAAAGTAGTTGTTTTGGGTTTTTATGCATCTTGATCACCTAAATGATGTGTAGGGCTTCTCAGAATACTATTTTTGTGCCTATTTCGTAAAGGGTTATCTTCTTATTTGATTCTGGTTAATAAAACAAAATAATGTCAGATTAGACAGTAAAAATTCGGCGAAATTGTTCGTTTTTAATTTTTAAATTTTTACAATCTTTTTCTTTCTCGTCATCTAGGCAGAGCACGACTCTAAACGGATTATCCGCGTAACAGTGCGGTGTCATAATTGGAATTAAAGAAATTAAACCTGTGTATCTGGCCATTTCCTCATGCAATAACTTAAACCACGACGAAAAACAATTTTGCTAAAACCGTAGGGTGTCACTAAACAAGTAAACTGGTTCACATTATTTTTAGACAGGGTCGAATTTACAACGTTTTGTGGTTTTTACTAACCAAAAATTTTTCTATAAATTAATAAAACTTTGAGTAACTGATGAGATCACGAAAAATCGAACTCCACCTAAATGGGACCTGATTCATCAGCAAAGGATAGTTGTTTCTGTAGACACTGTTTTTGCAAATTTCGACTTCGTTGCAGTTTATCAAGTCTATTAAACTAGGAATACGACGAGGTATTGATCTGACGCCATTCAGATGGCTGATATTTAAGTTGTATTTAAATATTTCTATTAAAATTAATTAAGTAAAGAGATCTACCTACCGTGCGAGCAAAAATTATTTGCGTCAAAGAGGGCCTTGCATCTAAGTACGTAATGCTTAGCCGTAGAGCTTAATACCTGTTGGGTGTCAGTAACTACCTGAATTAACAATCAGTCAGTTATTCCGTCATCTTTGACAGTCGTTACAAGTAATTTGATTCATCGCTAATTTTTCCAATTTCTTGAATAATTTGCTTTACGGAAAAGCACAAACCATTCATGGTTGAAGCGTATTTTCGAAACGGGGTTAGAGTAAATGATGGTGAGTGGCAATACAATCCGAGTTTGTGCATGGTCGATTTTCACGAACATTTTCCTAACGTTGCTTTTATTGCTGGGGATTTTTATCATTGCCTAAAAATAACCGTGGCTGTGTTTAGGAAAACAGGTTCTATACAACCCAAAAAAGGAGCAGGAAGACCATCTGTAAGAACAGAAGAACTTGTTGCAAACGTTCGTGAAATAATGCAAAATACGCCAACAAATTGTATAAGACGCCTGTCCCAAGAAGTGGGAAGATCATATGGAACATGCAGGACTATTCTTAAGAAGCAGCTAAATTTATTTCCTTATAAAGTGCAAGTATTCCAAGAAATACAAGCCGCAGATTTTAAAAGACGCAGGAATTACTCTCAATGGTTTACCCAAAATTTATTGGAAAGAAATGATTTATTAGACCTGATATTTTTTTCGGATGAAGCCTGGTTTCACCTCTCCGGTTATGTGAATTCTCAGAATACACGCATGTAGAGTAGTGAAAATCCCCATTTTTTGTCCACATTGCACCCTCAGAAAATTGGTGTCTGGTTAGCTGTTTCCCGAAGAAGAATTGTTGGTCCTATTTTTTTCCATGACACAGTTACAGCACAGCGGTATAGAGACAATATTTTGAATCCATTTGTGGAGCAATTACTTGACGAACTACGTTTCGGATATTTTCAACAGGACGGTGCAACCGCCCATACAGCCGCCGAAACTATTAACTACTTACGCAATTTTTTCGACGACAGATTGATCAGTTTTCGATCAGACATTAAATTTCCACCTAGATCACCTTGTTTAACGGTTATGGATTATTTCGTTTTTTCTCATTTAAACAACACTATTTTTAAAACACCAGTTGCAAACTTAGGACAATAATTACAAGAATGTGGTAACATTTCTCCAGAGATGTTGGTCAACACTTTCGAAAATATGAAGAGACGTGTGAATTTATGCTTGAAGCATGGTGGTGGCCAATTTTAGCAATTTATGTAATTATTTTTCTTTTTCTTTCTGTATATTTTGACTTTGTTAATTTTGTAAACAACAAAAATAAATTTGTATTTGTCTACTTATTTTATCACTCCTTAGTTTGGCATTTCATGTCATAATATGAATTTGACAAAATTTTAACCTAGATTTGGTTAGATATATCGTCCCCATATCATTGTGATCTAAACCAAGCCCTACGTTGTTTAATCCAAGCCCTCTTTGATGCAAATAATATTTGCTCGCACGGTATTAAAAAAAACATTTATCATTATATAAACTTGAATAAACCTAAAATCGACAATCTTTAGTAAAGTCTGGCTATAATTTGTTTTACCGAAACCCGTGCAACAATTCATAAAATAAAATGTAGAATGCAAAGTGACGAGAACTTTACGTGTTCAGATTACGCTGTGCGCTCCCGTTTCATTATGAATTTGTTTTAATTTCTTGCTGTATGTAGGCTGTTGAACGTTTTTGTTCCGACGATCTGAATAATTAACTTACCACCTTAGAATCACAATCCCGGTACGTGTACCACACATCAATGAGATCTTACCCATTTGCGTTCTCGGCTCAGCTCTTAATTAGCGGGCTTATATTAACCTCCTCTACGATGTTTGCCAAGCATTTACAATACCGATTTAGGAGGAAGCCAGCCCCTGCTTTTTCATGGAATACTGATTAAACTTTAAGGAAGAGAGAGTAAATAATCATTTTTTGTAAAGGGTACAGTGGAGGAAAATAATACTAGCCAAGTACTATTTTACAGTTATTTACTTTGTTATACATTTACATAGTCCGAAGTTTTTAGACATAAGTTCTTTTATTAGGAGTGCTTAATATCTTAAGAAAAAACAAAAATATCAAAAACATATTCAAATAAAAAAATAAATAATATAGGAGTTCCTCAAGGAAGTATACTAGGTCCAATATTATTTATTTTATACATTAACGATATGTCTTTGGTTTTAAAAATGTATAAGTTACAAATGTTTGCTGATGACACCTTAATTTACATTAATGTTTTAAAAATTTTTGATGGTCTAAATACCGTAAAAGTTTCTGAATTCCTCGCATGCTTCTTTAAGGTCTTCCAAAGATATGTTTTTCATTTGCGCAGGGTGTAGTTTTGTTAGGGCAAAGGATGGTATATTTTCTTCAGAAAACCTTACTTCGATGGAATTTATAATTGAGGCCAAATAAGGAATTGTCATAGACCTCCGCCAGAATTCTGATTGGCTTTTTGCCGGGTGGTTGCTGCGGTGTTGTTGTCTTTCAACAGTACGGGGTATGGATTTCATATCTTCCGTCAGTCCAATTTTTTCCGCAATAGCAGTAGCATCTTTGATAATATCTTCTGTTACTTTTTCGGGATCGTTACGGTGCTCTTTGATCAGTTGTAAAATGCGACTAATATGGGATGCCTGAACCGTGTCCAAGGATACTGATTGGAGCACGTTTACTGTTGGTTCTATAATACCGGAATATTTGGATATCAATACGAGGCTAAAAATAAATGAAGCTTTGGAAGCTGCCGCATGGAGCTGATACGCATGTTTCCTTGTCGCATTATTGCCATCTCGAGACAATGTTTCTAAAGCCTCCATTATAGCACAAAAATTCTCTTTAAACACTCTGATGCTTTTGTGTTTTTCGCTCCACCTTGTTTCGCATAACCGGAAAATATTGGGTATTCATTTCCGTCTTAGAACCGATTCTCGAAAAAATTTTATTATATCCTTGATGGTCCCAACGGTATTTCTGATGTCGGGCAGATCGGTTCAGATCATTGATGACCAGATTGAGCTTATGTGACGAGCAATGATTCCCGAAAATTCTTGGTTATTGTTTCGATTAGCCGGGTGCGCGTAATTTTATTTTTAATTCCAGTAAGCCGTATTTTTAGAACCTCTAGGGGGGGGGCAGCTGCCCCCCCTGCCCCCCTCTGGCGACGCCCTTGACTGTAAGTATTCAAAGCAATAATGGCTATAAACCATTCTATGGTAGCATTAACTCCTATTTCCTATTGACTAAATTACCGTCATATTATCACTACACAACGGTATAGCAATTTTCGTTGTCTTACAATAGGAAAGCGCGTTGCTGTCACATATAGTATTAAACAGTTGTATAAAGAGTATGTGAATTCTTATAAGGAATAGAAGGTTTTTTCTCAGTGTACCAGCGATATTCGTTTATAAGATTCATGCATCACCTAGAATGTTACAAGACAAACAATGTTTGAACATTTAGCTACCCAGTGGTACCAAATTTATACCTATTTAGTTAAATTTTACTGGTGATATTTGGTGACAGCCGAGCGCCTGCAACTATTTTAGAAATATTTATCTTGGCTATCGTTAATAATATAGAAGTCAAATGTATAAAAGTTACGTTATTATTTCTAAATAAACAAATAAATCGAAATAAATTCGAAAAGTTTAGAGGGTTTCGGGTAAATGCGATGGTAGACTTAAGGTCTTAGCGTTATTATTTAATAAAACCCAACTACCAGTGGCGTGCAGTGACATTGGAAACAGGGTAGGCATAAAGATTTGGCGTGGAAAAAGGAAAACCGCCGGAGGCAATGCGCCGCAGGCGAAAATTTTTTGATGCCACGCCCAAATGTCGTTAAAAATTCGGTCAACTATTATTAAATTTCTGAAATTAAATTATATTAAATTTGGTTGTTTGAATATTTTTTGAAAATAGTAAACACGGCCGACAGAACATTTTATTAACATGACTGCAACCGGTAAGCCACACATATGATTATCATAAAACTTATCGCTAAAATACCTGTTGCAATTTTTCTTTTGCTGCACAATTTTAAGGGAGGGAACAGGACGCCCCGTTAAAATTATGGCTTGTTTATTTTCAAAACTTCTGGACGGAAACGGAATTGTTTTTAGTCCTTGTACGCAATTTTCATCATCACTGCACTGACACTGCATTGTTATGGGTAACAGAGGGTAACAAACACTAATTATCTATAAAATAAAAAATATACGGGACACTAAAAACGCAAAATTATTATTAAAAAAGAAATATCTTTATAACGCAATAATTGCTGACGATAGTAAACAGTTAATTTCCGCAAAATCCCGAACGAAACTGCAAGACTCTCTTTTAATAAAATTCGGTAAAAATATAAAAGCTGTATTACTGCACGACGGCTTTACAAAAACTAAAACTACCTACTTCTATCCGTACCCTTGATACTTCTAAACCTCATAAAAATGGGTATGTTTATATACACAAAACTAATTCTAAGCGTAACATGATACTTATATGGGCCTGAAGGCGCCAAACTTTACTTATCAATAATGTCTTTGAAAATAATAATATAAAGTCATTTCTACAGAACCGAAAACAATGCGACCTGTCGTTTCACACGTGACAAAATTAATTGCGCTACGACATTTGCCAATCGCTCTGTCTCGTTTTAACATAAGGCGCTACATCCCTGCCTTTAAATCCGTACTTGAATCCTGAAAATAGGTGCTGCCTTCAAACGAAGCTATAGCCTTCATAAAAAATTTTAAAACACCTTCGTCCTGCTCATATGGGCCACCTACAAAGGAAATATTATGCTGATTTCGGTCGGTTTTAAATTCGATTATTACGTTTGTTTGATAATTTATGTTTATGTTGGGACAATCCTTGATACTTTTATAGAAATATAGTATAGACGATTAGTAGTTTCATAAAACCGTAGATAAGGAAACTCATAATAATATGATTTTCTATAAAAATAAATTGGGAAATGTTATAATTTTTTTTTTGTAAATTTATGATTTTACTAGGGTAGGCAATGCCTTTTTGCCTACATTGACTGCACGCCACTGCCAACTATGTAAACTAAAATTGGACGTTTGGTACAATTATTTATAATATTTATTAACCTCTTTCCTATGTGACCAAACATTTACAATACGGATTTAGTATGAAGCCAACCCCTGTCTTTGCAGGGAATACTGATTAAACGGTGGGGGAGAGTACATTTTTTATAAGAGTGAGATAAAAGTAATGGAGAGGAAAATTAGCAAAGTTTAGAAACTTTTGTAAATATTGATGGATAGTTTATTTTTGGGATTTTACCAGAATTACATTTAATATGCACTGTAAAAACTTAAATAAAATCTATTATTTAAATTAGGTGAAAAAAAAACACACCACTTACGTCTGAAAACATGATTATTTTATATTTGTGCTTTTTTGATTCACGATAATTTACACACTAAGATATCATAAGTCTACGCGGCGAACAGATGCTGAATCATTCGTGTATTATGGTTCCTTATACACGAGTCAAATACTACGCTTTATATAGAACTATCCACTTAAAAAGCACTTAACGTCAAAATCCCCTTAAATTCTGACTACACATGAAAAAAACACCAACTTTCTTCATCTTGATACTTAATATTCTTAATATATTATGTAAAGGGTCCTGCACCTTACCTCCCATCTTCCATAGCTCACTTATTAATTAAGTTAGGATTTTTATATTTTGCGGACCTTACCTGTATTTTGGTGCGAATTTCAGAAAATTATTTTTTTTCATACAGGGTGTTCCAAAAAAGTGTGAGGTCATAAGAATGTATTTTTTTAGATTACACGCCATATATTTTCTTACTTATTTGGGTGCCTCCTATAATTACCTACATACCCCTAAAATTTTATTAAAATTGATTCTGTATTATAGGCAAAAAAAAAATAAAAACTAAAAACTTTTTCAGTTTTGCACCACTGGTTTTAAAAATTATTAAAAAATAAAAATAATGCCTCGTTAATAAAATTATACAAAGATACTTATTAAATAAAGTCTAACAGTCTCGTTAACCAAGTTTGACTAATACGAATTGTACAGGGTGTCCAAAGTTTAGTGTTAAACTTTGCAAACATTAAAGCAATTTATTTTTCTTATTTCAAATAGGAACCCCTGTATCTTTTTATGCCCTGTCGGAATAGTTGATAAAATGAGTTTTCTGCAAATAAGTATTGATGCGTTAGAAATGGCGATAGGGTTGTAATTAGAACAAATGTTTGGTTTTTAATTCTGCATCGAATGACATAAAAAGATACAGGGGTTCCTATTTGAAATAAGAAAAGTAAATTGCTTTAAAGTTTGCAAAGTTTGACACTAAACTTTGGACACTCTGTACAATTCGTATTAGTCAAACTTGGTTAGCGAGGCTGTTAGACTTTATTTAATAAGTATCTTTGTATAATTTTATTAACGAGGCATTATTTTTATTTTTTATTAATTTTTAAAACCAGTGGTGCAAATCTGATATTTTTTAGTTTTTATTTTTTTTTCGCCTATAATACTGAATCGATTTTAATAAAAATTTAGAGGTATGTAGGTAATTATAGGCGGCTCGTAATGAAGAGCTCTGGAGCGCCGCCCTCCTTGCAATTATTTCAAACAGAATCCAAAAATACTTTACTTAAAAAACCAATAACGCAATGTATGTAAGCAATCAATTAGGAGGCATCCAAATAAGTAAGAAAATATCTGGCGTGTAATCTAAAAAAATACATCCTTATGACGTCACACTTATTTGGAACACCCTGAATAAAAAAAAATATTTTCCTGAAATGTGCACCAAGATACAGGTTAGGTCTGCAAAATATCAAAATCCTAACTTAATTAGTAAGTGAGCTATTGAAGACGGGAGGTGAGGTGCAGGACCCTGTATACATTATAATTAATTGTATAGAAGCTTTATTTAATATCATAATTCCATTCAAAATAAACGAAAATAGCAGACCAGTGGCGGCTCGTTAATGAAGGGCTCTGGGGCGCCGCCCTCCCTGCAATTATTTCAAACAGAATCCAAAAATACTTTACTTAAAAAACCAATAAAGCAATGTATGTAAGCAATCCATTAAAATAATTCAAACCAAACATAGGCCTATTCCAGCGGGTAGGTTATACTAAGCGCGGGCATAAACCAAACATAGCCCTATTCCAACGGGCAGGTTATACTCATAGACAAGCTAGTTCCGCGCTCTCAATGTTATACTAAGCGCGGGCGGGCGGGGGCGACCTATTATCCGTCCCGATTCAACGCGGCTTCTCGATGAGTTGCCATGACGACAAAGGCGTCACGTCACCTACACATCGCACAACGAGCGGCCACGGACGAGCTCCAATTTTCCGCGCCCAACAACAGCTGTTCGCGATGCCACGGTAGAATAATGGATATATTATGTGCTCTGACGAGGCGACCTGTCGATGCCGCTAGGCGCTAATGTTTTGTTTATTTATTTTGATTTGATTTATTAGTTACGTAATAAAGTTGGGAAATGTTGTGTAATATGAAGGTCAGTGATTGAGCTTAAGTGAAAAACTGGATTTAAAAAATGCAGGGCGGCCACTAGAAATTGAACATAGTACATGTACAAGTGCAATCAAAATGTAAAAGTAAGGCACAGTTTAAGTTTGACAAAGAAATATATAATAAAATATTCTGGATATGCGGTTGTGAGGACAAAAATTCTTTTTTTTGTTTCGTGTGTCTTCTTTTTGGCGGGGATGATAATTGGACTAAAAATGGGGTGCAGGACTTAAAACATCTTTCAGAGAAAATAAAAAACATGAAAATAGTGCAAAACATCGTAATAATGTGGTAAGTTTTGAGATGTTAGGACAAACTAATATTTTAACTTTTTAAGTAGTGCTTATGCTGATGAAATTAAAATTCACAACGAGAAAGTTAGAAAAAACAGACACGTACTTTTGAAAATAATAAACATTTAAAAAAAAATTATTTAAAGCCAGCGCCCCCCTGACTCGCTAGTCACAAGCCGCCACAGACCATCTTTAAAATTGAAAAAACGAATATGTTGTGTTCCCCCTTCCCAAATTCATAATTACACCCTTTGTTTTATGAGAAGTTATAATTGCACTTGTATTATGCAAGGCATAATGCTCTTTCTAGCACAAGTAATATGCCCCTATTATAAAATAGTTGTAGATAAAGTACGGTTAATGGTTTTTATACATACGTCCGACATAAAATCTTTAAAAAAATATTTCTTGACGTGGCTGTACTTTCTTCTAGCTTTTTAAATAGACTGAGATTCATTTTAAGACCTTTCTTTCCCTTAATATGAGCATCCGAATTAAGCAAGTAGAGAGTGCCATCTATGTTGTAATATAATAATACTAATAACGAACAATAATTCATCATTAGGTTAATTTACAAAACTCTTAAAAATAGTCTGTGAAAATGGTGTGTTTTGTAAATTTAAGGACAGCATGGTGTAACATATATGGAAAAGCTAAATTAAGGTAGATTCACAGAAAGCTTAAAAATAACCTAAAGCTGAAACATGACTTTATACCCGACAAATTTTTGTGATACTTTAAATATGAAATGACGCTCTCTAACAAGCATTAGAAAGAGTCAAAAAGCTGTTACAAAAAATGTCGCACATTGTTTTTTCTTAATTATTGTATACAGTGTCACCAATAAAGTCCGCATCATATGGAATTTTTAATAGCTTTATTCAAAATTTGACTTTGGCATCAAGTTCCGCTTCGATCAAGATGAAAATTGAGCAAAAAATAGTAGCCACGTGATTCGCATTATCTGTCAAATTTTAATTTTTTCCAAAAATAATTCAAAAGTGGGGTTATTTCTTAAAATGTCGAAAAAAGTTATTAGAAAAAATTTTTTTAATGCAGTTTCTAGCTCACATGCAACATTTTAGCTGCATAAGATAATTTTGATTTTTTACCTATATTTTGTAAATTGCGCCACTTTTGCAAAATAAGACTCAACACAACCTACATTAAACTTCTTAGCTTTGACAATGTTTTATTTCAGATACATTTTCTTTAAAGTAGCGCCATATTAAATGTGTGTTTTTCTACAAAATCAAAATTGGGCTATTAAAATTTGGTCGCATGACTCGCATGTGATGCCAAGTTTATTTGTTTTTGACCCTGTATAAGGCAACTTCATAAAATAAGTATTTTTGAAAACGTAGTTTGTGTCTGAAAGTAATACACCTTAATATTAAGACAAAAAAGAACACAGTGTCATCAGTTAAGTGTTCATTAAATGGAAAATAAATTTTAGTTTAACTTAACGTAAAGTTTATCTATTTTCAACGATTTAATTTAAAACCTCTTTACTTTATTTTTTATTTTTTTACTTTCAGGCACACTACGTTTTCAAAAATACTTATTTTATGAAGTTACCTTATACAGGGTCAAAAACAAATAAATCTGGCATCACATGCGACCAAATTTTAATAGCCGAATTTTGATTTTGTAGAAAAACATACATTTAATATGGCGCTACCTTAAAGAAAATGTATTTGAAATAAAGCATTGTCAAGACTAAGAAGTTTTATGTAGGTTGCGTTCAGTCTTATTTTGCAAAAGTGGTGCAATTTACAAAATATAGGTAAAAAATCAGTTATCTTATGCAGGTGATGTGGGCTAGAAACTGCATTTAAAAAAAAATTCTAATCACTTTTTTTAATATTTTCAGAAATAACCCCACTTTTGAATTATTATTTGGAAAAAATTAAAATTTGACAGATAATGCGAATCACGTGGCTACAATTTTTTTGCTTAATTTTCATCTCGATCGAAGCAGAACCTAATGCCAAAGTCAAATTTTGAATAAAGCTATTAATAAAAAAAATTCCATATGATGCGGACTTTACTGGTGACACTGTATGTTTACTATTATTTGATTTTTTTGGAATCATGCCATTTTTAAGCAACTTTACGTACTCGGTTTCAGATTAACAAAACATAAAATAAAATTGCTAAAACTGGAGAAAAAAAAATTATTTACCGAAAAAGTGTTTTTATATTTAACTTTTACGTTAATTATTATCTATTTTAAATCACGTTAAGCCAACGTTAACTCTGTTGGCGTAAGTATGTTTTAAACATTTTTAATAATCCGCAATATAATATGGTTTTTATGTAGAACTTAAAATTTAAATTATATATTCATGGACCGATATCATGATTTCAGTTAAGCTTTCGTATCTTTACAATAAAAGTAAAGTCGGAGACCACTTTTTGCTTGCTTTGCTTTGCTTTCTATTCTTAAAGATTGCCTAACAATACAAAAATGCCGATATACTTAAATGGATAAATATAAATGCATCGAATAGTTCTTTTTCTGTTGTATTTTTATAAAGATATGGTATTCGATTACCGTTAGAAATGATACCAACAAAATACTCAGACCGAGTAATAGCTTGCTAAATCAATCAATATGCTTACCTATAATCATTAATTATAATATTCACAAAACTATTTTAAATAAATATACAGGGTGTTTCATTAAGGGTGGCCACCGGCCACATCTCGGAAACTACTAGGCATAGAAACTTGGGGAAAAAAGAATTATGATTAAAGCGGTTATGAAAAATTCTGGAAATTACTTTTAAGTTCCTCATTTCGCCGCAAGGGGGCACAATTAAATTTTTTTGTTTTATTCTAAATTTCTCCGAAAATTCCCATATTAAGGTATAACTCTGATTACATCATCGAAAAGCTTAGACAATTCTGCATCATTTTGGTTTAAGGCTCATTGGCGTACCGAGTTTGATAAGAGTGGGGGAAGCTATTGAATGTGTAAACATTAAAATCGCTGTAACTTCTAAATGACTTATCCGATTTTACTAAATTTAAGCTTGTTTGGAAGGGAAAGGTAAGTATCTTTATTCGCCGTATCCAACAGTACACGATAGTGTTTAATAAAATTGCTAGAGGGCGCAATTTGTAATAATAAGAGTTTCTTCGATTTTATCCCGAAAATTCAAATCATACGGTATAAATATGACATCATAATCAAAAAGTAGATGAAATTTGCAAGAAAGGATGTAAAGACCGCAGTTCGATATCTTTGTTCGTTTCAGAGTTATTGCCAAAACAATAATTTTTAATACAAATTGCGCCCTCTAGCAATTTTATTAGAAACTATCTTGTACCGTTGGATACCTACGACAATTGAAGGCACTTACCTTTCTCTTCCAAACAAGCTTAAATTTAGTAAAATCGGTTAAGTCGTTTAGAAGTTACAGAGATTTTAATGTTTACACTTTCCCTTGATAAGAGTGGGAGGGAGAAGCTATTGAAAGTGTAAACATTAAAATCGCTATAACTTCTAAACGACTTATCCGATTTTACTAAATTTAAGCTTGTTTTGAAGAACCTTCAATTGTCGTATCTAATGGTATACGTTTCTAATAAAATTGCTAGAGGGCGCAATTTGTATTAAAAATTAGTGTTTTGGCAATAACTCAGAAACGAACAAAGATATCAAACTGCGGTCTTCACATCTTTGCTTGCAAATTTCATCTACTTTTCGATTATGATGTCATATTTATACCGTATGATTTGAATTTTAGGGATAAAATCGAAGAAACTCTTATTATTACAAATTGCGCCCTCTAGCAATTTTATTAAACATTATCGTGTACTATTGGATACGGCGATTAAAGATACTTACCTTTCCCTTCCAAACAAGCTTAAATTTAGTAAAATCAGATAAGTCGTTTAGAAGTTACAGCGATTTTAATGTTTACACATTCAATAGCTTCCCCCACTCTTATCAAGGTCGGTACGCCAATGAGCCTTAAACCAAAATGATGCAGAATTGTCTAAGCTTTTTGATGATGTAATCAGAGTTATACCTTAATATGGGAATTTTCGGAGAAATTTAGAATTAAAAAAAAAATTTAATTGTGCCCCCTTGCGGCGAAATGAGGAACTTAAAGAAAAGTAATTTCCAGAATTTTTTCATAACCGCTTTAATCATAATTCTTTCTTCCCCAAGTTTCTATGCCTAGTAGTTTCCGGGATGTGGCCGGTGGCCACCCTTAATGAAACACCCTGTATGGTAGAATTTTAAAAAAACCCTAATGAGAGGTAAATTTATCTTTCCACAAGCGACCTTTGAGCAGACAGCTTACTATTTACCTCTCATATTTCTAAATGGCTGATTGGGCGTGGAATCCCCACACTAAGTGTAATGAGAACATCAAAGGCAGTCATTGTTTGCAATCCTTCAAGTAACATCAAAATAAATGCATTGGATTTAGTTGCTGTATTTTCGTGATTAGCACATTTTCATTAATTTTTTTTTATATAAAGTTCGAAATACTCTTTGCCTTTTTCATGTTACAACAATTAAGTTAAGTTAGTTAAGTTGCTGAATGATCATACTAGAATAGATATTTTGATAAAAAAAAATTTAGTGATTAAGATTAAAATCATGGAAATCACTTTTTACTAGATATTTAATATTTATGTACCCGTACACTTTATTTTATGACAAATTTATAATAACATTTAATATATCTAAGTACTAAACTGGTATTACCATCTTATACATGGCTTTATAGCACAATTTTAAAATGTCATTAAAATATTTTGTACCAACGAACCTTAACCATGTAACTTTAAAACTGTAATGAGAAATATTTGGTATAAGGTAAAATAAAAGAAAATTTGCAAAGTTGTTCAATTCGAGATAAATTTCTTACGTACAATGTGACCAGTAAAGTCCGCATCATATGGGATTTTTTTTATTAATAACCTTATTCGAAATTCGAAAAAGGTTTTTTTAAATGCAGTTTCTAGCCCACATGCAAAATTTTAGCTGCATAAGATAATTTTAATTTTTTACCCATATTTTGTAAATTGCACCACTTTTGCAAAATAAGACTCAACGCAACCTACATAAAACTTCTTAGTTTTGACAATGCTTTATTTCAGATACATTTTCTTTAAAGTAGCGCCATATTAAATGTGAGTTTTTCTACAAAATCAAAATTGGGCTAATAAAATTTGGTCGCATGTGATGCAAAGTTTGTTTTTTTTTGACCCTGTATAAGGTAGCTTTATAAAATAAGTATTTTTGAAAACGTAGTTTGTTTCTGAAATTAATACGCCTTAATATTAAGACAAAAAAGAACACAGTGTCATCAGTAAAGTGTTGGAAAAAATTAAAATTTGACAGATAATGCGAATCACGTGACCGAAGCAGAACTTGATGCCAAAGTCAAATTTCGAATAAAGCTATTAATAAAAGAAATCCCATGCGATGCGGACTTTACTGGTCACACTGTATAAGAAGCAAACTTTCAAAAAACGATAAATCAACTTTTACTGATGCTGAGATATTGGCCAACAATGTGTAACAGCAGAATCCCTCAAATATTAAAAACCCTTAAAAAGGGGATGTTGCAGAGTGTAATGTGTAAATTAGTAAGAATCGGTACTTAGCTCTATAAAAAATGTAAAAAGTGAATTTATCGTTTTTTGCACGATGTGTCCTCATATATCATAAAAGATTCTGTCTTATTATTTGAGCTTTTTATTATTTTTAAATTCAATATACAGGGTGTTATTTAAGTACGGGGCCAAACTCCAAGGGGTGCTTCTTTAAGTGATTTTAAGAAGAAAAGTTCATATAAACATGGGTACGAAAATGCATAGTTTTTACGATACAGGGTGTCAAACTTTTAAGAAAAAATTGGATGTTCGTAAATATCTCAATACTCTTTTATTCGATTTTGTTGAAATTTGGCAATTCTGTTTGTAATAACAAGAGGATAATGTAGCCTCAATTATATTAAAATTATTAAGTCCAGTGGCGTCACGGAAGACAGTCTAACTAATATTTTTGACAAAAAAATGCGCGCCACTGACTTTTTTTAAAATTATGTATTTTTCTAGAATTAAGCAACTACAAATACAACTCTTTTATCTCTTGAGTTTTTTTCATATCTGGCTTTGTTTTCGAGAAAAAAATAAAAACCACTTGATTGCTTGTCCCCGGGAAAATAAGCGTAAAAAATTTAAACTACTTACCAAACTATTAAGCAATTAAAATTACACGAGTCCTCTTTTGAAATTTTTTTGCACAGAATAAAACTGGGTTCGATAAAAGAAATAAACATAAACAACTGCCTAACGGTATTTATTACTGCGATGTTTACTTATGTATTTAACAGAAAATAAGACGAAACCTATAATAGTTGCTGAAAATGCCCTCCTTCAACTTCAATGCAAGCATTGATTTCCGAACTCGTCGAAATATTCGCGGCGTATGTCTTATCTGATCACATGAATCCCGTATCCTTTGGGTTAGTTCTTCTTCAGTGTTGACTGGAGTTTTGTAAACGAGAGACTTTAAATGCCCCCAAAGGAAAAAATCTAAAGGATTTAAATCCGGTAATCTGGGTGGCCATGCCTGTGGACCTGCGCGACCTATCCAGTTTTCTCAATAAGTTGCATCAAGAAATTGTCTTGCTACTATGCTAAAGTGGGGTGGAGCCCCATCGTGCATAAACCACATTGCTCTTCTTACTACCAGTGGGACATATTGTAAAAGTCCAGGTAAAATAAATTCCAAAAAATTACGATACTCTTGACCATTTAATCTCGGGGGTAAAAAATGAGGTCCAATGAGAAAATCACCTACAATACCAACCCAAACATTCACGGAAAACTGGTGTTGATAATTAGTTTCTGTAACCGCATGGGGATTATCTTCTGCCCAGACATGATTATTATGAAAGTTCATAATGGAATTTCGGGAAAAACACGCTTCATCGGTAAACAAAATACACGATAGAAATCTCGGAGATGCTACACGTTGTTGCAAAAGCCAAGTACAATAAACAACTCGTTGGAGATAATCGGCAGGTAATAACGCTTGAACACGTTGTATGTGATAAGGATACAGTTGATTTTCCCTTAAAATCTGCCATACAGTAAAGTGGGAAATGTTTAATTGTTCTGCAATTTTGCGTGTACTTGTATCAGGGCTACGTTCAACTTCATGTAGAACTGCTTCCTCCATCTCCACTGTTTTTATTGTGGCAGGTCTCCCAATTACAGCAGTCGACCTTTGAAAGGTGCCTGATTCGCAGAACCTTTCATGTATTCTCACAAATGTTTTTCTATTTGGTACAATACGATGTGGATATCTTTCTTGATAAATGCGCACAGCCTCTGTGGAATTGCCTTGGGCCATTCCATGAACAAAATGCATATCGGCCATTTCTGAATGAAAAAAACTCAAGAGATAAAAGAGTTGTATTTGTAGTTGCTTAATTCTAGAAAAATACATAATTTTAAAAAAAGTCAGTGGCGCGCATTTTTTTGTCAAAAATATTAGTTAGACTGTCTTCCGTGACGCCACTGGACTTAATAATTTTAATATAATTGAGGCTACATTATCCTCTTGTTATTACAAACAGAATTGCCAAATTTTAACAAAATCGAATAAAAGAGTATTGAGATATTTACGAACATCCAATTTTTTCTTAAAAGTTTGACACCCTGTATCGTAAAAACTATGCATTTTCGTACCCATGTTTATATAAACTTTTCCTCTTAAAATCACTTAAAGAAGCACCCCTTGGAGTTTGGCCCCGTACTTAAATAACACCCTGTATTATAGTATAACTTTCAGGTCACATTCACATAAATTTACAATCGAACAATAAAGCCGAGAGTTAACCTTACCTCATCGAATTAATCTGCTATTTTTTATTTGCAGTGGAACTTTCAATTTTTCTTTATGATCGGTTTCCATAATCATATACTAACTACCTTATATAAAAAGTCTTTGTTTTGTTTAATGCATTTTTGTATGCAACTGCATCAAATCAACCTTCACTGATCGGGCATCAAATTCTAGATTAACTGTGACGAAAAGCTGATTTGTCTTTGAAATCCTTTAAGATTTCCATTAAATTTACATATCTAGTATAGGTAATGGAGTTAATGATTATTTAAATTTAATGAAATTGAGTTTTACGTAAATAAGTTAGAGTTAGTTTTTTAAATACACTTCTCGTCAAAATTAGCGAATACTCTAAAATCTAGCAAAAGTTTGTTCTTAACTATCTTATGAACCGCTCATCCGATTTTGACCAACTAATTTTTACTTTATAACCTAAGGTGGTACCAACATTTTTAGGTTCCTAACGTTAATCTGTAAAACGATTCAACTGATATACACGGTGTTATTAGTAGAGGCGATTTTCTATCGTAAATTTGAAACATTCTGTAGAGTAAACTGGTAAAGTTAGAAATTCCCGGTATGTGCTGTTAGTAAGATGACATTAATATTTCCAACCTTTTTTGCCAGTTTTTTGATAAATGTCTGTGTCGAGATTTCCCCGAAGAATTGGCACATTTTTTGTTTAATAGTGTATCTTTTGCCAAATAGCTCCTTATCAAGTAGGAAAAAACGTCCCTAAATATTGACCCAAAGTGTCAGATGACTGATTTTGAAACAAAACAAAAGCATATAGCCCGGTTGGCATAGCTTTAATAAACCCAGTTACCATAATTTTAGCAATTTTATATTTATGATTTTCTTGACCCCTGTATAATAAGAAAATGGCCATCTTTAAAAATCACTATTATATCACGGAAAATCTATAGGAGAAGAGCTCTCAAAATCTTGAATACTGGTCGAAATCTGTTCAACCATTGCCAAGATACAGCATTGTAAAGATTTTCCTACCAAAATTTGACACATTTTTTGTTTAATAGTGTATCTATTGCCAAAAGACACTTATCAAAAAACTGCCAAAAAGGTCTGGAGATATTGATGTCATCTTACTAACGGCACATACCGGGAATTTCTAACTTTACCAGTTTACTCTACAGAATGTTTCAAATTTACGACACAAAATCGCCTCTACTAATAACACCTTGTATATCAGTTGAATCGTTTTACAGATTAACGTTAGGAACTTAAAAATGTTTGTAACACCTGATGTTATAATGTAAAAATTAGTTGGTCAAAATCGGATTAGCGGTTCATAAGATAGTTAAGAACAAACTTTTGATAGATTTTAGAGTATTCGCTAATTTTGACGAGAAGTGTATTTAAAAAGCTGATAATTACTTGGCTACAAGCTAGATGAATCATTTTACTAAAGCCTAACGATAAATTCGAGAACGTACCTACCCTCGTACTCTACCGACAAAATTAAAAATCTAAGAAGATTTATAATTAGGGAAATTTGGTTAACTTAACGAATTTTTTGTTTCAGATGCAGTGGTGGCATTTGAGCCAGATTTCCAGTATCCTCTGGAAAACTTGACAGTCCCCCAAGGAAGAGATGCGGTATTTACCTGCGTGGTTAATAATTTGGGAGGATACAGGGTGAGTGCGGACTCAGCGACAGCCAGGGTGTGTATCTTTTCAATTTTTTTACTCATGCACCTTCACATCGGTGGTCACTTTAAGTTAAATGTTTTGTCAAAACAGCAATGTATTTTTGACTGCAGTAAACTCAAGATTTATTATACTTTTTACGGTGTAGTTGGTTAAACATTTTCATATTTTTATTTAACAGCATCTATTGGAAAGCTTAAAAAAAACTATTATATTATCTTCAAAACAGCCTTTTACATGAAGGAAAATACACTCTGATTATTCTTATTATTTTTAAATCCGACATAAAATTTACAACAACAAATCGAAGCCCCAGCCAGTGTAGAGGTAGCAAACAAAATGTTGTTATTTGTTAGTAAAAAGTTCCAATCAAATTTTATTTTGTTTTTTTAGTTAAATTTTTTGTTCGTTATGAACTATACAGAGCGATTATGTATCTTGGAATAAAATCAGTAAATCCAGTACGTTTTTTTTTGGGATTAATTCTTGGACGCGGTTATTAAGATTCTTAGTGGTCTCTTTTATCAAAAAAATCTACATAAAAAGTATCATTTTAAAATAAAACACTTAAATTTTTTAAAATTAGTCTTATTAGTAATAAAAACATTTTAATAACTGTTAGCGACATATATACATACTGTAGTTTATTATGCAATAAAACTTGCTGTTTTGATAACATTTTTCTAATAAGTTGACCAGCACTGAGCACCGAGCACTGAAGCACTGATGCACTGCACTGCACCAGCACCAAGCACTGAGCACGTAATTAAGGAATCACCACTGCACCTATTATAAGTTAGATTTTAGTAATAATTTTTCATTGTCAAATCTTTCTTCTTTAAAATAATTAAATGCTATATTTGTCTAATAAACTATGATCATTTAATGCAAATACAACAATATGAAATGTCAGAATTAATACTTATACAAGGTAAAATAATTTCAATAAATTTAGGGAAGAATAAAAAATACTAAGTACTAATAGACCAGGGTCGATAATTTTTGAAACCAAAAAAATAACAGTAGGATGAAACCCATTGGAAAAGAAAGAGAATATAACAAAAATGAGAGGAAAAATAATTTACGGGCGATCCGAGGTCGGGAAGTGGAAGGGGGTGAGTTTTTAAGGGTAGAAAACGATCTATCTCGATTTCCGGCAAAACTACAAGCCCTATGGAAAAACGTTAAATTGCAAAGTTGTAGGTAATAAAAAGATCTACAACTTTTATGTTTACACTTTTTTCACATAACCTCAAAATTTATGTGAAAATTTCAAATAATCAAGTTTTTGGTTTTTTATTTTTATCTTTTACAAGAAATTTTTTTTTTTCATGAAATTTGGTGAAAACTTACCTTTTTATGTCCCAAACACACTGTAATTTTTTTGATTTAAAATATTTATTTTTTCACCCTATTTTGACTTAATACCGAAAAAGCACCCTAATTTTCAATCAAAAATTCTCACGTCAAAATATCTGCTTTTTTAAAAAAGTCGGTGGGCTTTTGGTTCGTTGAAATCTCTACTTTCTGATGGTGTAAAAAAAATATACATTACTATGGTATATGTTCTCAAAAAGTGCAAAGAAACGAAAAAACTCGAATCCGAATTTTGTTTTTTAATCATTATGTACAATTTTCAGCTATTTATTAAAAATTATACTTTAATTACTCGAAAAACGTAAGATTCCATGTTACATTGATAAACAAACAAATACAAACATAAAGATCGCAAAAAAACATGCGAAAATAGTTGTTCTAAATATAATTAAAGGTAGGATTTAAAGGGGATTTCATCACATTTACCATAGTAATGTATATTTTTTTACACCATCAGAAAGTAGAGATTTCAACGAACAAAAAGCCCAGCGACTTTTTTAAAAAAGCAGATGTTTTGACGTGAGAATTTTCAATTGAAAATTAGGGTGCTTTTTCGATATTAAGTCAAAATAAGGTGAAATAAATATTTTAAATCACAAAAAATTACAGTGTGTTTGGGACATAAAAAGGTAAGTTTTCACCAAATTTCGTGAAAAAAAAATTTTTGTAAAAGATAAAAAATAAAAAACCAAAAACTTGGTTATTTGAATTTTTTACATAACTTTTGAGGTTATGTGAAAAAAGTAAATATAAAAGTTGTAAATCTTTTTATTACCTACAACCTTGTCATTTAACATTTTTCCATAGGACTTATAGTTTTGCCGGAAATCGGGATAAATCGTTTTCTACCCTTAAAAACCCACCCCTTTCAACTTCCCGACCTCGGATCGCCTGTAAATTATTTTTCCTTTTATTTTTGTTATATTCTTTTCCTTTTCCAATGGGTTTCATCCTACTATTATTTTTTTTCACTTTTTACCATTTTCAACAGCCCTGGTCTATAACGTTTATCTCATATTAAAAAAGATACACCTTTCTGAATTCAATTATTTGGAATTTCGAATACTTAGTATAGGGAAAAGTGTTTTTTGTTGTATAATTTAAAAGGGTTTTTATCAGGATTCGTAATATTAAATACAGTTCTTTAAATACAGGATTAATTTCAAAGTTGAGGTTTTGACTACATTGATTACCTACAAATCGCAACCATCGATTTAGGTTTAGAATGCAACATGTTATTTGTCAGTTCATATCTGTTTCAATTTTAAAAACGCCATCTCCTAGTCTTTATCTACGCTTAATAAATTACTAAAAAAATATTTAAACGTTATACTATTTGCAGAATTATACCGTTGACTCTTACTGCCAAAAATAAACTACCTGATTAAACCCTATTGTATACGCCTCAACCTCTTCAAAGGGGGTTAAATGGGA
Organism: Polydrusus pterygomalis; assembly: GCA_963969555.1. Lineage (NCBI taxonomy): Eukaryota > Metazoa > Arthropoda > Insecta > Coleoptera > Curculionidae > Polydrusus > Polydrusus pterygomalis. Next base: position 34,139,494 of record OZ018384.1, on the reverse strand, counting down.
TCAGGGTCGGCTTGAAAATGTACCTAAACCACATGATTTATTTTTATAATTTAAAATAAATAGATAGGTATTTTTAGTTTTAGGTAGGTACCTATTATAAATGTAAAATAAGATAACAATTAATGATAATTGAAAATAATATAATTTAAAAGTATAACTATTAGGATAACAAGTACAATAAAAATTAATTAAATTCTAAAAAACTATTGATAATTTATTCAAAATTTAACTCTGTATCACTATCACTATCTTCATCTAAGCCTAAACTTATAATTAAGGGTCGAACATTTGTAATCATACAATTGTAAGAATTTTCCACCTTAAGTACATGCTGTACACAGTTTTTCCAGCTGTCTGCGGAAATTTTTCTTACTTCGTTTTTAATTAATTCTACTACAGATGCAATTAATGTAGGAGAAATATTATTTCTCCCAATATTGGATTTTAATTGGTGACATATTAGCTCAATAGGATTGAATTTACAATAGCATGGAGGAAGACGCAACACTGTATGTCCATTTTCTGCTGCAAGTTTGTCACGCTCGTATTCCTTATTTATTTTAAAAGCTTTTAATACTTCTAGCAGTTCTCGTTTTTTGTAAGTTTCTTCAAAATATAAATCATTTTCAATCATAAAATTTTGAATTTCTGCTTTTGTATTATTAGAATTGGGAATGATTTTTGCTTGTCGACTATGATAACTAGCATTGTCCATTACAATGACGCTATTTTCAGGTATATTTTAAAGGAGTTTATATTTAAACCAATCTTCAAAAAGTTGTGCGTCGGTATCTTGATGGTAATCTAAAGAAGAATCTGCTATGTTTTTAGCTGAAAGCAACAGACCATTTGGAACAAACCCGTTCTCTGAACCAGCATGTAATATTGTGATTCTTTTGCCTTTATTTGATGGTGCTTTGGTTTGACATTTTTTGGAAGAATCCTCCCAACCTTTTCTTAGAGTGTCATGGGTATCGAACCATGTTTCGTCAAGGTAAATAATTGGACGATTTTCATCCCTAAATTGTTTAACAGCTGTTAAATATTTAAGTCTCCATTCCCGTAAACGTTGAGATTCCATTAATGTTTGTCTTTTAATAATGCTTCGGTATTTAAAACCCATTTTACGCAATATTTTCCTAAGGCTTGAAAGGCAACAAGAGATATTTTTTTCGTCTTTAATCAGCCGCTCTTTGAGGGAAATCAAAGTGGGTACAGTTTGTGCCTCATACATTTGGTAAATCTTTCTTCTTAATAAATCCATGTCATTTTCTTCAATGCTTCTAAATGTGCCAGAATCACTACGATTTTTTCTAGGATTAACAGGTTTAAGTACTACCCATGTCTCTTACCGAAGATAAAGGAGTTTTTGTCAAAATAGACGTCTCTGCTAAAGCATCCATCGAATTAAAATTTCTACTCAACAAAGATTGATACACATTTTTAATTATTAGTTTGGCATCGGTAGATAAATGCTTTCTTTTAAAAATTACACTTGAAGATGCCCGCCTATCAGCACAATTCCAAGGACTCCACATTCTACCACTAATAAGCCTAACTGAAAATGAGTCGCAAAACCACTTAAGACTAAAATTATTAAAAGTCAGTTTGAATTTATATATGAATCAGGCATAGGTATAAATTGAATTTGTACCTGGTCCGGCTCTGCTCGAAAAGGTTTTAAAATTTGGGATTTCATTATTTATTTTATTGTCAAAGGGATAATGAGGGTTTATTGCAGTCAAAAGATCAACGGTATAATTCTACAAATACTATACTAAAAATATCAAACCACTCCATAAATACGGTGATTCTATTTTTTATCAATATCTCTTTTTGTAACAAAACCTGCATAGCCAAAAAGAAATTATTTATAGTCAACGTCAGTTATATATGAACGGACTTCTTATCTGTGCACAGATTGACAGCAATTTTTAGCTTTTTTACAAATATATAATAATTGGGTTAAAATCATTACTATTTCTTCAATTTGATAAAATACATTGCCTTTAAAATAAAGGGTCTAAAATATGTATTGTGAAAGCATCGATTGTGATGTAATGCAACCGGAACTACTATAATACTATTGCGAACGTGAGAGGATATTCAGAACATAGTCCTGACTACCAGTCATTATGGTTCAATTAATCCACATGGATCGTCGACAAAAAAATTATATATACAGGGTTCCCCATTTAAAACGACACAGGCTAAATATCTGGTTCCACGTTCATTTAAAACAAAACGCTCGGACCCGTCGATTTTTATTTCGAGGGGGACATCTTTTGCGTATATTGTATCTTGTTACTTCAAGCCCCTAGGAGGGAGGGGGGGGGGGGTAAGATCTAAATCTTAAATGGATACCCCTATTTTATATAATTTTCTTGGATTCTGCATAAAAAACATTTTTTAATGAAAGCATTATTAGTCTATACTTAACAGTTTCCGAGATATTGACTCTTGAAAAATGAGATTTTTGAACTTTGACAGCGTCTAGCTTTCTAACTGTACGTCGTTAGAGTAAAACGGCTTACATGTCCCTATCTTCGATTTTTATTATCTTTCCAGTAGTGTCAACTTCCGGTTAAACCAGTTGTAAGAAATATAGTACTTCCGGTTTAACCGGAAGTTGACACTATTGGAAAGATAATAAAAATTGAAGTATGTAAGCCGTTTTGCTCTAAGACGTACAGTTAGAAAGCTAGACGCTGTCAAAGTTCAAAAATGTCATTTTTCAATGCAGAATCCAAAAAAATTATATAAAATAGGGGTATCCATTTAAGATTTAGATCTTACCCCCCCCCCCCCCCCCTCCCTCCTAGGGGCTTGAAGTAACAAGATTGACAATATACGCAAAAGATGTCCCCCTCGAAATAAAAATCGACGGGTCCGAGCGTTTTTTTTTTTAAATTAACGTGGAACCAGATATTTAGCCTGTTTCGTTTTAAATGGGGTATAAACCGCTGAGTTGATGATTTTAAGCGAATAACTAAATATTTTATGAATTAAAATAAAGTTTACTATTTTGCGGTTATAAGATTTTTAGTAAACCTAGACATCCCATCTCACAAGGCGAAAATGAGACGCAAGGCCGCGATGTAAATATCGAGAAGCGAAGTGACTATAGACGGATATTCGCGTTTGCTAAATGTAACCATAGATATTTACCTTCAGATAAGCAAACAATAATTACGAAAATGGCAAATTTATGGCCTCGCGCATGTAAACAAAGCTATACACGATTAGACATGCGCACTGCAACATTATCGTTTGACGAATGGAAAAATAGACAGGCCCGGGCTTTAAAATTTAAATTCTTGCCAAAAAATTGGAATTTCTTCTCAATTTTTTTGTTCAGGTTGGGAATGAAGTTAGTGATTTCTGGCATTTTTAGTAGTCACAAACCTATCAGATTTTGAGGATAGAAAATTGTTTTGTAAGGTTTGTTTCTAATTTTTTTTTTTTAATTATTCGTCGTCGTGTTTTTAGTTGGAAAGGGAAGAGAACAAGTCAATTAAACTATAAAACTTATAAAATCGAATATCTAAACAAACAAAACCAGCAAAATAACCAATTTTCGATGTTATCGCGTACCTAACCTCAAATCAAATATTAGTTGGTATATAACTTGTATTGATTTTTACAATTTGGCAAGAACTTGGGTACGTGTGAAACATTTTTAAGCACAATTTCTTGTTTAATAATTTCAAAAAGTTTTTGTCCGAGAACTTGTCCCGTGGAGTAGTATATAAACTACGTAGGTATTTACATTTTTTCATTTATATAATACTAGCGTGTACCCGGCCTGCGTTGCAATGCCAGGCATTATACGCCTCTGAGATAATAATAAGGCGAGTTCACCATCACGTCAAGATTTATAATGCAAACCCGAACAAACCTCTAAATTTATCAGTGTTTCTCTACAATATTATGCATGTATTATACATAAAAACCTTCCTCTTGAATCACTCTATATATTAAAAAAAACCGCTTCAAAATCCGTTGCGTAGTTTTAAAGATTTAAGCACATATAGCTGGGGACAGACGCGACAGCGACTTTGTTTTATACTATGTTAAGATAAGTCTAGAGAAAAGTGTCTTTTAAAGTTTTTGACGATTGCAGGGCTGCAAATAAAATATACCAAAACATGCATCGGGATAGTAATCTGTCTTGGTGTGGGTTTCTCTTTATTTTCATACCTTGTTTGTGAAGCCCAGGCCTAGTTTGATGTGTTTAAATTGATCATAATAAAATAAAATTATATATCAAGATACATCACTACTCCATAATAAAATCATACAACGGCTGTTACTAGTCATTGTGTATATTCCAATCCGAGTCACTAAAATCACAAACACAATTCACTAAACTACACAAAAACTAGAAATCCATAAATATTACAATCCCCAACAGCAAATAAAAACCACAAGAAAACACACAGAGAAACCTCAAAACACAACAAAAAAAATGGCGGCCGAGACAGTTCTGAAGTGTATTTTGAGCATGTCGCTAAAGAAGGACAGGCCGATAACACGAGGTTTGTGCGCATGCCCGATGCTGTTTAGAGGGAAGGCAACTGACCGGCATGCGCTCAGACGTATTTTTTCACCCATAAAACGTATCTTTTGTTTGCGCAGGAGATAAGCTGTACCTACGTATCTAAAGGTAAATGTCTATGAATGTAACTCATTGCAGATTTGTTATTAAATTATGACATTATTATTAAATATTGACATTATGTTATAATGTCGTCGTACATTATTATCAGCGGCAAAATGTTTTCATGGGATGGTTTCTCTTGATTTTATTTATCTATGGTTTAGAGCAAGTCAATATTCTTAAGGTTAATTTTTAAGAAAATAAATAATGCCAGTTATGGGTTATATTTGTGGTATTTAATTAAAAACATTCCGGCCACGAATAAAATACAAATCCCATAACTTGAAGTAACTGATTTCAAAAAAGCCGTAAATAATGGTATTTTAAAAAAATAGCTTAAAGGATATACCGGGTGTCCACGGAAGGTGGCTCGCCCCTCTAACTTTTTTGTTTTTCAAGATAATGAAATAAAATTCGGGGGATTTGTATACGACATAAAACTGCATTTTTTGACACGTGACTCAACATTATGGAACTTCAAACCGGAAGTGACATAAACTTTCGATTTTTAAATGGGACAGCTTAAAGAATAAACTTTACATAGCACATAGCATTGGATCAAAAATAGTAAAATTGTATTTTTCCCAAGATATGAGAGTTGAAATAAGTGATTTTAAGGTATTCATAGCCTTCTAGATAAAACAATAAATTTGGAAAAAATATATTTTTTTGGTGACAAAAAGTGACAAGTGACACATCGTTGTATTTAGAATGTCATATGGAGTCAAAAAAAAGGAAAAATATACAAGGTGTCCCATTTAAAAATCGAAAGTTTATGTCACTTCCGGTTAAACCGGAAGTGTTGAGTCACCTGTCAAATAATGCAGTTTTATGTCGTATACAAATCCCCCGTATTTTATTTCATTACATTGAAAAACAAAAAAGTTAGAGGGGCGAGCCACCTTCCGTGGACACCCGGTATATGGTGAATTTAAAATTAAGATTTACAATTAATAAAACATAAAAAGGTCAATGACTGCCGGCAGCTAAACTGTATTTTTCCTGTAAATATCAAAATTTGAGCATAATTGTTTTTAAATTTCGGTTCTTAGTAAGTTTTTGATAATATTTAAGATAGCAAAGTTCTCTAAGCACATAAAATTAAACGTCTAATTTGATCGTAAAATGTTTTTTTAAGAATTACGTTTCTCATACAATTAACGGGACACCATACGATACGGTGCGTTTTCATAATATGGGCGACCCTCTTATAATGACCAATGGTAATTAAAATTAAAGGCTTTGTTTATTCAAGAGCTATACAGTAAAAGTAAAATACACAAGCTAACATCTAACATGTTTTAACCATGAAGGACCAACTGTGGCCGATCTATAGGGGGGCTACAGGGGCTTTAGCCCCCCCCCCCCCTTTTCCTAATAATAATAAATTCCCACTCTGAGGTGTGTTTTCTGAAAGAATAAAAAATATTTTAAACAACACAATTTTTCAAATTAATTTTATGCCTAAAAAAATGTGAATTTTCGAGCACCGTTTTAGTTTTCTAGCTATCGGCTGTAGCTACGGGGGAGGTAATGGGGGTCCTAGCCCCATTGTCATTACTGACCTGACATTGTGTGGATTAAAGCCCTAGGTAGGGAGGGACGCATGAGGGTTAACCTCTCGCTCCTGAATTGTTTACTGGGTTTAAAGAGTAAACACAGGATCGTTTATATATTTAAAAAAATATTGTTATTTGTTATGTCTATAAAGAACCTGGTAAATCAAAAAAATGATTACCTTGTCGGACTTCCATTGTCTTTATTTTGTTACTTAACACAGCGTTTCGGTTAGTTAATATCTGACCGTTTTCAAGTGTAAACTAAATTATAATTCTAAAGCTACTGCCCTAAATACTATCCATGTGCAATTAAGCTTGATGACTCCGCCTACGTGCTTATTGGAGTGTGAAGTTTGAGCTGTTGGTTTTGGACAAAAAGAAGCTTCCAGATATTGGGGATATCTATACTTGGCTTACTAAATATATGGGTATTTTGATTTATGAAAGCTGTTTCTTTGAACTTTCGTCTCCAGTGCTGTTCCGTGTCCAAAGCCTTGGCTTCTGACCACTGTATATTATGCTGGTTGGTCCATACATGTTCCGCTATACCTGATCTCGAAGTTTCACCTCTTTGAGTATGTTTCAGATGTTCTTTAGCTCGTATGGAAAGAGGTCTTTTTGTTTCTCCAATGTACGATTCGCCACACTCGCAAGGGATTTGATAGATACAATTTTTTGTGTTCTCATTACGGGGGGGTTTTACTTTCGTAAGAAAGCTTCTAAGCGTATTTCCGGATTTGAAGGCTGTTGTGATATTACAGTTCTTGGTTATTCTTCTATTTTTTTCAGAAATCCCCTTGACATAAGGTATTGTGAGAAATGCTTGCTCATCTTTCGTTTCTGTATTAGTTTTGACTTCGCGATTTTTAAGTTTTGAGATGGTATTAGCTACAAAGTTTTCAGGGTGACCTTTCTGTTTTAAATCTTTTTTGATGTTTGAAATTTCAATACATATTAAGGTCTTCCGGATTGTTGCAAACGTTAGATGCTCTGTGATAAAGAGTCTGAATTATGCCCTGTTTTATAGAGTTTGAATGATTCGATCCGTGATTAAGGTTTTGCCCTGTGTGAGTGGGTTTTCTGTACACTGAAGTTTTTATGTTTTCAGCACTTCGTTCAACGAGAACATCGAGAAAAGGTACAGTGGAATGTGTTTCTGTTTCCATGGTAAATTTAATGGATTGTTTTATACATACTATTAATATGTTCCAAAAACCGTATCATCTCTTCGTTCCTGTCTGTCCAGATAATTAAGGTATCATCAACATATCTAATCCATAGTTTAGGTTTAATCTGGGCAGTGTTAATAGCGTGTGACTCAAACCATTTCATGTACAGGTTAGCCACCACCGGAGAGAGAGATGAACCCGTTGGAAGACCGTCATCTTGGGCATATAACCAATCTTTTACTCGAAAGTAGGAACTACGTAGGCAACACTCCAATAGTTCCATCACTACATCCAGCGGCAAACTAGTGCGTTCTGAAAGGGTTGGGTCTTCTTGTAACTTTTGCTTGATGATATGCAGTGATTCCCCTATTAGGGATTCTAACTAAACGAAACCTTGTGTTAAGTAACAAAATAAAGACAATGGAAGTCCGACAAGGTGATAATTTTTTTGATATTACTTCAAACCAACCTGGTAAATGTTCTGTCAGATTTATGAAGCGTCCTTTACGCCTACAAAAATTCTTGTCTCTTGCCTAATTGTTGGTTCTTTAATCATCAACCAATAAAAGGTAAGAGAGAACAAAGAAATAAACTGGTTCGCCTTTCAATTAGGGTAGTTGTTGCATTATTTAAATTACCAATTTCATATTTTAAAACCATAAACTTTTAACGTTACATTTAACAATGTGAAAGAAAATAAGATACCTATTATCTTAAGTTTTAAAAAGCTTTTCTTGTGCTTATAAAAACTTGAAAATAATTAAAGAATGAAATAAGTATACAGAAAAGTTTTAAAGAGTTTAAAATTAAATATTGCTGCATGGAACGTTTTATGTGTAAATAATTTTAAAATAGCAGTATTTTAAATAGGTGTAGGAATACAGTGTCTTGTTATATTTTGTTTTACAAAAGTTTTATTTTTTTTTAAATATGTTTAATTTTCTTTGAACTGTATTTTCTTTTTCTTGTAGGGGACGGGATTAGCACCAACTGGGGTAAGTTTCCCCTATAATGATATAGGGATTTTTAAATAGTTAACAGTTACTAGCATTCTATACATGGTGTCGCGAAAAGATGAGCAAAAAATTTAGAGGATAATTCTAGACCGAAAATAAATTCTATAACATTTTTTCGAAAATTGGTTATTAGCGGAGTTACAGGGTGTTAAAGTTAAATTCTATTTGCAGTTTTTTTTGCAATACCTTTTGCCCCGCTCATAATATTTTGACGAAATCTTGTATATGGGGCTTTTTCGGGATGAGAAATACAATTGCCCGCCGTTTTTTCGCATTTTGTAGAGAGCGCCACATAGGAGCTCATACTTTGATTTGAATGGTCCCAACTTTTTTGTTCTACACTGTATGCACATTCTGACTGAATATTTTTATTCTCCTAACCTTTCGACATAAAAAAGGTATACTTCTCTCGTTTTGATAAATCTAACCGTTTTCGGGAAAAACGCTAAAATAACATTGCTTGCATGTGATGAATGGGAAATCATTTTAATTTATTTTTAACCTTAAACATAGCATAGCAAAGGAAGGAATATTCCATGGAGTTCGTCGGAATTTTTTAAGAAGAATTAATTTATGCATTGAAGAGGAAGGACGTTACATTGAACCTTTGATTTGAATGTTTAATTTATTGTTCAAGTAACTTATGTATTTTAAAACTGCAAATAAAATTTAACTTTAATACCCTGTCACTCTGTTAATTAGTGTTAATAATCAATTTTCGAAAAAATGTTATAGGAAGAGATAGCATTTATTTTCGGTCTAGAATTATCCCCTAAATTTTTTGCTCATCATTTCCGAACACCCTGTATAATAGATACCTACTAATTTACAGCAAGTGGAGATAACTTTGTAAAAGCTGGCAGTTAATTTTTTTGTATTTATTTAATAACAATAACAAGTGTAAACATCTGTGAAAAAACTTAAAATTACTTTCAACAAAACGATAAAGTTGCCAATGGATAGGGCTAGAGGTGTAATTTTAGCCGGAGCGCCCTGAAGTGATGACATGGCGACGTAATCGGTTCACTAATAAAGTCGGGACGAATAAAAGAACAAAGGGGAAACAATTATATTTCAATAGCCGGTTTAGTATACTACCAGAAGAGTTAGTTTGAGTTTTCATGCGTCTTGAATATTGATGATCCTCGGTTCGATCCCGTATTAATTCGGTGGCCTATTTAGTTTGTTTGGCCAGGCCACCATATTAGTAAATACATAGTAAATTCTTACCATGAAACCCAACCCAGCATTACCGGCAGCATCTAGGCAGAATCTACCATTGATTAGCAATAGGCTAAAAATTAAGTTCTCTTATTGGTTGTTGCTAATCGTACGTTGTGTACAAACATTGCTAATCGCGGGTAGCTTTTGTCTCCCTAGGAATACTATACGCACTGTTGCCAACAGAAGGTAGCATTTGCCTTGACATTGCTGATCAGCGGTATGTTTTGTCTAAACACGTGCAATCTCCATTTAAACAGTGCTACTGCAAATAGGTACATACTTGTTATAGACATGACTATAAGGTTGCTGATAGAAAAGAGAAGATATGGAAAAAGGAAAAATACAGGCTTTATTATTTTATTATTTATACAAAACATTTTTAATTCTTACAGTAACATTTTTATGTTTAGTGCGACTTCGCACTTGGTTGGTTGGTTGGTTGGTTAAAGGCGGGGGTCGGGTTCGACGTGTGGCCCAAGCTTCTTACACTGCAGCCTGCTGGCTTATTGTGCGCCCCAGTCTTGTTAGAAAAGATTTGTTCCTTCTACGAGGTCCAGTAGTTTCCTTCCAAGTTTGTCGTGCGGGAGGTTGTCGCCACGTCGAATGTTTCCGAAGATTTTGAATCTTTTACGGTTTAGCGCTTCGCAGCTGTAAATTATATGGGAGGCGGTTTCGTCCTCTTCGCCGCAAAGTCTGCATTCAATGGGTCCATTATAGACTCCCATTCTTTGAAGGTGCCTTCTTAAGTGACAGTGGCCTGTTAGTAGGCCGGTCACTTGTTTTAACTGAGGGCGCGTCAAGAGCAGCATTCCAGCTGATAACATCTTCGAGGGCCTGTCAATAACGGCCCGTGCGTGTGCCTGGCCAGGTGTACCATTCCATCGAGACAGATGTTGCTTTTGCGCCCATCTGTCTAATGTTGTTTTGGTTACCTTTTTTGATATTCCAAGGGCGGGTTCTGGGCCCCTGAAATTTTGAGCAGATCCGGTTCTTGCCAGTTCATCTGCTTTTTCGTTGCCTCCTATCCCTGAATGACCAGGAACCCATAGGAGTTCAACCCTGTTGTTTCTGGCTGCCATGTCTTTTAGGTCGTTAAGGCACTCCATTGTGATTTTTTATGTAAATCGGAAGGAGTTCAGAGCCTTCAGAGCAGCTTGGCTGTCCGACAGGATATGTATCTTTTGGTCGTGATAGCCCTTTTCAAGATTCTTTTGTATGCATGCCTGTATCGCATGAACTTCTGCTTGGTATACTGTGGCGTAGTTTCCCAGGGGGATGCTGACTTTGCACTTGGTACATTTTTATTTACATTGACAGCAAGATTTCTTTTCCTTTTTAAATGTGTTTTTTTAAGAGTTGCTGGTCGACCTGCAGGTCGACGCTTATACTGCCTCTAATAGTTACACCTGGTTTCCTTCTGGAGATGGACGTCGGCTGAACTCTTATTGAAGCACCAGCTCGGTTGCGTAGACCAAAAGTAGGCATTATAGGCTTATAGTAATACCGCACGTACTTAAAAATATATCCCAACTATTTTTTGTTTTAGCTTTATCCAGCCTTTTTGAACATCTGTTCAAAAGTATTTTACATGTACCAAACTTAGTATGTTGTTCTCGTAGTGCATTTAGAAAATTTTCAAACTCATTATCATTAGCATTTTTGCTTTCTAGGACTGTTAGTGTTTCAGTATTTTCATTTCCTGCATTAACAGCATCATAATTTAAACCTATTTGATTTAAAGCAGGATTATTTGAGCAGCTGGACATAGTTTCAACAAGCGGTGCATAAAAATCCTTTTCCTTAGCGTTATCGCCTAATGCCAAAACTGCCATCGCGTATCTATCATTAGCCTCAGTTGCAATAGGATCAGAATACCCAAGAAGTATTAGTTCCGGTAGAAAATTCTGATATCCACTGAATACATTTTTCACTAGAATTAATGTCAGCCCATAACACTGTTTTTTTTTTGATATGATTTACCACTTCATAGCGAAAACTTGTTGGAAATTTTAAATCAGTATTCATACTCCGTGGCGGATCCAGGGGGGGGGGGCAATGGGGCCCGGGTCCCCCCTAAAGCCCGTTGAAACATTGAAAATTCTTTTTTGTTTACCTGTTACAAAAATTTGTGTTACGTTTTTCACAATATAAAATATAAATATACTGATTTATTTTGATTTTTTGCATACGGGCCCCCCCTTAGGAGTATTTCTGGATCCGCCACTGTTCATACTGTCACGTATAATAATAATTAAGGGACATTGACTACACCACCCGAAAAATTAAAGGGAAATGCACGACACGACTCACAAAAAAAGATGATGCAATACGTGTGTAGACAAAACATACCGCTGATTAGCAATGTCAAGGCAAATCCTACCTCCTATTGGCAACAGTGCATATAAATTGAATTGAAAAAGACACAAAGTCACGGTCTCACATATTTATGTTGAATTGAAAATCAGGTCTCTTTGAGAAAAATGGACGATTTCTTCGAACAGTGCATATAGTATTCACAGGGAGACAAAATCTACCCGCAATTAGCAATGTTTGTACAAAACGTACCAGCGATTAGCAACAACCAATAAGAGAACTTAATTTATAGCCTATTGCTAATCAATGGTAGATTCTGCCTAAATGCTTCCCGGCAGTTGGAAGGATACCTCGATAAGGCATGGGCGCAGAGCTCCTAGCCCGGTGATTTATGCCCTTCAGGTATATCCACAACACATTGGTATGGATAAAATGGGGACGTCCTGAACAAAAGGATTTAGTAGTGCAAAAAGTGTAGAGCGAAATAACATCTGCTAGTAAATAATCAGGATTCGGAACCCATATAAACCTATCGGTTCCATCCGGCCACCCATACCTTTCAATCTTGCCTTCTTTACTATTATTGATGATACACTGACGGAAAACTTTGTTTACCGTAACTAAAATTTTAATACAAAATATCGACATTACATATGGAATAATGTTGATGATTGGTTACCATTATTAAAGAAGTTTGATTATCTACCGGTATTAACATATTGCCGTTATCGAACCAACTTATTACCGCAACTACGCAGTTGTTAGTCTTAATAAAGAAATGTAATAAAATGAATATGTTACCAAATTATCACAATACACGTATTAATTGTACTATAGTTATTCATTTACTTTAATAAAGGTAATTTATCAGCTTACATAAAAGTGCATTCGCCAGATAACTTAGTTTTACTGTATAACGTGCTTTCGCCCTTTTATGCTTAGGGTTATTATATTTTTGGTCAAAATCTACACAGCGTACAATTTATTCCTACAACGACATAAATAAAAGTTTGTAATAATTTATTTAATCTTTTATTTGAAAAATCAGTAACAATTTTTTGCTTTGCTATTATTTAGAAACAAGAGAACATCTAAAACAAAAATAAACAATAAAGTATAATTAAATTAAAAAGATCAACAAACAGCTCATTAACTATTTTAGTTTAACTATGTGTAACCTAATGTAACAGTTTGACTAAATAACATACTTAAATGTGAGATCACTGAGTTCACAGAAATGAGAACGTATAAAAATATTAAATATTAAACATATACCATATACCAAAAATGTTCTTGCAAGTTTTCCTCTTTATTTGACGCCACTGGCCAGTTTTTAAAAGTCGACTAATTTCTTCACAACCAGATCAAAATAACCAAAGAAATGCTGAAGTATTTGTCCATAATCTTATTGGAGCTTTTGACGCCCTGAGATTATTATTTCTTCTTATTAGTTCAAAGGTCTAAACATTTTGGAATTTTTAATGAATATATCATAAAAAATTATTTTTTTAAAAGTGAAGTGCGGAAAACGTGTTAAAATGTCTGGTGATGCACATATTATAAATAAATCAGCTCTATAATTTTTATGTAAAAATATGGTTACTACGATGATGAATTGCATAAAATAATATCATACCTACGTTCAACTTTTAGTTAAAATTCTAGACTAATTTGTTAAAGCACCCAGAAAGAAAGTGTCTAACCCATTTTTTAAAAGCTTCAGCGTTTAGATCCTGGTATACACACACACACACACATACAAGTTGAAATATTGATACAATTTTTAAATAAATTAAATAAATTTGATTTTAAACTTACCATGGCAATTTGATGGTAGTGGCGATAGCGGTTGGATTTTTCTCTCCGTTGCTTCTAGTAAAACTGTATTGGCAATATTTGTCCCTTATTATACATTATATCAGTCTTGTCAAAAAATGTTCTATTAAAATCTGTTTCAATCCACAAAAAAATTTCAAACATGAACTAACAATTTTATGAATTTGAAAGAAAATAGTTTTTAAAAAAATGCTTGCAGGAAGAAAAATTTTGCTCGCATTTTTGTCTTATTAAAAATAAGACCCTACAGCGTCCTGCATATTTTGACATCATTCTATATTTAAAAAAAACTGGTAAAATCGACTTAACGTCATGTAAAGCAAATAACCTAATCTGTATGCATAAAATCAATCAAAAATTTTAATAAATCAAACACTAAAAAAATACGTTTACTTACCTTCACAAAGTACAAATAAGCATGGACTGTCGTTGAAATACGAACAAAGGACGATACGAATACTTTCCGAATAGCCGACCGATATTGACCGATTGAATAATAGGTGTATTGATTTATGGTAACCAAACTTGTAATTAGGTGAAAGATTTATCAAACAAACTACTAGCCATAACTAAATTGAGAGAGACTAAAGCAGGAATTGTTTTTATAAATACCTATCTGTTTTAGAGAGTTTCTGGTGCTTTGGGAGTTTCGTGTTCAACAATCCAACGAAATAAGGCAAAGGGGATAGAGAAGGATGTAGTTTTTAAGAATCGCAGTAATGTAGCTATTTTGTCATCCAGTACTTCAAGAAATTCAAGAACATACCATAATTGAGCGTATTTATGGGATGTATAGAGCAGGTGAACATGTTACCATTCGCTCAATACAACTAAACCCTAAATTCATTGATGGTGTTGAACTATCAACTGGTTCATTAGCGGACTGTTTAAAAAATTCAAAATTTAAATGGCGTAAATGTACTGTATTAAACAGGCGTTTTTTAATAGAGCAACCTCATACAGCCCAAAAACGAGTAGAATTTTAAAGATAATTTAAGAATAACGGCAACTCTCAATTTCTCTTAAAACCTGTTTTTCTGATTGAAACATGAATATACAGTAAAGGGGCTTTTAGACGAAGTTCGCAAGATGATATTCTTCATACAGTTAAAAAAAAATCGTCATAGGGTATACGGTTATCATAACTTCACTTAAATATTATAGTAAAGTTATTTTTTATTGTCCTAACTAATGCTATCGCTGTATGAAATTTCGATAACTTGAATTCTCTCAGTGTAATACAACTGAAATCCAGAAGGATGCCAAATAAAATAACTCATAATTGTTTTTAAATACCCGTAACTTCTTTAGTTAATTACTTTAGTCATTTAAATAGTTTTAAAAATTTAATTTTTTTGTGTAAAAAAAGTTTTATTTAAACATTTCCTATTATCTAAATTATCGATTCATTGATTTGAGTAACAAAAAGTTTGTGCTATAGTCATTGCAGAAAATACTGTTTTTTTAAATCAGATTGCCATTCAAGTCTAGGTTATCTCGGTTCTTTTAAATATCAATTTAAACTGTTCACACCTCATTAAGTTTCAATTTTACAGCTATTGTCCCATTTGGGTTATAGCCTAGGGAAGCATGCCGCTGAAATCTCAGCTCGCTACGCGCGTGTACACCGCACTGCTCGTCTCACAATTGTTTTAAAGGAATTTCCTTTCAATTTTTTTTTGTATTTTGAATAAAAGGAAGTTTAAATTTAAGTTAATAAGATTTAATTTAGATAAGAAACATAAGTAAATACTAAATAAATTGCTATAAAAAGCGTCGACAGGAATACAATTGAAATAGTTTTGAATGATGAAAGAGTTTTGAACTTCCATTGTCTTTATTTGTTTTAAATCACAACGTTTCAACTGGTAAGTATTTCCAGTCGTCTTCAGGTGAATACTAAATAAGTAGAGTACCTACGGAACTATTTATACTAGCTAGGTGCAATGAAGCATAACTGAGGTGGGTGCAGTCATGCGTTCAGTTGGCACGCGATCTTATCCTAAGATTACATCTATCTAACAAAGGTTTCCAGATATTTCTTATGTCTAATGATGGTTTACTAAAGCAGCCTGGGTGCTGGTGAATAGCAGCAGCTTCCTTAAACTTTCCCTTCCTCCAGTGTGGTTCCTTATGTAGGATTTCAGCTTCTGACCACATGATATGGTGACCATGTTTCCAGGCATGGTCAGCTGCACCTGACTTTTCGGTCTCTCCTTTTAACGTATTGTTTTTGTGTTCTTTAACCCTTGTTTCGAGTGGTCTTAATGTCTCACCTATATAAGATTGGCCGCACTTGCAGGGGATCTGGTAGACGCAGTTTTTCCTATCTTTTTGACTTGTAGGCTTTTTCTTCGTCAGGTGGCTTCTTGGAGTGTCCCTCGAGTTGAATACGGTGTTGATGTTATATCGTTGTCCTAGTCTTCTTATTTTCTCAGATACTCCTTTGACATACGGAATATTGAGTATTGGTTGTGCCTCTCTGTTTGCTTCTTGCGCGTTGGGTCGATTCTTACGATTTTCCAATATTGTGTCAGCTAATCTTGTGGGGTAGCCATTTTTGTTGAGGTCGGTCTTGATGTGGTGAGTTTCTTTTTTAAGTGCTTCTTCCGAGTTACAGATTGTTATTGCTCTATCTACGAGGGTTTTAACTATGCCATGTTTCGTATTGTTTGAGTGATTTGATGTAAAATTGAGATACTGACCTGTATGCGTAGGTTTTCTATATACTGAAGTTTTGATGCTGTTGCCATTTTTCTTTACGTTGACATCTAGGAACGGTAATTGGTTGTTTTCTTCTTTCTCCATGGTAAATTTGATTGTTGGTGTTAAGCTATTGAGGTGATTTAGAAAATCTCTTGGTTCGTCATCGGTTCCATTCCAAATAATAAAGGTGTCATCCACATATCACAGCCACATTTTTGGTTTCTTCTTTGCCTGTTCCATTGCTTTGGATTCAAACCATTCCATGTAAATGTTGGCGAATATTGGCGAGAGAGATGAGCCCATCGGTAGTGCGTCTACTTGGTTGAAGAATTTATCCTTTTCTTGAAAGAAGGAATTGTTGAGGCAGGATTCTAATAGTTCTAAGATGGCATTAATAGGTAGCGTTGTTCTTTCCTGTAGAGTATGGTGCTCCTCAAGTTTGTTTTTGATGCTATTCACCAGAATCCAGGCTGCTTTAGTAAACCCATTAGACATAAGAAATATTTGAAAACCTTTGTTAGATATCAAAAAAATAATTGTCGGACTTCCATTGTCTTTATTTTGTTACTTAACACAACGTTTCGGTTAGTTAGTATCTCTAACCGTTTTCAAGTTTAAACTAAAAACTGGAACAAACCCGACCAGAGATGGCCAGGACCGACAGCTTTACGTCTTCTCCGAAAGACGATCTTACACCAACCAACTAAAATTCGGTCATACTTTTTTTATTATGCTTATGCCCACTCCGGGAATCGAACCGGATCGCCACGGCCGTAAGCGGTATCTCTACCACCGAGCTACGACCGGGCTTAACAAATAAAGACAATGGAAGTCCAAAACTCTTTTATCATTCAAGAAACATCATTGTCTCCAACCTTTAAACAGTCACTTGAAATAGTTTTATTTTCCTAACGATAAATTGGTTAACCACATTCTTAATCAATTTTCTCATACAAGTCTAAACATAATCGTACCTCCTTATGCTGCCGCTAGGCCCATTCTTAACAACTTCATCTACGAATCGAATCTCGTAATTAAAAAGTTCCTCCACGACATAAAAGACTTACCTGCAATTAATTCCCAGGCTACTGTCTTAAATACTATCCATATGCAATAAAGCGTGATGACTCCGCCTACGTGCTTATTGGGGTGTGAAGTTTGAGCTGTTGTTTATGGACAGGAAGAGGTTTCCAGATATTGGGGATATCTATACTTGATTTACTAAATTTATGGGTATTTTAATTTATGCAAGCTGCTTCTTTGAATTTTCGTTTTCTCCAGTGCTGTTTCGTGTCCAAACCCATGGCTTCTGACCACTGTATATTATGTTGGTTGGTCCATACATGTTCCGCTATACCTGATCTGGAAGTTTCCCCTCTTTGAGCATGTTTCAGATGTTTTTTAACTCGTAGGGGAAGAGGTATTTTGAAAATATACGCAAAAGATGTCCCCCTCGAAATAAAAATCGACGTGGACAAGCGATTTTTTTCCACAGAGCGATAAATAGGAGAAATTTTCATTGGCACACCCTGTATGTTTAGATTTTTTTGCATTGCGTACGAGGTAAAAAGTTAAAAAAAAAAAGTAATTTCCGGATCTCATTCCCAACATTTGTTTCAAGAAAAGCTTGCTTTATTTATTCGCGCTCGATACGAAAAACTACGGATTATTGTACAAATAAATGTCTGGTGTATTTATTGGTCGTTTTTTAAATATTTTTTTACAATGAGTAAAAAGTAATATAAATATCTCTGTATTTTTACAGTGCCCTATAAAATCATCCGATGAACAGTAAATTTTAAATTAGTAATTATGGGCAAATAACTGTCATCAAATTTTGTAAAGTCGTTTTTAACACACTTGTAAATTTTAGAATATTTTACTTAGAGAATCGCAGTATTTTGAATAATTATGTAACCTAATGTAATGAAGAATAATTCAGAAAACTTGCAATTTATTTAATATATAGTTCGATATTACAGAGACTGAATCAAACGCCATTGACACAAATTAGCAGTTAAAAATTTGTTTCATACATACAAGAACACTTTCACAAACGTTTTAAAAAACGATGGAATGAAACAACAAACTGTGAATTTTCGAAATAGTTATTAAATTACTCAGTCGAGGTCACAACCAAAAAATACCTAACGATGTTCAGGAAGAATGTACAATTATTAACCATAGGTATCCCAATAACAAAGCATTGTCCACTAAGTAAACACATTCCCATTATTTTATTCTATAACTTATTTATTTTTTCCATTATTTGCGCTGGCTTTCATGTGACAAAATAAAGGCATCTGCGCTTTTTAAGATACTTGACGAAACTTAAAGAAACAACCAAGACAACAGAGTCTAATAATTTTACGGCGCATCCAGAGTTCGAGTCTGGAGGGGTAAGGATAAATGATCAAATTCTTACGGACCCGACAAAATTACGATGATGCAGTAAAGATTATTGTAACAAAGAAAATTGGGCGCACCAGGAAAGTTCAATTTTTCTTTGAGAATCTTAATCAATATAAAAAAAAGTTGAGTTTCCAACATCCTGAGAGGGTTGCTACCCTCAATCTTCCCCCACCCCTATAAATTCACCACTGAATAGCCGGCTTCCTAGAGTCATTGATCAAATTTTGCGGTGGATTTTTACTTTATTTGCAAGAATAAAAGTATTGTAATGTTGGCTACAATATTCAACAACTACTTGACAGAGAAGGACGAAATTTTGTTGTGAATTAGGCATAAACCTAGCTCGAGACCGTATAAACTTTCGGTGTTATATATACAGGTTGAGTATTAAAACAAAAATAAGTCATTAACTTATACCGTGCGAGCAAAAATTATTTGCATCAAAGAGGGCTTGGATTAAAAATCGTGGGGCTTGGTTTAGATCACAATGATATGGGGACGATATATCTAACCAAATCTAGGTTAAAATTTTGTAAAATTCATATTATGACATGTTAGGTAAAACTAATGAGTAATAAAGTAAGTAGACAAATACAAATTTATTTTTGTTGTTTACAAGATTAACAAAGTAAGAATATACAGAAAGAAAAAAAATAATTACATAAATTGCTGAAATGCTCCAAGCATAAATTCACACGTCTTTTCATATTTTCGAAAGTGTTGACCAGCATCTCTGGAGAAATGTTACCACATTCTTGGATAATCCTTTCTTGTAATTGTTCTAAATTTGCAACTAATATTTTAAAAACAGTGTTCTTAAAATGAGGAAAAGCGAAGTAATCCATAGCCGTTAAACAAGGTGATCTAGGTGGGAATTCAATGTCTGATCGAAAACTGATCAATCTGTCGTCGAAAAAATTGCGTAAGTAGTTTATAGTTTCGGCGGCTGTATGGGCGGTGAAAATATCCAAAATGTAGTTCGTCGTCAAGTAATTGCTTCACAAATGGATTCAAAATATTGTCTTTATACCGCTGTGCTGTAACTGTGTCATGGAAAAAATAGGACCAACAATTATTCTTCTTTGGAAAACAGCTAACACCAGACCCCAATTTTCTGAGGATGCAATGTGGACAAAAAAATGGGGATTTTCACTACTCCACATGCGTGTATTCTGAGAATTCACATAACCGGAGAGGTGAAACCAGGCTTCATCCGAAAAAAATGTCAGGTCTAATAAATCATTTCTTTCCAATAATTTTGGGTAAACCATTGAGAGTAATTCCTGCATCTTTCAAAATCTGCGGCTTGTATTTCTTGGAATACTTCCACTTTATAAGGAACTAAATTTAGCTGCTTCTTAAGAATAGTCCTGCATGTTCCATAAGATCTTCCCCTTTCTTGGGACAGGCGTCTTATAAAATTTGTTGGCGTATTTTGCATTATTTCACGAACGTTTGCAATAAGTTCTTCTATTCTTACAGATGGTCTTCCTGCTCCCTTTTTTTTGTATAGAACCTGTTTGCCTAAACACAGTCACGGTTCTTTTCAGGCAATGATAAAAATCCCCAGCAATAAAAGCAACGTTAGGAAAATCGTCCATGCACAACCCCGGATTGTATTGCCACTCACCATTTACTCTAACCCCGTTTCGAAAATACGGTTCAATTATGAATGTTTTGTGCTGTTCCGTAAAGCCCATTGTGTGAATTGTTCAAGAAATTGGAAAAATTAGCGATTAATCAAATTACTTGTAACGACTGTCAAAGATGATGGAATAACTGATTGATTGTTAATTCAGGTAGTTACTGACATCCAACAGGTATTAAGCTCTACGGCTAAGCATTACGTCCTTAGATGCAAGGCCCTCTTTGATGCAAATAATTTTTGCTCGCACGGTATGGTCATCATCAGATCTACAATTGATGAAATGAAATATCTAAAGAAAAACCTATCAATTTTTCTTACCCAACATTTAAACACATTTTATTTTGTGTTTCTTTATTTTTCTAACTCAAAATTATTATCTACTAACCATAGACATGAATACGTATTATATGGTAAATAGCCTGATTGTTCATGAAAACGTAAACTGTATTAGATAAGGGTGTTACGATCTCCACCCACCCGGCATATATACATATACTTGCCGCCATATAAAATACATAGTATTTTATTATTGTTTAGATATACTCTGCTCAGTTTGCTTTGAGTTATGTTTAGTGCTAATAATTTATTTTTTTACATTGGTAATAAAATAAGTGTTATGTTATTTATAACATTGACACGATTCGGGTGATTAGGCTTAATGGAAGATTATGCAATTGTAAAAATCTGCAGAACTGTCCATCAATTCAGGTGGCCAAAAAGAGATAAACAATCCAAACCTAGGTTTTTTTAATGAGACACATTATATATCTTTTGATTTTCGGATTCCTCGATGGACGGTTGTAGATAAAGCATAGAAGGTATACTCGGATGATCAATCTCGCTTATTGTTTGCACGCGTTAAAAAAAATACTCTTGTTACATCTTCGAATAAATCTACCCATTTTAAAAGTAAATTGAGAGCATAGTCGTCTTTACACAAGGGAAAATTTTTTTGACGATGTTTCTCCATAAGCTTGCGTAATAGTAGTAGGTGGGAGACTTAGCGTCAAGCAAACAGGCCACTGCCACCCTTTTTACCAACCCCAATTTTACGTCTGAGTAATGTCAGCCTGGCGGAACCTACAGTTTTACGTGAATTCCGAACCACAATTTATCGATAGACGTTATTCTCGGCGCCGTTTAACGGTCTTATAATAAGACCTCTTTCTCCATCACGATCACCGTCCATTACCGAATTCTCTGATTCAGGCATCCCCCAATTCATCAGGATCAGAACCAGACTTGCGTCCCTTACGTAGGTCACTGTCCACACTGAATCCTTTAATTAGCTGCAGTGTTGCCAGAGTAATAAAGCAAAAAGTCGCCATCAATCAGTATGAAAAGTCGCCACTTTGTCGCCACAGTTTTTTTGAGATATTGGGGTTAGAAAACTGTCAATACTAAATAAAAAAAATGTTTTTGTGGAACAAGCTAAATAAACTTTATTATAGGTACCTACACAAAGAATAAAAATAAAGCAAAAAAAATTAATATTCTGATTCATTGTCTGAATCTGAACCTGATTTAGTTTTTTCCTGTTTATTTTTATATATATTATTCATTTTTAAAAAGTGTTTTTCGCCGATTTTATAACTGAAACAACAATCTATTTCTTTTTAAGTCCAACATTACTCTTAAAATATCACTTAATAGTTCAATGCTCATTTTATTTCTTTTTTTTGTCTTCACATCTAGCATATTTGAAAAAGTCGCCAAAAATAAGCTTTTTATTAAAAATCGCCGCCACATTCTCATTGAGGCAAAAAGTCGTCATTTTGGCGACTTGTCGCCCCAAATGGCAACACTGATTAGGTGTAGCTCACTTCTCGGCAACATGCCGAAGGAACAATCGAACGATACCGGAGGAGCCCGAGAGCCACACTGCTGTATCACAACCAACTTGAATGAAGCCGTAAAACAGAAACATCGTCAACACTGCTTGAAGATCCATGTGTCAAGTGACTTTTTTGAGGTTAGCCATGGTTTAGTATGTAATTTACGCGCGAACTAGGTGTAGGTGTGGTATTAATTTGTATTTCTATCCGGTTTTTGATTGATATCTAATAGAAAATTTAAGTGACATGATTGCTAAGAACCTCTACAAAATACTGATGAAAATTTTTGGTGCGGGTTTGCTATAATAGCATTAATAAAGTGAAAAATCCAACAGTCTGGCCGGTCTGGCGGTTTGTTTACGGGTCGTATAAATGGCGGCAGAATTTTATTTGTTTTAATTTAAAAGTTGTGTTTTTGTATTCTAGTTAGCTCTTTATTGTTTTGTGGCTAGAGTTAATTTATTAAATATTGAAGTGTTTATTTAACTTGAAGGTATCAGATCAGACTAGAAAGATAGTTCATAAGTAGGTAGGATACCTAGGTACTTAGGTAGGTACTATTTTTTTCTTTTAGTTTGTTTATTTATCAACATGCCAAACCCCTGCTATATTCCTGGGTGTAACTCTAACTGTAAAAGTGTTTTAAAAGCAGGTGAAGAGAGTGTAATATATTTTTATAGTTTAGATTTGACCAGTGCCTGTATAAATATTGTTAATCAGGTTTCAGTGGACATTGATATGAAGGTAAAGGTTTTTTTAAAAGGTAATGAATTGGTTTACAATAATTTGAAATGGATTTTACCCTTTGAAATGAAACTAAGCCGGTGGTCTCAGCTTGAAAACTTATTGTCTCGGTACCAATTCATACATTGTGAAAGTAACGAAGTTACCCAGATACTTAGTTACCCATACTCAGATAAATATTCCTGGATCACACAGAGAGTAAGACGGGCCCAACATGAAAAAGCATATAAAAAGTTTGGATTCACCAAAAATGGAACAGACTGGACAGATTACAAGCGTAAACGAAATAAAACAATTTTAGTGATGAGGGATGAAAAAAAGAAATACTTTAATGAAAATATTGACAACAGTAAAGGAAATGGAAAGAAAATGTGGAGAACCTTAAAACAACTTGTTGGAAATCAAAAACAAGGGGCTAACTTTACAAATATTGATTTTAAACATTACAACCAAAGTGTAGAGGAAAACATGAACAATTTTTATTCTGACAGCTTGACTGAGATATCAGAAAGTATTGAAAAAAAACAGTGGCATACTGACATAGAGCAAGCAGATTATAGTTTGACACAGTGTAAAAAGTTGAGTTTGTCAGAGCTTAAAAAAATTATCTACAGTCTAAAGAATAAGAGTACTAGTGATGTCTTGTTAAATGTTAAGCTTATCAAGGATCTGTTTTGTGTTGTGGGTTATCCTCTGCTTTACTTGGTTAATATGTCACTAAGTACTGGAAAAATTCCAAACAATTTAAAAACAAGTGTGATAGTACCAATATCAAAAGTGTCAAAACCAAGTGGCATGAGTGATTTTCGTCCTGTCAACTTATTGCCAGTGATAGACAAAATTCTGGACATTGTTGTGTGTAACCAGTTGCGGGCTTACTTTGAAAGCAATGGACTGTTATACAAGGGACAATCTGGATTTAGGAACAAACACTCGTGCGAGTCTGCTCTGCAATATGTATGTGCTGTCTGGAGAAAAAATATGAGTGAGTCAAAAGTAACTTTAAGTGTTTTTGTCGATCTGAAACGCGCTTTTGAAACTATTGATAGGAATATTCTGATAAAAAAGCTAATGTTATATGGTTTGAAAGATAGTGCTTTAGAATGGATTAAAGACTTTTTAACGGATAGGTACCACCAAACTAGAATTAACAATAGACTTTCTAATAAAAGGGACAGTACTTGGGGTGTTCCACAGGGAAGCGTGTTGGGACCGCTTTTGTTTATAATTTATGTAAATGATCTGCATAAGGGGCTTAAAAATTCGTTTGTACATTTGTTTGCAGATGACACCCTCATTTCTGTCTCGGGTCAAAATGTTAAGCAAATTGTTAAAGCGCTAAATGATGATTTAAAGATACTATACGAATGGTTATGTCAAAATAAATTAAAGTTAAATAATACAAAAACCAAATGCATGATTATTGGTTCTAAGGTGATGTGTCATAAATTTAATAGTTCAGGGCTATTTTTAAACATTAATGGTGATATCGTGGATTATGTTTCTGAGATAAAATATCTGGAGGTGATCTTGGATCCACAATTAAGTTTTAGTAATCATGTTGACCATATGTGTAAAAAAATCGGTAAAAAGATAGGCTTCTTTAGTCGTGTATCAAAGTGTTTATCTCAGTGGACAAAAATGTTAGTGTATAATACAATAATACTACCTCATTTCTCATACGCCTGTTCTCTGTTGATTTCTTGTACTAAAGAGGAGATACAAAGATTGCAAGTACAACAGAATAAAGTTATGCGCATCTTGTTAAACTGCGATCGCTATACAGCAATTGTCAGTATGTTGAGATCTTTAAGATGGTTAAATATAAGGCAGTTCATTGAAAGGGCGAATCTGGTGTTAATCTATAAAATTGAGCATAATCTGCAACCCGACTATTTAAATTCCTATTTAGTAAAAAGATCAAATTTTCATAATTACAATGTTAGGTCAAATCAACATTATAACGTATCTAGGGTAAAAACAACTTTTTTACAAAAAACTTTGCTTTATGAGGGCATTCGCTATTTTAATGATCTGCCCGATCATCTTAAAAATGCGCCGGATTTGAGAACTTTTAATAAAAGACTTTCTGTGCATTTGATGAGTTGACTATGGGGTTATTTGTAAAATTTTAACAATTATTGTTTATTTTGTTAAATTGTTAAGTATCACTAGCAAAGTGCTAAATAAAAACTTATTATATTATTATTATTATTATTATTATTATTAGATAGTAGGTGACTTTCTTAAGACAAGCGTAGATTTCTTAGATTTGACCAATGACTGTATAAATATTGATAATCAGGTTTCAGTGGACATTGATATGAAGGTAAAGGTTTTTTTAAAAGGTAATGAATTGGTTTACAATGATTTGAAATGGATTTTACCCTTTGAAATGAAACTAAGCAGGTGGTCTCAGCTTGAAAACTTATTGTCTCGGTACCAATTCATACATTGTAACGAAGTTACCCAGATAGTAGGTGACTTTCTTAAGACAAGCGTAGATTTCTTAAACAAAGCCTTAAGCTTACTAAATTTTGAGACTTCAGAAGTCGATAGTCAATCCTGTTATTTAAACGCAGAAGATAATAATTTGTATAATAGAATATTACTTTTGATCGATCAAATAAATCTACTCGTAGTGAAACAAAAACAGCTTCTCAATGCAATGTTACTATTATTTAATAATTAGGTAAGTTGTTCTTGTTATCCAAAACTATTTATTACTTTTTTGTACATTTTTCAATATCAATATAGTGGCAACAGAGCCAAAAAAACACAAAAAATATCAAAAAGAATAAAAAACTCGCCCGTTGCCGCGCGTCGTAATAATAGCTTGTGGATCCGCAACTCCCAGCTGATGCGGCGTTGCCCGATGTCACTTCACGGCTTCTTTTCAATGTGGTTGTGGCTGTATTGTATCGAGGTTACCTTTCAACTGCAGTGTTTTTACCATTGAGAATGCCAGTGTGTGTGGCATTCTCAATGGCATGGCATATTCAATAATACATAGTACGATGGCTAGGTCAAGCAAACTCAATAAATCCCCCAAACCAGCCCGGGATCGAACCAGATGCGCTAGGCTTCCACCTATAGCCAGTCGTAAATTATCTCTAGAACCACTTTCTTTAATATTTAAGACTGCCTAAAGCACACCTACCACAATAGTTAAGTTTCTCTCTCATAACGTATTTACGGTTGTTCTTCTAGAATAGCTTTAGAATCAGATTTCCAAAAATATTAAACTAATCAAGGAACACCTAGGAAACAGTTTCTGAAATACTAAGTCTAATACCAGTTTACAATAATTAATACTATAAGTCTATTATGAAGTTTCCCACAAACAAAACTTGGGTAATCGTAGGTTTATTTTCTTTCAACAAATTAGTTTACTAAACACAAGCGTTTTAACCGTATAAAGATTTTATAAAATTATATTTAATATAAGGGTTTTTATTTCCTCTATCATAATTTACTAGCGGGCAATTTAATTTGTTTGCAGCTATTGCAAAGTTAATTATGATACCCAGGGCCATATTTACCATTAGGCCGAGTGTAAACTGTGCCTACGGTCTTACTAGGGCACATAAAAACATATTATCCCGTGTGGCCATATCTGCATAAATTCAATAATTAAAATGGGTATAATTAATAGTAGGTTATTTTTTTTTATTTTAGATTAGAAACCTGGGTATGTACTATAAAGCCCATACCCCTGTTATTTAATTCTTGAGAATAACCTTTCTCGCTTTCTCATTTTAAGAAATTTGGTCCTATTTTTTTACCAGGACTATACAGGGTGTCCTATTTCCACTTACTACGACGCTACAGCCCCCTAAAGGGGGTAGTTTGGAAACCTTGTAGATGTGAATATAAAATTTAGATATTTTGGTCAATATAAGCTAAATAGAACTGTGGTCTTAAAAATGTCGATATTTAAGAAATGTTGCTAGAAATAGGGGATAGTTGGGTAAACAGACATAAACATAACTTTTTTTACGCTCATATTTATACTTTTTATGCCAAATTAGAAAGAGCTGACAACTCTTTTAGAGGGCTGTAACTTCGTAGTAAGTGAATATAGAACATAATTTTTTAACATAATTAATATGATAATATATCAGTAGTTTAACCTACCGCTAGTTCTTCAGCTTAATTATTATAACATAAAATCTCATTATAACTAAAAATAAGCGAAATAACTGACCAAAATCACTCGTAGACTCCCGGACTATCTAATGTCATTCACGTCGCGCCGCATTACCGTTACTATGGAAGCAAGAAATGTATCTTAATTTAAATTTTAAAGTTTTGCTTTGTGGGTTCAATACGTAACAATGTATTTTAAAAGTAGTGAAAATAAAATACGATGGGTAGTAAGCATAGTATTTGACTCGCGTATAATAAACTATAATACACTAGGATGATTATATGTAAGAATCGCTTATTATGGCCAACAATAATAATATACTACCGTGCGTGCAAAAATTATTTGCATCAAAGAGGGCCTTGCATCTAAGGACGTAATGCTTAGCCGTAGAGCTTAATACCTGTTGGGTGTCAGTAACTACCTGAATTAACATTCCATCAGTTATTCCGTCATCTTTGACAGTCGTTACAAGTAATTTGATTCATTGCTAATTTTTCCAATTTCTTGAACAATTCACACAATGGGCTTTACGGAACAGCACAAAACATTCATGGTAGAAGCGTATTTTCGAAACTGGGTTAGAGTAAATGGTGAGTGGCAATACAATCCGGGTTTGTGCACGGACGATTATCACAAACATTTTCCTAACGTTGATTTTATTGCTGGGGATTTTTATCATTGCCTGAAAAGAACCGTGGCTGTGTTTAGGGAAATAGATTATATACAACACAAAAAAGGAGCAGGAAGGCCATCTTTAAGAACAGAAGAATTTGTTGCAAACGTTCGTGAAATAATGCAAAAGACGCCAACAAATTGTATAAGATGCCTGTCCCAAGAAGTGGAAAGATCTCATGGAACATGCAGGACTATTCTTAAGAAGCAGCTAAATTATTTCCTTATAAAGTGCAAGCATTCCAAAAAATACAAGCCGCAGATTTTGAAAGACGTAGGAATTACTCTCAATGGTTTACCCAAAATGTATTGGAAAGAAATGATTTATTAGACCTGACATTTTTTTCGGATGAAGCCTGGTTCCACCTCTCCGGTTATGTGAATTCTCAGAATACACGCATGTGGAGTAGTGAAAATCCCCATTTTTTTGTAGAGTCCACATTGCACCCTCAAAAATTGGTGTCTGGTTAGCTGTTTCCCGAAGAAGAATTGTTGGTTCTATTTATTTCCATGACACAGTTACAACACAGCGGTATAGAGACAATATTTTGAATCCATTTGTGGAGCAATCACTTGACGACGAACTACGTTTTGAATATTTTTAACAGGACGGTGCAACCGCCCATACAGCCGCCGAAACTATTAACTACTTACGCAATTTTTTCGACGACAGATTGATCAGTTTTCGATCAGACATTGAATTCCCACCTAGATCACCTTGTTTAACGGTTATGGATTACTTCGTTTTCCCTCATTTAAAGAACACTATTTTTAAAACACCAGTTGCAAATTTAGGACAATTACAAGAAAGGATTATCCAAGAATGTGGTAACATTTCTCCAGAGATGTTGGTCAACACTTTCGAAAATATGAAGAGACGTGTGAATTTATCCTTGCAGCAATATGAATTTGACAAAATTTTAACCTAGATTTGGTTAGATATATCGTCGCCATATCATTGTGATCTAAACCAAGCCCTACGTTTTTTAATCCAAGCCCTCTTTGATGCAAATAATTTTTGCTCGCACGGTATTAACAATGTATTAAAATGAATACATTTTTAACTCACAAACCTTGTGTATTATATTCTGTTTCGCCTGCAGCACTGTTTCTTTTTCTATGTTATTTAACGAAATATTTTTACCCAATATGAAAACTATTTTGTGTAGGAGGCAGGGCTTATACAGTAGAAAATGCATAGTGCCTCCGATATACTTAATCCGGCTCTGATGGTACCCATCTTTTACAAGCTATATTATCTCTCTCTTCTAGTCTGTATATTTTAGGAATGACGGCATACAAGCAAAGGGTAAATTTGAATAAATTTTAAAATCCGTTGCGTAAAAGGCACTTTAAACTTTATTAATTATATACGGCGAAAATCAAAAAGGTAACAGGCTCATGCATATTTCGACATGTTCACGTTTTATCTCCGCATGTAAGAATGTCGTCGGTTGGGCCAGCAGCATCGAAGGTGAATAATGGTAATCGTGTTTACATATGAAAGCTATGTCGGCAGTCCCGTGTCGCTAGACCCAAAGCTCGTCCTTCGTGCCCGTCATATACAGACAATACCATATAGCTACCTTGCGGCAGAGATAAGATCACTTCTACCTCGGGCGCTTCTTTATTGTTATTTTTGGCTTTGGCGGAAACCGTATTAAAATTACAAGTAAACTTCTCAAATATTGATAAACAGTGGAGGCGAAATTTTACTTCAATGTATCTACCTGGTCATTCTTAAAAGTATCTCGTTCCTATTTATTTTTTTAATCCGGACCGTGAAATGCATAGAATAAAATAAGTATATATCTATATTATAAATATATATAGTTATAGTCAGCTTGGTGACCTTTAGTTTAATTAAAAGTAACGTTCGATGTTACGTGGACAATTATGTATTGTGTTTCGGCTATTATATTTTTTACTGTACAGTTGTATCCAGAAAAAAAGCGTACACGAATTAGAATGAGAGGAAACCTTAACCATATTTGCGTAAAACCGGTTTATCGCATGTTAAAGGTTATTAAAAATGCAAAGCATTGGCGTTGGGCGTTAGTTCAATAGAATAACGAAAATTAATTTTTCTATTTTATTATATATCTTAACACTTTTATAAAAATTACAATAGGAACGAAAAACGTTTAACAAGAATAAATAAAATCTAATATTTGGTCATATACACGTAGGGAAAATGTTTGTCCGCCCATCTCTTAGTAATAAGTTAGAATAGTACAAATATGAAGTATCGCAAAGCAAACAGAGGTAGGTAGATTATGTTTCCCCCGCTCCATCGTATTGCATCTCGCTGGGGGCACGCTGCGCCGCATCGATTCTATTAATATCAAATAAATATTCATTCTTTCGTACGTTGCCGCCTGAATGAAAGGATCAGGATCAAGCAAAACGCATCGAGCCAGCCAGATCCGATGCGATGGAGAGGGGGAAACATAATCTACCTATTTCTGTTTACTTTGCGATACTTCATATTTGTACTATTCTAACTTATTACTAAGAGATGGGCGGACAAACATTTTCCCTACGTGTATATCCTTGTTTTTCTATTACTTGAGCCAGTCTACTCGGAATTGACTGAATTATATTTAATACAATATTTCGATCAAGCTATTCCCAGCAAGCATGTATTATTTCCCATAAATCTTCTGAATTTTGTGGCCTAAAATTTCGATTATATATTTTTTTTACGATTATACCCCAAATATTTTCAATTGGATTGATATCGGGACTATAAGCGACCCAAGGCAGCACTTCTACATTTTGGTTTGAAACCAGTGGGTAACAGTACTAGCAGTGTGGACTGACCAATTATCTTGTTGAAATGTGAAAGTATTATTGGGATATATTTGCTCAGCAGATGGTAACAATATGTTTTCCAAAATGTTAATTTAATTTCTTCCCCATATTCGCCAGCAAACACCAGGTCCATGAACACTTATCCAGCCCCATACATTTACAGAGAAACGCCCATGTCTAGAAGTGAGGGGGTTAGTATATCGCTCTTCAAACCTGATATTGTTTGGACGGTACACACGAATTTGTCCGTTATAAGTCGACTGGAACGTCGTTTCATCAGTAAAAATGACCCTGTTCCAAAATTGAGGATTTCCGTATATATAATTTAAAGCAAAAAGAATCCTTGATTGTCGCTGTTCTTCGGTAAGAAACATTTTTTTCGCAGCTGGGCGACATTTTAGTTCAGATTCGTTGACTCTCCTGCGGCGGGTGGTTGGGAGGCAGGACATGCTGTATCAATAACAGAATCCCTTGCAGTTGCAAATGGATTAATTCTTAAATATTTCAAAAAAGCAGTATCCTGTTCAGGGTTGGAACGTTTGGGACGACCTGAACCAATTTTCCTCTTTAGGGATTCTTCTTGTTCTCAGCGTTGCTTAATTTTCAATATGTTTTTTTTTTCTTTCTATTATACAACTGCGCTACAGCACGGATTGATCATGATCATCCTTCTTTGATTCTTGATACAATTTGAGCCTTTTCAACGTCAGACAACTGATGGGGCATTTTTATGTTCTTCTGTCAGTTTATCAAACATTACCACCATGCAGTTTCAAAATTAATTACACCGCCGCCAATGCTTTGCATTTTTGATAATCTATGACGTGTCATAACCTCCAATAAACAATCATTTTATAGTGTATAATACTTTTAGAGTCAATTACAAAATATACCAATACTGTGTATATACCAATACAGGTAATGTAGAATAAAGTAGGAGTATTATATCTCTGTTACTAAAGCCATCATCATATTTACACACTTTTTATTTAAGACATCCCTAAATACGTTATGCACATAAAACAAACCCTTTGATTAAACAATTCGTGGTAGTGAATTACTTCTAAAAGAGAACCGGCCCATCTTAGTTTTAAATATTGTTTAGTGATCAAAATCGGCGTATCATACTATGAAAAGTAATGTTAAGTAATGTTAAGTAATGTTAAAATAAGAAATGGTATGTCATAGTTTCTAAAATTGTCGTGTTTTAATTTTTGTTAGCGCCCAAAAATATAAGGCGCCACCAGATCTTCAAGAAAGCACAACTCTCTTTAACTATCTTGATTTTTTTTTAAATGCACCCAGAACAATCTAGTTCTAAAATATTATATACTATTTATAAAGATTTATAATTTATTTTTCTGTTCAATATTTGTAGACCTGCAAATATCAAGATAATTCCAAATTAAAGATCTTATGTCAAGAGTCTCGAGTTAATTACTAATCAACTTGTTGAAAATTGAGAAACAGTGGTGTCTAAACTCTATTCTGGTCCTCGGTTTCTCTACTATTCGTTGATCGCATCACTGCACCGCCAATTAATAAGCTGTTATTAAATATTTAATATTTGCAGCCAAAACCGTTAAGCCTAAATCTTTTTTAACGAAACAAGTTTTGTTAGATTTGGTACTACACTATATTTATTATAGTATTTAACAGAAAATGCTTAAAAATATATTTATGTTAAAAAGACCGAATCTAAGAGTTACTCACACCAATTTTATTTGTATTATATAGACAGTGTTAAGTCATTTATATTTAAGCGTCAAAAATACGACCATTTTTATTATCTTTGCTAATTTTGTTATTGTTAACACTGAATCGTAAACGCAGATTAAAATATATCCATTCTTAGTACTCACAAGTGCATTAACGCAACTTCTTACAGTAAGGCAAGTCGCGTGAAAACTCAAAACACTCTGGCCATTTGTTACGGCGATTATTGGATTTTACAAGATTATATTACCTTCCCATGATCTCGGTAATTATTATTATCAAATATATTCCTACTAAATATTAAATATATGTATACACAAACAGTAGGTGTGTTAATTTAAAATATGTCATACCGATGGTCTCTATCCAAGATCACATGGACTTTCATATGTGGCAAAAAATATTATCTCACTTTATGTTAACAAACGTAAATAAAATTAGAATTAGGAATTTGATCCTCAATCTACCACCTTGATGAAAAGAGGGCCAGCTGACGAAGTTTCTCCTACTGGCTTAGACTGGTGTAAGAACAATTATTAAATAAAGTATATTGTCAAAAGAAGAAATTATGTAATGACAATTTTTAATCCGTTCTGAGAAAAATAGCAGTTAAAAATGTACCAAACAATTCCAAGTAACGTTTGTAAGGGTACAAGGAATAAGAGGTGTATCCTAAAATAAATTAAAAAGGCCAAAACTAAATTAATGCTAGGTATACCGTCTTAATTAGATTGAGATATTGAAAAGTATTTTATATTTTCGGAAGTAAGATTTGACAATAAAAATAAGTGGTGACGCAACGATTAACTTCCTACTAAATAAGTGGACAAATAAATTAATAAAATGTCACCAAAACGTTTTTTCTATTAATTTCCATGCAGTGGATTTTGAGATGTGTGTGTTTCAAATAATATACACCGGTTAAATTTTTCTCGACAACACATGAAGTTAATCGTCGCAACACAACAAATTTGTTAGTGTTAAGTTTATCTAATATAAGTAAAAGTCAGTACAAATAACGGAGTACATGATACAAAAGTTTATCTAATATAAGTAAAAGTCAGTACAAATAACGGAGTACATAATACAAAAAATATTGGAACCTAATGGTTCTTCCCAAGGTCCAATCTTTGTTTGTCTCATCATTTCACCACATTTAAAAAATGACTGGCCAGTAACAGTCCTGCAGGTTTATTTTTATTGAGAAACTAGAATAGGCGTATCATGGACTATAATATTGTTCTGTGATAAATTAATGATAAAACTAGAAGTGGTATCTCATAATTTACAACATTGCGACGTGTGTCATATAAAAATAATAGGCAAGAAATATTTCTAGTAGGTTAGAAATCTCAGATCAGACTCAAAAATTACGATTTTACTGCAAATTAATATTCAACTAAAAAATTAAAATTTACCTATACATGGGGATTCAAAAGTAAGCGGCATCCTTTCGGGGGCGTAATCCGTGCATAAAAATAAGGCAAAAAGTTTCTATTAACATAGGTCCGAAAGTGCTTCCTAAGAAAGCTACGCCCCTTTGAATATTACACACACTGTGGTAATGCAGATTATTTTCTATCAATAAACATACGCAAATCAGAAAATTTTCAAAGTCGATTTGCTAGTAAACGGTACACTCTATCGAATTGAACTAAGAGTACCTTTTTTACGTAAAAAACTCTAGAATTTTATAATTTCTAAACAAAATCGCAGTAACCAAAAGAGAAAAATAAATAGGGA
Source organism: Polydrusus pterygomalis (assembly GCA_963969555.1). Taxonomy (NCBI): domain Eukaryota; kingdom Metazoa; phylum Arthropoda; class Insecta; order Coleoptera; family Curculionidae; genus Polydrusus; species Polydrusus pterygomalis. The sequence goes on along the minus strand of OZ018384.1, from coordinate 34,105,277 downwards.
TGTTTTAACCCTTACCCTCCCCCGTATGTGACGCCACTGAATAAAATTTTAAAATTTTGAATTTAGAATCTTATTCACCATCAACTGTTCATACATTACACCAATTTTCAAAATGTAATTGTAAAGGGTTATAAAGTACTAGAGAAAAAATCGTCTTTAAGGTGTCCTATTCAAAGGGGCGTAGCTCCCTTAGGAAGCATTTTCGTACCCATGTTAATAGAAACATTTTGCCTTATTTTTATGCACGGATTACGCCCCTGAAAGGATGCCGCTTACTTTTGAATCACCCTGTATAAGAGCTGGTGATCGGGTCAATACATACAAAAAACATGTTTAAGTAAACCTGTTCAAAAAAGCATTTTTCATTTGATTATTAGATTTAAACTTGGATGAAGTTAGATAATTTTATTTCAAGATAAAAACTAATTTTAAAACAGGGAGATCCAAAATGATTTGTGTTTCTATGCTTGGCTTGGTAATCATCTGGGAACTTGTGAATGTTTTTACTATTATTTTGGAATACATTCACGCGAAAGCATCATAGCAGACTAGGTATACTAGGTATTCCAATATTCCTGCAAATAATACAAGGAAAATAATTCTGTTGGAGTTGAAAATTAAAAAAAAAATAGTATGATTAATCCTGAACCCCTTGGTGCAAAAATTAGTATCCATAACAAAGTTTCTTCTTATTTTTTTTTAGACGGGATTGTCTATCCTTAATTATTCTACCGTTTCTGAGATATTTTCACTTAAAACTTGATATTATTTATTACATTTTCCTTTTTACGGTAAGGAACAAAATAATAAGATGGAAAGGTGCAAGATGCTCCAAGTATCATAAAAATGTATAGCCTCTTAAAGTGTGAAAAGTGCCAATGTTTAAATATCAATGTCTCAAAAATTTAAGGTATAGAAAACCAGCACGGCAATTTTTAACGTACATAAAATTTTAAAAAGTAAAAAAATGCAAAGTTTTTATAGTAAATAATACTGGCTGCATGGCTAATTAGCCAAATGCCAATTAAAAAAAAAATAAATTATAGTAAATAACTTTGTCGTGGATATACATTTTTGATAATATTTAAAAATTGTTGCTGTTGCACGATTTCCAATTCTAATAAATAGTATTTTTGTATTTGTTAACATAATAGAGTTGTTTTACTCTATCACACTGTGGGGAAAGTGTGAATTTAACCTATGTGTTCAAAATCAATGAAAGCCCTGTACATTGTAGTTTATAGGTAATATTATTTAATTTACTGTAAAATCTAAATGTTTCAGTACTTAACAATAATTGACACATTAACAGTACTTCCGCAAAGCTTATTTACCACAAATGTTTCTGTTCAATTGCGACATAGGTTGCCTGGATTAAAGCAGACACTAAGGCGATATTAGCTATACATGAGAGCGTCATAACGAACAATGCAAGATTGTCCGTAACACACAACGATTTTAACACATGGACTCTTAACATTCGAAACGTTAAACGAGAAGATCGGGGGCAGTATATGTGCCAAGTCAATACAGATCCAATGAAAATGCAGGTAAGATATTTATGTATTTAAAAAATTAGCCTAATATGAGACACGGTTTTAAATTTTAATATACACTCAATAATCTTGAATAAATCTAAAACCTTTAACATACAAAGTAAGATATGTTAACATCAATATGAAGCATCCTTTCGATCATGTCAAAAATCTTCGAAAAAATTATTTATAAACACCTTAACGATTTTGTAAAAAAAAATATAAAATATTGCCCGAGTATCAATCGGGCTTTCGAGAGTCTTACAGCACTACTACAGCCAACTTAAATGTTACGTATGACATTCTTAGATGGCTGGATTAGAGGGAAGGGGGGTTGTGTTGGTGTTGCTGGATTTTTCAAGAGCTTTCGACACTGTGGATCACGCGCTTAGCTCTATTACGAATTTGACCTAGATCAATTACGTGAGGCATCGGAAAACATTAACTCGGACTTGAATAAAATAGTAGAAAAAGTTGAAAGAAAAGTCACATAATTTAAAGCTTAATCCCTCAAAAACAGTATATATGATCTTGGCGACATCTGACCTCAAAATACGACAGACTTTGATTTAACAATTGATAATACTACAATTCCATATACAAATCAACACAGAAACCTCAGCTTGGTAATGGACAATAGGTTACGATTTAGAGAACATATTTCAAACCTAATTAAAAAATCATGCTGTACTTTGAAAGTCTTATATGCTAACAAACGTATTTTGAATTTTAATTTTGGTAGCTTTGTGAATCCTTGAATCTTTCAATATTTAACTATGCCAATGTGGTTTTCGTTCCCTGCATTGATGTCATTACAAAAAATAGAGTTCAAAAAGTTTAAAATACCTATGTAAGATTTATTTTTAATTTAAGAAAATACGATAGAGTGTCAGCAATGCATTTTACAGCTATTTTTAGACGCTCCTTTTCTTTCAATGCTATAAAATTATACAATGGAGTGAATAATGAAATTAATACACGTAGCGTTGCAAACTTTAAAAAAAGAGTAAGATATACTTATAAACAACAGTTTAGGAATTAACCCTATATTCTAAGAGTGGAATAATACATAGTATGAATTAACAGGGCCTTATTTTTCTTTAAAAACTAACATAAGTTTTATATTAGGGGATTCGTAGTAGGTATCTCATATTGGGAACTTCATAATATTCAAATATCCTTTTTTCAATTGAAGTTGTTATACTTAAGTTGGAATCACATAGAAAACTTTTTTATTGTCAATTTTAAGAAAAAAAGATATTTCTCATAAAAAGTTCTGCAATGAAACAAAGAAATATCCAATTTTTGCAGTCGTATACGAGGTTTGTCAAAAAATATAAATTTTGTTTAAGAGTTTTTGACAATATCAAAAATTGTTATGGATAAAAGTTGATCAGAATTGAAAACTACATTCAACTATGAAATCGAAATCATGAAAAATAAGGTATTGTTATTTTTGTTAAATTTCTATTTGAAAAAGTTTTCATATAAAACAACTCTTTAAACTAATAAGTATAGTATACACTATAAAAAATGTTACAATCAAGCGACAAAGTCTAATCTATTATATTGCAGATTATTATTAAGACCCAGCTAGTAAAAGTAGTATGATTAGAGCTGAATTTGTCAATCCTACGTTGTCGTTACTTTCATTTCTAGCACAACGTTGCATGTAAGCTGACATACTAACTAAAGCGTTCTATTAAATAGAGAAACAATGACGATGAATTAAACAGACGATCGATGGGTTCCTAAACCAAAGCATTAACAAGTTTTTAACATATTGATAGTTTATAGCATCATTATGATTCAACTTACAAATTCCTATATTATCGTGTAATTTTAGTTATCGTAATAGCTGGTCACATTCTTCTATCATTCTTGGATCTTACAGCAGATTTTAAAGAATTAGCTTAATCGTTTTTAATTTTATACCAAAAATTGTCTAGTTTTCTTATAACTTAAAACTAACGGATATGTCAAAGTGTGAAAAGTATCATTTTTTTGTCACACTTTTTTATCTGACTTACAGACTGCATTCTTGGAAGTTGTCATTGCTCCCGATATAGTCTACGAGGAAACTTCGGGGGACATGATGGTTCCAGAAGGAGGGTCAGCAAAATTGGTTTGCAAAGCCAGGGGGTACCCCAAACCCAAAATTGTTTGGCGCCGGGAAGATGGAGGTTCTATTTTATCTCGTGGAACACAGGGTGGAAAAAAGGAACGATTGTTATCAGTCGAGGGAGAGGTACTGAGCCTCACCAAAGTAACTAGATCAGAGATGGGTGCATATTTATGTATAGCGGCCAATGGTGTCCCACCTTCAGTTAGTAAAAGGATGATGCTACATGTCCATTGTAAGTATTTAGTGTATAAGTGTGTTTTCTAAAGTTACTTACAGAGACGCGATAAAACTGCGGAACGGTGACTTTCCAATTTCTATTATGCCACTTTTTGAAATAATGTTAAGGAAAAGAGCAATCAACGCATTTGAGGTTTTAATACAATTGAAATTATTAATATCAGTGCCTCGCAATCACCACAAGATCGCTGTTACCCCATAGTGTTTTCGACTTCAATAAATATATCAGACAGACTAATTCAACAAATCTAAAATCTCATGGCTCATGACATAATCCAATATAATGTTAAGCGTACTTATGTATTCAGTTTGGCATGAAATTGGGAAGCAATAATTGGCATTTCCCTTAATAAAAATTGGGGTTTCAAGTGTAATTTCAAAATTTATTTACATCCACTTTGGTAAATCAGTTATAAAACCTTAACAATGGCCCGGAGCGATTGTTTTTAATTCATGTGTCATTTGCCAAAATAGCAGACGCGTTGGGTCAAACAACAGCAGTTTACAATGAATGGCAAAACACGGCTGGTAACAGCACAACAGATTATAAATCCATCATTACGAAATAATATTTGTGTCTATTTTAATTATTGTCCGTGTTTCTGTTTGCCGCACGACACAGAGGTTAGAATTAATGTGATGTACCTTTTGTTTGTAACTGTCATAATAGGTGATTTGATATATTGCAAATCAGATTTTTGTTTTTATGAGCTTAAAAAAGCTATAAATTAACGGGATCAATTTAGAAATAACAAAAAAAAAGACATTTATAACTAATCAACGCTGCTTACACATAATTTTTAATAAATGGCTTTTAAATTTTAGTTACAACTGATATTAATAAGTCTATTTTGATAGAGAAAGAATTACTTTTTGTGGTTTTAAATTTTTCGATATATATCTGATCTTGTAACAGTAGTAGCGAGACCACTACAATAATACGTAGTAGTTTTGTATCCGCGCTATAGAAATTACGTAAAACAACCAACAATGACAATTAAATGACATGTTTGACAAGAAGAAGAAAAAAAATTCCCTGTGACGTAGCCAGAACGCCATCGACTTCTTATAGCACATGCGCAGTAGTGTAAAAGTGTTACAGAATCCCGTCAGTCACACTACTAATAATGCATATAACATTAATTTCTAGAATGTTAATTGGCGTGCACCAGAAGTCGCATATGACGACGACGTATTTGGATAAATGATAAGAGAGATCTCAATGATCAGTGTAAGTTAGTTTTTTCCCTTAATAACACCCTCCCCGGTTTGAAATTACAAGGTATTTTAAACTGTATATAGTATATACTAATCTAAAAATTAAATAGGCTATATGGTCGAAGTTCATGGGAGAATTTCAGAGTCTCTGTAGCACAATTGGTAGAGCCTTCGACTGATGATTGAGAAGTTCCGGGTTGAATTCTCGGCAAGGGATAAAAGGTTTTTTGATTTTAAAAACTTTAAGTGCACGCCGATTATCATTTTTCAGTTATGTTTCATACACAGACATTAAAAACGACCATTACTAAATAAATAGAAATACATTTCTAGTACCGTGTGAGCAAAAATTATTTGCATCAAAGAGGGCCTTGCTTCTAAGGACGTAATGCTTAGCCGTAGAGCTTAATACCTGTTGGGTGTCCGTAACTACCTGAATTAACAATCAATCAGTTATTTCGTCATCTTTGACAGTCGTTACAAGTAATTTGATTCATCGCTAATTTTTCCTATTTCTTGAACAATTCACACAATGGGCTTTACGGAACAGCACAAAACATTCATGGTTGAAGCATATTTTCGAAACAGAGTAAATGGTGAGTGGCAATATAATCCGGGTTTGTGTATTGACGATTTTCACGAACATTGCTTTTATTGCTGGGCATTTTTATCATAGCCTGAAAAGAACTGTGGCTGTGTTTAGGAAAACAGGTTCTATACAACACAAAAAAGAAGCAGGAAGACCATCTGTAAGAACAAAAGAAGTTGTTGCAAACGTTCGTGAAATAATGCAAAATACGCCAACAAATTGTATAAGACGCCTCTCCCAAGAAGTGGGAAGATCTTATAGAACATGCAGGACTATTCTTAAGAAGCAGCTACATTTATTTTCTTATAAAATGCAAGTATTCCAAGAAATACAAGCCGCAGATTTTGAAAGACGCAGGAATTACTCTCAATGGTTTTTATTGAAAAGAAATGATTTATTAGACCTGACTTTTTTTCGGATGAAGCCTGGTTCCACCTCTCCGGTTATGTAAATTTTCAGAATACATTTAATAATTTTTCTTTTTCTTTCTGTATATTCTTACTTTGTTAATTTTGTAAACAAAAAAAATAAATTTGTATTTGTCTACCTGTTTTATTACTCATTAGTTTAGCATATCATGTCATAATATGAATTTGACAACATTTTAACCTAGATTTGGTTAGATATATCATCCCCATATCATTGTGATCTAAACCAAGCCCTACGTTTTTAATCCAAGCCCTCTTTGATGGAAATAATTTTTGCTCGCACGGTATAAAAAACGTTAAGAAGAAAAATATGGATTGTTTATTTTGATGATCTACTACCACAGGAAGTGATTTGACAAAGTCAATACTAACCTGTAAAAAAATCGAAGGTTAACTTAATTTTTTCTCTAACATAGTAGAGATAATATAACAGAACAGATAATTTACATCACGAATTGGAGCCCAAACAATTGGTTCATAAGAGTTTTTACCCTTCAAAAAATATTCCCACACAATTTTTTGCTAAAAGGCTTATGGCCACCGCTTCCCATGCTTGCCATGAACAAAAAAAATGTTTTTGAATTATTTTCAAATAATTATCTGCCCCATCTACTATTTGCCCCGTCTAATGTCGAAATCGTTTAGTTGTCGACTGGCGCCGCGACATACGCGAAGTAGTTTGTTTGCACGGCTTGTATTACCGTTTGGCAACGTGACGCGCTATCGATGGCAGCTTATGGTTAAACGAGCTTAAATACAGGGTGTCCGGAAATGACCATGAAAAATTTTAAGGTATTATTCTACATAAAAAGATATGAAAAAAAGTTCAGATTAACATAGGTCCGGAAATGCTTCCAGAGGGAGCTACAGGCCCTTGAAGATGGTGTCATAAAGTGGTTTTTATTTAATTTATTAGGATCTCCTTACAATACAGGAATTAACTTCTACGTATAAGTTAGAGTGATTGGAGGTCACTCTTTGAAAATATCAGGTGACCCATAATTGCAACCAGTGGCGTGGGAACAAAGGGGTGGTTAGTTATTTAGGGTTATATTTTTTCGCCAAGTGTATTTTCGCCATCTTTTAAATAAATTATGATTCTTTGAACATTTTTACGTAAAAAAGATTCCCTTGGTATAAAGTCGTATAGTCGACCGTTTTCGAGATAAACGGACTTTAATGCTCAAATTTTTTTTTTGAATAATAATTTTATTAATAAAAATACCAACTAATCAATGACAAAATAATAAACAACGCTGTCCCTAAATTTTTAAATCCTTTTCAATGTTATTATAAATTTTATAATAAGTGTTGAAAATGATTTTTGGCAATGGGTGTAAAAGAAGAATCACATTTTAAAATAGCATTTTCTTATTTTTATTACATAGCCTGTTTACTGTATTTACGCACTGCAGTCGTCCTTTTAAGTGCGTTTATCTCGAAAACGGTCGACTATACGACTTTATACCAAGGAAACCTTTTTTACGTAAAAATGTTCAAAGAATCATAATTTATTTAAAAGATAGCGAAAATACACTCGGCCAAAAAATATAACCCTAAATAACTAACCACCCCCTTGTTCCCACGCCACTGGTTGCAATTATGGGTCACCTGATATTTTCAAAGAGTGACCTCCAATCACTCTAACTTATACGTAGAAGTTAATTCCTGTATTCTAAGTAGATCCTAATAAATTAAATAAAAACCACTTTTATGACACCATATTCAAGGACCTGTAGCTCCCTATGGAGGCATTTCCGGACCTATGTTAATATGAACTTTTTTTCATATCTTTTTATGTAGAATCATACCTTAAAATTTTTCGTCGTCATTTCCGGACACCCTGTATAGTGTTATCAATATCCTACCGCACGCAACTATTTATACCCTATCGCAATCGCAAAGACTATGGATAAAAGTTCACAGTTTTAAGTAATCAGTCAATTGAAAATTTACCATTAGGTTTTTTTTTTCAGTTAATTAATTTAACGAATAACAAACATTTTTGTTAAAGCAGGACGTACAAAAAATAAATTAAAAGTCATGAAGGGATAAATTCTAAAAATTGTTGGTAAACGATCTAGACAAATTGATGAAAAATGGAGAAAAGAGTATTATTCGAGGCCCGGGAGCTTTTTTACGGCAGAAGTGGAAAATGAATGTGCAAAATGTTAAATGACATTCGACTGGTCGAGCCAGTGATTCATAACTATAAGCCGATAAGCTTTCAAAGTGTTCAATATTGAATTAAAATTTCTCACGCTTTTTAACGACAAACGATGAGTCCTTTCCTTAACACCACACTAACATTTCTTAAAAGATGACTTTCAATTTCAGACTTTACATAATATATTTACAGATCCCGGTTCAGAGCGTTGGGTGTGTAGCCGAAATTCATTCCCCTAAGCGATAAAACTTTAGAGCGCAATCAAATTATTCACCATATTGTTGCTGGGCTAACAGAAAACGAAAACTGATAACAAGAGAGTCGAATTGATTGACTTCCCGAAAAGTAACCGACTTTTCGGAAACGGTCATGAATTGAAATTGTTTCCCAACTTCACAAATACCATAATCGTTCATTTCGGGGAATTTCGAATTACATTATTCGTTTCATCAATACAACACGTACAAAGGATTTTTTTATTTCTTTTTTTTTTTGTTTTAGTCTAACAGGCACTCAAAATTGGGTTTATTGTTTTTCCTTTGCTTTTTAATGTTTATTATGTGGCATATTTCGTGAAAGGATTGTTGTAACAAAAAAATGTTTTACGAATAAATATACACATTTGTCAAATTTAATGCTTCACCAATACAATTAATGTTTAAACAAAAAAAATATATTCTTAATACGTTTAAAGTTAAATAAAAATCATTAATTTTATTTCCGCTACAAGTTTTAGACTATACAAATTACCAAAACAAAACCAATACTTTCCATAAATAATATAGGAAATATAAGCACATCTCGCAATTTTTTTTCTTCCAGTTGTGTTTCTTTTTCGTATTTTCGTACTGTAACTTTTTTTTGCATCCTCCCCCCCCCCTTCCTTCCTCCTGAAGAAAATTTATGGATGGTTGGACCTAGAATGGTGTCAAAAAAATTCCCTATTTATGAAAGAAAACCTTACTTTACTAGATTCAGATTTAATTTGCGCAGGGGTAAATAAGCTTTGGCCCATAACAACCCTTCTTCCTTACTCCTTCTGCTGTTATTGGCCAACGCGTGTTCACTGCGACGTAAATGAAAGCTGAATATAGTATAGCATTACTTCCAGATATTGTTCTTATTCTTCTTCGGAAAATTTTTAAAAGAAAATCAGAAAAATGATAATGTGGTAAAAACCTAGGACAGAAAAATTTTCATTTGCATATTACCCCTAAAATTATTTGTTCGGGGGTAATTTACCTCCTAACACTATTTTCTCATAAAACACCAGTATCAAAAATGGTCTTAGATTTTTGTAATCAATTTGAGATTCTATTAGTTTTATTTGGAAATTCATTTATTTGGTATTATATAATAATAAATAATAATAATAATAAAGACTTTTATTAGCAAAAAATAATATGTACATAGCTGAGAAAAGAAAAGAAATTGACCAAATTCAGAGTGGCGAAGTCTAGCTAACAGGGCTACTCCAACTCAACCACTAAACTGAGAAGGTAGTCGTCTTGAAATATGTTAATATAAAAAATAAATAACTAATATTATAATGCATAGCAGCGGATGTATTGGTCTGATAAATATGACATTTATTATAAACTAATGGTAAAACTAAATTAAACGACAAAATGGGAAACGATTCCGTCCCCGTAAGCGCGGTCCCGGGCAGCAAAAGTGGTGAAACAATTAATGTATTACTGCTTATTGAACAGGTACGCACGAAGCTTAAACTTAAACTTATTAATATTATACAACTTAAATTCGTTTGGAATTGAGTTATAAAATTTTATAGCATTATAAGTGAAACTTCTTTGAAATAATGATGTTTTATATTGGGGTATGGTAAAACTGTTCTTGTATCTGATATTTCTTTTGTGAATGTTGTCCCTGGAAACGAACTTATTTTTAAGTTTTTTTGATGTATTCTCCATGGTAAGAACTTTATGAATAAAATTACCCATATGAAAATTACATCTATTTCTCATATTAAGCCATTTGCACTCATTTATTTTATGGGTTATATGCTCGCGTTTTCTTATTCCGTAAATCAGTCTACAACAGGAATTTTGCATTTTTTGTATTCTATTCTTTTCAATTTCATGTAAACAAGGCATATAAATGAAGTCGCAGTAGGAGTAGTGTGACAGAACTAGGCTGTCGCAGAGCATTCTTTTAAGTTTTTGACCGAGGATATGTCTATTATTGTAAATTAATTTTAAGGAATAAAATGCTTTTTTATTAATATTTTTTACGTGTTCTTTGAAACGCAGCTCCTCATCCAAAACAATACCAAGATTTTTCGCTGAATGTACATAAGGAAGATGAACGCCGTTTAGAGAAATGTTCACATTATTTTTTACAGTGTCACGATTACCTTTGTTTGCAAAGCACAAAATTTTGGATTTTTCCGAATTTAATTTAAGGTTATAAGTATTAGATAGGGAAATAATGGTTTCCAAGTCGAAATTAATTTGCTGGATCACATCCAAGTAGTTTGTTGGGGAGAAGCTCAGGTGAAGTTGAGTATCGTCCGCGTAAGCGTCTGACTGACAGAATAGCGTAGAAGTTATTACCTCTGCTGTATAAATAATAAATAATAGTGGAGATAGAATGGAGCCTTGTGGAACCCCTGAAAGAATGTCAATCGGATTGGAGTGTATGTTGTCAACAACGACTTTTTGAGCACGGTTGGCTAAAAAAGATGATATTAGTTAAACAGAATCCACGTCAAACCCATAATAATGTAATTTAGAGGACAAAAGCCAGGCCAGGCTGGCCTGGCCTTTATCATAGGCGGTCATAATATCATCTATAACTGAACTTAATGCTGTGGCCGTACTGAAATTTTTTCGAAAACCACATTGGTTGTCAGGAAGAAGTTGATTTTCTATAAAAAAAGAGTACATTTGGTCGTGCAAAATTTTTTCTAGAATTTTAGACATTGCCGGAAGAATACTAATTATTCTATATGGTATAATATTAAAAGAAAAGCTACCAAGCCTTGGCATCTAATAAAATATGTAACAAGAGAGACATTTCTTACAGTCACTTTTCAATATTTTTAATAAAATAAACAATATAAATTCAATTAAAAAAAAACAATTCCCAAAAGTAAATAGTTTTCAATTACACAACAATATCGGAAGATAAGCTAGTGACAGCAGCATACATAAAATATTTATATGAAAGGGGGTGTAAGCCATGTATAAGCCACTGAATGGGTTATCTTATGACACGGCTATATAAGCTTGTATAGTTTCATATCGTTTTAACATTGTTTATTTCGAAATTAATTACCTAAATATTTACCTGTAACACTGTTGTCTTAGGTCAATGTAGACACTTGCGTAACATACTAATTACAAATTGTAGGTTTGACCTTCTCTTAATTTTAAAATCATTTAGCCCATGCTTAGGTATCTATAATAACTTATTTTATTTATATTTAGTAAAAGGTATCCAATTATTTTTAAGTGCGTTAAGCAGAGAAAATATACATACAGGGTTAGGAAAAATTACCAAAACGGTCAATTATTTCAAAATATACAGGGGTTATCAAAAAACGTCTTATATAAAAAATGTAGGGCTGTTAAAAATCTACATATCGGTGATAAATTGAAATATACAGGGTCGCCCACAAAGTTGTGGAGAATGATAGTTTTTTTTTTAAATGGAACACCCTGTATATTTTTACATTTTTAAATTCCACATAAAATTATAATTATTTTTTATTAAATGCATTATTAGTCTATACTTCATAGTTTCCGAGATATTGACTCTCGAAAAGTGACATTTTTGAACTTTGACAGCTTATAACTTTCTAACAGTACGTCTTAGAGCAAAACGGCTTACATGTCCTATCTTCAATTTTTATTATCTTCCCAAAAAAAATCAACTTCCAGTTAAACCGGAACAACTATATTCCCTGCTTTCGAGTTACATCCGGCTTAACCGGAAGTTGATTTTTTTGAGAAGATAATAAAAATTGAAGATAGGGACATGTAAGCCGTTTTGCTCTAAGACGTACTGTTAGAAAGTTATAAGCTGTCAAAGTTCAAAAATGTCACTTTTCGAGAGTCAATATCTCGGAAACTATGAAGTATAGACTATTAGTGCATTTATTAAAAAATAATTACAATTTTATGTGGAATTTAAAAATGTAAGAATATACAGGGTGTTTCTTTTAAAAAAATATAACTATCATTCTCCACAACTTTGTGGGCGACCCTGTATATTTCAATTTATCACCGATATGTAGATTTTTAACAGCCCTACATTTTTTATATAAGACGTTTTTTGATAACCCCTGTATATTTTGAAATAATCGACCGTTCTGGTAATTTTTCCTAACCCTGTATACAGGGTGTTTTATTAAGGGTGGCCACCGGCCATATCTCGGAAACTACTAGGCATAGAAACTTGGAAAAAAAATTATGATTAAAGCGGTCATGATAAAATTCTGGAAATTACTTTTAAGTTCCTCATTTCGCCGCAAGGGGGCACAATTGAAATTCTTTTTTTTTTTAATTCTAAATTTCTCCGATAATTCCCATTTTAAGGTATAAATCTGATTACATCATCGACAAAATTAGACAATTCTGCATCATTTTGGCTCAAGGCTCATTGGCGTACCGACCTTGATAAGAGTGGGGGAAGCTATTGAATATGTAAACATTAAAATCGCTGTAACTTCTAAACGACTTATACGATTTTACTAAATTTAAGCTTGTTTGGAAGGGAAAGGTAAGAATCTTCAATCGCCGTATCCAACAGTACACGAAAGTGTTTAATAAAATTGCTAGAGGGCGCAATTTGTATTAAAAATTATTGTTTTGGCAATAACTCTGAAACGAACAAAGGTATCGAACTGCGGTCTTCACATCTTTTCTTGCAAATTTCATCTACTTTTCGATTATGATGTCATAGGTTTACCGCATAATTTGAATTTTTGGGATAAAATCGAAAAAACTGTTATTATTACAAATTGAGCCCTCTAGCAATTTTATTAAACACTATCGTGTACTGTTGGATACGGCGATTAAAGATACTTACCTCTTACCTTTCCCTTCCAAACAAGCGTTTAGTAAAATGGGATAAGTCGTTTAGAAGTTACAGCGATTTTAATATTTACACATTCAATAGCTTCCCCCACTCTTATCAAGGTCGGTACGCCAATGAGCCTTAAACCAAAATGATGCAGAATTCTCTAAGGTTTTCGATGATGTAATCAGAGTTATACCTTAATATGGGAATTTTCGGAGAAATTTAGAATTAAAAAAAAAATGTCAATTGTGCCCCCTTGCTGCGAAATGAGGAAATTAAAAGTAATTTTCAGAATTTTCTCATGACCGCTTTAATCATAATTTTTTTTTCCAAGTTTCTATGCCTAGCAGTTTCCGAGATATGGCCGGTGGCCACCCTTACTGAAACACCCTGTGCATTTTTTCTTTTCTCACTTCCTTAGCCGAAAATTAAATATTCTTAAAAAATCTCTTTGTTATTTCAAGCAGGCAGACCTATATTTATTTCCAAGAGAGGTGAGATAAAGGAAATGCACGCTGCTTGCAAGCGAAATACCGTAGATATGGCACGCCTATTTTAAATTAATGTAAGATCGGCCAATACGAATATAAAATGGTGGAGGCTCTACTTGATCGACGCGTAGAAGTAATATTTATATTGGTCTACCTTGGAAGCAAAAAGACTTTACACACCTATTGATATTTTTAACACGCTTTTATTAGCCTCACCTGTATGTTTGTATGTTTGTTACCGACTTCTGTGAACCCGATTTTGACCCACTTTAAACGGTCAGATTCAATTTAAATTTTGTAGACTTATCAAGAACCGCTGACAATACAATAATCTACTGGCAAAAAATTCTCCTATCAAATTTTGACAGCTGTCAGGTATAAAACGAAGAAGCGATTTTGACGAAACAAATTATAGGGTCGTATAGTATTCGATGCGGAAACTTCGGGAAAAAATAAGCAAAAAATTCTCCTGTCAAAATGTGACAGCTGTCAATATGTCAAATCGTTTAAAAAAATTATATTAAGGAAAAAATTTAAAGGTCGTATGTATATTGACGGTGGAAAGTTGAAAAAAATACGCAACAAATTCTCTTGTCCAAATTTGACACCTGTCAATATGTCAGCGGCGCACCCAGGATTTTATGTTAGGGGGGGCCCGCCAATCAGTGCCGGAAGCAAATTTTTTAACAAACTTTTAAGTTACGCATTTTTCTAGAACTTTGTAGCTTTTTAACAGGTATTCTCAGAAGATCGCAATAGCCTAGTTCAATTCAAGTTCAAGTTTCAAGTAAATATCTAAAAAAATAGACTTTTTAAAATATCCACTTTAATAATTATTTCGGACAAAACATACCACTCTTTTTACCAAATAAAATATAGGTAATAGTAATGACGACATATCCATAACACAAATATATTTTTTTAAAAATATAAATTAGTACAAAGCACAACAATAAACAATATTTTATAAATAATAGAAACCAAAACTTTTTTATAACACCTTTGCATTTGTTAAATATGTCAATCTAATTTTCATCGACCCTTAGAGAGTTTATTTAAAATTTCTTCACAAGAAACAGGAACATTCTTATGAATAAATAAACTTGCCAAACCATTAAGTCTTACTTGCCCGGTGGAATTTCTTAAGTACGATTTTAAGTACTTTAATGTGGAAAATGACCTTTCAGAGGTACTGGCGGTGACGGGAAGGGTAACAAAAATTGGATCGTGTTATGCAAGAGGGATCCAACCCACAAAAGCATTATATTGAGAAAATGGCGTTTAAAATATTATAATATTAGTTTTCTGCTTTGTGCACAAAGTAATATTTTTGTAGTTTTTTTTGCCTAATATATGTTCGTTTGTATATGCAAACATATCTTATTAATTAAATTGATACTATATATATTATAATTGGAAAAAATGTGGGTTGGGTCTTTCTTGCAAATTGAATCATGGGAATCATGTGGCTTGGTTCCTTGTTGCAGAAATGCTAACGCTGAATAAAATTTAGGAGACGGTTTCAAGCCACATGGATCTTTTTATTTTATTTTCTAATGTAGATAATTCATAATATGTAGTAATCTAATCAGCCTGGTTCGAGATTGCGATTTTAACTTTGTTAATGGCAGTTTATTTTTGCATGGCAAGAGGTTTGGATCTATATTGCATAATGCAAATCCTTAGTTACAGAAATAATAATAATTGTATTATTTAATATTAAATTTTAGACAACTATCAAAAAATGTAGGTTTTGTTCAATAGATGTTTTTTTTAGTGGGTTAGTGGGTATAGTAAGTTGAAGTCAATTTCATTAGGGGTTTTAAGGGGGGGCCAAGGCCCCCTTGGCCCCCCCCCCCCTGGGTGCGCCACTAGTCAGAATTATTACAATAACCGATAGTAATGAAACAAACGTGGGGTCGTATAGATATTGTCGCTAAGAATAGAGAAAAATTTTTAAAAAAATTCTACCCATTTTGAAATTTTTTGTCGTTTGTTCGGGTTTGTATGTATGTTTGTTTGTAACCGACTTCTTTGAACCCGATTTTGACCCACTTTAAACGGTCAGATTTAATTTAAATTTTGTAGACTTATCCAGAACCGCTGACAATACAATAATCTACTAATCTAACTCAATCTACTCAAAAAAAAATGTTCTTAACAATAACTCAAATTAAAAAATGAAAAATAAATATAGTTTTAAAAAACATGCTTTAATAATTTTATTAATCAAACTAAAAAGCGGAAAATAAATATAGTTTAAAATAATTCTTAAATAATGAACGATAAACATTAGTTTTATAGTGAAAAAAAAAGCGTGGGGCGCTTTATGCTATATTTTTCTTATATCGAGCACCCCACGCTTTTTTCACAATAATACTAATGTTTATCATTTATTATTATTTCAAAAACGGTTTTGTCTGTTTCCTTCCGCCAAACTCATCCCCAGACGCGTTTTATTATTATGTTCTGCCCATATTAAGAACTTCAAGAATTATTTTAAACTAAATTTATTTTCCCCTTTTTAGTTTGATTAATTATTAAAGCGTGTTTTTTAGTTTTTTTAAACTACAATTATTTTTAAAACGTATTGTATTTTTTTATTCGATTTTCTGACGACATAAGAGAATACAATTTTTATATTATCTCTCTAATTTCGATCCCAATTTAAGAACAAAAATGATTTAATTTTACGGAAGTAGTCCAAAAATGATTAAGCCAAGAAATGTCACTCCCTAAAAATTACATCCAACGATAAAAAGCACAGTAATTCTATAACAGCGGTATCAGAATTATCCGATACGTATTTAATTACTTTTCGCTGAATCTACATTAGTTTTGGCTATTTGATATCGGTTAAATTAACTATAGAAGAATAGGAGAAGAATTAAAATTAAGTTAATGATTTCTGAAACATTTGGTAGCGAAAATGTCCCAAATTTGATAATATTATTTGATTTTTTAAAAACAATATCTGATCTGTATCATGGATTAAATTCATTAGACTGCCAGTGCCAGTTTTAGTTTAGCAGATTCCTAATACAATGTCATAATATTAATAAAATAATGTAACCATTCTTCTTGTAAAAATGCTACAATGCTGATGTTACAAAAGTTATACAGGGTGAATCATTAAGGGTGGCCACCGGCCATATCTCGGAAACGACTAAACATAGAAACTTGTGAAAAAAAAATTATGAATAAAACGGTCATGAGAAAATTCTGGAAATTACTTTTAAGTTCCCCATTTCGCCGCAAGGGGGCACAATTGAATATTATTTTTTTAAATTTTAAATTTCTCCGAAAATTCCCATATTAAGGTATAACTCTGGTTACATCATTGGAAAGCTTAGACAATTCTGCATCATTTTGGTTAAATGCTCGTTGGCGTACCGACCTTGACAAGAGTGGGAGAAGCTATTGAATGTGTAAACATTAAAATCGCTGTAACTTCTAAACGACTTATCCGATTTTACTTAATTTAAGCTTGTTTGGAAAGGAAAGGTAAGTATCTTCAATTGCCGTATCCCATAGTACACGATAGTGTTTAATAAAATTGCTAGAGGGCGCAATTTGTAATATTAACAGTTTTTTTATTTTACCCCGAAAATTTAAATCATACGGTATAACTATGACATCATAATCGGAAAGTAGATAAAATTTGCAAGAAAAAAAGTGAAGACCGCAGTTCGATATCCTTGTTCGTTTCAGAGTTATCGCCAAAATAATAATTTTTAATACAAATTGCGCCCTCTAGCAATTTTATTAGAAACTATCGTGTACCATTGGATACGACAATTAAAGTTACTTACCTTTCTCTTTTAAACAAGTTTAAATTTAGTAAAATCGGATAAGTCGTTTAGAAGTTACAGCGATTTTAATGTTTACACTTTCACTTGATAAGAGTAGGAGAAGCTATTGAAAGTGTAAACATTAAAATCGCTGTAACTTCTAAACGACCTATCCGATTTTACTAAATTCAAGCTTGTTTGGAAGTACCTTCAATTGTCGTATCCAACGGTATGCGATAGTTTGTAATAAAATTGCTAGAGGGCGCAATTTGTATTAAAAATTATTATTTTGGGGATAACTCTGAAAAGAACAAGGATATCGAACTGCGGTATTCACTTTTTTTCTTGCAAATTTCATCTACCTTCCGATTATGATGTCATAGTTATACCGTATGATTTAAGTTTTCGGGGTAAAATCAAAAAAACTGTTATTATTACAAATTGCGCCCTCTAGCAATTTTATTAAACACTTTCGTGTACTGTTGGATACGGCGATTGAAGATTCTTACCTTTCCCTTCCAAACAAGCTTAAATTTAGTAAAATCGTATAAGTCGTTTAGAAGTTACAGCGATTTTAATGTTTACACATTCAATAGCTTCTCCCACTCTTATCAAGGTCGGTACGCCAACGAGCCTTTAACCAAAATGATGCAGAATTGTCTAAGCTTTCCAATGATGTAATCAGAGTTATACCTTAATATGGGAATTTTCGGAGAAATTTAAAATTTTAAAAAATAATTTTCAATTGTGCCCCCTTGCGGCGAAATGAGGAACTTTAAAGTAATTTCCAGAATTTTCTCATGACCGCTTTAATTATAATTTTTTTTGTCCCAAGTTTCTATGTTTAGTCGTTTCCGAGATATGGCCGGTGGCCACCCTTAATGAATCACCCTGTATAATATAATAAATTTAGCAAGAAAACATAGTTGTTACATAAATCAGTTGTTAAAATGTTTTGAGTAATAGCTCTAGGGTAGTTCAATACAGTGCTAATGCTAATATTATAAAATATAGCGAAAAAAAATGTTTGATGAAACCCAAAAAATGCAATTCCAAAAATAAATTTAACAACAGTAAATTTTAAATTGCAGCAGCGTAAATAGATGTATTCCATTTCGCTGTTGAGATTGCGTTGAAAATTGGCAATGTAAATACAAATTGTGATTGATCCCCTTTTTTTATCTCTTTGACAACTACAGAGCAGTGTTAGTTTCTCAATTTAAGCCCATTTAAAAACTAATAAATATGTGCTTTATATTTTGACAAATTCGCCTGAAAGGGATAAGCGTAATAATTTTAAACATTTTCACAGCAGTGCAGTGGCGTGATACGAAAAGCTCATTTAAAAAATAATTTGTTTCAATTTTAAATAAATTTTATGTTTTTCATCTTTATGAAATAGTTTATTTTTTTTTAAGTCATAATATAGTCATATTTTGTTGTCCTTACTGTATTTACTTAATGAACTTAACTTTTGAATTTGTAGGGAAAACAATCGTTCAGAAATATACAGTGCGTTTTTTTTAACGCGGGCCATAAGGATTTACATGGTAAATCTTTAAGTATGTGTTAGGCACATTTCTGTTGAGAACTACGAGTTGAAATTTTATACAAATATTTCTTATGGTCTCATATCCAATTTAGGACCATGTTTGTATTCCTTTACTAACGCAAAACGTTGAAAAATACCATTTTAAGTTATAATATCACGCTGTTTTTCCCAGCCCGGTATATAAAGTTTACCCAGGTATATTTGACATAAGCTGGTATGTGACATTTTTATAATATTTGGGAAGCTGTACTGAAATTATACAATGTTGATGATTATTTAGTTTGTATTAAATATGTTTTATTTTAAGTGGTTTAAAATGTATTAATTTTCTTAATTCTAAAGTAGAACTTTTATTTCAATAAAGTTTAATAATTTTCCTAAATATCATCTACAACAATAAACTGAAAACTCATATAAACTGTTCCAAGTGCCCTCTATTTACAGCTAAACAGAGCCCCAAACAATCATAACGAACAAACCCAAACAAGCAAAAATAGGCTTTTTAACATTCGACAACTGTCGCGCTGTGATGCTGCGTGAGGCCTCGATTATTCTGTTTTTTAACTCATCGACATCATTTGGTCTTCCTCTTATGTTATCAAAAACTTTTGATGTGAGGTATCCCCAATAAAAGAAGTCCAAAGGCGTGATATCCGGGCTTCGAACGGGCCATTTAAAAGGTCCAAATCGTCCTATCTAGCTGCCCGGAAACACATTATTTAGATATTCCGTTACCATTATTGCGCTATGAGCTGGAGCTCCATCAGGACATACTTTCATATGTAAAAGATCCATAATATATTTTTCTTTGGTAAGCGTACCGTCTATAAAAAAATGGACCAATAATCATATTTCCTAGAATACCTGCCCATACATTTACATTTTGTCGCCACTAGGTATGCGTTTGATGCACCACGTAGGGATTTTCTCGCGACCAGGCTCTAACATTCTGCTTGTTCAGACTTCCATTAATATTAAAGGAGCTTTCATCTGTGAATCGTATGTTATTCGCAATACCTGGGTTGTTATTAATTCGTTCCATCCATTCTTCACAAAACTGCATCCGTTCAAAATAATCACGAGGTAAAAGTTCCTGTACGTTTCTAATTTTAAAAGATTTGTATTTGTCTTTCTTTAACGCCTTGTAACAACTGCTTCTAGATTTGTCGAAGCGTTCAGCAAGGTGTGCCAAATTGGATGATGGTTGTTCTTCTATCGCCATGCACAGACCCATTCGGAATTCTTCAGTTACCACAGATGAATTTCTTTTTCGTTTTTTATAAGAATTATCAAAACATTCAGAAGTCATGAAATTTCCATGCAATCGTCGTACGGTAGACTTGCTGGGAATGGGACGGTTTTGATAGACAGCGGCAAAATTATCAGTAACTTTCCGATATGGCATTCCTCTTATGCAGTTTGAAACCATTTCAATTCGTTCTTTTACGGTGTAACAAGACATGATAAATTACAAGACTAATTTCATGAAAGTCAGGATAATACTGATAGCCGTGTCAATATTTTTCTTTATCTAAGGTAGTTAATTCCATAAATTACAAGGGGGGGGGGGGTAGAAAAGTGTAACTTAAAAAAAAATTAAAAGGGCTTTTTTGGGTATCTCTTGGAGCTTTTTCGCGCAGATTTTAATATTATTTGTTTAATATAAATGTGCCTAACATAGGCTTAAAGATTTACCAGGTAAATCCCTATGGCCAGCGTTAAAAAAATTGCACTGTATGTTGATATAATGCATTGTTTGCCTAAGTGATTTTTCTTTAATTGTTCGGGTCTGTCTTACTAGTATTATATACCTATATATTATATACACTTACAGTAAAATAGTGAATGGGATTTCTATTTGGCACTTTAAAGTATTGTCAACAGTTTCTTTGAGCTACTTTGCACGTTGCAAAAATAACTATGGGCTAACTTTGACGCGCTGTAATCTACAAAAATGGCCCTAAAAAAATTGTGGTATACAATGTATTAGAAAAAAGTAGATGCTGGAAGAAAGTAAATAAATAAAACAAACTCCCGGTTCCCGTTTCAGTCCTTTTAATAGGTTAATATTAGAGAAAATGTTCCTCTTCAAAAGCTATTTCTTCACCCACATTGTTCTTTTCTTTGTTGTTTTATATAATATATTATTTTCATAATTATAGCCAGCCCTACGAGTCTGTGGCTACGACGGCTGAATAGACGGGGTGATAAAAGGCGTAAACAATTCAATTATCATCAAACAAGAGAGGCTGTTATTTTAACAATTTAAGCGATACGAAAAATCAAAAATTAAAAATAAAGTTCCGTTAATTTTTTGGTAGGTACTAATATTAGGGGCACCTTCTAGTGTCGATTAGCAGGCGTCCTAGTTTAAACCTGCAGTATGTGTGCTAATACTCTGCTGCTACCTATACTACGCATCGTTTTTGTTGCCTGTTGGCGTTCGTCGAGCCCCCGTTCGTGGGCTACTTAAAAGTTCCTTGAACAAATTAAACAAAAAAAAGTTACTATAAGCCGAACAATGCCAGTAAAACGTTTTAAAAGCGAGCTTGTAACGTGTGATACGTTATCTCGCTGACAGAAATAAAACGTGTCGGAAAATGATTGAAGTGGCGAACATTTATATTTATGGTTTCGTGTATAATCAGCTATTGTCTACTTAGCAGAGAACCATTACCCCAAGCTATTGTAACGTGTGCATTCCGCCGCATCCATATTCATATGAGCTTTTAAAACAATCGTTCATTTTAGCCTTTGTTGTAACAAAATAAATACTGCAGCGTTACGCTAACCGGGACCGTATAGTACGGATACGTCAACTATCAGATGTGCACTTAATTTTTCATTAGTTTAACTTTTTTTTATAGAGTTCGCGTACAAATTGCAGCAATTTTGGGAATATTTTGCGACTCGTAATTTTAACTTGATGATGTGTTTTTACGTTTTAGTTAGCATTTACGTGCTAAAATGTTGTTATCATTTATTATTATACGTGTTATCTTTACTACCTTGACAGCGCAACAGAATTTGAAACATCGAAAGTAAAAGTGGCTTTAAAATTTTAAACAAAAATTTTATATTTAATTTTCATGATTGTTGGAAACATGACTACTGATTCTGCAGTTACAGTTGGTAGTTGGGAATTGTCATTACTACCTACACAATCATTTCCTTTAATTAGAAATTATTTATTACGTATTTCGTTTTAGATTATTGCTTTACGATTTTAAGCTAGGGGCTAGCTTTCAGTGGCAGGGGGAATGTCATGAAAATAGGGCATTTTCCAAATTTATTATTTATTTCATAAATTATTATTGCTTCTAATTTAAATCTAGTCCAAGCTTATTTTTGCAAACTACACATAAACATCGGCTTGTTTTATTTATACTGATATAATTAAACAAGAGGACGATCAGTATAAATAGCAAGTCGGCAAGCTTGGACGACATCCACTCTTGGGTCAGACTCCGACACACTCCGAGTCAAGGGTCACGCACACTCTCTTAGTGAGGTCCCATCACGACACTCCTCAACGCGTCTCGACTGCCTGTTACGGCACCTGCCATTCACCGCCCTAGCCAGTAAAGCAGCCCCTAGGATCAGGTATATAATGTAGGTATAATTGGTTTGTTTGTCTACAATAGATTATAGTTGTTTTTAAAAATCCTGTCTACCTTTATTAACCTCTCGCAAAACCTAGCTACAGCCCCTACACGACATTTGGTGGAGGCGCCGTTATACTTATACGCGACAATATATCAACTAAGTAAATAAATTGAATATTTTGCCAGGATTTATTGAAAAACATAATAAATAGAAAAAATATCAATATCTGCTTTACATTAAACCAAAATTTCAAGGACCAAACATACTATACATAGTTTGTTTGAAGGACAATGAAGTAATATTAAAAAACTTACCTTGTCGGACTTCCATTGTCTTTATTTTGTTACTTAACACAACGTTTCGGTTAGTTAGTATATCTAACCGTTTTCAAGTGTAAACTAAATTATAATTCTAAGGCTACTGTCTTAAATAGTATCCGTGTGCAATGAAGCTTGATGACGTGCTTATTGGAGTGTGAAGTTTGAGCTGTTGGTTTTGGACAAGAAGAGGCTTCCAGATATTGGGAATATATATACTTGGTTTACTAAATATATGGGTATTTTGATTCATGAAAGCTGCTTCTTTGAACTTCCGTTTTCTCCAGTGCTCTTCCGTGTCCAAAACCTTGGCTTCTGACTACTGTATATTATGCTAGTTGGTCCATACATGTTTCGCTATACCTGATCTCGAAGTTTTACCTCTTTGAGTATGTTTCAGATGTTCTTTAACTCGTACGGGAAGAGGTATTTTTATTTCTCCAATGTACGATTCGCCACACTCGCAAGGGATGATAGATACAATTTTTTGTGTTTTCATTACGGAGGGGTTTTACTTTTGTAAGAAAGCTTCTAAGTGTATTTCCGGATTTGAATGCTGTGTTGATATTATAGTTTTTGGTTATCCTTCTAATCTTTTCACAAATCCCTTGGACATAAGGTATTCGAGGAATGCTTGTTCCTCTTTCGTTTCTGTATTAGTTTTTACTTCGCAATTTTTAAATTTTGAGATGGTATTAGTTACAAAGGTTTCAGGAATGGTTACCATTCCGTTTTAAATCTTTTTTGATGTTTGAAATTTCAATATTAAGGTCTTCCGGATTGTTGCAAACATTAGATGATCTGTCATAAAGAGTTTGAATTATGCAATTTTTTATGGAGTTTGAATGATTCGATCCGTGATTAAGGTATTGCCCTGTGTGAGTGGGTTTCCTGTACACTGAAGTTTTTATGTTTTCAGGACTCCGTTTGACGAGATAATCGAGAAAGGGTAGAGTAGAATGTTTTTTCTGTTCCCATGGTAAATTTAATGGATTGTCTTATACTATTAATATGTTCCAACAACCGTATCAGCTCTTCGTTGCTGTCTGTCCAGATAATAAAGGTATCATCAACATATCTAAGCCAAAGTTTAGGTTTAATCTTGACAGTGTGACTCAAACCATTCCATGTACAGGTTAATTTTTTTAATACTATACTTACAAACATATCAATAATATAAATTATCAATGACTTTGGTTTTACTAACTTTTTATAATTTAAAAAGAATATTCTTGTTAGGTTAAATTATTGTTATTAAATGAATCAAGACCAACGGAAAAGAAAATACAACAAAAATGACAATATTAGGTAGACAACCTACATAAATCGGCTGGCCTGTTGGAAGTTTTCCAGTGCCATTGAAAATTACTTACACACACACACACACCCTTATCCTTAAAACGGTAAAAAATACAAAGCATACCAGATCATCTAAATATGAATTTATCAAAATAAGTATCTGATGAAAGAAAGAAATAATTAAGCCATTTAATATGAATCTTGACCGCTAATTATTTTACAAAAGTCTACAAAACTTCATAATATTTCAAAGTGATATAGGCAAGGAATTTTGTAATCCGAATTTTCGACAATTTGAAAATCGTATTTATTATTTGCAAAAGTATTGATAAAAATTTCATTATTTTCTTAAATACAATGAAAGTTAATTATGTAATATCTATGCTCAGGAAACGCCGCAGAACGGACGGTACCCAGAACTCTTAAAGGCTACCATACACGCGGAGACATAATGAATAACAGCTGAGCATGGACAGTTGTAATGTTTAATTAGAAACAATGCAAACGTAAATGAAAATATAAAAATTAATAATCAAAGAAAATCAATTAACAAACAAAAGGAAACCTTGACTTTGACAACGCTTGTGTGGATGGACCAACTTCAGTATCAACCCATTTAGGTACATCATTAACACACTAACTTTAAATTTCCAAATCAAAACAAGGGACGGTAAAAATAAAACCCAGGTGAATACTTAAGGATTTTAATTGCTAAACTTATTTTTCAGTTCATTGGGATTAAGCAAAATTAGACAATCAAGTCACATCTTTACTTTTTGGTATTTTAGGTTTTAAAGTATTGATTGTTAGTGTTTGAGACCTCATCACTGCATGTAAAATAAACCCAATTTTGAAACTCCGCTGTCACCGACTTTCTTCGAAGCCTCACATGCGATTTACTTTAATTTGGATATATTAAAGAAGAGAACCTATCCTTAAATTCTGTTTCTTATGTAGCAGATTTCACTCCAAATTAAAAATCTGTATCTACGACAAACAACGTTTGAACCTTTAGCTACCCAGTCCAGTTAATTAAATTTTACTGGTGATAGTTAGTGCTCACCGAGCTCATGCAACTATTTTTGAAATAAGAAGTCAAATGTAAAAAAATTACTTTATTATTTCTAATAAACAAATAAATCTTAAAATAAATTCGATAGGTTTAGAGGGTTTTGAGTAAATGGTATAATGTATTAGTTTGATGAGTGGATACTTTAATTTCGGGATAGTGAACAATATATGCATGACTTTAAAGAGTTTCTTCGTTACTTTATCTCGGAAAAATATATACTACAGTGTGGAATAATTGTTAACTGGAATACATTCAGTATTAGAAAGCCTCTTTATTTGCTGAAAAAATACAGAACTACGGCTGCGTAGTTTAGTTTGGCATGGAAGCCTTGTGCTTATTCCATTATTTTCATTAACATGGAGTAAAAGCTCTAAATCTGATTTTTTGTGTGCTCTACAATCGAATATATTTAAGTATAAGTTGATATTTAGGTCCACGAATATTTTACATTATTTTTTTTTTTATTGGTAAATTTTGAAATCATAAATACTAATTAAATGAAATGGTTGAATTTGTGACATAATAATCAATATACGTTGTCATGGAAATGAGAAAAACAAAAATTTATTTGCAATCTGTCACATAAAAAGGAATACAAGTGCATTAAACTGGATGGAAGAGCAAAAGGTATCAGATACAGATGAACGAGTTGTTCTTGCTAACCTTCAGAAAATGTCGGAGCACTACATGGCGTCGACCATATTAAGCTATGCTTATGATAGGGCTATCCATTCGAAATTGCAAAGTAAGTTGAGGATAAACGAAGGGGTCGATATAAAATAATTTGCAAAAGTGCCTGCTATTACGATGGCAATTAGCAAGAATGACATACCCCAGAAGTCATATGTATTCAAGAATTTGCGGAATCTTTGGCTCTTGTAGAAGATGTGAATTGTACGATTTACGTTTTACATGACATCAAGGAAGAGGAAAGCATATTGCTTCTTACTATCCGACCATCTAAGATAATGAACGCTCGAGGTTTTATTATTGCCGACAATGATGAAATTAGTTATGTGCATTTGGTGAAGCAGTATTTATTATTGCGTCCCCAAAACGTAAGTACAGATAGAGTCTTCTTAAGGTATGATAAGGGAGAGTGCACCAATAAAGTGGTTGGTATTAATACATTTGGATCATGTTCATTGAGGTGTATATCCCAGCCGTATTTAATTTTTAAGGATTTTACAAAGAATTTTTTTCAAATTACTTTTAGTTGGCTTAGTAGAAAATTCCATGGCATCAAAACATCATACACAACAATCTATCCAATAGCGAAACCGCAGTTTATATAGACGAAATAACTGCACTTACCAACCTTTGCATAGATCAAAGCTAATTCAGGTTCAACGACAAATTCTACTTACAAAAGACTACCAATGGACTCTCCCTTATCACCTTTGTTAACTGAACTTTTTATGGCATATTTCGAAAACAAATTATTTAACATAAAAAAATCCTCTAATTAAAAACACATGTGTTTTGTGTTTGGACCGGTAGGGACCGACAATTACAACAATTTCTCAATCTTCTTAATAGTCTATAGAATCCAATTTACCATAGAAAAATAAACTGACAACTCAATTAATTTCCTAGATCTTACAATAATGAAAAACCAACAATGTCAATTTACCTACCAAATTTATAGAAAACCAACTACCACAGATATAGTGATACGCGCAGACTCAAAGCACCCCCAACAAACAAAACTAGCTGCATTCAATAGTATCGTACATCGAATAGTTAACATTCCTCTCTCAGACATCCAATACAAAAAAGAACTAGATATCATAAAAACAATAGCCACAAACAATGGTTGCCCAACAAAAATCATACACCAAATAAAAAAGAAAAAACACACAAAAACTTCTTTACAAAGAACATCCCACTCCAATTAAGGAAAAATACTCCTCAATAAGATATACAGGGAACACAAGCCAAAAAATCGCCAAAAAACTTAAAAACCTTAATATCGTTCCTATACAAGTCAATAAAAATAACTTACACAAACACATATCCAATGCTAAAATAGAAACTAAAAACAAACTTTTACAAAGTGGGGTCTACTAAATAGAATGCGACAACTGCGAGGCTATCTACATTGGACAAACAGGTAGAAATTTTGACACCAGGCTTAAAGAATACAAACATCTATTTAAAAAAAACAAAATAAAAAAGGTTTAGCCGATCACTGCATATTACATAATCACTTAATCTCTAACAACATAAAACCCATATTATTATACATACGCAATAAAAGCAGAAAACTAAATTTACTAGAAACAGTAGATATCAAAAAGCAATTAAAAACAAATGTAATGTTGTTAATAATCAAACCGAAATACCTTCAGGCGCTTCCTTAATTCTTAATAGCACACTAATTTAGGACTAAATATGTATCTGTACCTTTAAAAGTTAGGCAATCCCACAGTTGACCATTCAATCTTCTAATTTTGATTTTATGACATGTCTATAATTAACATAATATAATATAAATACCTTTGTAATATTTAGTATTTAGTACCTTCTTGTACTCCTTTGACAATGGCCCGCAAGGGCCGAAACACGTGTCAGGAAACCGATTAAATTTGTAAAACATAAGTAGTTATTATTTTTTCTTCCTGTGCAATGGAACAACAGTTTCACCAAGCATGTAGCCCAACACAAATTAATTATATATTCCATGGCCTGTCTGGCGGTGCACCACCCATTATCTATCATCTATCTATAGCACTTGTGGTTATAAGCAACACTCGTGAAATTCATTGTGTTTGAAAGGATTCTCTTTCAATAAATTGTACAACTCGGTAAAATCCATTAATAGATGTTAAATATTTTGAAAGTTTATTAACTACGGTTGACAATTTGGCGAGTGTTCGGGCCCGGACACTTCATACATTTATTTAATGTAAATGCATAAATTGCAAACGTTCGTACTGCGTAAATTACAAATGTACATATACAGTAAGACCGACAAACCGAAATTCGTTTCACATGTTTGAAACCCAAACCACTGCCGCTACGGATACCACTAATAATGAACCAATTCAGTAAAATGTAATTAGGCATTTTTTCTAGCTATTGGTTCACTTTTTAAAGTAATTTAGGTACGGACAGGTATCCCCACAGGCCCATTAAAAGTTGAATGATTATTCCTTATAAAACCTGTGTTTTTAAAATAGCATCTCTACGAAAGGCCAGGGGCGGATGGGCCCACCGGGACACCGGGAGATTTCCCGGTGCGCCGGTCCCTCAGGCGCCGCCGATGTTTGCCAACCTTTTTTCTTTTATTTTTTAACAATTTGAATTTTTATGTTATCTTTATGTTAAATATTTTTTATTTAATTTTTCTATTAATAATAAATATTGAGCCTAATGAATAAAAATTAAGCAATTACTTTTTAGTAAAAGCAATTGCTCGACTAGCAAATGCTATAAGTAAAAGCGATTGCTAGATCTGGATATAAAGAAAATTTTGAAGCAATTGCTGTTTTTCTTACACCTCTGTAGCAAATGCTTATTCAACACAAGTTCAGACGTGGCTTATTCACTTGTTCAGATTATAGATTTCATGTTCAGTTTGGTGCCTAATTTGCAAAAGAGTTGACGTAAATACAACAACGTTGGTCTATTTATTTAGTACAATAGTAATCTGTTACGTTTTTGCGGAAAATAGGACACTTATAGTATTTGTGATATGGCAGATTTCAGAGAAAATGAGGAAAGTGATAGTAGTGATGAAGAAATTAAAGACAAGCAATGGATATTCGTTCACAAATTGAAGGAACATAAATAAATCTCTCTGACCACAACCGTTTAGCTTCCACAACAGCTTCAGCACTTGCAGGAAATTTAATAAAAATATTGGCCTTCTCCAAAACTGCATCCATTACAGAAGTGTATGTCTTACAGACAGTAGTTTGGTGAACACCGAGTTCTTCACCTACAGAATTTTGAAAGCCCGGATCCGACAATTTCCGCAGAAAGACTTTAATCTTATTTAAAGGTGACAGTGCACCCCTCGCCTTTTACCAGTATCAGTCAAAAAATAATTTGCCAACCACACAACATTTTCGCAGTCAAATCGATATAACTTTCTGAAATCATCATATCTGCAATTTTTACGTACACTGTAGATTTTTCTTTTACGGACGTTCCTATATTCAGCCATAATTGAAGACACAAATTAAGAGCAACGCACGTGTAGGCCGAGGAGAACTAAAGTTGACTGCTACCAAGTAAATGATGCAGGGGTCGAACTACCTTAAAAACGTGGAAGCTACACTAAAAAAATCCAATTCCTTAATTTATTCATCACATTTTAAGCAAACGATAGCAATCGCTTCTATTTTTTAAGAAAAAGCATTGACTAGAAGCAATTCCTTCACTTTTAAGCAATTGCTGGACGCAGAGCAATTACTTTAGTTTTTATTCATTGGCTTACAAGAAATTACTTCGATTTCATAAGAAAAAGCGATCGCCACATTTTTATTCATTAGGCTCATTTTTTTCACCTAAATGTATTTTAAATGTAAAAAAGTTTGTTTTTTTAATTTATGAGTTATTATAAAAAATATGTCGTAAGTGGATGAAAAATACATATTTATGTCTTTTCATTTATTTATTGGATCGACACGCGACGCGGCCCGAGGTGTCCCATCCGCCCCTGGGAAAGGCTGTCTGTTGCTGTGTTTATCAATTTTGTCCAACAATTTGTTGTTATTTTTGTAATATACAGGGTGTGTCGGGAGGAACGGACCAAACTTTAGGAGCGTAATATACACGCAAAAACAATTTGAAAAAAACCATATGTTCTTATTCGATAATCATTTGTTTTCAAGTTATAGCGTAATACCAAATAAAGAAAAGTTCATATATTAACGGTTTTCTAATCATAGCGTTCTTTTAATAAATGTTCAAAAATACCGCCATTGACTTCTAAACATTTTCTGCTTCGTCTACGAAGATGGGCCCGTTGCTCTTCTAATTGCTTCATGTCTTTCTTCTTTAAAATTGGCTGCAGTATTTCTAATACGTCGAATTAATGCATCCCGAGTGTCCACTTTTACTTTATACACTTCGTTTTTAAACCAGCCCCATAAACAATAATCTAGTGCTGTGAGGTCTGGAGATTTTGGAGGCCAATTAATAGGACCACCGCGACCAATCCAACGCCCTGGAAATGTTTCGTTTAAATGTTGCTTGACCTGACGAGCAGAATGTGCAGGAGCTCCATCGTGCTGGTAATCCATTTGCCTTCTGATATTGACAGGACCATCCTCTAGTAGTCCTTGTAACTCATGTTGTAAAAAATTTAGGTAGTTGTCTCCTGTGAGGCGATTCTCCAAAATGAAAGGGCCAAATAAATAGCTATCGAGCATACCACACTACACGTTAACCGAAAACTTATGTTGAAAATTACTTTCAACTGTTGCGTGGGGATTTTCGATTGACCATACATGAGAGTTACGAGTGTTATTAATACCGTCACGGATAAATGTTGCTTCATCTGTAAAAAGTATACGCGATACAACACGATGATTATTTATCCACCGACAAAATTCAATACGTTTAGCATAATCTTCCGGTTTTAGGTGCTGTACTCTCTGTACATGGTACTCTTTTTTGTGGAATGCCCAATTGAGTACCAATTCTTCGTGAGCTGGTCGTTACATTTTCTTCTACTAAATCCAGAATATTTTCTACTTCTCCTAAACCTTGTCGAGTAGCTCGTTCAGATGTAATGTTGGCACTGGGAAGCTTACCATTCTTGCACAAATTGTTAAAAACTCTGATAAACACGTTTCTAGTCGGATGTCTGTGATGTGGATACCGTTGACGATATTCTATAACAGCAGCTGTAGCACTTCCATTAGAGAAACCATTAATAAACGCCATATTTGCATATTCTAAATTTGAATAAGTATTTGGCATTTTGTAACACTTTAATCACTCAAACTTAAAAATAATGTTGTCAAGACAACATAGATGTCAAATAGTTTAGAGTCTTAAGCGTGGCATACTCTAATTACGTGAAAATTTTGATAAATGTGGAACGTAGAAAAAATTTGATATTGCGCTATAACTTGAAAACAAATGAATATCGGATAAGAACGTATTATGGGTTTTTTTTACATTGTTTTCGCGTGTATAATACACTCCTGAAATTTGGTCCGTTCCTCCCGACTCATCCTGTATATAGCCTATTAAGCATTCTACTTTTTTTTATAGTTTTGTGGGTATCCATGCACCTTTTCGTTAATAGTTACTAAAAATAGAAAAAACCTATTCTTTTTTAGATCACAATATTAAATTTGATTTCAAAGCGTATGAAACGCGTCAAGAAAAGTATTACTTTTAGTAATGTAAGCAAATAATTTTAACTTAGAATATTTTACTGCCCATGATAGGTATACCAAATTATATTCCTTGATACGCGGTTATTAAAATAACCTCATTTCGGGCGCGTGAAACAACGGTAAAATTGGGGTTTTGACCTTTGAAAATTGAATGTTTGTGGTGGACTGAAGCTTGCCCGAGAAATATTTTTGCTTCTACCTAAAATACACTGCTAAAGAGGTGGAAATATTGTTGATGTACAAACTCTTAGGCATATATCGCAATCCGTAACAAACATAATATAGTATAAGGAAGAAAAGCTAAAAATAATTTCAAAAACAATTATTATAAAGTAGATTGTTCGAAATTAATAATTTTATTTTAATATTATCTTAACAGTAATACAAAAGGGTCCAATAAAATATTATGATAATTAGCATTTTTGGCTTGCTTCCTTGCTTTTTTCCAATTTTTACCTCTTCGTTCGCTGCCAGGGCCATTCCCGAGGGGACCTACGGTTTAACGTGGGCTCCGAACCACGATCCTCAGTCATTAGAAGCACCCCCCAAGGGCTATCAACCCTTGGTTTCGTGCTTTCTATGACCTACCGATTGGGGAGTGTGTTCCTTCCCCCTCCACCCCACGAGATATCCGATCTCATCCGGCCTGGTTACCGGCGTGAATGGGGTGGTTTTGGGGGATGATACATTTTTCACTCTTCCCTAATTTTTGCTCGACGCTGGACCCACGTCAAGACTTATACCACTAAAATCCACTGGGCTCGAACCAGTTTGCCGGCAGTGGGATACGAACCCACAAACTCTCGTCCTAGAGTTCTCAGCGACTACCGCGTTAACCACGGAGCCACCGATGCCGGTAGCATTTTTGGGTTAAAATTTTTGTTTGGGTAAAACACTATTTGTTTTAGTTATCGCATTATCCTTTATCTTTAAAAAAAATCTTAATCTCTTCTATACATAGTGAACTACTGAAATCAATCACCTATCGGGGTTTATGTTGATCTTTAGCAATATTTTAGAATTCTTCATTTTATTTTGAAGACATAGTCCATAAAACCTTAATGGAGCTATTATGGTATCAAAAGTTGTATTAATGAAATTACATTATTTAAAGATATAAAATGAAAATAAGGTAATACATACGGTGTATGTGGAAAAGTCAATTAAAAGGGGTCTCGAGCAACCAAACAAAGGAACGTGGAGTTAGAAAAAACACTTCTAAAAAGAAGATGTCAAGAAGGTTTTTTATTAAAAATATGTCTTGTAGACATTGTAAAATGTGGAAAAAAATTAATTTTATGTATATCAATTGCGGAATGTAGGCAACATGTATAAAATTGGAGTATTTTTCCGAGAGGGTTGGATCATAAATTTCAGTGCCCCAAACAACCCTCTTGGAAAAATATTCCAATTTTATACATGTTGCATTCGGCAATTGATATACATAAAATTAATTTTTTTCCACATTTTACAATGTCTACAAGACATATTTTTAATAAAAACCTTCTTGACGTCTTCTTTTTAGAAGTGTTTTTTCTAACTCCACGTTCCTCTTTTTGGTTGCTCGAGACCCCTTTTAATTGACTTTTTCACATACTCCGTATGTATTAACTTATTTTCATTTTATATCTTTACATAATGTAATTTCAACAATACAACTTTTGATAACATAAAAGCTCCATTAAGGTTTTATGCCTACCACTTATTATTTTCTCTCCTGCTACAACCATCAGCAATATACCTTTTCTGTCTCCTGATGATGAACGTTTCTACGTTCGAAACATGTAGAGACCTTTAACCTAAGAATCTTTATTCTATTAAATTTTGTAGAGGAAGACTTTGTGTTTTTCTTTCTTTCCTATTCTTCATTTTATGTTTTGAAACAATATAAATTTCTTATATTTAGAAAAATACATGTGGTTTCTAACAAACCTGCCTCATTATTCAATTCAATTTTCATCATAACAATCAAAGGCTTTTGACAAATCCAAGAATGATCCCGAAGCATATTCTTGTTTTCAAAACAGTCTACAATGTCACTCACAAAATCGCATACCGCAATGTTAAATAAGTATACCCAATTAAGAAAGTAGGGGAGACCTCGGCAAGAAGATCCCCCTAATAGTTTTGGCCTTAGATGTTCCATCCACTGAGAGTTAGGAGTTTGTCTTTTGACAAGCATGTAGTTTTATATGTTGTTTATATGTTGTTTATATTTTTATATCTTTTGGTTAAGTTGATTTTAAAATTTCAGCCAGTAAAGTAGACATATGCAAAGTAATCATTTTGCCCCGCTACTTGGGGCAAAATGATTCCCTATGCAAATTAAATGAAATTTTCTTGTTTTTTCTAAATTTGTGGGTATATAATTAACAAGCCGTTTTCTAAGCATTTTTATTAAAGAAAAGAACCAAATGAACCGATAAAAATATAAAACTAACAAAATCTTAAAAGTTATCATTTTGCCCCATTGTTAACGGGATCCTTTTGCCCCATTTGTAAGCGGCATAATAAAGTTAACCTAACTTTTTTTAAACGTACTAAAATTTGCAAAACTATCGACCAGTTTGTTCACTACACTATACTTTCTCATAGCTACCATCAAATATTTTTATCCCTAACTGTTTTTTAGTAACGAACATGGATAATATGAAATGCTTTCCTATTATCAAGTCGGCAAAAATCATAAAATGCTTTACACTGCCAAAACACTTGCACACTAATCACTGTCATTTATTGTACTAACCCGCCGTACTTGAAAGGCACTGTTGCCAAGTCTACGGATGCTCTTGCGCATACAGGAGCGACAAAAAGACGTGGGATCGTTTGACCCCAGGGGATCTTCTTGCCCCGGTCTCCCCTACAGGTGGCAAATAGGGAAGCCCGCACACACAAACCATTTTTATTCTAGATATATACTGAGCGTCCCATTTCATAATTAAATTGAGTACCTATAAATTAGCTTCACGACCTATACTAAAATTGGCAACGCTTTTACAAAAGTTTTAAATAAAAGGTAACGTCCTATATCATTTATCCGAAATTATATTTATGGCACATAGGTGTTTATTAAAATAATCTCATTTCGAGGCCTGAATCAATAGTTAATTTGGGGTTTTAGCCTTTGAATATTGAAGGTTTGAGATAAACTGGAGCTTACCCTTGTATTACTTTTGCTTCTGCCTAAAACACTCTGCCAAAAGAGGTGGAAATGGTGCTGTGAAAAACCATAAGCATAATGTGAAAACATAAAAACATAGAAATAGCATCCAGTAAAGGTCGGTAAGATAATATTTTAAAAAAATTATAAGGTTAACCGTTTTAATAGAAAACTTTTAGTTTTGCAATATTATTTTGTCTTAGGTAATACTACCTAACACACAACGATTTTGGAAATAACGCTTAACAAGCAGAGGCGCCATTAAACATCTCTTCAATGAGGGCAACATTTTTTTAAACACATTTAATAATAAACATAATAGTAGATATATTAAATTACACGTTTCATAAGAAGCGGTTTTAGCGCACGCGTCTATTTTAAAAAACGAGTCACAAAGTGGCGAGTTTTTTATTGACACGTGCGCTAAAACGCCTTATGAAACATGTGCTTCATACATTTTTTTCTATTTCACCTTTTATAATCAAGAAAAATACATTTTAAAAAGAAAATAAATCCTTCAAATTTTGTAAATTTTTATGTCTAAATTTTATGTTGGTAATACTATTTTTTATCATAGTAGCCTCTGGACAACAAAAATTATTTTGCAAACTGTCATTTTTTGACTTATTGACCCATTTTCACCACGAGATTCTAAAGTTATTTTAGCGATATGAGAATTGAAATTGGACGGAATACGTTGTGTGATCCTTGTACATTCGGTACATATACAGAGCGTTCGGAAACTCGGGCAATTTTGCTACTTTTTTTTCGAATTTCAAAAGACGTGATTTTACGTCACGGCATTGCAATTTAGTATAGGGAAGATGGAAAATTCAAATAAAGTTGAAGTTAAAATCGACATTGAAAGGTTAGTAGATTGAATTTTGGATAGGATTTGGCAAAAAATGATAGCTTGAAGCATCTACAAAAGATTGATTTATAGATTTATGCAACCAACATACATGACTGTTATCCACACAGAATAAAAAGTAGGTTATCAAGCCATTTTTCCTCTGCGAAAAATGGGTTTTCTCGTAAATCACAAAGGCCGCGCAAGTCAATGAAATAAAACATTTAAATGTTACCAACATCAAATAAAGAAAAAACGCGTATCGAAATAACTTCATTACGATACGCAAATGCGTATCGTACTGAGCTTATTATGAACGTGAAATAGAAAAATATATTTAAAAACTAAACACCAAAATAAATACTAACAAAAATAATTACCTTAAATTTATTGACCAGGATAGCGGAGCAGCCAAAAAATATCTTAGGAGTGAAATCCGTCCTAAAAATCAAATGTAATCAGTGAGGCGATTTTTGGAAAAAGCCAATTTTGGAAAATATTGCGAAAAATATAAACAGTTTAATGAAGCATAACTGACAAAAAATCTTTTAGTACAGTTGATGACAGATAATTTCGTACACTAAACTGTGACACTGTAAATGCAACTTTGTCAGTATCTTATTTGATTTAAAAATGCCTTATTTAAGTATTATTGAAAGAGCAAGAATAATATGTATAGTAGAAATAGGGTGGTCTTATGGAAAAATAGCTGATCATTTTAGAGTACCTAGAAGTATTGTTCAAGGAATTGTAAAAAAATGACGCTATCATCAAACACTTGAAAGGTCTGTTGGGTCTGGTTTAAATAATAGAAAATCATCAAATAAAGGAGACCGACATTTGGTGGAGTATTTAATTCAAAATCCATTTAAAACTGCAGTATCCGCTATGCACATAACAGGATTCCCTGCTTTATCTAGAACTGCGCAACGCCGAGTAAGACAATGTTCCGAATTAAGAGATCGAGCAGCTTCATCCAAACCGTTTTTAAAAAATAGTGATAAGGAACAAAAAATTGGGTTTGCTATGCAATATTTACCACAAAATGATTTTTTTTTTGGCAAAATGTTCGATGAGAAAACTTTTCAGTCTACATAATATTATAATGGAAGGATTCGAGTATATAGACTACCAAATTCCCGATATGATGAGAAGTATACTCAAAAAAAGCAAACCAGTGGAAGTTTCTCCATTAATGTGTGGGCATGGATAAGTGTTTACCGTGTAGGTGTATGCTGGGATATTGGTGGAACACTAAACAGTAATATATATCTTCAGATTTTGGAAAATGTTTTTCTTCCTTCTGCCGCGATAGTTTTTGAAAGAAATAATTTTATATTTCAGCAGGATAACTGCCCTGTGCATACTGCAAGAAATATAGGAAACTGGTTTAGATAAAACACCGTAACATGTCTGCCTTGGTACTCAAGAAGTCCTGATTTAAATTCAATTGAAAATGTTTGGGGATTGATGGTAAAAAAATGTACAAAATAAATTTTAAACGACAGAATGAATAAGAGTTATTTAATAAAATAGAAGAAATTTGGGAAGGGTTAACCCCGGATTACACCAGAATTATGATTTTGTCAATGCCAAGAAGATTACGATGAAATGATTAGCCAGCAGTATACAGATAGCCAAATTAACATTCAATGCTCATTGAAAAAGCCTCAACGTGTCAAACCTATTTATCACATTCACTATTTTAACCCGATATTCAATTATTCGTATGGTAAAATGTGTTAAACAAAAACAGCATTAGCGGTGGGGTCCTTTTTTTATCGGGAATATACGACATTAAGGTTTAAATTAACAATGTTTGGTTGAAAAGTTTTTGTTGAAATAATTTTATTAAAGATATTGTTAGTTTTATAACAACATAATTTATATTCTAGATAAATACATAAAAAAATTTGAGTATTTATTTACAAAATTTAAAATAATGTGTTACGATTGAATTCACCGAATAAATTTTATTCCTCCCTAGTAGAAATATGCACAATGTCTTTTAGAAACAAAGCGGTCCTCCGTAATTCAAATTGTGAGGTATGGAAAAATGAGATATGAGTGAAACCAGTGGCACACCCAGGGGGGAGCCAAGGGGGCCTTGCCCCCCCCCCCCAAAACCCCAATGAAATTGACTTCAACTATACCCACTAACCCACTAAAAAAAAAACTTTAATTTCCAGCGCGATACAAAAAACGATATAATTTTTATTACTTTTGTAATGTGTGTGTGTGTGGAACGACAAGTGTACAGATAGCAAAGAAATACCCTCCGATATGTTTAAGCTATATATTCAATGTAATGGTATGATATTTCCCAATATAAAAAAAACTTTTGCAAATTTTTGTTACCCTTCCCGGCACCGCCAGTACCTCTGAAAGGTCATTTTCCACATTAAAGTACTTAAAATCGTACTTAAGAAATTCCACCGGGCAAGTAAGACTTAATGGTATGGCAAATGTATTTATTCATAAGAATGTTCCTGTTTCTTGTGAAGAAATTTTAAATAAACTTTCTAAGGGTCAAAGAAAATTAAATTTACATACTTAAAAAATGCAAAGGTGTTATAAAAAAGTTTTGGTTTCTATTATTTATAAAATACTGTTTATTACTGTGCTTTGTACTAATTTATATTTTTAAATAAATATATTTGTGTTGTGGATATGTCGTCATTACTATTACCTATATTTTATGTGGTAAAAAGAGTGGTATGTTTTGTACGGAATAATTTTTTTTTTCGTAATTTATTTATTTATTTATTTATTTACTTTTAAATACATTTATACGATTTGATACATTAAATTTATATTCTAAACACTACATTTCTACATTTATAAGTCAAATACCTAGTTATCTTAATTATTAATTCAATTTAAATGCATATATATTATAAGTAGCACCTAAGTGATTAAACACTTGTGTTGTGCTATACCTTAGTAAGAAGGCAATTACTAAACTAAATCTAAGAGTGAAAGAAGAAACTAACTAAAAGAAAATTATAAAGATATTATTATATACATATCTAATAAATGAAACGGTCAATTTTCTATTATGTTAACAAATTTACGGTAATTTTCAAAGATAAATTTTTTTGACAGTCTTAAGAATACTTTTAGGTTATTTAACTGTTTAATATATAATGGTAAGATATTGCAGGATTTAGGTAAAGTGTAATTTATAAATCTATGGCTAATATTCCTGTTAAATCTAAGAGTAGGTAAAAGCCTAAGTTTATTACTACGTGTGTCGTATGAGGAAAGTGTATAATTTTGGAAACAATTGTTTTTAAAGGCGTATATTATTAAAGTGGATATTTTAAAAAGTCAATTTTTTTTAGATGTTTACCTCGATTGTACTAGGCTATTGCGATCTTTCAAGAGTACCTGTTAAAAAAGCTCCAAAGTTCTAGAAAATGCGTAACCTAAAAGTTTATTAAAAAATTTGCTTCCGGCACTGGTTGGTGCCCCCCCCCCCTAACATAAAATCCTGGGTGCGCCGCTGAGTGAAACATACTTGCAAACTTAATAAAATTCATTTTTCTAACCTTTAATGATCATTGTCATATAAAAATATAAATGTAAATTTAAAAAGAATGTAGTTAAACATAGTGTCAAATTCTGTATAAAAATAATAAGTATAAATCCGTTTGCATAATGGGTTAATATATTCGTTTGTTTTTTTATAGACATTTGTCAAAGATATGACGTCAAAATGTCTGAACGTGAAACAATGAAGATTTTTTGCCTTAAAAGGTAAAAAAAACATCATTTTTTTAAAACTTTTAACAGTCTTTTTAAAATAGCCTAACAGAATCGCGCCAAAATGTATGAGCATACTGGACGAGATATTAGCTTTCAAATGATGTATCACAAGCTGTATGTTTCCATTTAAAAAATAAGATCGATGTCGTCATAACTTTGACAAATGTCTATAAAAAAACAAACGAATAACGTCAAAATGTGAGCATATATAAAACTAAATTGACGTGTCCGAGTGTTTTCCTCAAAAGTTACAGGTTAATGCTATATTAATTTTATTCCGGACTTATGGGCAACCCTGTATATGTTAATATCACAAACGCAGCAGTTGTTTCGTTTAAATTAAACAGTACATGTTTACAGCAAAACTCGTCTCAACCTTATGTTGTGATAATCCAAAACTTGCTTTACTCACTTTTTAACCACGTGACTTCATGTTTCTTAATTGGTAGTTTCAAAATAAAAAGTATATGTTGTTTCTCGTGTAACCTCTAGGTAAGTCGAACTTATTATTGATAAGGATAGTTTTGACGCGAGTATGGATCCGTCATTTCTAAAATAAAGTCCACATTCAATATTTCCTTATGACTTACCAGTTCTAATCTAACGGTTTTTGCATACTAAATCGCAGCATATGATGCTGACTAGGTCGATATTAGGTAAGCAAGAAGTGAATTGAAATAGAGGTTGTCTTTTAAGAAATTCAGCATTCTATTTGCAATAATAAAATAATTTCTCTTCCATTTTTTTATAATAATTTAAACTTATGTAGTACCTGTTAACACTTTATATAACAAGGGAGGTAGGCAATATTCTTTAAACGATAAACACATGATAATAAATTTGATTTCAGAAAATTAATGGAATTTTTTTTATATAGGTATATCAGGTTATGGGGCTTTTATTTGTACACAAAATATGTTTGTCATACTTTAGAACTAATAAAAATCTTAAAAAGCTCGAAAATGACAATATGCTTCTGTTTACCAATATTTAAATTTGTATGACCCTCTGGCTTATAAATAAGCCCCAACTGCTGATAGCAACAATATTTCGATAATGGAAATAGCAACAATTATAATTAGGGGAGACTGTTTTGGATAGGTAAATGTGTGTCGGCGTCTATTAAATTGCTTTATGACTGCCTTCATTTAATATAGTCTAGTTATGTCGGTATTAGGGTAATACTTTCACTGAGGGATGAGTAAATTTTTATCGCAAAAATTATTAATTGTACAATAATGTTCTCTTATATAATTATCTCTCTTTTCACCGATGTTTGGTTCTTTACTAACATGAATATGACGATTATATTACAGTCTAATATTTTTCATAAAAGTGTCTTACCAGAGATTTTTGTTTTATACGGTTGATCTGCCGAACAGTACATGGCCGGTCGTGTGTTTAGTTATATTTGAAGGGTCTCGGGAGAAAACCATGGATGTCACAACAAATTTATTTTGAGAAAAATGAATTTTAAAGTTTCATACTCTATACAGGGTGTTATTTAAGTACGGGGCCAAACTCCAAGGGGTGCTTCTTTAAGTGATTTTAAGAAGAAAAGTTCATATAAACATGGGTACGAAAAAGCATAGTTTTTACGATACAGGGTGTCAAACTTTTAAGAAAAAATTGGATGTTCGTAAATATCTCAATACTCTTTTATTCGATTTTGTTGAAATTTGGCAATTTTGTTTGTAATAACAAGAGGATAATGTAGCCTCAATTATATTAAAATTATTAAGTCCAGTGGCGTCACGGAAGACAGTCTAACTAATATTTTTGACAAAAAAAAATGCGCGCCACTGATTTTTTTTAAAATTATGTATTTTTTTAGAATTAAGCAACTACAAATACAACTCTTTTATCTCTTGAGTTTTTTTCATATCTGGCTTTGTTTTCGAGAAAAAAAAATAAAAACCACTTGATTGCTTGTCCCCGGGAAAATAAGCTAATTTGATTTTTACATAAATGTCATAACTTAAAAGAGTGACAAGTAATTATTTGAAGTGTTTTTAACAGTTTTAAGATTATAAAATTATTAATTATTGTAAAATGGTCCAATTTACCAACTCAGAAATGGCAGATATGCATTTTGTTTATGGAATGGCCCAAGGCAATTCCACAGAGGCTGTGCGCATTTATCAAGAAAGATATCCACATCGTATTGTACTAAATAGAAAAACATTTGTGAGAATACATGAAAGGCTCTGCGAATCAGGCACCTTTCAAAGGTCGACTGCTGTAATTGGGAGACCTGCCACAATAAGAACAGTGGAGATGGAGGAAGCAGTTCTACACGAAGTTGAACGTAGCCCTGATACAAGTACACGCAAAATTGCAGAACAATTAAACATTTCCCTTTACTGTATGGCAGATTTTAAGGGAAAATCAACTGTATCCTTATCACATACAACGTGTTCAAGCGTTATTACCTGCCGATTATCTCCAACGAGTTGTTTATTGTACTTGGCTTTTGCAACAACGTGTAGCATCTCCGAGATTTCTATCGTGTATTCTGTTTACCGATGAAGCGTCTTTTTCCCGAAATTCCATTATGAACTTTCATAATATTCATGTCTGGGCAGAAGAAAATCCCCATGCGGTTACAGAAACTAATTATCAACACCAGTTTTCCGTGAATGTTTGGGTTGGTATTGTATTTTTTTACCCCCGAGATTAAATGGTCAAGAGTATCGTAATTTTTTGGAATTTATTTTACCTGGACTTTTACAATATGTCCCACTGGTAATAAGAAGAGCAATGTGGTTTATGCACGATGGGGCTCCACCCCACTTTAGCATAGTAGCAAGACAATTTCTTGATGCAACTTATGGAGAAAACTGGATAGGTCGCGCAGGTCCACAGGCATGGCCACCCAATTCACCGGATTTAAATCCTTTAGATTTTTTCCTTTGGGGGCATTTAAAGTCTCTCGTTTACAAAACTCCAGTCAACACTGAAGAAGAACTAACCCAAAGGATACGGGATTCATGTGATCAGATAAGACATACGCCGCGAATATTTCGACGAGTTCGGAAATCAATGTTAAGACGAGCCAATGCTTGCATTGAAGTTGAAGGAGGGCATTTTCAGCAACTATTATAGGTTTCGTCTTATTTTCTGTTAAATACATAAGTAAACATCGCAGTAATAAATACCGTTAGGCAGTTGTTTATGTTTATTTCTTTTATCGAACCCAGTTTTATTCTGTGCAAAAAAATTTCAATTCGTGTAATTTTAATTGCTTAATAGTTTGGTAAGTAGTTTAAATTTTTTACGCTTATTTTCCCGGGGACAAGCAATCAAGTGGTTTTTATTTTTTTTCTCGAAAACAAAGCCAGATATGAAAAAAACTCAAGAGATAAAAGAGTTGTATTTGTAGTTGCTTAATTCTAGAAAAATATATAATTTTAAAAAAAAGTCAGTGGCGCGCATTTTTTTTGTCAAAAATATTAGTTAGACTGTCTTCCGTGACGCCACTGGACTTAATAATTTTAATATAATTGAGGCTACATTATCCTCTTGTTATTACAAACAGAATTGCCAAATTTCAACAAAATCGAATAAAAGAGTATTGAGATATTTACGAACATCCAATTTTTTCTTAAAAGTTTGACACCCTGTATCGTAAAAACTATGCATTTTCGTACCCATGTTTATATGAACTTTTCTTCTTAAAATCACTTAAAGAAGCACCCCTTGGAGTTTGGCCCCGTACTTAAATAACACCCTGTATATTAAGAAGTACTAAATTTAAAAATGCAAAAAAAAATAAAATATGGTAGAAAAATATTATAATAAGAAAAATATTATTGACTAAGCATGTAATTATCATAGTTCTTATGAAATTTAAAAAAAATCCATCTAACGACACATTTTTAACGGAGAAAACAATGAATGTCCATTATTTAGTGTCCTCATTTTCGTTACCTAAAAGTAAAGTAGGTACGTATAATGATGAGTTACAGTGTACAATATTAAATCATAGTAACTTACTTTTATTTAAAGAAGTAATATGGATTAGGTACTGCTTCGAAAATTTTTAGTTGATTATGGGACGCAGCTGATACCATTGATTTTCCATCTATAAAGTATTGATTAAAATAAATTTTTGTTAAAAAGTAAAATTTTCGGGGTTAAAGAAGGAGCTGTTTCTTACCATAACTTAATTTTCTTTTGGATCGGGTTACCCTGGATGGGCCTGGTACTTGTAAATGTAAGCGACCACGTGCCAAAAAACAGAGACCGCGGCATCGCGTTCGGATGAGTGGACATTCATTGTTTCGACCGTTTACGCGTGGACATCCACGGTTTTCTCCCGACATAGCATATCTAAAAGGCTTAATAACTCGCCACATTCATCGTTTTTTCCCTTTATTAATACGGCAGTTGATAGTATTTGCCAAGACCCACAAGATGGCGTGTTTAACTTAATTTCGAAAGTTTTGTGACATTCATGGTTTTTTCCCGATACCCTTCATTTGTTAAATTTTTTGTGCATTATTTGTTGCATAGCGATTTAAGCTTTTTATTTGATGCCTCTAAGAATCACTCTTTATTACTCAATCCAGGCAAG
The DNA here is from genome assembly GCA_963969555.1 of Polydrusus pterygomalis. Taxonomy (NCBI): domain Eukaryota; kingdom Metazoa; phylum Arthropoda; class Insecta; order Coleoptera; family Curculionidae; genus Polydrusus; species Polydrusus pterygomalis. The sequence goes on along the minus strand of OZ018384.1, from coordinate 34,061,094 downwards.
AGTAAAAGCCATGCTTTTCTGTAGGCCTAAAGATCGGGAGTACTTAAATAACATCACGATTTCTATAAACAACGTGACATTAGAATTTAACAAGGAACTAAAAAACCTAGGTCTTTGGTTTGATCAAGACTTAAGATTTAGCAAACACGTATCTGAGTTCTGAGTGTATAAAGAAGTCTATATTTAAACTAAGGCTATTATATGGATCCAGACATGTTTTGGATGCTTTGGTTAAGCGGCTACTATGTGATTCCCAGGTTTTGTCAACTTTAAATTACTGCGACGTAGTCTATGGTTCATGTTTGACTGCAGCCGACGCTCAGCGAATTCAAAAAAATCAGAATTTTTGCGTGCGTTTTATTTGTGGTATATTACGTAGAAGAAATTCAGTTAGTCATAGGCTGAGGATGTTGCACTGGTTGAACATGAGGGATAGAAGGCGACTGCACTGCGCTACTTTTTATCAAAGGCTAATTGCGACAAAAATACCTTCTAATCTGTAAGGGAAAATTGTATTCAGAGCTGATGCACATAGTATAAACATAAGACACAAAGAAACGATAACACCACCACGTCACAAAACTACCTTATTTCGGAGAAGCTTTACTTATAATGTATCGCCAATTTACAATTTGGTTCCGGACAGATTTAAATTGTATTCGGGAAAACGTTTTCAAAATTCATGCAATGAAAAAGTTTTTGATGGGGGAACTATAAACTATAGATTTATTCCTACACCTTTCGTATTATTTTGTTGAAAATATGAATGTACTCTTTTATTTTAAATTTTTATTAATTTCTTTGATTGGAATATTATTTTAATTTTTTTTATTTCTTTGTTGTTTGATCCTCATTCATTCGGGCATAATTTTTTATCTTTGGAAATAATGGAAATTATGTTTTTATTATGTATTTTTCTTTACTTTACCTGTTTTATTATTAAGTTGATTTACTGTTATATTTTTGTTTAATTGTTTTAAGGGATCATGCACTGATGTACTGTTTGATTATATAATTAGTAAATGGTACTTATTTGGCTACATCGGCATCGGTGCAAGGTTCCATTAAGCTTAAGTAAAGATTTATTTATTTATTTATTTGAACACACCTTAATATACAGTGTCCGCAAGAAGTCCGCATCAAATGGGATTTTTTTTATTATTAGGTATAGGTAAAAATTAAAAAAGCAGTTAGTTTTTGCTTTCCTAAAAATGACGTATACTGAAGCAGCTGCACGACTTGCGTTACCTGTCAAATTTGACATTTCTAATAAAATAGGTTGAAAAATGCCCTTATTTATCAAAATATCGAAAAACTGTATTCTAGAAAGTTGTTTATTTAGGCATTTTTAGCCTCTGTACGAAATTTTGACGGTCTAATACAATTTTTATTTTTTGCCAGATTCTTGAAAATTTTGATCAACCCTCGTAGATTAACTTTTATACATCGATGTAAAACCATTTGCCTTTACTTCATTTGTAATCTTAATGCAATTTTATGTAAAATTTTTGTTTCCAATTATTTATTTTGCTTTAAAAACGGAAATTGTTATTGATCAGTATGTAATGTTTGATGCAAAGTTTATCTAACTACATCAGTTTTGCCAAAACCGACGATTCTCATTTTTCTTAAGTTAGTAAACAGATGTACAAAAAGAAAATATTAGGAAGCTTTCGTTGAAATTTTACTTAATTAATATTGGATCAAAAAGAATAAATATTAATCGCTCGAAACATTTTATTCAACAAAAATATAGTTTAATATAGTTTATTTATATAAAGTGTGTGTCTGTTTTCATAAATCTTAGATTTCAAATAGCCCTACAAGAAGTAATCTAAAGGAGTTAAATCACAGCTTCTTGGAGGCCACTGAACAGTAGCATTCCTTGAAATTATCCTTTCGTCAAACTTTTCTTGCAGTATATCGATAGTTTCACGAGCAGTGTGACATGTGGCACTGTCTTGCTGGAACCACATATCCTCCAAAGCAAGTGCATCTAAATTTGGCCACAAAAAAATTCTTAACATCTGTCGATATCGTTCACCTTTCACTGTAACTGCATCTCCTGCCTCATTTTGAAAAAAAAACTATCCGATGATGCCACCATACCATAAACCACACCATACAGTTACCTTTAGCGAATACAAAGGCTTCTCATGAATCTGTTGTGGATTGTTTTCACACCAAAAACGGCAATTTTGCTTGTTAACGTATATCCACTTAACCAAAAATGAGCTTTATCTGAAAAGATAATTTTTTTGGCAAAATTAGGATCCCTTTCAAGTTGTTCTAAACTCCAAGCAGAAAATTCTCTGCGCCGACGATGGTCCGGTGGCTTAAGTTCTTGGGTCAAAACAATCTTATACGGGTGTAAATTCAAGTCTTCTTTCAAAATACGCCAAGATGTCGTTTTTTTAATCCTTAACTCTTGAGCACGACGAGGAATTGATAAATTTGAATCCACTGCAACACTAGCTCTTACAGCAGCAATATTCTCAACAGTTCTTGCGTTTCGATGTCTTCTTGGTGTTTTTACATCGTGAAGAGTAAAATTATTTTCAAATTTCTCAACGATGCGACGAATGGCAAGCAAAGGAGGACCATTATTTACACCAAAGTTTTCGCGAAGTGCGCGATAAGTGTTCACAAAAGATCGTCTATTTTCGTAAAATTTTTGGATAATAACCAAACGTTCTTGAAGCGCGTATTTAGCCATAATAAATTGTTATAGTTTATTGACAATAACTGACAACTGGTGACAGGTATATCTTTATTACCATGGTTACCATATCGTTTCAAAATCATATCGCTTTTATTGGAAAACCCTTTATTTATTAAAGTAATAAAACATTTTTTATTACAATTATATAATTTTAAATAACTCAATATGCCATTTGATCGATAAAGTAGCGATAACCATATATTTTTGTTGAAACCCCAAACATTTATTGCTTTTTTTTTCAGTTCACCCTTTAATTCAAGTGCCAAATCAACTAGTGGGAGCACCTGTAAATACCGACGTCACTCTTCAATGTCACGTGGAGGCATCCCCAAAAGCAATTAACTACTGGACCCGAGAAAGTGGTGAGTAGCTCAATAAAATTTAAAACGAGGGGAAAAGCTTTTAATTATTTTTTAAATCAAAAGGGCATATTAAAATAAATGAGTTACCTTTTTTCTTCTTAGTTTCATAGTCATCATAACCTCGATAATAGGCTTAATTAAGACGAAGAGAAATAATTTTCTTAAAACATGTAGTTTTCTATATGTACAGTGCGAGCAAAAATTATTTGCATCAAAGAGGGCCTGGCATCTAAGGACGTAAAGCTTAGCCGTAGAGCTTAATACCTGTTGGGCGTCAGTAACTACCTGAATTAACAATCAATTAGTTATTCCGTCATCTTTGACAGTCGTTACAAGTAATTTGATTCATCGCTAATTTTTTAAATTTCTTGAACAATTTACACAATGGGCTTTACGGAACAGCACAAGACATTCATGGTTGAAGCGTATTTTCGAAACGGGGTTAAAGTAAATGGTGAGTGGCAATACAATCCGGGATTGTGCATTGACGATTTTCACGAACATTTTCCTAACGTTGCATTTATTGCTGGGGATTTTTATTATTGCCTGAATCACTCTCAATGGTTTACCCAAAATTTATTGGAAAGAAATGATTTATTAGACCTGACATTTTTTTTGGATGAAGCCTGGTTCCACCTATACGGTTATGTAAATTCTCAGAATACATGCATGTGGAGTAGTGAAAATCCCCATTTTTATGTAGAGTCCACATTGCACGCTCAAAAAATTGGTGTCTGGTTAGCTGTTTCCCGAAGAAGAATTGTTGGTCCTATTATTTTCCATATGACACAGTTACAGCACAGCGATATAGAGACAATATTTTGAATCCATTTGTGGAGCAATTACTTGACGACGAACTACGTTTTGGATATTTTCAACAGGACGGTGCAACCGCCCATACAGCCGCCGAAACTATTATTTACTTACGCAATTTTTTTGACGACAGATTGATCAGTTTTCGACCAGACATTGAATTCCAACCTAGATCACCTTGCTTAACGGTTATGGATTACTTCGTTTTTTCTCATTTAAAGAACACTATTTTTAAAACACCAGTTGCAAATTTAGAACAATTATAAGAAAGGATTATCCAAGAATGTGGTAACATTTCTCCAGAGATGCTGGTCAACACTTTCGAAAATATGAAGAGACGTGTGAATTTATGCTTGGAGCATGGCGGTGGCCTATTTCAGCAATTTATGTAATTATTTTTCTTTTTCTTTCTGTATATTCTTACTTTGTTAATTTTGTAAACAAAAAAAATAATTTTGTATTCGTCTACTTATTTTATTACTCATTAGTTTGGCATATCATGTCATAATATGAATTTTACAAAATTTTAACCTAGGTTTGGTTAGATATATCGTCCCCATATCATTGTGATCTAAACCAAGCCCTACGTTTTTTAATCCAAGCCGTCTTTGATGCAAATAATTTTTGTTCGCACGGTATTTGACTTTTCTTCAAAGATCTCAGATTCTGAGTTTGTAAAATGGGCCATCTTACGTGGACCACCCTGTACGTAGAGGGGGTGTGTTTTTTAAATAGTATCCATTAGATCTTGTGGTAATAATAATGTTTTTAACTCTGCATAAAATATCAGCTCCGTCTGTTACAACTGAAATTCTTAAAACAGACTAAGTAACTTTTTTATCTGACATTTAAATAAAATAAATTGTTGAATATTTATTTTAGTTTAAAACAAGGTCAGAAAAATGTATAGTACTTGCCCTAAAAACGTTTTAGGACAAGCCCCAATAATATAATAATTAAATGTTTCGCGATAACAAAATTTCAGTCTTTCAGGTGAAATTGACTAATCGGATTTTAATTTTTCCTCTTGTAATAGAAAAGGCATGAAATATTGAAGAAAATGTAAAATGCATATTACGCTTATATTACAAGGATACTAAAAATGCATTCCCAGCGACTAGGTTATTTCCGTAAATATGTTTAAAATATTGAAAATGAATTTAGAAAACGAAAATTTACTTAAGAACGATAGTAAATAAATTGGTATTTCAGTTTTGTGACTAAAGCAGCCCTTACAGCGATATGCAAAGTTATAGGATTAATTTTAATCTAGTTTAAATTCATTTTTACCGTAGTACACCATACCGAAAAATCATTGAGGGTGAAATTAAAGTTAGATAATTCAATAAACGATTATATTATAGTTTTTTTTTTGGCAATAATTTTTAAACTTACATCCGCGACAATATTGAGTAGGTACATTAATTTCGTTGTTATTATAATTACTAGGGGGACTAGAAAAGTTCTTTAGAAATTAAACCGATCCTAAAAAAGAAAACTAACAAAAAGGCTATTGACTTAGTTTTTCCTAGAAGCAAAAACTCTGACCAATTTAAACTTGTCAGTTTCTCTGGACAACCTAGCAAAGTAGTTGGCAATTTTCTTAAGAAACTTGATATAAATGTGTGTTACAAAACTCTTTAAGTAAATTTATAAAAAACAATAAAACTAAAAGCGATAAAAACAAAAAATCAGGCGTCAATAAATTAAAATGCAAAGATTGTCCTAAAACATACATTGGCCAAACGGGTAGACATTTTGACAAAAGAATACAGGAACATTATAACAGTTTTCTAAAAAATAAAACAGACTCAAACTATGCTAACCATTTACTTGATTGATATAAAATCTTACATACAGAAAACAAATGCTTAAAACTAAATTTGTTAGAATATATGGAAATACATAAACTTAAAAATACGGACCTGTTACTTAATGATCAATTAGATTTAAATAGTTCACCTATGTTAAATGTATTCTGTTGACCATATACCTACTTAAGATTTTGTAAATTACCCATATTGTACCTAATTTAATTTAATTTTTAAACCTTCTCTTGGATTTTCCCACTATTGTAACCCTTCCACTGTTTTTATTTACATCTTTAATAATTAGAAATTTTATTGCACCCAATTTTTATTTTTCACCTTTATTAAATCATTGTCATCTGACGAAGCTACAGTGTTAGCGAAACATGTAATTTTTCTTGGTAATATAGTGGAAATTAACAAGTTCAACTTTGTTTTACTGTATCCCATAATACTATAATTATGGATTTCCACCAAGTATCGGCTGAATCAATTAATTTGCAGTAAAATATTTTTGAACTAGCGCATTTAATACCCTTAAGGAAGAGTAGGTTGAAAAATAAAATTATGTTATATAGTTAAATGTTAGGAAGAAAGTTTTTCTGTGCTCCTTGTATATTATTGTACCTCCTTTTAATCAAGAAAGTAGATAGATTTTGCAAAAACGCTAAACAAATCCTTAAACGTAAATATCTCGTCTATGCATTTTTAATTAATATTTTTACATGCGTTTACTTTTAAATTTTTCCATCCTCCTTGTTTTTTCCATTGATTAATAATATATTTGGTATTCAAGCCCTCAATGTTTCTTTTCAAAAAGTATATTTGGCATAAAACTCTTACGGTTTAGGATAACCTTTATACAAATGCAAAGTAAATAAAATATTAAATTGTTCAGTGGTGCCCGGAAAATTTCAAAAATGTATTAAGCTATATACATAAATTTTATTTTGGTATCTATATACCGAATCTGGTAAAAGAAATTTTATTCCGGATATAATATCAAACATATTTTTGTTTTTATAGGTGAGATGATCATATCAAACGATAAATACGAAATGACCGAGATCAATAATTCGTACTACAGTGTTCAAATGAAGCTGATCATTCGCCGCATTCATAAGTCCGATCTGGGAGGCTACAAATGTATTTCGAAGAATTCAATCGGTGACGCTGAAGGAAACATTCGTCTCTACGGTAAGCCAACTTCACTTACTTTCTGATTTATCGCTTCGGAACTATGAAAAGTTGATGAGACTTCTACTTGAAATTGGCGACAATAAAATGAAATTGGATTTTTTATAAAAATTGAGAAAATTTCAGTTACAAGTGCTTTATGTATCGTTCTTCGCATAGATAGAATACAGAGGTGTACTAGGCTTGAATTATAACTATTTGGATAGATTTTTATTAAAGAATTTGTCCTATTAAAAGCGTTTTCAGAAGACCTTCTGTACGTAGGATATCTTATTGGAAACAATGTAAATATTAGGGGGATTTCTAACATTTTCTTGGGATTAGTTTATTCCACAATTAAAAACGGTACGTCGTATCTAAAAATATTGAACATTTCTAGAATATCCTAAGAACAGTTTTGTACTAGTAACTAGAAGACATAGACATAAATATAACGATTTTTTAGATAAAAACATTCACCTAAGTAAGTGGTGTTCATATTGACTAAACCGATAAAAAGCAGTATTATCAATGGTAGCGTTAAGTTACCATCTATCTGATTTATTTATTCGGAACTATGAAAAATTGATAATAATTCTAGGTACTTGACATTGAAATTTTTATAAAACTTGAGCTACAAGTCCTTGTCCTATGTATCGTTCTCGGCATAAATAGAATACAGAGGTGTACGAGGCTTGAGTTATAACATTTAAGTTAGAGTTTTCTTGGGATAACTTTTATTTCGCAATTAGAAACGGTGCGTTGTATCTAAAAATATTGAACATTTCTAGAATAGTTTTGTACTAGTTACTAGAAGACATAGACATAAATATTACGATTTTTAGATAAAAACATTCACTTAAGTAAGTAATGTTCATACTGACTAAACTGATAAATATTACGATTTTTAGATAAAAACATTCACTTAAGTAAGTAATGTTCATACTGACTAAACTGATGAAAAGAATTATTATCAATGGTAGCGTTATGCATCTATCTGATTTATTTCTTGGGAACTATAAAAAATTGATAATACTTCAAGGTACTTGACATTGAAATTTTTATAAAACCGGAGCTACAACTCCTTGTCCTATGTATCGTTCTTCGCATAGATAGAATTTAGAGGTGTACGAGGCTTGAGTTATAACATTTAAGTTAGATTTTTCTTGGGATTAGTTTTATTCCACAATTAGAAACGGAGCGTCATATCTAAAAATATTGAATATTTCTAGAATATTCTGAGAATAGTTTTGTACGAAGACATATGCACAAATATTAAGTTTTTTACATAAAAATAATCACTTAAGTAAGTGGTGTTCTTCCTGACTAAACTTATGAATAACGGTAGCGTTTGTTACCATCCATCTGATTTATTTCTTCGTAACTATGAAATATTGATAATACTTCTAGATACTTGACATTGGAATTTTTTAAAAATTGAGAAAATTTCATCTACAATTCGTTTATGTTTCGTTCTTCGCATAAATAGATCACAGCGGTGTACGAGTATTACTTTTTGGTTAGATCCTTATTAAAAAAGAGAACTACATGCTCAGTTATAATACATACAAAAATTTGTTCTGTCTTATTTAAAATAATGTAAATGTTAAGAGGATTTCTAACATTTCCTGGAATTAGTTTTATTTCACAATTAGAAACGGTGCGTCGTATCTAAAAATATTGAACATTTCTAGAATATCTTAAGAATGAAACTTATGAACAGAATTATTATCAACAGTAGTCTTATGTTGATATTTTTCCTCGGAACTATGAAAAATTGACGTTACTTATTATATTATCTTTTATGTTCCTAAAATAAATAATACGGGTCTGAATTATAAGGTTAAAAATGTTGGGCATATTAACCTATTCCTATCATATGCCTTTTATTGTTTCTTTGTGCAACCAATGTCCTATGGTAAAAGTATCGCCTAAAAAAACATAGGTTTTTGAGATATTCACATTTTTTATTTAACATTTTTCTGATATGAAAGTCAAAAGTTTAGCTCCCACTGCGGCGTAATCCCTTGCCTTCAGTTTATTACACTATTATATACCCGAGATTTAGAATATTTCATTCCAACAATGTTTATGCTACTCAGATTTTTAACATTTCCTGGGAATTACTTTCCCTTAGAAATAAGAAAAGGTAAGTCGTATCGTTAGAAATTAGACACTTCTAGAATATTCGGGGGGATAGTTTTGTTTTTACTTACTAATAGACTAATAAACTTTTAAATAAAATACTTAAATAAGTAATGTTCTTTCTCTAAAATAAAGAATCCCATAGGAAATATATATTATTATATATTATTATATATTATTATATATTATTATATATTATTATATATTAATATTATATTAAGATATAGCAACAAATAATTTAGTTTAGCTGGCATTCTAACGGGGTTTAATTAGAATAAATGAACTAAATGTATAAAACGTCCAAAAATTAGTATGCTAAATGCTGAGGCTTGCGGGAATTCATGCATAAATCTTAAAACGCAAAGGAAACAAACTACCATAAAAAAACTCAAACTTTGTACTGATGTTATGCGCTAACAGACACTTTTTAGAATGATTGTAACTTATAATGTTATTTTTTTTTACTAAATTCAACCAAGTTACAATAATAAGATGCCTAAAGCGTCTATAAGACGCTAAACGCTATAAGAGAGGGGCCCGGCTATTGTTGCGCATTTAGCTGGAAGGTATTTTTGTTTCTTTATGTAACCACCGGATACACCACATCTAACACAAAAGAAAATCTTTGAGAGGCCATTTTAATACCCAATTATAAAAAAAAATCCTAAACAGATTTTGCAATGTATGTTTGTTTAAGCCTACCGTCCTCATAAACTTTAAAAGGATTGTTAGAATGTTACGATCCAGATCAAAAGAATGTTAGGCCTTTAAATTTGGATTTAATTTAAAAACAATTACAGACGAATAGCTTAAGGCTCCAAGAAGACAACCGTATTGATGAAAAATAAGGTATCCAATTTGTATCTGATCAAAAATAAGGGTGAACAACTTTTAAAAGCCATAAGACTGGGCGATTTTTCTTTGTGTGGCATGACATTTCTTTTAAAAAATCTTCAAAGGAAAAAAATTCTGCACATTGGTTTTGACATTGTACAGATTAATCTTTTCACCGCTTTAAAACCTAAGCCTGCGGTTTCAAAGATAATTTTTTCTGAATTAACCTTTTTACATAATAATAATATAAAGTTTTGCTTTTATGTATAAAACCTTATGGCCCTCAGAAATTGTGATCTGAACACACTGTTTACAAACTATTGTTTAAAACCTACCTTCTAAGAAGATATGCGTTGTCAGTAATGTTCGGTGTAATGTTTTTTTTTGCAACGATTATGAATTATGGTAAAGAAACGGATCAGCATTTTATTAAGAATACCGCCCACTTAATCAAGAATTGCTCGGACCCGTCAAATTTTGTTTTTTTTTAAAATGCATTTTTTTAGAATAAAGATATTATACAGGCTTGATCATAAAAATGCATCCTGTATTAAGTTTAATTTTTTTAATAAAACTTATTGCATACTTTTACAATCTACATTCAATTCTAGACATTTTTCATAAATCATGCCCTAAACCTATGTGTGTGGTGTCCGGGAAAATGTGGGAAATCTCCCGGATATGAAAAAAACACGTGAAATGAATACTACAAGTTCATATAAACTTCTTTCGTATCGGCCTCCTCTTTGGAGATATGGGCTCCCAAAGAGCTCTCATGGAATTAAGTTTTTGACACATAATTATTAAACCAACAGGTATATTTTAATTTTTTTTATATTATGATCTATACCAGGTAAGACCCTTCAACTTACTATCCCAGAAAGTGTTGCGAATTACTCACAGCTGCAGGGACGGACTAGCTGTGACACTAATGTACCTATTTTTTTTACGCCCTGTATGATAAAAACTTTGGACGTTTTTACGTACCTTTAACGATTGACTAAAAATTATGTACTCTTCATTCATGTCGCTAATCCTAACCGTTTTCGGAAAAACGTCATTTTTAACATATTTACATCATGTATATTTAGCGTATTTCAATAAAAGATACATGTTTGTTATTATAAATTATAAATATTCACTTTTAACTGCTTAATATTAATACATGATCGCAATAAAATGACGTTTTTCCGAAAACGGTTAGGATTAGCGACATGAATGAAGAGTACTTAATTTTTAGTCAATGGTTAAAGGTTTGTAAAAAACGTTGTTCAAAGTTTTTATCATACAGGGCGTAAAAAAATTGGGCATATTAGTGCACTGCTAGTCTGTCCTTGCAGCTGTGAGTAATTCGCAACACTTTCTGGGATAGTAATTTGAAGGGTCTTACCTGGTATAGATCATATGAAAAAAAAATTGGAATATACCTGTTAATTTAATAATTATGTGTCAAAAACTTAATTCCATGGGAGCTCTTTGGGAGCCTATATCTCCAAAGAGGAGGCCGATACGAAAGAAGTTTATATGAACTTGTAGTATTCTTTTCACGTGTTTTTTCCATACCCGGGAGATTTCCCACATTTTCCCGGACACCCTGTATATTTAACGGTTTACAAAATATTAACTCGTGCTGGTATGTACCATGGATACGTTTCTCGACAACGTTCTAAACTCAAGTCACAATCTCTAAGACATTGACAATGACAATTTGCTATTTAAGTTTAAGACGCCAAAAAATATCTGTGAATGTTAATCAAATTTGAAGTTTACTCTGCTGATATTAGATCCAAAATGCGCCTCGCTGAGGATGGACGCATAGAAATTTTGATTATGTTGGGTTGTGGAGAACTCATATGGTGATAAGTTCAACGAAAAATACCCAAATCGCCGGCCTATTAGCCAATCCACAGTATCTATGGTTGCAATTAAGTGGATACGTTTCTGTACTGTTAAAGATACTGTTAAAAGTGGTCGTCCTAGTATACCCGAGGAGAACAAAATAAACATATTATCACTACAGGAAGATTCTCATAGCTCAAGCATAAAACTTGGACTAATTGTACAAGAGTTATTGGACTATAATGCTGATAGGCGAGAACAATTTTGTGCAATAATGATTCAGGTAACAGATAATTACGCATAAATTATCCAAAGAATTTGGTTTTCAAATGAAGCTAGGTTTTCTTTAAATAGTCAGGTTAATAGACAAAACTACAGATACTGGGCACCAGAAAATTCTCACTGGTTCATAGAAAATCACACCCAATATAATGGAAAGGTTAATGTCTGGGAGGACACAAAATGTACAACAGGAATTTTAGATCGACTGATCTAATGCAAAATAGTTGGTGGTGGACATTTTCAACATTTTATAAATAATTTAATATTAGCTTTGTTCCACCCAAGTAGCATTTTTAGACACATTACGGTAAATGTGTCTAAACTGTTGTTTCTGTTTCCGACACAAATTGGAAATTGTTGGCAACATGTATGGAAATATTTTCGAAACGTATACATTTTAAATGGCGCATTAGCACGTGTTTTCAAGTGGTTGGTACGGGCTGTGACTTTCGCTGTTTCGACGCAAAATCGAAACTTTTATCGAAAATGTTTCGAAAAATTTTCAGAAATGTTTGGAACATGTTTCCATAAATGTATCGAGTGAGAGTTCATTTTACAAAGAGAGGGCGCTGACTGTTGGAATTGTAAATTGTCAAAATGGAAACATTATTGAAACAAATAATTAGATCTATCTCTCTGCAGGTTGTAAAATAAAAGAAAGTAAACAATATAATGACAGCATAATTTCGCCATAATGAATTTGTCACCAGAGTATTTTCTATAAGTAATACAGTTTTTTTGTATGGTTTATTGCAGGGGAGATCCAAAAATCGTTGACGAAATAAATTTTGTCGTGCAATTTAGTAATTTAGCTTTATATTCTTAAGACGCTCCCGGTATATTGACATTTACACACAAAATAAATACTTTGTCAAAAAATAAAATCTTAAATATTTTTAAAATTTTACTTAATTCTTCTTTCAATTGATTAAGCTAGCAAAATGGAACTAATGTAACCACTTTTTTACATTTCAAATGACGCAGGAAGTTAATTAAAATCCATTTTAATAATATAAAAATGAATTTGTCAAAATGGCCGCCAGAAAGCGAGAATTATTCTGGTCTAAAATGGAGTCGACACACAATTTCTAGTATTTGGTTTCTATAACGTTTCGATAATCATGTAGCTATAATTCATAGAAAATGTGTCGAAACATGAAGAATGTTTCGATATTTTACCGAAACCATGCGAAACAAACGTCGGCTAAAGTAAAAAATGCACAGTCCCGTCAAGAGGAAGGTTAAGCTTAGAAGCATAAAACTTCTGTATACCGTCACGGTATACACTACTACTTTACACTTTCTGTGACATATAACCTACAAAATTGGTTTACTTTGTTGAACGTTTAATAAAACTTTTGTAAAACCTCGAAGAATGTTTAAACTGTTGTTTTCTTCCCATATTAACAAAACAAAAATGTACAATTTATAGGTTATAATCGTTATAATCGAGGTTATAATAATAATTGTCCGGGTGCGGTAGTGTAAAAGGTTTCTGGCAGTTTCGAAAATTATTTTCTGCGCAAGTTTCGTAATTAATGGATATCACTGTTTGGTAAATATTTCAAAGCAGAAGAATACCAATTTGTTTTGAATCACTTAATTCGAAAATGTGTCGCTACAATTTGGGAGCACATGTGTCTAAACACAATTTTATAATATTATATAGGTAATAATGTTTCGAAAAATTTTCTTTTGTGCGTTTCCTAAATGTTTCGAAAAATTTTCTTTTGTGCGTTTCCTAAATGTATCGACACTGTAGTTTGGAAAGTATTTTGAAACTAACAGTTCTTAATCGTTTCTAGTAACTAAAATCGAAAATGTGTCGCAAAAGTTTCGAAACACATGTGTCTCCACACAATCGAAATATTTTTAATCGAAAATGTTTCGAAACGTTTCTCAGCAAAGAATTTGTGTCCAATTTGTGTCTATAATTGCTACTTGGGCAACTCAACAAGATATTTGTTCTCCCTTTATTTACAGGTGCGTTATATTGTTTAGTTACTGTCAATTGGTACTTAATTAAAAATCGTAAACCTATTCAAGCCAAAATTCGTTTAACAGTATAGTATCAGTTCCTACTCAACCAAGCAAAAATGATTTGTTGAGGTGGCAAAATAATTATTTATTTTATAGCCCAGAGATTACTGTTGTTATTAAAGTGGTGCAGATTTGTTCAAATTCTTTGACACGGATATTTGTACATGAAGGTAATAACTTTCATTGCGATGCAAGATTTATGTCTACGGCTCCAGAATATTATTATGTATATTATAATTACTAGAAACGTTTTCTTCCGAACATGGAAACAAAGGACAACAGTATATCTTTTATAAGTTTAACATTCTTGCATTGTATAGGGTGGCAATTAGCTTCTTTTCACAGTATGATCCATAGACTCTCCCTCTAAATAAAATCAATTTTCAAAAAGAACTAAATATTATAAAACAAATTGCATTAAACAATGGATATAACTCAAATCTAATTGACCAAATCTTAAAAAAGAAAATTTCCAAAAAGGCTATTGACAACTTCACACTTGTCAGTTTCTTTGGATAACCTAACAAAATCATTGGCAAATTTCTTAATAGACTTCATATAAATGTACCTTACAAAACGAATAACTCTTGAGTTAAATTTATTAAAAACAATGAAACCAAAAGCGATAAAAACAAAAAATCAGGCTTAAAATTAAACTTGAGTCTATGGAAATAAATAAAAATGATAAATTAGATTTAAATAATTCATCTTTGTTAAATTTATTCTGTTGACCATATACTTAAGAATTTGTAAAATAACCATATTGTACCTAATTTAAGTATTTAAAACCCCTGTTGGATTTTCCCGCTATTGTAACCCTTCTACTGTTTTTATTTATAAGAATCCAATTTTATTGCATCCTATTTATTTTCAATCTTTATTATATCATTGTCATCTAACGAAGCTACAGTGCTAGCGAGTCCTGTCAATTTATTTTTAATATAGTGGAAATTGTTTTAATGTATTCCATAATTCTATAAAGGTAAAGAAAGTTATGTTGAAAAAAAAAATACCTCTCAGTGTATGATATACATCGTAAATTTAAAAAAAATATTTTCGTAAGTAGATAACAATTCACGTCATAGGTAATGTCACTAAAACTTGCCGTATATGTTGTTTGCTAAATAAAACATTTTTACTACCTTCTGGCAATCGTAAAGAGTAGAGAAATAGAGTAAAATTTAATTATATTCCCTAAAAATAAATAAAACAGGAGGAGGAAAGAACATTCTTTAAAATGTGATGACTATATACTTAGGGCAATATTGTCTTTTTAAGGACTCAAACGGACAAAACGGAAACCCTATGTAAAGGTTAGCGCTTTGTCCACAAATACATACCGTCCGCAAATTACTCTAAAAATTCTATAATAAGGTTTACCTTACAAATGACTATACATAGGTAGCATACGTTCCGCCATCACAATAATTTGTGAAAGCAACATAAAAAGTCGTTGAATTTCATTTAAATACTGATGATAGAGCATACCAAGTATCTCTTCCATATCGTTTCTGATAAGGTTGAAATTTTCCTGGTTTATTTCAGTCTGAGCTTGTTCGATTACAGCTATTTCAATTTTAATAAATTATTAATTTCATCGATATTATCACCCGTGATGCGGCAATGACTTTTCGTATTTAACAGGTGTTATGAATAGCAATCTTTGAACATAAATATCCACGATTCGTTCTGAATCTTCATACTTTTTGCATTTAGTAGTTCAATTGCACTATAAGATGATTGACTCGAAGTCAATCCACCTATTGTCATTAAGGCTTTACCTGATAAGTATGATTTCATGTAAATAAATGTTGTGAAATCATTTACAGTATGATTTTCATGCACAGCTGTATCATCGTTAAATTTCTAAATCTCTAACTTAGTTATGTGTTACTGTTACCATCACCGTTCCCGAGATCATACTGCTCAAATCAGTACTGATTAAATCCAGATCCACACCAAATTGATTTAAAAAATTAACTCTGCCAACTGATTACATCAAAGAGTCAGTGATTAAGCCGTCTTATTTAAAACTGATTAATGTAAAGATCATAAATTAAATATGATAAAATTGGCTTCGAGTGTAATAACTTAATGATTTTTTATTTAATCTTAAATCATTTTTCATTAAATTTTAGAACCTTATAGACAATATCCAGAGATATTTTAAGACGCCCCCAAACGGTTTCTTAATTGATACTTTTGTATAGGCTGAACTAGCATAAACTAGTTTTAAATGCGCTGTCTGTCGAATTTGAAGGAATTAATCTGCATGGCACACAAAATAGCTTCTCTCCAAAATGTCTGAGTAAGGTGTCATGCAGTTTTGATAAACGCACGGAGGAGAATAATATTGTAAGAAACAAAAACGTTTTTATTTTGTTGTAACATAAAAGTATGTTGCTGCTGATGGGTTGTAAAAAAAAGGAAACTTTACCTTACAGATCATTTTTGTGTGAACATTATTTTATTTTAAAAAATGGGTAAGCAGTTTTAAAAGCACTGCAACCTATTATTGAATTGAAATACGAGGTACAACAAGCACGCCAATTCTCACGACAAAACGGTGCAGATACAAACAGGATACTTCGATAAGCCACAATCGCGAAGCCTTGGCTTTACCAGTGTGGTTCGAATAAGCCACGGGATCTTGTCAAGAGTAAGGTCTTTAAACCAAATGAAGGAATCAGTGATGTAGAGGCAGTTACCCATGCGCCGGAGATGTACCTCTAATACTAATCCGAATGGATTAAGGAAAGTCATGGTGCAGATAGTGTTCTGAGGATAGACACGTCCGATATACTGATCCGGATGGATTGAGAAACTCATTGGGAACATTTTTGAAATAGCATCATGGACACGTATGTCCCGCGGTTTGTCGAGGTGTGTGACAAACAAGTTAGTAAAAAATCGTGGTTCAGAATTCATCACCTAAACCTGTAGTTCACGTCTGGGCCAATATTATAACCAGAATCCGATATAAAATTGTGTCGACAAAAAGGAGATCCCTCTGGCCAACTTGCTTGACGCTATAAACCTCCTCTCTACTACTACCACCACTGTTTGTATTGCATTAAAGAGGGCCTTGAATCTAAGGACGTAATGCTTAGCCGTAGAGCTTAATACCTGTTGAGTGTCAGTACCTACCTGAATTAACAATCAATCAGTTATTCCGTCATCTTTGACAGTCGTTACAAGTAATTTGATTCATCGCTAATTTTTCCAATTTCTTGAACAATTCACACAATGGGCTTTACGGAACAGCACAAAACATTCATGGTTGAAGCGTATTTTCGAAACGGGGTTAGAGTAAATGGTGAGTGGCAATACAATTCGGGTTTGTGCATGGATGATTTTCACGAACATTTTCCTAACGTTGCTTTTATTGCTGTGGATTTTTATCATTGCCTGAAAAAAACCGTGGCTGTGTGTAGGGAAACAGGTTCTATACAACACAAAAAAGGAGCAGGAAGACCATCTGTAAGAACAGAAGAACTTGTTGCAAACGTTCGTGAAATAATGCAAAATACGCCAACAAATTGTATAAGACGCCTGTCCCACGAAGTTGGAAGATCTTATGGAACATGCAGGACTATTCTTAAGAGGCAGCTAAATTTATCTTAACATAGTATAAAACAAAGTCGCTGTCGCCCGCTTGTCCCTATATGTGCTTAAATCTTTAAAACTACGCAACGGATTTTGAAGCGGTTTTTTTAATAGATAGAGTGATTCAAGAGGAAGGTTTTTATGTATAATACATGCATAATATTGTAGAGAAACACTGATAAATTTAGAGGTTTGTTCGGGTTTATATTTATAAATCTTGACGTGATGGTGAACTCGCCTTATTATCTCAGATAAAGCTACGTCGTATAATGCCGGGCTGCAACGCAGGCCGGGTACGCGCTAGTTTCCTTATAAAGTGCAAGTGTTACAAGAAATACAAGCCGCAGATTTTGAAAGACGCAAGAATTACTCTCAATGGTTTACCCAAAATGTATTGGAAAGAAATGATTTATTAGACATGACATTTTTTTGGATGAAGCCTGGTTTCACCTTTCCGGTTATGTGAATTCTCAGAATACATGCATGTGGAGTATTGATCATCCCCATTTTTTTGTAGAGTCCACATTGCACCTTCAAAAAATTGGTGTATGGTTAGATGTTTCCCGAAGGAGAATTATTGGTCCTATTTTTTCCATGACACAGTTACAGCACAGCGGTATAGAGACAATATTTTGAATCTATTTGTGGAGCAATTACTTGACGACGAACTACGTTTTGGATATTTTCAACAGGACGGTGCAACCGCCCATACAGCCGCCGAAACTATTAACTACTTACGCAATTTTTTCGACGACAGATTGATCAGTTTTCGATCAGACATTGAATTTTCACCTAGATCACCCTGTTTAACGGTTATGGATTTCTTCGTCTTTCCTCATTTAAAGAACACTATTTTTAAAAGACCAGTTGCAAATTAAGAACAATTACAAGAAAGGATTATCCAAGCATGTGGTAACATTTCTCCAGAGATGCTGGTCAACACTTTCGAAAATATGAAGAGACGTGTGAATTTATGCTTGGAGCATGGCGGTGGCCAATTTCAGCAATTTATGTAATTATTTTTCTTTTTCTTTCTGTATATTCTTACTTTGTTAATTTTGTAAACAACAAAAATAAATTTGTATTTGTCTACTTATTTTATCACTCATTAGTTTGGCATGTCATTGTGATCTAAACCAAGCCCTACGTTTTTTAATCCAAGCCCTCTTTGATGCAAATAATTTTTGCTTGCCCGGTAGCAAATTTAATAAACATTCAAATTAGTTTTTTTCCTCGCCAGAACTAACTTTACCGAGATTCCACTGTATTATATTCCTTTTTATAAAAATCCCAAACTTTCATTGTCGAATTTAAATTATTTTTTATGAAAACAAACTTTTTTGGATCCCTCGTAAAACCGATAAACCTTTTATGTTTATTATGTGAAACAAACGAAAAAGGATATTCGATATTTTCACACGACCCAACATCAGCACGCCTACCCTAGTTTCATCAAATTATTAAGTCAGATCATACATTCTCGAAAATAAAAAAAGAAAAAGAAGATTGAAAATTTCCTATTCCACCTCTGCCGCTTCCCTTTTCTGATACCCATTATCAGTTGAAGCCAATGCAACGCGTTCTAGTATATACGTTTGCCTTTTTTATTTTTATAGGTTCCACCAATATTGCCTTGCTTTAAAAACAACATAAACTGCCCATTTCGATTAACAACTGTTTTTCAATATCATTCACCGTTTATGTTACAAAAAATTCATAAACTTTATCAAAATAATTTCTAAACAAAATATTATTATAAAATATTTAGCAAATACAAGTCAACTATACATTTTTTGCACAATAGTTAATGTGCAAATAAGTTGTTTCTGGTTTTAAGCACCTATACCTATTTGGTTCTAAGCCGAAATAAAATCGATTTTCAAATTCCTCCGTAACCTTTCGAAAAATGTCTATTGGAATACTTCAACAAGCATAATTCTTCCAGAGAAGCCGGCTGGGTTTTCTAATCTACTAATTTAATGTAAGCCCATAAAAAGAAGTCCATAGTGGTAAGACCGGGTGATCTTGTCGGTCACTCAATTCTATCTCTTCTGTCAATCCACTGGTTTGGATAATTTTGGTTCAACCACTCTCTCGCCACAGCAGCATAGTTTGGGGGTGCACCATCTTGCTGGAATTGTAGAATTTCTTTGTTCAAATTTAGGTTGTAAGTCTCTTTAATGTTTATAAAAAATCGAGGGCACAATAGTTTGGTTGAGCATTTCAGCATAAACTTTGCCGGTCAAATTTCCTTCAATTAAACAAGTATCTATGAGATTGTCTCCCAATATTCCCGCCCAAACATTGATTTTTTTGGGAATATTGAGTGTGCCCCTCTGTAAAAAGATGTGAATTAACGTCACTTCAGTGACGACCGTTTTGTTTTTTAAATGCGGGTGCTGCAATAATTCTTCCTGTCACGGTTTTACAAAACTGAAATCTTCTGTCCGGATCATTGTCGCATTTAAGCATTTTCTGTACTAACAGGATCTCTGGATAAGCCGATTTCTGTTGCTAAATGACGCATTGTCACCTCTGGATTTATAGAAACTTTCTCAGTAACCTTAATCTGCATATATTGATCCAAAGCTCTAGAAATGTCGTCTTTTGTTCGGGTTTGTTGTTTCTATATCTAGTGTGCTGTTAATACCCTATAAACTGGCCCAAATGCGGTAAAAGAAGATTCTTAAAAGTGTTTTTTTTAATTAAAACCCAATGAGCCACTCTCTCCCAATTGACGAAGATTAGTTAAAAGAAAAAATATTAACGTTTAAAGATGAATAAAAACTTGTAACATAGAAAGAAAAATAGTATTTACCCCAAACATATTAACCTAATATTAGTAGGTAATATAAGTGAATTCACGCACAGGATCTAAAGAAAGAATTCTAAAAAATGACCGTCTGCATTATTTTCTTATGAAAGTCTACCATACAAGAACCTTCAATATAATTTATTGTACAATTAATAGAGGAGCCAATATAAGTTCTATCCAAATTTTATTTTTTATTGAAATCCCCCAAAACACTTTTAGAGGCGACCGACTTTTGTAAATCACCCGGTGGTTTGTCATGCAACATCCCTGACAAAAAATAGATTTAAAAAGTAATAAAAGTTCTGTTTGTTTCAGAAATGGAACTACAGGATGGCGAAGACTCTGAGGAATACGATCAACCAGAAATAAACGAGGAATCGGATAATTCTGAAAAACGGTTAAACAACGACTTTCAGGGACCATTGACTAGACACGAAGAAAACAATTTACCTCTAAACGTAACGGAATCAAGTTCAAATTTAATTTCAATTAAAAAAGTGTGTTTGATACTTGTCACAGTATCGCTTCAGTTTTGACAAGCGTTTCTTTTGCGAGGACACAGTGTATAAAATTATGTGATATGTGCCAAATTACTTGTGCTTCGCTCTCACCTAAACGCTGGATGTCTTTTTGTAGAAATTCGACAGAAAAGGAAAAAAATCAAAAATCTTTTCATCTTGGTCGCATATCAATGGTTAATCTGCTATTATAAGGTAAGATAATAACTTGAAGACTGCTCACTAATATTGTATCAAATAATCAAAACGCAATGTAATATCCCAATTTTGTAAAAACCATTTTTCTTAAACATATCAAAAATTTATTTTTGTTCTTTAGTATTTTGAGATTCAATTGGATATTTATTCGTTAGTACTTACAAGTAGGTGCAAGCATATTTAATAGTAGGGGAGCCCAACAGGGGATTTTGGGATTTACTCAAGCGAGGCAGATTAACATATGGGGGATACCTTGCACCCTGTTGAGTACCTCTGCCCTGTCTAAGCCCTCTATATACGGCAGCTGATCAGAATAGTAAAAAAAATCGATAGCTGGATTTACTCGAGCGCGTCAGATTAAGATGTGGTGGGTTAATTACATGCTAAAGAGTCTGCATTTCAATAATCTGACGATTTGATCGTGACCTAAGGGAGTGGGAGGGTCACAAACTTGCAAACTTTTAAAAGCCTGTAACTTTTTTGTTTTTTGAGTTAGCGCGTTCACTCAAAAAGTAGGATGTAGAAATTTTGGCCAAGTATTTATGGGTTTTGTCAAAAATGACAGTAGGTGTCACTTGTCACATTTAAAACCAAACATTTAATTTTTTTTAATGAGACACTCTGTATATTAGAAGCGCATTAGATGGTTCCTTGTCTTCCGATTTCAAAAATATAACACACTTATGCATTATTCTCTTAATTCCATCAAAAATATGTAAAAATAATATTATTAAAAAGCATCAAGATAGTTATGAAACAGTTTTGTTGCTATGGATTTTGTCTTTATTTATATCACAGTCTGTCACTCTTATTGTTATTACTCGTTCCGAATTTTGTACAGAAAAATATTTTTGATCATGAATTTTTTTTTTTAAACGGTCAGATTAACAAAATCCCTCAAAATAATCGTCAGATTATGAATCAGCACGACCAGGACATTAAGCTGAACCGTCTGTATGAAAATCTGACGCGCTCGAGTATGCCAAAATAGCGGTTTTTTTGCATTTTCAAAAAGTCGCCACGAGCTTGCGTCACATCCGAATCGTCAGTCTATTGAATGGAAGCTTCCTTAGGGATCCCTTAACATCCCCTCTGAATATCTGACACGCTCGAGTAAATTTTTTTTCTCCATTTTTAACCCTTCCGTACCGCCGCCCCCACCATCAAAACCGGCAGATTAATGTACCTCCGTCATGAGAGTCACGTGGGGCATATACACTATTAATATCTGACGCGCTCGAGTATATCCATGTGACTGTTTTTTTTACATTTTTGAAAGCCTGTAGTAACTCCCCCCACCGGTGAAAGGGTACACATGATATGACATTTTTTCCTTTCTACCATCCAATCTTCAAGATCCAATAGGTCCCCACGACGCTCGAGTAAATCCCCATTTAGCATCGTGGGCTCCCCTACTATAAGTATTATTTAATAAAGTTAGTATAATTTTTCCTCTGCTAGAGCTATCTTTATCAAACCTGTTTTTTTTTAATTCTGATATAAATAAATCAAACTAGCAAATTTAATCAAGGTTTATTGTACATTTTTAAAATACAATAGGGTAGAGAAGTTTCTTCCAATACGCTTTATTGCTGAACCGCTCAACATTATATTTGTTTAAGTAAATCGATAAATTAAGTATTAAACATTTAGTACATGTGCAGGTTAATATCAGTGATCTAAATTTAGGTAAATCGTAGATAAGTTGTTCCAATTCCGGCACTCAGGTTTTTTAAATTTTGCCTACAACTACTATTAACTATGTACGAAGTATAGGTCCTTGCTTGTACGAAAGCATAACAATGTGGTTAAAAAAATTATTTTATGTAAGGCGAAATGTAAAGTAATAATAATAAATTGGGCTTCTTGCAAAAAACCTTAAAATGATATTTTATTTTTGTAACTAATTAATTAATTAATTTTATAGGGTAGGATACCTGAGTTTCTGACTTTCGTAAATAAAACTTGTCAATTATAAGTAAGACAACAAAAACACAAAGTTTTGGAACCCTTCTTATTTCTTTTATGTACAACCAGTTAATAAGAGACGCTTGACAGTAAAAGCATTATGAAGATTAGATTTGTCGATAATAAGCTTTTGTATGAAGGTATGGTTGGATATCTGGCACATTTTAAAAATATTTTGAATTATACAGGGTGTGCCCAAAAAGTAGGGTGTCATAAAGTTACATTTTTTTAAATGGGACACCCTATATTTGAATACATTTATTAATTCTACGTGTTATTTCATACATTTTTATTAATGGTTTATAATATACGAAAAAGTTATAGTTTTTAAGATAATTCGACTTATAATGAAAATTTTGCATTTGCAAGCATCTCGTTGTTGTGAAAATGCTACTTAAATTTTGACACTAAGCGATTCATAATTTTTATTCTTACTAACAGTGGCGGCTCGTTAATGAAGGGCTCTGGGGCGCCGCCCTCCCTGCAATTATTTCAAACAATCCAAAAATACTTTACTTAAAAAACCAATAAAGCAATGTATGTAAGCAATCCATTAAAATAATTCAAACCAAACATAGCCCTATTCCAGCGGGTAGGTTATACCTACTAAGCGTGGGCATAATTCAAACCAAACAGCCCTATTCCAGCGGGCAGGTTATACTCATAAACAAGCGAGTTGCGCGCTCTAAAGATTATACTAAAAGCGCGGCCCCGCGGGCGACCGATTATTCGTCCCGATTCAACGCGACTTCTCGTTATGACTACGGAAACGTGACGTCCCCTACATATCGCACAACGAGGAGCTCAAAATTTTCCGCCCAACAGCTGTTCGCGACTCGCGATTCGACGTGTCGATGGCGCTCACGCTTTGTTTATTTGTTTTGATTTATTTATTAGTCCTAAAGTTGGAATATTTCGTCTAATATGAAGGTCATTGATTTACAGAAGCTTGTGTTTAGTAGTTCTCTGAGCTTACCTAAATGAAAAACTTGATTTAAAAAATACAGGGCGGCCATTACCAATATTGAATATAGTACCTACAAGTGCAATCAAAATGTAAAAGTGAGGCACAGTTTACGCGAAAGTTTGACAAATAAATATATAATAAAAAATCCTGGATATGCGGTTGTGAGGACAAAAATTATTTTTTTTTGTTTCGTGTGTCTTCTTTTTGACGGGGATGATAATTGGACTATAAATGGGGTGCAGGACTTAAAACATCTTTCAGAGAAAATAAAAAACATGAAAATAGTGCAAAACATCGTTATAATGTGGTAAGTTTTGAGATGTTAGGACAAACTAATATTTTAACTTGTTTAGGTAGTGCTTATGCTGATGAAATTAAAATTCACAACGAGAAAGTTAGAAAAAACAGACACGTACTTTCGAAAATAATAAACATATTTTTTTTTAATTTAAAGCCAGCGCCCCCCTGACTCACTAGTCACGAGCCGCCACTGCTTACTAAGTAAAGTTAAAAATACATATTCACTATGAAATATTTGACGTCTCATTTACAGGGTCTTTACTTTCTAGGACCAAAGTCAGAAAACTTCTAATTGAAACATATCACTTTTATTAAATGAAGCACCCTATATATTTTTCTGTCATCTTATAGCTCGTCATAAACTCTTTAACTTTCTTAAAGAATGTCCTATCCGTATCTCTAATCGTTTTTGAAATATTTTGATATTTCGAGATTTAATGTCCTCGTTATAGCATTTTTTGTCAATGGATCACGCCTGTTGAATCAAACATTTCCATTAAATTTTGAAAACTTCGAGGACTGGGTGTTCGCCGCTCGTGTATCGTTGTTCAACATAATGACACTTTTTATCAGCCTCGCCCAAAACATAAATCATATCGATTTATTCATTTTTTGAAAAATTCATTTTGATTACCTACTTATAAAATGACTGGACAATAAACTTCGCAGTAAAAAGGCTTAATTTTTACCTTGATTTTATTCTTAACTGCCATTATTTTCATTTATTTTCCATGGCTATTGTGATCCATTGACAAAAGATGCTATAACGAGGACACTAAATCTCAAAATATCAAAATATTTCAAAAACTAATAGAGATAGGGATAGAACGTTCTTTACAAAAGTTGAAGAGTTTATGAAGAGCTAAAAGATTGCCGAAAAATATATAGGGTGTTCCATTTAATAAAAGTGATATGTTTCAATTAGAAGTTTTCTGACTTTGGTCCTAGAAACTAAACACCCTGTAAATAAGACGTTTAATATTTCATAGTGAATACGTATTTTTGACATTGTTTAGTAAGTATAAAAATTATTAATAGCTTAATGTCAAAATTTAAGTAGCATTTTCACAAGAACGAGATGCTTGCAAATGCAAAATTTTCATTATAAGTCGAATTATTTTAAAAACTATAACTTTTTCGTATATTAAACCATTAATAAAAGGGTGTTTGTTCCATTTAATAAAAGTGATATGTTTCAATTAGAAGTTTTCTGACTTTGGCCCTAGAAACTAAACACCCTGTAAATAAGACGTTAAATATTTCATAGTGAATACGTATTTTTGACATTATTTAGTAAGTATAAAAATTATTAATAGCTTAATGTCAAAATTTAAGTAGCATTTTCACAAGAACGAGATGCTTGCAAATGCAAAATTTTCATTATAAGTCGAATTATCTTAAAAACTATAACTTTTTCGTATATTAAACCATTAATAAAAGGGTGTTTGTTCCATTTAATAAAAGTGATATGTTTCAATTAGAAGTTTTCTGACTTTGGCCCTAGAAACTAAACACCCTGTAAATAAGCCGTTAAATATTTCATAGTGAATACGTATTTTTGACATTATTTAGTAAGTATAAAAATTATTAATAGCTTAATGTCAAAATTTAAGTAGCATTTTCACAAGAACGAGATGCTTGCAAATGCAAAATTTTCATTATAAGTCGAATTATCTTAAAAACTATAACTTTTTCGTATATTAAACCATTAATAAAAGGGTGTTTGTTCCATTTAATAAAAGTGATATGTTTCAATTAGAAGTTTTCTGACTTTGGCCCTAGAAACTAAACACCCTGTAAATAAGACGTTAAATATTTCATAGTGAATACGTATTTTTGACATTATTTAGTAAGTATAAAAATTATTAATAGCTTAATGTCAAAATTTAAGTAGCATTTTCACAAGAACGAGATGCTTGCAAATGCAAAATTTTCATTATAAGTCGAATTATCTTAAAAACTATAACTTTTTCGTATATTAAACCATTAATAAAAGGGTGTTTGTTCCATTTAATAAAAGTGATATGTTTCAATTAGAAGTTTTCTGACTTTGGTCCTAGAAACTAAACACCCTGTAAATAAGACGTTAAATATTTCACAGTGAATACGTATTTTTGACATTATTTAGTAGGTATAAAAATTATTAATAGCTTAATGCCAAAATTTATGTAGCATTTTCACAAGAACGAGATGCTTGCAAATGCAAAATTTTCATTATAAGTCGAATTATCTAAAAAACTATAACTTTTTCGTATATTAAACCATTAATAAAAATGTATGAAACAACACGTAGAATTAATAAATGTGTTCAAATATAGGGTGTCCCATTTAAAAAAATGTAACTTTATAACGCCCTACTTTTTGGGCGCACCCTGTATAATTCAAAATATTTTTAAAATGTGCCAGATATCCAACCATACCTTGTTACAAAAGCTCATTATCGACAAATCTTATCTACAAGGCATAAATTTACTCCGCGCAATCGTTGACTCACCCGGTACAGTGTGTATCAGCCAAATGGAATAAATTCGATAATAAATACATAGGGGCGTGTCCGAAGAAACGCTCGGACACGTCGATTGGTATTTCTAGTTGCGCATTTTTTTTTAATAAAAACTTTTTATACAGGGTGTGTCATGTAACAGTGGCCAATACCAACTTTCTTATTTTAAATGCAACACCCTGTATATTATTCAATTTTTGGATTCTTCAGCAAATTTTAGACATATTTCATGTACAATATCCTATACATATCTTCAACTGTTTCGAAAATATTAAGTGTTTTCAGATTTATTGCATTTCAACCTATCTTTTTACTGATATGAAATTTAAAAAAAAGGTATAAATGAAGACTACAGGGGAAAAACAGGTTTGTCCATTTAAGTTATAACGGAGAAAAAGCCATTTTAAAGTTGGAAACTTGTATCTCGCACTTAGAGACGCGATAATTTGGCGGCTTTATTTTTCTCCTAAATCTTGTATGTGTCGTAGGCTGATAGTGAAATCCGTCATTTCATGAAAAGCCTAGTCATATCATGCTGCACGCTAAAAGGTATATTTGCAACTGGTTTGTTTGTTGTTCCCCAGAGCATTTTTTTCAATTTTTTCAACTAATATTATTTTATAAAAATAAAATTTAAATTAAATTAAAAAAAAATTGAAAAAAATGCTCTGGGGAACAACGAACAAACCAGTTGCAATATACCTTTTAGCCACGCTTTATGATATGACTAGGCATTTCATGAAATGACGGATTTCACTATCAGCCTACGACATATGTATTGGCAACAATACTATAATGGCATGAGTGTTGCAAATCACTTAAAAAATGGCATAATAAATAAATAAATGAAATTGTTTAAATAAAAAGGGAAATAACCGGGTATGTCCAAAATATAACCACTATAACTGCCTATTTATCGGGTTTTTGAAGAAAATAACATAAGAACATTTTCTACGAGCTTGCGGAAAAGAGTATGTTTCCGCACGCATTTCTGTTTGGAACGTCCTACTTCTCCGTACTAGTACGAAAACCCACTTTTATGCATTATTTCTCTGCAATACCAAAACGGGCAGAAAAGTGCAAACTCTCAAACAAAATTGCGTGTGGGAAAGTGCACTTTTAAGAGTACTTTTCCGCACGCTTCTAGAGAAAATATGGTCATGGTATTATTATTAGGTATAAGTAACACAAAACGTTCTAATTTTTAAGATAGTACATTATTATAAAAATGGAATATTTTCGCCAGTATCCATTATTACTTATTAGAAAAATCACGCCTTAAGACCGTAAACAAAAGCACACAACGGATTGAAATGCTTAGTAGCAACTGATAAAATTAACACGTCTTATTAACTCGCTTGATGGACATACCTTGTTTATCCCGTGCACGCTTGGACAATTCTGATTTTTCCCCTGTGCGAAAGAAACAAAATATTAAATATGCGCGTGACTGTTCTGCTTTCTGTCTGGTTTAAGTGTACATTATATAGTATATGCATCTGCCTACAAAATGGCAATGATATCTCGTTTTCCATAAAAATTTAACAAACCTGGTTTTTCCCCTGTACCCTTCAAATAGTTGTGTTTACTTTTGTTAAAAACTCCTGATCTTAGCAAATGTTGTCTGTCTGCATGACAGTATAGTTGTCAGTGTTATAGTCGTTTGAATTTCGTTAACTGCATATCAGAAAGTTTATTTAACAGAAATGCACAAAATAACAATTCTACAGATGATTGGTTATGGAGATAAAACACGGACACAAATGGAAGTTGCTCGCTTATTTTATGAAAAATTTCCAAATTTACCGCCTATAACTCAAGGGAAAATTAGTAAAATAGAAAAGTAGTTTCGCCAGCTTGGACATGTAAAGCACATATTTCTAGTCGAAAAACAGCCCCAATAATAACCCTATGAAATGATACCTACTTATGAGCTCATGGAAAACGATTTTGATAGGACAACGTATTTTTGTGAACAAATGATGGCAATGATAGATAACAATGTGATCCAATTAGAACAGGTTTTGCTTTCTGATGAGTACACCTTCACACTTGACGGTCATGCTAATCGTCAGAATTGCCGCTATTGGTCTAGGGAAAATCCTCACTGGATTAGAGAAGAACATACGCAATATCCTGAAAAGGTTAATGTTTGGACAGGAATAGTTGGAGATCATATCATAGGTCCCTTTTTCATTAATGGCAATTTAAATAATAATTTAGCACTGCTCCAAAATAATGGCTTGCCAACTTTGACAAACTTATATCCTGATCCAGCAAACTCACAACTCCTAGCGAATATGATATGGTTACAGCAAGATGGAGCACCGCCCCATTACCAAATCAATGTCCGGCAGTACCTAAACCGAGTATTTCCAAAATGGCCAGCACGATCCTCTGATCTGACGCCATATTAGACTTTTTCTTATGTGGTTATGTCAAAAATATTGTATGCAAAACTAAACCCCTCGACTTAGCTGACTTAAGAAGACGAGTAACGCTTGCGATTACATCGGTCACGCCTGAGATGTTTTTTACATTATCAAGAAATATATAGTATTACTTATTAGTTTTTGAGTGTGTTGTTAATATTTGCAATAAATCTGAAAACACTTAATATTTCCCCAACAGTTGAAAATAGAGAAATACCAATCGACGTGTCCGAGCGTTTTTTCGGATAAGCCCGCATGTATTTATTCCATTTGGCTGATACACACTGTATAATACATCTAGGACCATTATGATTCCATAAAGATATTATGTCAAACAGCCGTAATCCATCCTACGCTGTGGTACTAGATTTCTTATGCCATAAAATTATTATAATTATAACTAAAAATAAGCGACGGCGAGATATCTGACCAAATTTACTCGCAGACTCCCGGACTATCTAATGTCATTCACGTCGCGCCGCATGGCCGTTACTTTTAAAAGAGTTCGTTAAATAATCTACCATCACAGTAAGAGTTTAACTGCAAAGCATAAAACATATAAATTTAAATTATTCCAAACAAATAAAAAAAAATTAAGGAAATTGTTGATGCGTTCCAAAATTTATGTAATAAGTTTATTTATCTTTCAAACAAAAATATACCTACACCAAAGAATAACCAAACTAAATTCTTCGATTTAATAATTTTATACCAATTTAACGTTGGATGAATTAACCTAGACGAAAAAATTAAAGCTACAGTTCTGAAAGGTCGTTTCAGTGGCAACAGCTGGCATGAGCTTTGGGGCAACAGCGATCTCTTGCAGTGTATGTTTCGCGTCGGCATTTTGCGCCAGCCTTTGTGTAATGTTTACCCGACAATACAATGAGCTTTTGCTATTAGAATAATCACCACATGGTTTGGCCGCTTGCCCGTACGTTTGCGAAAGCGATATAAGAACGAGAAAAGAGACGGAATGCTGCGGTATACAGTGTGCCCAAAATTGGTGCTGACATTGAGCCTAATGAATAAAAATTAATCAATTACTTGAAGCAATTACTTTTTAGTAAAAGCAATTGCTAGATCTGGATATGAATAAAATTTTGAAGCAATTGCTGTTTTTCTTACACCTCTGTAGCAAATGCTTATTCAACCAAGGGCGGATCCAGGGGGGGGGTCATGGGGGTCATGACCCCCCTGGGCGGTTTACATTTCAACATACGTAAAAACTATTGTGGAGTCAAAAAGAGTGAGTTTATAACACAGTGCACATTTTTTCTACAAATTGAAAACACTGTTATTTTACGGCGTCGTGCAAAAAGGAACTCGTTACCTACTCATTTTCATTGTAAAAGGAACTTTATTAATAAGATTATAATTTAGGATTATCTCTAAAAAAATGTACAAACAAAATCTCTAGTTTTGTATATTTCAGGAGTTGGTTCTCTAAACCTACGTTCTTTTTTCATTAAAAATTCGGCGACTGCCGGTCTTGGATCAAAATGGGCTGTTCAACACCATTCAATGACACTAAGAGCCGATCATTCATTTTATCTTCATTTAATGAAATTCTTCCTGGCGTTTTTAATTTGTTGTAATGGGAAATAATCCTCTCAGTAGTCATTGAATGAGGACTTATTAGCAATAACGAGACTAAAAGCTTTTGTAATATATCCTTAGTGCAAACTATAGTTTTCTTAATTTATAAGCAAGTATGGTGCCTTCATCGGGAGTATCAATGTCTGAAATTTCTTGAATTAAAGGCCAGCAATCACACACGGATGTCGCAAAATTGGACACTTCCTCTGAACCGAAGAGATTCTCAACTAATGGTCGGCCTGCGGATATCATTTTAGCTTCGGCACAAATAAGGTTTATCATATTTTTAATTGTTTCATCTTCTTCCTCTAAAAACCTCTAAAAACTTTCGTCTGCGGCGCTATTTTTGCGCCTTCGGCGCTGTGTGACCCCCCCCGGAATTAATTTCTGAATCCGCCCTTGTATTCAACACAAGTTCAGACGTGGCTTAATCCACTTGTTCAGATTATAGGTTTCATGTTCAGTTTGGTGCCTAATTTGCAAAAGAGTTGACATAAATACAACGTTGGTCTATTTATTTAGTACAATAGTAATCTGTTACGTTTTTGTGGAAAATAGGAAACTTATATTTGTGATATATGGCAGATTTCAGTGAAAATGAGGAAAGTGATAGTAGTGATGAAGAAATTAAAGACAAGCAATTGATATTCATTCACAAATTGAAGGAACATAAATAAATCTCTCTGACCACAACCGATAAGCTTTCACAACAGCTTCAGCACTTGTAGGAAATTTAATAAAAATATTCTCCAAAACTGCATCCATTACAGAAGTGTACGTCTTATAGACAGTAGTTTGGTAAACACCGAGTTCTTCACCTACAGAATTTTGAAAGCCCGGATCCGACAATTTCCGCAGAAAGACTTTAATCTTATTTAAAGGCGACAGTGCACCCCCTCGCCTTTTACCAGTATCGGTAAAAAAATAATTGGCCAACCACTCAACATTTTCGCAGTCAAATCGATATAACTTTCTGAAATCGTCATATCTGCAATTTTTACGTACACTGTAGATTTTTTTACGGACGCTCATAATACATTCAGCCATAATTGAAGACACAAATTAGGAGCAACGCACGTGTATGCCGCGGAGAACTAAAAATGACTGCTACCAAGTAAATGATGCAGGGGTCGAACTACACCTACCTTACAAAGTTGAAAGCAATTGCTACACTAGAAAAAGCAATTCCTTAATTTATTCATCACATTTTAAGCAAACGATAGCGATCGCTTCTATTTTTTAAGTAAAAGCATTAACTAGAAGCAATTCCTGCACTTTTAAGCAATCGCTGGACGCAAAAGCAATTACTTTTTATTCATTAGGCTCATTATCGCGATCTCGGAAACTATAAGAGATAGAAATACCTTTAAATAGGAAAAATTTTAGGCAGATATGTTAGCAGTTTATTAGTGATTGCGGATTGACTCTGGTTCTTTTGGTTTTTGAGATATTTTCAATAAACTAAAATGTTGTATTTCCTTAGATCGGTTGTAACTATGTTATTTTCCAATGTTTTTTAAATCTGTAAACACATTTTTAGTGCATCAGTCTATAAATTTTGTTTCTAATATTTTCATCCCTTTTATCTTGACATAGCATAAAACAAAGTCGCTGTCGCTGTCTGTCCGTCCCTACCAGCTATATATGCTTAAATCTTTAAAACTACGCAACGGATTTTGAAGCGTTTTTTTTTAATAGATAGAGTGATTCAAGGGGAAGGTTTTTATGTATAACTAGCGACCCGCCCCGCACTTTGCCTTAATTCGTTGAATTGTTGAACACGAAACTCCCAAAGCATCAGAAACTCTCTAAAACAGATAGGTATTCATAAAAACATTGCCATATATTTTTTATGTTTATTATTTATGTTTTCACTATTCCTGCTTTATTATATCTGCTTACCTCGTAAACTGCGTTACAGGGTAAAAGAGTCTTTCCGGCATCACTTTCTCTTTGAAAATATTCAAATAACCTTAAAATTAATGCTTTATTTTTTTCACAATACCGTGACATTTTTGAAATAATGTTGATTAAAAATGTCACTGCCAAAAATGACAATAAAACTTTCTTGACTGGTAAAATTATACCTACAACATTCATTATTAACGCAAATTTACTATCTCACCTAGTTCACGAATGTTAGAAAGATAAGCTCTAGTCGTGACGTAACGGTCAGCGGTCATTGAACAGACTTTATATATATATTTATAAGTTATTGCGTCATAATAATATGAAAGGTATTAGAAAATAAGATTGGTGTAAAACATTGAAATATGCCTATCAATTTAACAGTAGTTTATTATTTCTTTTTCGCAACAGTAAGAAGAATACCCTTATAATAAAATCCTAACGGCCAAGATTATAGGATACAATAATTTTAGTTCTTTTTGCGAATTTCTAATCGTGTAATATAAAGGTAATTTAACGTAGGATTAGTAACGGAACTATACAAATAAACAAATTAAATTAATAAATGTTAATCATATACGTTGCTAAAAATAGTTGCCAAGAGCCTATGACGTTTTGTTCGGACTTAAAGCACTTTATTAAAGCTCCATGATCCTATCAAACACAACTGTATACATATTCACAATAACTAAACTATAATATTGCTATACAGTGTCACCAGTAAAGTCCACATCATATGGGATTTTTTTAAATAATAGCTTTATTCGAAATTTGACTTTGGCACCAAGTTCTGCTTCGATCGAGATGAAAATTAACAAAAAAATAGTAGTCACGTGATTCGAATTATCTGTCAAATTTTAATTTTTCCCTAAAAACAATTCAAAAGTTATTTCTGAAAATATCGAAAAAAGTTATTAGAAAATTTTTTTTAATGCAGTTTCTAGTCCACATGCAAAATTTCAGCTGCATAAAATAATTTTGATTTTTTTACCTATATTTTGTAAATTGCACCACTTTTGCAAAATAAGACTCAACGCAACCTACATAAAACTTCTTAGTTTTGACAATGCTTTATTTCAGATACATTTTCCTTGTGAGGGTGTGTGTGTGTGTGTCTTTCTACAAAATCAAAATTGGGCTATTAAAATTATGTCGCATGTGATGCAAAGTTTATTTGTTTTGGACCCTGTATAAGGTAACTTCATAAAATAAGTATTTTTGAAAACGTAGTTTGTGTCTGAAAGTACAAAAATAAAAAATAAAGTAAAGGGGTTTTAAATTAAATCGTTGAAATAGATAAACTTAACGTTAATTACGTTAAGTTACACTAAAATTTATTTTCCACTTAATGAACACTTTACTGATGACACTGTGTTCTTTTTTCTCTTAATATTAAGGTGTATTACTTTCAGACACAAACTACGTTTTGAAAAATACTTATTTTATGAAGTTACCTTATACAGGGTCAAAAACAAATAAGCTTTGCATCACATGCGACCAAATTTTATTAGCCCAATTTTGATTTTGTAGAAAAACACACATTTAATATGGCGCTACTTTAAAGAAAATGTATCTGAAATAAAGCATTGTCAAAACTAAGAAGTTTTATGTAGGTTGCGTTGAGTCTTATTTTGCAAAAGTGGTGTAATTTACAAAATATAGGTAACAAATCAAAATTATCTTATGCAGCTGAAATTTTGCATGTGGGCTAGAAACTGCATTAAAAAAAAATTCTAATATATATATATAATAACTTTTTCGATATTTTCAGAAATAACCCCACTTTTGAATTACCTATTTTTTGGAAAAAATTAAAATTTGACAGAATCACGTGACTACTATTTTTTTTGCTTAATTTTCATCTCGATCAAGGCAGAACTTGATGCCTAAGTCAAATTTTGAATAAAGCTATTAATTAAAAAAAAATCCCATATGATGCGGACTTTACTGGTGACACTGTATGTACAATATGTACATATATAGGGTGACACAAAAGTATGGAATATTACAAATATGTTAAAAACTACTGAAGATAATTTTTTGAAAATTGATACATCTATCCAGTATAATTAGGATGAAACCGTTACTGGATGTTTTAGTTAAAAGTAAAAAGTTCCTTTCTTACTAACCCTATACAGTTACGGTTACTTTAAACATTCGTAAGTAATTATTTTTTTTTGTTTCGCTTTTTGAACCATCCTGTTGAGTCAAACATATTTTTTATTTACATTTTTGGTATACATATATTAAAACACAAAGACCCTATTATTGTACTTTAATGCACTAGTACTTTAATGCACTAAAGGCAATCTGAGTTCGTAATAATATATTTTTTTAAATGTAACTAAAACTTACAAGTGGGTAGGTACATCAAGTATTCTCCATAATAATTTGGAGGGAACGCATAAAAGAAAATAAGATGTTATTCCATGAATAATTATATTATACGCTCTCTCTGGTAGAAATGGCCAGAAGTCCTTGATGCCTTCTTCGAAAAGCCTATAGAAAAATATGCTTAAAAATTCAAGTGTGCATAAATATTACATGTAGAATGTAATCATGAACTTTATTACGGCGAAATTTCATCAAATTTGCACATATTTCTTTTCCTGTCTTTTTTTACTTTATAAATCCAAAGTTTTTATACTTGAAACTGAAATTTGGTATAACATGAAAAATAGTGAATCCGCGGTTGGAAATTGACTTTAAAATTAAAAAAAAACACATACTTTTCTCTGAATAATGAAAGAGTTTCGGACTTCCATTGTCTTTATTTGTTTTAAATCACAACGTTTCAACTGGTAAGTATCTCCAGTCGTCTTCAGGAGAATACTGGAATACTACTAGACGACTGGAGATACTTACCAGTTGAAACGTTGTGATTTAAAACAAATAAAGACAATGGAAGTCCGAAACTCTTTCATTATTCAAGAAACATCATTGTCTCCAACCTTCAAATACTTTTTTCTGTTGTTGTTCAGTTGGGAAAAGTTAAGTGGTCTGGGTAAATAACATAACCCACAATACTTAAATAAAAATATTGCTGGATAAAGGAATATCACCAATTAAAGACATATTTTTAATTTTATATACAGTGTGGTTGTTTAAGTGTGCAACATATGGGAATTTTTTTTATTACCGATTTCTCAGAAAATTTTATTTTTGATAAAAGTTGGTGCATGTTCGATAATCATATAAGGTGCACTTGGAATGGTTGCAAGTCAAACTGCGTACAGGGCAGGCAAAAAAATATAAAACTTGTACAAGAATAAAGTACCCCTATTTTAGAAAATTCAGAAAAATGTTATGAAGAAAAGTTGTTTAGAATTAAAAGTTATGCATATATTCAGAAACGTGACCTCCTAAAATAAAAAAATATATATTTTTTTAAAAACATTAATAATTCCCAAATTTTTTTTTATATTCACCATAAAGACATAAAGACCCTCATAAATTAATCGAAATCAAATCCATTTCACATATCTTTGTTTAAATTCAAGCATATTTGTAAAATTTACTTGAATTTTTAATTTATTAGGGAATCACAAACTTCATGTTTGTTGCAACGACATTAAACACAACTTTAAAATATCCTTAAAATTCTTTTTAACAAGATAAAACATTAGTAATGATAATATACTAATTAAAAAACTATCATTTAACGTACAAAATTTTTATTTTAAAAAACTTTATTCTTGTGCAAGTTTTATATTTTTTGGCCAACCCTGTACGCCATTTGACTTACAACCATTCCAAGTGCACCTAATATGTTTATCGAACATGCACCAACTTTTATAAAGAATAAAATTTCCTGAGAAATCGGTAATAAAAAAAATGCCCATATGTTGCACACTTAAAAAACCACACTGTATATAGCACCTCTAGTCCCTAAAATACATTTAAAAATGTGAATGCTCGCAAAATTTTAAGGTTAATTTTTACCCTCTTTATGTACAGGGTTATCCAACCAAGGCTAGACAAGGCGATTTTTTGACTTTTCCTGTACTTTTATAAAAAAAACTGAAATAGCCATCTTAAGTCATTTTCTCCCGCGAATTCGAATATCTTCAGCAAAAAACAATTGAACGTCAAACAAAAGTACTAGGGGTCACTTTGATATTTTTTTTAAATGGAACACCCTGTATATTTTTACATTTTTAAATTCCACATAAAATTATAATTATTTTTTATTAAATGCATTATTAGTCTATACTTCATAGTTTCCGAGATATTGACTTTCGAAAAGTGACATTTTCGAACTTTGAAAGCTTATAACTAGTGATGGGATCACTCGAGTGAAAAATAACCGATCTCTCGATTTTTTCAATCACTTGAATTATTCGATTATCTTCGGAAATAACTCGAGTGACGAAATGAGTGACGAACATATGGTTTTTATTTTTCAACGCGTCTCCAAAGTTGCTGCCCGCCTGTCAATCACTCACTGCGGCCAGAGCCATCTCGTAGCGAGCGGCTACACCGAGTGGTTTTCGGTTATTATGGGCGATATTATTCATATTAAATACTGCATTACGGGTTGCCTGCGTAAGATAATAAATATGATTTATTTAGATTTAAATACTGCATTACGGGTTGCCTGCGTAGGATAATAGGATTTATTATAGTGGTGAGTATTCAGTATTCATAAATATCATGAGTTATGCAATATCGTGACATCTCAAGGTCAAGTGGTTAGTTAAATTAAATTGTAAGTTGTAAGATCTGAGATCTGGGAACCATGCCAAAAAATCCACAAATATCTCCGCCACATTTAATAATCCGCAAAAAATCAATCGATTAACAACACCGAGTCAGTTATTCCCAATACAAATTACAAATGCTGTATATCAACATGAACGATGAACCGCCAATATTAATAATTAATATTAGCATTTGAGTGAAAAAAAATCGATTATCATTCGATTTTTTAAATCACTCGAATACTCGGTAGTCGATTATTAAAATAAGTCGATTTTTCCCAACACTACTTATAACCTTCTAACAGTACGTCTTAGAGCAAAACGGCTTACATGTCCCTATCTTCAATTTTTATTATCTTCCCAAAAAAATCAACTTCCGGTTAAGCCGGATGTAACTCGAAAGCAGGAAATATAGTTGTTCCGGTTTAACTGGAAGTTGATTTTTTTGGGAAGATAATAAAAATTGAAGATAGGGACATGTAAGCCGTTTTGCTCTAAGACGTACTGTTAAAGTCGATTCACTCAGTAAACCTGCAAGATGACCGACATGTCATATGACAAAAGTCATTGAAAATGCAAAAATTTATTTTATTTAGCTGGAATATGACTTTTGTCATATGACATGGCGGCCATCTTGCAGGTTTACTGAGTGAATCGACTCTAGAAGGTTATAAGCTTTCAAAGTTCGAAAATGTCACTTTTCGAAAGTCAATATCTCGGAAACTATGAAGTATAGACTAATAATGCATTTAATAAAAAATAATTATAATTTTATGTGGAATTTAAAAATGTAAAAATATACAGGGTGTTCCATTTAAAAAAATATCAAAGTGACCCCTAGTACTTTTGTTTGACGTTCAATTGTTTTTTGCTGAAGATATTCGAATTCGCGGGAGAAAATGACTTAAGATGGCTATTTCAGTTTTTTTATAAAAGTACAGGAAAAGTCAAAAAATCGCCTTGTCTAGTCTTGGTTGGATAACCCCGTACCTATGAAAGGGGTAGCTAAAAAATGTAATCTTTAGTTTAGTTAATTTGTATGTATTCATGTATACCAAATTTCATTAAAATTGTGGAGACCAGTCGTCCTGGTGAATTTCTTCATTTTTACAATTAAAAGTTAAGAAATTCCAATTTCAAAAGTGTAATATCGGTTAAGTTTGATAGCTTTTGAAGATCATGCAGAATTACGATCAAGCGAATAAATATAAAAATTACCAAAAAAGGCAGACAATTTCGCGGACATTGTAATAATCTAAATGCTGCCTGATAAAATGCTTTAAGTCCTTTACGTTTTGATATGTTGTCATTTTCGTTAAATCTTAGAAGTTGACTATTTTCGTTAAGATTATGTTAAAAAAATTATTTTACAGAAAATGTTTATATATACAGTACAATATATTTAAGCAAAATAAAGTTATTTTAAATCTGTACTGCCTAGTTTAATTTTATTTTAACCTTAATTTTGTTCAGCAGAATCACACCCGTTGAAGAAATAAAAACGACGCGATGCCGAGCGTAGGGATCAAAAGTGAAAGGTAAAATAAATGTGTGCGACTAGTTGACTTGTGGACCTATTAGGTAGGGTGGCGACAGCATGAAACTCTATCATGAAACATTCTTTTCTTACCAAGTAAATACTGTTTTTCTTTGTACGACCTTTTTTTTGTTAAGGTTCCAAAGGAGTAACATCTCAAAATAATGACATTATTTTACGGAAGTAAACCATTATCTCAAAGTGGAGGTGTTGAGATATGCCTGGCACCGTCGAAGTGCATTCAAATGCATAAGGATATAAGCTATAATCATCTCAAAGCTCACAGTCATTCCCTTTTAACCCGTTCTCATTTCAGTGATTTCACAAACATTTTTAGTTTTGCCAAATTTAAAAACAATTGGCTTGATTAAAATATGCATATTAGTAGTGACGTATTGTCCGATTTGTCAATATATTATCTGGCTAACGAGAATGGCCGCAGCTTTACACTTTGGCAG
The DNA here is from genome assembly GCA_963969555.1 of Polydrusus pterygomalis. Lineage (NCBI taxonomy): Eukaryota > Metazoa > Arthropoda > Insecta > Coleoptera > Curculionidae > Polydrusus > Polydrusus pterygomalis. Next base: position 34,021,564 of record OZ018384.1, on the reverse strand, counting down.
ATTTTTTGTCGCCAATTTAAATCCGACAGCAAAATATCTGCAATCGGAAATAAAAATGGAATTTCAGTAGCGCACAAATGACCATTGGACTTCTTTTTGTTCGGGTTTGTTTCCTGGATTTTTTAAATGTAAAAGGTAAGCAATATGGAAACCAACAAAAACACTTTTATAATTTTAATTAAAGCCAAAGGTTTTCTTTTCCAGTTTTCTGGACTAAAATGTATTGTACTTGAATCAAATGATTCAACTGATCAGAATACTGTTGTACCGTGCGAGCAAAAATTATTTGAGGGCCTTGCTTGCATCTAAGGACGTTATGCTTAGCCGTAGAGCTTAATACCTGTTGGGTGTCAGTAACTACCTGAATTAACAATCAATCAGTTATTCCGTCATCTTTGACAGTCGTTACAAGTAATTTGATTCATCGATAATTTTTCCAATTTCTTGAACAATTCACACAATGGGCTTTACGGATCAGCACAAAACATTCATGGTTGAAGCGTATTTTCGAAACGGGGTTAGAGTAAATGGTGAGTGGCAATACAATCCGGGTTTGTGCATGGACGATTTTCACGAACATTTTCCTAACGTTGCTTTTATTGCTGGGGATTTTTATCATTGCCTGAAAAGTACCGTGGCTGTGTTTAGGGAAACAGGTTTTATACAACACAAAAAAGGAGCAGGAAGACCAGCTGTAAGAACAGAAGAACTTGTTGCAAACGTTCGTGAAATAATGCAAAATACGCCAACAAATTGTATAAGACGCCTGTCCCAAGAAGTGGAAAGATCTTATGGAACATGCAGGACTATTCTTAAGAAGCAGCTAAATTTATTTCCTTATAAAGTGCAAGTATTATAATTTTGTAAACAACAAAAATAAATTTGTATTTGTCTACTTATTTTATTACTCATTAGTTTGGCATATCATGTCATCATATGAATTTGACAAAATTTTAACCTAGATTTGGTTAGATATATCGTCCCTATATCATTGTGATCTAAACCAAGCCCTACGTTTTTTAATCCAAGCCCTCTTTGATGCAAATAATTTTGGCTCGCACGGTAGAATAATTGGCAAAATATCCAGTAGTACCGAATAAGTTTTCCTTTATCGTATATAAAAATATGTTTTTGATTGTGGTAAAAAGTAAACCCCAACATGTGAAGAATTCAAAAATGACTTATTAAATTACAAAACACGAAATTACATCCGAGAGTTTGCAGAATCAAAAATTAAACGTTTAAGTTATATTAATCCAAATAAAGCAAGAGACTGTCAGAAAATACAAAAAATATACATTTAACAAAATGTAACCGAAGCTACAAATTCCATAGACTCCCGATGCCGGCTGGTGTAGAATATTCAAAACACCAATAACCCTGTGGCTATAAAATAAAACGCCTGAAAACTTGTAAATAATTATCATTTTGCTCCTTTTGGCTTTTAGTTCATTTAACCAGGGAATTAACGAGTGTTTTGAACGCCACTGAAAATATATAGGCAGATATTTACGTCTACGCGGTGTAAACTTTCCCCTTTGACAATTAATTTTCTGGGGGTGTTTGTTGAATACAAAATCAAGCGCTTTTTTGCAGACGAATTCCACATTTTTATACTATCAGTCGACATGTTTCAATTTTTCACGCCAACGGACAAAGTTTGTTATAACATTGCGTTCTGAAAAATATTTTCACATCTCTCCTTTTTTTTGTTTTTCGCTATACAACCGAAAATACATGATAGCAGAATAGAAACATAAAAATTAAAAATTAGCTCTTTCGCATAGGTTTGTCAATAATTGTTATAAAGAGCCTAGCTAAACAATAGAGGCAATGAGGCCGGTAAGAAATAGGTAATAATTCGTCGCCTTGCATACGAAAGGACGTATCTCAAAATTGATATAGTTTTGCAGGAGAGCGATTTTAAATTTTTGATACAATTAAAACTTCTGCCACAAGAATACTACCTATAAGGTTTGTATGGCAGTAGTTTGGATTTTTCAGTCACAAAAAGAATACATATTCACTTTATACATTCACACTAAATATGTTTTAAATAAATATCTTCGACATGCAAAAAAAGAGAAAAAAGTTTAAACAAATAAGATTACGCCCTTTTGTGTGCTGTTAATGTTTGGATTTATAGATTGCTAAAAAAGAGACGCCCCGTTATTTAAATGCAAAAATATATTTTTGGTACAAAAAACTAACATAAACTTTGAAAAAATGTTAATAAGAAAACTAAACTTAAGCAAAATGTTTATACAATAAACAATCGGCATTTTACTCATGGGGAAGCGATCTGTAGAAGGCAACGTGGTCAAGAGATTTTACCACCGGGTCTTTTCCAGAGCACAGTAAAACCAACTTGTAGTATTTAAGGGCTGTTACTTTAGGTCTTTCCTTATTGAGCTTCCCAACAGACAAATTTAAAATATTTTCCTGGTTTCTTTTTAGGATAATGCTTCTGTAGGTTTCATCACAATGGGATAAATTGTAGAAAATTTTATTAGCCTTTTTTTCAACTTTAAACTCCGAGATTTCTGTCTAGTTCACTTTGTTTTTGTTATCGTCTTCAGGGATACATAAAACTCGTAATTGTTTAGACAAATCTTTAAAATCTAAGAAGTCAGTATGTTCCATCTTATTTACAATGTATGGTTGTTTCCTTCTTGCAAGTTTGAAAATAGACAGTAGGTGTGGTGGAACAAACAAGTTCCCTGAATGAGACATTGCGGTAGAAATTGTGCTATGAGAGGAGTCGCCTTCGCTTTGCCCATGAAAGGTTCAAAACATTTTAGACTTACTTGCTCAACGTTTTTGCTATTGATGACAAAATAAAGTAGCATCGAGGCAACTTATAGAATTTTTGTTCTGGCCTGTGCATCCATCAGAACATAAATTAGCTGTTTTAGTCCCCTTCTCGTCATAATGCTGCAGAAAGTTATAAACACATGTTGAAACTTCAGAGGAGCCTCTTTTACTATCTATTTCACTCCATGTGTAGCAGTAACAGTCTTTGGTGGCAAGTTATATCGAAAAAAACACCGGTGATTAGAAGGCGGCACTGTCATTAGTGTCATCATTGCTCTATCGCGATAACAAAATAGCCAGCAGAGCCAAATTTCCACTATGGACCAGTAAAAGGGCGTACCTAACTCAACAACAATTAATAAAATATGGCAAACAAAAGGGCGTAATTGAGATTCGCCTTTTTGTCTGCTTCTATAATATGCTGTACTTTTCTAAATAACTCAGCAGGGAATAAAGATACGCCCGTTTGACAGCAATAAAATATCGCCTAAAGACATAATAAAAAATCGATTTTTTGAGGTACGTCCTTTCGTATGCAAGGTGACGAATTGTTAATACATTAACGTAGCTAGGATTTTATCTTAGGAGGGGGGGGGGGGGGGGGGGGGGCAGGTACCACAGAAGCGTGATGAAATTATTTTTTGGATCAGCGCCGCAGATGCTCTGAAGCGGCTGACGGAGTCGCGTGGCGAGGCTAAGCCCCGTCCCCCAGCTCCTCCTTAGGTACGCTAATAGGTTTATTATCAATTTCAATTTACATAGATACTTGAGTTAGGTTTTAGTCCAGTAGAACCGATACCGGACGAGTTATCTTTCCTTCTACAGCATATTCTACCATATAAGCTTGAACTTGGTAAGTGAGGTGAAATAGGTAGGTGGTAAGAGCTAAAACCAGATCATTTAAAAGGAAATTTATATATCTTTCTCCAATGGGGCTCTCATCAAAGAAAAATGGTCCGATTACCATATTTATGTATACAGGGTGTCCGGGAAAATGTGGAAAATCTCCCGGATATGAAAAAAACACCTGAAAAGAATACTACAAGTTCATATAAACTTCTTTCATATCGGCCTCCTCTTCGGAGATATGGGCTCCCAAAGAGCTCCCATGGAATTAAGTTTTTGACACATAATTATTAAACCAACAGGTATATTTCAATTTTTTTTTCATATGATCTATACCAGGTAAGACCCTTCAAATTACTATCCCAGAAAGTGCTGCGAATTACTCACAGCTGCAGGGACGGACTAGCTGTGACACCAATGTGCCCTCTATGATAAAAACTTTGGACAACGTTTTTTACATACCTTTAACTATTGACAAAAAATTAAGTACTCTTTATTCATGTCGCTAATCCTAATCGTTTTCGGAAAAACGTAATTTTTAACATATTTACATCATGTATATTTAGCGTATTTCAATAAAAGATACATCTTTGTTCCTATAAATTATAAATGTTTACTTTTAACTGCTTAATATTAATACATGATCGCAATATATATATATGCGTTCATCTTCAGCAAGGGGCATTTTGGATCTAATATTAGCAAAGCAAAATTCCGATTTGATTAACGCATTCACTAACATTTTTTGACGTGTCAAACTAAAATAGCAAATTGTCATTACGTATGTTTTAGAGATTGTGACTTGAATTTAGAACGTTACTAAGTTGAGAAATATGTATATCAATGATGCATACCAGCATTAAAGTGTTAATATTTCGTCAACGGTTGAGATAGGTTGATAGGTATACCGGGTGTCCACGGAAGGTGGCTCGCCCCTCTAACTTTTTTGTTTTTCAAGATAATGAAATAAAATTCGGGGGATTTGTATACGACATGAAACTGCATTTTTTGACAGGTGACTCAACATTATGGAACTTCCGGTTTAACCGGAAGTGACATAAACTTTCGATTTTTAAATGGGACACCTGGTATATTTTTTCTTTCTTTGACTCCATATCACATTTTAAATACAACGACGTGTCACTTGTCACTTTTTGTCACCAAGAAAATATTTTTTTTTCCAAATTTATTGTGTTATCTAGAGGGCTATGAATACCTTAAAAACACTTATTTCAGTTCTTTAATATTGGGAAAAATACAATTTTACTATTTTCGGTCCAATGCTATGTGCTATGTAAATTTTAATCTTTAAAGTAGTATAACTCATTTTTTTTAAATGGCAACATTGTGGCTCGTCGGGTTAAGAAAAAAGAGGATTTTATTACGATTATTTTGATACCATACACTATTAGGTTTTACAAAAGCTGCCAATAAAAAACTTTAAAAAGTTAACTTAGAACTTTCCTAAAATGAAGCATCTTTTGAGAATAAATTTAGATTTAAATGCATCAAGTAGCCTGTGTCCAGCAAAACTGATAAAACAAAATCATGCCTTGAAGAAAATTGAAATGCCAACAGCTTCTGCCAAAGTAAATTAGTTTGTTGTTTAAAAAATATGGAAACTAATAGTTTTACAAGGAGTGAAAAAGCTGATATGTTATTATTGCCAGGCTCATTTCGCATTTTCGGAACCAGTTTCGGGTACCTAATAGTGCCGGGTTGGATGACGCCGATTAAAATATATTTGTGCGTAAAGTCGTGCAGCATCGGTTGAATTATTTCTACATTCCCCAAACACTAATAACATATCAACTTTTTTACTCCTTGTAAAACTATTATTTTCCATGCTTTTTAAACAACAACCTAATTTACTTTGGCAGAAGCTGTCGGCATGTCAATTTTTTTCAAGGCGTGATTTTGTTTTATCAGTTTTGCTGGTCACAGGCTACTTGATGCATTTAAATCTAAATTTATTCTCAAAAGATGCTTCATTTTAGGAAAGTTCAAAGTTAACTTTTTAAAGTTTTTTAATGGCAGCTTTTCTAAAACCTAATAGTGTATGGTATCAAAATAATCGTAATAAAATCCTCTTTTTCTTAACCCAACGAGCCACCATGTTGCCATTTAAAAAAAAAAGGTAACACAACTTTTAAGATTAAATTTTACACAGCACATGGTATTGGACCGAAAATAATAATATTGTATTATTCCTAAGATTAAAGAACTGAAATAAGTGATTTTAAGGTATTCATAGCCCTCTAGATAAAACAATAAATATGAAAAAAAAAATTTTTGCGACAAAAAGTGACAAGTGACACGTCGTTGTATTTAAAATGTCATATGGAGTCAAAAAAGTAAAAATATACCAGGTGTCCCATTTAAAAATCGAAAGTTTATATCACTTCCGGTTAAACGGGAAGTTCCATAATATTGAGTCACCTGTCAAAAAATGCAGTTTTATGTCGTATACAAATCCCCCGAATTTTATTTCATTATCTTGAAAAACAAAAAAGTTAGAGGGGCGAGCCACCTTCCGTGGACACCCGGTATAGGGCATAAATTATAAAAAATGTCTAGAATTGAATGTGGAATGTAGAAATGTAAAAATATACAATATGTTTCATTAAAAAAATTAAAGTTGATACACGTAGCATTTGTATGATCCACCCTGTATAATATCTTTTTCTAAAAAAAATGCATTTCAAAAAAATACATTTGACGGCTCCGAGCACTTCTTGATTAAGTGGGCGGAATAAAAGACTGACCCGTTTCTTTATCATAACCCTGTATATTCTGTGGTGATAAAATAAATAAAAACGTAGGTGAACCTACCCCTACAAATATTTTGCTTCCACGAAAGTTAAAATCTTGCAACTGTCTCGGGTTTGCCTGCATAGTATAAAACGGAATACTGAGCGACATCTATCATTTCACAGTTAAAGCTTACTGTAACACAAGAATGAATTCTATCGCGTTTCGACATTCATTTCCACATTGCTCCGTGCGCCTAAATTATAAATCAATAGTAACAAAGGGATCTAAAAAATATTTTCATTTATTTGAAACAAAGATATCTTTACGTAAAAATGACAATATCTGATATGATATCCCCCTGTGCCATCTTCATCTGAATTATATAACCGTCTAAGGCAAAACCTCGAAATATCATTGATCGAGACCTCCAAATATCAGGGGCTGATGAATTGGGCGAGGTAACGAAAGATCCGAGAATTGCCATTGATCCCCTATTTCAGCGCCTATAGTGGCGCAAGGATAATTTACTTTATTGACAGTACACATATAGATACATCTAACGGAGCACAGCATCCAGCAGCTGTAGCTATTCGTCAGATTTTTTTCTAAAATCGCCAATAAAAACGTGTTTTAAATAAAATTAAAGTAAAGTTGGTGAAGAGTTACATTTGTTTAGGCCTATGGAAAACATCCCTACTAATGTCATTTCTACAGGTACTTTTTTTTAATATCATTTTTTTTTAAGTTGTTGCATGATAGGATCAATATACACCTACGGGTTTTTCAATTTTGCAATTATTTTTTGAAAAATGTTTGACAAAGTGACATCCAAAGTGAATAAATATTTTTTTTTAATTTTGAGTATTAATACAAATAACTACTTATACACAAAAATGTACCCACCTATCATTCTATCTATACAAAGCATACAAACAAACATTTACAGAAAAAAATAAATACTTAATATCTTTATAATTAAGAAGCTCTGTGAGAGCTTTAAAAAAAATTACAAAAAATGATTATGATGAGTTTACGAGTAGGATATGCAATGATTTAGATGAATTCAACAAGTAAAGCACGTGCAAGTAGATTTTAATTAATACTGTTTAAATTTCGCTGTACCTACTTTATTTTATCTTAAAGGATAGATTTTCGATAATATTAAGATTTGATGGCTCCTCAATGCGTGATCAGCAGATTCACCCAACTATACTTTAATTTCTTAATTTGTATTTTAGGAGAAAAGTAATTTCTAATACAATGTTTTGCATATTCTGATGGATGGTTAAAAAAAATTGGACACAAATAATATTTTCAATTAAAAAAAATAGAAAATGTTACCGGATATAATATTTCCATTATACCTAAATAAAAGCTGAGAAATTTACATTTGACAATTCATTTTATCAAAATTATAGATCCAAACGTTTTTATTTTAAAAGGTTAGGTAATTTTGTTTCATAAAACGAAATATTTATAAAAACGAAATGCCGAAGGCGTCACTAAACGTTGACAATATATCTAGGCGTTAATTGACATCATAAAATCGTGTTATTTTTGTTAACAAAATTGTGTAATTTTCTGGTTTATTGTTTTGTAACTACTACGTTAAGGAATTTGGAAAAAAAGGAAAATTCCTTCATTGTTCTAGATCAGCTCTAACTATATTCTAGTTATCTATTTGCAAAAGTTTTGCCTGCCTATAATATGGTAGTTTTTTTTTGATTTTTTGTTCCACAAGTTCCTCTCCTAATTTATTTCAATAATTTTGTCAGAAGGTGTGTCAATAAAACATCCTTGTTGATTACAGCAGGGACATTTAAATATAGAATATTAATACTCTTGTACATATACAGTGATGGGCTAAAATATGGAACAAATTCATTTAAAAATCAGGTATTCATTTTTTGAAAAAACGCTCGGACACGTCGATTATAATTCTTTCTTCCGGATTTTTTGCCTCAAAAAGAAATTATACCGGGTGTGTCAAAAAGTAGATGTAGCAAAATTTTTTTGTTTTTTAAATAGAACCCCCCTATTTTTACTTATTACCCTAATTCTACGTCAAATTCTGCGCATAATTCATGTAGCATACTCTATCCTTATCTCTAACGGTTTTAGAGAAAAATTACATCATAAAAAAAAATTCTTTAAAAAAAGGTTAAAAAATTAGTTTATTAGGTGTTGAAAATGCAAACCATTAACTTCTTGACAATATGCTAATCTACTTAAAAACCCTTCTAAAACATTATTTACAGTATTTTCATTAATTGGCCTAATTTCATATCTAATTTTAAATTTTAAGTCTTACAAATTTTGTGGTTTATCCTTATACACTTTTGATTTCAAATGACCCCAAAGAAATAAATCCATGGGTGTAAGTTTGGGAGATCTTGCAGGCCATTCTATGGGTCCTCTTCTACCTATCCATCGTTCGGGAAATACAGTATTCAAATACTCTCGTACTTGTCGAGCAAAATGAGGCGGAGCACCATCCTGCTGAAACCAAATAGACGCTTCTGGTAGATGAGGCTGATTCGGATTTGGAAAATCCGCTGCTAGTGTGGGAATTAATTCATTTTGAAGAAATTGTAAATACCGGTACCGAGAGTATTTGAATACTGTATTTCCCGAACGATGAATAGGTAGAAGAGGACCCATAGAATGGCCTGCAAGATCTCCCGATCTTACACCCATGGATTTCTTTCTTTGGGGTTATTTGAAATCAAAAGTGTATAAGGATAAACCACAAAATTTGGAAGACTTAAAATTTAAAATTAGATATGAAATTAGGCAAATTAATGAAAATACTGTAAATAATGTTTTAGAAGGGTTTTTAAGTAGATTAGCATATTGTCAAGAAGTTAATGGTTTGCATTTTCAACACTGAATAAACTAATTTTTTAACCTTTTTTTAAAGAATTTTTTTTTATGATGTAATTTTTCTCTAAAACCGTTAGAGATAAGGATAGAGTATGCTACATGAATTATGCGCAGAATTTGACGTAGAATTAGGGTAATAAGTAAAAATAGGGGGGTTCTATTTAAAAAACAAAAAAATGTTGCTACATCTACTTTTTGACACACCCGGTATAATTTCTTTTTGAGACAAAAAATCCGGAAGAAAGAATTATAATCGACGTGTCCGAGCGTTTTTTCAAAAAATGAATTTGTTCCATATTTTAGCCCATCACTGTATATATATAATCAATTATTTTTAAACTAATTTTGTCATGCAGTAGTATGAAACAAATTAATTTTAAATTAAATCTTAAGTACCCACTTTTAAAACTATACCTATAAAAAAGCCACCCCCCTCTTCTTCTATACCTAGACCCTCGACACGTTACTTGACGTTACTGAAACCAACATGCAGGAGCTTTTACTGGAAGACTTCCTGTATGAGTAGTTACAGCCAGCCAAAAGTACATAAGCGAAAGAGAATGATGGCATCAAGATTATTATAATATGCCAATCACAATTATTTTGTACTTCCTGTTTGTCCATCAGACAACTTTAAATAAGAACAGTTAGAATGTTATAAGTGCCAACTTGTATAGCTACTTAGGGAGACGTCGATCGAATTGGCGACAAGAAGTCGCAAATTTATTTTAATATAATATAATAAAAATATGAATAGTGCTAAATTTTGCTAATGATTTGTGCTGAATTATAGGTATAATATGTCCTTTTTCAAATCCTACAAATCCTACAAATTTGGCAGCATTTTAATTTTAGCAGTGCTAAATTGCTAGTTCTTTTTTAGAACTGTACCTACTACTCTAGTTTGCCTGGAATATTTATATGCATGGTAGATTAACAATTTTACCTTTTTGGAAAATTTGTAGAAAAATTTCTGTTGTTTGATTTAATTCAACAATTAAATTGTAAATTTTAGAGATAAAGTGGGCTTTTGACCAACTAAAAGCCGAAGATAAAGTAATTATGTTTTATCATTCTAACTGAATTTCTTTTGTTTATTAGGGCTATTATAAAATTGACTCAATAATTGGTAAATTAAAAATGTCTGTATATAGGCCAACAAAGCATAATAATAACGTCTTTGTTTGCTAGTTTTGCTTCAAGTAATAAAGACAGGGATGATTTTTAAAATGATTTATTTATAATTATAAAATTAAGCAATAATATAGGCAATATAGCTTTGTTATACAATTGCAGCTGATCCCAACCTTTTTTATAACCTAATTAGAATACCTATCTCTATATTATTATAGGTCATTTCAAAACAAAGACTATTTAAGTATACAATTTAAATTTTTGCCAAAAGATAATATAAAATTTTGAGAATAAGTATTGAAAATATTTTTATCATACCTAGATTGATATCATTATTTAGATATTATTTTATAATTATAAGTCTGTTTCCCATTGCCTGACAGCTAAGAACCCTCATTAAAAATGCAAAACACAAATTTTAGCTTACCGGGTGGCATTTTTGTATCGAGCGTCCAGTAAGCCGCATTCGTGATTGCTATACCTCGGCACGTATCGAGCGTTCGGTACTACGACAACAGTCGGACTACCGTACGCTCGATTAGGCTGAAATCTTGTTTTTTTTTTTATTTTTGTATTTTAAAAATTGCTCTGGGTAACAACGAACAAACCGGTTGCCAATATGCCTTTTAAACGGAATTTGTTCCTCTAGTTATCGCCTCCTTATAACCCTCTACTTATAAGAAAAACGCTAAAAAAAATTGACGCTTATCAGTCAAAAGTTGACAGTCGTATGGTAGCTTGACAATCGACGATAGACAGACCTCGGTTAATGCGAAATTACCCGAATGCGGTGTACTGGACGCTCGATACAAAAATGCTACCGGGTGAACATATCACTTTTCGCCTGAAATTAACAATACAGGAAAATTAAACACTATATACACCCCTAATTTTACCTTTCACAATAGGGTCGTAAAATTGTAAAAACAGGACAAGCCGATGATTTAGAATAAATCTTCGGACAGTGGCGGTCGTTTAGGTTTTTATTTATGAAATATAAATTTCATTTGTTTCCTGCCCGTGTTGTAAATAAATTACACATAGTAAAAACTTTATCTGATTTGGTTCTAGCCGAAATAAATGCTTGACGAGAGCTTTAAATATTTTTAGCTTGATATATCTTTTGTACTGAATGTCCTTCGTTAACCCAGGTTTCGTCCAAATAAAAAATTATCCTTTTTTCACTTCTATATCTGCTCATATCTCTTAGATACTGTCGTCTCCAAAAAAGGGATCCCTCCTAGCAGTGGCGGCTCGTGGGGTAGAGCCACAGTGCCATGGCACTACCTGCCCTCCTGTCCAGCGTCCTGCCCTTTACAAATTACCAAAAACTATTAAAATTAATATTCTCCTTTTTAAAGCAATTAGCAAAATAATTTAAAAATGGAACACAGTCGGGTGCAAATTTCCATCTATTGAGGAAGCGATTATGCGTAAAACGGTAACGTAGCTTTAGCGCCAAAGCGACGAGGCACACGGGAGGCCCGAAGTTATGACGTAATTGCCATAACACACCAATAAAAAACATAGGAAAATGACCTTGAATGCGAGCAGGAAAACATCTCCGTGTAGCCAGGCTCTTTGACCCCGTTTGACGTTTCAAATTCAAACAGTTGTTTGTCCGCGTCGTGTCGTGTAAGGTTGTTTGTAAACTAAATAATTTTCGTTCGGCCGGCTGATGTAATAGAAATATTTAGGGAAAAAATACTTGGGTGTGCGGTTGTGATAAATCTAATAGACTATTTTGTTTTATGTGTGTTTTATTTGATGGGGGAGCAAACTTGGTCTCAAAAAGGTACAGATGATTTGGTCCATATCTGGGAAAAAATGAAGACACATGAAAAATCGAAGGTACATTTAAACAATATATTTAATTTCAGTATGCTTGGTAAAATTAACATTAAAACTAAATTAAATTCTGCATATCACAATGAAATAATGAAGAAAACGAACAAATTGATAAAAACAGATACATATTAAACCAAATTATAAACTGCGTTCGGTTTGTGGTTCTTTCGGTCTATATAGTACACTCTACCTACAGTTTTTTTTTTTAAATTCAAGATATGATTGTAAATTCATAAATTAAATTAGGTGCCTTTTCGCTTATTTTTCCTACTTCAAAAGCAAGAACTATTAACAAAAAAGGGCGTGGCACCCAGAATTTTTTTGCCTGCGGCGCTAAGGGTTTACCTGGCCCTACTTCACTAAAATGGCACAAGCCGCCACTGCCTCCTAGCGACTGTTTAAGAGGGGCTACAGTTCCAGATTTTCTTTCCCTAGGAAGCCTATAGATTGTTGATTCACTAACTCCCGTCATGTAAGCACATGCACATGCTGATACTAGGTTTCTGACAGTACTAGATGACATTTAAAACTGTTGTCTTTGCTTTTAGGTCAAGCACAGCTTTACAAAACACTGGGGAATAATTATTCGCCATTTTTGTATTATTTTTATAATATACACACAAGCTTTCGATAACACGTTAAAAATAAAACTAAACTACCTCACTTGAAGTTGGAAATATTCTATGACATAAGCCACCTACCTGTTGTGACGGACCTAACCCAGGTCTGTTGGTTCTTGACAAAATTCGGAGAAAAAACCTATTCCTAATAATAATTATAATGATAATATTGATATTAATATTAATAATAATAATAATAATAATAATAATAATAATAATAATAATAATAATAATAATAATAATAATAAAATAATTATGTAAATCCGATGTAATATGCGAGGCGCGCGGTGCCGCGAACGCTCCGGCGTCGTGTACCTCAGCCAGAGTTTGGAACGTCCGCACAAAGAGGAGACGAGAAGAGCGTCGCGTCGGTCGGGGGGGAAACTATAAAAGCCGGAGTCACGTCAGGAATAGGAAGGTTTTGGTTTTCTGTTCAAACTATCACCAGCTTTAAAAAATATTCAGGGGCTTTTTTTGCTTGTATTCTCAGGGGGTAAAATATTCTGGACTCCGTTCTATATAAGTTTTCACAAGTTTAAAAAATCATTTTTTTCTTGAAATACCACGAACTTCTAAACAAATTGAAATAAAGGGTGACCTAATTTTAACAAGAACAAACATGGAAGTAAATTATTCACCATATCAACAAATTCTTTCTTTCTTTTAATTATTAATGTGGGAAATTATTTAGTCTTACCCAAGCTACCTAAAAGGGGGATCTCTTGACAGACCAAGCCTTCGCCTTTTGCGTCTCCTGGTTTCACTAGATCTATAAGTAGGTTTCCCGATTGGCCTTACCACTTCCAGGTCGCGGTGGGTGTTCTCATTTTGTCAAAAGTTAATTTTAGGGTCTAAAATGTTCTAATCTTAAATTTTTTTCTAAATCTAAACTTGATAAGCTTTAAACCACGCGTGGGTTTCACTAAGGACGTCGGTCGGTATTTTGTTAAAGTATATTAATTTATAAAACCTTAAGTTATCTGAAAAAATCTAGATAGTGAAAATTAAATTTTAAAACGACAAAATGAACGTAAATTATAAACTATATTAAAGGATTATTTTTTCTTGTCAATTATTAAATTTGTGGGGGGGTTTATTACTTAATTGGGGTCTCTAGACAAAGTCCAAACCTTCCCTCTCTTTTGCGAACCTGTTTCTTACCCTTTCCTCTATACAGTGTGGGTTTTTCGGCTTACGGAAATTACCTTACTGTAATCCTTGTTTTTCCTACAGTGTGGGTTTTTCGGCTTACGGAAATTACCTTACTGTAATCCTTGTTTTTCCTACAGTGTGGGTTTTTCGGCTTACGGAAATTACCTTACTGTAATCCTTTTTTTTTCCTACAGTGTGGGTTTTTCGGTTTACGGAAATTACCTTACTGTAATCCTTGCGTTTCAACTATAGTGTGGGTTTTTCGGTTCACGGAAATTACCTTACTGTAGCTTCCTAGTTTCCTTACTATCCGTTCTTTTGTCTTTTCTGTTTTAGTTAAAGCTTCTATTTGAACGTTCAGCATCGCGTCACTTTTGCAATCATCAATTAAACGTTATCAACGCCGAATATTGTCTTAGCAAGGGCCGGGACCCATTAAATAATATTCATATTATTCACAAATAAACGGTTACAAATGTTAATAACTAAAATTCATAAAGTTAAACTCAGAAACGGCGCCATTACCGTGAGACTCTAACGGACTACGCGTTTTCATAAGAATAAGTTAAATTAATATTCACAAATACAATTCTGACAGTAGCTAAACCTGTTTTAAACCCTACTAAAATAAATACCTACGACATTGTTTCTTTCTAAAACTTTTTTCCTAAGGGTTTTTCATGTCGCATAGGCAGGGTGTTCCGTGTCGCGAGGGGTAGGATTTTTTATATTACGCGATTTGTGAATTCTATAGCAGGCCTTGGAAGACCCGGAAGTCAGTATATGTTTCTTATTATTACAGGCATTATTCTTCAGCGTTTAATAATAAATTTGGGTTTCCACGTATGTTGATCATATCATTTGTAACGTGGGCGAGATTTTCAGGTCATAATAGTCTACGCTGTTCTGAACCACTTCTAAAAGGACAAGGTGCTTTAAATACAACCGCATGTTTTCAATTAGGGGGCGCGCAGTAAGAAGACGCTAGGTCAGTACTTCTTATTATCGGTATAAAGCGAAACACAAAAGCCTAAAGATGTAATTATTGTTTTTAGAAAAATTATTCAAAGAAAAAAACATCTTTTTAGGATAAGTGTGTCGCCCGTCCCTTTTTCTTAAACCTTAAAGCCCCCGAAGGGCTATAAATTTTAAAAACTCAAGTGTCGACCATTTAACCATAACAAAGAACTGTTGGTAAACGATCTTTTAGAAACACATGGGTAAAATTGATGGGCATCTGGGAGTTGTTAGGGCAGGCGTGCCCGGAGGTCCCTAAAGTCAACACTAAATTCTTAACAAAGAAAAAGCTTCTATTTCCTTCTTCTCACATCTGTTCTCTGTTATAGGTAACAAACTCTAATGCGGAGATTCTGGACGACCGCGAAGGTGTACCAACTATTACAGGTTCGCAAATAGAAATATTTTTATAAATTTCGGAAAGTCCCTTTTTCATTTAATTTGACAAACGAGTTTTTAATTATTAAATACCGGTAATCTCTGTGCACAGATTATTATTTAAATTATTTTATGGCCAACGACGCATTGAGGGCGGGTTTTACGATAGGCTTCTTTCCCTTTCATTCATACCATTGTTAGACAGTGTCGGGGTTTGCTAAGGTTTAGCAAATCATTAAAATTAAAATTAAATTAAAAATATCCATGGTAGAGATTGAGTGAGTTGTCTCTAACCCGGTTTAGATTCGTAGGCCTGTAGGTTTTCCAAGCCCTCCCTTCGCGCCGAGTTCTGGACTACTGTCCATGCTGGGGGAACTCGACGGGTTTCGACCCGTGGAGGTGTGGGGATCTTTACTGTGTTTTGCGACGACCTCCCTTTCCACTGCTAGGATTTGATTATATCTCTTTTATGTTAGCAATCCCGACGCTTACGTTATTCTGCTTACTATTAAAGCGTGGCTGTTCGGTATGGCCCCCCTTTTTCTAATAACTGTATACACGAGATTACGTTAGAGATTGTAAGAGGAAAGTGCGGGCCTGTTCCGCGTTTTCCTTCAACGAGGGACGGAGGACTACTGTCTAGGGCGACAGCCCATCCTAGCAACCGTATGAGGGAAACCTATAGAGATAGGCTACTGCCTAGGGCGACAGCTCCTTAGTCTCGTCCAGTGCACGGGGTAGGGGAACCTTTGGAAATTGGAACATACTCGATTTTCTTTGAACAGTCGATGACGACTACCGCGAACCTTTTCTTCCAAATTTAATTGCTTTAGCGTTCAGCCACTTGTCGGGTTCATAAATTTTTTCTATAATTTTATACATTGCTGGAAAGATGGTTTTTCGGGATCCCTTGTCTTTCAATGCGTCTTTTTCTCGGTGTAATACTTCATATTGATTTTATCAGCGATTTTGGGTTACATAACGAACGGGTTACAAATAAACACAACGTGCGCATAGGGTCAAACACAACGTAGGGTACTTTGCGTTATATTGGGTCCCAAGAACTAGACGGTCATCCGAGCCATTCCTTAAATTGCACATGTGTATGTTGCTGCACGAATCATAATAATTAATACCTAAATAAATTCTATTAAACTATACCCATTTCTAATAACACGTATGAACTTTAAGGATTGGTAAATTAAAGATTCTCCGCGTGGAATCGTGAGACACTTCTGTGTGTTAACTCGGACCTCTAGGGGACCCCCATTTTTTGTTCTTTCTGGTTTTGATTTATTTAAGTAATAATTTAAAATTAGAATGGACATTAAAATGATTATAAATATTATTTATTACAAATAGTATTTATAATAAATACCAGCAAATATCTGCTTTTTATTTCTTCTGCTTTGGCAGGGGGCGGTAACGTTTCACTGTATACCTACCTATGCAATAATAGATAATTTAATTATTTAAGATCAGGTACCTGTTACTGTTACGCTTATGGTTTATTCAGGTTTTACGACTCATGACCCTCAGCTGTGCTGTCAGGCTTTAATAAATATTAGTGATTTAAAATATAATATTTCAATATTTTTTTTCTCCTTAAATCTTTTTAGATAGTATAAAAAAAATATTAATAATAATAATTAGTTTAATGCACCATTTTTTTTTTCTTTGGCCACGCTTTGCCCGATGGCATGTCTGGATTTCTAAATTATTCGGATTACGTGTACATGCTAACACCTCGGTAAATTTTGAAATCAGATATAGATATTAACAAACTATTTCTTAAGTCAACAAACTATTTGTTAAAAGCAAATATGCATTGACTGTAGATATACTTGATTAATCACATTTATGATATCTATAGGTCCAATAAAAACATTTTATTTTTACAGGGTCAAACTCACATAAAAAGCAACCGAAAAAGGATTTAAAATATTCGGGTATGTGCAGTGTGCACCCTTTCTTCACGTAACTGTATAAAGCACATTTAGTATTTGCACAAAACTAGCTCAGGCACGCTGCTTGTGAGATGCATAGGCTTAGCCTGAAATTTCATACCGTGCTAGCAAAAATTATTTGCATCAAACAAAGATAGAGGGCTTGGATTAAAAAACGTAGGGCTTGGTTTAGATCACAATGATATGGGGACGATATATCTAACCAAATCTAGGTTAAAATTTTATCAAATTCATATTATGACATGATATGCCAAACTAATGAGTAATAAAATAAGTAGACAAATACAAATTGATTTTTGTTGTTTACAAAATTAACAAAGTAAGAATATACAGAAAGAAAAAAAAATAATTACATAAATTGCGGAAATTGGCCACCGCCATGCTCCAAGCATAAATTCACACGTCTCTTCATATTTTCGAAAGTGTTGACCAGCATCTCTGGAGAAATGTTACCACATTCTTGGATAATCCTTTCTTATAATTGTTCTAAATTTGCAATTGGTGTTTTAAAAATAGTGTTCTTTAAATGAGGAACAACGAAGTAATCCATAACCGTTAAACAAGGTGATCTAGGTGGCAATTCAGTGTCTGATCGAAAACTGATCAATCTGTCGTCGAAAAAATTGCGTCAGTAGTTAATAGTTTCGGCGGCTGTATGGGCGGTTGCACCGTCCTGTTGAAAATTTCCAAAACGTAGTTCGTCGTCAAGTAATTGCTCCACAAATGGATTCAAAATATTGTCTTTATACCGCTGTGCTGTAACTGTATCAGGCTTCATCCGAAAAAAATGTCAGGTCTAATAAATCATTTCTTTCTAATAAATTTTGGGTAAACCATTAAGATTCCTGCGTCTTTTAAAATCTGCGGCTTGCATTTCTTGGAATACTTGCACTTTATAAGGAAATAAATTTAGCTGCTTCTTAAGAATAGTCCTGCATGTTCCAAAAGATCGGCGTTTTATACAATTTGTTGGCGTATTTTGCATTATTTCACGAACGTTTGCAACAAGTTCTTCTGTTCTTACCGATTGTCTTCCTGCTCCTTTTTTGTGTTGTATAGAACCTGTTTCCCTAAACACAGCCACGGTTTTTTTTCAGACAATGATAAAAATCCCCAGCAATAAAAGCAACGTTAGGAAAATGTTCGTGAAAATCGTCCATGCACAATGAATTGTTCAAGAAATTGGAAAAATTAGCGATGAACAAAGATGACGGAATAACTGATTGATATTTAATTCAGGTAGTTACTGACACCCAACAGGTATTAAGCTCTATATACGGCTAAACATAACCTCCTTAGATGCAAGGCCCTCTTTGATGCAAATAATTTTTGCTCGCACGGTACTAGCATAGCATAGAGAGACAAAACCAAGCAAAACCATTCAATGAAAATATTTTACCGCTCATAATTTCGTACGACGTACAAATCTGTAACGAGCTACGCGGAACGTTGCCCATGATAAACATTCAGCAAACGCAAATATCCGTCCAAAGGCACTTCGCATCTTGGCATTTACATCGCGGTCCGAGCCTCGCTCTCGACCATTTACGTGGGATGTCTAGATTTACTTAGTTTATGAGAATAGGCAGGTTTACTTCTTTCCTGGCCCGTTAATTACATAAAAGGTGCGATTACAAGAAACATTCTGGCCTCACTCTAACTAACGTAAGTACGATTAAGTAAATGACCCGCTTTATAAAGGATATTATATTCACCTGCCGCTGCTTAATATATTAATTAGCTAAAATATGCTCAGTAAACATATCATGGAAACTCAGTGAGTGCATTCATTAACAACAACCAATTAAGGGCCTGGTTTATCCGAATTTAAATAACTGTATGGACAAAAAATTACCTTATGTATTTATTTATTTTAATTTGGTTACATTGAACTGTTCTGCAGTAGATCAATCGATTTAAAAATTCATGTTGTACATTTAGTACTTTTTGTGGAGAAATTTCTTGTTTTAAATGTCACTCTGTTGACCCCCGCCTATCTATCCACCGCCCCCGAAAAATTGTACATGAGTACTCCCTTACATGAGCAGCATAATGCGGGGAGTACCATCCTGTTAAAAACATAAGGTCAAACTTGGTAAATCAAGATCATTATCATCTGGAAATAAAGTAGCGAGAGCTGGAACCAGATCATTTCGTAAAAAAATTAGACCATTCTTCCACAATTTTAACATTATGGTTTAATTATGGATTCACAGCTTACTTTTATTCCTCACATCCAGAACACCCTCTCTAAATCTCTTCAACTTCTCGGATTTATAAAGCGCGTTACCGTTGTCTTCACGAATACTAAAGCTATTATGCTATTAAGCAACTATATTGCTCATTAATAAGAACTCATCTCGAATACTCTTTTTGTGTCTGGAATCCTTGCTATAATGTACACATTCAGAAGTTAGAGAGAGTTCAACATAAATTCTTAAAATACATAGCTTTTAAACTTAATGCACCACAACTAACATATTCTCAGCTGGAATCTAATATTCAGATCAGATCACTCTCTCAACGCCGAGATCTAATAGACCTTAAAATGTTATATAACATATTACACAATAAATATAATTGCCCTCTTTTTCTTGAAAAAATAGGGTTACATGCACCTTCAAGGGAAACACGTCTAAGAAATACATTTTCAATATTTCCTCATAGATCTAATTATGGTCAAAATAGTTTTATATCAAGGTCAGGCAGACTGGCCAATGAGCATCCCACACTTGATTTCTTTTTAAATAGATCTAATTTTATGCGAAAACTTCATACTGTAATGTGAAATCTCTCTAATTTTATATCATTGCTGAATGCTACGTTTTTCTTAATAAATTAATTAAAATATGTTAACTCTGCGTTCGGATTAAGATTATTTATATTTTTGTGAAATTGGGCAGTGTCCGTGAATAAATAAATAAATAAATAATTTATGACTTCTACAAATGACAATTCTTATCTTTATACTGTCTTACAGACATAGAAATGATTTTACAAAAAAATTTAAAAAATCCTCGACACCTCTTTAGAAGGCCTTTTTCTTCTTCCTCATTTTATTTGGTTGTTTAGACATCCTTTAGTAACTTTCTTCATATGCTCAGCATGTTTTAACTCTCCTCAACCTTTTTTATTTATGTCACTTCTACATTTTAATTTTTCAATGCCATAAAAGCTCCATTAAGGTTTTATACCATTTTCTCTCCTGCTAATACCATCAGCATTATATAAATTTTCTGTCTCCTGATGATGAACGTTTCTACGTTCGAAACATGTAGAGACCCCTAAAGAATTTCTATATTCTAGACTTTTAGTTTTTTCTTTCTTTCCTATACTTTCAACTCCACTTAAAGCATGGACTACTTCTTCAAATTAAATTTAGATATATTTTTCCAGTGAGGCCCAAAAAAAAAAAGAAAAATGGTACGATTACCCTATTTATAACAATGCTCGCCCATACATTGACCTTTTTATTATACTGGGTGTGATATTCCATGAGCCGTTTATTAATCTGGCCATTTAAAGAAAACGTAGCTTTATCTAAAAAACAAAGTTTTTTGACAATTCGCGAGTGCTTCTCTGTTAGCTCAATTAGTATATATTTCACAAAATTGCTCGTGCCTATCAGGACTATCGTCCAATAAGTCCAATAACTTACCATAAACGTATTATATTAAATTACCAAATTTATTTCTTCAAAAACCACCGGCTTATCAACAAGCGCTTCCTGAAATTTTTTGGATTTTTTTAAATCTAGTGCAACTGACGGCTTTGAAGGATAAACTGTGTTACTGAACACCAAACAATACAGATATCTTTGAAAACGCAAGTTAACCGTTTTTTGGTGAAAAAAAAGGCCCTATTATACCGTGCGAGCAAAAATTATTTGCATCAAAGAGGGCCTTGCATCTAAGAACGTAATGCTTAGCCGTAGAGCTTAATACCTGTTGGGTGTCCGTAACTACCTAAATTAACAATCAATTAGTTATTCCGTTATCTTTGACAGTCGTTACAAGTAATTTGGTTCATCGCTAATTTTTCCAATTTCTTGAACAATTCACACAATGGGCTTTACGGAACAGCACAAAACATTCATGGTTGAAGCGTATTTTCGAAACGGGGTTAGAGTAAATGGTGAGTGGCAATACAATCCGGGTTTGTGCATGGACGATTTTCACGAACATTTTCCTAACGTTGCTTTTATTGCTGGGGATTTTTATCATTGCCTGAAAAGAACCGTGACTGTGTTTAGGGAAACAGGTTCTATACAACACAAAAAAGGAACAGGAAGACCATCTGTAAGAACAGAAGAACTTGTTGCAAACGTTCGTGAAATAATTCAAAATACGTCAACGAATTGTATAAGACGCCTGTCCCATTTTCATTTATTTTATTTTATTTTTATTTTTCTTTCTGTATATTCTTACTTTGTTAATTTTGTAAACAACAAAAATAAATTTTTATTTGTCTACTTATTTTATTACTCATTAGTTTGGCATATCATGTCATAATATGAATTTGACAAAATTTTAACCTAGATTTGGTTAGATATAATCGTCCCCATACGATTGTGATCTCAACCAAGCCCTACGTAATCCAAGCTCTCTTTCCTGTTTGATGCAAATAATTTTTGCTCGCACGGTATTATTTAAAAAAGTGTTATGTTAGGCATTGCATGACAAATGAAATTATCTGGAACACTTAACAGTTTATAAGTTACCAGAACGATCGATTATTTCAAAAGCTGGTCAAAATGTCATGATATCTAGGAAACTAATGAATTTAGGCATAATGTATGGTTAATAAAAAATGTTCTAAATTAACTAAACGATCAAAATAAGTAATAATATTGTTCCATTTAAAAAAATATAACTTTAATTCTCCACAACTTTTTGGGCGAACCTGTATATTCCAATTTATTACGGATATGTAGATTTTTAAAAGCCTCACAACTTTTATACCGTGCGAGCAAAAATTATTTGCATCAAAAAGGGCCTTGCATCTAAGGACGTAATGCTTAGCCGTAGAGCTTAATACCTGTTGGGTGTCAGTAACTACCTGAATTAACAATCAATCAGTTATTCCGTCATCTTTGACAGTCGTTACAAGTAATTTGATTCATCGCTAATTTTTCCAATTTCTTGAACAATTCACACAACGGGCTTTCCGGAACAGCACAAAGCATTCATGGTTGAGCGTATTTTCGAAACGGGGTTAGAGTAAATGGTGAGTGGCAAGACAATCCGGGTTTGTGCATGGACGATTTTCACGAACAATTTCCTAACGTTGCTTTTATTGCTGGGGATTTTTATCATTGCCTGAAAAGAACCGTGGCTGCGTTTAGGGAAACAGGTTCTATACAACACAAAAAAGGAACAGGAAGAGCATCTGTAAGAACAGAAGAACTTGTTGCAATCGTTCGTGAAATAATGCAAAATACGCCAACAAATTGTATAAGACGCCTGTCCCAAGAAGTGGGAAGATCTTATGGAACATGCAGGACTATTCTTAAGAAGCAGATACATTTATTTTCCTTATAAAGTGCAAGTATTCCAAGAAATACAAGCCGTAGATTTTAAAAGACGCAGGAATTAATCTCAATGGTTTACCCAAAATTTATTGGAAAGAAATGATTTATTAGACCTGACATTTTTTCGAATGAAGCCTGGTTCCTGGTTCCACCTCTCCGGTCATGTGAATTCTCAGAATTCACGCATGTGGAGTAATGAAAATCCCCATGTTTTTGAGTCCACATTGCACCCTCAAAAAATTGGTGTCTGGTTAGCTGTTTCCCGAAGAAGAATTGTTGGTCCTATTTTTTTCCATGACATAGTTACAGCACAGCGGTATAGAGACAATATTTTGAATCCATTTGTGGAGCAATTACTTGACGACGAACTACGTTTTGGATATGTTCAACAGGATGGTGCAACCGCCCATACAGCCGCCAAAACTATTAACTACTTACGCAATTTTTTCGAGGACAGCCGACAGATTGATCAGTTTTCGATCAGACATTGAATTCCCACCTTGTCTAACGGTTATGGATTACTTTGTTTTTCCTCATTTAAAGAACACTATTTTTAAAACACCAGTTGCAAATTTAGAACAATTACAAGAAAGGATGATCCAGGAATGTGGTAACATTTCTCCAGAGATGCTGGTCAACACTTTCGAAAATATGAAGAGACGTGTGAATTTATGCTTGGAGCATGGCGGTGGCCAATTTCCGCAATTTATGTAATTACTTTTCTTTTTCTTTTTGTATATTCTTACTTTGTTAATTTTGTAAACAACAAAAATCAATTTGTATTTGTCATAAAATGAATTTGACAAAATTTTAACCTAGATTTGGTTAGATAAATCGTCCCCATTCATTGTGATCTAAACCAAGCCCTACGTTTTTTAATCCAAGCCCTCTTTGATGCAAATAATTTTTGCTCGCACGGTATAAGACATTTTTGCTAACTCCTGTATCTTTTGAAACTATCGACCGTTCTGATAATTTCCCCTAACCCTGTATACAGTACCACAACATGAAAAACCTTCTTCTCTTGCCTCCCTGTTCCTATTATTGTGACGGAATATGTTAAAAAGAAATTATCAAATAACACCGGTAGAATGGCCGTAGGGTACCGTTAATATTAAGTAGATTTCTCCATTACGGGCCTGAGTTACTGTTTACGCTCAGCGAGCGTATCGTCGAGTCTTCAAAGAGTATTTCAACAAATAACTTCGATTTTGTTGTGTTTATTATTTTTATGTGTTCTAAGGCCCTGTTTAATGATTTACCTGACATTGGCAAGTACAAACTTAATTATTTTTGACATGTTTTGTTATTTAATCGATGCGCGTAAAATTCGCGGTTAAAACGACTTCGGTACCTACTTTAAAAACTTATAAAATTAATTTTATTATGCGTGGTGTTATGACTATGACTAATTCGGTAAACATTTTATATTGCAGATAAAATTCAGTAAACTCAGTTAGTTCAGGTGTCAATTATTGTTTGGATCCTTAGCATGGGTAACAAACGATTTAAGTTTTATTAAGGGTTAATGGCAGGAAAGATATATTTATTAGAATGTACTTTTTTTTTACATCCAAGTATTTTTTTTTTAAATAATAAATTTAAATAATGCCCTGTGAGCCACAACAATTATAATTTTATTGACTACGAATTTTGTAACTATGAAAATTGGAACTTTTATAACGTTAGTTTTCCTTTTTTAAGTTTCTCTTTAAGTGCTATTTTTTTAAATTGTCGAGCCACTTGAGGCGTTGTTGCAAAAGTACAGATTTAGTACTATTATTAAGGTCAGAACATATTTTATTATCTATGTTGTCAGTGACATTACCTGTGGCTAATTACTTTAAATAATAATTATTTTATTATCCTAAAAATTTTTTTACAGGAATTCGGTTAAACAGTGTTAATTTACGTACGACACACATTATTTAATTCAAAAGGTTGTAATTAAAATCTTGTTTGTGATCCCTAAGTTTGAAATTCCGCAATTAAAAACGATACTATACATTCCTGCCTAGTTTCTGACTTTTTTTACTTGTGCATTTTCACTCCAGTTTATAAGTATGTACGTACATAATTATGTGCTAAAATTTTAAATTCTATAAATTTTACTTAGGTACTTTAAGATTTGTAAATTTTGCCCCCATTTATTTTTATATAGGTTTCCCATTACTAACAGTTCATATACATTTCAAATAGCAATAGGTATTAAATTCAAAATATATTAAATAAAATATTAGACAGGTGTTATTAGGTAGATACGACGATTATAGTAGCCACCAGAATTAACAAATTAAATATTGGCAAGGGTTAAGTTTCCACAAGACATTTTTTTTAGATGTAAAACCATTTTGATTCATATTTTTATTGCGTTTTGCAAATTTGAATTCTAAAATAATTTATTTGTTAGATTTTATTCTGAATTGCAGATTTTTTCTAAAAAATGACATACCGTTATGTCATAACACTCATAACTATTTAACCTTTATTGTAATAGTTCGTCTTTTTTAGAATTATTTATAGTGTGGTAAGAAACATATTTGGTGTACAAATAATTGCCCTATAGCAAAAAGAGGTAATGTATAATATAGTTTTCATTCGGTCTATGCCTTTAGCCTAGTTGCGAAAATATTCATAATAGCACAAGAGCCATAAATAAACCTAATCAAATATAAAATTCCTTTAAAAAATCTCATATACACAATTTTTAGGGGGTAGAAATTGACCTTAAAATTTCGCAAAAATTAACACTTTTGCGTGAATCTTAGGAACGTTGCTTGTAATTAATTCATTAATTTTATTACACATGAGGAATATTATAAAATTCAATAATAATTAAAGGGGACAAGTTCTATCGACCTTATTATTTCGATTTTATATAAAAAAATAAGGAGCTTTTAAAACATTTTTTAATTTAAGTTTTTGATTGAGTATCAAACATTGGCTAGTTGATATCTACACTGTTATATAAAATTGACTGATTGGTTCATTAACACCCAGTCTATGACTTTAAGCTGTATTGCTGCAAATTGGTACTATGCTTACTCTGTTAAAATAAGCAAGTAGGTAATTTGGTATTTTGGGAAATTGTGCCCCTAGGGGGTTAGAAATGGAAGAAGCAACCGCTACAGAAAAAAATATACCTAAGTAAAAATTTTAAACACATTCTTCGCTTGGAACGAATAAACATGTGTTTAGGCATTTACGAAAATTTTGTCCTGTCTGTATCTTTTGTCGTATTTTCTTGAAATTTACCAAAAATACGCTACAACACAAATAATGAAACATGTATTTCTTATTTTTATGGAAATCGTGCCCTAAAGGACTAAAAAAAGGGTATTAAAGTTCCTATTGAAAAAAACAATTTGGCGGACTTCTTGACGTATTTCAATAAATTCTGCCCCTGAGGTCTTTCTAAACGCAAAAGTCCATGAAAAGGTTCTGTGAGCGTTATTACCGATCTGTAATGAAATAGATTCCTATGTTCTGTAATAGTGCTGTGATGATGAATCTATATACAGTATACAGAGTGACCATCAGTAAAGTCCGCATCATATGGGATTTTTTTATTAATAAATAGCTTTATTCGAAATTTGACTTTGGCATCCAGTTCTGCTTCGATCGAGATGAAAAATAAGCCGAAAATAGTAGTCACGTGATTCGCATTATCTGTCAAACTTTAATTTTTTTCCAAAAAATTATTCAAAAATAGGATTATTTTTGAAAATATCGAAAAAGGTTATTAGAAAAAGTTTTTTTAAATGCAGTTTCTAGCCCACATGCAAAATTTCAGCTACATAAGATAGTTTTGATATTTTACCCATATTTTGTAAATTGCACCACTTTTGCAAAATAAGACTCAACGCAACTCAACTCAATATTAGGGTGTATTACTTTCAGACACAAACTACGTTTTCAAAAATACTTATTTTATTAAGTTACTTTATACAGGGCCAAAAACAAATAAACTTTGCATCACACGCGACCAAATCTTAATGGCCCAATTTTGATTTTGTAGAAAAACACACAATTAATATGGCGCTACTTTAAAGAAAATTTATCTGAAATAAAGCATTGTCAAAACTAAGAAGTTTTATGTAGGTTGCGTTGAGTCTTATTTTGCAAAAGTGGTGCAATCTACAAAATATGGGTAAAAAATCAAAATTATCTTATGCAGCTGAAATTTTGCGCGTGGGCTAAAAACTGCATTTAAAAAGAATGTTTCTAATAACTTTTTTCGATGTTTTCAGAAATAACCCCACTTTTGAATTATTTTTTGAAAAAAATAAAAATTTGACAGATAATGTGAATCACGTGACTACTATTTTTTGCCTAATTTTCATCTCGATCGAAGCAGAACTTAATGCCAAAGTCAAATTTCGAATAAAGTTATTAATAAAAAAAAATCCCATATGATGCGGATTTTATTGGTCACACTGTATTTGGTATTATTTTTATGAACAAAGCGAAATAAATAATGTAAGAAAGCAGTAAATAAATTTCTTTTTTAATATAATATGGGTACCTACCTATTAACGGTTCTATTGGGTAGTATGTGTGGTACCCGCAGCTTTGTTTCGATAGCGAATCCATAACAATTGAATTACGCCAGTGGCGCACCCAGGGGGGGGGGGGCAAGGGGGCCTTGCCCCCCCCCCAAAACCCCCAATGAAATTGACTTCAACTATACCCACTAACCCACTAAAAAATGTTTTTGAAAATTTTTATAATGAAAGCATTCCAATATGCGAATTTAAATTATGGAAAGACAAGTTTACAGATAGCAAAGAAATACCCTCCGATATGTTTAAGCTATATATTCAATGTAATGGTATGATATTTCCCAATATAAAAAAAACTTTTGCAAATTTTTGTTACCCTTCCCGTCACCACCAGTACCAGTACCTCTGAAAGGTCCTTTTCCACATTAAAGTACTTAAAATCGTACTTAAGAAATTCCACCGGGCAAGTAAGACTTTATGGTTTGCCAAATTTATTTATTCATAAGAATGTTCCTGTTTCTTGTGAAGAAATTTTAAATAAACTTTCTAAGGGTCGAATAAAATTAGATTTACATATTTAACAAATCCAAAGGTGTTATAAAAAAGTTTTGGTTTCTATTATTTATAAAATATTGTTTATTGTTGTGCTTTGTACTAATTTATATTTTTAAATAAATATATTTGTGTTATGGATATGTCGTCATTACTATTACCTATATTTTATTTGGTAAAAAGAGTGGTATGTTTTGTCCGGAATAATTATTAAAGTGGATATTTTAAAAAGTCAATTTTTTTAGATATTTACCTCGATTGAACTAGCCTATTGCGATCTTCCAAGAGTACCTGTTAAAAAAGCTCCAAAGTTCTAGAAAAATGCGTAACTTAAAAGTTTATTAAAAAATTTGCTTCCGGCACTGGTTGGCGGCCCCCCCCCCCCTAACATAAAATCCTGGGTGCGCCGCTGAATTACGCGAGCGATGACGCGGGTACCCACTAGGTCCTTATAAAACTGTTCACATCAGAACCATGTAAAAAACATAGCGGCCTTATCGCAGAGAAAAATATTCTTTATTTATGCGTTTTTATAGTAGGTATTCATATTCTAAATAAGGATGTGTGCCTATTCAATATTTCAACCTTAACGACATGAATTTAATTTAAATAAATTAAACCAATCCTTCCTTTTTTTCTTGATTTAAGTGAATAATACACCATCTGATACACAACGAAAAATGCATCTGTTTTTTAAAGAAATTGTAAGTAAAAATTTATTAAAATTACTCCCATGTAATTTATACAATAAATACTATACCTTGCTATTGCATTATTTTCTGTTTCTTTAAGACTGACAGCACAGCTGAGGGCCATGAGTCGTAAAACCTCAATAAACCATAAACGTAACAGTAACAGGTACCTGATCTTAAGTAATTAAATTATCTATTATTGCATAGGTATACATCAGGTAGGTGGGGCTTATGTCATAGAATATTTTCAACTTCAAGTGAGCTAGTTTTATTTTATTTTAGTATTGAAAATACTACTGGGTGCGTATATACGGGTATATATCATGAAAAATGAACGCGACATGCGACATGCACATAAATAACACGGCGGTGAAGTATAAACAAACATCCGAGCAGCACAGGATCGATGACATCATCTGCTGAGTATTAATATTGTTTTGTTTTGGGTTTCGGCATTTATTATTATATTTGTTGATATTAAGATAATATGGAAGGGAGAGAGAACAGTAGATGTCTGAGAAACTGAGAACAGTTAGTAGATAGTTATTAATGATACTAGTTCGATGAACACTACAATAAAACGTGTGCAACGTTAAACCACGAGGCGTCAGCCGAGTGGTTTAATTGCATAAGTTTCATTAACAAAGTTCATATCGAACGTGTATCATTCAAAATTTAATCTACGACAGTGCAAATAGATTTTATTCGTCTAAATTTCATTGATATCAGATAACGTTTTCGTAATTTTTAAAATTTTCAGGTGTCCATATTAGTCGATATCATGGTAACCGCATTTTAATTTCGATAAAATTGGAAAAAAATAAACAGTGAATGTCGCTGAAACAAAGCGAAATAGCGCGGCGGTCTTGGCGTATTACACAGAAAGTCGGGGGAGAATGGATATACCAATCCAAAACATTTCATAGCCGACTTAAGATTTAGACATTTTATGAACAAAGAGCACAAGGACCAGCAGGTAAATGGCTGTGTATAGCTAAAGAAATAATTTTGTCGCTATTTTTGAAAAGGTGGTTTTGAGCTCTCTTCAATATGTACTAATATACAGATTATCCTATATTTTTTATTTTAACAAAACAGTCAAATTTACACATTTCTAAGTATAATTTACACATTTCTAAGTATAATAATTTAATTATTATTTCAAACTAAATCGGAGCATCCATGCCGTCATAATAACGCTTGATAGCGGTACGTTACATACTCACAGATAGGAGTAATCTGTGCCGTGACATAATGGTTTCCTTCTCGCCACTGTATGTGGTAGGTATTTTTAATACGCCTATGATACTTGCGTAAGACGCAAGATCTGTGAATTTTTAACGTAGAAACGGTAGAACCACTTATTATTTCAGTTGACTCCACAGATAAATTCTTCGAATTTAGTGATAGTGAAGACACCTTTCTAGACCTTTAATTTGTTAATTCTTTTAAGTATGAACTGTTCTTGAATTGAATAAAATTAATTCAGTTAAATATACAAATCTTTTTTGCACATCTTAAAAACTACATACGAATAAATTTAATAAAATTACATATAGAAACCAAAAAAAATTAAAATAAGAACGTACCATAATATTACAATCTATAGGCTTCTTAGGAAAAGAAAATCTGGAACTGTAGCCCCTCCTAAACAGTCGCCAGGAAGAACACCTATACAAAATGATGAGGATGTGAAAAGTATCATAAGAAGAAAAGTGCATAATTTTTATTTTAATAGAGAGATCCCAACATTAGATAAAAGTTTAAATGCTGTAAAAGAAGACGTCGGAAGAAAAAAATTGTGGCAAATTTTACATCAATTAAATTTTTCTTGGGAAAAACACAACCGAAAGTCAATGTTATTGGATAGAGAAGATATAATTTTTTGGAGACAACAGTATCTAAGGATATGAGCAGATATAGAAGTGAAAAAGGACCATTTTTTATTTAGACGAAACCTGAGTTAACGAAAGACATTCAGTACAAAAGATATGGCAAGATAAAAATATTCAAAGCTCTCTTCAAGCATTTATAGAAGGTTTGTCTACTGGTTTGAAAATACATGCAAGTAAAGGTCGCAGGTTAATAATAACGCATACTAAGGTAGTGAAAGTGGATTTGTAAACGGTGGTTTACTTGAATTTGAGTCAAAATCAACAAGAGATTATCATGCGGAAATTACTGCTGATGTCTTCGAAGAGTATTTTGAGCAAATGGTAGAATTAATTCCCGAAAATGCTGTCATGGTATGTATTAGATAACGCCTTCCTTTGATTTTAGTGATAGTGCAGACACCTTTCTAGACCTTTAATTAGTTAACTCTTTTAAGTATGAACTGTTTTTGTATTAAGCAAATAAAATTAATTCAGTTAAATAATATACTCATCTTTTTTGCACACCTTAAAAACTACATTCGAATAAATTTAATATAAATTATAAATAAAAATTACATATAGAAACCAAAAAAATGAAAATAAGAACGTACCATAATATTACAATTTAAGAGGACAGGTAACTTCATTAAAAAATGGGTTAAAACTGTCGAATTTTTGGCAGACCTGTTCTCTTAAAACGATACACTATTTCACTATCACCTTGTTTTGTTAATGTATAGTATCGGCTACATCAGATAAAGTTTTTACTATGTAATTTTATTTAATTCCCTATGCATTTATTCTGTATTTAATTTTCCGGTGTTGTTTATATTTTGAAACCATTAAAAAGAAAATTTGACGAAACCTGAGCCCTGATGATGGCCTTATAATGGGCCGAAAGCGCTAGGCAATAGCAATAAAATTATGCTCAATACAAAAAGAATGTTTCATTTATTAAAATACTGCGTACAGCCGACTCTCTGTTCAGTATTTAATTTATTTACAACACGGGCAGGAAACAAAAGGAATTTATATTTCATAAATAAAAATCTAGACGACCGCCACTGTCCGAAGTTTTATTCTAAATCATCGGCTTGCTCTATCGTTACAATTTTACGACCCTATTGTGAAAGGTAAAATTAGGGGTGTGCCAAGCTATATAGTGTTTAAACTACCTGTATTGTTACTAAAAAGATATACTTTCAGGCGAAAAATAATATGTTCACCGGGTAAGCTAAAATTTGTGTTTTGCATTTTTAATTAGGGTTCTTAGTTGTCAGGTAATAGGAAACAGACTTTAATCGATAGTAGCTACTATATTTTGCCCGCTTCTGTCGCACCAAATATTAATTGCACACATTTGACTTGTGAAGAAATTATGCAGCTTTTATTTTTTAATTGATAACGGTGTATGTTTACAATTTATCAAGTACAGGGTTTTGGGCGCCGAATGTTTTATTACCTAAACACATCGAATATACAGGGTTTTTCCGTATATTTTGGAGCACCCCTGGAGCTTTTATTTGAAGACCTAGAAAAAACTTTAAATTACCAAAGTTGCATGATTTCTCCTGAACTGCCAGAATTTGTTATCGGACAAAACAAATGAACATCGTAAATTTGTTTAATAATGCCAATGTCGATGTTTTAAAATGGAACACCCTGTATATTAATTTTTTTTTAACTCCTCACTCTTTTCTGATTCCAAATATGTATATATGTTATATGTTTGTTTCATAAATTATTATCATTATTTATATCAATTATTGTTACTGAATAAGCATTATGTTCTAGCATGTTTTCCTCACACCAATATAGATTTTCTAATCCGCAATATTTTGAAATGAAATTTAGCCTAAACGACTAAAGTAAAGATATAACATATATACATATTTGGAATCAGAAAAGAGTGAGGAGTTAAAAAAAAATTAATATACAGGGTGTTCCATTTTAAAACATCGACATTGGCATTATTAAACAAATTTACGATGTTCATTTGTTTTGTCCGATAACAAATTCTGGCAGTTCAGGAGAAATCATGCAACTTTGGTAATTTAAAGTTTTTTCTAGGTCTTCCAATAAAAGCTTCAGGGGTGCTCCAAAATATACGGAAAAACCCTGTATATTCGATGTGTTTAGGTAATAAAACATTCGGCGCCCAAAACATTTCGGGAGTCATAAAAATTTACAATTCAAATTTTTTCAAGGAATCGGTGAAATTTGATGCAAGGTTTTACTTACGAAGATCGTGTGGTGATTTTACATGATTTTTTTTACTGTGTAGGTACAAACCACACAAATAATATTAAAAATAAAGACGAACAATTTTCATGGTAATTATCTTAGCAAGGTCGCTGTAACACCAGCGCGTACCTGACGTTTAAATAATATAAATAAGGATTTCATAATTTTGTTTCTCCTTGCAATTAATAAGTAAAGCAAAAAATTATGTAGGAACGTTTTGAGCAAACATGTAATCATGACTAGACAGACAAGGTTCTAAAGTACAGTCTGGGAATTATATTACTTAATTATTGTACATTGATTTATCACAGGAAGGCATTTTCTAAACTAGATTGACGGACATACTTTTTCAACATATTAATATCTTAAGATTAAAAAAGTATAATTTATTTTAGACCTATCTTGCTCTATCTTCGTTGCATTATACACTATTTTAATACATTTTATGACACGAAATGCAACAAAAAGTGTAGATAAGTTTAAAAAAGCTGTTCTCTGACTCTAAACGCATCTGTCAATGGTAATTTTAATGGTAAAGAATGGCGTTATTATTCGACAGATTTAAAACAAAGACACAATCGTCCTGTTTCAATTGACGTATGGCTAATGGCTGTATCCACCTCTGCAGCGGTTGTCAATCGAAATCTTCGAAAAAATCCCAAGTCATTACTTTAATATACCGGGTGTTTCTCAAAAGACCCCCAACCCACAACAAACCCCTATAACTTTTCTGTATTTATAGCTATTAAAATTAAATTTTGAGATTATGCATAAGAGATAAGTCTGCACTTATTGGCATAATTTTCAATTTGTTAGCACTTGCCTTTGGTATTTTAAATGGGACATCTTGTATAGTTTTACTTATTTGAGTTCAGCATAACATTATGAGTGAAATGACACCTCACTTGTCATTTTTTGACGCGTTGTAACATTTCAGTTTATTTTTTATTTTCAATCAAGAGTGCTACAAATTAATTAAATCTGTTAATTTATAGTCAAGTAGGTACCAAGTATATGAAAATTAAAATTTTGTCATAATAATCGACTTTCTAAGTTTCACAGGCGTGGTAGTTCACTAGGATATATTTAAAACGAGCATTATTTTTTCCAACAATTTGTTACCATACACTCCTATATGCTATTTTAAAATTGACACGAAAAAATTTGCTTTAAGTCCCAATCGCAAATTTAAAAGCGTTATGCATTATTGCCTCTCTGTCTTTTCTAAAGAAACATAAAGGCGGCTTTAAAAAACAATGGAATGGTTTTGAAAACCAATATGGTTTTTAATTAAAATTGTAATGTCATTCGTTTATTAAACTTACATTGTAAATCAGATAAAATGGTTAGTTTTACTAAAAATGAACAAATAGATAGGCTCCTAATTTTTGGAGTGACCAGAAAAATTCTTCTGCAGCCGCAAGATTGTATGTATTTTATGTTTTATGAACTAAAGACATTACAGGTTTAATTTAAATAATTTAAAACCATATTGATTTTCAAAACCATTCCATTGTTTTTTAAAGCCGCCTTTATATTTCTCTAGAAAAGAGAGGGAGGCAATAATGCATAAGGCTTTTAAATTTGCGATTGGGATTTAAGGAACATTTTTCAGTGTCAATTTTAAAATAGCATATAGGTATGGTATCTAATTGTTGGAAAAAACGCTCGTTTTAAATATCCTAGTGAACCACTATCGTTCCATTTGATAAATGGAGTAAACGTCAAGAAAACAAAATTTCATATTTTAAACGCTTGTGACACTTAGAAAGTCAATTATTATGACATAATTTTAATTTTCATATACTACTTGACTATAAATTAACAAATTTAATTAATTTGTAGTACTCTAGACAAATGTTATAACACGTCTAAAAAATTACAAGTGAGGTGTTATTTTACTCATAATGTTATGCTGAACCCAAATAAGCAAAAATATACAAGATGTCCCATTTAAAATATCAAAGTCCAGGTCACTTCCGGTCAAACCGGAAGTGCTAACAAATTGAAAAGCATGCCAATAAGTGCAGACTCATCTCTTATCCATAATCTGAAAATTTCATTTTAATATCTATAACTATAAAAAAGTTATAGGGGTGAACGTCTTTTGAGAAACTCCCGGTATCATGTCCTCTCGTTAAAATTTCTAGGAAACCAATCTTGTACAATTTCTAGTACATCTAGATCATCTTCATACAAGCCAAACTCTTCTATGCCCATGACAGCATTAAAAATGCAAATATTCAGCAAAAAATCAAAATAACAACACTACTTTAAATAAAATGACGTTTTCAAATTGCAATTAAGCAACTGCTCAGCCAAATTTGGCCGGGTAAAGTTAATTGGTGATTAAGTAAAAAGTTGATTGGTGGTTACCGATTTAATCAGTTAATCACAATTAAACCTTAATCAGCAAAAACATAAGTTGGGGGGGGAGGGGTATACGGGCATTAAGACCGTAATTCTGATCACAAGTTAAAACCAAGTTCATCTGAAAAAAATCCAGGAGGAATTTAAAAGTTTCTTTAAAATATATATTTTTTAAATGGTACGCGCATGACACTATAAAAATGGAAAGCCCGTTGCTCCAACCGCTGCTGGGGCTATGCTACTGTGCACGAGCAGCTGCGTAATACAAATTGCAAAATTAATTGACTTAAATAATTTAAAGAGGTTAATTTATTGTGAGATAACTACAACTGTGAACTGTGGCTCACATGGGAGCATATAATAATGCAGCGCAGACAAAAATCCCCTTGTTCGTTTATCTATATATAAGTCCTTGGTCGTTTACATACATAAACATGTGCTTAAATTAAAAACAAATTTGTTTGTGGTAAAATGATAATAAACAAGTCTACCATACTGTTGAGATAAAGGGTGCTTTGCTGGCAATTAGCGAGACGTTTTTATCAGTTAAGAATAGCACGAAGAAGAGAGAAAGAAATATTGTTATTATTAATCGGGTTGTTCACTTATTTAAATTCAGCGTGGCAACAGTGGCGTCGCCACCGGGCGGGGGGGATAGGATTGAAAAACGGCTTTTAGTACAGTTGTATTCATAAAAAAAGCGTACAAGAATTAGAATGAGAGGTAGGTTTTGTCATATTTGCGTAAAATCGGCTCGTCTTAATGATTGTTTATTGGAGGTTATCACACGTCATAGATTATATATCAAAAATGCAAAGCATTGGCGTCGGTGTAATTAATTTTGAAACTGCATGGTGGTAACGTTTGATAAACTTTGACAGAAGAACATAAAAATGCCTCGTCAGTTGTCTGAAGTTGAAAAGGCTCAAATTGTATCAAGAATCGAAGAAGGATGGTCAATCCGTGCTGTAGCGCCGATGTCTAATAGAAAAATAGATGCCTTGGGCACTACCTATTAAATTTATAATAAAAAACAATAAACTTCTTAAGTTTTTTAAATTATATTAGGGAAATTTCTTCTTGTAAAGTCTGTTTCCCATTGCCTGACAGCTAAGAACCCTCATTAAAAATGGAAAACACAAATTTTAGCTTACCGGGTGGACATATTATTTTTCGCCTGAAAGTATATCTTTTCAGTAACAATACAGTTAGTTTAAACACTATACAGGGTGTCCGGAATATACGTGTACAACGTTTGACGACAGACTCCTGACGTCAAAATAGGTCGATCTAAGCCGACTTAATTATATCCAAAATTGTCTCGTTTAGCCGGTAGAGGGCGTCAAAAGTTTGTAAAAATATTGGTTTTTCCTAAATTACGTGAAAACCTGCTAATCGATTTTAATGATTTTTAGTATGTAGACTAATACTATAAAATGACGTTTTCTAGTAGTATAGTCACCGGCTGTAAATAAGTGGAAGTGTTATAAAAGTGATATAATACGTCAACATTTCTCCTCATTTTTTATATGAACGGCGTTATGACAACCCAGATATTTTTGTAGAGTGACTGGATGTATTTGGAAGCTATTTTACCCCTTTAATATTTTTCGTTGAATGAGCTGTTTTGCCAGAAGAAAATATTTACAATATTTAGTATTATTAGTAATAATAGTAAAACCAAATTACCTGTAACAAAAATTTTTTAAGTGACCTTGTTGCTATGGCATTTAATAATTTGACAATTATTGACAAATTGTCACCCAGTCTATGAAATTTACTCAAGTATACGATCAACATTCTTGAATTACAGTTCATTTTACCATTAAAAATGGAAAATTATACGAACTCTGAGAAGGTTGACATGCTCCTGGTATACGGGTTTTGTCAAGGAAATGGGCGTCAGAGTGTTAGGGTTTACATGGAGAGGTTTCCTCCGTCGAATACCAAACCACCAAACATTTGCCAATATCGAGCGTCATCTTCGGGAAACGGGCAACTTTGAGAAAAACTTTGAAGACAGGGGTCGTATGCGAACAACTCGAACTGTGGAAACAGAAGAGATGATTCTGGAAAGAGTTGAAGAAGAACCAAGTACCAGTACCCGTCGCTTAGAACGTGAGTTACATGTTCCTAAAATGATTGTCAATGAGGTTTGAAAAGAACAGTTGTTACATCCTTATCACATGCAAAAAGTCCAGGAACTTTGACCGACTGATCCCCCCATGCGGCTTACATTTTGTCAAATTATAAGAAGAATCCGTGATCCAAATTTTTGTAGAACAATTTTATTATGTTTACTGACTAGGCGTGCTTTACAAGATCTGGAGTAACCAATCTGCACAACGAACATATTAATTCCGATGAAAATCCACATGCCATTAAAGTTGCACATCATCAGCATCAATTTAAATTAAATATTTGGGCAGGTATTATTGATCGCTACCTTATTGGTCCCATTGTTATTCCAGACAGGTTAGATGGAAATATTTATTTAAATTTTTTGCAAGACACATTACCAATTCTTCTGGACAATTTGCCCCTTTTACTTCGGAGGGAAATGTGGTATATGCATGATGGTGCCCCGCCCCATTTTTCCGTTGCCGTTCGGCAATACTTACATCATCAATATCCCAACCGATGGATTGGAAGGGGCAATGATGCACCAGTAAAATGGCCACCACGTTCTTCTGAGTTAAATATGTTTGACTTATTTTTGTGGGGCTCTATTAAAACAGAAGTTTACAAGACTCCGGTAAACACACGCGATGATTTATTGCAGCGGATTTTAAATGCAGGCAACCATTTTAATAACCCCGAGACATTAGATAGGGTCCAATATAATTTTTTAAGGACTGTTAATAAGTGTATTCAGCAAGATGACGGTCATTTTACACATTTGCTTAAGTAATGTTTTTGTTTTACTTAGTTTCTTACAATACATACTTTTAACTTTTTTGTACTTTGTTTTATTTTTATTGTTAATAATTGATGTATGCAGGTAATTGTAAATATTTTCTTCTGGCAAAACAGCTCATTCAACGAAAAATATTAAAGAGGTAAAATAGCTTCCAAATACATCCAGTCACTCTACAAAAATATCTGGGTTGTCATAAAGCCGTTCAGATAAAAAATTAGGAGAAATGTTGACGTATTATATCACTTTTATAACACTTCCACCTATTTACAGCCGGTGACTATACTACTAGAAAACGTCATTTTATAGTGTTAGTCTACATACTAAAAATCATTAAAATCGATTAGCAGGTTTTCACGTAATTTAGGAAAAACCAATATTTTTACAAATTTTTGACGCCCTCTACCGGCTAAACGAGACAATTTTGGATAGAACTAAGTCGGCTTAGATCGACCTATTTTGACGTCAGGAGTCTGTCGTCAAACGTTGTACACGTATTTTCCGGACACCCTGTATAGATTGGCATACCAATAATTTTACCTTTAGTACCTTTTACCATTAATAGGGTCGTAAAATTGTAACAATAGGGCAAGCCGATGATTTAGAATAAATCTTCGGATACTGGCGGTCGTTTAGGTTTTTATTTATGAAATATAAATTCCTTTTGTTTCCTGCCCGTGTTGTAAATCTGATTTAGTTCTAGCCGATACTATACATTACCAAAACAAGGTGATAGTGAAATAGTGTATCGTTTTAAGAGAACAGGTCTGCCAAAAAATTCGACCGTTTTAACCCATTCTTTAATGAAGTTACCTGTCCTCTTAAATTGTAATATTATGGTACGTTCTTATTTTCATTTTTTTGGTTTCTATATGTAATTTTTATTTATAATTTATATTAAATTTATTCGTATTTAGTTTCTAAGGTGTGCAAAAAAGATTAGTATATTATTTAACTGAATTAATTTTATTTTCTTAATACAAAAACAGTTCATACTTAAAAGAGTTAACAAATTAAAGGTCTAGAAAGGTGTCTGCACTATCACTAAAATCGAAGGAAGGCGTTATCTAATACATACTATGACAGAATTTACGGGAATTAATTCTACCATTTGCTCAAAATACTCTTCGAAGACATCAGCAGTAATTTCCTCATGATAATCTTTTGTTGATTTTGACTCAAATTCAAGTAAACCACCCTTTACAAATCCACTTTCACTACCTTAGTATGCGTTATTATTAACCTGCGACCTTTACTTGCATGTATTTTCAAACCAGTAGACAAACCTTCTATAAATGCTTGAAGAGAGCTTTGAATATTTTTATCTTGCCATATCTTTTGTACTGAATGTCTTTCGTTAACTCGTTTCGTCTAAATAAAAAATGGTCCTTTTTCACTTCTATATTATCTGCTCATATCCTTAGATACTGTCGTCTCCAAAAAATTATATCTTCTCTATCCAATAACATTGACATTCGGTTGTGTTTTTTCCAAGAAAAATTTAATTGATGTAAAATTTGCCACAATTTTTTTCTTCTGACGTTGGGTAAAGTCTAGTCTTCTTTTTTACAGCATTTGAAATTTCAACACCCTGTAGATCGGCAACGAAGCGTTTGCGGACCTACGTTTATATGACTTTTTAGTCATTAAATAAGCCAAAGAATTACCCCTTTTCGTATTTACATGATATTTAGGAACACCCTGTATAAACCCTTAATTATAAGAAATGTAAAGCTAAAGAAAACTTAAGAAACAACACAAATATTAAACGAAAGAATTTGTTCTGCAGTAGTAACAAAAGTTTTTATTACATTTATTAAGTGATTTAAACAACTTCAGGTTGAAGTTAATTCATTGAGTAACGGGTTATTAATTTGGTAATCTAGACATCATTAGAACTATTACTCATACTAGAATAACAATGGTAATAATAATTATTTTATACACCAAGAAAAATTGTGGTTCGAATTTTAACAATATGTCTATGAAAAGAAAAATTTTAAGAATTTAATTTCACATTAATACAAAGTGATTTTTGTTAAATTTTGCTTTTATTTAAATCTTATGTTATATTGTTTTGTAATAGTTTCTTCCCCAAACAACAATATCTAGTAGGTATTCTAAAAATCCGGCGTTGTGATACAACTACATCCCTTAATTTAACTCCAAGAACAAAGGGACGTATGTCCCCTTAAAAAATATCGTAGTTTTATTTTTATCTGTCATAGGTTCGCACTGAAGACATACTCGCCCTAGGACCAGACAGCTGTATGCATGAGCATTTTTTTAAATTCCGAATTCGGTTTCTTTCTAGTGCTTTTTAAAATTGAGCCGCCTAACCACAAACAAAAAAAAATATGAAGAATATTAAGCAATTCTTCGGGTTCTCCAATTCCTCATCTACAACATTTTCTTGGACATTCCTTTGCTCAAATTAATAATTTTGTTTTATGCTTCACACCTGTAGTGAATAAAACAAGGTTTCTAGTTATTTCAGCTTTAATTTTTCCGATGAACCTGTTACTATTGCCAACGGGATGTGAAGTAATTTCGGTTAAATAAAAATCACCAATAAATTATTATAGATATGTATGTGTTGCAACCATTAAAAATTTAAGTTACGGTTAATGTTATACATGGTTCTACTTAATAATAATGAATACGAATCACAACAGTATAATGTTATACAACATAAATTTTTATGATATTATTACGTATTACTGTATATTTGACTTTGAAGGAATATCCGGCGTAATTTTACATGCCATATTATTTTCTTATTTATCAGAATATATTAGGCCCGTAGGCAAAACAGGATGCATATGTCGTTTAATAAAATCCAAAAATTAAAAATAATAAGATTTCTAAACAAATAGTTTCCAAGCAGGGATCCTGATTCTCTTTTATACAGGGTGTCCGGAAAATACGTGTACAACCTTTGACGACAGACTCCTGACGTCAAAATAGGTCGATCTAAGCCGACTTAGTTATATCCAAAATTGTCTCGTTTAGCCGGTAGAGGGCGTCAAAAATTTGTAAAAATATTGGTTTTTCCTAAATTACGTGAAAACCTGCTAATCGATTTTAATGATTTTTAGTATGTAGACTAATACAATAAAATGACGTTTTCTAGTAGTATAGTCACCGGCTGTAAATAAGTGGAAGTGTTATAAAAGTGATATAATACGTCAACATTTCTCCTCATTTTTTATATGAACGGCGTTATGACAACCCAGATATTTTTGTAGAGTGACTGGATGTATTTGGAAGCTATTTTACCTCTTTAATATTTTTCGTTGAATGAGCTGTTTTGCAAGAAGAAAATATTTACAATTACCTGCATACATCAATTATTAACAATAAAAATAAAACAAAGTACAACAAAGTTGAAAGTATGTATTGTAAGAAACTAAGTAAAACAAAAACATTACTTAAGCAAATGTGTAAAATGACCGCCATCTTGCTGAATACACTTATTAACACTCCTTAAAAAATGATATTGGACCCTATCTAATGTCTCGGGGTTATTAAAATGGTTGCCTGCATTTAATATCCGCTGCAATA
This sequence comes from Polydrusus pterygomalis, assembly GCA_963969555.1. Taxonomy (NCBI): domain Eukaryota; kingdom Metazoa; phylum Arthropoda; class Insecta; order Coleoptera; family Curculionidae; genus Polydrusus; species Polydrusus pterygomalis. The sequence goes on along the minus strand of OZ018384.1, from coordinate 33,979,906 downwards.
AATCATCGCGTGTGTTTACCGGAGTCTTGTAAACTTCTGTTTTAATAGCGCCTCACAAAAAGAAATCACACATATTTAACTCAGGAGAACGTGGTGGCCATTTTACTGGTGCATCATTGCCCCTTCCAATCCATCGGTTGGGATATTGATAATGTAAGTATTGCCGAACGGCAACGGAAAAATGGGGCGGGGCACCATCATGCATATAGCACATTTCCCTCCGAAGTAAAAGGGGCAAATTGTCCAGAAGAATTGGTAATGTGTCTTGCAAAAAATTTAAATAAATATTTCCATCTAACCTGTCTGGAATAACAATGGGACCAATAAGGTAGCGATCAATAATACCTGCCCAAATATTTAATTTAAATTGATGCTGATGTTGTGCAACTTTAATGGCATGTGGATTTTCATCGGAATAAATATGTTCGTTGTGCAGATTGGTTACTCCAGATCTTGTAAAGCACGCCTCGTCAGTAAACATAATTGTTCTACAAAAATTTGGATCACGGATTCTTTTGTTTCTAATAATTTGACAAAATGTAAGCCGCATGGGGGGATCAGTCGGTAAAAGTTCCTGGACTTTTTGCACGTGATAAGGATGTAATAACTGTTCTTTTAAAACCTCATTGACAATCGTTTTAGGAACATGTAACTCACGTTCTAAGCGACGGGTACTGGTACTTGGTTCTTCTTCAACTCTTTCCAGAATCATCTCTTCTGTTTCCACAGTTCGAGTTGTTCGCATACGACCCCTGCCTCCAAAGTTTTTCTCAAAGCTGCCCGTTTCCCGAAGATGACGCTCGATATTGGCAAATGTTTGGTGGTTTGGTATTCGACGGTTAGGAAACCTCTCCATGTAAACCCTAACACTCTGACGCCCATTTCCTTGACAAAACCCGTATACCAGGAGCATGTCAACCTTCTCAGAGTTCGTATAATTTTCCATTTTTAATGGTAAAATGAACTTGTAATTCAAGAATGTTGATCGTATACTTGAGTAAATTTCATAGACTGGTGACAATTTGTCAATAATTGTCAAATTATTAAATGCCATAGCAACAAGGTCACTTAAAAAATTATTGTTACAGTACAGGTAATTTGATTTTAATATTATTACTTATAATACTAAATATTGTAAATATTTTCTTTTGGCAAAACAGCTCATTCAACGAAAAATATTAAAGAGGTAAAATAGCTTCCAAATACATCCAGTCAGTCTACAAAAATATCTGGGTTGTCATAACGCCGTTCATATAAAAAATAAGGAGAAATGTTGACGTATTATATCACTTTTATAACACTTCCACTTATTTACAGCCGGTGACTATACTACTAGAAAACGTAATTTTATAGTATTAGTCTACATACTAAAAATCATTTAAATCGATTAGCGGGTTTTCACGTAATTTAGGAAAAACCAATATTTTTACAAATTTTTGACGCCCTCTACCGGCTAAACGAGACAATTTTGAATATAACTAAGTCGGCTTAGATCGACCTATTTTGACGTCAGGAGTCTGTCGTCAAACGTTGTACACGTATTTTCCGGACACCCTGTATAATACTAGCGGCTACCCAATAGAATCTTTAATAGGTTATCAATATTATTTAGGGGTAGAATTAATTGAAATATTGAAATAAGTCAAGAAAGTCAGTAAAAAAATATGTTTTCCAATATAAACATTAACAAACCTATTTCATCCCTTTAGGGACAGACGTTAATATATTATGATTAAGTATTATGATTAAGTGTTTTTAAAGTTGTTTTTCGAGTATTTTTCTGCTAATCTTTTATGCCTTTTTTCCCACCACTTTATGGGCCGATTTCCAAAAAAAGTAAGAAATTGGTTTTTCATGATTTGCGTTGTAGATTATTTCTGAGTTTCAAGGAAATAAGGCAAAAAAAATTTTTAATATAAAATATTTGTATAGGTACCCCTTTTCCCACCTCCTAGGGAAAACAATTTCGTAAATGCCTAAACACATGTTTATTTTTCCAAGCGACGATTTATCTAAAAAATTTCTACTTTTATCTTTTTTTCTAGCGGTTGCGATGCGAAACCCCCTCCATTTTTACCCAAAACAACAAAATACGTTTTTGCTTATTTTAACAGAGTAAGTATAGTACCAATTTTCAGCAATATAGCTTAAAATTATAGAAAGTTATATGTACCCCCCTCAAAACATACTACACCCCTTTTCTCAACCCCTAAGTGAATTTTGAAAAAAATAACACAAAAACAAAATATTGCATTAATTTAGCTTTCCTGTAATAAATGGTATTATTATCCGCTTTTGATTGTGCTGTCACTATCCTGTTAGTATAGTGTCAGTATACAATTTTACATTGATTCACCGTTAACTTTCGGATTTGTATCATTTAAATTTTATAAAATGCCATACTGCCATACATTTATTCACATCTCGAATACGCCAATATGGTTTTTATTTATGGTTTGTGTAATGAGAATGCTACAGCGGCTGCTGAAGAATATCGTCAACAATTTCCACATCAAAAAACACCGAACAGAAAGGCCATTATCAGAATTTTCAACAAACTGTGCGAGACCGGAACGCTTCCAAGTGCTAATGTATCATCCGAACGAGCCATTCGACAGGATTTAGAAGAAATAGAAAATGTTCTAGCTTGAGTAGAAGAAGATGCAACGACCAGCTCACGAAGAATTGGCACTCAGTTGGGGATTCCCCAAAAAAGAGTGATCAAAACGCTTCACGAGCAAGGCTTACCATGTACAGCCTGTACAGAATCTTCAACCTGGAGACTACTCAAAGCGTATGCAATTTTGTGAAGGGATAATAATTAGTAATAAACGTGTGGTGCGGCATGATCGGCAATAATTTAATTGGCCCATTTCTTTTGGAAAATCGCCTTACAGGGGATCACTACTTAAGTTTTTTACAAAATGAATTGTAAGGACTACTGGAGGAGATTCGTTTAAACATCAGAATTCAAATTTATAATCAACACGACGGAGCGCCTGCCCATTTCGATCGTCGGGTCAAGCAATATTTGGACCAAAAGTTTCCAGAGGTTTGGATTGGTCGCGGTGGTCCTATTAGTTGGCCTCCTAGATCGCCAGACCTCACAGCGTTGGACTATAATTTATGGGGTTGGTTAAAAAAAAGGTATACAAAGTAAAATTAGATACTAGGGATGCATTAATTAGACGCATTAGAAATGCAGCTGCACTCAATATTAAAGAAAGGCACGAATCAATTAGAAGAGCCACGCGCCCCCTTCGTAAACGAAGCAGAAAATGTTTGGAACTCAATGGCGGTATATTTGAAAATTTACTAAACCAATGATTAATATTGCATATTTTGGTTTAACAATATTATTATTTTATTTAACGCTGTAATTTGAAAACAAATGAATAATGGGTAACAATATTTGGGTTTTTTCTTATTATTTTGATGCATAGATTACACCCTTAGAGTTTGGCCCATTCCTCCCGACTCACCCTGTATATAATATATAATATGTAGTAGAGAAATAAAAATCTCTATTCATCCTACTGCACACTGTGTAGTGTAGACATGCAGTTATAATTTTATCTTGAAGATTTATACGCTAAATAATTCTATGGCTAATAAAGAAAATATCGAACAATATGTTGTGTGCGTCTATAAATAATTTATACATATTATTATTATATTAATAGTTACTATTTTCTCATGGTTTCACTTCAAAATCGTTCCCGCCACATTTGTTCCGAACGGAAAAGGATATATTTAAAAACAATGGAGTATGAGCATGCATAAATTATTAACTTAAAAGTTTTGGGTAAAATACAACAATAGTACAGTACTTATACCATCTCCATCAATCGGCTAATCAGGAAACGCTTTTTATTTAACAGTAGGTATAACCTTGTATTGTGACAATAGCTTTAGGGTAAGGTTATTTCATTGATCGCTTGGTATTATAGTTAACCACACGATTAACCTTTTGGTGACATTTTGCATTGCTGGTGTTACTCTACTTTTATAACTAAAGAAAATAAGATTAAGTAAAAATGTATGCGCTAGATCTATTTAACGATAACATAGAAAGCAGTTTTACGTTTTGATTGTTGAGAATTTCTATTAGTGTATTTTCGAAATGAATTCTTAAGATTTGTAAATGATATATCAAGCAAATCAGCTGTAAAGGACATTGTCCTCCTTTTGTTTTAATTTTAAAATAGGTACTGGCTCCATAACTTTTGTCGCTGGATGAACCTTATCTTGATGTTTCTCCATTTTGAGTTTCTTCAAGGTGTTCGGAAATAATGACCTTAGGCTCTCCAATACTCACTACACTCACGGGGGGACCCAAAAGTCTCAAAACTTAAATGTTTTGTTACCAAAGTTCGATATTTCCAGTCTCTAGACATCGCTTTTAGGTAGAAAAAAACTACTGAAACATCACAGCTCAGTAGCCATAGATAATGATTTAGAGCCATCAAGTTTCACTGCACCAGAATAATAATAATTAAAAAATCATGTTAAAGGCAACATTATAAATTTAAAAAGAAAATAAAGTAATGAAAGTCCAACAATCCCTCATGTTACTAATAAATCTTCAGGAAATTCCTACTACATTTTAGAAGGCAAAAATTCCAGATTTATTTTCCAATTTAATGATGGATTTGTTTCAGATTTAAATGGCAGCATATCCCAAAAATGGAAAAGACTGCGCCAATGTTGCGCATCATTACGGGGCCACAACTTACACAATTCAGAGACATCGAAAAGTGCTCTGCTCGATCCTTCTAGTCCCCACATTCTAGTTAGTACCCCTCACGCCACTTCTTCCCTGCGACTGCCCAGCAGTACCAAGAAAAGCAGCGTACAAGACGTATTGAGAGCCAAATTTAGCCAAATACATGTAGGGCTAAGAAGAAAAAGGGCACTTTCCGTCCAGGAGTTTTTTCATAATGTAGGAAATAATGGCAAAGCAGAGCAAGCTAATCAACCAAAGACTGCATTTTACGTTCCAGCACCTGAAGATCTGACTTCACCTGATAGAAAGTCCAGATCTTTTCAGTCTGCTTCGGAAAGGAAACCTAGACCCAGACAACGAGGTTCATTAAATTTTAGGTAAGTTATCGACATATCTATTATGGCTTTCAAATAGAAAGTTTTATGGTGAATTGTGAAAAGTTATTATTGAGGAAGTCAATTCAAATATTGAAAATCATCTTCCGACTCAAGAGCCGCCTTAAAAGGTTGGATGTCAATAGTTCTACTTCAAAGTTATTAAATTCGCATAGAGTACAACCAAAAGAGATCTAAGTGACCGAGGTACATCACTTTGTAAAAAGATGTTGGTTGGTTGGTTGGTTGGTTAAAGGCGGGGGTCGGGTTCGACGTGTGGCCCAAGCTTTTTACACTGCAGCCTTCTGGCTTATTGTGCGCCCCAGTCTTGTTAGAAAATGTTTGTTCCTGCTACGAGGTCCAGTAGTTTTCTTCCAAGTTTGTCATGCGGGAGGTTATCGCCACATCGAATATTTCCGAAGATTTTGAATCTTTTACGGTTTAGCGCTTCGCAGCTGTATATGATATAGGAAGCGGTTTCGTCCTCTTCACCGCAAAGTCTGCATTCAATGGGTCCATTATAGACTCCCATTCTATGAAGGTGTTTTCTTAAGTGATAATGGCCTGTTAGTAGGCCGGTCACTTGTTTTAACTGGGTGCGCGTCAAAAGTGACCAGGTCCGTTCCATCGAGATAGATTGTTTTTGCGCCCATCTGTCTAATGTAGTTTTGGTTGCCTTTTTTGATATTCCAAGGGCGGGTTCTGGGCCCCTGAAATTTTGAGCAGATCCGGTTATTGCCAGTTCATCTGCTTTTTCGTTGCCTTTTATCCCTGAGTGACCAGGATCCCATATGAGTTTAACCTTGTTGTTTCTGGCTACCAGGTCTTTTAGGTCGTTAAGGCACTCCATTGTGATTTTTGATGTAAATCGGAAGGAGTTCAGAGCCTTCAGAGCAGCTTGGCTGTTCGACAGGATATGTATCGTTTGGTCGTGGTAGCCCTTTTCAAGATTCTTTTGTACGCATGCTTGTATCGCATGAACTTCTGCTTGGTATACTGTGGCATAGTTTCCCAGGGGGATGCTGATTTCCATTCTGGGCCTTTCCTCAAATATACCTGCGCCTACTCCGTTGGCCGTTCTTGATCCATCAGTGTACCAAACTAGGCCATTGTCTAGCGACGGAGATTTTCCTTTGGACCACATATCAGGGTCGCACCTGACATTAAATGGTGAGATGTTACTTGAAACTGCCCTGCTTCTAACCCTCTCATGTTGGTTCCCATAGTTTTTATGCATATTATTATGTATTTTTATGATTGGGCATCGTAAGGAATGACGTACCTACTTTAAATTAAATGTATAGCAGCCATTTAAGGCATCTTATTTACATTTTGGATAACAACTTTAGATCCGGTAATATTTGTCTGCTATACTTGGAGAAGAAATTCTAGCTAGCGTAACTTAAATGGACAGAGAAGACAAGACGTCTTTCAGATTGATTAAATTTAAACGATAAGTGAATTCCACAAACTGGTGTTTCTTTAGCATACCAAATATAGAACATGCCTATTATTATGCGATTAAAAAAAATTTTTAAATAATTAATATCTACTACAAAAATATAAAAATTTAATTTTTTTAAAACTGTGACATGCCCCAGACGTGATTGCATAAATTTTCAATTTTTCCAGTTTAGGAACGGAATTCTAGAAATGCAAAAAGTTGTGTATGGGCGAATATATTTTGTTCATTCGTCTGTTCACAAAATAACTTAAATTCGAATTCGAGAAATATAAGAAAAATATGTTTGTGACGTGATTTTCAGACGAAGCCGGCCGCGACGGAACGTGAAGTACCGACGATACCCGAGGAGCCATGATATAATTCGCATATACATGGTTGTTATGGTAAAGAAACGGATCAGCCTTTTATAATATAGAATTTGATATGCATTTTTTAAAAATATATTATACAGGGTGGATCATAAAAATGGAACGTGTATCAATTTTTTTTTTTTTTAATGAAACATCGTATATAAGTTACAATCTTTAAGGCATTGATTGACAATGACAATTTGCTATTTAAGTTTGAGACGTCAAAAATGTCAGTGAAGGTGGTAGACAATGAAGTAATATCAAAAAAATTACCTTGTCAGATTTCCATTGTCTTTATTTTGTTACTTAACACAACGTTTCGGTTAGTTAGTATCTCTAACCGTTTTCAAGTGTAAACTAAATTATAATTCTAAGGCTACTGTCTTAAATACTATCCATGCATGTGCAATGAAGCTTGATGACTTCGCATACGTGCTAATTGGAGTGTGAAGTTTGAGCTGCTGGTTTTGGACAAGAAGTGGCTTCCAGATATTGGGGATATCTATACTTGTTTTACTAAATATATAGGTATTTTGATTCATAAAAGATGTCTCTTTGGTTTTTTCGTTTTCTCCGGTGCCGTTCCGTGTCCAAAACCTTGGCTTCTGTCCACTGTATATTATGTTGGTTGGTCCATACATGGTCCGCTATACCTGATCTCAAAGTTTCACCCCTTTGAGTAATGTTTCAAGTGTTCTTTAACTCGTACGGAAAGAGGTATTTTTGTTTCTCCAATGTACGATTCGCCACACTCGCAAGGGATTTGATAGATACAATTTTTTGTGTTTTTATTCCGGAGGGTTTTACTTTTGTAAGAAAGCTTCTAGGAGTATTTCCGGATTTGAAGGCCGTTTTGATATTATAGTTTTTGGTTACCCTTCTAATCTTTTCAGAAATCCCCTTGACATATTATGTGTATTTTGATTCATGAAAGCTGCTTCTTTGAATTTTCGTTTTCTCCAGTGCTGTTCCGTGTCCAAAACCTTGGCTTCTGACCACTGTATATTATGTTGGTTGGTGTTAGGTAATAAAATAAAGACAGTGGAAGTCCGAAAAGCTTATTTTTTTTTAAATTTGAAATTTGCTCTGCTGAAATTATATCCATAATGGGCCTCGCTAAAGATGAACGAACAAACCCGAACGCATACATATTATTCTGAATATGTTGGGTTGTGGAGATAAAAGTAGAAGTCAAATTCTAAAGTTCAAAGTAAGCAAAAAGAAATCCAATATTTTATTTTCTGTTCCTATACAGTGTGTCCAAAAAAGTATGCCACACATGGAAAAGTTTTTTATCACCGATTTCTCAGAAAATTTTATTCTTTATAAAAGTTGGTGCATTCCTTAAAACTATAAATGCATATTTCATGTTTCACCTGCGGCTAATAGTAGGGGAGCAAATGCCTTTTTTTCGAAATTGCCTTAAGAGTAAAGTACCTACCTTAATTATTAGAAATACAGCAAAATTTTATATGGAAATCTTTTTGCAAATTAATAACTTAGTCCAAATACGAAATTTGAGTTAGGTGTGTCAATTTTTAATTTTTTTTATATGCCTATCATTAAAATAGGTTTTTGGACCTCAGCGTACTGGGTGAAAATGACAAATAAATTATTAATTATTTCCAGTAATATGAATAGAGTTGGATTCTATCATAATTTTGTTTAAAACATAAGTTGGCTAAAATGTGTTTAAGTAGGCGTGCAACACGCTAATATCTAAACCAACTCGTAACATTGAAAGGTTTTAAAAAGTTTGCAACTACTTAATCCATTTTTATTATAAACCCACGTTTAAGTTATTTAATAAATATATTAAAATTGCGTAAACAAAAAATCGACCAGAGGTGTACCGTTTAGGGGAAAATAGAGATTAACCAAAAAAAAATTAAAAATTGTGACATCTAATTCAAATTTCGTATTTGGACTAACTTACTAATTTGCAAGAACATTTTCATATAAAATTTTGCTGTATTTCTAATAATTAAGGTACTTTACTCTTAAGGCAATTTCGAAAAATTGGCATTTACTCCCTTTACTATTAGCCGCAGGTGAAATACGAAATATGCATTTATAGTTTTAAGGCATGCGCCAACTTATCTAAAGAATAAAATTTTCTGTTAAATTCGCGATAAAAAACTTTCCCATATGTTGCATACTTTCTTGGACACCACTGTATAAGAAGTAACCAAAATATTATTTATTCTTTTAACGATTTCAGTACCAACTAGTATGTACCTATATCGTTATCCAACAGGTGTGCAGCCAACAGTGCTTATTCACCTGGTGATTTAATGCGTTATTTTTCTAAAATTAATTTTTTTAATTATTACGTCTCGTCTGACCGCGGTCGTCAATCACGTTAATTAAAAAAGACAAAAGTAATATAAAATAATTATGTTGCAAGAACACATTTTAGATACGTATTTATAAAAAAAATTTTGGAACTGATAATCAGATACAAGCTGTAAGAGGCCACCTTAACTTTAATTATTTTTGCAGCATACCAAATACAGAGTATTCCACTCATTACTACGAGCCGCCTCCTGATTACGATGTTGAAGCAGCCCCCGCCCGACACAGACGATGGTCGGTGGCTGCAAATAGCCTGCCAGGAGTGGCTCCGCCGCATTACCCGCCGCCACCAAAAACTCAAAATTTAAACGATAATATACAAAACTTTAGCATAAAAATACCAAAAACGAAGCTTCATAATCATCATCATCTAGACCGCGCAAGGTCGCAATCGCCCAGCTGGAACAAAAAACAAGCGGAATCCATTAAGGCAGAAAACAAAACACGGTTTAATTGTAAAGTAGCCAACTCGAGAAGCCATTACGAGCTGGGAGGTGTCAGACAAAAACCGGAAGTCAGACCGGACGGCAAACTCGAACGTGATCACCAGGTAAGCGTACGTTTGTGTTCTGTTCCATCTACATCACGCAATATTGTACAAGCTCTTCTATATACAGAGTGAATACGTTTTAGTAGGGGAGACCAGGGCTAGTAGTCACAATTTTCACATAAATATTTTTTATTATAATTTGAGAAGGATTTTGGACAAATTTCCTATAATCTATATGTTGTGAAAGCTATAGAAAATTTTCCCGCTACGGATATACTTTTTCAACCAACTTTAAATTTTCCAAGATTCAACGATAAGTGTGATAACTTACCCCGTTAGGGGGTTTGTTGTCACAGTAGGTGGGGTAGGTTGTCACGTGTATTTTAAAGGGAGGAAATACTGAAATTTTAAAAACAGAACATGTTAATTTATGTTCTTTATAAAATGTCGTCAAACGAGAATTAGGTCGAACACCTTTAAATTGATTTATATCTTTAAACTATCCTGATACCTAAATAGTAAGAAAAATCACATCCGAACTGAAAGACCGACATACAAACATAATCGCATAACAAATAATAACAAGGAAATAAATAAAACAAATCAAAACTGATTTAAAATCCGTGCACACGTTTTTGGAAGTTAACATCAGCCCCTCGGGTACCTTCGGAATTGCTTGTCACATGGGACAAGTGGCCCCATTAGAATTGTGACAAGCCGCTGCACAACCTATATAACCGATATAATATTTTGAGGTCAATAACATCAAAAATAAAAGAGATTAAGGAAAAACAAATACACGAAATCGTAGCTAAATAAATATCAAGCAACATTTATGTTTTAATTTAATGATAATTTTTCATTAAAAAGATTAAATTTATGTAGTTAAGAAAATTACCATTCTACCATTACCAAATCACCGTCTACTGCTACGTAAACCATCTATCACCACAGTTATAGTGTTTCTTAGGTCAATTTAATTACATAAAACAGTATGAATTTCCTAACCATAGGCGTTCCAAACAAATAATTAAAATGCGTATGTATACACACTTATAAGTTTGTTTTACATTAGGTGTTTGTACATACTACACTTTATAAACCCACTGTATATATAATAATATTATATTAAAATAATAAATATAAGGTAACTCAAAAATTCTATACACAAAACTAAAATGAGAAAAATAAACCTGACACGGCACGACACTGCTCTGAAAATGCTTTAATTTTTTTACCAGAACTCCATTCTCGGACCATTGTCCAGCCCGTCCACAAGTTCCAAATTACGTATATTTTATCTTCGTCTCTTCCACGCCATCGGCGGTCACTGGCCTATCTCTGTCTGACAGAATCGATCGTTGAACGGGCTGGAGACCGCTTCAGCTTAAGTATCCCTTGGCAACCGCAACAAATTATATGCTGTTGCCAATTCTTCAAAATTTTCGGATTTGTAAGCACAATGTAAGTAGGTATATATAATTTATCCAAAGTCAGTGTGATGACATTCCAATCATTCCATACGCATACAATCGGCGGCAACTCTTTGAGACTGTTTACCGCCGTATGGAATGTCATCACACTGACTTTGGATAAATTATACGAGAAACAAGGGTTTGTTAATTAGTTGTTTTTAAACACTGAAAACACTTTTTGTCTTGATTTCAGTTATATTGTTTCTTAAGGACTAAAGAATGTAGTATTATAACAATGAATGGCTTGTTATTTTTTTCTGTCACACTCAAAACTCCTCGGTTTAAAGTATATTTGCAAACTAGCTTTCAAAGAAAGTTACTGACTAACAATTGAATACTGATATAAAAGAAACATTTTTAATAAAAAAAACTTAAAGAATTGAAGAAGAAAGATCTGACAACCCTGGTTGTGAGGTCGGTCTCTTTGAGACTGTTTACCGCCGTTTGTATGCCGTATGGAATGATTGGAATGTCATCACACTGACTTTGGATAAATTATATACGTTCATACGAACTGCCATCGATTTTTAAATTAACGAGAATATTTTAAATCGCATTTGACAACTGTCGGTGTCGGGGTTGCCAAGTTGTGAGCATTGTAAAAACCAACCCATGTGACTACCAGCCCCGGTCTCCCCTATGCTAAGGATTTAATGAACTAGTTCCTATATAAATGGGAAAAACGGGACTTTTCAATAAAGCTGGCGTTTTATGCATACGATTTCCCATGTCAAGCATTTATTTTTCGTACGAAAATAGTTGTCCGACTTGAAACTATTTTAGACTAAGGCACCTTTTGATTATCATATCGCCAAAAATCGTACAGCAGATTAAACCGGTTGAATGCACATTAATGTTTTTTGATAGTATCCTGATAATCGTTCAAAAAAAATCATCTTTAATTTGTTTGATCTAAAAGCAGCAAAGGCTTTCTTGAATTACAGAAACAACAACATCTATAGTAGGTATAATAATAGGTGTAATAATATATTATATAACGTTATTTTTCGACTTAACACAACCCGAATATAACCTGGATTAACCATGTAAACCGTTTAAACCGGCATTTTGCATTTGGGTATCAAAAATGCCATAAAGACACTAACTGTGGTAGAAGATACTATACAAAAAAATTATGCAGTGTGAGGACGTGAAATAAACTCAATAAAACTTTAATTATAAATTAATTTAAATTTCCAAACCTCGAAAATAATAATTAACTGAAACGCAATTTTAAATCGGACTCTCTCACTCATATTTACAGCATCATTTTTTTGGTTTTATTTGTTCAGATTATACCTATAGGTAAAACACTATACCTAGAGTTCAACATAAACTAAATGAATTCAGTCAAATATTAAATTTACTGTCAAGGAAATCCCCACATATAACTTACATAATAAGGTACGTAGACCCAAAGAAGTAGGCATCCAAATCCCTTTAGTAACAACTATACCACGTCCGCGCTGGAACTTTAATAGAGCGAACTGGGCCGACTATGCGGAAGAACTTAACAAACGACTAAGATGGATCCCCCCAACACATAAAGAATACGATAGGTTCATCGGCACAGTAATTGCCACTGCAAAACAGTTTATTCCTCGAGGCTTCCGCAAGGAGTACGTCCCTGGATGGAATAAAGAAACAGAAAGCCTGTACCAAGACTTCATTGACAGCGGAGACAGCGAAATAGCGGATGAACTCCTGCACAGCCTAGACAATGCAAGAAGGGATAAGTGGATAAACACAGTAGAAACACTAGATTTCAGAACTTCTAGCCGACAAGCTTGGTCCCTCCTGAGAAAACTGGGAGACAACAAGCCAGCAAGCCGCCCGAGTCTTGAAATCCACCCCAACAAGATCGCCTCACATATAGTCAACACATCCAGGGGCGCAAGGGATAGGGGGTTTTCCATTGGAATAAAGAAGGAACTAAGGAGGCTAAAAACCGTCAGCCCAGAGGCGTCACAATTTTCCCGACCCTTTAGCACAGATGAGATCGAAGATGCAATTAAAGACACCAAAGCAGGAAAGGCACCTGGCCCTGACAACATGCACGCGGAATTCCTGATACACAGTGGTAAACATGCAAGACTCTGGCTATCCAAGTTCTACACGAATATACTCGAGGCTGGTCAAGTACCGAAGAACTTTAAACAAACTCAAATAATAGCCGTCCTAAAACCAGGCAGGCCCAGCGACAAACCAGAAAACTATCGCCCAATTGCTTTGCTAAGCTCACCTACAAGCTCCTGGAGCGACTCTTACTTAATAGGATAGGACCTTATATACTCCAGACAGTCCCGGTCGAGCAGGCAGGACTTAGGCCCAAAAGAAGCACCACCGATCAAGTCATGTCTCTCACAACATATATAGAGGCATGCTATCAGAAAAAGCTCAAGACGTCTGTGGCTTTCATAGATCTCTCGGCTGCATATGACACCGTATGGAAGGATGGCATGCTGTGTAAGCTCCTAAGAACTATTCCCTGTAAAATGATCACTCGATTATTAAATAACATGCTCAGCGACAGGCATTTCCGAGTTTCTTCAGAAAACCTCCAGAGTAACTTAAGAAAGCTGCATAATGGATTACCCCAGGGATCAGTACTTGCTCCAGTCCTATTTAGTTTGTATATATCAGACATGCCTGAGACCACCTCACGTAAATTTGGGTATGCTGATGACTGGGCGTTGGCAACGGAAGTATCCTGTTTAGGGATTACTCTGGACAGAACCCTATCATTCAAACAACACCTCCAGAACACAGCAGCCAAACTAAGAACACGCAATAATATCATCCACAAACTACGTGGAACAACATGGGGATCAACAGCTGCAACTCTGCGGTGTTCTGCCTTGGGACTGGTATACTCTACAGCTGAATATTGCGCTCCTGTGTGACTTAATAGTTCATACACTCGACTCATCGACGTGCAGCTCAACACCACCATGCGACTAATATCTGGCACACTTAAGTCTTCCCCAACCCAGTGGCTTCCACTACTAAGCCACATTCCCCCACCAGAACTTCGCCGTCAAGCCGCCTTACTCAGAGAGTTTGAAAAAATAATCAAAAACCCACAGCTGCCCATACATGAAGATATTAATGACGTCAACATCAACCAACTACGCTCTAGAAATCCCCCTATAAGAACAGCCAATGAACTGAGAATAAGCAATTTCCAACTTAAGAACAGATGGAAGGAAGAACGAAATAACACGCCATACAACGCAATGCAACTAATGCCAAGCATTGATAAAACTCTACCGGGATCCGACCTTCCTCGTAAAACATGGACTGCTCTCAATAGAATTAGAACGGGCCATGGAAACTGTAGGGACTCTCACCACAGGTGGAATATGGCCCCTTCCCCTGAGTGCGATTGCGGAGCTGCAAGACAGACTGTCCACCACATCGTTGCCGAATGCCCCCGCAGAAGATATACTGGGAATACTGCTGACTTCGCCCTTGCGACACCAGATTCGATTGATTACGTAAATGGGCTAGACATTAGACTGTGAATTGTACCATGCATCATATTGTGTATAATGCCATACGCTAAATAAATAGGTGATTATAGATTCGTTTGCTATCCTCTTATACACGTAGGGAAAATGTTTGTCCGCCTATCTCTTAGTAGTAAGTTAGAATAGTACAAATATGAAGTATCGCAAAGTAAACAAAAATAGGTAGATTCTGTTTCCCCCACTCCATCGCATCGGATCTGGCTGGCTCGATGCATTTTGCTTGATCCTGATCCTTTCATTCAGGCGGCAACGTACGAAAGAATGAATATTTATTTGATATTAATAGAATCGAAGCGGCGCGGCGTGCCACCAGCAAGTGCCATGAGTGAGATGCAATACGATGGAGCGGGGGAAACATAATCTACCTACCTCTGTTTGCTTTGCGATACTTCATATTTGTACTATTCTAACTTATTACTAAGAGATGGGCGGACAAACATTTTTCCTACGTGTATATTAATACGGTTAACTTTCTAAACTAGTATACCGGGTGTTTCAATAAAAACTCCGAGGCCAATTATTTCGAAAACTAAAAGTGACATGTAAATTCTGTAAACGCCAGTTTTTAGCCTCTATGATTGGCTTTACAACTGTGTAAAAAATGTGTTTGACTAATACAAAATGTAGGTGGCACCACGGTGCAAAGAATTTTTTCGATGACAGGAACTTTTAAATGTTGTGGTTCCTAAAGATAATTCATTTTTGATCAAATTATGTCCCATAAAATTTTTTGATAAATCCAACATGAACGGAGATATGTGGGGTTAAGTTTTTTTTTAAAATAATTTTAACGAGTATTTTAATTATAAATATTTTTATTATCCTTTAGCAGATTTTTATTTAATTTTGGTACTGATAATTTTAGTGATAAAACGCTCGTGTAGCGCTAAATTATTACGTCCAGTGACGTCTCAGGGGGCGCCTTAACAAATAATATTGGCAAGAAATAAGACGCCACTGAGTTTTTGGTAATTTTTATATTTTTTTCGGATTAGGCAACTAAAAAAAATATCCTTTTCTTGTCTGTTAAATTGTTTTCATATCTTGCTATGTGTGTGTATGAAACCGGCAATAATTTTGAACACCTCATTCGACCCCATTAGGTAGTTTTTGGTATGGTTCTAAATTTCATTAATAATTTTGTATAATTTTCCATTAGTTCTTTCATAAAATTTAAAACATCTGTTAATTTAATTTTATTATACTTTAATGTTTTAACTTTGCTTTAAAATGACAAAAAATACAACATATTAATTATTTAAGTAATATTGCTTTTTATGTTTTTTAAATTGTTTTTATTTTTATTTCTCGAAAACGAAGCAAGATATGAACACAATTTAAAAGACGAGAAAAGGCTATTTTTAGTTGCTTAATCCGAAAAAAAATATAAAAATTACCAAAAACTCAGTGCATGGCGTCTTACTTTTTGCCAATATTATTTGTTAAGGCGCCCCCTGAGACGTCACTGGGCATAATAATTTAGCGCTACACGAGCGTTTTATCACTAAAATGATCATTACCAAAATTAAATAAAAATCTGCTAAAGGATATTAAAAATATTTATAATTAAAATGCTCGTTAAAATTATTTAAAACAAAAACTTAACCCCAAATATCTCCGTTCATGTTGGATTTATCAAAAAATTTTATGGGACATAATTTGATCAAAAATTAATTATCTTTAAGAACCACAACATTTAAAAGTTCCCGTCATCGAAAAAATTCTTTGCACCGTGGCGCCACCTACATCTTGCATGATTCAAACACATTTTTTACACAGTTGTGAAGCCAATCATAGAGGCTAAAAACTGGCGTTTACAGAATTTACATGTCACTTTTAGTTTTCGAAATAATTGGCCTGGGAGTTTTTATTGAAACACCCTGTATACTAACTAATAACTTTATTTTATTTTAAATAATGTTTAGGTATTATCTGTAAAATAATGGGAAAAACAGCAGTTGTCTCCATTAACACTTTATAACGGCCATGTTAAAACGTTCTTAATAAGTGTACTAAATTTACATTTCTACCACTTTTTATAGCTGTAACGAGACCACGAGGTTAAAAGGTTAAAAATACATTTAAACCCGTTTAAATATAATGTAAACTACTACTACGCCATTAAAGAACTTAAACTTGACCAGTTGACCACCCACACCATGCTATTTCTTGGGAACTATTACACAAAACTCGAGTTTAAACTTTTACCACGCGGACAGAAAAGGTTACAAAGTTTGTTTTATCATTTTTGTGTGGGTAATCGAATAAAAACTACAGTTAAATAACGATTACTTATATATACATGCTTTAAAAATAGCTTTTCTATTAAATATGCTAAAAACTTATTACAGAGTTGGACTGGCAACTGCCTTGGAGGGTCTGTTATTATAGCTATTACATATACCTAAGCTTAAAATTATTTTAAAATTTCCAAATCCGATTTTTACGTATAAATCTAAGTATTTTAACTGACCAACAAATCTACTTAACTTTCAAAATGTCTTTATTACAAACTAACTTTTACAGTTCATTACATGGAAATAAGTGACAACATAATATAGAAAATAATAACCATTAAAAAATATTAACAATAAAAAAAATGGAAGTTAATCCAATTTAATTTATTAATAAAATCAATTAAAAAAAAATGGTATAAATAATTTAATTTAGTAAATATATCTTTAATTGTTTTTAAAAGTTGCCAATTTTTTAATTTTTCTAATATTTTTTGGAACATTGTTATATTTTATTATTCCGCTATATAAAAGCGATTTGTTTCCGAAGTTACTTTTTACTGGTATAGTGTGATAATTTATACAATGCCTGGTGTTATGATCATGTAATATGTCTTATTCTCCTGATGAGATGTTTGATTTTTTTTCTTTTAAAATAATAGAGTGAATTAGAATACAAATTTTGAATTTATAATGTTTTGAACGTGTAAATACCCTTTCGGTCTATATAAATTAACAGTGGGTTCTAAATGTGGTAATTTGTGTATACATTTAATAACGTTATTTTGCAATTTTTGTAATGGTTTTAAGTTTGTTAAACAAGCAGATTCCCATGCAGAAGCTAAGTATTGTAGGTAATTTTGAATATATTAATAAAAAATATATATTTTTTAAGTATTTCAAAGGAATGAAATAACTAGCTCTGTACAAAACAGATACCAAAGGAGATATCGAGTTGATAATATACTGGATATGGCATTTTCAATTTAAATTTTCGTCTAAAACTAATCCTAAAAATTTTGTCGTTTTTGAATATTGAATATTTTCATTATTAAATGTTAAGGGCTCAATAATGATGGAATTTATTTTATTTTTAGTTATTAACATAAAAGAAGATTTTGTAAAATTTAACGTAAGTTTATTTGATTGAAGCCAAGAAAGAAGTATTTTAAAATCATTATTAATATCAAAATACATTTCTGCAAGAGTTTTAACAAAATAAATAATTGTCGTATCATCTGCAAATTGCCCTTTAAGTTCAATTTGAAAACGGAATTAATGAAAATTAAGAATAATAACGGACCTAATATTGATCCTTGTGGAACTCCACATATTATTTCTTTTTCCGAACTTTTACTTTTCCCAATTTGAACAAATTGTTTACGATAGCTTACTTTGAAGTAGTGTGTGCGTATTTCCCCTTATCCCAATAGGTACTGTATACTTTTCTTAATAAAATATTATGGTTTACGGTGTCAAAAGCCTTACACATATCTAAGGATAGTAAACAGCATTTTTTACTGCTGTCGACAGTGTCGACATTAGCTTGAATATTTGTTATGATATCTCCTATACAGCTATTTCTGTATCTATAAGTACCTACATCGACATAATTAATGTTTGTTTTTCCCTTAATTATAAAGAAAATAAAGGGCGGCAAAATAACTATGGATTTTGTCGTTCCGGCTCCGGAAGAAATACAATACAATACAATACAATACAATACAAGGAGGACAATAATGCAAAATAAATAAAATTAGATCTTATGTTACGTTAAACCAGAATTACAATTTTTATAAAACTTCTTTTTTGTATTTTACAAAACAAATATTATAGCCCCGGCAACGGCCTATTACTGAACATTTTGAATTTGAATATATGCTTTGCATTTTATTTTGTCTTTGTGCCCTATATAGAAATCAATATATATTATAACTACTGTCAATGCATGTTAGGTCAAGATCACCAAACACTATAAGTCTGGTTAATTCCAAGAGACCAGACAATAACAGCGTGATCACCGCCCACCTAGCTTCCATGCATTGACCAAATCGCCGTCAAATTTCTCAGAATATGACTATACTATAATCAGATTTCATTTACGTGGCAAAAGGAGGAAGGGCTATTATTGGCCAAGGAGTAATGAAATCTGAACATAGTATAGATAGGCTCTTACTCGCAAGCAAGGGCGTCCATAGAGCGTTTTTCAGGGGGGGGGCAAAAACTTAAACAATACTTTTTTATATACAGTGTCACCAGTAAAGACCGCATCATATGGGATTTTTTTTTATTAATAGCTTTATTCAAAATTTGACTTTGGCATCAAGTTCTGCTTCGATCGAGATGAAAATTAAGCAAAAAAATAGTAGTCACGTGATTCGCATTATCTGTCAAATTTTAATTTTTTCCAAAAAATAATTCAAAAGTGGGATTATTTCTGAAAATATCAAAAAAAGTTATAGGAAAAAGTTTTTTTTAATGCAGTTTCTAGCCCACATGCAAAATTTCAGCTGGATAAGATAATTTTTATTTTTTACCCATCTTTTGTAAATTGCACCACTTTTGCAAAATAACACTCAACGCAACCTACATAAAACTTCTTAGTTTTGACAATGCTTTATTTCATATAAATTTTTTTTAAAGTAGCGTTATATTAAATGTGTGTTTTTCTACGAAATCAAAATGGGGCTATTAAAATTTGGTCGCATGTGATGCAAAGTTCATTTGTTATTGACCCTGTATAAGGTAACTCTATAAAATAAGTATTTTTGAAAACATAGTTTGTGTCTGAAAGTAATACACCTTAATATTAAGACAAAAAAGAACATAGTGTCATCAGTAAAGTGTTCATTAAGTGGAAAATAAATTTTTGCTTAACCCAACGGAAAGTTTATCTATTTTCAACGATTTAATTTAAAATCTCTTTATTTTCTTTTTTATTTTTTTAGTCACAAACTACGTTTTCAAAAATACGTATTTTATAAAGTTACTTTATACAGGGTCAAAAACAAATGAACTTTGCATCACATGCGACCAAATTTTAATAGCCCAATTTTGATTTTGTAGAAAAACACACATTTAATATGACGCTAGTTTAAAGAAAATGTATCTGAAATAAAGCCTTGTCAAAACTAAGAAATTTTATGTATAGGTTGCGTTGAGTCTTATTTTGCAAAAGTGGTGCAATTTACAAAATATAGGTAAAAAAGCAAAATTATCTTATCCAGCTGAAATTTTGCATGTGGGCTAGAAACTGCATTTAAAAATTCTTTTTCTAATAACTTTTTTCGATATTTTCAGAAATATATAACTTAGAACTATTTATAAGAAACTTTTGAATTATTTTTTGAAAAAAAAATTAAAATTTGACAGATAATGCGAATTACGTGACTACTATGTATTTATTTGCCTAATTTTCATCTCGATCGATGCAGAACTTGATGCCAAAGTCAAATTTTGAATAAAGATATTAATTTAAAAAATCCCATATGATGCGGACCAATTGCGGACTTTACTAGTGACACTGTATAAGACTATTTATTTAACTTATGCCTAATGTATTAATTTATTGATATGTTTTTATTATGTAATTGTTTAGTTTAGTGATTTGTTGGTCTACTAACTAACCACTGTACTATTCAATATTTATACTGAATTATGAAATAAATTAGTTATGTGGGCGCCTAGGGGGGGGGGCAGTGCCCGTTTTGCCCCCCCCCCCCCTATGGACGCCCTTGCTCGCAAGTGGTTCGTCGCTGGATAAATGATCAATGCATGCAATCGTATAAATATTTGTTATCATATCAATGTTTTTGTTAAAAACTGCTCCCATCAAATCAAAAATCTATCTCGTAGGATTCCATAGAAGAACTAGAAGAAATCGAAGAAGAAGAAAGCAAATTCTGTACGTTACCGCGAGGAGGTAATACTTTTACAATTAGACAGGCAGTGTTTCAAAAAGGGCCCGATTTCAAACCCTTAGGATTCAGTATTGTTGGAGGCAGAGATTCACCCAAAGGCAGCATTGGCATATATGTCAAAACAATATTTCCTAATGGCCAGGCAGCTGAAAATGGCACTTTAAAAGAAGGTAAAGTTAGGAGCTATAAACTTTTTTTTACTGACCAATCAGATACTTTTCTTCTATATTTTTTCAATTTGTCTAAAATCACACCAGAATAAAATTTTTGCTTTCTAGTCTTAGTATGGGAGTCCAAAGAAATATTTTCAAGGGAGAAAAACATTGTCACGTTAGATTGTCGATTGTTTAAGAGTTAGGGAAGTGTGGGGGGGGGGGGGGGGGGGGGGGGGGGGCGCGACGTAGATGATTTTTCTTTATTAAAAATTATTGTCTTTTCAGGTGATGAAATTTTAGCAGTAAATCATAAACCCCTTCATGGAGCATCTCACAAGGAAGCAATAAATGTTTTTAAGCAAATCAAATCGGGTAGTGTGTTGTTGCACATAGGGCGAAGGATATATAAGAGGCGTGAAAAAATACAGTAATATTATATACGTTTTAAATATTTTGTTCTTGTTTTAGTTTAGTAATATACCAAAGAATTGAAGTTTTCTTTGCAACAGAATGTTTTTATCAAGTTGTGAATTAGGAATGTAGGTATAGGGACATCATGTACCGCAATATTTATGGAAATATATAAAACAGTAATAGGTATGTTATATTTTGTACTAACTATACTTTCTATAATGTCAGAACCCATATTTATTTGTATAAGTTTTAAGTAACAAAAATGTGATACTTTTTTTATCATTTTTAATAAAGGTAATTATTTAAATATGGAAGTAAAATTTTTGTATTAGTAATAATAATACCTAGTCTTCTGTAATGTTTATGTTCGTAAAATTTTTTTGTTTTTTTTAAAATAATAAAATGAGGCCAAATAATAAGAGTCCGTATTTATTTTTTTAATATTTTAATTATTGACATTTAATAAGTACGTACTTAGTTTAATAAAGTGTCGTCGGTTTCCCTGCAGTAGCCATAAATAATAGGTATAGAACAATAGCCTGATCTACTATTTGCCGCCCTGCTATAGTCAGCCCCTATAAGCTCATTACAAAAACACCCTTGAGGCAGCCATTCGTCAATTGACGATATAATTTTTAGAAATGGCGGAGAAAAAATTTTTTTCTATGTTTTTTGTTGTCTAAGTTTATAACAGAGGCTTTTTAATTTGTAACTCTGGTAAAGATACCTAAACTACCTCTACTATCTGATGTATAATAAACTAGTGTTTCAAAAATGTAGTACTTACCAGAAAATAGTTAAATACATACAAGCCGGCCCTGTTCAGTGTTTATATGGTCAAAAAAAATGATGAGAACTGCGCAAACTCCGTATCCCGCTTTAGCCCTCCATGGAGGACACAATATTGTAACATGGCTTGTGCATGGCTTTAGCCTTTAGCTTAACGATATACTGGTTATACAACGTTGTATACAGAGGGTGGTATTAATATATAATATAAAAGAGTTATCATTTTAACACAATTTCACAACACGTACATACAAGCGTAAAATAAAACTTCAAAAGAAAGCATAAATATAAATTTAAAAAAATTAACTTTTTTTATACCCTCGATCAGAGCCGGCGTTTACTTGTTGCGCCACCTTTTGAGTAATATATGCAAGACTGCTCATGCTTCGTAACAAGCATAGGACGATTTCTAGTAAGGATTGGAAAATATTTAATATGATCGGTGATGTCGCCACCAGAAAATGTTCCACAACTCACAGTATAACTTATATAATATAACAGAAGCAAGTATTTTAATTTTCTTTACAAACCTTGCTTCCTTCGAGTTTGAATCACAGAGTATTAATAGGATGTGGCCGTTCTTGGTGTTTTGTAGCTCGAAAGGTGGCGCCACGAATAAAATGTCATGATTTTTTATCAAACGAACTACGAAGAGTGACAGTGACAGGTATTAGCTGTGTCGCCATTGTTGTGTTTGCTGATTATTTTTATAAAAATTTCTGCAGCGACAAAATTTAAGTTATTAATACATTGTTCACCACAGTTATTGGACACTATACATCCCAGTAATCCATAATGTTGTGGGACAGTATTTACACCGAGTACACGTAAAAATTGAACTATTGAAAAATTCTATAAAAATATAGAGCAGTCAAAAATAAAAATTAATTAAAAACAATTACTTTTAACAAGAACACTTAAGTTTTAGTGTCTTTGTTTGATAAACTGTTTAGTGTAATGTGTTCCTTTAGCTCAACTATTTAGGGTCATAGTTTTGTTTTGTTGTATATATTTTTTCTGAGATAATTTTAGCCCTAAAAATGAATAATTTATTTGACCACGAAGATGAAAGCAGGTAAAAATATATAAAAATATTGTACTCAATAATTTAGTATTTATAGTGCACTATGTACTAAAATTTTATGCTTCAATTTTAGTTGGTATCTTGGTGCCATTAGTCGACAGGAGGCTCAGGATGTTTTAATGGCAGAAAAGGAGGGTGGTGTATTTCTTGTTCGAGATAGTGCCTCATCAGTTGGTGATTATGTTCTATGTGTCAAGTAAGTATGTGTTGGTACAAAATATGATTTCGTTTAAAACCTCAATCAACAACTGTGAAATAGAACACATTTGAAATAAATATATAGGTACTCGTTCTACTCAATGATGTTTTTAGTTAAATGTTAAGATTTATAAAGGTATTTACTTATCTATGGAAATCCTGAAGTGAAGTACTACCTAATTTTTACAAAATACATTAAATTTCCGTAATATCATTAACTAGTTACTGAGAACTAGTTACAAAATACAGTTGGGATAGGGCTATCTACTGGCAGATTAACGTTAATGTTGTAGAAGCAAAATATTGATATGAACCTATCAACTGTTTGTGCTATGTCTGCACCTTTCAGTTCTTTTATATTGGGCAAGGTTGAAGTACAGTCATCATAAATCCTTCATTTTATTTACAATAAATGTATTGTTTGGATATGTCGATTTACATACAAGCTTTATGCCCTTTGCTCTTCTGGAAATATTCAAATAATTGTCAATATCCTGCCTTCAGTCCCTATGCCATAGACCCTTTAATTGTGAAAACATTTAAGGTTCTTACTGGCAAACAATAATTTGTAAATAAACAGTTTTTATTGTGTTTATTTTCACTAGTAGAAAATTTCCAATTGTTTTTTAAAATTAATTGATATTGTCCTTTATTGATAACAACATTAACTGGCCATTGACCAAAGTCCTACAGCTTATTTTACAATATTTCTTTAAACAAGGAAGAATTAAATTTGGATAACAATATTATTTATTGGTGCTTGTAGCCTTTGGTTCAACTTCCTTTTTGACTTGTACCATTTTTGGTTGGATGGATTGTGTAAGAGATGTTTGCATGTCGCATATTGGTAATGAAACATATAGTTGTTGTTTCTGCTACTTATAGACTTGGAGTGCTGGAATATTGGTGTTAGCAAGGTTATCAGCACTAGGTATATTGTGGGTTAGTTTCCATTGAATAAGCCTCAAAAAAATGTTCTGGTCTTAGTTTTTTTTAGCATTTATAACTTCTTGGCCATTTACTGTTTTGGTACATACTGGTAATAATGGTCGACTTTGTTTTATCATTTTTTCCAATTGATTCATTAATATTGTTGCATGTTTTAATTCATTTTTCATGATATTGTTTATCATAATATTCTGAAAAAATGTATTGTACTTATTAAATGTCTGCCAAATTAAGGGATTTATCTAAAGGAGGTAGGTACCTTTCTGTTTTGTTTTTATGAGTCTTATAAAGAAGGGTAGTAATTCATAAACACATAGGTGTACACACTTTTGGTTATTGATTAAATTTAGCTACCTAATAATGATTTTCGCTTAAAGGTTACCAACATTTTTAAAAACTACTGTAAATTATAATTTTAATTATTTATGTGCGTAAGGAATTAGGAAAGTAATTTCTTGACGATAGGGAATCCCTGTATCGAAATATATAAAATTATACATAAAATGTAAGAGGAAGGAAAACCACATAAAAGAAACTAATAAGATAAGTTAGTAGGGGAGGATGGGTGAATAAGAAACAGGGGTAATAAGATAATTTTTTTTTCCTTCCTTTTTTGTACATGGAAAAAATCTAAAAAAAAAAACACAAGATACCTATAACCTTCATCCACAAGACCTAAAAGGTTTTTCGAGCAATGTCACGAAATTCTATAATTTCTTTGCTTAACAAGTTGGGTTTGTATAAAACTTAATCAGCCCAAAGTAGTGCTTTTTAAGACATTTTCTTTTTTTCTAATCTGGAGTTAAATGCTTTCAAACATTAAAAACAACTTTTGTGCCTTTATTTCTTGTTGCTGTTGTAAAAAAAGAACCACTTCCATAAACATTCTAAAAATTTCAGGATAATGATACACCTCAATAGTGTATCTTAATACCCCAAGTCCAATTTTAATGTTGGTAAATCAGTTCAGTTCGGTTGTTGTATCTTATTATTACCCCATTGGGAAAATAAGAAACATTTAGTAGGGGTAATAAGAAACAAATTCCTATAATTTTTGGTTTTTGAATTAAAATGATATATTACATATAAATGAGTACCCTCAGGTAAAATTAATACCAGAAAGAGAAATCAGAGTTATATACTTGAAACTATCACCTGTACAAATTTTATTGGTTTCTTATTTCCCCATGTGTTTCTTATTCCCCCATCCTCCCCTAGTTATGAATAAAAATCTAACTATTTTAGATACTTAGGTAGGACAAGATTTTGTTTGGGTTGAAATGGATGTCAAAAAAATTAAGGGCTCGAACCTGCCCTTTTTGTTCCCATCCATGACTATGTCAAAGGGTATCTGAGAAAAAATAATCTGATACTGTATTTTTAAAATTACTTATTTTTAAAACCAAGTGAATACTTTACCTTATCAATTTTTTTTTTAAGTAGCTATTTCTGTTATCAAAGTACCTAACATAGCTATAAAACTTTTTAAATGATCAGTATTAAGATACTTTTGTAAAAAATGAGTTAAATCAATGTTTTTTTTTTGTATTCGGCTGTAATCTTTAAAACTGTATTATATAAATTAATTAGCCTGCTGATACTGTTGCCATTTGAGGAGCCAAGATAAGGAATGTAAACAAAAATGTTTTGTACCGTTTTGATACCTTATATATAATAAATTTCCATATTTATCTATACAATCTCTAAAAGATACAGTACCTATATAATTATTGAGTCACAAATCCAAAAACCAATTTTTTTCTAATATCATATACTTAGTCTATAGAATATTGTATATTAATTGTAAGGGGGTAAAAAAGTTTATATTGATAGGAAAAAATTCTTGTTCTTGCAACTCAGTAGGGGTACTGACTGGGGTACTTTAAACACAAGTAACAAAACATTTATTTCTTATTTTTTTTAACGTCTGCTCCAAGCAGTGGCGTAACAACGTGCACGGGCCCGTGTGCGAAAACTGTGCCGGGCCCCCATTATGATACGGAGTATTATTATTGATAACCATATTAATTTATGAATTTTGAGTAGGTACACAAAAAAGCAATAATTATTGTTATGCTAAGTAGTTATATTCCTGAACATAGAAAAATATCTGCAAGTAATTTATATATACAGTGTCACCAGTAAAGTCTGCATCATATGGGATTTTTTTTTTATTAATAGCTTTATTCAAAATTTGACTTTAGCATCAAGTTCTGCTTCGATCAAGATGAAATTAAGCAAAAAATAGTAGCATTAGCTGTCAAATTTTAATTTTTTACAAAAAATAATTTAAAAGTAGGGTTATTTCTGAAAATATCGAAAAAAGTTATTGAAGAAGTTTTTTTTAAATACAGTTCCTAGCCCACATGCAAAATTTTAGCTGCATAAGATAATTTTGATTTTTACCTATATTTTGCAAATTGCACCACTTTTGCAAAATAAGACTCAACGCAACCTACATAAAACTTCTCAGTTTTGACAAAGCTTTATTTCAGATATATTTTCTTTAAAGTAGAGCCATAGTAACTGTGTGTTTTTCTACAAAATCAAAATTGGGCTATTAAAATTTGGTCGCATGTGATGCAAAGTTTATTTGTTTTTAACCCTGTATAAGATAATTTTATAAAATAAGTATTTTTGAAAACGTAGTTTGTGTCTGAAAGTAGGACTAGGGCCTAGGCCGAAAATAATATATTCCCGTATCGTTATATGTCTCATTGCGTAGCAACGGTTAACAATACTGGAATAATGAACTTTTTTTAAAACCTACCAGAAAATTTACACTTTCTGGACAATTTTTTGTCTAGAAAATAACGTTTTTCCGGTCTCTAATGTCACTGTCACCCTGTTTTTGTTTTTCCAATCGCTCTTTGATAATACAAGATACCTTGATTTCGTTATTATGACAACAACATTTCGATGTATTGTCGAGTGACAGTTCGTTGATTTTTAATTTTGTTCTTTATGTCAAACTTGTTTCGCGTAGATTATAAAATATATCGAAGTGTCGGTCTTAAAAAAAATATTGTACGTCACGCAACCGAAAATTAGTGTTTTCCAGGTCTCTCCAAGCTTGTCTCGACCTGAAAAACCCTACTTTCCGGTCTTGTAACGTAAATTACTATTGTGCATGGCGTCAAAGCACGCCAGAAAGATGTCGGTTTGTGGACGATTGCCGAAAAAAATTTTTTTTTCTTGCTTTTGCATGCGCAAAGTTTGAAATCAGGTTAGAAATGTCTATTTTTTGAACTTCCTCATTTTCGATAGAAATAATTGCTAAAGCTGATAATTTTTTATCGGTCATGCAATTTATCAAATAAGTTTTAATTAACTTTAACTTGGAAAAAGACCGTTCAGCTGATGCAACGAAATAGGGATGGTCTAAAAAAATAATGCAGGCAGTTGCAATTTCACTAAAACTGGAAGATGAATTAGAATTACTATCTACAAAAGTATTGAGTAGAGTAGTTTTGCGGATATTGCATTTTTTTTTCTATGAGAATATTTTGTTTTGCATTTTTATGTTTTTGTGGCTCCGCTCCCGGGCCCCTTTTTCACCCGGGCCCGTGTGCTTCGCACACATTGAACACCGGTAGTTACGCCACTGGCTCCAAGGTCTACCCCTAAAGGGATGAAAAGGGGTTATACAAGTTTATTATATTGGAAAACATATTTTTGACGAACTTTCTTGACGCTTATCAATAAAATCTGCTCCTGCGGTGTTTGTAAACGCAAATAAGTCCATGGAAAGGTTCTGTGAGAGTTATAAACGATTTGTAATGAAATTGACATATTTTTTAATAACGATAAATCTATATTTTTATTGAAAAAGAATGAAATAATGTAAAAAGGCACCAAGGCAATTTCTTTTTAAAAATAATATAGGTACCTAAGTACCTACATATTAACGGTCTTATTGGGTACAAGGTTGGCAGGATATATATATCCATGATAATTATTATCCTGATATATATCTTGATAAATATCATGATATTTATACGATATTTATCCTGATTTCCTGATATAAATATATCAATATTTTTTTTTCTAAAATTCTATTCATCAGTATAAAAATATGGCGCCGCTGAGCCGGCAACAGCGTATTATGCTGTTACGATTCGGTGATTCCCCATCTTTCCGAGACGTTGACCACTTGTTGTTCTTTGCCGCGTGGTGGCATTTTTATTTAGTTCCGATTTCTGATTGAACGGAGCAATATTTTGTTGTTTGTTTTATGAAATAAAAATTTCACAATGCCAAAAATAAAAAATCCAGTTTGGGTTCATTTAGATTAATTAGATTTAATTAACAAGCCCAGTAATTCTGGGTTTTAAGTTGAACCATAGTATATACCAAAAATATATGATGTGTTCATATTCATAAACTTGTATTTTTTACCTACATTTTACATTCCTAACATAGGAGTGCTAAAAAAATTGTTATTGTGATAGCAACTCATTGAATAGAATTGAAATACAAATTTACAGGTTTATAACATGTTTAGGTATATGAAATTAAGTGATTTTGAATTTTTAAAATATATCTTTACAGAAAACAGATGGAATAATTTAAAAATATAAATAAATATCATGATATTTGCCAACCCTGATTGGGTACTATGTATGAAACCGCGGCTTTGTTTCGATAGCAAATACAACTATAAAATTGTCGTTTCGAATAACACCTACATTTATTGATTTTTTTTTCAGGGAAGACAGTAAAGTTAGTCATTACATAATAAATAAAATGCAACAAAATGATCAGACGACGTATCGAATCGGAGATCAGTTTTTTAAAAATTTACCTGAACTAATTTCGTTTTATAAGCTTCATTACTTAGACACCACACCACTTATTAGGCCAGCTACCAAAAAAGTAGAAAAAGTTAGAGCCAAGTTTGATTTTGATAGTCAGGTCAGTACCAGTATGTTTTATATAGAATACTTAACTTACTTAGGTTAAAAATTAGATTTTTTATACAGGGTTGCCCAGAAGTCCGGAATAAAATTAACATAGTCTTAACCTGTAACTTTTGAGAAAAACGCTCGGACACGTCAATTTAGTTTTATATTTAATTTATACCCTACTATGAAAACCTCGTAAGTGCAATTTTTTGCAAAATTGAACTTTATGCGTCATTACATTAAAGGTGTCATATTTTATGTTATGTGAGAACCTCGTATGGTCATCATGAATAATACGCCACCTATTGGCGAATTTAAATACCTCGTAAGTTACCCGTTTGATATTTCTAACTGAAAACCTCGTACGTTTTAGATTTTGGTTAGATAAATAAGAGTAGGTAAGTAGTTTTGTTATTTTTATGTGTAATCTAAGGATTGTTAAATAATGTTCTACTAATAAAATTTAAGCTCCGTTACATTGTAAAACGTTAGTCATTCATAGTTTATTACTAAAAACTTAAGAGGTTTTCACATACCACTATTTACAACTAACACAAAACAGTTTTTCTTTGCTACTACAAAATATAGGAAAATGCACTTACCAGGTTTTCAAAGTAGGGTATCGATATGCTCACATTTTGACGTTATTCGTTTGTTTTTTTAACATTGAAAATGTTTATATTATCGCACGAGCATGTATAGTAGGGGTACACAATTCGAAATTGCGGCGAACATTTATCCCTGACGTCACCTAACGACACCGAGTTAAAATTATCCACAAACGGAACAACGCGCGCGATGCTATGACGGAGAAGGAGGGAGAATGTACAACGGATGATGCGCGTGCCGCCTAGACCAACTGTTAGAATATTGATTGAAACGGAATAATATTGATTCTATTATTTTGTTATTTAATTCCTTGTCATTGTATATATAAAAAAATATAAATATTAGATATTACTTTGTGAATTAATTTAATGCTGATCACACCAAGAAACTCAAACATTTTTGGATAAACGTTTATAGGAACTTTTTATCTTAAAATTAAACAAGGAATTATCGCTTAAAGTTTCTTTACGTACTTAATTAACACCCTATATGAGTAACTTCATGTCAAAATTGTATGTTGCTGTCATTAATTTTTATTGCTTAAGTAATATTTTGCGCCATTCTGATAAAATATCGTACCAATAAATAAGAAGTATTATATTACACGTTACATTAAAATAGCAAATATTTCGAAAACTATTAACTATAGCGTTATTTGACAAGGGTAAGGTTTTTACGCAAAAAAGTCGTAAGATTATTAATTAGGGGTAATAAATGTATTATACCTAGTGCCAAAATGTTATTGCCGTTTAAAACAAGAAAACTGCTGCTCGTAGCGTCCTCTTTCCGGTAGAAGAAAGCTGAGCGCAAAATATTATTTTACATATTATTTTCCGCACTTTCAGTAGCAAGGGGTCGCCAATATTTTTAAATATATACGGTCTTTCACAAAAGCGGGACAACCTATATCCGAATATTTTTAAATAGGACACCCTATATTTTTTACACGAAATCGGTGTCCCTCTGTATTATTAATATATTTCCAAATTTTCGTTTGAATCTGTGGCGGTGTTGACAAGATATTAATTATTTTCCTAATTTTTTTGCTTTTGCACGGTCGCAATAAATATGTTACGGTTTCTTTATTAATTTTAATTTAATTATTATTTTTTGAAAATAGTTGCATCTTGGTTATATTATGAGTACTATTTACAAGAGTTTATTTTGTAGAGGGAGCTCTAATTGTATTTCCAAACTTCGGAAATTTTTGATGGTGGCCACTAGATGGCGTTTTTCCGTAATTCCTTAATGAATAAGGATTTTCTCAAAAAAATCAAATGTTATGATATGACTTTTTCATCATATTTTATTTAGGTTTATAAAGGCTATTAAATAGTGGAATAAAAAATCCAGGTCCGTATTTAAAATAAAAAATTTGATGATGGTCGCTCCAATCCGAAACGTCGGATTAAAAAACTAAACCCATCAGCTTGTAAAAAGTTTCAAACAATCAGTGGCGTGCCATTTTTTGCTTGAAAGTCTTAATACCGTTACCCATATCTACGCTCGCGGTTGAATTAAAAATATATTAATACTTGCAAAATGTAGCCTCTAAATATCTATTTGTGTGTCACAAGCTTTAATGAAGTAGCTGTTACCATTCAATAATATTTTAGAAAAAAGTAAATAATTGAAAAAGTTGAACTTACTCTGTATCTACAAAACGGAGCTCTTGCGGACCTATAATTATATGAACTTTTGGTCTTAGAATCGATCAAGGGTTAATTCCTTAAAGTTTACGAACTTAATTAATTAACACCCTGTATAATATCAGTGATAAATACCCTGATATACAGGATGTCCCATAACTTATGGGCCATAGAGTAACTGGAGATACTAGACATCAAACTAGATCAATTACGTCATTTAAGTTTTTTAGAGATGTTACTCGTTCTAGATATACAGGGTGTTAAAAGTGAACGTTTGTTTTCGAAAAAAAAACCTAATTTGAAAACGGTTCGATTTATTAAATTTTGAAAGTTGGATTTATAAAAATTTGATCAACTAAATATTGCATTCAAATCTATATTCGGACCAACCATTACTCAGACTGATTAAAACCTGGGATAAACTTACTTGTTCCCAGCCAGCCTTTTTTACGCGTTTTATAGTTTTATGTTAGAAATAATATTTTAGTTTTCTTTTGGCTGTTGTTCCGTTCTCAATTTTTATTTTTAGTTGAATCATAGTTAAATGCAAAAATATATGATGTGTTCATATTCATAAACTAGTATTTTTTACCTACATTTTACATTCCTATACAAGGTATTAATAAACTTGATATTGTAATAGCAACTATCATTAAATATAGAATAGAATTAAAATACAAATTTAAATGTTGATAACTTATTAAATTAAGTAATTTTGAATATTAAAATTATATCAAATTTTTTAAGTACAAAACAGATGAAATAGTTTAAAAATATAAATAAATATCCAAATTTGATATATTTATTTCCGGTATAATATGTAGGTATAGATATCGGATATTTGAATATTTATATAAACATGATATTATTATGTACCAACCCTGTTTTATACCCTCTATTTTACTATTTTTTATATTATAAATCAATAAAACTTTGATCAACTAAATATTACATTCAAATCTATGAGTTTTCGCAGATTTCAAATCTCACAATAATAGTCACAAGCGTTGCACTCTGCTTCGGCATTTTCAATGTCCTCCCCGGTTGCATCTTTGTAAAGGACCGTGGATTTTTTATAGACATTTGTCAAAGATATGACATCGATCTTTTTTTTTAATGGAAACACAGCTGGAAATGTCCTCCACCCTCTCTACTTGGCATGCTCCCAGATGATGCTAAAATCCGTCGACGGAATTTCGAATGGCTTCAGCCGGTATGTTATTTGTCTCCAATCTAATTGTGTATTTCAAATCTTCAATATTATTTGGCCTATTTTGGTAAACTTTTTCTTTTAAATATCCCAAAGAAAATAGTCTAGAGCCGTTAAGTCTGGGGACCTCGGTGGCCATTTAATTGTACCAACAACTGTATAACTTATTATAACACGGAAAAGTTTGAAGCGTATTGGCGTTGTGGTCTAGTGGTCAGTGCAGCGGCCTCACAGATCGAGGTCCCGGGTTCGATCCCCGGTGCCGGCAACGTTGATGTTAAATTTGGAATTTGGTTTAAGAGGTGCGCCCCGCCCCGTCTTTCGGAAGAGACGTTAAACTGTGGGTCCCGTGGATGTTAGCACGTTAAAGAGCCCTATCCTCGACAAAGAGGGATTCGGCAAAATTACCAGATAGTGTGTGACAAATTCCATGGCGTCGGTGATTGGCCTCGTTGCGGAAATAGGCCGACAAAAAAAAAAAGTAGCGTTCCTTAATTCATAATTTTCTAACCAGATCCGACCTCGGATTGCCACTGGAGAAGGTTCCTGGGCAAATGAAGATTTCTTACCTTGAAAGGTAAAAAAAAAACATCAATGATTTATCATTCCCGCTTATTTAAAGAGAGATTTTCTAAAAACTTTTAACAGTCGCCAATTTGAAATAGCTAGACAGAATCGCGCCAAAATTTATGAGCATACTGTCCGAGATATTAACTTTTGAATGATGTATCACAAGCTGTATGTTTCCATTAAAAAAAAAGATCGATGTCGTCATATCTTTGACAAATGTCTATAAAAAAACAAACGAATAACGTCAAAATGTGAGCATATTGTTATATAAAACTAAATTGACGTGTCCGAGCGTTTTGCCGACAAGTTACAGGTTAAGGCTATATTAATTTTATTCCCGACTTCTGGCCAACCCTGTAATTTTTTGACAGAGGCTAATGAGATATATTTTATGTATTGTTTATTTTAGGAGAAAGACGACTTAAGTTTTAAAAAAGGTGATATTTTAACAGTAATTTTTAAGGAAGAGGAACAGTGGTGGCGAGCTAAAGACAAAAATGGGAGAGAAGGATCTATTCCTGTTCCCTATGTTGAAAAAGTAAGGAATTTAGACGCCAATTTGCATGACCTTAAAATTTTTTGTAAAAATATTTTTACGATTCAATGATTTTATACACGTTTAGCAAAACAAATCTTTGGTGAGACAGAACAAACCCTTTTAAATATGTTGTTAAAATTTGAAATATTTTAATCCCCTTAAGAAAAATCGTACCATATGTCACTTAACACATCTTACACTTAGAAATAAGTTTTACGTAGTCATGGAGGAAGATTTCTTTTGCCAGACATGTAGAACTTAACCTAGGTAATATTATTGAAAAAATATACGAAAAAATAATCAGAAAATAGAATGGTAATTTTTTTTTTTTAGATTGAAGAAAGTTCATCACCAGTTGAAACATCCCGGTCATCTGAAACCCCAGTGAGTAGTACCCCTGAGTCAAAACCAAAGCCCAAACAGGTAGGTGAGAGTTAAAGGAGATGATTATAATTTGAAACCTCTAAAAAGTACCGGGTGGTCAAATAAGCGAGGACGTCGGCTTTATCTCGGAAACCATTAATCGTGCAACTTTCGGAAAGATTTTTTCATGAATAAAGTGGTCAAGAGAAATTGCTGGAAATTACTTTAAAGGTCCTCATTTCGCCGCAAGGGGGCACAATTAAAAATTGTTTTTTAAATTCTAAATTTCTCCGAAAATTCCCATATTAAGGTATAACTCTGATTTCATCATTGGAAAGCTTAGACAATTCTGCATCATTTTGGTTTAAGGCTCATTGGCGTACCGACCTTGATAAGAGTGGGAGAAGCTATTGAAAATATAACCATTAAAATCGCTGTAACTTTTAAACGACTTATCCGATTTTACTAAATTTAAGCTTGTTTGGAAGGGGAAAATAAGCATCTTCAATTGCCGTATCCAACAGTACACGATAGTGTTTAATAAAATTGCTAGAGGACGTAATTTGTAATAATAACAGTTTTTTCGATTTTATCCCGAAAATTCAAATCATACGGTATAACTATGACATCATAATCGAAAAGTAGATGACATTTGCAAGAAAAGATGTGAAGACCGCAGTTCGATATCTTTGTTCGTTCCAGAGTTATTGCCAAAACAATAATTTTTAATACAAATTGCGCCCTCTAGCAATTTTATTAGAAACTATCTTGTACCATTAGATACGACAATTGAAGGTACTTACCTTTTTCTTCCAAACAAGCTTAAATTTAGTAAAATCGGTTAAGTCGTTTAGAAGTTACAGCGATTTTAATGTTTAGACTTTCACTTGATAGGAGAAGCTATTGAAAGTGTAAACATTAAAATCGCTGTAACTTCTAAACGACTTATTCGATTTTACTAAATATAAGCTTGTTCAATTGTCGTATCTAATGGTACAAGATAGTTTCTAATAAAATTGCTAGAGGGCGCAATTTGTATTAAAAATTATTGTTTTGGCAATAACTCTGAAACGAACAAAGATATCGAACTGCGGTCTTCATATCTTTTCTTGCAAATTTTATCTACTTTTCGATTATGATGTCATAGTTATACCGTATGATTTGAATTTTCGGGATAAAATCGAAAAAACTGTTATTATTACAAATTGCGCCCTCTAGCAATTTTATTAAACACTATCGTGTACTGTTGGATACGGCAATTGAAGATGCTTATTTCTTCCTTCCAAACAAGCTTAAATTTAGTAAAATCGGATAAAACGTTTAGAAGTTACAGCGATTTTAATGTTTACACTTTCAATAGCTTCTCCCACTCTTATCAAGGTCGGTACGCCAATGAGCCCTAAACCAAAATGATGCAGAATTGTCTAAGCTTTCCAATGATGTAATCAGAGTTATACCTTAATATGGGAATTTTTCGGAGAAATTTAGAATTTAAAAAACAATTTTTAATTGTGCCCCCTTGCGGCGAAATGAGGAACTTAAAAGTAATTTCCAGCAATTTCTCTTGACCACTTTACTCATAAAAAAATCTTTTCGAAAGTTGTACGATTAATGGTTTCCGAGATAAAGCCGACGTCCTCGCTTATTTGACCACCCGGTACATAAATTAAATTATACATCCTGCATTTTTTAAATTTAGCGATCAAACCAAGTCACATTGCTATATTTTCTTTACTTAAAATCTACTGTTTTCAAGCCGTTGACATTTGAAAATAACATTGTCTACACTTTTTTTTGTATGAAGGGTAAATATTAGTGACGCATTCGCCATTTAATTTTTTCATCAATATTTGGTTTATTTTTTGTTTTCTCCGAAAAGCAGCCCAATACCCTTATTTGGGTAGCTGTTACCTACAGTTTTAAATAAAAAAAATCAATTGATTCAGTAATAAAAGCATAAAACGAAATTTTGTCAAATTCGCACATATTTCTTTTTCTGTTTTTATTAATTTATAAATCCAACAACGTAAAAGTAATTGTATCCGAAGATGGGCATTTCGCCGATTTTTGGATAAAACGAAAAAGTAACGAAATATTGAACAAAAAACTAAATGGCGAATGCGTAACTAGTGTTTGCCCTTAATTGGATCCGACCGCGCTAAAACACGGCGTAAAATTGCCAATTTTTTGACCCGAATTACAAAAAAATTAAGCAACATTGAATTTTCTTTTTTTACCAATGGAAAGGGGGTATACAGGGTGTTTCAAACACGTTAAACGCCATGGTGAATTTATAGAAATGGCCCCCCAGGCCAAGTTAATTAAAACAGAAACATCTATTTTTTTAAATAACCACAGAATTTTTATTTTATCTCGAATTAAATTAAAAGTTCGAGTGAATACACGTTCCCTGTACGCCGCAGCGGTCAGGCTATAATGTTTAACTAGGTTTGATAGAGGCCCGCTGGCGTACAAGGCGCGAAAAATCAAATTAGTATCTGGCGGCCCGCGGTGGCGTAGTAGGATATACTCTGAGCAGGCCCTAGAGACCGCCGTGGCGTTTAACGTGTTAAGCCGGCCATATCTCGGAAACTACTAAGCATTGAAATTTGGGGGAAAAAATGTATAATTAAAATGGTCATGAGAATATTCTGGAAATTATTTTTAAGTTCCGCATTTTGCCACAAGGGGGCACAATTGAAAATTAATTTTTTAAAAATTTCTCAGAAAATTCCCGTAATATGGTATACCTCTAGTTACATCATTAGAAAAAATAGATAATTCTGCATCAGTTTGGTTTAAGGCTCATTGGCGTACCGACCTTGAAAAGAGTGGGGGAAGCTATTGAAAGTGTAATCATTAAAATCGCTATAACTTCTAAATGACTTATCCGATTTTACTAAATTTAAGCTTGTTTGGAAGAGAAAGGTAAGTACTTTTAATTGCCGTATCCAACGATACACGATAGTTTCTAATAAAATTGCTAGAGGGTGCAATTTGTAATAATAAGTTTTTTCGATTTTATCCCGAAAATTTAAATCATAGGGTATAACTATGACATCATAATCGGAAAGCAGATTAAATTTGCAAGAAAAAATGTGAAGACTGCAGTTCGATATCTTTGTTGGTTTCGGAGTTATTGCCAAAACAATAATTTTTAATGTTTTTATGGAAGAAATTATTGTTTTTATAGCTTCCTGGCCAAGACAAAAAAATATTTTTAAACTTTATGATTCTTTTATGTGTAGGTTTGTTACTCATTATTCCAATGGCCCAAAAACAACCGTAGAATTAATGACAATCATGGAAAACTTCTAATTTAGGCATAATAAGATGTTTTAAAAAATAAATCTAGATAGCCCTAAAACAAAATAGGCATATTTAATTTTGATAGGTGTTGACAAAAGTTTCTCCTTGATTCTCTTTGAATTACTTCTTACCTAATCAAAACTATAGGCTTGCCGTATATTTTGAATGTAAATAAAATCGAAAGAACTGTTCTTATTACAAATTGCGCCCTCTAGTAATTTTATTAGAAACTATCGTGTATCGTTGGATACGACAATTAAAAGTACTTACCTTTCTCTTCCAAACAAGCTTAAATTTAGTAAAATCGGATAAGTCATTTAGAAGTTATAGCGATTTTAATGATTACACTTTCAATAGCTTCCCCCACTCTTATCAGGGTCGGTACGTCAATGAGCCTTAAACCAAAATGATGCAGAATTGTCTAGTCTCTAGTCTTTCTAATGATGCAACCAGAGGTATGCCATAATATAGGAATTTTCAGAGAAGTTTAGATTTTAAAAAAATAATTTTCAATTGTGCCCCCTTGTGGCAAAATGCGGAACTTAAATATAATTTCCAGAATTTTCTCATGACCACTTTAATCAAAAACATTTTTTCCCCAAGTTTCAATGCTTAGTAGTTTCCGAGATATGGCCGGTGGCCACCCTTAATGAAACACCCTGTATGTAATTGTTCGGAAGGTATTTTCATGCAAAAAAAATATAAGTTAATGAAAACCCATTAATATTACTTAACTTTATTACTTGGTTAAAAATATCTAAAATGTTTTTTTTAAATAGAAATAACTTGCACTCTTCCCAGTACCCACCAATTCAAAAAAATTTTAAAAATCGATTAATAAACATGTCTCAAAAACAATCGATCTCAATTTTAATCATTATTAAGCTTTAAAAATTAAATAAATTTAAGAGCCCAAACACCAATGCGTCAAATTAACAAAACATAAAATCTATATGGAAGACAGTTTTGTTAGAATATGAATTTGAATTACTTTTACTATTAAAGTTTGCAACGCATTTTTAAATTTCCATTGAGTTATCATTAAATGGTTATTAATCCATTAATCGGAAAACTTAATTTTTCATATTGGTTTAGTCAACCCTAATAATTGCTCTCAATAAATGCTTCCTACTTTTTTAGAGGAAACTACCGGCAAAAGCAAGAGTGAAACAAGTAAGAGTTCCAAATGCATACGATGATACTGCATTAAAATTGGAAATAGGAGATATAATAATTGTAACAAAGACCAATATCAATGGACAGTGGGAAGGCGAACTAAATGGAAAAGTTGGATATTTTCCTTTTACGCATGTAGAATTTTTAGATGATGAAAATGGAAGTTAGTAATATATTCCTTGCGAAATTTTTCAGATATTCGCTATCGTTGTATGCCTCGAATTAACTTTATTTGGCACTAACATGGAACATCTATGCTATCCACTTATTTTTGAAAAACTGTATGTTTGCGCAGTTATTGTGAAGTTGTATTTATTATTAAGTACATATCATATTTCATTATTTTTTCATCATGTTTTATGCAATATATAATAGAAAATATATTTTAAAATTATCGCTTTATAAATATTTATAAATTTAATGTTTTTTTTATTTTACCCAAAACATTGAGCAGTTCGTTACCCTTTAATCTAACCTTCTTATTCCATAATCAACCGACACAAAATCACTGTATTAGATATATGTTTAAAGCATTACACCAAGGTCTGCAACAAACTCCAACTGAAGTATTTACTAGTGACGCGTGACGTAACAAAAACTGAGTGGGCCCCCCTCAAACGTTTTCAGGGGCCCCCTCTCTGTAACAAATGGAAAACGATATTTATTCTTATTTTTATTACTATTAGGTTCAGGTTTATGAATTTTTAAATTCGTTAATCGTGTAATAATTTAATTAGGCTTAAACCCACATTATGCATTACAAGTACCTACTATTAAAACAGCAAACAATTTGAATTTATTTTATAATCCCAGGTAGACTGGTATACATAACATACGTAGTTATTAAGTCATTATACGTAATATTCCAGCATGCATCCATGATGCAAAATCAAAATTTTAAAACCACTTATAATGTTGCCTACCATCAATGGTAATAACGGGGGTAGCAGTGATCGAGCCTCATAGAATCCAAAAGACAGTAAAACACATGAACACTCGGCAAGTCTGCACA
Organism: Polydrusus pterygomalis; assembly: GCA_963969555.1. Lineage (NCBI taxonomy): Eukaryota > Metazoa > Arthropoda > Insecta > Coleoptera > Curculionidae > Polydrusus > Polydrusus pterygomalis. The sequence goes on along the minus strand of OZ018384.1, from coordinate 33,940,059 downwards.
AACATTATGTCACCAAGTACTATACAAAACGACCAGATCGAGTTTTTTTTCCAAAATCGTTTATAATTTCGTCGATATTTAATGTTGTGTAACAAACTCGTGTTCGATACTGATTAAGGATAAATCCGAAAGGCGTTGTTGTCCCATGGTGTTACGTAAATAGGTTTTTAGTTTTTACTATTTTAAGTTTGGAAAAAGATCGTTCCGCTGATGCCACACTAACTGGTAAAGTTAGAAATAACATCACTGCACTAAATACATCTAGGAAAGTCAATGGACAAGTCTTTATTTATTTATAAATTCTTCTTCACTTAACGAAGTTAAATTCTCAGGATATAAAAAAATAAAATTAATTATGAAATACCTATGAAAAGCAAAGCTGGCAGCAAATTTTGAAGGAGCTGTCAATGTGCCCACGCCCCCCCCCCCCCCCAACGCCACTGTCCTAGTAAGAAGGAATGTTTATTAAAACTTTGCACTTTTTTTTACGTTTTGATTGACCTGCAAACTATTAACTAGTACCCATAATAATGTTTTATTGGGGTGCAAAAAAATGTTTATTTAGGATACCTAAATGACAAAAAAGCCTTAACATTTAGAGTACTTTTAAATGTACCTATACTTTCAAAGTGCCTGTAACCGATTTATATGTTTTAAACATCGCGACTGTCTGGCTTTACGCTATATTACTGAAAAGTGGTATAATTTATCCAAAGTCAGTGTGATGACATTCCATACGGCATACAAACGGCGGTAAACAGTCTCAAAGAGACCGACCTCACAACCAGGGTTGTCAGATCTTTCTTCTTCAATTCTTTAAGTTTTTTTATTAAAAAATGTTTCTTTTATATCAGCATTCAATTGTTAGTCAGTAACTCTCTTTGAAAGCTAGTTTGCAAATATACTTTAAACCGAGGAGTTTTGAGTGTGACAGAAAAAAATAACAAGCCATTCATTGTTATAATAATACATTCTTTAGTCCTTAAGAAACAATATAACTGAAATCAAGACAAAAAGTGTTTTTAGTGTTTAAAAACAACTAATTAACAAACCCTTGTTTCTCGTATATACTTACATTGTGCTTACAATTCCGAAAATTTTGAAGAATTGGCAACAGCAAGGGATACAAGCGCCAGTTAAAGCGGCTGAGATAAACTGAAGCGGTCTCCGACCCGTTCAACGATCGATTCTGTCAGACAGAGATAGGCCAGTGACCGCCGATGGCGTGGAAGAGACGAAGATAAAATATACGTAATTTGGAATTTGTGGACGGGCTGGACAATGGTCGGAGAATGGAGTTCTGGTAAAAAAATTAAAGCATTTTCTGAGCAGTGTCGTGCCGCGTCAGGTTTATTTTTCTGATTTTAGTTTTGTGAATAGAATTTTTGGGTTGCCATATATTTATTATTTTAATATAATATTATTGTATATACAGTGGGTTTATAAAGTGTAGTATGTACAAACACCTAATGTAAAACAAACTTATAAGTGTGTATACGCATTTTAATTATTTGTTTGGGACGCCTATGGTTCAGTTTAATGTCATTAAATTGACCTAAGAAACACTATACTATGCTTACTCTATTAAAATAGGCAAGTACATTTCGGGAAATTCTGCCCCTAGGGAGAAGTTTCCAACGCAACCGATAGCGAAAAAGATATAATTAAGTAAACATTTTTATACCAATTCTTCGCTTGGAGCCAATAAACATGTACTTGGGCATTTACAAAAATTTTGCACCTAAGGGGTGGAAAAAGGTACCTATAAAAGTTTATATTGGAAACTATTTTTGGTCCGAATTTCTTGAAACTCGACATAAATACTCTAACCAGGTGGAAAAGGAAAGGAGCGAAATGGGGGCATAAAAGTTTGTGTTGGAAAAATGTTTTTCTTTGCATAAGTATTTCAACAATTTAATAAATTCTACCCCTGAGGTGTTTATTAATGCAAAGTCCATGGAAAGCTTCTATGAGCGTTATTAACGATCCGTAAGGAAATATATTGATATTTTTACAAATTATATTGTTTTGAAAAACTGGCTTAAAAAAAAACAAATTTTGTCTAAACAAATTTCTTTACAAAACTTATAAAATTCACTCAAATTTACAACTTACTTAATAAACTTTGTAAAAAGTATAAAAAAATTGTAAAAACTCAATCAATGTCAATCAATGTACTAGATACATTGAAATAATAAAATATACATCCCTATTAACAATAAATAAAATATAATGCAAAGCTGTAGTTTTTATAAAAAAAAATATAAAAATTAAGAATAGTGTGTAATAATATGTACTGTGTTCTTATGGCATAAGAGTTTTAGGGACAAACCAACCATAACAATACACTTATTAACCTACAAAAGTTTTTTTTTAAAGTATTAAAAATAACAATACTAGGGAAGGTGTAGTAATACAAAAACTTATGGTTTACACTATTAAAGATCCTTCTTTGTTACTAAAGATTAGCAGTCTGAGATTACTTAATTGGACGGCACAATTGTACATTTAAGAGCACTTGATATATTCTGGGGAAATGCTTATGGCCATAGCAGCTCAATGTTTGGTGATTGAAGTTCTGCATAAAGAGAGTACTGAGAGTAAACTACCAACCAACAGTATATCTGAAAAATATTTAATTGATTAATTTATCTAGGTATAGCAAATGTTTTTTTTCTGCATTATCACTCCTACAGATATTAGTTAAGAGCAAAAACTACTGACGCATTCACCATTTGGTTGTTTGATCAATATTTCGTTACTGCTTAGTTTTATAGTTTTATCCAAAAATCTGCCAAATACCCCTCATTGGAGTACAATTACCTACAGGTTCACATTATAAATGGTTGGATTTATAAATTAATAAAAGAAAAAAAAGATATGTGAGCAAATTTGACCAAATTTTGTTTATTAACTTATCAATTAAATTTTTTTAAACTTAAAACAATGTAATTGCTACCCAAAGTATTTGGCCGCTTTTTGGAGAAAACTAAAAATAAATGAGAGATCTACATGGGTGCCAATTTAAGACTTCCCTTTCTGGAAATTACAATATTAATTTTGGTTTTTGCCATAGGCAAAACAAAAAAAAATACTGCCGAACAATATTTTAATAATAATAAGTTGTAAAAAAAAACAAATAACTATCTAAAACTTACATTATAAGCCATCCAGCACCATATGATGAGAGTATATAAAACACATTCAATCTAAAACAAAAATTTAGTATTTTTATTACAGAATATGTACATATCTAGCAGAAATTGACAAAAATCAATTAGACAAGCTGTATCTTGGATTTAGGTACCTATAAATAGTTTCACTGAATGTCAGACTCATAAGGTAGAGCAGAGTTTTTTAAGCGTAGACGTATTTACTTAGTACTTATATAAAAAAAACTTTATGAAAATCCTTGGAACATTTTTGGTTCACATTTTACACGTAACCTTTTATTAAGCATAAAAAACCTAATATACTTATGACTACTCACATAAATGTAATATCCACCTAGTAGCCACAGCCCAAAAATTAGCTGAAATAATATAGCAATTCCAAAACAGATCATCCAGGGAAGCATATAGCCTCTTATCATTATGTTAAGGCCAACAACAAGAAGACCTGCTGAGAGTATCAGCAAAATAAAATATGTTACCATACAGCCCCCTACAGCTTGCATCGCTAAAAAATTAAATTACGATTAACATTGACATTATTTAGGTACCTTTGGTACCACATACCCCTATTGTAAAGACTGCTACAATTGACGAATAATGTAATATTTTATTGCATTCATCATAAATTACTGTTCATACAAACTTTGAAATGATTTGAATAATGATACTAGAAATATAAAAAGCATGATTAAGAATGCGTCTGTGCTAGATAAAGCTTACTTGTCAATAGAATTTATAAATGCTTTGAGAGACAACATTGTAGACTTAAAGTTAAAATGTAGTAGATTAATCGAACCAATGACCTCTATGATTTATTGAAAATTAAGCTGTGCAAAGTGAAATGGGCAAAAATGATAGTATTAAAAATTGGCTCTACTTACAATATCTTATATCTGCTTCAAATAAAGGGTTATACAATTGGGTAGAGTCTCCTCCAAGCATGTTAAATATTATAAAAGTAATCAAAACGATGCTCATAGCTACTGTATAAAACGCTATAGTTTTGCATCCCGTTTTTAGGCTATCTGACCAAATGCATGGAGCCCAACATGAATTTAACAACACCATTTTTACTTAAACTAACAAAAACAATACAGTGTTGTTAATTAAATTACTTCAAAACAACACGTTTACAAATTTCTGTAATGAATTTTAAATGGCACACCCAAACAAATCAATTTTGACATTTGACAGTACAAATCATGTAAACAAAAAAAGCAACGGACTTTAAGTCGTATTCCTTGTATGTCTGCTGAATGGAACAATAAACCTAGTGCATGTATTTCTCAACCATGATCTTAAAATTCACAATAACCAGAGTGTTGTCCACCATGAACCGTTTGCGAGAGAAGCGAAATATCTGGGAGTAACTCTAGACAAAACGCTCAGCTGGAACTCTCACATAGAAAAGAATATCCGCAGGATATATGTCGCAGAATTTGCGGAAAATCCTGGGGCATGGCACTAAAACAACTACACCGGCTTTATGTGACGGTCATTAGACCAATGATCACGTACGGCTCTGTCGTTTGGTGGAAAAAGGGCCAGCACCGACAGGCCCAAGCGAAACTATCCGGACGCCGAGAGGCAAGCATGCCTTGCGATCACTGGAGCTATTCGCACCACACCAACGGCATCTATGGAGGTCCTGATAGGACTTATACCACTGTTAGAAGGCACGCTAGCCTGCGACATGTTAAATATGCCCTCAGACATAATGACAAGAAAATCCAACAACGAACCGCCTTATAAAATCATCCACCCAAGAAGGGAGGAATGGGTCAATAACAGTGCTGACCTGCTAAAGGCGGAATTTGGAATATTTACAGACGGCTCCAAAACTAAAGAAGGTATTGGAGCCGGAATTATATGGCAAAAACCCAAAAATATAATTAACTATCAGCCTGGGAACGATGACAACCATATTTCAAGCAGAGGTTCATGCAATTGAAATGTGTGCAAGACTGTTGATAGATCGACGGTATGCACATAGATCAATCAAGATATTCTCTGACGGTCAAGCTGTATTAAAAGCACTTGAAATCGAGATGGTGTACCTCAAAAACGGTGTGGAGTTGTCACGAAACACTATCCGAACTAAGTCTGAACAACAAAATAACCCTTAAGGTAAGGTGGGGTAAATGCAACTGGTTTTTTGAATAGTTGACTTTTGGACTTCCATAAAAAATTTGAATGATTCAAAAAAAAATTTGCAAAAAATACCATGGGGTGTTTAGTAATTTTGCCAATAATTTATGAAGGAATTTTGGTAAAAGCTCAAACTACATTTTTACAACATATTTTTTTAAAAATAATATCAACATATTACATTTACCCCAGCAAATGGGGCAAATGTAATAGCTACCTGTATTTGCAAGAGGTACTCTATATGAGATTCGAAAACGGGGCAAATGTAAAAGGAACGGTTTTTACTACATATGGTTTTTATTTCAACTAAATTCCATTATAACTGAAGGAGTTACAAACTTTTTAATGAATTATGATTAATGGTTTTATTTTCAATAAAATAAGAACTAAAGTAAAACACAAATGTAAATTGTTATCCACTCATTTTAAGTAAGTAACAAGTTCTGACCATGATGCCTAAAACAAAAAATTATCAACCATAAGTCTTAAACAAAAACAAATAATGGGGTAAATGTAACAGAGCCTATTACATTTACCCACTACAAACATGTTACATTAACCCCAAAACCGATTTCTCTCGGGGCAAATGTACTACATGAAATAAATCGATCGTAAATAATGTTTTTATTATAATTTCTGATTTGAATCGATATATTGGCCGGATCTGACCGTTTACCTGCTAATACTTTTCGTAATGTAAAATAGCCGGCACCGAAATTTGTAACACTAATTTGAAAACTCACTGCAAAATCAGGTGTTTATCTCGCAGCCATAAAGCGTCTTACTGAAGTGACAAACATAGATATGCGCATTGCAGAATGGACGAGGACACTTGAACTACGAAATTAATACATATGCGGCGCCATCTCACGCCCAAGGGCGTAAATTATAGGACCAAATAACACATTTACCCCAATCTAGCATTTACCCCACCTTATACCTTATATGGATGCCGGGATACATGGGCCTGGAGGGTATTGAGGCTGCCGATAAGCTCGCGAGAGGTGCAGCATTCACAAGAACCGAGCCGGTAATAAGTATATCTCATGCTACGGCCAGGAAAACAATACTAGCTGAAGCAAAAGACACTGGTTAAATCTACCAGGTCTAACACACTCAAAAGCATTTATAAATAGCCCTATCCATATAAACCAACAACTAACTGACAAACTACTATAGTGCTCAACAGGTCATGCCTTAAAGCAGTTAAAGCACTAGTGGGATTGTACACCGGCACCGGCCACTGCAGATTGCGATACCAACTATGCATAAAATTTGAATAGCCCCAACTATGAATGGCCGGCTTTGCATGGAAGATGCAGAAACAGCAGAACACGTAACATGCGCTTGCCCTGCAGCAGGAAGAATCAGATTCGCCCTATTCGGCGAGGTGACTCCTGCTGCCGGATAACATGAAAAATGTCTCTCGATCCCAATACCATATTAACTTCATTAAAAAGTTAGACCTATTGGGGGAAATATAAACAAGGTGCGAGCCACAATAAATCGCATGGTCGCGTTAGCTGTATATCCCACTCACTTTTAACCTAACCTAACCGATGAATAAATAATTTACCCCTCGTTGGGGGGTAGAAACCACCCACAGCTTTTTGTTTCAAATGTAAAGGTATATATTCTGACTGCTCGTTGGAAAGGGCATAAAAAAATGAATACAACTAGCGATGATGTGTGTTGGGTAGGGAGAGTGAGCGAACGAACTATTATCTAAGGTGAACTAGTTCCTCCAGTTTAGAACGAACTATAGTTAAGATAGTCGCGAACTATTAAAGGAATTTCTGAAATGTAGAACGAACTAGTTCGCCGCGAACTATTAAGGATTAGTAAAATGTAGCACGATCTAGTTCGCTGGGAACTATCAAGAGATTTCAGGCGCAAAATGAGACGCAGCTTGGGTGAGGTGATGCAGCGGGAGTCACGGCGAGTTTATGGCGGTAGAAAACTGCTAGCGCGGGTTTGGCGCAAAATAAGACGCGGCAGGAGGTGAGTGTAGCGTTAGGCACGGCGAGACCGTAGAAAAAATACGATTGTGGTTTTCACTTAGTGAAGCTTGGACAGTACTGAAATGACAACTGCTACTGCACAGATTGATTCTTTCTTTAGTTCTTAATCTGATTCAGAAGACGAGTTCGAAATGATTTTTTCTCCCAGATGGCTAATAAAAAGTCGGTGAGAAGCTTGTACATGTCGTCTACATGACTTGTATCGTAAAATCGGTTAATTTTTCTTCCATGGTTTTCAAAACACACGCCGTGATCTTCCGACAAAAACTGCGGCCACTACACTGCGTTCCGCAGGGTATCACTTTACGCCAAAACTGAGTCACGTCACGCTGCGAAGAAATATTCTTTATTAGGTTCACAAAAACTCGCCGTGACTCGCGCTGCGTCTCATTTTGCGGCGGGACTCCCAGATGGCTAATAAAAAGTCAGTGAGAAGCTTGTACATGTCATGTAGTCTACATGACTTGTATCGTACAATCGGTTAATTTTTCTTCCATGGTTTTCAAAACACACGCCGTGATCTTCCGACAAAAACTGCGGCCACTACACTGCGTTCCGCAGGGTCACTTTATGCCAAATCTGAGTCACGTCACGCTGCGAAGAAATATTCTTTATTAGGTTCACAAAAACTCGCCGTGACTCGCGCTGCGTCACCTCATCAAGCTGCGTCTCATTTTGCGGCGGGACTAAGGGATCTGCGACCAGTTTTTTTTAAGTCAGAATTCGCGACACAAAAACTGAAAGCAGTCTAGAACGGCGACGCTCACACGGGTGACTTTTTCAGTTACTATTACTAGTATGTTCGCGAACTAGTAAAAAGAACGAATAACTCCAGCTCTAAATACGAAATAAGTATGCAGATAAATATCCTGTAAATGATCATCCGATATATTTCATCAATTTGGTGAATTTACAGACTTGGAAGAGTGCATTTTTAGGGGGGAGCTCTAGTCCCATCAAAAAATTGTTCCGCCACCAATGTATAGATTTGTATTAGTATTATGTCCGACTTTAACTATTAATAATTATTATATGAACAAACAATAAATAAAAATTTATTTACCGCATGAAAAAAGGAAAGATTATCAAATTCCAAGCTACCGAACATTGTAATAAAAATCGTAGCGAAAAATTATGCAGCTTCTTTACTTTTTCTTGTAGGTATTCCATTTGCGAAGTGCTTCATTATAAACCCTAAAAGTAACAATCAAATTTTTCAAAAAAACACTTACTTTACTTTCAAAATATCTTTATTTTTCGTATTTCTTAACATGTCATTATATAACTACATTTTTCTTACATAATATAATATACAAGTATAAATATATATGTATTTGATTCCCTCTGGGTTCTGTCCAGGACACGCACTGGCAACGCCTGTGGGGCTGATTTTAACCCTTGGTAGCTTCTAATGACGTTCAGCAAAACTTTGTTTGGTCGGTTCCGTAACCCTCTACCGCCATGAAAGAGTTTTGTTTTTATATAAATATTTGAAATGATTTAATTAGAATGATTAAAATGATTGAAATGTTAAAGCTTTTGGTTTGCGATTACTGGAAAAATAAGATGAAAAACCAGCTCAATTTTATCAGGTACAAGGTAGCACATAGTTGTCTTTCGACTTGAATGTAATTTGAGGGCGGGTCCCCTCTCTTTTGGGGCGGAGTTAATTTTTCGTTGCAATTTCATGTTTGATGCACTTATTTTTGGAAGTTTTTGAATTTATTAATGTGGATTATTTTGCTGGAAATAAATCGGCAATCTTGCATGCAAGGGTTTGTGTGTAGGGTTGTCATTTTGTCTTATTTGCGTAATGTCCTGAGTCAGTGTCGAATTTCGTATTTGATTATTATAGAATTTTGTACTAATGTCTTGTATATATTGAAAAATTGTCGGTGTCTGGGTAGCTTGGTGCAGATGACGGTTGGAGGTGTATCGGTTTGTTCTTAGTACTTGCCTTAATATTTTATTTTGTTGCACTTTGCAGTTTATGGTAGTGTATGTCCGCCATGCTGCACCAAACTGGACTTGCGTAGGTCATTGTCGGTTTTATGATTTGATTGTAAATAATTAATTTATTTTGGGGAGAGAGAGGGGAATTGTTTTTTAGTAATTTATTTAATGCATTGAAAACTATTAAAAATTTTCTTACTGTGTTGTCTGTATTTTGTTTAAATGTCAGTCTTTTGTCCAAAATTACACCTAAGTATTTAATATGGTCCGTTGGTTGAATTTGTTGTCCATTTATTTGTATGTTTTGGTTAATTTGGTTGTTCGTGTATTTTTTAGTCATAATCATGCATTCACATTTGCTTTGATTTATTTCCAGCTTCCACTTTTGATACCAAGGAATTAAAATTCTTAGATGATTTGTGATTATTTGTCTGGCTACATTTGCGTAGTATGAATGTGCAAAAATAAGTACATCATCTACGAATATTGCTACATTAGAGTTTGGAAATTTTGGTATATCCGCTGTATATAAATTAAAGAGAGGGGCCGCTAGGTTGGTACCCTGTTGTAATCCAGCATGCAGCGTCACCGGCTTAGAGAAATCGTTCTCTATCCTGACTTTTAATGTTCTATTTATTATATATGAATGAAGTAATGAAATGAAGTGTAGTGGAAATTCATGAGTATTTATTAGTTTGTAGATCAGTCCATTATACCACACGCTGTCAAACGCCTGTTTGATATCCAGAGACAGGAGTACTGTGTTTTGCTCTTGGTTGAACTTTTTTATTGCTTGTTGTGCGACGTGCGCTACCAAGAGTACAGCACTCCTGCCTGTTCGGAAACCAAACTGCTCCTCCGGTATTTTTTGGTCTAATGGACTGATCTTCAATCTATTGTGAATTACTTTTTCAGCTACTTTCCCGAGCGCACTCAAGAGAGCAATAGGTCTATATGATTCTGGCCTGTTTGCAGGTTTTCCCTGCTTTAATACTGGTATAATTATTGCTCTCTTCCATGCGCTCGGGAAGTGCTGTAATAAAAATATTGAATTTGTAATATAAGAAAATTGTACAATAGTTTTTCTAGGTAGGTTTTTAATCAGGATAGGAGCGATTTCATCTTCACCGGGTGCTTTTTTGTTTTTAAGATTTTTAATTATTTTGGAGATTTCTGAGGGTTTTGTATAAATTTTTTGTAACACGGAGGGTGGAATGGGGTACTTATTCTTTGTAAATTTGTTCGCTATTTTTGTTATTTCATTTTGTTCAGCACTAGTATTGGGTTTTCCCGCGCAAGTCTGTCCGTAGAAGTCCGCTATAGTCTGTGCTTTTTCTTTATTATTTTGTGGTAATGGTGTGAATGATGGAATTTTTGTCTGTGTCTTTTTTGTGCGTCTAATTAAGGTCCATAACGAATTGTCTGTAGTGGTTAAGTTTGTTAGTATGTTTGTCCATGATTGGTTTTTATGTTCTTTTATTCTATTTTTAATTTCATAATTCAGTTGTCTTAGTGTATTTTGGTCTTGTATCGCTCTGTGTCTTTGCCATCTTTTTCTGGTTGCATTTCTAAATTTTATTAAGTTTAAAATGTCGTCTGGTAGTTTGTTTTCCTTGGGGATAAGTTGAACTTTTTTGGCAGTCTGGTTTCTGGCTGTTTGAATGTTGTTGGTTAGTTTGTTCACTTCTAGTTCTAGCTGTTCAATTGTAGTAATGTTGTTGTTTATTTCTGTGTCGTTGTTCAATATTTGTCTGTACTTATTCCAATTCACACCATTATATAACCACGTAGTTGGTTTTGTGTCTTTTTGTATTTCCGTAGTCCAGTTTATTAAAACAGGTAAGTGGTCAGAAGTAAGTTCATTTAAAACTGTCGCGTCTGGTAAGTTTGCAATATTTTTATAAAGAAAAATGTCAAGGTAAGAAGGTGCTCTTTGTTGTCGTCTGTCATAATAAGTCGGTACTGGTGGTATTATAATTTGTATGTCGTAATTGTTTAAATAATTCATTAATGCTCGTCCGTGTGGGTTTGAACTGTTGGCTCTCATCGTTGTGTGTTTAGCGTTTAGGTCACCCAATACTAGTACTTTTGTAGATTGATTAAAAATTACATTCAAGTCATTATCAGTAAGGAGTAGGTTTGGTTGTGCGTAGCAGCTAGTAATTACAACACCGTTTTTTAATTTGATGGAAACATGCTCAATATTTGAGTTTGTGTTATTTAATTTTACGTGCGGAATGTTGTTTTTAATTATTAGCGCTACGCCTCCTCCCCTGTTATCTCTATCGGTTCTATAAAAAAACACTCTAGCATATAAAATATATTTATTTGTAATATTGCGTGACAAACGTTTGAAACATCATTATTATAAAAAACGACTAATTTTACAAAACTAGAACAAACAGCCAAATTTAACCATAATTAAAAACGAGCGTCTTAAAATCGCCAGTTTTCAAAAACCACTATATTTTTAAAGTCTAGTCAGTCTCTAGGGCATTTATTGGCAACTTTTCGAATTTTAAATTCTTAAACAACACTTAAATTATCACAGAGCATTTGGAATATAACAGTGTAATAATGCTAGTATCTATAACTACTTAATATTAATAAATACACTTACTTCAGGTACAGCTGGTAAGCTATATTTGCCCAGGGCGGATTTATAGGAGGGGGAGGTACCCCAAAAATTATTTACAAATTTGATATAGGTCGGAAGGCGACAGCATTAAACGCTACGTCATTGAACATCAGTTTTTTTAATCCCTTTAAAGTACTGCTCTATGATGTAGGCAAGTTATTGAAAATACACCCTTATAGGGTGGTCTATCACGCACTTCCGCCAAAGTGAGGCAAGGCAGACCAAATATTATGTTACAAAACAATAATTAGTACTTCAAAATAAAACTAACAAACAGATGTTCGATGACGGGCTGTTGTCTCCTGAACTATAAATACAGTCAAATCAAATAAAATGCTTTGAGCAAATATTGTACGGCTTACTTCTAATTTTTATCAATTTTATTATCTACCTAATCAAGACCTAGTCGGGATCACAATCCGAGCATGTACATAAAAATTCAAGTTCTAGTCTACAGGGTGTTTTTTTTAATAAGATGCAAATACTTAAGGAGCTTATTATAGGGCCCATTTTAAGAAAAAAAACTTCATATAAACATATGTTCTAAAATTCTTAACTGTCGAACTACAGGGTGCTAAAGTTTCAAGAAAAAAATATTTTTTTTATGATAACTTTGGTATGACCCTGTATATTTTTGTGAAAAGTGGTACGCATCTTCTATGAATCAAAAGGCGTTTACTGCTGTACAACATATTTTTTTATTCTTGCCAGTGGCGTTCCTGCGGGATTTGAACTGCATCATAAAGTTACATAAATTGTTTTTTCTGGTAAGTGGTCTTGCGAGATGCAAATCAATGTATTTTATTTTTTATGCGAAAACCATACGTCATATGAATCAAAATGAAGAGACCAGATTTGCTCAGTAAGGAATAAGGATTTAAAAAATAATTTTTATGTAAAGAAAAAGCAGTGGCGTAACACTTTTCTCTTCAAAATGATGCAGTTCAAATCCCGCACGAACGCCACTGGCAAGAATTATTCTGTACAGCAGTAAACGCCTTTTAATTCATAGAAGATGCGATGCGTACCACGTTTCACACAAATATACAGGGTCATACCAAAGTTATCATAAAAAAAATATTTTTTTCTTAAAACTTTAGCACCCTGTAGTTCAACAGTTAAGAATTTTAGAACATATGTTTATATGAAGTTTTTTTCTTAAAATGGGCCCTATAATAAGCTCCTTAAATATTTGCATCTTATTAAGAAATACCCTGTATTTGGTGATCGCCAGAAAGTGTGCAGAATAGATATTATGGGAAAAATAGTTTTTATTTGAATTTAATAAATTTATTTTATTAAATTAATTGATTCAGCCGATACTAAAATAGGTGGAAATCCATATTATAGTATTATGGGATAACAGTAAAACAAAGTTGAACTTGTAAATTTCCACTATATTACCAAGAAAAATGACATGTTTCGCTAACACTGTAGCTTCGTCAGATGACAATGATTTAATAAAAGGTGAAAATAAAAGGTTGGTGCACTAAAATGATTGAAGATGTAAATAAAACAGTGGAAGCGTTACAATAGCGGGGAAAGCCAACAGAGGGTTTAAAAATTAAATTAGATAAGGTACAATATTACCCATATTGTTTACAAAATCTTAACTATATGGTCAACAGAATAAATTTAGCAAAGGTGAATTATTTAAATGTAATTGATCATTAAGTAACAGGTCTGTATTTAAGTTTATTTATTTTCATAGATTCTAACCAATTCCATTTTAAGCCTTTGTTTTCTGTAGGTAAGATTTGAAAGGAAGGATCGAAATTATGTTGATAATGAAGTAAATGGTCAGCATAGTTTGAGTCAGCTTTATTTTTTAGAAAACTGTTATAATGTTCCTGTATTCTTTTGTTAAAATGTCTGCCTGTTTGGCCAATGTATGTTTTAGGACAATCTTTGCATTTTAATTTATAGACGCCTGATTTATTGTTTTTATCGCTTTTAGTTTTATTGTTTTTGATAAATTTACTTAAAGAGTTATTACTTCTGTAACACAAATTCATATCAAGTTTGTTAAGAAAATTGCCACTTTGCTAGGTTGTCCGAAGAAAGTGACAAGTTTAAATTGGTCAGAGTTTTTGTTTCTGGGAAAAACTAAGTCAATAGCCTTTTTGTAAGATTTCTTTTTAGGATTTGGTCAATTAGATAGGAGTTATATCCGTTATTAACTGCAATTTGTTTATGTTTGGTTCTTTTTGAAAATTGATTTTATTTAGAGGGAGAGTTACTATAGTCTATAGATCATACTGTGAAAAGAAGCTAATTTGTGTTGTATAGGATGGCACGAAGAGTTGTGTATGACAGTATCAGTATGAGATGGTTTATGGAAAACGGAGAGAACGTGTCTATTATTTTCTCTTTTAATATTTAAATCAAGAAAATTAATAGAATTGTCACGTTCGTGTTCTATTGTAAACTTGATATTATTGTGTAGGCTGTTAATATATTCTAAAAATACTTTTAACCGTCTATCAGTTCCAAGAAAACAAGTTAATACGTCATCAACATACCTATACCAATAGATAAACTGTTTGAAAAGAGGATGATTGCTTATTTTATCTTCTAAAAAATCCATAAATATTACGGCCAATAAAGGACTAAGAAGGTTACCCATAATAAGACCATTTTTACTAGTGTATATTTTGTCGTTGAACCCAAAATAATTTTGTTTAAGGCATACTGTAAGAGAATTGATAATATCTTGTTTTTTGATCAGATTTACATTTTTTAAAGGTAAGAAGTTGATTAACCAAAAAAAAACTTTGGTGCCTTAACCCTCTTAGTCCTTTATTGGCCGAAATATTTATGTATTTTTAGAAGATAAAATAAGCAATCATCCTCTTTTCAAACAGTTTCTCTATTGGTATAGGTATGTTGATGACGTATTAACTTGTTTTCTTGGAACTGATAGACGGTTAAAAGTATTTTTAGAATATATTAACAGCCTACACAATAATATCAAGTTTACAATAGAACACGAACGTGACAATTCTATTAATTTTCTTGATTTAAATATTAAAAGAGAAAATAATAGACACGTTCTCTCCGTTTTCCATAAACCATCTCATACTGATACTGTCATACACAACTCTTCGTGCCACCCTATACAACACAAATTAGCTTCTTTTCACAGTATGATCCATAGACTAGTAACTCTCCCTCTAAATAAAATCAATTTTCAAAAAGAACTAAACATTATAAAACAAATTGCAGTTAATAACGGATATAACTCAAATCTAATTGACCAAATCCTAAAAAGAAAGCTTGCAAAAAGGCTATTGAATTCGTTTTTCCTAGAAGCAAAAACTTGACCAAAACCTAAAAAAAATTACAAAAAGGCTATTGACTTAGTTTTTCCTAGAAGCAAAAACTCTGACCAATTTAAACTTGTCACTTTCTTCGGAAAACCTAGCAAAGTTATTGGCAATTTTCTTAACAAACTTGATATAAATTTGTGTTACAAAACTAACAAATCTAAGTAAATTTATTAAAAACAATAAAACTAAAAGCCATAAAAACAAAAAAATCAGGCGTCCATAAAAATTAAAATGCAAAGATTGTCCTAAAACATACATTGGCCAAACAGGCAGACATTTTAGCAAAAGAATACAGGAACATTATAATAGTTTTCTAAAAAATAAAGCAGACTCAAACTATGCTGACCATTTACTTGATTATTAACATAATTTCGATCCTTCCTTTCAAATCTTACATACAGAAAGCAAAGGCTGAAAATTGAATTTGTTAGAATCTATGGAAATAAATAACCTTAAAAATACGTACCTGTTACTTAATGATCAATTAGATTTAAATAATTCACCTTTGCTAAATTTATTCTGTTGACCATGCTTTTGTAAATTACCCATATTGTACCTTATCTAATTTAATTTTTAAACCCTCTGTTGGATTTCCCCGCTATTGTAACGCTTCCACTGTTTTATTTACATCTTCAATAATTTTAGTGCAGCAACCTTTTATTTTTATTTTCACCTTTTATTAAATCATTGTCATCTGACGAAGCTACAGTGATAGCGAAACGTCATTTTTCTTGGTAATATAGTGGAAATTTACAAGTTCAACTTTGTTTTACTGTTATCCCATAATACTATTTATTTTATTTATAAAAGTCCCTATAGCTTCAAACCAAAATAATACTTTCGAATACACTTTCGAAAAAAATTGTTTTAATTTTATTATAACCAAATTTTGGACAAGAAATAGTTAACCGTTTTCTGTGAATTTGCTAGTTTTTTTTTCCGGAGGAAAACGGTTATTTGCCGCAAACTTTATAGGTATTATTTTTGTTTGAATATGCTGCAGATTTTCTGGCAGTTACTGTATATGACATATACCTTACACTTTCTTAGCACCCCCTCCATCGGAGCAGACTTTTGTGAAAGACATGATTTTTCGGCCTTAACTAAGTACTAATTTCCTTTCTATGTTTAAGAACTGTCCGATGACAACTAAACCCGCCTTTGTAAAAACGAAAAGAACAAATACAGAACAAAGAACGAAACAAACAAAAACAAAACCGAAAACATGCTATTTAAATAGAAAATCTTAAATCATTCAGCTCGTCGCGTCGAGCCGTAATAAACAAAATAACGAATAAATACCGAAATACGACAAACACAAACACATCAGGGCGGCACATTGAGTAATATTAAGGAAAAATCCCATTTATTCACTATTAAATAGTAAATTACTGGGTTGTTGCTGCAATAGGTAACAATACAGAAGCTAATAATTCTCATTTGGAGCTTTAACTCACTAATCTTAAAACTTTTGCACTTTCAGTAAACTTTAATGCAAATCTTACACGAAACGCAGTTTTAAATAGGTGTTTACCATAATAGTAAGTACGATGTACCTACTTCACATTCATAAAATTCTTGGGATCGTTGGTACTTTAATTATACAGTGTCACCAGTAAAGTCCGCATCATATGGGATTTTTTTTATTAATAACTATTCAAAATTTTACTTTGGCAGCAAGTTCTGCTTCGATCGAGATGACAATTAGGCAAGAAAATAGTAGTCACGTGATACGCATTATCTGTGAAATTTTAATTTTTTTCAAAAAATAATTCAAGTGGGGTTATTTCTGAAAATATCGAAAAAAGTTATTAGAAAAAGTATTTTTAAATGCAGTTTCTAGCCCACATGCAAAATTTCAGCTGCATAAGATAATTTTGATTTTAAACCATATTTTGTAAATTGCACCACTTTTGCAAAATAAGACTCAACGCAACCTACATAAAACTTATTGGTTTTGACAATGCTTTATTTCAGATACATTTTCTTTAAAGTAGCGCCGCCATATTAAATGTGTGTTTTTCTACAAAATCAAAATTGGGCTATTAAAATTTGGTCGCATGTGATGCAAAGTTTATTGGTTTTTGACCCTGTATAAGGTAACTTCATAAAATAAGTATTTTTGAAAACGTAGTTTGTGTCTGAAAGTAATATACCTAAATATTAAGACAAAAAAGAACACAGTGTCTTCAGTAAAGTGTTTTGTAAGTGGAAAATAAATTTTTGTTTAACTTAACGTAAAGTTTATCTATTTTCAAAAAATTTAATTTAAAACCCCTTTACTTTATTTTTTTACTTTCAGGCACAAACTGCGTTTTCAAAAATACTTATTTTATGAAGTTACCTTATACAGGGTCAAAAACAAATAAACTTTGCATCACATGCGACCAAATTTTAATAGCCCAATTTTGATTTTGTAGAAAAACACAAATTTAATATGGCACTACTTTAAAGAAAATGTATCTGAAATAAAGCCTTGTCAAAACTGACAAGTTTTATGTAGGTTGCGTTGAGTCTTATTTTGCAAAAGTGGTGCAATTTACAAAATATAGGTAAAAAATCAAAATTATCCTAGGCAGTTGAAATTTTGCATGTGGGCTAGAACCTAGAAACTGCATTAAAAAAAAACTTTTTTCGATATTTTCAGAAATACACCCAGTTTTGAATTATTTTTTGGAAAAAATTAAAATTTGACAGATAATGCGAATCACGTGACTACTATTTTTTTGCTTAAAATTTATCTCGATCGAAGCAGAACTTGATGCCAAAGTCAAATTTTGAATAAAGCTATTAATAAAAAAATCCCATATGATGCGGACTTTACTGGTGACACTGTGGAATACCTTACAGACATTTACCTTTAACTACTTTAGACAGAAAAAAACAATTCTGAGGACGTAGACGTATAGTTAAACCTGGACAACTCATCCAGGACTAGGAGTTTTGATCAGTATTTGCTACAAAATTGACTTTACAAATTTGTAGGTTGTCGTTGAACGTCTTCGGGAAGCACAGCACAATCGGGTGGAAGATTCAACTTAGCTCTTAAGTAATTACCTTCTTGTCTTCTAATTTGTACCAATTTCTTCATCATTTTATATTTTTCGTTCAAGTCACACGTTGCCTGAAAATACAAATAAATTCATGGCGTATTGTGATAGGAACATAAAATCGTCAGTGGAGTCCAACATAAACTTGTCACGAGTAAATTCAACGACAGAGCAAGATAGACATCTCATTCCAATTGTTTGCTGTTTTATAATTCCACATCAAAGTAAAAGTCAAGTTTGAAAAGTAATAACGCCATCAATCTTGTAGAACATAAAAAACGGCTATAGCACAAAGCGCTCCACGCTTTTTTTTTCACTATAATACTAATGTTTATCGTTCATTATTATTTTCTGCCTATATTAAAAATTTCAAGAATTATTTTAAACTGTATTTATTTTCGCTTTTTAGTTTGATTAATTATTAAAGCGTGTTTTTTAAAAGTACATATTATTCATTTTTTAGTTATTAAGAAAAAAATTTTTTTTTTAGTAGATTAAGCTAGATTAGTATGTTATTGTGTTGTAAGCGGTTTTTGATAAGTCTACAAAATTTAAATTAAATCTGACCGTTTAAAGTGGGTCAAAATCGGGTTCAAAGAAGTCGGTTACACACAAACATACATACAAACGACAAACATTTTCAAAATTATTTAAAAAAAGTGTCAAAATTTTATTTTGAAGGGTAGAATTATTTTTCTAATTTTTCTATATTCTTAGCGAATATATATACGACCCCACGTTTGTTTTATTACTATCGGTTATTGTAATAATAATTCTGAAATATTGACAGGTGTCAAATTTTGACAAGAGAATTTTTTGCGTATTTTTTTCAACTTTCCACCGTCAATATACATACGACCTTATAGTTTTTCATCAATATAATTTTTTATTAAACGATTTGACATATCGACAGCTGTCAAATTTTGACATATCGACAGCTGTCAAATTTTGACATATCGACAGCTGTCAAATTTTGACAGGAGAATTTTTTGCCCTTTTTTCCCGAAGTCTCCGCATCGAATACTTTACGACCCCATAATTTATTTCGTCAAAATCGCTTCTTCGTTTTATACCTAACAGTTGTCAAAATTTGACAGAATTTTTTGCGTATAGATTATTGTATTGTCAGCGGTTCTTGATAAGTCTACAAAATTTAATTTAAATCTGACCGTTTAAAGTGGGTCAAAATCATATAGGTGAAGCTAATAAAAGCGTGTTAAAAATACGCAAAGTATGGAGAGTCTAAAATAGTATATTAACGTACACGTTTCATAAAGCATCATTTTATAGCACGCGCCCATGTTAAAAAACGAGCCGCTTGCGGCGAGTTTTATAACGGGACAAGTGCTTAAAACTGCTTTATATAATACGTACGTTATACAATTTGTAGTTTTTTCAATAAAAAACACATATTTAACAAAAAAATATATCCTTAAATTTTGTAAATTTTTATGTCTAAATTTTATGTTGGTAATACTAATTTTTATCATAGTAGCCTCTGGACAACAAAAATTATTTTGCGAACTGTCATTTTTTGATTTATTGACCCATTTTCACCACGAGATTCGGAGATTCTAAAGTTATTTTAGCGATATGAGATTTGAAATTGGACGGAATACGTTGTGTGATCCTTGTACATTCGGTACATATACAGAGCGTTCGGAAATTCGGGCAATTTTGCTACTTTTTTTCGAATTTCAAAAGACGTGATTTTACGTCACGGCATTGCAATTTAGTATAGGGAAGATGGAAAATTCAAATAAAGTTGAAGTTAAAATCGACATTGAAAGGTTAGTAGATTGAATTTTGGATAGGATTTGGCAAAAAATGATAGCTTGAAGCATCTACAAAAGATTGATTTATAGATTTATGCAACCAACATACATGACTGTTATCCACACAGAATAAAAAAGTAGGTTATCAAGCTATTTTTCCTCTGCGAAAAATGGGTTTTCTCGTAAATCACAAAGGCAGCGCAAGTCAATGAAATAAAACATTTAAATGTTACCAACATCAAATAATAAAGAAAAAACGCGTATCGAAATAGCTTCATCAAATAGATTTGTTATGATACAAAATTAGAAAAATATTTTTAAATTAAATAACTCACCTGAGTTTCCTTATCCTCCATGATAGGCAACGTTTTCAGTAGTTTACTGCCGTGATCTTCGGGTTTTCTCTCTGCAAATGTTTGGGTAAATGAGTACAAGCACGAAAAGATTCAAAAGTTGAATCTTATTCAAGATTTTATTTCAAAATATGTACTCACTTTCTCTATATTTGGTTTCCATCTCCAATAACTTATTTTTGTATTTTGAAACCAATATTTTGTTATGCTCAAGCTCTTTCTCCAATTCTAAAAATGATAACCAGTAAATTAGGAGACTATAAACATATGCAGGCAGTGTTGGATGAGACCCCAAAGTGGGACATAGGCTAACAATATTTAAGGGTGGGGCTCTCTAAGGAAATATATTGCCCCAGCAGGTAGGTGCCTGATCACATTATAGAAGATACGGAAAATTTAATGAAAAAGCCGAAAAATAACAGTACCTACCTACGGTGTATAAAGTTATTTTATCTACAATCAGTTTAATAATAAGCGCATTATGATATGCATAAAACACCTAGCTAGGATTGCCTATTATGACTTCTCATAACCGTCTAGCTCTAATCTCTAGCTTTTACACAGAGAGAATAGTGTCAAACATACCTATTTTTCTAGAAACAACTTCATCATATTTAACTTGTAGTTTGCACAATTCGTTGTCTCTCGAAGGATCTACAAAAAAAAAGTAATTACGATAACATATTTAATTATATAACATGATTTTCCAACCGGGTAATTGTCTGGAAAGCAATTGATTATGTAACTCGTTTTCCGACTGTTCCATTTCTCGAATTATTTTCAACATGTCTTCATTCTCTTTATCCAGAAAAATAGTCTCCTTTTTCAACTCTTCTATTTCACTTTGAAGCGTTTTATTGTGCTCTTCAAGTTCGGTCAATTTTGAGTTCAGCTCTTTGCAATCACTGCAATCTAAAAGAGAAAGGGATTTAGACCTCGTCTGACCTTTTTATTTAAAAATTTGAAAAGGTACCTCAGGGGATACCATTTTACAGACGATAGCGAATTAAAAGAGCTTGCTGAACTTGTAGCATAGATAGAGCAGCTGCGTTAACCCATAAAATAGTATATTAACGTACACGTTTTATAAAGCATCGTTTTATAGCACGCGTCCATGTTAACAAACGAGCCGCTTGCGGCGAGTTTTATAACGGGACAAGTGCTTAAAACTGCTTTATATAACACGTACGTTATACTATTTTTTTGAATTGGAAGTTTTTTTAATAAAAAACACATATTTAAAAAGAAAATAAATCCTTTAAATTTTGTAAATTTTTATGTCTAAATTTTATGTTGGTAATACTATTTTTTTATCATAGTAGCCTCTGGACAACAAAAATTATTTTGCGAACTGCCATTTTTTGATTTATTGACCCATTTTCACCACGAGATTCTAAAGTTATTTTAGCGATGAGATTTGAAATTGGACGGAATACGTTGTGTGATCCTTGTACATTCGGTACATATACAGAGCGTTCGGAAATTCGGGCGAAAAATATTTTTTTCTAATTTTGTATCATAACAAATCTATTACGATACGCATTTGCGTATCGTAATGAAGCTATTTCGATACGCGTTTTTTCTTTATTTGATGTTGGTAACATTTAAATGTTTTATTTCATTGACTTGCGCGGCCTTTGTGATTTACGAGAAAACCCATTTTTCCCAGAGGAAAAATAGCTTGATAATCTACTTTTTTATTCTGTGTGGATAACAGTCATGTATGTAGGTTGCATAAATCTATAAATAAATCTTTTGTAGATGCTTCAAGCTATCATTTTCTGCCAAATCCTATCCAAAATTCAATCTACTAACCTTCCAATGTCGATTTTAACTTCAACTTTATTTGAATTTTCCATCTATACTAAATTGCAATGCCGTGACGTAAAATCACGTCTTTTGAAATTCGAAAAAAAGTAGCAAAATCTCCCGAATTTCCGAACGCTCTGTATATGTACCCAATGTACAAGGATCACACAACGTATTTCGTCCAATTTCAAATCTCATATCGCTAAAATAACTTTAGAATCTCGCGGTGAAAATGGGTCAATAAATCAAAAAATGACAGTTCGCAAAATAATTTTTGTTGTCCAGAGGCTACTATGATAAAAAATAGTATTACCAACATAAAATTTTACAAAATTTAAAGGATTTATTTTCTTTTTAAATATGTGTTTTTTATTGGAAAAAACTACAAATTGTATAACGTACGTGTTATATAAAGCAGTTTTAAGCACTTGTCCCGTTATAAAACTCGCCGCAAGCGGCTCGTTTTTTAACAAGGACGCGTGCTATAAAATGATGCTTTATAAAACGTGGACGTCATTATACTGTTAAAATCGTGCCTTTTTGTATTACTGTTCGGGAAAAAAACATTTTTAACGTTTTGAAACCATATTTAAAAAGATAAACAAAACTTACTAATTATTTTTTCAATGGTTGTGGTTACCTGCTCTTCAAGCTTTTTAATTTTGATTACCATTTCTGCGTTATTTTCGTTCATATACCGATTTTCCCATTTCAGATGGTCAATGTTTTTCTTGTAGTTCTCAATTTCTCTGAGTAAACTTTGTTTTTTTTCGAATATCCTTTTAAATTTAGTTCTTAAGTCTTGACAACCCGGACAGTCTATAAAGTAGTTAATTTAAATCAACTCGCAAAAATCAATATTTAATTTATTTCAAATAAAGTGTTTAGCTTTTAGCAATTAATTATTAGCTTTTTTAAATATGAAAAAGTTTTCTTTTTCCGCTGGGAATACTTTGTAAAATTTAACGTTTATTTAATTAAAGCCAATAATGATTTATTTGTAGGCCATTATTGATATTAAAATAGATTAAGAGTTCTTCACCGCATGTAAAATAAATCAAATTTTTACCCTCCGATGTTAACGAATTTCTCCGAAACAGCATATAAGATTTGCTTCAATTTAAAAATATTAACATACCTACCCTTCAACTCTGTTTCTCATTTAACAGATTTTCCGATTACCCTTTAGTTTCCAAAATATACTATAATTTGTGTTAGTATAAATACAGTGTCACCAGTAGAGTCCGCATCATATGAGATTTTTTTTTAATTAATAGCTTTATTCAAAATTTGACTTTGTCATCAAGTTCTGCTTCGATCGAGATGAAAATTAAGCAAAAAATAGTAGTCACGTTATTCGCATTATCTGTCAAATTTTAATTTTTTACAAAAAATAATTCAAAAGTGGGGTTGTTTCTGAAAATATCGAAAAAAATGATTAGAAAGTTTTTTTAAATGCAGTTTCTAGCCCACATGCAAAATTTCAGCTGAATAAGATAATTTTGATTTTTTTACCCATATTTTGTAAATTGCACCACTTTTGCAAAATAAGACTCAACGCAACCTACAATAAAACTTCATAGTTTTGACAATGCTTTATTTTAGATCCATTTTCTTTAAAGTAAGGCCATATTAAATGTGTGTTTTTCTATAAAATCAAAATTGGGCTATTAAAATTTGGTCGCATGTGATGCAAAGTTTAATTGTTTTTAACCCTGTATAAGGTAACTTCATAAAATTAGTATTTTTAAAAACGTAGTTTGTGTCTGAAAATAATACCCTTAATATTAAGATAAAAAAGAACACAGTGTCTTCAGTAAAGTGTTTTTTAAGTGGAAAATAAATTTTAATTTAACTTAACGTAAAGTTTATCTATTTTCAACGATTTAATTTAAAACCCCTTTACTTTATTTTTTTACTTTCAGGCACAAACTAAGTTTTCAAAAATACTTATTTTATGAAGTTACCTTATACAGGGTTAAAAACAAATAAACTTTGCATCACATGCGACCAAATTTTAATAACCCAATTTTGATTTTGTAGAAAAACACACATTTAATATGGCGTTACTTTAAAGAAAATTTATCTGAAATAAAGCATTGTCAAAACTAAGAAGTTTTATTGTAGGTTGCGTTGAGTCTTATTTTGCAAAAGTGGTGCAATTTACAAAATATGGGTAAAAAATTAAAATTATATTATGCAGCTGAAATTTTGCATGTGGACTAAAAACTGCATTTAAAAAAACTTTTTCTAATAACTTTTTTCGATATTTTTTGGAAAAAATTAAAATTTGACAGATAGGTAATGCGAATCACGTGACTACTATTTTTTGCTTAATTTTCATCTCGATCG
Source organism: Polydrusus pterygomalis (assembly GCA_963969555.1). Taxonomy (NCBI): domain Eukaryota; kingdom Metazoa; phylum Arthropoda; class Insecta; order Coleoptera; family Curculionidae; genus Polydrusus; species Polydrusus pterygomalis. The sequence goes on along the minus strand of OZ018384.1, from coordinate 33,915,458 downwards.
AAGCAGAACTTGATGCCAAAGTCAAATTTTGAATAAAGCTATTAATTTTAAAAAATCCCATATGATGCGGACTCTACTGGTGGCACTGTATGAGCCAACTTTAAAAATTATTTTCTCGCAAACAAAGGCCTACATCAAAAATATGTTACAAGACAAACAACGTTTGACCCTTTAGTTATCCAGTGATACCAAATTTATAAGTTTAATTAAATTTTACTGGTGATATTTAGTGACACTTAGTGAACGCCTGCAACTATTTTTGAAATATTTATGGACGCTGAAATTTTGCAGACACTTATGTTGTATGTATGTAAAGGTTTTTAACAATAACTGACCCTAGTTAATTATTGGTAAACACATTTGTCCAACGCAACATAGGTGTCTGCAAAATTCCAGCGTCCTGAGAGTTGCCGTTTTTGAGATATCGCTTTTTAACATTTGCATTAAATTAGTAGCAGCTCCCCCTGGGGAAAGGGGGCGACCGTCAATATACAGGGTGTTATTTAAGTATGTGGCCAAATTCCAAGGGGTGCTTCTTTAAGTGATTTTAAAAGAAAAGTTCATAAACATGGGTCCGAAAATGCATAGTTTTTACGATACAGGGTGCCAAACTTTAAAAAAAAATCGGATGTTCGTAAATATCTCAATACTCTTTTATTCGATTTTCTTGAAATTTGGCAATTCTGTTTGTAATAACAAGACGATAATTTAGCCTCAATTAGATTAAAATTATTAAGTCCAGTGGCGTCCCGGAAGACAGTCCAACTAATATTTTTGACAAAAAAATTGCGCGCCAATAAACCAAATAAATGATTACGTTATGCGATTATTTTATGTTAAATTCTTTTATCGAAAACATTTTTAATCTGTGGGAAAAAATTCAAAAGAGCACTTTCGTGTAATTTTAATTGCTTAATAGTTTGGTAAGTAGTTTAAATTTTTTACTCTTATTGTCCCGGGGACATGCAATAAAGTGGTTTTTATTTTTTTCTCGAAAACAAAGCAAAGATATGAAAAAAACTCAAAAGATAAAATAGTTGTATTTGTAGTTGACTAATTCGAAAAAAATAAATAATTTTAAAAAAAGTCAGTGGCGCGCCATTTTTTTGTCAAAAATATTATTTGGACTGTCTTCCGGGACGCCACTGGACTTAATAATTTTAATCTAATTGAGACTAAATTATCCTCTTGTTATTACAAACAGAATTCCTAAATATCAACAAAATCGAATAAAAGAGTATGGAGATATTTACGAACATCCGATTTTTTTTTAAAGTTTGACACCCTGTATCGTGAAAACCATGCATTTTTGGACCCATGTTTATATGAACTTTTCTTCTTAAAATCACTTAAAGAAGCACCCCTTGGAGTTTGGCCACATACTTAAATAACACTCTGTATGTAACCACTTTGCGGTAGGTACTATAATTGTTTGTAAAATTTTGGTATCTTTAATAAATATTAGTTTCCAATGAATCCTCATGGTTTACGGTCCTTTCCCTACCAGATATCCGGACTCTAATAATAACACTAGAAATTCCCATACATCGGTGTCACGATTAAATAAAATTCACAATTATCACGACGCACAGTGATAGAAATCGCAAATCTAGAATTCCAAAAGTCCAATTTTTGATTGCAACCTATTAACAAAACAATCATAGTCGTCTCTTTAGAAATGTGTAAGAAAGAAAAAAAGTTAAAATTTAAAGCCGTATTATGAGAAACAAATTTCTACTTGCTTTCTAAACAGCAGGTGTTTTTTATTTTACGTGTGGAGAAAATATCTCATTTGATTTACGCGAAGTGTAGAAAGCTGGTAGTGGTGGATCTAATAAAGTTATTATTAAAAAAATTAGAATGGATATTTATGGAGGTAAGTATTTTACTTACAAAATATTATTGTTGTTTTAAAAGTTAAAATTAACCCACAGTGAATATCAAAAATAATCGGTAAAAAATAAAAATAAAAATTATGATTTTTGTAAGAATTGGAGGAGAACTTTTTTGCGACTCTGTACGACTCGGATCTATTTACACTAAAATTTTCTACAATCATTATACCTTTAAAATATCCAAAAAGTTTTTGCGTTTAGTTGCGTTTCTACCTAATAATTAATTTTTTAGGTGTTTCCACACGTATTAGGCGAATTGATCTATTTAGAGTTAAAGGAGCATGTCTTCTCACAATATAGAAATGCTGAGTGCATGGCTTTTTTAAAAAAATTATGTACTGCAACAAGTATAAGAAACGAATTTCGCAGACAATGACATTAAAGTACTTGATGATAGGAGTCTGGATAGCTTTTCCAAAAGCCTTTTTAATAGATGGAAAAAAGCTACAAGGTTTTAAATTTTATATAGTCTTTAAATACGAGTACTATACTTTCTTAACTTTTTCTGCGTCTCTAGTTTGTCAAGACCATCAACTACTAGATCTGATGATAACTTTATTTAGCCATCTTTGATATACTTTTCAGACCTCTCTGTAGATCTACAAAAAAGGAAATTATTATTTAAAAATTGTAAAATTAATTACTTTTAGTTTTTAATTTATATCACCGAACCGAACATAGACAAAGACAAAAAGACTTATTTAAAACCATACAAAGTGAGCCTTCTTGTCTTTGTTTATGTTCGACATTTATTTACATGTAGAGAAAGTTAAGAAAGTATAGTAGGTACTCGTATTTAAAGACTATATAAAATTTAAAACCTTGTAGCTTTTTTCCATCTATTAAAAAGGCTTTTGGGAAAGCTATCCAGACTTCTATCATCCAGTACTTTGATGTCATTGTCTGCGAAATTCGTTTCTCATACTTGTTGCAGTACATAATTTTTTTAAAAAAGCCATGCACTCAGCATTTCTATATTGTGAGAAGACATGCTCCTTTAAAACTCTAAATAGATCAATTCGCCTAATACGTGTTGAAACACCTAAAAAATTAATTATTAGGTAGAAACGCAACTAAACGCAAAAACTTTTTGGATATTTTAAAGGTATAATGATTGTAGAAAATTTTAGTGTAAATAGATCCGAGTCGAGTCGTTCTCCTCCAATTCTTACAAAAATCATTATTTTTATTTTTATTTTTTACCGATTATTTTTGATATTTACTGTGGGTTAATTTTAACTTTTAAAACAACAATAATATTTTAAAAGTAATATACTTACCTCCATAAATATCCATTCTAATTTTTTTAATAATAACTTTATTAGATCCACCACTACCAGCTTTCTACACTTCGCGTAAATCAAATGAAATATTGACTCCACACGTAAAATAAAAAGACCTGCTGTTTAGAAAGCAAGTATAAATTTGTTTCTCATAATACGGCTTTAAATTTTAACTTTTTTTCTTTCTTACATATTTCTAAAGAGACGACTATGATTCTTTTGTAAATAGGTTGCAATCAAAAATTGGACTTTTGGAATTCTAGATTTGCGATTTCTATCACTGTGCGACGTTCGTAATAATTTGTGGTCGTCGAACTAGAATTTTTAATGTGACAGTTTTCCAATATGTTTTTTACCATAATAACGCCATATTTTTGCAACCGGACCTTGTTTTATACGCCAATCAAAAATTTTGTTATGGGTTGTTTTGTATTTAGTTGAAAATAATCATTGAAGGTGCGATCAAAATTGGCTAAATACGTATGTCATAATATGATATATTATGTTAGTTTTGAGAGAATCAAATGATCTTCAAGGCCGTCATATAACACTATAAAACTTATGTTGTGATTCTACATTTTTGGCAAGCGCTTTAAATTTCTATAACCTGGGGTACGTAAAGAATTCCTCCATATCGGGCAACAACGAAGTTTTGAAAATGACAAAATCACTATCAATCTTTAAATATGAACATTCCGGTTATTCCCAGTGGACACTTGTTTTAAAAGCACGCAAAGAAGCGTGAACTATCCAGAATTTACGTTATATATGTAAGATAAGATAATTATCTAAGTTTTAAAATAATGCCCAAAGGGAATGAAACCTGGGTCGCCTGGATATAGCAACTGAAACTGTATGATTTAAATGAACACGCGTAATTTGCCTGAAAGAAAAGCGGCAAATAATACATATTCGCCAACGTACTATCTTACTTTCAAAGATTTTTTTCCAATAAATACAAAACTCAACAAATTTTTGATGGCGTATAATACAAGGTAAGGTTGCAAAAATATAGCGTTCCGTCGACGATTTGGTAGCCAGTGGAAGTAAGATCGATTTAAGATACAGAATTCTTTCAGAATCGTTTAAAATGCTACTGCAAAATATGTAAAATTGCACTTTAAATAGCCTAGTTCGGCGACGAATTGCTAGAAAGATTTTTGAAAATTACCTATATCTGTAGAATCGCTGGATTCCAACACTAATCCTCTTCTCTGATCATGAATGGATTGTCTTTTAATTCTTCTTAGATCATTTGGCGATAAAGGTCTACCTTCATCTGACAATTTGGGTAGGGGTACTTCTTTTAAAGTCCCGTCTGCAATTTTTTCTTGCACTCTTTGTTTATACTCCACAAGATCATTTACTTTTTCTTGTAAGCTAGCAATTTCAGTTTCGCAGTGTTGCAATTTTTCTTTTTTTACTTTAACCTGAGACTCTAATGCAGTAACTAGTGCTTTACAAGCATGAAGTTCTTCTTTTAATTGATTTTGATTTATTATGAGTTGGTCTCCTGTACTCAACACTGGTTCAAATGAAGTCACTCTATCTGCACTGTTCGATAACTTTTTCTCCAATGTTTGTTTTTCATGGGTCAACTTAGAAATGTTATTTTTTAGAAGTATAATGTTTTTGTCGCAATCGTTTACTTTCTGAAGATTTAATTTATACTGCTCGAGTTGCGATTCGAGAAATTGAACGTCTTTCATAGTTCGCCTTAACATTTCAGATTCTTCATGGGCACGTTTTAGTTGTTCAGTCTTTAATTTGTTGTCCTTTTGCATTTCTTGTAATGCAAGTGATATAGATTCCACCTCAGATTGAAGATCTGCGATTTTTATAATTAAAGCCTCCTGACCATCCTTACTAATTTCCATCAACTGCTCGGTATTTTGCTGCTTTTTTAATTTCTGATTGGTAGCTCTCAATAAGTCTTGACAATTATCGAACTGTACTTCTAAAGCGTTGTACTTTCCTTTTAGATGGGAGAATTCTTCATTGCGTCTGTCCAAAGTACGCTTCATGTCTAGCATGTCATTCAATGCTAATTCCATTTTTTTCGCTAAGTTAGCTTCTTCTTGCTCAGCTGGCTTTACTTCTTCAGATTTTTGTAAATTTAATTCATCATTAATTTTCGTCAGTTGTGAACTTATATCTACATTATCCTTACTCAATTGTTCAACCTGTTGTTTCAAAAATAAGTTTTCAGATTCCAACATTTCAATTTCTTGTTCTAGAGATAATTCCAAAGCAACTATGTGGCTTTTTAAGTCTGATATTTCGTTTGTATGTTCATTTATTTTTTCATTTTTGTTGTCCAACTGACATTTCAAATTAGTAATTTTTAAAAAACATTGGTCCAAATCGTTTTGTAGATTAGCATTACTATCTAGCTGTTTTTTAAGTTCTTTTTTTATTCTATCGTTATCGTTATTTCTTTTAATTAGTGATTTCTGAAGGTCACTAATCTCCGTTTGATTCTGAGAGAGATCATTAAGTTTATTTTTAAGAACTTCATTTTCTACTTCCATAGCCTTTATTTCAGCATTTTTATCAGCAAAGGTTGTCAAAATATTGTTATGAACGTTACATTTATCATCAAGTTCCGCCATTTTATTGATTAGTTGTTGTTTATAATTTTCAATTTCACTGCTCTGAATCGCACATTTAGCTTCAAGATCCTTATATGAATAGGTTTGCCTATCTAGTTCTACCAAGGTAATATTTAGTTGGTTTAGGGCCTTTTTCAGTTCATGTTCTTGAGTTGCACATATTTCTTTTAATGTGTTTACTTCTTCGGCGTGGTTACCTGAACGTTCGTCTAAATCTAAATTACTTTCTTTTATTTCAGAGGTTTCTTTCGATTTTTGTTCCGAATCTTGCAGACTGTTGTAACCGTTCGAAACTTTTTCAATCTGAGCCTTTAATTCCAAATTTTCACTTTCGAGTGACTTAAGGTTTATAGTTTTGAGATTACTCTGTACCGTTATTTTTTTTAACTCTTCTTCTTGCGCCTTTAATTTTTGTATATATTTTTGCATAAGATTTTTTGTTTCAACATCTTTTTCATTTAAAATTCTGATTTTTTCTTGTAAAGTTTGTAGTTCTTCTTCTTTCTTACATAAATCAGCTCGTAAGGATGCATTAATGTTGGATATTTCTTGCAACTGTTCAGTTTGTATTTTTGATTTATTTATACATTCTCTCATGTGTAATATTTTCTGTTTTAAATCGCCAATGAGAGAAGAGTGGTTGTCTAGTTGCTGACATATTTTTAAAACGTAGTTTTCTTTCTCACACAGTTGAGACAGGACGTGCTCTAGGTCTGATTTCAACCGACTATTGTCTTTTTTCAATTTGTCACACTGAAGTTCCTTGGATAAACAAGAGTTTTTTAATTCTGTAATTTCTTCTTCTTTTTTATTCATAGCTTCTCGTAGTGTAACATTGTTATTTGTCAATTCTTGTAAATTTTCTGTATAAGATTTTAGCAAAGTAATTTGTTGATTTAATTGGCATATCTTTTCTTCCAAACTAGATATTACTATAGATTTTTCATCTAACTGTTGACTCATATTTTCAACCTCTTTTTGTTCTCCATTTAATTGAAACGTAACATCTTCCAATTCTGCCTTTAACCGATTATTATCTTTTGCTTGCTGTGCTTGCCCTTTTTCTAACTCCGCTATTTTATTTTCTCGAAGAATTAATTCTTCTTTCAACTCTTCGAATTCCTTACAATCGTTTTTCTCAATGTGTTTTGATTTAAGTTCATTTAGCTGACTTTCTAGGTCAGCAAGGGCCTGTCTATATGTCTCTGGTTCCTCTTTCATTTGTAGGTCTTTTCTAAACCTCTGGTTTTCTTCTTTAAGCTCTGCAATTTTAAGAGCATAATTTTCAGCTAATTGTTTCAGTTCGTCGTATTCTTGTCTTAAAATATTTAAATCATTTTCAACTGCAGTATTATTTTCGGGTTCACCTTTTGATAGCTGCTCCTTTGATCGGTGTAACTGAGAAAGTTGCTTGTGCATTTCCTCCTTATAGTCAGTTAATTGTTTAATTTTTTGTGTGAGTATATCTAATTCCACGTTTTTAATATCATTATGTTGGCTAATGCAAGTTTGTAACTCCTTAACTTTAATGTTTCCCGTTTCCAGTTGAGTCTTCAAATGTTCATATTCTGTAGCTAATGCCGAATACTTGGCTTCCATTTCATTAATTTCCTTGGAAGAACTGGCATTCAGGGTAGTTATGACGTTTTCTTGATCTTTAAGTTGTTGTTGAAGCAGCTGATTTTCTTTAACAACCATAAGATATTTTTCGTTGTTTTCGTCGCTTGTTTTTCTTACTTCAGATAATTGGTCAAAGAGTTCAGTGCAGAAAGTAGGATCTATCTGGTCCACTATTTCAACATCTTCTTCCGCTATTGTGTGCAGAGACATCCGTCTAACTTCTCCTACAGGTTTTCCCTCAAGAACGCTTTGAAGAAGAATCAGTCCGTCGAATGTCTCTTTATTTTTTTCTAAAACTTTTGCATGTAGTTGGGTATCTGTAATGTTCTGTTGTTTTAACGCCATATTTTCATTTCGAAGTTTTTCAATAAGCTCGAGATGTTCCGTAATTTGATCGTGTTGTTCCAGCAGTTGTTTTTCATAACTAGTAAATGTTCTTAAACTATCATATGACTCTTCCAGAAGTCCCCTTTGCATTCTTAAGACGGGTGATGGTGTTGTAGACGTTTGTGGAATGCCAAATGTTTTGGCAGGAGTTTCAGTATGAAGTATAACATTTTTCTGTTCATCGTCACTGGTAACTGTACAAGGCTTATCCGCCTTTACTGGTGAATCATCAATATATGGATTATCTTCGTCGCATTCATTTAACACTTCGTTATCTGGTAACGATACTGAAGATCTTATCATGAGTGGCTTATAGTGGCCTAATGTGTGCCGTCTCTGTGGTATTTTGCTGACTGGTACCGCTTGCTCAATGTCACCAGAAGTAAATAACCTAATATTGGATATTTTGTCTTCTAGTGCATTGATAGTTTGATCTTTTTCAAGTTTCTCGGCCCGTAATTTTGCAATCTGGTCTTTGTAATCTTTGCATAAATGGGCATATTGCTTCAGTTGATCTTTATCAGTAACCTTTTCATTGATAATAGGGCGATTTTTAACGTATTTTGCCCTTTGCGCGAACTCGAGCGTAGATTTCGTTTCTTCAGCTGCCGCAACGGTCACTGTGCAGATAATAAGAGTTTTAGAGTTTCCTCCCAAGGAATGTTGTAGCAGCCTTGTCAATTTTGAATCTCTGTAGTTAATAAACGGCTCATTTTCACTAAGTTTTCGAATGACGAGACCTAATGTCGTCAATGATTTATTAATGGAGACGCCCTCCGCTTGTCGTTCACCTTTTATATTCATTTGACCAACCCGCTCAGAACCGGCCAAATCTACTAAACTTAAGGACGACTCTGTATATGAACCTTCAGAGTCTTTGTTTTGAGACTGAATAACCTGAAATAACAAACATTTAATTAAGAGCAAATAAGCCAAACGCAACAAATACTTTTTTAGAATTACATTTGAAACTGACTAAACGAAACTAGGAAATGAACTCAGTGTATGTTCGTTCAAAATTTTGGAAGTGAAGAGCCAAAATTTGACAGTAGTTTATAACACAGACTTAGAAGTACAAACAATTTTATTAATTTCAGAAGTTTATTAGGGGTACTTTTTCGGCCGTCAAACGAGAGGTGTAGGGTTTGCCAATTTAGTGAATAGTTTGTTAAACAAACTGTACAAAAAAGTAAAAAAATCGAAGTTTTATTATCAGATTGGTGGTGGCTGTTATACGTCGGCATTTAAAGTTAAAGTAAATTTAAAATGTATTTTAAAGATAAGAAAGCTTTTTGGGTGGAATTTATACAATTCAATAAAGGTAAATGTCTAAACTGTTCCCTCTTACACCGAGACGTTTTTCTTTTGTTTTCATTTTCACACATGCTAGTCGCGCATCCGATTATAATGTTATCTTTGTTTAATAGGCGTTTAGAAAGAGGAGACAAGACTGGAGACAAGACTCGAGAAATCATTGATTGCCATTTTTCGGCTTCTCCGATAAATTTCCCTAATTGAAGACACAAGTGGATGAAGGGCCTATGAAGCAAAATCATTTTTCCGAGATATTTCAGTTTAAAGTTTATTGTTTGGCAGTTTTTTGGGGAGCGACATAGAAAACCCAAAATTCATTTATAAACTTTTATTTAACTGAATATTAAAACGGTAAAAACATTAATTAGTACTAGTCATTATTTTTTATAAAAATGAGAAGAAAAAGTACATAGGTCTTTTATTTACTATAACAAAATAAATTATTTGTAATGAAAAAAGTATAGATCATTTTGCTGTGTTAAAAGATCAAACAATGACACTTTGATTTTAAATATGTATACTTAAAACAAGTATAGTTAGAAAAACTCTTACTTCTTGAGGTAGTCCCGTAAGCTCTACAGTCATTTTGAATGACAAAGTCAGAAACACTTGGCGGACATTCTTCTAAAGAATCGTTTCGTCCATCTCAAATGGAAGAGGGGCTTATGTACATGTGTTTTTAGTACATAGGTCCTTTATCCGTATAAATAAAGTATTGTTCCCTTGTACTTGGGTCCTTTATCCACTGACAACTTCTTTATTTATTGATATATCGTAACGGAAGGCGTTTTGAACGAATTTTAGGTACATACGCCCTTCATTTATGGAAAAATGTCATTTTTGAAAAATGTGTTACATAGGCCCTTCACCCACTTGTGTCTTCAATTATAAAACATATATTGTGTACAAACAACGACCAAATATCCTATTTTTGAGAACACACAACAGACATAACTCTGATACATATAAAAACCACAGGCTTATAAAAAAAAGTTAAATGATTAAAACGCTGAATAAATGGCACACTATAAATAGCTCTGTACTAATGAGGTTTTGGTTTTTATATGTTTACATCCACTAAGTTGAGTTGGCAGCATCATTCCAACTGACTAATTTCGTAGCGATCGACGCGCGCCAACTTTAAAAATACAGGATTGTGTTATTTGGGTTTGTTGAAAGGTAAAAATAACAAAATAGCTAATAATATTTGTATGACAGGCAGCACAAATTAATCAAAGTCTTTATGATATTTATAGTATATCTTAATAAAACAATGCACCCATTAAGATTCATTACCTGTTGAAAAAGGTATCCTCTGCCACACTTTTCTCACTTATTATGTGTTTAGTTGCATTGTTAATATGTATATTGTTTTGAAAATTTACATATCACAGAGATAATAACAAATTGTTCCACAAAATTAAGAAACACTACAATAAACACACGACCAAGTTAATAACAAGTCTCGATTGGCTTGCCGACTAGCCGTGGTTTGGCGAGACTCGTGTTTTTGGTTGGCGTTAATATAATTTCACATGGTTGCCAACTTTTTTCTGAAAAAAAATGAATTCCCCGATAAGAAAGCGTTTCCTAGAGATGCTCTGTCAACATCGCTTTCATTTGTAGGTCTTTTCTAAACCTCTGGTTTTCTTCTTTAAGCTCTGCAATTTTAAGAGCATAATGTTCAGCTAATTGTTTTAGTTCGTCGTATTCTTGTCTTAAAATATTTAAATCATTTTGAACTGTAGTATTCTTTTCGGGTTCACTATTACTTTAGGCTTTACTATTATTTTCGGGTTCACCTTTTGATAGCTGCTCCTTTGCTCGGGGTAACTGAGAAAGTTGCTTGTGCATTTCCTCCTTATAGTCAGTTAATTGTTTAATTTTTTGTATGAGTATTTCTGATTCCACATTTTTAATATCACTATGTTGGCTAATGAAAGTTTGTAACTCGGTAACTTTAATGTTTCCCGTTTCCAGCTGAGTCTTTAAATGTTCATTTTCTGTAGCCAATGCAGTATATTTGGCTTCCAGTTTATCAATTTCCTTAGAAGAACTGGCATTCTGGGTAGTAATGATGTTTTCTTGATCTTTTATTTTTTGTTGAAGGAGCTGATTTTCTTTAACAACCATGAGATGTTTTTGGTCGTTTTCGTGGCTTGTTTTTTTTACTTCAGATAATTGGTCTAAGAGTTCAGTGCAGAAAGTAGGATCTATCTGGTCCACTATTTCAACATCTTCGGCTATTGTGTGCAGATACATCCTTCTAACTTCTTCTACAGGTTTTCCCTCAAGAACGCTTCGAAGAAGAATTATTAGTCCGTCAAATGTCTCTTTATTTTTTTCTAAAATTTTTGCATGTAGTTGGGTGTCTGTAATATTCTGTTGTTTTAACGCCATATTTTCATTTCGAAGTTTTTCAATAAGCTCGAGATGTTCCGTAATTTGATGGCGTTGTTCCAGCAGTTGTTTTTGATAACTAGTAAATGTTCTTAAACTATCATATGACTCTTCCAGAAGTCCCCTTTGCATTCTTAAGACGGGTGATGGTGTTGTAGACGTTTGTGGAATGCCAAATGTTTTGGCAGGAGTTTCAGTATGAAGTATAACATTTTTCTGTTCATCTTCACTGGTAACTGTACAAGGCTTATCCGCCTGTACTGGTGCATCATCAATATATGGATTATCTTCATCGCATTCATTTAACACTTCGTTATCTGGTCCCGCTACTGAAGATCTTATCATGAGTGGCTTATAGTGGCCTAATGTGCGTCGTATCTGTGGTATTTTGCTGACCTGTACCGCTTGCTTAATGTCACCAGAAGTAAATAACCTAATATTGGATATTTTGTCTTCTAGCGCATTGATAGTTTGATCTTTTTCAAGTTTCTCGGCCCGTAATTTTGCAATCTGGTCTTTGTAATTTTTGCATAAATGGGCATATTGCTTTAGTTGCTCTTTATCAGTAATCTTTTTATTGATAATAGGGCGATTTTTAACGTATTTTGCCCTTTGCGCGAACTCGAGCGTAGATTTCGTTTCTTCAGCTGCCGCAACGGTCACTGTGCAGATAATAAGAGTTTTAGAGTTTCCTCCCAAGGAATGTTGTAGCAGCCTTGTCAATTTTGAATCTCTGTAGTTAATAAAAGGCTCATTTTCACTCAGTTTTCGAATGACGAGACCTAATGTCGTCAATGATTTATTAATGGAGACGCCCTCCGCTTGTCGTTCACCTTTTATATTCATTTGTCCAACCCGCTCAGAACCCGTCAAATCTACTAAACTTAAGGATGACTCTGTATATGAACCTTCAGAGTCTTTGTTTTGAGACTGAATAACCTGAAATAACAAACATTTAATTAAGAGTAAATAAGCAAAACGCAACAAACCCTTTTTTAGAATAACATTCTAAACGGACTAAACGAAACTATGAAATGAACTCAGTGTATGTTCGTTCAAAATTTTGGAAGTGAAGAGCCAAAATTTGACACAGTAGTTTATAACACAGACTTAGGAGTACAAACAATTAATTTCAGAAGATTATTAGGGGTACTTTTTCGGCCGTCAAACGAGAGGTGTAGGGTTTGCCAATTTAGTGAATAGTTTGTTAAACAAACTTACAAAAAAGTAAAAAAATCGATGTCTTGCTAAGCCCCCATTTATTATCAGATTGGTCCGTCCCAACTTGTCCGCTGATCGATCAGCTAATGAATGGTATGACGGAAACGATGCGACAGTTCTACGTCGGCATTTAAAGTTAAAGTGAATTTAAACTGTATTTTAAAGATAACAAAGCTTTTTGGATGGAATTTATACAATTCAATAAACGTAAATGTGTAAACTGTTCCCCCTTACACCGAGTCACGTTTTTCTTTTTTTTTTTCATTTTCACATATGATTGCAGCAACAGCCAAAGCAAATTTTGCATTTTTAGACAATACAGGAGACAATAATAAGTATCTAGCGCTCATCACTGTCAGTATATGAATGAGTACTGTAGCAGGGTTCGTGTGTGTTGAAAACCCTAGATGGGCCGTATGTCGGGTCTGGGCTCGTATAGTGATATAGGTAATATAATAAATCTAGAAAAATCAAGGATGTCCTTAATGGGCCTTTTCACTACACATATTCGAATATAATCCAATAAAAAAAGCGCAATTCTTTTATTTGCTAGTCGTGCATCCGATTATAATGTTATCTTTGTTTAATAGGCGTTTAGAAAGAGGAGACAAGACTCGAGAAATCATTGATTGCCATTTTTCGGCTTCTCCGATAAATTTTCTAATTATAAAACATATATTGTGTACAAACAACGACCAAATATCCGATTTTTGAAAACACACAACAGACATAACTCTGATACATATAAAAAACCACAGGCTTATAAAAAAAAGTTGAATGATTAATACGCTGAATAAATGGCACACTATAAATAGCTCTGTACAATAGGGGGTTTTGGTTTTTATAGGTTGATATCCACTAATTTGAGTTGGCAGCATCATTCCAACTGACTAATTTCGTAGCGATCGACGCGCGCCAACTTTAAAAATACAGGGTTGTGCTATTTGGGTTTGTTGAAAGGCCAAAAAGACAAAATAGCTAATAATATTTGTATGCCAGGTAGCACTAATTAATCATAAACAATTTTAAAAATTTCCTTATGATATTTATAGTATATCTTAATAAAACAATGCACCCATTGAGATTCATTGCCTGTTGAAAGAGATATCCTCTGCCACATTTTTCTCACTATGAAAAAATTATGCCTCAAGACGGTTGCATTGTTAATACCTATATTGTTTTGAAAGTTTATAAATCACACAAATAACAACAAATGTTGTTCAACAAAATTAAGAAACACTACAATAAACATACGAGCAAGTTAATAACAAAAGTCTTGGTTGGCTCGCCGACTAGCCGTGGTTCGGCGAGAATCGTGTTCTTAGTTGGCGTTAATATAATTTCAAAAAAGTGCTGCAATGTCCCAACTGTGCAAAAATGAAACTTAATACAGAAGCGAGCCAGCACTCGGCACGAGATACCAACTGTCCAGTGTACAGGGTGGCCCATTATAATAAGCCAAAGCTTTATCTCGGAAACCATCAATTAATAATAATAATAATAATAATAATAATAATAATAATAATAATAATAATAAATTGCTTTATTTCTGATTATGTTATAGTAAATGACAATTCCCTGAAAATAGAGAAGCGAAACACACAAACACAAAAAGAAACAGCGTCGAAAAAAAAGGGGACAGAATAATAATATGTACATTGAAATAAGTGTGCTTAATACCTTAGGTAATCCTGCATGGAATATGGCTCCAGCTCAATCAAATACTTTTTTATTTTAACCTTAAATTGCTTAGCACTGTTTATGCTTTTGAAATCATCCGGCAAATTATTAAATAACTTTAGGCACATGTACTTGGGACTTTTCTCTGTGAGTGTCAGTCTGTGTATTGGATAGTCAATGTTTCTTGTTCTAGTATTATAGCCATGTGAGATCTGAGAATTGAACATTTGTTTGTTTTTGAAGAAAAACATCAAACATTCATAGATATAAAGACCATAGAATGTCAATATGCCAGATGATTTAAAAACACCTCTACAACTATCATTAAAACCCATCCCCTTCAATATTCTCAAAACTCTCTTCTGATTTATAAATATGTTGTTTGCCGTACTGCTACAGCCCCAAAATATTAATCCATTATCACAGACTCAAAATTAGCAAAGTAAATTATTTTTAAGGCTCTTTGACTCATATACCTCGCAACGATCCTAATCCCATAACAAATGCTGTTTAGCTTTTGTGATACCGTTTCTATATGGTATTTCCAGTTCAGAAATTGATCTAGGTATATTCCAAGAAATTTTGTTTGGTTTGCAATTGTTATTTTTGTATTGTTTAACTGTATATCCCCATGTGTGACAGCCTTAGATTGTTTTGTTTTGAAAATAGTTACGCTTGTTTTGCCCGAGTTCAACATTAATTTATTTTCCAAAAACCATTTAGAGGCCTTGTCACTCAGATTTGTCCCCGACATTTTTAGTTTTTTAAAATTTACCCCGCCTGCAAGCTGGTTGGTATCATCAGCGTAGCATGTGATACATTCATTTTGAGATTCTATCACTGAAACAAGGTCGTTAAGAAATATTACAAACAGTATTGGGCCTGCGATACTACCTTGAGCTATACACCTAGATTATTCTTCAAGGATTTTGACATATAGGATTTCCCATCCTGTTTTATTTTTACTATTTGCTGCCTGTTTGCGAGATATGACTCAATTGTACAGCTTTCGGAAAAAAAAATTATCAGTAAAGCGGTCATGAGAAAATTCTGGAAATTACTTTCAAGTTTCTCATTTTGTCGCAAGGGGGCACAATTGAAAATTAGTTTTTTAAATTTTTAATTTCTCCGAAAATTCCCATATTAAGGTATAACTCTGATTATATCATTGGAAAGCTTAGACAATTCTGCATCATTTTGGTTTAAGGCTCATTGGCGTACCGACCTTGATTAAAGTGGGGGAAGCTATTGAATGTGTAAACATTAAAATCGCTGTAACTTCTAAACGACTTATCCGATTTTACTAAATTTAAGCTTGTTTAGAAGGGAAAGGTAAGTACCTTCAATCGTCGTATCCAGCAGTACACGATAGTGTTTAATAAAATTGCTAGAGGGCGCAATTTGTAATAATAACAGTTTTTTTTTAATTTTATCCAGAAAATTCAAATCATACGGTATCAGTTTTTTTTTTGATTTTATCCAGAAAATTTAAATCATACGGTATAACTGTGACATCATATTCGGAAAGTAGATTAAATTTGCAAGAAAAAATGTAAAGACCGCAGTTCGATATTGTTGTTCGTTTCAGAATTATTGCCAAAACAATAACTTTTAATTCAAATTGCCCCCTCTAGCAATTTTATTAGAAACTATTGTGTACCATTGGATATGACAATTAAAGGTACTTACCTTTTCCTTCCAAAAAAGCTTAAATTTAGTAAAATCGGATCAGTTGTTTAGAAGTTACAGCGATTTTAATGTTTACACTTTCACTTGATAAGAGTGGGAGAAGCTATTGAAAGTGTAAACATTAAAATCGCTGTAACTTCTAAACGACTTATCCGATTTTACTGATTTTAAGTTTGTTTGGAAGTACCTTCAATTGTCGTATCCAATGGTACACAATAGTTTCTAATAAAATTGCTAGAAGGCGCAATTTGTATTAAAAACTATTGTTCTGGCAATAACTCTGAAACGAACAAAGATATCGAACTGCGGTTTTCACATATTTTCTTGTAAATTCCATCTACTTTCCGATTATAATGTCATAGGTATACCGTATGATTTGAATTTTCGGGATAAAATCAGAAAAAACTGTTATTATTACAAATTGCGCCCTCTAGCAATTTTATTAGAAACTATCGTGTACCATTGGATACGACGATTGAAGGTACTTACGTTTCCCTTCCAAACAAGCTTAAATTTAGTAAAATCGGATAAGTCGTTTAGAAGTTACGGCGATTTTAATGTTTACACATTCAATACCTTCCCCCCACTCTTATCAAGGTCGGTACGCCAACGAGCCTTAAACCAAAATGATGCAGAATTGTCTAAGCTTTCCAATGATATAATCAGAGTTATACCTTAATGTGGGAATTTTCGGAGAAATTTAAAATTTAAAAAACTAATTTTCAATTGTGTCCCCTTGCAGCGAAATGAGGAACTTGAAAGTAATTTCCAGAATTTTCTCATGACCGCTTTACTCATAATTTTTTTTCCGAAACCTGTACGATTAATGGTTTCTGAGATATAGCCGGCGTCCCTTATTAATGGGCCACCCTGTACAAGAGAAGGTTAGAACAATATCAAAAACATGTTAACTACTCAACAAACAAATTTTTTATAGACAATAATGTAAAATCATATAAAACCACTAAAAGCATTATTCACCAAAATGTGCAATCAATAGGCAACTCTATCGATATTATAAATAATATGCTAAACACCCACAAGGAATGTGAAGTACTCTGTATTACTGAGCATTGGAAATCAATAGAGCAAATACAGAAAATAGGTATTCAAGACTTTAAACTTATTTCAATGTTCTGTAGGGAAGAAGGGAAGCATGGTGGTACTGCAATTTATTGTAAAATTATTTAAAATGCAAGGCGCGGTAAAAAATTAATAGCATGTCAGTTAGTGGTAGTTTTGAATGCGCGGCAGTAGAGTGTCAGTTCGGGGAAAGGGGGGTAATAATATTGCCAATATATCGACCACCCTCTGGGGGACATGAATATATACATAAATAATATGGAAAAACTTTTGGTTAAGGTATTTAGAGAAAATAAGCTAATATTTGTAGCAGGCGATTTCAATATAGAAATGTTGAGAGACAAAACAAAATCGGAATTATTTTCTATGATGAACTCAGTTAACATATGTCCAACCATCTTTGTAAATACTCGTGTGTCTAGTAATAGTGCTGGTTGTATAGACAATATTTTTACAAATTGTGACCTTGTTGAAGCTTTGGTGTTTAAAAGTTTTATATCTGACCATACTGCGCAAGAAATAGTATTTGAAGTCGAACCTATCAAAACCAACTACATCAAAATATATACTAGGTTTTTTACTGAAGAAAATAAGCACGATTTTTATGTAGTTTACAAGAGCAGGATTGATTGGAGGTGTATAATGTTGATAAAAAGGATGTTAACAGGTAGTGGAATTTGTTCATGAATAGTTTTACACGGTTGTTCAATCAGAGTCTTCCTCAAAAATTATTAGGAAAAAAAAGCATTCTAGTTTCAGTTATCAAGATAATGAGCAAATTGTTAAATGTAAACGCAGACTAGATATCCTGTTAACCTTATCAATATCAAGACAGGACAAAAATTACAAACCAACTTACATTAATGAAAAGAAGAATTATGATAACTTACTGATAAAAAATCGCGCTACTAAATATGAAAATAGAATAAAAAATGTAGATAATAAAATAAAATGCATGTGGGCAATATGTAAAGAAATAAATGGCGATAATAATCAAGACGTAGAAATGCAATTTGAGGGAGATCCTGGTTGTACAGCCAATAGATATAATGAACATTTACTTGAGGTTGTTTCCAACTTATTAAAAAAACTTGTATCTGTCCCATTTGATTGTGCAGTAAATAAAAACGTAAAATCCTTTTTTTTTGAGGCCCGTAACACCAATAGAAATCTCTGAAATAGCAAAACAACTTAAAAATAAGCACAATAGTGGTTATGATGAGATTCCTACAAGTTTGGCTAAGTTAGCAGCCCCATATATTCTAAATATATTATGTTTTATAATTAATAACTCTTTTAAATATGGAACGTTTCCTGATAACTTAAAAATTGCTGTGATAAAACCAATATATAAAAAAGGAGACCCAGAAAATTTGGATAATTATAGGCCAATAAGTTTACTGCCCAGCTTTTCCAAGATCTTTGAAAGAGCTATGTATTCCAGGCTAATAAATTTCCTTGACGATTCTAAGATATTTACTGACACTCAACACGGTTTTTTAAAAGGGAAATCCACGCAAACTGCAATATATAGATTTATTCAATGTGTTTTAGAACATCTTGAAAAGGGGGAAATAGGACTGGGAATGCTTTTGGACTTGTCAAAGGCCTATGATTGTCTGGACAGGCACCTACTAATTAGAAAGTTGAACATGTATGGTGTTAGGGGCAACGCAAAAAAATGGATATTGTCATATTTGACTAATAGGATACAATTATATGTATGTGAACAGTAATGGCAAAACTTACAAATCGGAGATGCGAGAAAATAACATAGGAATTGCACAAGGCAGCATACTAGGGCCACTGTTATTTATAGTATTTATCAATGATTTATCATCTCTTCTGAACTCACCTAAGCAACATATCATCAGTTATGCGGATGATACAAACCAGATTATTGGTTGTAAAACTTTGCAAGATTTGATCGAAAGGTCTCAGGAGATTTTTGATATTGTCACAGAGTGGTATAGTAAAAACAGATTAATATTAAATGAGGAGAAAACTAATTTAGTACTGTTTAGAACAAAACAGTCAAACATTATAAAACCCATTGATATTACACTTGGCTTCAAAGAATTAGATTTCTCTGATAATGCAAAACTCCTGGGAGTTTCGATCAATGAACATCTTGATTGGGTACATCACATAGATAGCTTAGTAAAGAGACTTGATTCAGTTTGCTATGGTATTCGAGTAGTATGTAGGTATATGAATGTGAAAACACTTAAAATAATGTATTTTGCTAGTTTTGAGTCAATACTTAAATATGGCATTATCTTCTGGGGTGGAGATAGTAGAATACAGAGTGTCTTTATAGTCCAGAAAAGATTAATTAGGGTATTAAAAAAAATGAATTACTTAGAAAGTTGTAGAACTGTCTTTAGGGAAATGGGTGTCATGACTGTACGCTGTCTATGTGTTTGAATGTCTGATGTTCTTTTTTAAACACAAAGATTATTTTGATATAGATTCCAAGCATGAGTACAGTATAAGATCATTGGATGTTAGGTATCCGATACATAGACTAACACTGACCAAAAAATCTCCACATTATATGTGCCTTAAGTTATTTAATACATTGCCAGAATATTTAAAACAACTTGATACGCAAATTGTTTTTAAAAGAGAACTAAGAAAATATTTAATTAACCTGGAACCTAATAGTTTGAAAGATTTTTGTGAACATTTATGAACATTTATAAAAATTTAGCAGTATTACTATAAGTTTGTTATTTTTTTTCTTTGATGTGACGTCATTTCATTTTGTTTTGATTTGTTGTACATTGTAACCAAGCCAACCAATTTGAGATAAAGATTATTAATATTTTTATTAAATAGTTACCAACTATTTCTGAAAAAAATTAATTCACCGCAAGGATAGCCTTTCCTAGAGACGCTATTTTAATAACACAGGGAATAAGCAGTCTACCTTTTTTTATAGGCCTGTGATAAAAATCGAGCCAATGCTCTTAAATAATAATAATTAAAAAATACGACATAATGTTTAAAAATGGCTTTGCCAAAACAAGTCAAGTAATATAATATCAAAATAAATGGGTATTGTTGCTAAAGTAATATGTAACGTTTAACAATTCAAGGCTCTTTTTCAACATTAACTGCGATGTTTTGGATTTTGAGATAAAGTACTTGGAGGTGATTTTGGAACCACAATTTAGTAATCATACAGAAAGAAATATTTTTTGATCATTGATCATTGTGTTTCGTGCCAAAGAACAAATAAAATTATTAAATATAATAAAACTAAATGATTCGCAATTTGTTAAGCCTGTGACAGATGTACAGTTGTACACCAATCATGAGATAGATGATGGTTAAATACTTCTGTGGTTACATACTACCTTTATGAATGTATACAGGGTGGGGACATTAACTGGAATAAATTCGATATTAATAAAACCGCTGAAGTTGCGCCTACAAAATTTGGTTTGTGTATGTTTTGGACCATGCGGAATTAAAAAATTATATCGGCGCTGTTGCCAGATTTCCCAATTTTGCGCTACTCGTAGTAATTTTGTTATTTTAAATGGAATGCCCAATTTATTTTTATTGCAGTAAATTGGGCGTATCAAATTTAGTGCAATCCCAAATTTACAAAATTCTATCTTCACTAGTTGCTGAGCTATGGCAACACTGTATTTCCATTAAAAAGTACCGGGACGCTTATTTACCTTAAAGAAGCGTTACCTTGGTAACATCTCCATAGTTACTAAGTTAGTGACAAGCTTCAACAAAAGTTCTTGTCGTGTCAACATGGCTTATTTAACTAAAAAAATAGAAATTCTCATGATGATCGGTTTCGGGGACCACCAACGTAACAGGTGAAAGATATTTGGAATTTTTGCAAGAAATTTTAGTGCCAGAACTGATTGAGTCATACCCCACCGGAAATAATAACTGGGAAGAAAGAATTTTTTTCCAGGAGGATGGGGCGCCTCCGCATTATGCGGCACGTGCGGAATTACGTGAATACCGCCTTTCCTGGCAGGTGGATTAGACGACGGGGAGCTATTGAATGGCCAGCAAGGTCGCCTGATTTAACACCCTTAGATTTTTATTTATGGAGTGATTTGAAACATAATGTGTATGTTATAAAATCTACAAATATTGAAGATCTAAAATATCGGATTAGACTAGAAATCAGATCTATCCCACCTTAGGTTTTACGCAGCCTACAAAATGAGTTTTATAACCGATTGGCTTTTTGCCAAGAAGTCAATGGAGCGCATTTTAAACAACTTTTAAAATAATAAATCGATAGAACTAGTTTCGTGTTTTTGTGATTTTTTTGTCAAATTTGTTCGAGTTAAATTACCGCCTGTAGCACACAGCTGAGAAATCTGACAACATTGCCGATATCATTGTTAATTTCTGCATGCCCAGAAACCCCCAGATAGTAAATTTTGTAACCGCAACTTTAACGGTTCTAAAGGTAGATAAGCGTTCCTGTACTTTTTAATGGAACTACAGTGTTGCCATAGCTCAGCAACTAATGAAGATATAATTTTGTAAATTTGGGATCTTACTAAGCTTGACAGGCCCAGTTTACTACAATAAAAATAAATTGGGCACTCCATTTAAAATAACAAAATTACTACGTGTAGCGCAATGCTGGAAAATCTGGCAACAGCGCCGATATCATTTTTTAATTCCGCATGGTCCAAAACCCCCACATACCTAATTTTGTAGGCGCAACTTCAGCGGTTTTAATAATATCGAATTTATTCCAGTTAAAGTCCCCACCCTGTATATAGTTTATAATCTAATATTATATTAAATACAAACAATAAATCTTATAGAAACTTACCAACTTAAATATTGTATGTGATCTACTCGATCGTTCATTCATGTCAGTACATCCTATCTTTCTAGTTCTCATGCCTCTTTTCATTATTGAAAATAGTTCCGCGGATTCTCTTATAACCTCTTCTTTGGCCTGTACATGAACCATCTGATCATAGTCCTCTCTTATTTTTATATCTTTGGCATTTGTATCAAGTAAATCATTAATTTTTTCGTTGTAAATCTCTAAATAAGAACATCTGTAAAAAATCATTATATCATGTTTTAATATTTTAACAATAAAATGCCCATATAGTGAGGACCTAAAGTCCGTCCCCCCCTCTAACTTCTAAACCGTTCGGTATATTTTAATGAAATTTTGAACGATAATATTTGAGCAAGTCTTGCACTTTTTGACATACCAATGACAGCTTTAAATGTCAAGATGAAAGCTGGGTCCGCTTTTGGAATATTTTTTTAAATGGAACACCCTGTATATTTTTACATTTTTAAATTCCACATAAAATTATAATTGTTTTTTATTAAATGCATTATTAGTCTATACTTCATAGTTTCCGAGATGTAAGCCGTTTTGCTTTAAGATGTACTGTTAGGTTATAAGCTGTCAAATTTAAAAAATGTCACTTTTCGAGAGTCAATATCTCGGAAACTATGAAGTATAGACTAATAATGCATTTAATAAAAAATAATTATAATTTTATGTGGAATTTAAAAATGTAAAAATATACAGGGTGTTCCATTTAAAAAAATATTCCAAAAGCGGACCCAGCTGTCATCTTGACATTTAAAGCTGTCATTGGTATGTCAAAAAGTGCAAGACTTGCTCAAATATTATCGTTCAAAATTTCATTAAAATATACCGAACGGTTTAGAAGTTAGAGGGGGGGGGACGGACTTTAGGTCCTCACTGTATAATTAGGGATTCACTTTTTTGTTTTAACACAAGATTTTAAGTAGGTATACAAATCAGCAAAGCTGTTAATTTTCTAACATTTATGACAAAAGAAACTCTTATAATTTTTCTTTTCAAAAATTATAGAACTAGGTATAGTCAAAATGTTTTATTAAATTATATAGTGTGACCAGTAAAGTTCGCATCATATGGGATTTTTTTTTATTAACAGCTTTATTCGAAATTTGACTTTGGCATTAAGTTCTGCTTCGATCGAGATAAAAATTAAGCAAAAAAATAGTAGTCACGTGATTCGCATTATCTGTCAAATTTTAATTTTTTCCAAAAAATAATTCTAAACTGAGGTTGTTTCTGAAAATATTGAAAAAAGTTATTAGGAAAGGTTTTTTTAAATGCAGTTTCTAGCCCATATGCAAAATTTCAGCTGCATAAGATAATTTTGATTTTTTACCCACCACTAAAATTTATTTTCCACTTAATGACTGATGACACAGACACAGTGTTCTATTTTATCTTAATATTAAGGTGTATTACTTTCAGACACAAACTACGTTTTCAAAAATATTTATTTTATGAAGTTACCTTATACAGGGTCAAAAACAAATAAACTTTGCACCACATGCGAATAAATTTTAATAGCCCAATTTTGATTTTCTAGAAAGACACATTTACTATGGCGCTACTTTAAAGAAAATGTATCTGAAATAAAGCATTGTCAAAACTAAGAAGTTTTATGTAGGTTCCGTTGAGTCTTATTTTGCAAAAGCGGTGCAATTTACAAAATATGGTTAAAAAATCAAAATTATCTTACGCACCTAAAATGTTGCGTGTGGGCGAGAAACTGCATATAAAAAAACTTTTTCTAATAACTTTTTTCGATACTTTCAGAAATAACCTCACTTTTGAATTATTTTTTGGAAAAAATTAAAATTTGACAGATAATGCGAATCACGTGACTACTATTTTTTTGCTTAGTTTTCATCTCGATCGAAGCAGAACTTGATGCCAAAGTCAAATTTCGAATAGTTATTAATAAAAAAAAATCCCATATGATGCTGACTTTACTGGTCACACTGTATGTTAGGTATATGAAATTTTTGGATATTTTTCTTAAGTTTCTAGATTCATCGCTAAAGTACGTAATACAAATGGCGTTGTTAAGAAAAAATGCCCATTTTTTATAGCTGGTGACCCAGCTTTTTTTCTAACACTTTCAGTGCAAGCTCAATGAAAATATTTCGAGTAGCAAAATGACTAAACAAGTTAAAGCCCATACTAACTGATTAAAATTTTAAAAAAGTGTATGCTTGTTTTGCATCTTTGTTTGGAGGTGCACCATTGCGTTTTTAGCCTTAAATTGTATGTTACCTTAAATTTATTTATTAAATTATCCTCACCTTAACAGAAAATTTTTCGTTGGAGTTTCTTCAATATGTTTAAATATATCTTGGATGGTATACATAATAATACCAGGAATATCCTTAGTACCCAACATAGTATGAGTCTTTCCAGAAGACGTTTGTCCATACGCAAATATAGTGGAATTTATACCTTGAAGGCAAGACATTACTAATGGTTTTACAACACTATTGTATACCTGTTCATTAGTTGTTGCTTGGTCAAATATGTGATCTGAAATCATATTTAACATTATAGGTTTAAGAAGGTTCCGGAGAGAATTACATTTTAAATAATAATAATATACAGTGTGTACATAAAGTAAGGCACAAATTCATTATTTAATAATCTAAAAACATTTCGTAAAAATCCTCGGACACGTATGTAATAATTTTTGATTGCGCATATTTTGACATATACACATATTATACAGGGTAGCTCATGTAGTAGATATGACATTATCGACGATTTTTTTAAATGAAAACCCCTATATTTTAGTTCAGATTTGTAATCTCCAAGAATAGCTGATTTCAAAAACATAACATACTTAGGGTCTAAAGTTGATAGTTTCGTAGCTACAGGGCAAGAAAAAAAAATGTGAAGTATTTTTAATTTTAAAAAATTTAAATAAAATTAAATAGGCTATTTGATTAAGTGTTGAAATTGTCCTCCTTCTTGTGCCTGGCAGTACCCCAAGCGATCAATAAACTCTTGTTGGACTTTTATTATGGTTTCTTCTGAAATATTCCTGCATTCTGTTGTGATTCGATTTTTTAAATCTTCAATATTGGCAGGTCTTATTTTATAAACGACATTTTTCAGGTGACCCCACAAGAAGAAGTCCAGTGGTGTAAGGTCTGGAGACCTAGGCGGCCATTCAATAGACCCACGTCTTCCAATCCACCTGTTCGGAAAAACTTGATCGACAAAATGGCGCACTACTGCTGCATAATGTGGAGGTGCGCCGTCTTGTTGGTACCATAAATTTTCATCTAGAATTCCAGGATTATATTTACTCGGGTATAAGTTAACTAGCGTAGGGATAAGAAATACTTGAAGAAACTGAAGGTAATTTAGCCCGTTTACATTATTGTCAAACAAATATGGCCCAATAATTTTGTTCTTTACTATACCCGCCCAAACATTCATTTTTTGGGGATATTGAGTATGATGCTCACGCATCCACCTGGGATTTTCTTTTGCCCAATATCTACAGTTTTGCCGGTTTACTTCACCATTTAATTTAAAAGTAGATTCATCCGAAAATAGGATATTTTCAACAAACAAAGGATCTACGTTACACCTTTCCATTAATATTTGACAAAACTCCATCCTACGATCTGGATCATCTTCTTTCAACTCATGAACCAGTCGGATTTTAAACGGATGCCATTTTTCTACTGTTAATAGGTTATGTACAGTCATAGCAGCTGCCTCATGATCCATGCCAATCTGGCGGACGCTGTTATGGGGATTTTCTTCTATAGCCAATAAAATATTTAATTTTTTATCATCCGGAATAGTTGGACGGCCGTTCCTGGGAATATCTTCCACAGAACCCGTTTCTCGAAATTTTGTTTCAAGTTTACTTACAGTTGATCTAGTGATTGGTCTTTCTGGGTACTTAGCGTTGAACAAAATGCACACTTCTTGCTGAGTACGAATCCTATCACCATATCCAATCATCATTAGAATTTCTATTCTTTGTGTGTTAGATAAACGCATATTAACAAATATTAAAATTAATTTTTTACTTCTACTAAGCTTAATAGCAAAATTCACTGTAATGACAGCATAATATTATCATTATCTAAATAACCATAGTTACATAACAGCAAATAAGCCTACCTTAAAAAATTTTTTATCTTAAATAAAATTATTTGTTCTGTAGCTACGAAACTATCAACTTTAGACCCTAAGTATGTTATGTTTTTGAAATCAGCTATTCTTGGAGATTACAAATCTGAACTAAAATATAGGGGTTTTCATTTAAAAAAATCGTCGATAATGTCATATCTACTACATGAGCTACCCTGTATAATATGTGTATATGTCAAAATATGCGCAATCAAAAATTATTACATACGTGTCCGAGGATTTTTACGAAATGTTTTTAGATTATTAAATAATGAATTTGTTCCTTACTTTATGTACACACTGTTATTAACGGATTCAGCCAATTACAAACTCAATATACAGGGTGACAAAAAAAAAATCATTTTGGAAATCACTTTGGATTTATAGAAACTTTGAAACTGATGAAATAAAACTCTTATGTAAATGTGATACAGTGTAAACAAAATATTTATCACATTTACCTCTAAATAAAAATACTTTTTTTCAGTTTAACATTGAATATTATGTACTTACCAAAACTATATGGTTCCCCCACAACATTTTGGTCACTGTTGATATGAAAAATACAGTCGTCTTTAACTTGCCACAAAGGTTCCACCTTCTCTTTCAGCTCCCTCTCGATGAGGGGCCGAACTTTAACAGCTATCTGAATATTTGTCGAACTCATATTGTATTATTAAGCAATACACAAATAAATAAATAATAATATTACTGCTACATAATCAGAATCTGAAACAGAGGATAATACACAAACTTAAATATGTAGGCACCTACGTTTTAAAGAGATAATGATAAAATTAAGAGCAAACACCAGTAACGCATTTCCCATTCTGTTATTTATCAATATTTCGTTTTCCTCAAAAAGCTGCCAAGTAACAATTATTACCCATAGTTTTAAGTTAAACAAAATTGATAAAATAGTCAAATACCTATCCTTTATCGTAAAAAGAAGAAGTCTTATAAACAAAGCAGTGGGTTCAAAGAGGATTCCGTAGCTACCCGCATTTTCAGGGTTTTTTCATTTTTTAGCTGTTCCATTGGCCGGTATCGCGTCTCTGAGACGAATTATTAATTAGGCTAAGAATTAGACGAAAAGTGAATCTCGTTTTTCCAAAAAACTAATGTTTTTCAAGAAATTCTTTTGATAATAGTTGTTTAGAATTAATCAGAGAATATTGGAAAGTCAAAGTACTGTTGCTAAATAAATGATTTAAAAATATACAGGGTGTTACTAAATATCATGTAAATACGAAAAGGGGTAATTCTTTGGCTTATTTCATATAAACATATAGTCCGGTCAATCTAGACAATCGAAGGTACATAAATTAACAACAAGCTGAAAATCAGTATAATTGTTCAAAATATAATTATAAATATAATTTATAAGTTCCCCATCATTCCCGTGTTTGGAAACAATTTTACTCAAGGTCAAAGGTAAAAAAATAAGTTTTTCGCGATTTTCAGCAAAACGGTAAGTTTTATCATAAAAATACCCCAGAGAAAAATTGTAGAGCATAAAATTATCTAAAAAAAATGTATCAATACTTTTTTTCCTACGAGGCACCGTTTCTGAGATATAACGATTCAAAAAGTTTTAAAAGTTGTTATCGTCAAAAGGGAAAAATGCGTCTTTACCCGATTGGAATGGTTTTATTGAACGTTTAACAAATAACCATATTATTATGAATTATTCTAAATCTCAAATTTCATTTTTACCATTTATTCACCAACCAGCCAGTAACTATAATACTATCTATACGACTTTACTTTGTGCGTTATATTATGCAAAACGGTATGACCACACTGTATGCATCGTGACTTTCGACCAGCCCCTTTATGCTAAAGCTTGAGAAATGGTATCAGCATCAGCCACACCTGAGGGCTCTGAAGTATCAAAAATTATCATCAGACTCGGAGGATTTTATCTACTAATGTCTTTTCTGGGAGCAATTGGTCATATTATGTAAGGAAGCGGCATGACAGAAGTACTCGCAGAGATCTATGCGGTAAAATCATTAGAAAAAATTACGTGTGCATATTATGACGATAACAACTTTTACAACTTTTTGAATCGTTATATATCTCATAACCGGTGGCTCGTAGGAAAAAAAGTATTGATACATATTTTATATATAATTTTATGATTTACAATTTTTGTTTGAGCTATTTTTATGATAAAACGTACCGTTTTGCTGAAAATCGCGAAAAACTAATTTTTTTGACCTTTGACCTTGAGTAAAATTTTTTCCAAACACGGGAATGATGGGGAACTTATAAATTTTATTTATAATTATATTTTGAACATTTTTACTGATTTTCAGCTTGTTGTTAATTTATGTACCTTCAGTATGATTTTTTGGTCTAGATTGACCGGACTAATAGGTCTGCAAACGCTTCGTTGCCGGTCTATAGGGTGTTGAAATTTCAAGATTTTTTTTAGTTTTTTCTTTATAGCTCTTGTAGTTTTTGAGATATTTAGCTCTAATTTAAAATATAGGTTACGCTGTGGGACTTACATCATTGGGCATACCAAATGGTTTTAAGAATCTACAGGAAGATATTTTTTCAGGGGTCATGCCTCCTTTTCTCCCCATGAACTTTTTTTCGGTGGTGGATTCTAAATACAAAATGCATTTTTTGTTTTGTTCTAAAGCATTTTAATCTCTTGTAGTTTTTTCGTATTTACCACCGTTATCGAGAAAAAAAAATAAAAGGATTTATGTTTCGCTAGATGAAATTAAATTTTTTTAAATAATTGGTCTAGTATGCCTTGGCTTTATTTGGGTAATCTCTTATTATTATTAATTTTTGTACACAAGTGTTTGTGAGTTAAATTTAAATAATTGCGCCCCAGCACATTTTTCTATTTTGGCTCGGGAGTATTTAAATGAAGTGTATGAGAACAAGTGGATAGGTCGGGGTGGGCCTCAGACATGGCCCCCTATCCCCTGACTTAAATAGTCTAGATTTTTTCCTATGGGGGCACCTTAAAACTCTAGTGTATACAACACCAGTGAATACCGTTGATGATTTACGAAATTGAATATTAGATGGATTTGAAACCGTAAGAAATACTGTTTGAAGAAGTACGGGCATCAATGAGAAGAAGAGCGGGCGCATGCATAAGAGGAGGTCACTTTCTACAATTTTTATAACGTAGTTTCCTTGTTATTGTTATTATTTAATATTTTTAAAATAAATACAAACAAAAGGTTATCTAAATCAAGCCAGAGCTTATTAGGCTATTTAAAAAATTTTAATTTCATCTAGCGAAACACAGAAAACCTTTTATTTTTTTTCTCGATAACGGTGGTAAATACAAAAAAACTACAGGAGATGAAAATGCTTTAGAACAAAACAAAAAATGCATTTTGTATTTTAGAATTCACCAGCGGCGCACCGAAAAAAAGTTCATGGGGAGAAAAGGAGGCATGACCCCTGAAAAAATATCTCCCTGTAGATTCTTAAAACCATTTGGTATGCCCAATGATGTAAGTCCTACAGCGTAACCTATATTCCAAATTAGAGCTAAATAATTCAAAAACTACAAGAGCTATAAAGAAAAAACTTTAAAAATCTTGAAATTTCAACACCCTGTAGATCGGCAACGAAGCGTTTGCGCACCTATGTTTATATGAATTTTTAGTCATTAAATAAGCCAAAGAATTACCCCTTTTCGTATTTACATGATATTTAGAAACACCCTGTATACCGGGTGTTTCTCAAAAGACGTTCACCCATATAAGTTTTTTATATTTATAGATATAAAAATAAAATGTTGAGATTATCCATAAGAGATGAGTCTGCATTTATTGGCATAATTTTCAATTTGTTAGCACTGTGACCTTGACTTTGCTATTTTAAATGGGACATGTTGTATATTTTTACTTATTGGGATTCAGCATAACATTCTGAATAAAATGACACCTCACCTGTCATTTTTTGACGTGTTATAATATTTTTATTTTTTATTTTCAATCTAGAGTGCTACAAATTAATTAAATCTGTTAATTTATAGTGAAGTAGTATATAAAAATTAAAATTATGTCATAATAATTAACTTTCTAAGTTTTACAAGCGTTTAAAAATTGAATTTTGTTTTCTTGACGTTTACTCCATTTTTCCAAATGGAACGATGGTGGTTCACTAGGATATTTAAAACAAGCATTTTTTTTCCAAAAATTTGATACCATAAACTCCTATGTAAAATTCACACTGAAAAATGTGCCTTAAATCCCAATCGCAAATTTAAAAGCGTTATGCCATTATTGTCTTGCTTTTCTAAAGAAATATAAAGGCGGCTTTGAAAAATAATGGAATGGTTTTGAAAAGCAATCTGGCTTTAATTTAAAGTTGTAATGTCATTAGTTTATAAAACATACAATACATACAACCTTGCGGGCCTTGCGACTTCAGAAGAATTTTTCTGGTCGCTCCAAAAATTAGGAGCATATCAATTTGTTCACTTCTAGTAAAACTAACCATTTTATTTGATTTACAATGTAAGTTTAATAAACGAATGACATTACAATTTTAATTTAAAACCATATTGGTTTTCAAAACCATTCCATTGTTTTTCAAAGCCGCCTTTATATTTCTTTAGAAAAGACATAAGCATAACGCTTTTAAATTTGCGATAGGGACTTCTGGCAAATTTTTTCGTGTCAATTTTAAAATAGCATAGGGAGTGTATGGTATCAAATGGTTGGGAAAAAAATGCTCGTTTTAAATATATCCTAGTGAACTACCATCGTTCCATTTGGAAAAATGGAGTAAACGTCAAGAAAACAAAATTTCATTTTTTAAACGCTTGTGAAACTTAAAAAGTCAATTATTATGACATAATTTTAATTTTCATTTACTACTTGACTATAAATTAACAGATTTAATTAATTTGTAGCACTCTAGATTGAAAATAAAAAATAAACATAAAAATGTTATAACAAGTCAAAAAATTACAAGTGAGGTGGGATTTTACTCAGAATGTTATGCTGAACCCAAATAAGTAAAAATATACAAGATGTCCCATTTAAAATACCAAAGGCAAGGTCACTTCCGGTCAAACCGGAAGTGTTAACTAATTGAAAATTATGCTAATAAATGCAGACTCATCTCTTATGCATAATCTCAAAATTTCATTTTAATACTTTAAATACAGAAAAGTTATAGGGGTGAACGTATTTTGAGAAACACTCGTTATACAGTGAGGACCAGGAATCCTGCATAAAATCGATAAAAAATGAGGGATGCATTTTTCGGAAAAACGCTTGAACACGCAAATTTTTATTTTCATTTACGCATCTTTTGACGTGAAAGTTTTGTATACAGGGTGACACATGTTAAAGATATGACATAATTCGGTATTTTTTCTTATGGAGCAGCTCGTAAATTTTTTGATTTTTTAATTCTAATAAACCATATCCTACGCCTAAAGTGAAAGATTATCGAGAAATTTTCGATTGAATAGTAGTCATTTTAAAGTCACCTTGGGTTTTATTATTTAAAGAAATAAAGCAGTCCTTCAAATTTGTTGTCATTAGTGGTCAGTTTATAGCTGACAGCTATCAAGTAACATTTAATCTTGGCTCATGCAGCATTTCGTACTACTTAACTAAATAAAATTGAAAATTAACAAAAAAAAATGGTTAAATTGACTGAAACTCAGAGAATAGATGTCTTAATTATGATAGGGGTGATCGTATTAGGACTCAAAGGGAAGTTTGTGAACTATTTAATATAAAATATCAAGACATTCAGATATCTCAGTCCAACGTAAGCAGAATCGAGAAGAGATTTAGAGAAACGGGATAGGTACGAGATCTTTCTAGGTCCGGTCGGCCTTCAATTTCAGAAGAAAAATTAAACATCTATCTATCCATTGAAGAAAATTGGATAACGAAATTGGAAAATCAACTGTAAAAAGAAAAGAATTTTAAAAATAGAGAAATATCACCCCTATAAAATAAAATTAATCCACGAGCCTAAACGAAGATGATCCAGATCGTCGCTTGCAGTTTTGCGAAACTAATGAATATTTGCAATAATGATCATTTTTTTTCACGTAGGATTATATTTTCTGACGAGTCGACTTTCTGTCTGAATGGGGTGATGAACAGACAATACTGTCGCTACTGATCTTCCAACTAATCCACACTGGGCTGTTAAAGCTCACACCACATTGGGCGCCCCCACACTTTAGTAGGACAGTGCGGGAATATTTAAATGACGTATTTCCGGGTCGTTGGATAGGGCGAACGGGGCAAATAGAGTGGCTTGCTAGGTCGCCGGACCTAACTCCAATTGACTTTCTATATGGGGCTATCTTAAACATAAAGTGTATATCAGTAGGGTTGTACCTGGTCAAGTGACCGAAATTTTGACCGGGTCAAATTCGGTCAAAAACTTCTGCAGCCTCTTGTGAGAGACATTGGTCCTCATGGGGCATTGTCCATAGCAAGCTTCGCAACCGATTGAAAACCACTCGCTCAGTAAAGCTTGTTTATATAAAGTACAACTTAAAGCTGTTAAGTGGCAGTGGAAATAAAAAAATATGGAAAGTCGAGAAACTAGCGCTAAATTTTAGTAGTGAGGATGAAACGAGTGATTTAGATTCTGAAGAACATAAAGGCAATGCCGGGGGTGAGTTCAGTGACGAAGATGATGTACCTTTATCTAAGCTATCTACCAAGGCCAGTACTGCCAGCAGTCTCTCATTTCATCATTAATCCATTACTTCAATAGTAATTTCGTATTGTTGGATTAATATTATACATAATATTTATGTTTTTTTTTGTACCTCAGAATGGTTTCTTTATTTTTTGTTAGCTGTTTTTTAATAAAGACACGTTTCTATGTAATACTCATGGCTTCATTTCTTTTGACAAACTGAGGAATTTGACCGGGGCTTAGTCAATTGAGCACAAAAGATTTTGGCGGTAAAAATCCCAACCCTAGTTATCTTTGATACCTCTTTAATTTTATTGTATTGTAAGTTTATTTACGTTTTTACGTTTATAGTTTATTGTAAGTTTATTTACGTCTAATTTGTTAAGTTTGTTTTTCTCTGTATTTGACACGTCCGACGCCTTATGGGAAAATGTTGTGTTGTATGTATACATATTGGACAAATATAGATTTTTCATTCATTTCATTAAGTTCATTCAATAATAAATACTTTTATAACTTAGTATTTTTTATTCAATCGAAAATTTCTCGATAATCCTTCACTTTAGGCGTAGGATATGCTATATCAGATATGTTTAGAATGTTTATTAGAATTAAAAAATCGAAAAATATACAGGGTGTTCCATAAGAAAAAATACCGAATTATGTCATATCTTTAACATGTGTCACCCTGTACACTAAACTTTCACGTCAAAAGATGCGTAAATGAAAATAAAAATTTACGTGTTCAAGCATTTTTCCAAAAAATGCATCCCTAATTTTTTATCGAATTTATGCAGGACTTCTGGTCCTCACTGTATACATATGTAACAAAAAGAAAGACTTTTCAATATTTTTTGTCAAATTTCTAAAAACTTTATATAAGTACATAACATAACATATTTTTTTCGATTAATAAACCCGTCAAAAGAAATCCCGTTTTTAAGGAGCTACGGAGTCTACTTAAACATAAAACATAATGAACAATGAAAAAACCAACATGAACTACTATGACAACAAAAATATGCTACTAACTACTAACAAAAAAGCATGGGTTTATTTAAGTAATTATTTTTCACAAATAAAGTCAAAATGTATTTAATTTTTTTAATATGACTGTTTTTCCAACGAATGCATTTATAAAAATTGTTTGTTTTGAAATTATTCATAAAATAGTAAAATTATTTACAAGGTTCCATTTGAAAAACTTGAGAAAAATTAGCTTAAAATGTGTTATTTTTGAATACCCCGTATAAAATACACAATATTTCATAAATAGTATAATAGTACTTTCCTTTTACTTCTTTAAATAGCAAAGCAAAGTAAAAATCTTTGCTAAGCTAAGTTGTTAAAGGAACGCTTCGTGAACAACTTCGTATAATCGTATGAGAAATGTAGAGGGGCATTTGAGAAACCCATTTTTTAACCCACTTTGTTGGGCTTTCTTCTTTTCAGGGTGGCAAATTTTTTTTTTAGTTTTTACTTTAAGTACTTAGGTATTGCTTCTTAACAAAAGCAAATTTAATAAAATGATAAACAACAATGAAGGACACTAATACCTAAAAGGGAAAAAAAAATACAAGGTGTCCCTTAAAAAATACAACTTTTTGTTATTACACTTTTTTAGGACACTCGAACTGACCAAAATATTTTATTTTCCTGAAATACATCCCGTATTACAGTAATTAACCAAGATTGTTAAATATTTCTATATTACCAAAATATTAGTAAAATAATTGGCTTTATTAAGAAGTTAGATATATTGGGGGAAATATAAATAAGGTGTGAGGTACAATAGATCATACAGGACCCTGTATAATTTTCCCGTAAATCTTTGTTTATAGACACCCTGTATTTCCAATAATTTTCAAATGTACACTTAAGGTTTCCATATAAGAGCCACAATCCTTCTATTACTAGAAAGAAGTTTTGTACGTCTTACAACAGTTATTTTATTTTGTCACACTGTTGGGACAATCTGAATAAACTCTTGAATACTGCAGATACAGTGTTTTAGTTTCGACCTGTGTTAGGTAAGCTAACAAGACATAGGCCTGTTGTATGGCCCAACAAATTTGCACCCTTCACAGCATGCATGGTTTTAAATAATACATTTAGTTAGGAATGGTAGGTGGTAGGTATATTAAGTGCAAATTCTTAAATTACAAGAAGATTTCCTTACCGAGTTCCCTTTTGTTACTGTAGATATACTCGACCAAGGCACACAAAACATGTTTCCTAATATTTTAAAGCAAGGAACCCTAGCGGTACTCAAACTTTCTGAATCAAAACAACTAGACAATCGAGAGATTTGCAAGATGAACCCTCAGAGGATTTGTTTTTATTCAACTCTGAAAATGCTAACTGGTAATTGCCAACTGAACTCAACGTAGACCAAAATACAATGTAATTTAGGTAGCAATACAGCATTAGATACATGTCACAACGGAGTCCTTGTTGATTACAGGAAGGTTGTAGGTAGGAAGGTAGGTATCACTTTTCTTCGGCAAAACTATTTTACTAAGTATGGCAAACTTGTAAATCCAGTCTCCAGAAGGCAATTTTCACTGTTTATTTACAAATATTATGTAGTTACCGTAGAGAAACAAGAAACTTGAATTGTTTGCTTTTATGTATTTCGTGATAATTCCGATTCCCCTAGGAATTCTCACATTAATATTTATGAAGTAGGTACATAGGTGCTAGGACAAAGTTTACCGTGCCTACAGTTAGTAGTTAAATCATTTTATAAAGGTTAGAAAGATATTTTAAAAATCACCAATCCCATCGGGAGTTTGGGAAATGGGAAATCAAAACAATTTATGCAAGCATGCGCAGATCTATGATCTATCCAACCGCTTTTCAGTACTCTTACTCTTCCTGTAGGATTTTGGAATATGTAACCAGTAATTATAACATTATTTATACACCAAAAATTTACTTACCTTTCCTGATTTCATCAAACACCAAAAAGGACGCCACCAAGACCACATGGAAAAACGAGGGAAATTGAATCGTTTTTGTTTCGAAAAATGGCGGAGCTTCGGTAAATCATTCAAAGATTTCTTCTTTACCGATAACTCGTGTGGTTCGGAACCAAGAAATCCTAATAACCAGAAAACCCTTGTTTTTACAGGGACGGCTTTTCATTGATTGGGTACCAGGTTGAAAGTTAGAATAACTTAAAAAAAAGTCGCAAAACACATTAATTCTGATCTGTGGCAGTTTCGTGCGGCTGTGTATGGTAAAACTGTTGAAATTCTGGCTGTCGCATGACGGGCGTATAACCGGAACATAGAGACACACAGCAATGAGGTAGAACAAGCATTATATATTAAAAAAAAAGTAGTAAAATTGAAAGATGTGGTGTGGCTTTAAAGCTTATCGAGTCAACTTAAAAGCATGTACGACATGTAAAGTACGTCAATTTGAGAAGGAGCATCTAATTACCATGCAGCTATAACATACCTACCTGGTGAATTTATTTTGTGTGCAATCAATGCACCCCACCACCCGGGGGAATCTTGCCCTATGATAAAACTCTTGTTGAATATGCAGAAGTTGGGCATGATTTTCTGGCATTTGGATATAGTTTGGCCTCAACATAGCAATGGTTCTACTGACCTTTGAAATGATTCTGCATGCTGTGGTTTGGTGGATCCCCATAAGATCTCCAATACCTATTTGATGCCCATTTGAGGCATAAAACCTTAAACTATAGTCAGCAGTTGGTTCATGGGCGATACTTGATTATTTCTAAAAGTAAGGAATATTGAGAAATAACTGAGACTAATATATGTACATAGTAGAGGTACTTACAAATTATTATCAAATTCCATTTTGTGTTGTAAGTATTTCTCCCAATAGTGCTTCCCGCAGTCGGTTTGGTAAGACGGAATCTTCGAAAAAACCCAATTCATCTATCGAATCAAAATAATTTTGTCTCTGCATGAGGTCTAGCTCTCAGAAAGCCATCATTAATAATATCCAATACATCAAAATCATCATCAAAGATGATTTCGTCTTCCATTTCAATTTCATTATTGAAAATTCGAGAAAAATTAATACAAATTCCTGAACAAACCACGAACATAATCTTTTAATCATGATTAAATTTGGCTGGTTAACTTTAATCGTAATTAAGTTCCTGAGCAGTGCTGGCACATTATAGATATTTAATGATGATTATAAGCTAATCATGATGAACTGGCCATTGGTGCATACGGTCATTAATCTTCAAATTTTTTTGCCCATGCATGCAGATTTTTCGTAAACATTGACACATACATCGTCAATCAGTTTAATCGTTGTGGCGAAGCTAGAAGAAATAAGGTTACGTCATTTCGTGAGAAGCAGGATGCATATGAGGGAATATTTTTGTATCTTACTTTTTCGATTTTTATCAGTTACGTCGTTACGTGAGATAGGGACAATATAGGTATATACAGCATACAGCATTATGATAAAGATCAGCCTTTTATAAATAGGTATACAATACCGCTCACTTAATAAAGAATTGCTCACACTCGTCAAATTAATTTTGTTGAAAAGCATTTTTTTTAGAAAAAGATATTATACTGGGGTGGATCATAAAAATGATACGTGCATCAACTTTTTAATAAAACATATATTTTTACGTTCTACAATCAATTCTGGACATTTATCATAAATCATTCCCTATATAGCTAATTTCAACCCTTTACGAAATATTAACACCTAAATGCTATGCACCATTGATATGTTTCTCGACTTAGCAACGTTCTGAACTTAAGTCACAATCTTTAAGTCATTGACAGTGAGACGTCAAAAATGTCAGTGAATGTTAATCAAATTTGAATTTTGCTCTGCTGATACTACATCCAAAATGCACCTTGCTGAAGATGATCGCACATAAATTGATTATGTTGGGTTGTGAAGATAAAAGTAGAAGTCGTTTGAAAGTAGGTACGTGATATGTTCAATAAAAAATATACCCAAATATCTATACAGTGCGTTTTTTTTAACGTGGGTCATAGGGATTTACATGGTAAATCTTTAAGCCTATGTTAGGCACATTAATAATAAACAAATAATATTAAAACTTGAGAATAGGTAAAATATGAGATGAGAGGAAGAAGTTAACATACAATCTGTGCAAAAAAGCTCCAAGAGGTATCCAAAAAAGCCTTTTTTATTTTTTAAAATTACACTCTTTTACCCCCTTGTAATTTATGTATGTAATTAAATACCTTAGATAAAGAAAAATATTGACACGGCTGTCAGTGTTTTCCTGACTTTCATGAAATTCGTTTTGTAATTTATCATGTCTTGTTACACCGTAAAAGAACGAATTGAAATGGTTTCAAACTGCATAAGAGGAATGCCATATCGGGTTACTGATAATTTTGCCGCTGTCTATCAAAACCGTCCCATTCCCAGCAAGTCTACCGTACGACGATTGCATGGAAATTTCATGACTTCTGGATGTCTTGATGATTCTCATAAAAAACGAAAAAAGAATTCATCTGTGGTAACTGAAGAATTCCGAATGGGTCTGTGCATGGCGATAGAAGAACAACCATCATCCAATTTGACACACCTTGCTAAACGCTTCGACAAATCTAGAAGCAGTTGTTACAAGGCATTGAAGAAAGTCAAATACAAATCTTTTAAGATTCAAAACGTACAGGAACTTTTACCTCGTGATTATTTTGAACGGATGCAGTTTTGTGAAGAATGGATGGAACGAATTAATAACATCCCAGGTATTGCAAAAAACATACTGTTTACAGATGAAAGCTCCTATAATATTAATGGAAGTGTGAACAAGCGGAATGTTAGAGTCTGGTCGCGAGAAAATCCCTGCTTGGTGCATCAAACGCATACCCATTGGCGACAAAATGTAAATGTATGGGCAGCTAGGTATTCTAGGAAATATGATTACTGGTCCATTTTTTATAGACGGTACGCTTACCAAAGAAAAATATATGGATCTTTTACATATGGAAGTAGGTCCTGCGCTAGCCCACAGAAGGAAGGAAATTATATTTCAACATGATGGAGCTCCAGCTCATAGCGCAATAATTGTAACGGAATATCTAAATAATGCGTGTTTCCGGGCAGCTGGATAGGACGATTTGGACCGTTTAAATAGCCCGCTCGAAGCCCGGATATCACGCCTTTGGACTTCTTTTATTGGGGATACCTCACATCAAAAGTTTTTGACAACGTAAGAGGAAGACCAAATGATGTCGATGAGTTAAAAAAACAGAATAATCGAGGCCTCACGCAGCATCACAGCGCGACAGTTGTCGAATGTTAGAAAGCATTTTTATGATTGTTTGGGGCACTATTTTGGCTGTAAATGGAGGGCACTTCGAACAGTTTATATGAGTTTTAAGTTTATTGTTGTAGATGATATTTATTAAACTTTATTGAACTAAAAGTTCTGCTTTAGAATTGAGAAAATTAATACATTTTAAACTACCTAAAATAAAACATATTTAATACAAACTAAATAATTATCAACATTGTATAATTTCGGTACAACTTGCCAAATATTATAAAAATGTCACATACCAGCTTATGTCAAATATACCTGGGTTTTATATACAGGGATGGGCAAAACAGCGTGATATTATAACTTAAAATGGTATTTTTTAATATTTTGCGTTGGTAAAGTAATACAAACATGGTCCCAAATTGGATATGAGACCACAAGAAATATTTGTGTAAAATTTCAACTCGTAGTTCTCAATAGAAATGTGCCTAACATAGACTTAAAGATTTACCATGTAAATCCCTATGACCCGCGTTAAAAAAAAAACGCACTGTATACCCTGAACCAGTGGCGCAGCGAGGGGGGGTTTTAGGGGTTAAACCCCCCCCCCCAGACGCCCAGACTAAGATGGTTTTTTACGGTTTAGAGCAGGGCTGAAGCCTTTGAAAATGGTAAAAAGTGAAAAAAAAATAATAGTAGGATGAAACCCAATGGAAAAGGAAGAAAATATAACAAAAATAATTTACGGGCGATCCGAGTTCGGGAAGTGGAAAGGCGTCAGTTTTTAAGGGTAAATAACGATTTATCTCGATTTCCGGCAAAACTATAAGTCCTATGGAAAAACGTTAAATGGCAAAGTTGTGGGTAATAAAAAGATCTACAACTATTGTATTTACACTTTTTTCACATAAACTCAAAATTCATTTGAAAAATTCAAATAACCAAGTTTTTGGTTTTTTCTTTTTATCTTTTACAAGAAAAAATTTTTTTTCATGTCCCAAACACACTGTAATTTTTATGATTTAAAATATTTATTTTTTTACTTTATTTTGACTTAATATCGAAAAAGCACCCTAATTTTCAATCGAAAATTCTCACGTCAAAATATCTGCTTTTTTAAAAAAAGTCGGTGGGCTTTTTGTTCGTTGAAATCTCTACTTTTTGATGGTGTAAAAAAAATATACATTACTATGGTAAATGTGATGAAATCTCCTTTAAGTCCTACCTTTAATTATATTTAGAACAACTATTTTCGCATATTCTTTGCGATTTTTATGTTTTATGAATTTGTAATTTTTTTGTTTATCAATGTAACATGGAATCTTACGTTTTTCGAGTAATTAAAGTATACATTTTAATAAATAGCTCAAAATTGTACATAATAATTTAAAAAAAAATCGGATTCGAGTTTTTTTCGTTTCTTTGCATTTTTTGAGAACATTTACCATAGTAATGTATATTTTTTTACACCATCAGAAAGCAGAGATTTCAACGAACAAAAAGCCCGCCGACTTTTTTAAAAAAGCAGATATTTTGACGTGAGAATTTTCGATTGAAAATCAGGGTGCCTTTTCGATATTAAGTCAAAATAAGGTGAAAAAATAAATATTTTAAATCAAAAAAATTACAGTGTATTTGGGACATAAAAAGGTACGTTTTCACCAAATTTCGTAAAAAAAAATGTTCTTGTAAAAGATAAAAATAAAAAACCAAAAACTTGGTTGTTTGAATTGAAAAAGTGTAAATACAAAAGTTGTAGATCTTTTTATTACCTACAACTTTGCCATTTAACGTTTTTCCATAGGACTCCTAGTTTTGCCGGAAATCGAGATAAATCGTTTTCTACCCTTAAAAACTCACCCCCTTCCACTTCCCGACCTCG
This sequence comes from Polydrusus pterygomalis, assembly GCA_963969555.1. Taxonomy (NCBI): domain Eukaryota; kingdom Metazoa; phylum Arthropoda; class Insecta; order Coleoptera; family Curculionidae; genus Polydrusus; species Polydrusus pterygomalis. Next base: position 33,874,478 of record OZ018384.1, on the reverse strand, counting down.
AATCGCCCGTAAATTATTTTTCCTTTCATTTTTGTTATGTTCTCTTCCTTTTCCAAGGGGTTTCATCCTACTATTATTTTTTTGGGTTTCAAAAATTATCGACCCTGGTCTAGTTTTAGTTTTTAAAATTTTGAAATCCTGTTCTTTTTTTTTTGAAAACCCCCCCTAATACAAAATTCTGGCTGCGCCACTGCCGTGAACTACAATTTTTCTGTATAGAACCTGTAGGTGTATAGTACCTACATCTTGATTCGTTAGAAGTTTCCTTATGTTTACATTATATTTACGCTTATATTGAAAAAATAATAATCTTAAATGCCATGAAAGTACCAATGAAAAAGGTGTTTTGGTGTTAATAAGTCTAATAAGTCACCTATTATTATTTCACTACGGCGCGAGTAAGTGCCTAATTATTATTAACATGGGCGATATTATTTATAACGGTGTTTTCATCGTAAGAATTTACCTTCCTCTAAAATAATTCTTCCTTTGTATCTATATAATATACTTACCTATTTAGTCTAGCTATATTAAATATAAAATTACTATATTAACTTGATATATTAATCTTTTTCATTTTAAAGGGTTAATAGTTTATCTCAAGATAAAACGGAAAGGCAAACTTTTTCATTAGCTTTATAAGTAAGTAGATAAACTTGAGATAACTACCCACACCTTAATGTAGGCTACGGGGATAACTAAGTTACTATCTAATTTTAGGAAAAGCAAAATAAGAATAAACCAAAAGAGAGATTTTATACCTTTCCAGGATTAGATTTGACGTCAAAGATGTCTAAAATAAAAACTACTAGGGCTCAACTTTAAATCAGTTTTAGTTAATGTAGCTGAAAAAAAAACACCTTACGGCTGCCCTGAATGCTTAATACATGGATCTTCATTGCTTTATAAAAGAAACAATACATTTCAATATATACTCGCTCTTATTTAGAGCTTAATAGACATGAATGATGAAATGCTTGATGCCTTAACATTTCATTTATATTTTATTGTCTTTTTTGTAGCGGAAATAACAAAAACAAGGTAATTTATTGGACTTCGGTAGCCACCGAAACATATTATCAATGCTGAGGATACATGATTGCAATATATGTTCTGTATTTGGCTCCTAAGTATACATGAATCGCTAACTACAGAAAGGGGACATGTCACATTTTCTAAATTGTTCAGGAAGTTAAAAAAAACCTTCCAACTTGTTTAATATATTTTTTTTTGCTCAAAATTTTATGAAAAATATTTTTTCAGTTCATTAGGTGAATGCTACAATAGACCATTTATTTTTTGACATTTTAATATGGGCGTAAGTGTCAGTTTTGACATATGGAGATGTCACCTTTCTGCAGTAAAGGGAAAATAACAAGAAAGATTTAAATAAATTGTTTTATTAGAGACACCCTTATAGATAATATGTAACAAAAATAGTATATTATTTAACGAGCGTATAATGTAGGCCATAATAAAACGAGGATGAAGTTTACGGCACGAGCCAAAGGCGAGTGTTGTAAATCATCCGAGTGTATTATGGTTCATTAGACGCGAGTCAAATACTATACTTTATCTAAAACCATCCATTTATACAGTGCCTGAAAAAAAGTTGAGTTCATATGGGAAATATAATAATTACACTTGTTGTTTTATGATAATTACGCTTGTTGTATTATGGATAGCATAATTATTATCAGAAAAAAAGTTAAGTTCATATGGGAAATATAATAATTACACTTGTTGTATTATGGATAGCATAATGCTCTTAGTATCAGAAGTATTATGCACCTATTATTAAATGGTTGTAGATAAAATAAGTTATTCGTCATCTTGTTTCTTTAATGCGGTAGGCCAATAACCAGTTATTTTGATTCCAAAAGGCTAAATAATCTTCTTGAGGAGCGGAAATGGTCAAGTGATGAAAAGAGGAGATTGCAAAAGATTTTTTATTACGAACAGGTACAGTAAAATTGTGGCCACCAGTTTTTATAATCATAAACTAAATCTTTTGTAACCTGCACAAGTGAAAATTTTTGCATAGGTATACTTGGATGCTTCAGAGATTATTTTGATATATTCCTGAACAGTATTAATATCTCTCATGTTTATTCAACTGTCTTCTAATTAAACCAAAGTCTCGGTCACATGGCATATATGAATGACCCCTCATTGGAAAATATATTTCTATTTCATTAAATCTCTTATTTACTACAGAAAGGAGACATCTCCTGGACATGTCCCGTTTCTGCAGTAAACGTAAATTTTATCGGCTCACAGCGTCACTAGCGTTAATGCAACATGTCCCGTTTCTGCAGTCAAGATGTGTTTAGATGTCTATATAGATTAAGAAAATACCCAAATGTCATTTTTGGAAAGAATGGACATGTCCCCTTTCTGCAGTTAGCAATTCACATATAGGATATAGGTAAGAAGGTCCGCATTAGACGTAATGCCTTTTGAGCGTTGCCTTTTAGTGCCTTGCTCTGTCGGAATTAATAATTACTACCATCGCATTTTTGTTGTTTTCTTGTGTTAATTAGATTATCGCTATTAGTTCTTCCTTATCGTTCTCGTTTCCTACATATTTTTGACATACGTCATTAAATAGAATTGCTAGTATTAAGAAAAATACGTTATTTAGACATCTTTATTTTTATATACAGCATTATGAACAAGGAACAGATCAGCCTTTTATAAAATATAGTACCGCCCACTTTTTTAACTTTAAAATTCTACGATCAATTCTAGACATATACAGGGTGAGTCGGGAGGAATGTGCCAAACTCTCAGGGTGTAATCTATGCATCAAAATGGACTAATTACCGTAACGCGGGGTTAGTTTGCACAAGGGGGGTAACTTTGCACACCGTTGATATTTCGTAAATTAATTTTTTCCATATGAAAATCGGCAACATGGAAAGCATCTCGAGTCCACGCGGTTATTTGTTAGAGCATGTTTAGGGTGCAGACAGGTGGCAGAGCGGCATAATAGTGGCATTTTTGCAGTAAATTATCACATTATTAAGGTACAAAAATTGGTCAAAATCATAATAGTGACATTCTAAGGTACGTACACAATACATACGTTTATTTTGCAATCAAATGTGACTAGTATTTATATTGAGTGTTGTCTTATGCACTTTTTGGCGGTAAATTTGCTTCCATCGGGGTTGCCATTGTTAAGTTATGGTGGTAAGATTTAAATTTGATACTTTGCGGTGGTAACTTTGCACACTAGTTATTTACTTTTATTTGCCGTTCTGCGTCAGATATGGGCAGGGTTTATAAGAAAAAACTTGGAGCAATCGTAATTATGATGTCAATTTACCTACCTCAGTCTATATTTTTGTTATTATTAAAATGTTCAGTTAAAGGAGTAAGAAATGTATTTCTGTTTTTGTAAATTAAATTAAAGTTGGGTTAAATACAATAAAAATGTTTATTAAAAATTGTTTTTCTCGTGAATATTTTTATTGGCTGATAAAATAATGATTTAGGGCGTGCAATGTAACCTACATAACGGTCATACTTGGCTTCTACACTCATTTTAAACGGGTGTGCAAATTAACACCGATTTCAAGGTAACTTTGCACACATTTTAATATTTTTTAAATATTTTTAATTATTATTATTTATGCCGTTTTTAAGTGAAATATGTAGAGAAAGCTTGAAAATTCCACATACTTTAATTTCAAGCTATTTTAATCTAAAATTTATGAAATATTTAGAAAAAATTGCAAAAACTGTTGCAAAGTAACCCCGCATTACGGTACACCAATATTATCAATAATTCTGATTAGACTAAATGTAATATTGTCATACTCTTAAATGATACGATATGGTTAATTATTTCAATTGCATACCGTTTAGTTAAATTGTAATGTTACCAATACGATTTTTATGTTCGCCAGTTTGAAAATTGTCCATAGTCTCCCAGGTCTTCCCTACATATCAGTAATTTTGAAATTTCAATTATGGTTATCTACTGCTAAAACCTTTTCGCCACGTAGAAACTTCTTGTTAATATGCCACGCCACACAGAAGAGAACCTTAACCCAAAAACTACTAGTGCATTTCACTTCTGCTCAATGCAATTTGTGAAAACTTTCGTATAGTGAGAGCTTTTAATATAGCAAAAAAATTAGATTTTAAAAATCTAAAAATGTTAGTAAAGCAAATGAAAAAAATATTATAATATTTTCCTAAAAAATTAATATTAGTTGTTCTTTAAAATAATGTAAATTTGGGGAAACGAAATAATAATTTAAGTTGGTGTTTGGTGAGCCCTACATTTGGCTAGTCCCTAAAGAATACCTTTGCTAATAAAATAATCATCGACCTAAATTAAAACTCTGTGTGGAAGTTTTTTTTACAACATTGTAATTTCAGACCTTTAAATTTATTATTAGCTTAAATCAGAGGTAACTTGTATTTTAAAATATGGTTAATAATTGGATAAATTTTTACACATACACAACATTTTACAATAATTATACATTATAATTATACTTATAACGCCAACGAATTGTTTTATTAATGCGAAGAGAAACGGTGCACTTTTTAACAATATCAATCAAATTAATCGAAAAATATATTTATTTCTTTTTAAAAGAAGTAACAATATATTTTATATAACCCAAAACACTATCTCGTATTCCGGATTTTGTTGTACCCAGAAAGAATTAAGCAAAAAAAAAAAATAAGGAAGGAAAACGGAGATTTGCATGTTTGGTATTGTAGTTTAAATTTGTTCTTCGTCGAAGATACCCTATGCCACAGAATATTTTTATACCGTGTGAGCAAACATTATTTGCATCAAAGAGGGCTTGGATTAAAAACCGTAGGGCTTGGTTTAGATCACAATGATACGGGAACGATATATCTAACCAAATCTAGGTTAAAATTTTGTCAAATTCATATTATGACATGATATGCCAAACTAATGAGTAATAAAATAAGTAGACAAATACAAAGAACCCCGCACTTCCCTTTTGGAAAATGGCCCTCGGTTAAATTTTCTAAATTTTTAGTATGTTGTAGAGAATGCCATTCTGATCAAAAGTGTTCATGGCCACAACAATATCTGTCGACCAGTTTTTAGATACAGGGTGTCCAAGTTGCAAAATACGAATTCTCAATACATTATATTTTCCTAGTTTATAATATGAATTCGTTTTGTTTTTCTAAATTTTTGATGGTCCTGTCGTAGATAGGATAGAATACTATAAAAATAGTTTAAACTTTTTTATTATATACCGGGTAAGTGACGAAAATGATTTAATATTTTTTGTTAAATCATTGTATTTTTGGCATAAATTAAATGTTTACAAAGTAATAATGTAGATGACATTAGCTTGGAGCATTTTTTAAAATTTAATTTAAATTTTATTTTTATAAAATAATATTAGTTAAAAATATTGAATTAAAAAAAAAATGCCCTGGGTAACAACGAACAAACCGGTTGCCAATATACCTTTTAGACGGAATTTTTTCCTCTAGTTATCGCCTCCTATGTCAATGCTTTAAAGCAATATTGCAGTGTAATTCTCGATGTCACAAGAGTGATGGTCCCTGTGTTAATAAATAGAAACAAATGTTTGATGTTATTCTCCTTATTAAAGTCAATTTTTTTTTTAGAATATCTAGATACTCATATTTACCCCTATATTGAATCTGGTACACTCTATATAAAGCAATGTCTCAATTACAAGCTCGCAAAGTTCACTTAAACACAATATGCCTTGCCTTTGTGGAAATTTTAAGAAACCGCAATATTTAAAGTTAGGCAGGTTGTAGTACCTATACACAATTCGCCGAAATGTGATGGGCTCTTCTTGAAAAGCCTAGGCATATTGTGTAGCTCCATGTTTTTACACAATATGCCGACGCTTCATGATATGACTAGATTCTTCGTGAAAAGACGGATTTCACTATAAGACTACGACATATATAAAAAATGTTAAAACGAAGCTAAAACTAGTTTAAAATGAATTTATTCCCGAATTCAACGAAAAAGATTGATGAATAAAATTTGTTCGAATTTCAATGGCAAAGCTTAAATCCAACATCTGGCTTTGTCATGCCTAGCGCTGGGATTACACTTTTGGATTCTTGAAATGTGTGTTGTGAACAGTGAAACGTATATCAGAATATTGGCGATGCGAAGATCGATATCGAACAAAACAAGCTTACACACTTATAATTTTAATGTGTATTCCTATTTTCTTTGAAATGCTGGATTCGAAAACCAAACCAAATATAGAGAGGTTCGAATTTAGCCTTTAAATTTTTATCACTTCGCCCTTTATTCGCTTTGAAACTTAAAAAAACCATCGCTAAAATACAATTGTTCTCGTACCAAAATAATTTCTAAATTAGCAGAAATGTTAGCATCTCGGGGACACATCTTGATTACTCTGGTGTCTTCTCGTTAGACCGGGATTCTTTTGGACCGTTATTAATAATTAATACTGACAACTGGACGCAGAGCTGAACTGAAAAATGTTTAGAAATGAGTTTTTCCTTTTCTGGTCATTTAAAACAAAGTTTAACCTGAATTCTAAATCGGAAATTTTGCAAATAAGTATTGTAGGTAATTGTTGCAGTGGCGTATCTAGCCTTAGTATTCTGATGGTGTGGCCCTGACTCATGTAACCAATAGAGAATCTAGCCTCTTAGTCTGGGGGGCTGTTTAGGTATTTATTTATTTATTTGCACAAATAAGATGCCAACAGGCCAATGGCCCAGGCTTGGCACCCACAGTTTACAATATGGTGTACAGATACATAATAACTAAGATTGTAATATTACCATTAGTTCATCAATTGATATTAAGAGCAATAGTATGATTTCTAAGCCTTTTTTTAAATGTTGATAGAGGTAAATTAAACAAATCAATATTGTGGAATAAAGTATTATAAAGTGTGGTTAAGCGATTTATGGGAGAATGTTTACCTGAATTTGTTCTATAAAAACAGTTTGCAAATAGATTATTATGACGAAAGTTTCTTGAAGGAATATTAAAACCAATACCGGAAAGCAAATTCGGATCATCAATAGTATAGTTGTTGATAATTATTTTAAATAAAAAGCGAATATCAGCTTGAGTACGCTGACACTCAAGAGGCAATAACTGAAAAGTCCGCTGAAGATCTAAAAGATTGGCGTGAGGGTCGAAAATGCCGGTGCTTTTAAAGTTTAAAAATCTGAGACACTTGTTTTGAATACTTTCCAATCTGTTTTTATACACCGCATACTGAGGTGTCCAGACGACAGAGGTAAAACTTAGTTTACTATAAACATAGGCAAAGTACAGAACTTTTAAGGAGTGAACCGAAGACAGAAACTAGCACGACCTGAATATGAAACCTAACATGCGATTACATTTGTTAGCAACATAACTAATGTGTTCGTTAAAAATCATTTTTTATCATAAATGACACCAAGATCCTTTATCTTATCCAATTTTTTAAGTAAAATTCCGTTAAAGTTGTAACCAAAAGAAAAAATATTTACATTTCTTGAGAACGAAAAAATTTACATTTATCTAAATTCAAAGAGAGTTTGTTGAAAATACAATACTGGAAAAACAAATCCAATTCACTCTGTAGCAGTAAACAGTCACCAATACTCCTGTTGTAAAAAAGATTTTCATGTCATCCGCGTAAAGCAAAATTTTACAAAAGTTAAAACATTTTTTTACATCGTTTAAATATATAATGAAAAGTAAAGGCCCCAAGCGGGAACCTTGGGGCACACCAGAAGTTACATTGTAAACAAGAGACTGGTTACCGTTCACCGCCACAAACTGTGATCGATTGAATATATAGGACGCTATCCACCTCAGAAGGTCTCCATATATACCAATCTTACCCAGTTTTGCTACTAAAATATTGTGATCAATCCTATCAAACGCCTTACTGAAATCGGTATGTATGGAATCCACCTAAATTTGACAGCAGTTGACAGGTGTTGTAGGGAAAAGCGCGCCGCCGGTGGAAATTTCTTGGAACCACGCCTAAATTTTGAGAAATTTAAGCAATACTCAACATTACGTACGTCAAAGGAATATCTTACAGAATAAGAAGACTAGGTAGGAGTAGTGATAATGTCACGGTAATTTAGCCAATAGGAAATAGGAAATATCGCTACCATAGGATGATTGGTAGCCATTATGGCTTTGAATACTCACAGTAATTATCAAGTTCTATTGAGGGTGTAATCTGGTTTTATGTAGGTACCGTATTAGTTCCGACTGGCAGTTGTAATGAAACTTGACATTAATCATAATAATATTTGCTTGCTACGGTTAATAAAGCACATACTTACCACTAAAAATCGGTACTGTAGTTCTCAAAAGTTAAATAGCGTCTAGTGTGATATTGCATGTTCTTGCCGTTTAACATTGCATATGATTATCTATTATGCAACATGGTTTAATGAGATGGTAAAATTCGTCCATAGCTTATAAAGTCCAATACCAATGATGGGTTGTGCGAAATAAGAACCTTCTATTGCTTTATTTGACATGCAAAGTTTAAAAAACCTAAATACAAAGTAAAAATAATTTAATTGAAACATTGATTTGTACGATCAATAAAATTCAAATTCAGACAGGACAGCGAGAAGACTCCGAATAACGATGTGATCTGCGCAACGAATACGTTAAAACTAATACTATACTTGTGGATTATAGGTTCTAACGGATACAATTCGTTTTTGGGGACGCTGTTCTGCTTTCTTAATTGTAGAGAAAGCGCTTTACTGGGAAGAAAATGGGTCGCATTAAGAAGATACAATTTATTTCTTATTCTCTCATTGTTGTATTAGATCATTTTCCTCAGTGCATAGTTAGATATAAGATATATCTGGAAACCTTTGAGAAGTAGATGTTAGAATAATACCGAGAAACCAATTAAATGCGTGACTGCACGTATATCCCCTTCACATTCATAACAATTCAGCTATTGTTCCACTTTGGGCTCGGTGTAAAGCCCATGTGATAATTTACCCATATAAAAACATGCAGAGACCTGGTATCCCCTAAAAAACTGTACTTGCTTTGTGACTTTTTAACTTTTTGGCATTAGGTACGTTTATTAAGTGTTGGGCACTATAATTTCCTGCAATAAGTCCCCATTCCTATTAGCGCAATGATGTCAAGACATTACGGTAACCACAAACGTTGCCAATCTACGCCCGGGCCTGTAGGGCAGATTAACGACGTGGATAGAGATAGCCTAATCTTGTTTACCCAAGAGTTTTGTGTCTGTTGCGTAAAATAGAATGAGCCCATTTTGAAAAGCGTAGGTAGCGACGAAACAGCGAAATTCGTAATTTGCCACCTTTGGTAGTGAAACCTTTTTAATATTTCATGAGCACTTTTTACATTTAAGGGCATTTTCTTCGAAGAACTACCAAAATGGAGTTCTATTTAACAAGTGGACAACAATTAAAATTTAGAATAATGAAAGAGTTTTGGACTTCCATTGTCTTTATTTGTTTTAAATCACAACGTTTCAACTGGTAAGTATCTCCAGTCGTCTTCAGGTGAATACTAAATAAGTAAAGTAACTAAAAGACTATTTATACTAGCTAGGTGCACTGAAGCATAACTGAGGTGGGTGCAGTCATGCGTTCAGTTGGCACGCGATCTTATCCTAAGCTTACATCTATCTAACAAAGGTTTCCAAATATTTCTTATGTCTAATGATGGTTTACTAAAGCAGCCTGGGTTCTGGTGAACAGCAGCAGCTTTCTTAAACTTTCTTTTCCTCCAGTGTGGTTCCTTAAGTAGGATTTCAGCTTCTGACCACATGATATGGTGACCATGTTTCCAGGCATGGTCAGCTGCACCTGACTTTTCGGTCTCTCCTTTTAACGTATTGTTTTTGTGTTCTTTAATCCTTGTCTCGAGTGGTCTTAATGTCTCACCTATATAAGATTGGCCGCACTCACAGGGGATCTGGTAGACGCAGTTTTTCCTATCTTTTTGACTTGTAGGCTTTGTCTTCGTCAGGTGGCTCCTTAGGGTGTCCCTCGAGTTGAATACGGTGTTGATGTTATACCGTTGTCCTAATCTTCTTATTTTCTCAGATACTCCTTTGACATACGGAATATTGAGTGTTGGTTGTGCCTCTCTGTTTGCTTTTTGCGCGTTGGGTCGATTCTTACGATTTTCCAATATTGTGTCAACTAATCTTGTGGGGTAGCCATTTTTGTTGAGGTCGGTCTTGATGTGGTGAGCTTCTATTTTAAGTGCTTCTTCCGAGTTACAGATTGTAATTGCTCTATCCACAAGGGTTTTAACTATGCCATGTTTCGTGTTGCTTGAGTGATTTGATGTGAAATTGAGATACTGACCTGTATGTGTAGGTTTTCTGTACACTGAAGTTTGGATGCTGTTGCCATTTTTCTTCACGTTGACATCTAGGAACGGTAATTGGTTGTTTTCTTCTTTCTCCATGGTGAATTTGATTGTTGGTGTTAAGCTATTGAGGTGATCTAGAAAATCTCTTAGTTTGTCATCGGTTGCACCCACCTCAGTTATGCTTCAGTGCACCTAGCTAGTATAAATAGTCTTGTAGTTACTTTACTTATTTAGTATTCACCTGACGACGACTGGAGATAATTACCAGTTGAAACGTTGTGATTTAAAACAAATAAAGATAATGGAAGTCCAAAACTCTTTCGTCATTCAAGAAACATCATTGTCTCCAACCTTCAAACATTCAATTAAAATTTACATAAGACGCAAATACTTTTATTCTTGTAAAATGAGTTCCAATGTTCTTCATAGGTTTATAAATGGTATATAGAAATGGCGTAAATTACACCCCCGCAAAACCGGCACCAGGTGGGGGCCCAGCGATCTAGGGGGCCCAACGCTAACCATAGCATATTAATTAATATGTATTTCTTACTTTCTAAATGATTTTTTTTAATTTAGTTGTAATCTACATTTCCGAAAGCATAATAAGTAGATAGGTACCTATACCTATTATTTATAGGTACTGGGTGTCTAGAAACTCTGTATATTTCAAGGAAAAAATATAAAAAATGTAGGTCTTTAAATGTCTTATAAGAAAGAAGGCTACCATAAATCGGATTTTCTTTTTAATTATTAGCCCTATTATTTTTCACAAGAGTAGGTACAGTTGACGACATATAAATTCGTACACTCCACCAATACATAACTCAATTCCAACAAAATTGGATAAAACGGGTTTCTTACCTTACTGCTTACACCTGGATAGAACACCAGCTATATACAGGGTGGGGACTTTAACTGGAATAAATTCGATATTATTAAAACCGCTGAAGTTGCGCCTACAAAATTAGGTATCTGGGGGTTTTGGACCATGCGGAATTAAAAAATGATATCGGCGCTGTTGCAAGATTTCCCAGCTTTGCGCTACACATAGTAATTTTGTTATTTTAAATGGAGTGCCCAATTTATTTTTATTGCAGTAAATTGGGCCTTTCAAATTTATTAAGATCCCAAATTTACAAAATTCTATCATCATTAGTTGCTGAGCTATGGCAACACTGTTTTTCCATTAAAAAGTACAGGAACGCTTATCTACCTTTAGAACCGTTAAAACTGCGCTCACAAAATTTACTATCTGGGGGTTTCTGGGCATGCAGAAATTAACAATGATATCGGCAATGTTGTCAGATTTCTCAGCTGTGTGCTACAGGCGGTAATTTAACTCGAACAAATTTGACAAAAAAATCATAAAAACACTAACCTAGTTCTATCGATTTATTATTTCAAAAGTTGTTTAAAATTTGCACTTTTGCAAACTTTTTTGCAAAAAGCCAATCGGTTATAAAACTCATTTTGTAGGCTGCGTAAAACCTGAGGTGGTATAGATCTGATTTCTAGTCTAATCCGATATTTTAGATCTTCAATATTTGTAGGTTTCCCATAAATAAAAATCTAAGGATGTTAAATCAGGCTACCTTGCTGGCCATTCAATAGCTCCCCGTCGTCCAATTCACCTGCCAGAAAAGGCGGTATTCACGTAATTCCGCACGTTAGCCGCACAGTGCGGAGACGCCCCATCCTCCTGGAAAAAAATTCTTTCTTCCAAGTTATTATTTCCGGTGGGGTATGACTCAATCAGTTCTGGCACTAAAATTTCTTGCAAAAATTCCAAATATCTTTTACCTGTTACGTTGGTGGTCCCCGAAACCGATCATCATGAGAATTTCTATTTTTAAGGTTTTAGTTAAATAAGCCATTTTGACACGACAAGAACTTTTCTTGAAGCTTGTCAATAACTTAGTAACTATGAATATGTTACCAAGGTAACGCTACTTTAAGGTAAATAAACGTCCCGGTACTTTTTAATGGAAATACAGTGTTGCCATAGCTCAGCAACTAGTGAAGATAGAATTTTGTAAATTTGGGATTGTACTAAATTTGACACGCCCAATTTACTGCAATAAAAATAAATTAGGCATTCCATTTAAAATAACAAAATTACTACGAGTAGCGAAAAACTGGGAAATCTGGCAATGGCGCCGATATCATTTTTTAATTCCGCATGGTCCGAAACATACACAAACCAAATTTTGTAGGCGCAACTTCAGCCGTTTTAATAATATCGAATTTATTCCAGTTAAAGTCCCCACCCTGTACATAGCTGTAAACTATTGTATGTACGATTTTTTACCATAAGTAATAATGGTCATTTTTAAATATTTTTGTGTTTAAATTACAGCCGCGAAATAAGCAAATTATAAAATAATACGAGGAACAGTACACAAGTATAAAGCCAAAAAGGGTAAATTTATTAACAAACAACAAACAAAATACTAATATCTAATTTTATTGCTGAGCCAATGAATTCTAACACTTATCATAATCTTCTTGGCATTGACAAAATAATACTTCTGGTGTAATCCGGAGTTAGCCCTTTCCAAATTTCTTCTATGTCATCAAATAACTCTATTTCATTCTATGGTTTAAAAGTTATTTTGTACATTTTTTTACTATCAATCCCCAAACATTTTTAATTGAATTTAAATCAGGACCTCTTAAGCACCAAGGCAGACATGTTACGTTATTTTGTCTAAACCAGTTTCCTATATTTCTTGCAGTATGCACAGGGCAGTTATCCTGCTGAAATATAAACTTATTTCCTTCAAAAACTATCGCGGCAGAAGGAAGAAAAACATTTTCCAAAATCTGAAGATATATATTACTGTTTAGTATTCCACCAATATGCCAGCATACGCCTGCACCCTAAACACTTATCCATGCCTACACATTAACGGAGAAACGTCCACTGGTTTGCTTTTTTTGAGTATACTTCTCATCATATCGGGAATTTGGTGGTCTATACTCGAATCCTTCCATTATATGCTGAAAAGTTTTCTCATCGGAAAAGATAACATTTTGCCAAAAAAAATCATTTTCTGGTAAATATTGCGTAGCAAACCCAATTCTTTGTTCCTTATTACTATTTTTTAAAAACGGTTTGGATGCAGCTGCTCGATTTCTTAATTCTAAACATTGTTTTACTCGGCGTTGCGCAGTTCTAGATGAAGCAGGGAATCATGTTATGTGCATAGCGGATACTGCAGTTACCAATGGATTTTGCCTTAAATACTCCACCAAATTTCGGTCTTCTTCATTTGATGATTTTCTACTGTTTAAACCAGACCCAACAGACCTTTCAAGTGTTTGATGATAGCGCCATTTTTTACAGTTTCTTGAACAGTTCCTCTAGGTACTCTAAAATGATCAGCTATTTTTCTATAAGACCACCCTATTTCTACTAAACATATTGTTCTTGTTTTTCAATAATACTTAAATGAGGCATTTTTAAATCAAATAAGATAATGGCAATACTTTGACAAATATCATGATGACAATTAACACGTTGCAAAGGTAACAAATAAGGTAAAAAACTTGCATTTACAGTGTCGCAGTTTAGTGTATCAAATTATCTGTCGTCAACTGTATAGGAAATTGTTTAAAAATGTCTTTAAATTTTAAGAATTTTAACGAGTCATGTAAAAAAATTAGGAATAGATCCCCCCCCTCCCATAAGAATGCCCTGCCTAAATATTACACTAACTCTTAATATCAAAAATTAGCATTCAATATATTCTAAAATTGGAAAAAAAATTAATTATTTAAAAATAATTAGTCAAAATTTAAGTTTATTTTCACGAAAAACAATTTACAACACTATAATTTTAACTCATTTTTTATATTGTTCAACTATTTTATACACAGCAAATGATGGGGTCTTTAATATACTCCAAGTTTTGCAAAATAAAGCTATGCGTATAATTTTAAATGTGGATAAATATACGAAAATAAATTTAATGTTAGAGAAACTTCAGTAGTTAAATGTTAAATATTTGATATTTCTTTTGATTTGTACTTTTATTTTTAAAATACAAAATAACTTACTACCTTCCCATTTACAAGATTTTTTAACTTAAAATTTTGAAAATCATAACTATTCAACCAGATATAAGAACGCTTTTTGTCTAAGTAGGGTATCAAAACATTTAACATATAAATCGGTTTTTCATAAAGGATTAAGTGAATGTAACAACTTGAATTATTCAATTAAATCACAGATTTCTTTGAAAAATTTTAGAAAATCATTAAAAAATTATTTATTTAAAAAACAAAGTAGTGACTGATAAAAAAAAATGTCAATACTTCATAGATGATATTGTTAAATAATTTTAAATATTTTGTAAAACTTGTTAAATTGTAGCACATTGCTAAATAAATCTTGTTACTACTTACTACTCTACTACTACTACTTACCGTTACCTTAAGCCATTGCAATAGCTCCCTTATTACACGTTTAAGGACCTACATTCATATGAACTTCTTTTAATAATCTTATATGTAGAATCCTCACTTAAAACATATGTACGAAATTCCGAACACCCTGTATAAGTATAAGTTTTTCTTGAACCTTCCAAATTAATTTTTTATTTTTATTTTTTCTTGGGTTTGGGTTCATGTGGTCAAACAACAAATTAACGAGCGAATTATTAATATTATTATTATTATTAAAATTATAAAAGCTTCCTTAGTGTGGCTCTGGAAAATCGTTATTTGTTACTGAGTCGCCGACCTCTACTCATGATTACTGTTATGTACTGTCACAGAATATATAGCTACGCAATATATTCTATGGTACTTTGTACCATCCGCCTAGATTTTCAATGTAGACTTCACTCTATAAGTTATTGCCTCCATTTTTAAATTTAATTTTACAGGGTGAGTTTTTAAAGTGTTACAAGGCGATATCTCGAAAACGGTTTAAAATATTTTCTTGAAATTTTAGTGAGAGAATGGGGAGATGGGGGGACATATTTAAACATATTTTTGACGTCTACCGCCCTTCCCCATTTTGAGGGGTGGGGGGTAACTTTGGAATTTTAAATGAGACAATGTACTTTTTTTTTGGTAAATACAAACACGTTAAAAACTACGTAAGTATACAAAAATCTTTTGTTTTGCTTCCCTAATTATGATTTATTAGGTTATAAAACACAAAAAATACTTTTCTATTTAATTTCAACTTATTTATCGTCTGTCACGCTTCAGAAGATGTTCAAAATGTCTCCCTTCAACTTCCAAACACTTTGTCACTTTTTTTCAGAATAAATATCGTAATCCTTGTAACATTTTAATTCTCACTAATAAGCATGCAATGCGGATTCGGTATTTCATATCATCTAAAGTTGTAGGTGTAGCCGCCATCACTTTATCTTTTATAAAATAAAAAATAAATAAAGGAAAAAGTCAAGGGGGGTCAAATCCGTGGACCTAGCAGGCCGTTTACCGAACCAGCTCGATTTATCCACCTGTTTTCAAATAATTCGTTCAATTCATTACGGGCCTGTATCACATAATGCGGTGGAGCTTCGTCCTATTGAAACCACATGTCATAACTTATGTTTTGGTTTAATAATTGGGTAATTGGTTTTTAAAAGAATTTCGTAACCAGGAGAGCAAATCAAAAGATTTTTTGTATACGTACGTAGTTTTTTACGTAGGTTCGTATTTACCAAAAAAAAGTACATTGTCTCATTTAAAATTCCAAAGCTACCCCCCACCCCTCAAAATGGGGAAGGGCGGTAGACGTCAAAAATATGTTTAAATATGTCCCCCCATCTCCCCATTCTCTCACTAAAATTTCAAGAAAATATTTTAAACCGTTTTCGAGATATCGCCTTGTAACACTTTAAAAACTCACTCTGTATATCAAAAGCTTTAATTGAATTTTTTAACTTTTTGTCCGTTTTTAGAACATATGCTTTAACCAGGCCAAATTTCAGCTCCCTATGTCAAACGGTGTTTCCATGAAGTATTCCATTTTTTAAATTGGGTAATTAGGAAATCTAAGAAGCAAATAGTATGTAATTATTAACGTAAAAGAACCTCGGTTTTAGTAAAACAGGTTTAAACTTTGAAAACCCAACGGGTTTTCTAAAAAAAACCGTTATTGTCTTATATTATAAATAAATTTATTAACCGTTCAAACTTTATCTTCCTTTATTTAACCCAATAGAAACACAAAGTAGTTACTCTACAATAAATTCCTTTGGACTAATTTTCAGTCATAACACAAAAGCGAATTTCGTCTTTGACTTGCTCTTCAAATAACTTCTCATATTACTACCTAATATAATTAACGTAATATATACAATATTTCTGTATTTATTATTATATGAAACTTTACAGATTTGATTAAGAATTTTTAATTAAATGAAATACTCATTTATATTCTCGGGTATTGAATTTGTTACAGCGAGAGGTAAATTAAAATTTTTACAATCGCATAATAACGAAAAGATGTTTAGGCAGCCAAACTGTGATGTTGAACTTATTTTATTACGTATTTACTTAATTGACCAAGTAAACTAATCACCAATTTATACACTCACCGACATTAAATTCGGGACAACCAAAATTTTTATCAAATTTAATGTATTATAACTTTTTCTTCCATAGTCCGATTTCAACGTTTTTTTACAAAATGTAGATAATTGTTTCGGATTTAATTAATTTTATTCAATTTTCAAAAATACAGTTTACATGTTGAAATATACAGGAAAATAAAAAAGTATGTTTTTTCCCTTTAAGTTTGTAACACTCTGTAGAGTAATTTTGCAACATTAACTACACTGGATATGCTTTTCTGCATAGTTTGAATAATTTTTAAGATTTTGCTGTTTTATTCTTCTCTGTATCGTTATCGGTTTAAGAGATATGCATTTTATAAATAAACAATACACTTTTAGATGAAGCCTATTTTTAATTAAAACATAAAAAGTAGGAGTTTTAAAAGTTAGTACCTCGTGTTACCTCCTCTACCTCTTATAACAGCTACTAAACGTCAATTCATTCCTCTAATTAGGTTTTGGATATCCTCTTGTGGAATATTACCCTATTCTTCTTCTAGAGCATTTCGGAGTTGTTGAATAGTGAATAACTGTCCTCGGCGTTTTCTGATTCGTCTACCGAACTTGCCCCATACATGTTCTATCGGATTAAGGTCAGGACTACGAGCGGGCCAGCGCATAACGTTTATTCCAACCTCTTCTAAATATTAGGCCACTATTCTGGCAGTATGTGTGGACGGGCACTGTCATGCATGACAACAAATTCGTTACCGACAAATTGTGCAAAAACAACAACATGTTCTTCCAGAATTTCTTCAATGTACCTTTGGGCAGTTACACTTCCTTTGTCAATAAAAACAAGTTCTGTTCGAGCGTCAAATGAAATACCGCCCCACACCATAATGGATCCACCACCAAAGCTAACCCTTTCGCTAATATTACATTGGGCGAATCTCTCCCCTTGTCGTCTCCATACTCTTTCTCGTCCGTTATTAGACCTCAGGCAAAATCTGGACTCGTCTGAAAATAGAACTTGCCTCCACTCTTAAAGGTTCCAGTTAATGTGCTTTCTTGCGAAAAAAGAAGTCTATTAACTCGATGCTGTCTGAGGAGCTCTGAGCCAGAAGACCGGCAGGTCTTCTGGCCCGTAACTTGACTTCATGAAGTCTTCTTCTTACTGTAATTTCATTGACAGCAACTTGACGAACTCTTTGGAGTTTATTTCTTATCACTACTGCACTGGTATGCCGATCTCTTAAAACTGAGACTCTTATAAGTCATCAAGGGCGGAAGTAGCACGATTTCTTCCAGATCCAGGTCTTCTACTATAACTTCCAGTCTCACGAAACCTTGCAGCGGCTCTTTCCACGCTAGATTTTGTGAAACCTAGCATATTCGCCACTTCTCTATAGGAATAACCAACATCATGAAGAGCAACGGCTCTAGCTGAATCTTCAGATGACAAAGGCATCGTAAAATAAAAAATAAATTTGGAATTCACTCACGAAACGTTTTAAATTCTCGAAATGTCTGATAAAACTGATTGACAAATCGTCACCTTAGAGTTATACTGTTGTATGTCGCATTTTTTCTGAAATTGACTTTTTGGTGTTAATAAGTTGTATGTACCTCAAACTTGCCTTCCAGAGAATTACAATGTAGTATGTTACACCATATGTCATTGGCAACCATAAATACATTGTTGTATCAACGTGAATTGCGATTTTTAGAGTCTCATAGTTGTATATGTGTCACATACACCTTTGTAATTTTATATTTTATTCCTATGGTCACAAATAATACACATACAACTTTGTTTTTATTTGGTTGGGTCGTTGAGTTAGTGTGCTAGTGAGTGGATTCCTGAGGTGGATAAGGCATACTATATGGTTATACTTCCCAAAAATGATAATGCCTAACATATTTAGTTCTCTAGTTCTGGATTATATTCTTATTTGTAGTTATTTTGTTTTTTTGTAACGTTACAAAGTTGTATGTTTTCATAATTAATAAAAAAATAGCGTTACATAATTGTATGTGTTTTTTCTAGTGCCCAAAATATAGAAAAAACAATGTATATGTGTATATTTTTTCTAAAAAACCGTAGTAATTATAATGAAACTAACTAAGTACAAATTTTCTTAAGTGTAGGTCTGTTCATAGCACTGTAACAAGAAGCCAATTTTTCATAACGCTTTTTCTCAAAACTTGGTTTACTGCACATACCACAGTATAACTCTAAGGTGACGAAATGCAGAATACGTTTCCAAGGAAACCTAAACATCCCAAAAAAAATCCAGAGTGTTTTCAATAATTGTTGTAAAAAGTGTATTGTTTATTTATAAAATTCATATCTCTTAAACCGATAACGATACAGAGAAGAATAAAACAGCAAAATGTTAAAAATGAATCAAACTGTGCAGAAAAGCATATCCAGTGTAGTTTATGTTGCAAAATTACTCTACAGAGTGTTACAAACTTAAAGGGGAAAAACATACTTTTTTATTTTCCTGTATATTTCAACATGTAAACTGTATTTTTGAAAATTGAATAAAATTAATTAAATCCGAAACAATTATCTACATTTTGTGAAAAAAAGGTTGAAATCGGACTGTGGAAGAAAAAGTTGTAATACATTAAATTTGATCTAAATTTTGGTTGTCCCGAATTTAATGTCGGTGAGTGTATTTTATATAATAATTTCCTATTCTTTACCTAAGAAAACCTCTAAAATTTATTTTTTTTATTTATAGGGAACCCAGACATTAAAGACATAAAAGTAGAAAACCCTACACAATAAAAAATTCATTTTAATTATGTCAGGTTTGATTTTATGTTTTAATTATTTTATGAACAATTCTTTAACCTTTATAATTCTACAATACTAATAACTGGTTCCAATACAAGGCACTAAAGTATTATTTTAAGAGTATAGGTACCATGTTGCATTTAATCGAAACCCTTTAAACCTATTGAATTTATTTAATTATTATTAAATTTTAAATATGGTCTATTGTAGGACATTATTTTAATAAATAGGCACCATCAATTATTCAGCAGTCTCGTTTTAACGTAAATGTAGCTGCAAAAACTCTTAAAATCGATTAAATCATATTTTGGAAACACATTCAGGTATTTCGACAATAAAATGCTGAAGAGTTTAAAAGTGCCAAGAGACCTTTTGAACGTGACATAATTTTAATTCAAGTTTTATGTCGAATATTTTCGATGAATAAAAATATACATTTACAGACGCGTCAATTTTAATTTTTTGTAGTGTATTTTTTAGAATTTTGTTTATATCAGGATAAAACAGAAAAGTGCTATGTCACCTTATAATTTTACATTTTCAGGTTCAGCGATTAATTTTAGACATTACATAGATATAAAATATATTCTATATACACAGTTGACGACAGATAATTTCGTACACGCATCTGTGACACTGTAAATGCAACTTATTTACCTTTATTACCTTTGTAACGCGTTAATTGTTATCATGGTATCTGTCAAAGTATTGTCATTATCTTATTTGATTTAAAAATGCCTCATTTAAGTATTATTGAAAAAGCAAGAATAATATGTTTAGTAGAAATAGGGTGGCCTTATAGAAAAATAGCTGATCATTTTAGAGTACCTACTGTTCAAGGAATTGTAAAAAAATGGCGCTATCATCAAACACTTGAAAGGTCTGTTGGGTCTGGTTTAAATAATAGAAAATCATCAAATGAAGAAGATTGAAATTTGGTGGAGTATTTAAGGCAAAATCCATTTGACTGCAGTATCTGCTATGCACATAACAGGATTCCCTGCTTCATCTAGAACTGCGCATCGCCGAGTAAGACAATGTTCCAAGTTAAGAAAAACAAACCAGTGGACGTTTCTCCGTTAATGTGTCGGCATGGATAAGTGTTTACGGTGCAGGTGTGTGCTGGAATATTGGTGGAACACTAAACAGTAATATATATCTTCAGATTTTGGAAAATGTTTTTCTTCCTTCTGCCGCGACAGTTTTTGAAGCAAATAACTTTATATTTCAGCAAGATAACTGCCCTGTGCATACTGCAAGAAATATAGGAAATTGGTTTAGACAAAACAACGTAATATGTCTGCCTTGGTGCTCAAGAAGTCCTGATTTAAATCAAATTGAAAATGTTTGGGAATTGATGGTAAAACAAATGTACAAAATAAATTTTAAACCACAGAATGAAATGAGTTATTTGATAAAATAGAATAAATTTGGGAAGGGCCAACTCCGAATTACACCAGAAGTTTTATTTTGTTAATGCAAAGAAGATTACCATTAGTGTTAGAATCCAATGGCGCAGCAATTAAATATTAGTATTTTGTTTGTTGTTAATAAATTTACCCTTTTTGGCTTTATATTTTTGTGGTTTTCTTGGTATTATTTTATAATTTTCTTATTTCGCGGCTGTAATTTAAACACAAAAATATTTAGAAATAACCATTATTACTTATGGTAAAAAATCGTACGCACAATAATTTACAGCTATGTATAATGTACCTATATTGCTGGTGTTCTATCCAGATAAGCACCAAGATGAGGAACCCGTTTTACCCAATTTTGTGGTAATTGAGTTATGTATGGGTGGAGTGTACGAATTTATACAGGGTGACAATTTAAAAACTTGAAATGGCCATATCTTAGGAACGAAAAACTGAAGAAAAAAACGCAAAAAACAGTTTCTATAAAACGAAGGGGGAACACAAACAAGCGTATTATCCCACCCTTATCTGCAACCCCTTGGACAGGGTGAGATCCACCCCTAAAATCTTAAATAGAAAGGGGGTCGAGTGATACATCATTTTGAAACTCTTAAAAAATGCTTTCCAATGGTACCATAGAAAGCTACATTTCAGGAAATTATTCTCTGTTTATTAAGGAAAACAATAAATGAAAACACAATTTTGAAATTTTTTATTATTATTTAATTAAATGTTCAAAATGATTGCTACCAATATTCTGGCATATTAAGAGATATCTCATAAGAATTCTAAACATTTTAAGCCTAGGTATTTTGTTTTGGTTTATTTGCTACGGTTTTCTTGTCGAAAAAAAAAATTAGTTTATAAATATTCGCATTTTATTATCACAGAATTTACTTTAAAAGTAACTTGTACTAGTATTATTATTTTAAGAACAGTTGACTTTCGGTTAACGAAAAGCAGCACTTCTTATCTTTAACAATGGTGTACAGCACAGCTGAACGTGTAGAAATTATTTTCATTTATGGTTCCCAGGATCGATGTTTCTTAAGGACAGCTCAACGTTTTAACGAAAGGCATCCAGGTCAAAATGTAAGCCCGGAGTATGTTCGCCAACTAGTATAGCCAAATTTGAAGAAACTGGTTCTGTCGCGAATAAAAAGAGAAATCAACCGAGACTAGCCGACGACGCAGCGCAAATTGAAATTCTGGGGCAGATTGCAATCAATTCAACTTTATCAACTCGTCAAGCAGCTGTAGCAACTGGATTATCTCGTAAATCAATAAGAAAGGTACTTAAATTTCATAAGTTTTATCACTATAAACTGCACATACTGCAAGAACTTGGTGACGACGACCCGGACAGAAGAATTCAGTTTTGTGAAATTATGACAGATAGAATTACGGCAGATCCTTGACTAGTTAAAAATATTTGCTTCAGTGATGAGTGTACCTTTTATTTAAATGGGCGTGTTAATAAGCAAAACTGTCGTTACTGGAATGACGAAAACCCCCACGTATTTAGAGAAAGGCATACCCAGTACCCCCAGAAAATTAATGTTTGGGCTTGGGAGATGGTATTATCGGCCCAATATTTATACAAGGAAATTTAAATGGCGACAGGTATGCTAAAATGCTACAGAGGTCTATCGAACCACTAATAGTGCGAGAATTAGAAAATCAGAGGGACATACCCGGAAATTTATCTTTAGAAGAACGCTTACTACATTTCCAACAGGATGGAGCACCTCCGCATTATGCAGTTCCCGTTAGGCAGTGGTTGGATGATAATTATCCCAACCAGTGGATTGGAAGAAGAGGTCCTGTTGAATGGCCACCTAGATCCCCGGACCTAACACCTCTTGACTTCTTTTTGTGGGGTCACCTAAAATCTGTGGTTTTTAAAACGCAACCTGAGTCACTAGAGCAACTTCAGCATAGAATAGTTCAGGAATGCCGTGCTATATCCAAAGAAACATTTGCAAATGTACGTAAAGAATTTGATAGTAGGCTTTATTATTGTCTTCAAAACAACGGAAATCATTTTGAACATTTAATTAAATAATAATAAAAAATTTCTAAATTGTGTTTTCATTTATTGTTTTCTTAAATAAACAGAGAATAATTTCCTGAAATGTAGCTTTCTATGGTACCATTGGAAAGCATTTTTCAAGAGCTTCAAAATGATGTATCACTCGACCCCCCTTTCTATTTAAGATTTTAGGGGTGTACCTCACCCTGTCCAAGGGGTTGCAGATAAGGGTGGAATAATACGCTTGTTTTTGTTCCCCCTTCGTTTTATAGAAACTGTTTTTTGCGTTTTTTTCTTCAGTTTTTCGTTCCTAAGATATGGCCATTTCAAGTTTTTAAATTGTCACCCTGTATATCGTCAACAATACTAACATTCCAAGTTTTAAAATAAATAACTTATCTACCTATACTTCTTATCGTCATCTAAAATGTTTCTAATTTTAAAAGTATTAATCAACCATTGGGCTGTTGCTACATCAAATGTGCGCCTTGCTGAATTCAAATGGTTTCAACAAGATGGTTCCCCACCCACACCAATATGCTGTTCATATAAGAGAGTGCTTAAATACAATTTTTCCAGGTCGATGGATAGGTAGACGAGGTATATAGAGTGGCCACCTGGATCACCCGATCTCAACACGCTGGACTTTTTTTTTGTGGGGTTATGTGAAAAAACTAGTTTAGGTATACATCTAAGCCAACAAAGTGAACAAAGGGAATTTTCAAATCTACTGCAAGACAGTTGGTGGAAGACATTTTTAAAATCAAATTAGTTTTTTTATACTGTGCGAGCAAAAATTATTTGCCTCAAAGAGGGCCTTGCATCTAAGGACGTAATGCTTAGCCGTTGAGCTTAATACCTGTTGGGTGTCAGTAACTACCTGAATTAACAATCAATTAGTTATTCCGTCATCTTTGACCGTCGTTTCAAGTAATTTGATGCATCGCTAATTTTTCCAATTTCTTGAACAATTCACAACATGGGCTTTACGGAACAGCACAAAACATTCATGGTTGAAGCGTATTTTCGAAACGGGGTTAAGGTAAATTGTGAGTGGCAATACAATCCGGGTTTGTGCATGGACGATTTTCACGAACATTTTCCTAACGTGCTTTTATTGCTGGGGATTTTTATCATTGCCTGAAAAGAACCGTAGCTGTGTTTAGGGGAACAGGTTCTATACAACACAAAAAAGGAGCAGGAAGACCATCTGTAAGAACAGAAGAACTTGTTGCAAACTTCGTGAAATAATGCAAAATACGCCAACAAATTGTATAAGACGCCTGTCCCAAGAAGTAGGAAGATCTTATGGAACATGCAGGTCTATTCTTAAGAGGCAGTTATTAAGCAATGTAATTCTTTTTCTTTTTCTTTCTGTATATTCTTACTTTGTTAATTTTGTAAACAACAAAAATAAATTTGTATTTGTCTACTTATTTTATTATTCATTAGTTTGGCATATCATGTCATAATATGAATTTGACAAAATTTTAACCTAGATTTGGTTAGATATATCGTCCCCATATCATTGTGATGTAAACCAAGCGCTACGTTTTTTAATCCAAGCCCTCTTTGATGCAAATAATTTTTGCTCGCACGGTACGTACGTATAACTATTTTGCTGCAATAGCAGTAACAAGAAGTGTCATATTTATTTCTTACAGATTAAACTTTTTTGGTCTAATTATAATATTAACAATAAATGTAAGCAAAGAGAAATTTTTTTACCCATTTTCTTACTTTAATACTTAGGTCAAAAATTAAAATTAACTAATCGATACTACAACGTTTATTTAAGTAGCAATAATAGGGTCACTATTTCGAACATCACATAGGTAAATGTACTACTTATCTTTTAAAACAATTACGATATTTATGCCTTTGTATAAGAAAGCATGTACACGAAAACTATTAAATACATGCAATTGAATGTACTATGACATGCCAGTCATGTGAAACAATACTTAAATCGAGTTTATTAATGTTTATTTTCAGGTACATGTAACAAAAATTTTTGCTTTTGTACAAAAAAAAAATTAAATTAATCCATTTTTTGCCCTCGGCTGTCACTGGATATATATACAAATTATTGAGAGATACATCCTTCAACTAAGTTTCTCCATTAATGGATTTTAAGATTTCTTTTTCATAAAAATATGCAGTAATTTATGCTGGTATAAAATAGGTCATCTTTAGGAATTACCGTCTCCCAGTAAGAGAGAAAATAAGGATTTATTATATGACAAACAACGTTTAAACCAGTAGCTATCCTCAGTGACGCCAAATTTAAACTTGTTTAATTAAATTTTGCTGGTGGTGTGTTATGACAGCTAAATGTCTGCAATTATTTTTGAAATTAGTATATTATTATGAGCTTGTGTTAATAACACAAAAGTTACATGTAGAAAAAATACTCTATAATTTATCAATAAAAAGAGATATCCTGTAGTAGCTATATATAGGAATATTAACTCTCATCTAATCTATTCGTTATAAGTAATATTGGTGTACGACAATATAATTATTATTTATATACTTCCACATACCGTGCGAGCAAAAATTATTGGCATCAAAGAGGGCTTGGATTAAAAAGCGTAGGGCTTGGTTTAGATCACAATGATATGGGGACGATATATCTAACCAAATCTAGGTTAAAATTTTGTCAAATTCATATTATGACATGATATGCCAAACTAATCAGTAATAAAATAAGTAGACAAATACAAATTTATTTTTGTTGTTTACAAAATTAACAAAGTAAGAATATACAGAAAGAAAAAGAAAAATAATTACATAAATTGCTGAAATTGGCCACCGCCATGCTCCAAGCATAAATTCACACGTCTCTCCATATTTTCGAGAGTGTTGACCAGCATCTCTGGAGAAATGTTACCACATTCTTGGATAATCCTTTCTTGTAATTGTTCTAAATTTGCAACTGGTGTTTAAAAAATAGTGCTCTTTAAATGAGGGAAAACGAAGTAATTCATAACCGTTAAACAAGGTGATCTAGGTGGGAATTCAATGTCTGATCGAAAACTGATCGATCTGTCGTCGAAAAAATTGCATAAGCAGTTAATGGTTTCGGCGGCTGTATGGGCGGTTGCACCGTCCTGTTGAAAATATCCAAAGCGTAGTTCGTCGTCAAGTAATTGCTCCACAAATGGATTCAAAATATTGTCTCTATACCGCTGTGCTGTAACTGCGTCATGGAAAAAAATAGGACCAACAATTCTTCTTTGGGAAACAGCTAACCAGACACCAATTTTTTGAGGGGGCAATGTGGACAAAAAAATGGGGATTTTCACTACCAGGCTTCATCCGAAAAAAATGTCAGGTCTAATAAATCATTTCTTTCCAATAAATTTTGGGTAAACCATTGAGAGTAATTCCTGCGTCTTTCAAAATCTGCGGTTTGTATTTCTTGGAAACTTGCACTATATAAATTTAGCTGCTTCTTAAGAATAGTCCTGCATCCTGCATGTTCCATAGGATCTTCCTACTTCTTGGGACAGGCGTCTTATACAATTTGTTGGCGTATTTTGCATTATTTCACGTACGTTTGCAACAAGTTCTTCTGTTCTTACAGATGGTCTTCCTGCTCCTTTTTTGTGTTGTATAGAACCTGTTTCCCTAAACACAGTCACGGTTCTTTTCAGGCAATGATAAAAATCCCCAGCAATAAAAGCAACGTTAGGAAAATGTTCGTGAAAATCGTCCATGCACAAACCCGGATTGTATTGCCACTCACAATTTACTCTAACCCCGTTTCGAAAATACGCTTCAACTATGAATGCTTTGTGCTGTTCCGTAAAGCCCATTGTGTGAATTGTTCAAGAAAAAGGAAAAATTAGCGATGAATCAAATTACTTGTAACGAATGTCAAAGATGACGGAATAACTGATTGATAGTTAATTCAGGTAGTTACTGACACCCAACAGGTATTAAACTGGACAGCTAAGCATTACGTCCTTAGACGCAAGGCCCTCTTTGATGCAAATAATTTTTGCTCGCACGGTACAATCATATAATTTCCTCTTGGTATTGTAACATTGTTGGCCAACATTAAATCTAAATATTTAAGTAGAAGTTAAGGATATCGGCTGCGTTTCTACAAATTTGGGCCTGTTATGCTGTTGTATAAGATAGATACAAGAACAAAGATACAAATACCAACAGTTTTATGTTAAAAAAGGTTAAATTTATAAACTTATAAAAGCAGAAAAAGAAATATGGGCAAAAAATGAAAAAATTTCGTTTTTGTTTTTATTATTGTATTAACAATTTTTTTTCACTTAACATCGTAAGTAATTGCTACCCAAAAAGGAGTATTTGGCCGTTTTTTGGAGAAATCGAAAAATAAACGAAATATTGATAAGAAAATGAAATGGCGAATGCGTCTCCAGTGTTTGCTTTTAAGTAATGTAAGTATCTGACCTATTTGAAATTTTTTAAACCTGTCAGTAGAAGTATAAATGTGGTACACAAATTTATGAAAAACAATAATAATACATTTGTACCTCTGTAAGCCTTAATATTTTATTAACAAAATGTAATTAGTTAATTGTTTCAGTTTAAATTAACTACGAACTACGTATAGCTGTTGTTCAGCTACTAGTTACTTTATAAATATGTTTACCATCTTCAATAGTCAATAACTATGGAAAGGAAATTAATATCCACCTAGTTTAAAGGTCAAGCAAAGTTTAAAAGGTCAATTCATTAGCAGTAATAACATTAGGATTAGCAACGTAATCAACTATTAAAATAGCAATTTAAGATATTTATGTTTATAGAAAAATATCTTTTAGTTTATAAATTATAACGGGTGGCTATCATCGCTCAGAAATAAAGGGTTTTCCAATAAGAACGATATGATTTTGAAACGATATGGTAACCATGGTAATAAAGTTATACCTGTCACTAGTGGTCAGTTATTGTCAGTAAACTATAACAATTTATTATCCAAAAATTTTACGAAAATAGACGATCTTTTGTGAACACTTATCGCGCACTTCGCGAAAACTTTGGTGTAAATAATCGTCCTCCTTTGCTTGCCATTCGTCAAATCGTTGAGAAATTTGAAAATAATTTTACTCTTCACGATGTAAAAACACCAAGAAGACATCGAAACGCAAGAACTGTTAAGAATATTGCTGCTGTAAGAGCTAGTGTTGCAGTGGATCCAAATTTACCAATTCCTCGTCGTGCTCAAGAGTTAAGGATTAAAAAAACGACAGCTTGGCGTATTTTGAAAGAAGACTTGAATTTACACCCGTATAAGATTGTTTTGACCCAAGAACTTAAGCCACTGGACCATCGTCGGCGCAGAGAATTTTCTGCTTGGAGATAAAAACAACTTGAAAGGGATCCTAATTTTGCCAAAAAAATTATCTTAGTGGATACGTTAACAAGCAAAATTGCCGTTTTTGGTGTGAAAACAATCCACAACAGATTCATGAAAAGCCTTTGTATTATTTTTATCCGCTAAAGGTAACTGTATGGTGTGGTTTATGGTATGGTGGCATCATCGGACCATTTTTTTTCCAAAATGAGGCAATAGATGCAGTTACAGTGAATGGTGAACGATATCGACAGATGTTAAGAAATTTTTTGTGGCCAAATTTAGATGCACTTGATTTGGAGGATATATGGTTCCAGCAAGACGGTGCCACATGTCACACTGCTCATGAAACTATCGATATACTGCAAGAAAAGTTTGACGAAAGGATAATTTCAAGGAATGCTACTGTTCACTGGCCTCCAAGAAGCTGTGATTTAACTCCTTAAGATTACTTCTTGTGGGGCTATTTGAAATCTAAGGTTTACGAAAACAGACCACAAACACTTGATGCATTAAGGTTGATCATTGAACCCTGCATTCGTCAGATCACGCCCGATTTATTGCATAAAGTCATCGAAAATTGGGTTCGTCGAATTCGCTCGTCTACACGAAGTCGCGGAAGATATTTAAACGATGTGTTATTCAAAACATAAATGTTATCAACTATACTTTAAGATAATATAAAACGTTTTGTTGTATCTGAAATTATTTTAATTTTATTTCATTTTGAAATCATATCGTTCTTATTGGAAAACCCTTTATCGGATTAATGCAGAAGTCGCTATTTGAGGACGCATCTAGACTAGTGATTTCCATACTGTGTTATAAAAACAAGGATTTGATCATCCATCAGTCACAAACCACTTGTCATCAGTAGTACATTCTATCAGCAAAAGAGGAAATAGACCAATAAATATAAATGTTATGGGAACAAACGCGCAACTAAAGAGCGCAGTTAAATTCTTAAGAGTTATGTTTGAGAAGAGATTGAGTTTCAAAAAATAACTCAACTCGAACAATACATAGAGCTGAGGCAATAACAGGGGCACTTACTAGAATAATGCCAATCCACGAAGGACCTGGATGTAGTAAGAGGAGAATTTTATGCTCAGTTGTGCACTCAGTTATACTGTATGAATCAGAACTATATGATAAGATAGTGAAAGTAAAGAAATATCAGAAGAAACTGATAAGAACTGAAAGACGAATAACACTGAGAGCATGCATGGCGTATCGTACGGCATCTACAGATTCAGTACTCGTTATAACCGCCGATAGAACTGCTGATAGAAGAAAGAGTAAATATTCACCAGAAAGTATTCGATAATAAAGCTGCAAGGAATGACACCATAAGCAAATTGCAAGAAAAATGGCAACAAGGAAACAACTCCAAGTGGACTAGAGAACTAATACCAAACATAAGACAGTGGACGCAGAGAAAACACGGAGAAGTGGATCACTACATGACACAATTCCTGACAGGACAGGACACGGACGTTTTCAGTCGTACCTAGCGCGGTGCACCTACTGCGGAAAACGAAACACGGCATGACACACGTTTTTTGAGTGTAACAGATGGCAAGATATTGGGATATGAAATAACCAACAAAATCTGGTAATATAGACGCTCAGTGAAGAAGAGGTCTAAAAAGCAATTGCTATGTATGCTAGAGAAATACTACAAGCCAAGGAAAGAGATATGACAAGGCAACAAGTCGCGAACCCCTAATTATAAACTATGGTTGGGGAATATAGGGTAAATAAGAACATGAGCAAGAATATCTCTACAGGACCAAACTGCAGTGAAGTCATACGATAAGTATTTCCACTGCAGCAACGCAGGCTTCATAGAGGTCACTGGCTTGTACTGGCTTCTTCTTCTTCTTTTTCTTATTGCGCCCTCTCCTTTCGAAGGTTGGCGATCCAAATGGCGGTTGTAGCCTTGGAAACTGCAGCATGAAATGCTTCTGTAGATGAGCGGTCAAACCATCTTCTCAGGTCCTTTAGCCATGAATTCTGGCGTCTTCCTACTGATCTTTTACCTTGCACTTTGCCCGCTATTATGAGTCGGAGTACGTATCTTTCACACCTCAGCACATGACCTCGGTATTGTAGTTTTCTCTCTTTGATGGTGTTTAGCAGTTCCTTTTGTTTACTCATGCGTTGGAGTACTTCGTTGTTAGTGATCATTTGTGTCCATGGAATTCGTAGCATTCGTCTGTATATGTACAATTCAAAAGCCTCTATTCTTTTTTCTATCTGTGGGTTCATTGTCCAGTCTTCACATCCGTAGAGTAAGATGGAGAAAACGTAGCATCTGACCATAGCACTGGCTATGTGTAATATTTTCTGATTTGAAAAATTGCTTGGTTATTAAAACACTGTGTTAAGCAGTTAAAGTGACATTTTATTGAAACTATCTTGGTTGAGGGTTGAACATTTGATAGGATCAAAGACGTATCTTTTATCGAAAAACGCCAAATACGTGATGTGAATAAAATTACGTTCTTACAATATTCTTTCCATGTGTTTTTTTCATACCCGGGAGATTTTCCACATTTTCCCGAATACCCAGAAATACACTTTTTATAAAAAAGGGGGTTGGTAATTAATGTGAGATAAGTTCCTTATTTATCCTATAATGGCGTAATCAAAATAAATTACATTAATGTACTAAATTAATGTAAGTGTCTGCTACCTTAGGCTAGCAAAAACCTTTTATACTCGTATATAAATTAGCATGTTCGTTAAAGAGAGAAAGCATGTCGCCGCCCTTTCATTTGTTTAATTATTTAATGTTACATTTTTGTAAATTCTTAATAGATTTTTTGCTGGTCAGAGGAGATATGAGTTTTTTTACTGAGAAAGGTTTAATTAAACACTGGGATACTGTAAAATAAAAAATGTTTTAGCTCGACAAACTAATTTGGTGGACATTTTATTAAAGATAAATATTATGCGATAAAATAATATTTCTAACCACCTGAAAAATCCCTATACTCCTATATAATAAGGTTGTATTTTAACTAACACTGTTAGATTTTAAAATATAGAATCAGATTGCTACAAAGAAATTGAAAGGCACTCCTTTCGATAGGATATTGTACTTTGCAATCTAATTCTGTTTCTGTATTTTATTATCTTACTGTCAGTGGGGGATTTACCAGTAGGCTGAGTAGGCTGCAAATTTGGCCCAAATTTTTTTTTTTGTCTTACAGGAATTAAAAAAAATACATTATTATATACACAAAGAAACGAGTGACAAAAATTTTAATATTTTAGTAATGCACAGTATACTGAACACTCTTACGTCCGT
The DNA here is from genome assembly GCA_963969555.1 of Polydrusus pterygomalis. Lineage (NCBI taxonomy): Eukaryota > Metazoa > Arthropoda > Insecta > Coleoptera > Curculionidae > Polydrusus > Polydrusus pterygomalis. The sequence goes on along the minus strand of OZ018384.1, from coordinate 33,842,663 downwards.
AATCCGTATATAAAAGATTACTAAACCCACTGTAAAATATAGGTATATTCCAATAGCGTTTCAATATTAATTACAATTTAAATGTAGTATCTTTTACCCATTTTTTTAATTAAATGGGTACTACTTTAAACTATAAAAATGATATTTAACATGTAATATGTTTCAACATTTAAATATTTATTTTCTACTAGGTACGTATGTATTGACACAGACCACAAAGTGTACATCTAGAGACATTATTGTTATTGATAAGTTTGCTGCAAATAAAAACAGAAGATTGGACTTTACTTTTAAACAATGTACCGAGCAATGTACTGACTAATGAAAAATAAATTGGCCTTTTTTATTTTTTTATCTTATTTCATTTTCAATAAAATAAGTAGGTAGGTAATCATAAATTTTTTAAATATTTACTGAAAATTATTGACTAAATTTGGGCAGGCCTTTTACCTGCAGCGGGCTTTTTCTTTCCCGAACACCTGTTTCACAACTCACTAGCCGTCACTGGTAGGGGCGGCAGAAATTGAATAGCCTACTAGCGGCAAATTTGTAAATCCGCCACTACTTACTGTGTTAGAAGAAATACAAGCTTACTGTACAAGGATTCTTCAGGTGGTAGAGTAGACTGTCTTATATAATATAAAATTTATCAAATTCATAGGCGAAAAACGAAAAATGTACTTTATAAATAAAGATTAACACAGACAACTTTAGACGGGTAAGTACTTCTAAACATGCAACCTACTTTAAAATTCGCTAATGTAACTGTGTAAATGATCAATTATTCACAGTTTCACACTACAAACATACTACATAGTTTTTCTTTAAACCAGCACTTTGATTACCGTGGATTTCTACCACAAGTTTTATACGGTTTGAAAGGTATAGGATACTATTAATTTAAACCATGTTAAATTAATGCAAGGTTTAGCTGACTCTATTCCCAGTGTATTTTATTTTGGTAATATAAAATTTAGACCTAAATAAATTTAAAAAAGCATATACGGTAATTTAATGGTAATTTAAGAAAAAAAATTTTACTGCGTTAAATTAATAATATTTCTTTACTGATGTCTATAAGTAATGTAACTAGCTTGTAAGTGGTATTTTCTATGTAATATGCTCCCCAAGCGAGTAAACTATTGCTTCAAGCACTCAAGTTCTTAATAATAGTTTATAGAAGTGTACAACATCAAAGAAATCTAACTAAACAGGGAACATGGGAATAAACAATTAGCTTAAAATATATAGATCGTCAGAGTTTAGCTTAAGTATAATTATACTAAGACCCAAGACGAGAAAGTAATATGCTAATAACCATGCATTTATAAGTACCTACCTAACTAAAACGGCTGCAAATTATATTAACAAAATATTGGTTAATTGCTTAACAAACAAAGAACAAAATTGTGTATATATATGCTGATATTTTTTCACTTACAAATGGATTTTGCTAAAAACTGTATTAATTCTCTCCATTTTACCCTAAAAATTAATGCAGTAGGGGCATAACGGACCTGACAAGGCTAAATATAATTGGCCCCAATTAATATTAAAAACATGCTTCACACGGTCGGCGCTTGGGGCTTTGGAAAACCGCATCTGCATGCCCCAATTTTCCAATTTTAAGTACAGGGTGTCTATATTTGACTTATAAGGATGAGAAAACTTTGAGAAAATACCTACTGTGGATGAATTTTTTTTAATGAGTTTTTTTTAATGAGTTGAGTTAAGGAATATTTAATCCTTTTTCATAACATGAAATAAGACTAGACAGAGAATTCTCCAAATGTAACAATTTTTATGTTTCATAACCCTGTTGAAAAAATCTCGTGGCCTTATAAATCCTCTAAGAAATTTTATAGGGTTCTATCTAGAAGATGAAGAAGATTTGATGATTCAATGTTCTATCGAAGTCTATAAGAAAATTAATTTAAGGTATGGATTTATTTTTGGGGTCCAGAAACAACATTTTATCAATTATTTGAATTTATGAATAGAGCAGTCATGAGCATGACATTTCTTATAAAGTTTTATGTGAGTATAAAACTCGTAACTTTAAGCGGAATATTCTTATGAGATTTTATTTATGAATGATATAGATGTGATTACCTTTATAAGATTGTATGCTTTATTTGGACTTATGGGTAAACAAAGAACTTGCCTTTTCCTAATGTTTTATAAGGGTATATACAGTATACCGGTTGATTGACATTGAGTTGCCTATTAGATGAGCTTCAAAACTTAATTTGACTTTAAACTTTTAAAATATTATAATTTTAAATGTGTCCCACTTCTTGTTGTACCTTGCAAACGTTTTCAAACAATATAATTTACCAACCAAGCAATTTCAACTGTAAGATGAATGATATTGACAGTAATGATTATCTCAGAGCAAAGTGGTATGGTTATCTTAATTATTGATTGACTATCATCGTGTTACTGAAAGTGTCCCTATATGTCGACGACGAATCTGAATGAATTATAAAAAATATCATAATGATCAGTGATCACAAGCGAGTTTCTTTTCCTTAAATAGTACCCTCCCCGGTTTGAAATCCTAATTGTATTAGGACGTTATTCCACATTCTACAAGAATTTATATTTGGTGATTATATGCATTAAAGGTAAATTTATATTTCTAAAGGTTTGTCAGAATGCGAAATATTGTTAAATACCATGTGTTTGATTTTAACAAGCAGACAGCGTTGAAAGTTGATAATTTTGCTATAAAACCAAAGTTTATCTCTCTTTCTCTTTAGGGTCAACTTTTTTTTATCATTCTTTAACACGAATAGTTATTATTCATCTTCTATTTTGTTTTCCTTTTTGGTTATTCCAGTGGCCGTTTATTAAATTACTTGTCAAATCTTTGGGCCGGAACACATCCGGTCCATTTATATTGTAGTAGGTAATTATGCTTTAATAATTTGTTATTGTGGTGTAAATGTGTGGACTAGAATAAATAAATATAACTTCCTCTTACATTTATACCGTGCGAGCAAAAATTATTTGCATCAAAGAGGGCTTGGATTAAAAACGTAGTGCTTGGTTTAGATCATAATGATATGGGAACGATATATCTAACCAAATCTAGATTAAAATTTTGTCAAATTCATATTATGACATGATATGCCAAACTAATGAGTAATAAAATAAGTAGACAAATACAAATTTATTTTTGTTGTTTACAAAATTAACAAAGTAAGAATGTTCAGAGGATATAAGGAAATAAAGTAAGCTGCATCTTAAGAATAGTCCTGCATGTCCCCTAAGAACTTTTTATTTCTTGGGGCAGGCGTCTTATACAATTTGTTGGCGTTTTTTTGCATTATTTCACAAACGTTTGCAACAAGTTCTTCTGTTCTTACAGATGATCTTCCAGTTCCTTTTTTGTGTTGTATAGAACCTGTTTCTCTATACACAGCCACGGTTCTTTTCAGGCAATGATAAAAATCACCAACAATAAAAGCAACGTTAGGAAAATGTTTGTGAAAATCGTCCATGCACAAACCCGGATTGTATTGCCACTCACCATTTACTCTAACCCCGTTTCGAAAATACGCTTCAACCATGAATGTTTTGTGCTGTTCCTTAAAGCCCATTGTGTGAATTGTTCAAGAAATTGGAAAAATTTGCGATGAATAAAATTACTGTCAAAGATGACGGAATAACTGATTGATTGTTAATTCAGGTAGTTACTGACACCCAACAGGTATTAAGCTCTACGGCTAAGCATTACGTCCTTAGCTGCAAGGCCCTCTTTGATGCATATAATTTTTGCTCGCATGGTACAACAGGGGAGGAATTTAAAGTGGTAATTTACAGAAATTATACCATGATGGGTAAAATAGTTTTATACTTAAAATTGATTAGAGTAAATAACGCTGTGTTCAATTACAAGATAAAGATGTTGAAAGTCCTATAAAATCAGCCTTTAAAACCACTTTGAAACAGACCTTTTTAATGTTTGGTACTATGTAATATAAATATTGTTAACTGCTGACATACAAACCTTTGACCATCAGACTGACCAGGGTAAGGAATTCAACTTTTTGAAAGTTAATTTGAAGAAATAGTCCATGCTTACTGCTTAGGTGGAGTTGAAAGTGGAGTAAAGTGACTTTGGTCCTAGCACGTGGACGTAAACAACCTCTTTGACCTTTAAAGTTTTTTAAAATGTGTTACTTTCTAATTAACTTTATCAAATTTAAATTAACCTCTTGCGGGGTGGGGTTACTGAGCCTTAAACCTCAGTACCCCACAAAATACTCTGCTTAATTTTCATTGTTACTGTGATAATTACTACCAATTTTATCCTCTCAATGTCTTTTTGACAAAAACCTAAAAATGGTTTTAAAAATTTAAATAATCTTTGAAACTTTCTTTTAGAAATATTTTTCTTCTATCCCAGTTTATTTGGTTGGTTTAGACCCCATTTACTGACTTCTCACATACTGAGTATGTTTTAACTTTTACTTTTATTAATTTCTCCATATAATGTCTCTTTTACACAACATTTTTTAAGGTCCTTCACCATTTTATTTTCTCTTTTGCTAAAACCATCAGCACTATATAAATATTTTTTCTCTCTCCTGATGATGAACGTTTCTACGTTCGAAACATGTAGAGACCCTTATTGAATATTCTTATTCTATTAAACTTTGTGGAGGAAGACTTTTAGTTGTTTCTTTCTTTCCCATTTTTGAAAGTTGTTGAAAAGGCCCAAAAACAAATTAACAATTATGTTAAAACAGGGTAAATAAAGGTTTAATTAAAAAGGATCGATGATAAACAACACACCGTATAGAAACGCAAAGAAAACATTGTTAGTTAGCAGGCAGACCATTTTAGCAGCAGCTAAAAACTACATTGAACGGTTAAAGAAACATTAACATAGTTAAATATTATCCTATCAGAGAGACAAGGGTAAGGAATTAATTTTTATAAAACTAGTAAAGTTGTAAAAAACGTTACTACGATAAACAACATACTGTATAAATTGTTTCAAATACCCCGTTTTGTTTTTCCCACCAGGAGGAGTTATATAATGATGTGGGATTCTTAATCTGATCAAAAACTAATTTACTAAATTATTGTTGACTAGCGCCCGTAATAACTTTCTTTTTCCCAGAGTGACCAGGGTAAAGAATTCAGCTTTTAAAAAAGTAATTTATCAGGGCCTAAAAATCTCACCATCATACCTACTTTGTAATAGATTATAAAGGAATGTTTTATTGAGCAGGATTTACGATAAAGAATATATTGTATGGAAAAATAAAGAAAACATAAGTTGATTTTCTTCCGTCGGATCCTCACGAATGGCTATAAGTTACGGGGGCGCAGCGCCGCCCCATCATGTCCCCGCAACCAATTCGCAACGAGCGGCAACAGCGCTCCCCAGCATTATAAAGCAACTAGGTGAAACTGCACGGGATCGCATTGCTCAGTCGGCGTCGGTGTTTTGAGCCCCAGCCATGGTCAGGGTGGCACGGGCGATGGCATCGCCTCATCCTTTGCTTCTAGTGCTGGTTATCTTCACGATGGTGGCCGCTATTCCCAACGCAGTCATGGCAATCGATTTGAGCCGGCTTTACGGCCACATCAGCTCGAAACGGGGTAAGTTTTACCACTCGCATGTACTTACAGCAACAAAGCTGCACGACACCTCTTTAACTTTCATTTTATCGCTACTTATCTCGTTTAAATTAAAAAATTTAACGGTAATCAAATCATACCGACATAAAGTTACCACGCAATAAGAGGAATCAGGTTTTAAATCACGTGCCACTTTCAAGGTATGTGCTAAACGTGGTTACTTTTATAGTAATAAGTGATAACCTTATGTCTATTTTTATTATTGAAATAACTGAGAGTACTGCGAAAATTAAATTCACTATAGGGCACTTTTAGTCGCTTCCCCGCCCTTTTATCTTAGCATATTATAACACATATTATAACACTTGTTGGTGTCTGCATCAACAGTTGTGTCGCAGTATATAAGATCGATATAATTTACTTTTGTTTCGTTATTATATCTATTTTTTAAATTATGGTTTCTGTAGCTGTTAAACGTTGTTCTTGCATTCTATCTGATAAAATCAAAAATTACCTTTGGCTAGCTAATGCAGCAGATTTATTAATGTTAGCGTATTTAAATGCTTGCCGTCGGAAAATGAAATATGTAAGTTTTTGATAGATTATAAATAGCATTAATATTAGTAATAAAGCCGGTACCTAATAAAGTTATTCCAATTTTTTTTAAAATACGAAACTTTTTTTTTTATAAACAACTTTTAGAATTTAATTTTAGATTATTGTTCACACGATGTGCAAGGTTCTTATATTTCTTGCAATTTATTCGATAATAAGCTTTATCTTAAAAATCCGATTTTGCATTTAGAGGTACAATTAAGTTATAAAAACTAATTATATGATAGATTTTTTTATTTCATGGTTTTTTCTAAAAATTGGAATACCATTTTAAATTTCAATGCTTTTATCGGTTTTTCCATTTTCCGAATTATTTCGAGTGTAGATCACAAAAATGCTAAGTTTATCAACTTTAATTTTTTTAATGAAACATATTGAATATTTTTACATTCTACAATCAGTTCTTGACACAGACTTTCCTAAATTATGTCCTATCTTTAACCGTTTACGAAATCTGAACTTTTTAAACAAATCGACAAACGACAACGTATAAAAAGAAACTCCTTTATAAGATATTGAAAATGTCCTCCACCAACTGTTCTGCAGTAGATGAATCGATCTAAAAATTCCTGTTGTACATTTTGTACTACTTGTGGAGAAATTTATCGTATTACTAATTGAATTAACTCCTTAAGCATATCTATCGAGTTGGGTTTGGATTTATAAACTAAATTTTTACCGTAGCCCCACAAAAAAAAGTCCAGTGGGTTAAGATCGGGCGATATGGTTGAAATCATAATGTTAAACTCTCAAGAGTTGGAACCAGATCATTTTTAAGGAAATTTAGATATCTTTCTCTAGTGAGGCTCTCATCAAAGAAATATGGTCTTATTACTCTATTTTTAACAATGCCCGCCCAGACATTAACCTTTTCATTATACTGGGTGCGATTTCTATGAACCACCAGTGAGGATTTTTCTAATTCCAGTATCCATAGTTTTGTCTATTCACCTGACCATTTAAAGGAAATGTGGCTTCATCTGAAAAATAAATTCTTTGCTCAATCCTTATTTCACAAAATTGCTCTCGCCTATCAGGTTCATCGTCCAATAACTGTTGTACAATTACTGATATCTAGGAATGAAACGTTTATTTTTAAAAATTTAGATACGGTGGTTTTTAGTGAGTATGGTAGTCACGCCCAAGTTGTGTACTTAAGCTATAAGAATCTTCCTGTAGGGATAATAATATATTTATTTTCTTCTCCTCAATACCAAGACGACCACTTTTAACACTATCTTTAACAGTACGGGAAGTTCTCCATTTGCTTCCCTAGGGACTGTCGATTTGCTGTTAGACGGGCGATTTGTGCATTTTTTTATTAAACATATCACGGATTTCCCTATGACTTCTACTTTTATCTTCACCACCCAACATAATTAAAATTTCAATTTCTTCATCGTCAGCGAGGTGAATTATGGATGTAATATCAGCAGAGCAAAATTCAAACTTGGTTAACATAATGACATTTTTTGACGTCTCAAGCTGCAAACTCAAATAGCAAATTGTCAATGTCAATGCCTTAAAAATTGTGACGAGTTCAGAACTTTGCTAAGTCGAGAAATATATCAATGGTGCTTGGTGCATTAATTTCGTAAACGGCTGAAGATAGGTATTATAGAAGAAGAAAGTAAAAATATACAATATGTTATATTAAAAAAATAAAGTTGATACACGTAGCATTTTTATGATCCACCCTGTATAATATATATTTTCTAACAAAAATGTACTTTAAAAAAATTAATTTGACTGGTCTGAGCGATTCTTGATTAAGTGGGCGGTATTCTATATAAAAGGCTAATCATAACGATGTATGTATTGTGCACAAATAATAATTTAAAATATTAATATTAACTGCCCAACAGGTATAATTTTGAGACATACAGTAAAGAATCATTAAAGAATCTAGACTTTTTTTAATCAAGCAATAAAATAAAATATATAATTTTCATTGAAAATAAATATTTTCTATCCAGATCGGCATTTAATAGCAAAATTTTTTAAAATAATGGTTTTAATGATATACAGGGTGAGTCGGGAGGAATGGGCCAAACTCTAAGGGTGTAATTTATGCATCAAAATAATAAGAAAAAACCCAAATGCTGTTACCCAATATTAATTTGTTTTCAAATTACAGCGTTAAATAAAAGAATAATATTGTTAAACCAAAATATGAAACATTAACATTGTTTTAATCTATATCATTGGTTCAGTAAATTTTCAAAAATACCGCCATTGACTTTCAAACATTTCCTGCTTCATTTACGAAGGGCGCGCGTGGCTCTTCTAATTAATTCGTGCCTTTCTTTAATATTGAGTGCAGCATTTCTAATGCGTCTAATTAATGCATCCCTAGTATCTACTTTTACTTTGTATACCTCATTTTTTAACCAACCCCATAAATATAGTCCAACGGTGTAAGGTCTGGCGATCTAGGAGGCCAACTAATAGGACGATCGCGTGCATTAGAAATGCTGCACTCAATATTAAAGAAAGGTACGAATCAATTAGAAGAGCCAGGCGCTCCCTTCGTAAACGAAGCAGGAAATGTTTGGAAGTCAATGGCGGTATTTTTGAAAATTTACTAAACCAATGATTTATTTTTTTTTAAATGTTAATGTTGCATATTTTGGTTTAACAATATTATTATTTTATTTAACGCTGTAATTTGAAAACAATTGAATATTGATTAACAAATTTGAGTTTTTTCTTATTATTTTAATGCATAGATTACACCCTTAGAGTTTTGCCCATTCCTCCCGACTCACCCTGTATATTTACATATAAAAAATTGGGGTCTATCATTATAATTATATATTCAGAAGAGACAGTGTGGCACGAGGGAAATTGCAGATATCAGATAATTTGAAATAGATATTAAATTCACATGTAGATAATAATTATCCGAGTAGCTCATTGCTCATATGCTCATATCAACAGTAACGATTAGGGTCATATTCATATAAAGCCATTACGGGCAATGTCGCAAGTACCAACTGAAGAAATAAATTACTAATAACTAATTCAAAATTTTAAGTTAGTTATGGGCATTGCTTATATTTTTGCATGTATCAATTTTATGCCGTTTGTGCTTTTATTATAAATATTTTCAAGAATTGAATATAGAGTAGTTATTTGTACAAAAATATTCTTTTACTATGTAAAATATACCCCTTTCGAATAATGCTAAGCTATTATTAGTACTAGCAAAATGTACATAAGTATTAAGTACCAGTATTTCCAAAAACAAGCATATTTCAGTCTATCAAAAAGAATAACTTAAGCACGTTTAAGTAAACATATATATTATTGTAACTTATTTAATCCCGAAATATTAAGTAGAATATCATTACTTTGGGTACTTACTTATCAGTTTTCTTTAAGAAAAAAATATAGGGTTTTCCATTTAAAAATATTTAAGTTTTAGTGGTCCGGCTTTTGTGAAACACACTGTATATTTAAAAATATTTTTATAATATACACCTTCCACAGTCCTCTATTTTTTCCATTCAAAGTTTTTCTCTATATAGGTAGTATAATTAATTAGATTTCAGGAACTTCTTACAATAAAGAAAATTACTTTACTTAACCTTTGTGTTAATGACCTATATATCAGTCCTTGAAACCTTGAAGTAATTAATTAGGAACTCACTGTAATAATTGGGACAAAATGAGATATTTAATGAAGTTAGAAGCTAACTTGTAACTGGCTCCGGTTTCAACTTCGAAAATGTAAGAATTACAAATAAAAAACAAACTAAAAAAGGAATTGACAGCTGCTACTAACAAAATAAATATACAGTGTCAGTTTGTAATTGACTGAATAAATTTAGTAAATCCCGTACGGTTTTTTTTTTAAATGCTTGGATACGGGTCTACTAGCAACCCTATAGTTTTATATTTTTTACTATTTTGAAACTGCTTATCAAGTTATACATAAGTACCAAATTTCAAATTTCTATTCCTTGTACGAAACCGGAAAATGTTAAGTTAAAAGCACGAATAAGACATAAGTACATAAATAAGTAGGTAAATTTCTCCCGAAGAAATCAGAAATATTCAAAACGAGTTTTTCTCGAGTTTAGGATATTACCAAATAGTGAATGGACAATATTTTGAGCGTTTATTGACGAAAAAGTATTAAAGACAGATAGAAGGTTTTTTATTTTTAAATAAATTTTTGTTTGTCAGTTGAAATTTGGTACATTTCTAATCATTTCGGATGAAATTAACCTACATTTATATCTTGCTCGTGCTTTCAACTCCTCAACACTTAACAAGTAACAAAAATTTGAAATTTGCTAATAGATAACAGCCAATTGCACAGGAAGAAAAAATATTAACTACTTGTTATGTTTAACAAATTTAATCAGTTTCCTGACACGTGTTTCGGCCCTTGAGGGCCATTGACAAAGGAGTACAAGAAGATACTAAATTCTACGTGACATTACAAAGGTATTTATATCATATTATGGTAATTATAAACATGTCCTAAAATTAAAATTAGAATTAGAACATTGAATGGTCACCTGTGGGTTTTCCTAACTTTTAAAGGTACAGATACATATTTACTATTTAGTCCTAAATTAGTGTGCTGTTAAGAATTAGGGAAGCGCCTGAAGGTATTTCGGTTTGATTATTATTAATAACATTACATTTGTTTTTATGGCTTTTTGATATCAAAAAATACCTTCAGGCGCTTCTTAATAGCACACTAATTTAGGACAAAATCTGTACCTTTAAAAGTTAGGAAACTTCACAGTTGACCATTCAATATTCTAATTCTAATTTTAATTTTATGACACGTTTATAATTACCATAATATGATATAAATACTTTTTAATGTCACGTAGAATTTAGTATCTTCTTGTACTCATTTGACAATGACCCGCAAGGGCCGAAACACGTGCCAGGAAACTGATTAAATTTGTGAAACATAACAAGTAGTTATTATTTTTTCTTCCTGTGCAATGGAACAACAGTTTCACCAAGCATGTAGCCCAACACAAATTAATTAACAGCCAGATTGTCATATTATTAAATTGATCGTTATTAGTTAAAAAATCAACTCAAAGTACATTTGCTTTGCAATTAGGTTCTGCAGTTATTTGCAAGAACGTGTAAATCATCATCCATTAAATTGTGTAGGTATTAATTGTGATAATGATTTACTAAATTTATTCCAAGTTCACACTCACACTGTATAGAAACAAATAACAACTTCATTGTTATAATGTTAATGTCCATGAAGGAAAAAATTGTTTTTCTTTAATGTTATTTAAACGGTTTAATTCCTGTTTCAAGGTTGAACGCATTTTCTTGTAAATAAATATGTAAATCGATATATGTTTTGGGTCATTGTCATTATATTTCCAGCTAATATACTTATTCAGCAAGTACTTCTATTTGAGTTTCCAGTCTAGTATTTGTCAAAGGTTAGGCCAACAATAATTAATTTAATTGCTTGCTCTAGATGTTTGATAAATGAATACATGTTTTATTATTCGATCTAATAGCTACCCTTGTTAATATTGAAATACAGAAATTAAATATTATATGCTGATAAAGTCTGGAATAATCGATTTTTCTTGAAAACGCAAAAGTTTTTCGAAAAACGCTCGAACCCGTCGATTTTATTTTATTCTTTAAAATTTTTTCACGTTCTTCAACATTATACCGGATGCGCCAAAAACGCTAGGCAAGTGTCAACTTCACTTTTTCAAATAGAACACCCATTTTTTTCTCCAATATTTAGATCTAAACTCTAGACAAGTTTCATATAACATATTGTATAGCTAAAGTCAACAGGAATTGAAATACATGGCCCCCAATAAAAATCAAGGTATAATTTTAAGGTCTAGGTATTTACCTTTTTACCGGTTTCTACATAATAACTTAGTGACGTAAATGTCAAAACATTTAATATTTACTCCAAAGTTGTCACTTTTACCCATAAAAATGTTTCTAACGGAAGCTGAGAGAATCGAAATACTAATAATAGTAGGATGTGGAGATCGAAAGAGAACACAAATAGAAGTTTGTGAGTATTTTAATGATAAATATCCAAATAGAGAACACATAAATAAGGCAACTGTTTCCAAAATTGTTAAGAAGTATAATGAAGTTGGTCACGTTAGTTTAGGGATAAACCTAGAAGTGGACGACCTAAAATTTCCGACGATGTCAAACTTGATATTCTAGTTTCATTGGAAGAGAGACCACATTCGAACACAAGAAGCATTTCTCAAAATTTTGAAAATATCCACGATTCAACGGTGGCAAAGTTCCTGAAAAAGGAAAAATGGCATGCATATAAATGTCAAGGAGTACAGGAACTTTTGGAAGACGACCCTGACAGAAGGAATGAGTTCTGTGAAATTCTCATGGATAATTACTTGATTAACGATGCATTATTTCCGAGTAACATAATTTTTTCCGATGAGGCGACTTTTTTCTTGGATGGCATGGTAAATCGTCAAAATTGCCGGTATTGGTCCAGCGAAAATCCCCATTGGTTCCGAGAAATTCATACCCAGCGGCCGAGAAAAATTAATGTATGGGCAGGAATAATTCGGGATACTGTTATGGGACCCAATTTTTTTGAGGAAAATTTGACTGGTCAAAGATATTTGCAGTTTCTTGAAAAAGACCTCGCTCCAGCGTTGATTGCCCTATTTCCCGATCGGAACATTCCTGATTCACATGATACAACTATCTGGTTTCAGCAGGATGGTGCACCAGCCCACTATTCGGCCGAAGTCCATAGATACCTGAATGAGTTATTTCACCATCATTGGATAGGTCGACGTGGTCAAATAGAGTGGCCTGCGAGGTCCCCCGACTTAACGCCATTGGACTTCTTTCTGTGGGGCTATATTAAGGAAAGGGTTTACAAAAATAAACCAGAAGATATTGATGTTCTCAAAACGCGTATAACAACAACCATAAGATAAATTACCCCAGAAATTGTACATAATGTACAGTTAGAATTTGTTGAGAGATTGGGACATTGTAGAGCCGTAAATGGACACCATTTTCAACACTTACTCAAATAATATTTTAGATTGTTCACTGTATTACCAATTTTCTGTTAGAATTTTTTTCCTAGCCTAAGTATTTGTCATGGAAAACAATCTTTAAAATTATACCTTGTTTTTTTATTGGGGGCCCTGTATTTCAATTCCTGTTGACTTTAGCCATACAATATGTTATATGAAACTTGTCTAGAGTTTAGAGAGGAATTTGAATATTGGAGAAAAAAAGGGGTGTTCTATTTGAAAAAGTGAAGTTGACACTTGCCTAGCGTTTTTGGCGCATCCGGTATAATATTGAAGAACGTCAAAAAATTTTAAAGAATAAAATAGAATCGACGGGTCCGAGCGTTTTTCGAAAAACTTTTGCGTTTTCAAGAAAAATCGATTATTCCAGACTTTATCTGCACTCTGTATATAATCGTACAGTTCTGTTCATAAAAAACCCGAACAAGTCTTATGATTAGTTTTTGTATTATTTAAGCAGTTTGAAACGGGCTTTTGTGATTAATTCTTTGAGGTTATCAGAGACGTATGTTTAAGGTTATATGCAATAAATGCAAATCATTGGCGTAGATGAAGTAATTAAAAAAATTAAGTAAAATGGTAACGTTTTTATATTTATAATAACATACAATATAACAATGCGAACAAATTGAGTATTATATTAAACAAGAACAATATTAAGATAGTAGGTCTAAAAATTCTTATTTGGCCATTGAGCCTTGTTTCTCTATCACTTGAGCCAATCTATTAGGCATCGAGTTAATCAAATTTGTTATAATAATTGGGTCAAGCTCTTCCCAGCATTCATAAATTATTTCCCACATTTCAGTAGAATTTTGAGGCAAAAAATTACGGTTATAAATTGTTTTTTACAATTATAGCCCACACATTTTCTATTGGATTAATATCCGGACTGAATGAAGGTCACGGTAATATACCTCTACATTACTATTTTCAAACCAGCCCTTAACAGCATTTGCCGTGTGCACGGGACAATAATTATCGTGTTGATAAATAAAAGAATTATTGGGGTAAATGGACCTAACAGATTATATACTCTCCAGAACATTAAGATAATTTTCAAAACTAAATCTTCCCTCCAATCGCCAGCATACACCAAGCCCATGGGCAGTGATCCGACCCCATATATTGACAGAAAAACGCCCAGATTTAAAAGCAATGTTGCTAGTATAACGCTTTTCAAATATTGTTCCGTCTGGTCGATACACCCGAATTTGTCCGTTATAAGTAGATTGGAAAGTTTTTTCATCCGTGAAAACTACCCTGTTCTAATATTCAGGTTCACGATATATGTAATTTAATTTAAAAAGTAACCGCGACTGCCTTCGTTCTTCTGTTAATTTAATTTTTTTCGCCGCAACGCGATTTTTTAATTCTGATCCCTGAATTCTTCTACTGGCGGTAAGTCGAGGGCCAGGAAATCCTGTGATATTTATAGCTTCCCTCGCGATTTCAAACGGATCATCTCTTAAGTGCTCCAGAAGCATAGCATCCTCTTCGGGACTGGAAATTCTAGGACGACCGAAATCCTCCTTTCTTTTCAAGGACCCTTCTCGCTTCCAACGCTGTTTAATATCTAGGATTGTGCTCTTATTTCTGCCATAAAATTGTGCTAGGGCACGAATTGTCCACTCCTATTCAATTTTTGCCACTATTTATGCCTTTTCAACTAATGTTAAAGGACGAGGCATTTGAAAATGTTTGACTTTTAGACGTCTATCAACAACTGCCACCATTCACTTTTAAAATTAAGGGTATGGTCCGAAAGTAACTAGTGTCGTGGTTTAGCGTTCCGTAATTAACCAAATGATAGCGGTAACCAAAAAATAGGTTTATTTTGGAACACGGTTTTCGAATATCACGTCACCCAAATGTCAAACTGCTCACCGGCTTAAACGCCCGGTTACAAGCGGTTCCTCCTGTCACTTGTCATTATTATGAAATATTTTGTTTTGTTATGAATTTAATTTCAAAATGTTTGGCCGTTGGTTGGTAATTTATTAAGTTTTTCAGAGAATCAATCTCAATCAAATTATAAGAAGTAAGTGTATTTAGCATTCCTGTAAATTATCACTCTGTCATGGACTTTTCAAAATTAAAGGTTATGCTTTTAACGAACATGGTGATTTTTCATCCCGAATCCCGAATATAACCGGATTTTTATGGTTGATCTGTCATTTGTTGCGGTTAACAGTGGTTACTGGTGGTGATATTCGGACCATACCCTAAATGTAACTTTTGAGGAACACGCTCAGACACGTCAATTTAGTTTTATATATGCTCACATTTTGACGTTTTTTTATAGACATTTGTCGAAGATATGACGACATCGATCTTTTTTTTTTTTAAATGGAAACATACAGCTTGTGATACATCGTTTGAAAGCTAATATCTCGTACAGTATGCTCATAAATTTTGGCGCGATTATGTCAAGCTATTTTAAAATGGCGACTGTTAAAGGTTTTTAAAAAATCTCTATTTAAATAAGCGGAAATTATAAATCATTGATGTTTTTTTACCTTTCAAGGTAAGAAATCTTCATTGTTTCACGTTCTGACATTTTGTGACATTGTGAACTTGTAAAATTAGTTTAGGTATTTCCGAAGTATTATTTTACAATTTTCTAAACAAAAATGGTTTTGTCGGAAAGACAGCGTATCGAAGTCTTGATATTGTTAGGATGTGGAGATAAAATAAGAAGTCAAAGTAAAGTGTGCACTTTATTTAATGCTAAATATCCGGATAATCAAATTTTATAGAGCACACATACAGGTATTAAGTCACAAAATGTCAGAACGTGAAACAATGAAGATTTCTTACCTTGGAAGTTAAAAAAACAAAAATGGTTTATCATTTCCGCTTATTTAAATAGAGATTTTTTTTTAAATTTAACAGTCGCCATTTTGAAATAGCTTGACATAATCGCGCCAAAATTAATGAGCATATTGTACAAGATATTAGCTTTTAAATGATGTATCACAAGCTGTATGTTTCCACTTAAAAAAAAAAAGATCGATATCGTCATATCTTTGACAAATGTCTATAAAAAACAAACGAATAACGTTAAAACATGAGCAAAACTAAATTGACCTGTCCGAGCGTTTTCCTTAGAAGTTACAGGTTAAGGCTATATTAATTTTATTCCGGACTTCTGGGCAACCCTGTATATACAGTGTCACCAGTAAAGTCCGCATCATATGGGATTTTTTTTTATTAATAGCTTTATTCAAAATTTTACTTTGGCATCAAGTTCTGCATCGATCGAGATGAAAATTAAGCAAAAAGATAGTAGTCACGTGATTCGCAGTATCTGTCGTATTTAAATTTTTTCCAGAAAATAATTCAAAAGTGGGCTTATTTCTGAAAATGTCGAAAAAAGTAATTATAAAAAGTTTTTTTTTTAAATGCAGTTTCTAGCCCACATGCAAAATTTCAGCTGCATAAGATAATTTTGATTTTTTACCTATATTTTGTACATTGCACCACTTTTGCAAAATAAGACCCAACGCAACCTACATAAAACTTCTTAGTTTTGACAATGCTTTATTTCAGATAAATTTTCTTTAAAGTAGCGCCATATTAAATGTGTGTTTTTCTACAAAATCAAAATTGGGCTATTAAAATTTGGTTGCATGTGATGCAAAGTTTATTTGTTTTTGACCCTGTATAAGGTAAATTCATAAAATAAATATTTTTGAAAACGTAGTTTGTGTCTGAAAGTAATACACGTTAACGTTATTATGACATAGCTTAATAAAAAATGCTGCTGCAGACACCCTGAGAACTACAGCCCTCAGCCTCGTCTACTCTGTAGCAGAGTATTGTGCACCTGTATGGATCAACAGCAGTCACACCAAACTAGTGGATGTGCAACTAAATGACTCTATGCGCACCATCTCGGGCACCATAAAATCAACACCACTGTGCTGGCTACCTGCTCTAAGTCATATCGAGCCTCCGGACCTTCGCCGCTCCCGAGCACTACTTCGAGAATACAATAAAATAATTAGCAATCCGGATCTTCCCATAAACGAAGACTTCCCAGCCGGGAGACAACGTCTGAAATCAAGGCACTTGCCTATTGCTACGGCTATCGCACTTGCTAACTTCCATTTCAATGCTAAGAACAGCTGGCGACTAAGGTGGCTCCAAACTGCACCTCCTGAATGGCATCAAGTCCTAAATGTAAACGCAACACCAAATGGCTTCGATCTACCCCGTAACACTTGGTCGAAACTAAATAGAGTCCGCACAGGTCACGGGCGTTGCGGTGACTCGTTTTTCAAATGGGGAATAACCCAATCTCCCCAATGTGACTGTCAAAATGGTAACCAGACGATCCGCCATATCACGACCGAATGCTCCACTCGCGCATATCCTGGACCCCTCTCAGATTTTGTTGGACTCCCCCAAGAAGCTATACATTGGCTAAATAGACTGGACGTCGCGCTCTAAAACTATTTGTATTATTAACAGAATTTACCTGTCGTGTTCTTGACTATATACTATATCTATGTTCTATGTTGTATATTCTAACTTTTCGTTAGTTTAGTTTTTATATATATTGTATTATGTGTGTAAAGCGCCATACGCTAAATAAATAAATAAAAAATTATAATATAGGGGTTTTAAATTAAATCGTTGAAAATAGATAAACTTTACATTGTTAAACTAAAATTTATTTTCCACTTAAAAAACACTTTACTGAAGACACTGTGTTCTTTTTTGTCTTAATATTAAGGTGTATTACTTTCAGACACAAACTACGTTTTCAAAAATACTTATTTTATGAAGTTACCTTATACAGGGTCAAAAACAAACAAACTTTGCATCACATGCGACCAAATTTTAATAGCCCAATTTTGATTTTGTAGAAAAACACACATTTAATATGGCGCTACTTTAAAGAAAATGTATCTGAAATAAAGCATTGTCAAAACTAAGTAGTTTTATGTAGGTTGCGTTGGGTCTTATTTTGCAAAAGTGGTGCAATTTACAAAATATAGGTAAAAAATCAAAATTATCTTATGCAGCTGAAATTTTGCATGTGGGCTAGAAACTGCGTTTAAAGAAAAACTTTTTCTAATTACTTTTTTCGATATTTTCAGAAATAAGCCCACTTTTGAATTATTTTTTGGAAAAAATTAAAATTTGACAGATACTGCGAATCACGTGACTACTATCTTTTTGCTTAATTTTCATCTCGATCGATGCAGAACTTGATGCCAAAGTAAAATTTTGAATAAAGCTATTAATAAAAAAAAATCCCATATGATGCGGACTTTACTGGTGACACTGTGTATACATATCTACCAACAGGAATTTTTAGATCGATTGATGAAGTCCATATTTTGTAAACGGTTGAAGATAGGTACCTATAGGGCACATGTTAAGAAAAAGTTTAAGTGTTTTAAGATAATATAAATACAACGTGGAAAAAATTACCCAACTTTAACCATTAAAATGCTGTGAATGGACTTGGGTCGAATTTATGTATATTTTAGAGTTGAGAATATTATTTGTATCAAGTTTACTGGCCCTGGACCTAGTATAGCAGTAATTTATAACTCTTAAGAATGGTATTGTATTGTACAAAGCACAAGTGTTTTATTATTATCGGCGAAAGCTTTGGAATTTATGAAAGGGAAAAATTTATATTCTATAAAATTTTGCGTAATTCAAGTCGTTACAAACACTTATTTTCTATGAATGTTGACCTGTCGTTCCATTTATCCTCTAATTTGAGTTAGAAATGTTAAGATAGAGAAGAAATTTTTAAATGTTTGTATGTTCCAGTTCATGCGGTATAAATAATATGTATTTGTTGTCTATAATGATTATTTCCTTAAATGTTTTTTACTTACTGAAGAGTTTACTACAACAGTGGTCGAAAATAAAATGAAGACGGAAAACCAACAATCCTATATTTCCTACCCCCATTGAAAAACCTACAATTCAAACTATTCAAATTTGAACACCATTCCCTTAAAATTCAATCAGTTTCAATTTCGGGTAAAAATTCGGGTATGTATACTAACAAAGGGAAAGTTTTAATTACATTGATGTAATTAAATTCCATTAAATTATTCCATTAAATTAACCGCAATGCAGAAAAGAAGTTTTTGAAAAAATAATATATAATTTTTTTAAAACTCAAACTGACAAGTTCAGTTTGTTTAAGACAGATAAAAAGCTCTGTTATTATTTTTGAAAGTTATAAAAGTTAATTTATGGGGATCTTAAAAACGATTTAAATTTATCAAGATCAATTAAAATACCACACTTGGCCCTATCTATGTCAAGGAAAGGATTTTCAGATTTACGATCGTTTTTGAAATATACATACAGGATGACTGTTTAACATTTACAATGGCTATTTTTTCTACACTAGAGAACCAAACCAAAAATATCACAATATTTACGAAATGTTTTAAAACTGGCTTTTGCAAAATTTGGAAAAATAAGAAAATATATATATACAGGGTGTTACAATAAAAACTCCCAGGCCAATTATTTCGAAAACTAAAAGTGACATACATGTAAATTCTGTAAACGCCAGTTTATAGCCTTTATGATTGGCTTCACAACTGTGTAAAAAATGTATTTAAATAATACAAGATGTAGATGGCGCCACGGTGCAAAGAATTTTTTCGATGACAGGAACTTTTAAATGTTGTGGTTCTTAAAGATAATTCATTTTTGATCAAATTATGTCGCATAAGAATTTTTAATAAATCCAACATGAACGGAGATATTTGGGGTTAAGTTTTTTTTTTAAATAATTTTAACGAGTATTTTAATTTAAATATTTTTAATATCATTTAGCACATTTTAATTTAATTTTGGTAATGATAATTTTAGTGATAAAACGCTCGTGTGGCCCTAAATTATTACGTCCAGTGACGTCTCAGGGGCCACCTTAGCAAATAATATTGGCAAAAAATAAGACGCCACTGAGTTTTTGGTAATTTTTGTATTTTTTTCGGATTAACCAACTAAAAATATCCTTTTCTTGTCTGTTAAATTGTTTTGATATCTTGCTTCGTTTTCGAGAAATAGTTAGCTTTTGGTATTGTTCTAATTTTCATTAATAATTTTGTATAATTTCTCGTCAGTTCTTTCATAAAATTTAAAACATCTTTTAATTTTATTTTATCATGCTTTAACGTTTTAACTTTGCTTTTAAGTAACAAAAAATACAACGTATTAATTATTTAATGATTTTTGTTTTCCAGAGATTGCAATAAAATTGCTTTTATTTTTATTTCTCGAAAACGAAGCAAGCTATGAAAACAATTTACAGACAAGAAAAGGATATTTTTCGTTGCTTACTCCGAAAATAATATAAAAATTACCAAAAACTCAGTGGCGCCTTATTTTTTGCCAATATTATTTGTTTAGGCGCCCCCTGAGACGTCACTGGACGTTATAATTTAGCGCTACACGAGCGTTTTATCAGTAAATTTATCATTACCAAAATTAAATTAAAATCTGCTAAAGGATATTAAAAATATTTATAATTAAAATACTCATTAAAATTATTAAGAAAAAAAACTTAACCGCAAATATTTCCGTTCATGCTGGATTTATCAAAAATTTTTATGGGAAATAATTTGATCAAAAATTAATTATCTCTAAGATCCACAACATTTAAAAGTTCCTGTCATCGAAAAATTTTTTTGCATAGTGGCGCCACCTACATCTGGATAATTGGCCTGGGAGTTTTTATTGAAACACCACGTATATACATATAATAAATAATGAAAAATGATCCCCAACCTAAATTAGGGTATTAAAAAAATTAAAAAATACAACTAGGTATATATTGCAATATTTATCAAGTTCGTTAGTACCACAAAAAATAAATTTAAAAAAATTCATTAAATATTTTTCATTACACGAATAAATTTAATTTTAGTTTTAGTTTAATATAAGTTTCGTAAGTACACTTGTTCATATTTAATTTCTTTTCTACGACGCTTTTTAATTAAATTTCCAATTACCCCTTAATTTAATGCCCAACGTAAAGCAGAAACTAAAACTTGAGAATGTGCTTTGTATCGTCAAAGAATAAAAACGGTAATAACAGAAGCGTTTGTTAACCAGGTGAAATTTTAGATCTTCAAAAATTACCCTAATTATTTATTATTTTCTTTATATCTACAAGATCAAAGCGAAATAAAACGCTTAGTTTTTGCTATGTCCTTTATTTTTCGTTGCCTATAAAAAGAAAACGTGACCCTAATATTAAGTCTATATCAGAGGCACAGGCGCGTATGCAGTTTGTATTTAAAAAAACAATATTGTTTGCTTATGCATACAGTGAGGACCAGAAGTCTTGCATAAATTCGATACAAAATTATGGATGCATTTTTCGGAAAAATGCTTGAACACGTAAATTTTTATCTTCATTTACGCATCTTTTGACGTGAAAGTTTAGTATATACATGTTAAAGACATAATTCGGTATTTTTTCTAATAAACACTCTAAACAGATCGGATCCTACGCCTAAAGTAAAAGATTATCGAGAAATTTTGATTGAAAAAAAAAATACTAAGTTATAAAAATAATTATTAAAAAGGAGGTATCAAAGATAAAAATATTAAAAACTACTCTAATCATTAATCTAGTAAATGTTCAAACTGTGCTCCTGACTTCCTGGCAGCAAGCAAACCGCAATTCAAACTCTTAAAAAATGTTATGTATCATTTCACGGGTTATTAATTGAATTTCATATCTGATATTATTTTTTAATTCTTCGATACTGTTGGGTTTGTTCGTATACACTTTATGTTTAAGATAGCCCCATATAGAAAAGTCCATTGGAGTTAGGTCCGGCGACCTAGCAGGCCACTCTATTTGCCTCCTTCGAAATACGTCATTACATATTCGCGCACTGCCCTACTAAAGTATGGAGGTCTTGTTGAAACCAAACAAAATCTCCAGGAATATTGGGGTTCCTCGCATTTGGAAACAAACGGCGAAAGGCAGGGATCAATTAATTTCTTAAATACACCAAGTAACGTTCACCTGTTAGCGTACCATCGAAGAAATGCGGTCCTATGACTCTGTCGCCCACAATACCCGGCCAAACATTAACAGAATGTTTGGATTCTGTGTGAGCTTTAACAGCCCAGTGTGGATTAGTTGGAGACCAGTAGCGACAGTTTTGTCTCTTCATCACCCCATTCAGACAGAAAGTCGACTCGTCAGAAAATATAATCCTACGTGAAAAAAAATGACCATTATTGCAAATATTCATTAGAGTTTCGCAAAACTGCAAGCGACGATCTGGATCATCTTCGTTAAGCTCGTGGATTAATAATTGTATTTTATATGGATGATATTATCGGCGTTGGGGTCTAGTGGTCAGCGCAGCGGCCTCACAGATCGAAGGCCCGGGTTCCATTCTCGGTGCCGGCAACGTCGATGTTAAATTTGGAATTTGGTTTAATAGGTGCGCCGTCTTTCGGAAGAGACGTTCAACTGTGGGCCCCGTGTCATGGATGTTGGCACGTTAAAGAACCCTACCCTCGACAAAGAGGGATTTGGCAAAATTACCAGATAGTGTGTGACAAATTCCCTGGCGTCGGTGATTGGCCTCGTTGCGGATAAAGGCCGACGTAAAATAAATAAATAAAAAAAAAGATGGATGATATTTCTCTACTTTTAAAATTATTTTTACACATGATTTTCCAATTTCGTTATCCAATGCTAGCTCTTGAGTGGGTTTATGTGGATTTTTTTCAATGGATAGATAGATGTTTACTTTTTTATCTTCTGAAATTTCAGGTCGACTGGACCTAGGAAGATCTCGTACCTGTCCCGTTTCTCTAAAACTCTTCTCGATTCTGCTTACGTTGAACTGAGATATCTGAATGTCTTGATATTTTATATTAAATTGTTCACAAACTTCCCTTTGAGTCCTAATACGATCGCCACATTCTATCATAATTAAGACATCTATTCTTTGAGTTTCAGTCAATTTAACCATTTTCATTTGTTAATTTTCAATTTTACTTAGTTAAATTCACATAAAGTTTTAATGCCAAATGTCAAGACTTGTCATTGTCTAGTTACTTTAGATTTCACCAACTTACTAAATTTCTTATACAGCTGAGATTGGTCAGTGTTTTTTCTTTTTCTTTTCTGGAATTGTTCGGTCAACTCTTTTTATTTCTATCTCTTTTTAATCGTATGAAATAATACAAGATAGACATACTTTGTGTGCAGTACAATTATACTAATTAAATTTTGCCATTAGAAATTTATATTTTATGAGTTGCTGCAGTATTTGACAAGTATGACAGAACTGAAATGTCACGGCGTTAAAAGTTTTTATGTGAATTCAACTATAGTACGAAATGCTGCATGAGACAATATTAAATGTTATTTGACAGCTGTCAGCTATAAACTGGCAACTAAGACAACAAATTTGAAGGACTGCTTTATACCTGTTTAAATAATAAAACCCAAGGTGACTTTAAATAGACTACTACCTATTCAATCGAAAATTTCTCGATAATCTTTCACTTTAGGCGTAGGATATGCTATATCAGATATGTTTAGAATGTTTATTAGAATTAAAAAATCGAAAAATATACGGGGTGTTCCATAAGAAAAAATACCGAATTATGTCATATCTTTAACAGGTGTCACCCTGTATACTAAACTTTCACGTCAAAAGATGCGTAAATGAAAATAAAAATTTACCTGTTCAAGCATTTTTCCGAAAAATGCAACCCTAATTTTTTATCGCATTTATGCAGGACGTCTGGTCCTCACTGTATAATAGCTCTGTTCCATTACAGCAAGAAACTTATTTCTGAATTTGATTTTTCTTAGCTTACTAACTTTAGTTATTTCCTAAATACGATATTAACACGGTTCTTTTAGGAATTATGGCGGATCTTTGCCCAGTCTCCATAGGTACTCTTTTTGAGCGTACTTTAGATATATTAATATTTTCATAGCTTTTATTCTTTATACGAAAAAATAAAATAAAACAAATATCTATAACATCAAGTTCATGATAATTTAAAACATGAAAACGACATAGTTTACACTGACAGTTGCTAGATACAAGCTGAAATGAAACCTACACATTTCAATCTTAGTTTCTATCTCTACTGAAAAATAGTTAGTTAAAATAAACCACCCCTATGATCTACAAACTTGACATATTAAATTGAAAAACGTAAATATTAGAAAGCTTATTTGTTGGCGAAACCACTTTCTATGTATATAGAGAATCGCTTCGATTCACATAGAAATAAATTTTAAAATTTTTCATTGAATATTAAATGGGTATTTTATTTTATGTACGAAATAACAAAGCGTGTAAAATTTTTGTAGCCTAAAAGAGATATGAAATCTTTCAGATTAATTCTATTAATATATTACTATAGAATACTTATAATATTAAAAAATACCGTTTACCCTTGAGCCATTATTGAGACGGGTACTAACAGACTCTTTCTTATACTATGTTGGTTTTGACTACTGTCTAATTTGATTTTACGTTGTAAAGGTTTTCAAATGGTCGTTTGAAAGTTTAACCTGTGTGGAGTCTCATGTCCAATATACAGGGTGTCCATTTAGTGTGCCGGTGGACGATATATCGTAAACGGTCGACTTAAGGAATAAAACTTTTATACCAAGGTTGTACAGATAAACGTCGCGCCCCTTTTAAAAATAACTTTAAATATACAGGTTGGGCCAAAAATCCAGGGTGGGCCAGACATAACTTTTTTTAAATGGAACACCATATATTTTTTTCGTTATATTGAAGCCTTTAGTAGTCCTCTATTCTTCTTTAAAAAGTTTTGATCATCAAATGCGACGTTGTCAAAATATGATTTTTTCAATGGATTTTTGGCTAAAAATGAGTTTACATCAAAATCGTTGAATTTTAACTATCTTTTCATTTTTTTTTACTAAAAGTTAAAAAGAAAAAGTAGTAACAAGTTAAATCGCCAAACGGTTATTAGAATTGGTATAAGTACTACAAAGTGTTCAACATCTTGGTTCAAACTTAATGAATTTAAAACCAAGATTTCGTAATTTTTTCAAATGAAAAACCCTGTATTTTAAATTTTTTTCGAAAAGATATTTTAATGCTCTTTAATTTGATACCAATATGTAATACCCTATTTCAAAAAGTTGTCGAAGGAAACATGATTTAAAAAATTGTGTCATAAAGGCAAGCGTAAATTCGTGATGCTTTCAATTTAATAACTAGTTGGCCATGCATTTCTATCAAATTTAACTTTTCTGCAAATGACAGACATAATAATCATCAATTATTTGACGTTTTATGGTGGCTCTGTCTACGTTAATTGTCCAAATGAATTTAAATTACACACGAGTAGAATTAGTTCTTATTTCTGGATTCTACACCACCGCCAATGCAATGGCTAGCTGTGCTGGTTATCTTCATTAAGCACTGTTTTGGTCCTTGATGTTTTTTCATACTCTACACTTCCCGTTCTCTAAAATCGATCCTGTAGTTGAATTTATTGATCTTTCGTCCGGACATCGAGCTTCTGGAAACTTCTTAGCGTATAAATGTGATGCCATAAAACAATTTCCATCACTTTCTCCAATTGCGTAAATCATATTTACTAATTCTACTCGTTTGTAATTAAAATTCATTTGAACAATTAACGTAGACAGAGCCACCATAAAACGTCAAATAATTGATTACAACTTTTTGAAATAGGGTATTACATATTGGTATCAAATTAAAGAGAATTAAAATATCTTTTCGAAAAAAATTTAAAATACAGGGTGTTTCATTTGAAAAAATAACG
This sequence comes from Polydrusus pterygomalis, assembly GCA_963969555.1. Lineage (NCBI taxonomy): Eukaryota > Metazoa > Arthropoda > Insecta > Coleoptera > Curculionidae > Polydrusus > Polydrusus pterygomalis. Next base: position 33,816,579 of record OZ018384.1, on the reverse strand, counting down.
AAATCTTGGTTTTAAATTCATTAAGTTTGGACCAAGATGTTCTGTAGTACTTATACCAATTCTAATAACCGTTTGGTGATTTAACATGTTATAACTTTTTCTTTCTAAGTTTTAGTAAAAAAATTGTAAAGATAGTTAAAATTCAACGACTTTGATGTAAACTCATTTTTAGCCAAAAATCCAATGAAAAAATCATATCTTGACAACGTCGCATTTGATGATCCAAATTTTTAAGGAAGAATAGAGGACTACTAAAGGCTTCAATATAATGAAAAAAATATATGGTGTTCCATTTAAAAAAAGTTATGTCTGGCCCACCCTGGATTTTTGGTCCAACCTGTATATTTAAAATTATTTTTAAAAGGTGCGCGACGTTAACCTGTACAACCTTTGTATAAAAGTTTAATTCCTTAAGTCGACCGTTTACGATATATCGTCCACTGGCACACTAAATGGACACCCTGTATCATTACCCCGAAATTCCCAACTAAATCATAGTATTACATTACTTGAATGTTATTGGTATGAATATTAATATCCTGGACAAATAACCAAGGATGAATCAATATAGTTTTAGGATTTGCTTCCATATGCATAGTTGACCAAAATCCTATTACAACAGTTGACATTATTGATCACCAATAGATCACAGTTTGTAGTTAGGTACTTTTTATAGCGTAGAATTTCCTATTGTATAAGATAACTTTGGAAATCGGGATATAAGTTTTATTACCGAAATATTTATAAATAAATATGTTAACCCAACCCAATTAACCCAAATGAACATCTTTATACGTAATATAAAATCTGTCATATAAATTGTAAATGATGTATGAATTCCCGCAATCACATTGCTTTAAGATAATTACACAGAATAATCAACAAGCCTACATCTTTTGCTAGCAAAGGATTTGTAACTGCGTCTAAATAATTTCCATTTTAAATAGCAGTGACAGCACAAGTTTTAATTGGGCGTTGCCAAAGTTAACTTAGAATTTAAGTAAGGTTTGTAATAAGCTTTCTTGTGGTAGTTTTACAAATAAACCGAAAATAATAGGGAGTAATGACGAACTGCTATTTGAATATTAATGAATTATTGTGAAAGCTTTAATAAAGTACACGTTTACTGGAATTTTACAAAATTAACTTTGGTGTCATTTACAAATTATACAATATTGTTCGTGAGATGTCTACATTAGGTCACAGGATCACGAAAATTTAGTTAGAACAAAATTGCAAGAATTAAAGATTAGAAGTTCAGGGGTATGAAATCAAATTTCTGCTTATCAACTTAATAATGCAAGAACTAAATTTTATTATCGTTTAGGATATTGCATGACAGTAAACGGAGGACTACTTAAACAGCTAATTAAAAAACATTAAGTTTCTATTTAAATTAAGTATTGTCTTAATGGGCATTTTTTTTAGATTGTTGTTTTTCCACTCAGAGACGTATATAAGTTAAAGAATTTTATGAAGAGTTTTTTTTCTAAATACATTTTAATTGATTTGTTAGAAAATAATAGAATTTCTTATTCTCTCGTTGCTGTACCGTGCGAGCAAAAATTATTTGCTTCAAAGAGGGCTTTACATTTAAGGACGTAATGCTTAGCCGTAGAGCTTAATACCTGTTGGGTGTCAGTAACTACCTGAATTAACAATCAATCAGTTATTCCGTCAGCTTTGACAGTCGTTACAAGTAATTTGATTCATCGCTAATTTTTCCAATTTCTTGAACAATTCACATAATGGGCTTTACGGAACAGCACAAAACATTCATGGTTGAAGCGAATTTTCGAAACGGGGTTAGAGTAAATGGTGAGTGGCAATTCAATCCGGGATTGTGCATGGACGATTTTCCTAACGTTGCTTTTATTGCGAGGGATTTTTATCATTGCCTGAAAAGAAACGTGGCTGTGTTTAGGAAAAGAGGTTCTATACAACACAAAAAAGGAGCAGGAAGATCATCTGTAAGAACAGAAGAACTTGTTGCAAACGTTCGTGAAATAATGCAAAATACGCCAACAAATTGTATAAGACGCCTGTCCCAAGAAGTGGGAAGATCTATTGGAACACGCAAGACTATTCTTAAGAAGCAGCTAAATTTATTTCCTTATAAAGTGCAAGTATTCCAAGAAATACAAGCCGCAGATTTTAAAAGACGCAGGAATTACTCTCAATGGTTTACCCAAAATTTATTGGAAAAAAATTATTTATTAGACCTGACTTCGGTTAGGTATGTGAATTCTCAGAATACACCCATGTGTAGTAGTGAAAATCCCCATTTTTTTGCCCACATTGCACCCTCAAAAAATTGGTGTCTGGTTAGCTGTTTCCCGAAGAAGAATTGTTGGTCCTATTTTTTTCCATGACACAGTTACAGCACAGCGGTATAGAGACAATATTTTGAATCCATTTGTGGAGCAATTAGTTGACGACAAACTACGTTTTGGATATTTTCAACAGGGCGGTGCAACCGCCCATACATCCGCTACTTAAAACTACTTACGCAATTTTTTCGACGACAGATTGATCAGTTTTCGATGAGACATTGAATTCCTACCTAGATCACATTGTTTAACGGTTATGGATTACCTCGTTTTTTCTCATTTAAAGAACACTATTTTTAAAACACCAGTTGCAAATTTAGAACAATTACAAAAAAGGATTATCCAAGAATATGGTAACATTTCTCCAGAGATGCTGGTCAACACTTTCGAAAATATGAAGTGACGTGTGAATTTATGCTTGGAGCATGGCGGTGGCCAATTTCAGCATTTAATGTAATTATTTTTCTTTTTCTTTCTGTATATTCTCACTTTGTTAATTTTGTAAACAACAAAAATAAATTTGTATTTGTCTACTTCTTTTATTACTCATTAGTTTGGCATATCATCTCATAATATGAATTTGACAAAATTTTAACCCAGATTTGGTTAGATATATCGTCCTCATATCATTGTGATCTGAGCCAAGCTCCACGTTTTTTAATCCAAGCCCTCTTTGATGCAAATAATTTTTCCTCGCACGGTACATCATATCAGGACCTTCAAAAAAGTCCACCTACCTATTTTTTATCTTCCTAATCATCACAGGAACTGAATTATTTGATACCGTATATAACAATGGGATGTCAGCGATGAAATAAAATGCGTGCATGCCAAATATACGGAACCTTATTTATTATAAAAAGTGGTAATATTTTACAGGAACTGTTTAGTCACCAAACTTATTCCAATTTAAACGTAGACAAAGATTGATAATGACAAGGCATGGCCTAAATGTATTTGTAATTTCTAGCGTTCGTTGATGTGTGGACAAAAATACATTATGCTATTGAATGATTAAAAATGTATAGAAAATGACTGATCAAAGTTTTACAGTAGTAAAATTAAATGAGGAGCAAAAATATATACCTTGGGAGGTAGCAGTGTAAGAGAATTTGTTGGTAATAAAGCGGAAATTATCTACTTAACTTATATTTGACAGTTTTATATACCCATCTACTTTAAAAATTTTACATTGGAAAAGGACTGAGTGGCCAAATTGATAAGCAAGGCTTCACCTCCTTCATTCTTCCTCCTTCACTTATAACGTTACCAAAGTAAAGTAAAGTGCTCGAACCAGAGCGTCGCTGGTTCGAATTTTGTCAGTGGCAAACTTTTTTAAATTTTTGCAAAACGTATTATAAAGGTGTATTGATTGGGTTTATTCAAAATCTTAAAAACTGAATCACATGCTGCAGTAATTAGTTTTTAAAGGATAAATTCGCTTTTTTAATTAAAATTAACTATTCGAAATAGGTACCTACTTAGCATTCACCTGTTCGACTTATTGTAACAAATGCTGAAAGTGATCGCCATCTTCTACTTGACATGCACCAAGTCTGTGGTAAATATACTATCTACCGCACTACAAATAATATTGCCCGGTAAATTATTTATCTAACTTTGGACCCGTCGATCTATCCAGCGATTTGGAAAAATGTGGGGTGAGCCATCTTGTTAAAACCATATTCTTTTATGGGGAATGTCTGGATAATCCCCATTAGGAAACATAGGTACTGCTGATGCAGGTATTAATTCACTAGAGAGAAAATCTAAGTAAGGTTCAACAGTAAGATGTTCGTCAAAGAAATATGGTTCCAAAATTATGTTTAATTATGCCGGCACACATACATTGAATTTTTGGAGATTCTGATCAGACCAGAAACGATTATGTATATTATTGAATATTCCATTTTAAAAAAATGTTTCCTCTTTGGAAAAGATACTATTTTGGGAAATTATGTTGTTTTAATAACATCTTGCCTTCATTTTTTCGCATCATTGTAATCCTATTGTATTATCGCCGAGAAGATTCTATACAACATGCACTGTATATGGGTGATATTTCTGGTTTGTACCTTACTGTTCTATGTTCTTTAAATTTGTGAAATACCTTACTTACAATTAACTGCGTTATTTTATTCCCACGATATTATTCAGTTGGATTAACTGATTTTATTCCAAGTTACAAACTCACAGTGAACAAAAATACTTATTAATTTTATTCCGGACTTTTGAACAACCCTGTAAACATGAATGTTTAAATGAATAACTGTCAAAAGGAATAAAATAAATGGGACAAAAGAATGCTAAGCAAAATTTAAATAAGAATATTTTAAAGACCAAATGAAATGCAAAAATGTATTGAATTTTTCTTTACGCAAATTTATTCCAATATAAGATTTTTCTGTCTGATTTGCAAAGTAATGTCTCTTATAAAACGTGTATAAAAGTATTCTATTTAGATAACATTTTTAAATTGTTGGTCCTTTTTTGGTGCCTACGCGGCTAATGATTATCTTATAATTTTTAATTATACCAAATTAAGTTATCTATGGCATTGTCCTGGATACGATACATCATTATTTATTTATCCGCTTTGTAGAAATATATTTTTTTGTACGATACTTTCAACACAAAGTTTTTGACGTTTCTTCACTATAAAGTAGAAAAAATTCTAAGCCTTCCTAAAAAGTTAGACAACAACGATATTTAGTATAGTAAGTTACCTAGGTCTTCCTGCAAAAATAATTTGTGGGCAATTCAAATTATTATTAATATATGTATGCCTATTATGCTCCTCGGGTAATTATTTTTACACACACAATGTTACAATACAAGACAACAGATAATTTCGATAGTTCATTGAAAATCCAGAAATTTAAAAAAATAATTTCAATTAAAAAAAAAAATTGAAGAAAAAGACAAATTATTTTAAAAATTAAATATTAAATTATTAAGCATAGATAATTTAAACAAATGTGTTATGGAAACAAACCAGAAATTTCCGCTGCAATAAAATTAACATATCTTTTCAAAAAAACAACTTAGAAAAAGAATAAATTTAAATGTAAATTTGTAATGAAACAACTTATACAAAACCCGCTTTATAAGCTGTGTGGAAATGTAGGTCAGAATCCAGCTAATAGTTCTTGATAAAATTCTCTAAAAATAGAGGCAAATATTTTTATACAATTTAGTGAGACGGGCATTTTGAGTCAACTACCGTTTACTTTATAAAATTAACCCTTGTTTGCGATACTATTTTTCTTGTCTGCTTTTAATACCTTTTAAAAATAAAGCTAAAATATTACACCAAATTTGAATTTTCTAGTTTAGGTAGGTTTAAGATTAGCAACATATTTACTGCATCATTTTTTAATTTATTTGTACAAAATACTCAAAACAGAGGTATTCTTTTAATTTAAATGCCTAGTACAGGACTACAGAAAAATATTGTAAAGATTAGTTTAACTTGCCGGAATTGCCGGGGAATAAAATTGTTTTGAGTTATAAAACATTGTTCCTAATTTTTCGAACGTCTAGGCCGGGCAAGCGGATAGCTAGCCGACGGTTAGGCAAAGAACATTATTTGTGGCGACCGTGACAGGACTTTTACGGTAGTTCGGGAAGTTTTATTCGTAATTTTTAGGAAAACATACGATTGTGTTGTCGGACACATATCAATATTTAAGACGTTCTGAACACTGGCATAAATAAAGACAAAGAAGAAAAATACAAAAGTACTGCGATGTAGTTTCAATAAAGCCGAAAACGATCTCGACAAACTACTAAGTTCTGAACAATCGGTTATAACTGTGACATCGAGATTTTATGGGAATACTTAAAGTACAAATTCGAGAATCTTCATAGATGTGCAGGTAAGGTTTACGAGAAGATGCTGGAAGGTTTTACGGAGACTGCAGAGATGGACACTCAATATGCTTATTTGAAGAGATATACTGAGTTACGAATAAGATGTTCAAGATTGCTAAGCTCGGAGCATGCGAATGATGCTGTGTCAGCTGTATTAGGTCAGTTCGTTAATTTAAACATTATAATGGCAATATTAGAGATTGGTAAGCCTTTTTGCCTCAATTTAATAAAATTCATGAAGATCCAGACATAGATAATAGCGATAAAATTAAATACTTATTTCAGGCCACCGTTCCAGGTAGTAGGGCACGTCAATTTGTAGAAAGTTTTCCTCTCAAGGCTGAAAATTATAAAGAATAATATCGACTGTTTAAAAGCTAGGTTTGGGCAAGAGGATATACAAATTGGAGCTATACGTTAGAGAACTACTGAAACTAGTTTTAAATAATGCTCAGTCAACAAAAACTAGATATTTATATGCTGTATGATCAAATTGAAACGCAATTACGGGCTCTAGATACTCTAGGTATACAAGCAGATAAATATGCAGCCATGTTGTTTCCATTGATAGAATCAAGTTTGCCTCAGGATCTCTTAAGAACATGACAACGTTCTTCCTTTTGTCCATTGTCTACTAGTAATATGGGCTCGTGTCAGTCTTTAGATGGGGGTTCCACTCTAGAAAGTAAACTTAAAAATCGGCCCCGCTTTCAGTATTACACATACTTTAGATGCATACATATGTAGGAAGTTATTAACACTTTGTATATTTTTCTATATATTTACAAGACTGCAATGTTTGTTATAATATGTAAAAATGGGCTTGTAAATAAATAATAATTGGGTTTCGCCAGCAAGTCATAGATTCTCGATTCAACTTTCAGCGAAGAAATAAAACTTTTTCAATTTTAAAAATATTATCTGCAAGCTGCTAAATAATTTAATAACGAAAACAAAAATAGGTTTTTCAATGAAGAAAACATTAAAATATAATCTTGATAAATACGTCTACAAAACAATCTGACAAAACTTTCACTAAAACGATCTTAGATTAAAAAAGTTATTGAACATAAAATGAAGATTACATATAAATAGTCTTTTATTTTTTCTTACGAGCAAAGAAGTTGCTTTAAGGAGGTATAAAGGTTATAAAGGTTGTTGCCTTTCTTCCAAATATAACTTTTAAAAAACCGTAGAGGCCCACGCCCGGTATTGTCTCGAACCCAGGCCCTTTGGGATGCTGCTACGGCGCTGGACGTCAGTAGATGTCAACGTCCATCGGTAAAACAGATATCTGTTGTTTTGCATCGTAAACACTTTATAAAACATTTGACTATATATGCGGATAGGAGTTGTAACGACTCTAAATGCCGACATATCATTGATCAACGTAGATCTGGCATCAAATTGCTGCTTGACAAGGGAAGGGAATTATCAAACTAATTATATTAATACTAGTTTATGCGCCAAGTTTCGATCAAATTACTTAGGGTCAATATGGTCCAAGCCTATAATTGATTCCTATCATGCAAACATGATAAATTTGTTGCATTTTTAAAATGCATGAGCGACTAGTATTTTAATTATAGTATGTAGGCTTGTCGGAAGGGTTGATATTAGATAAAACGTCATTAATTTAGATGATAAACATGATTTACAGTATACTAGCTGAAATATATTAATAAATTTGTCATTCTTATAAAAATAGGATGTTCTACATACCTTTTTGGTGCTACCAAAATTAAAGTTATATACAGAGTGATTCATGGTGACCGTTATGATTGCATCTTCAAGAATATCTACGCGTTTTTAAGCAGACTTAATAGTAAAAAGGCTTTAAAACCAATCCCCAAACTTAGCTGTTTATTTCGACGGTGTAATTACAGGTTAATATTTTATTAAAGTGCGTGTTAAGCAAATGAGTTTTCAGGAAAGCTTTGTTATTAAAATATGACATCGATTTCCCTTATTGTTTTTCTAATTAAATAAATTAATATTTTGTAATCGGAAATAATAATCTTACTAAATATTATTTATTCATTTATCGTTTGACATTCCTGCATTTGACATGCATTCCGCCCTGGGTACCATGCTAAGAGGGTGCCACTAGCATTTATTAGACTTGAGCTCGTGCCAATAAGACCCCAAGCTAATGGTCCAATGGCAGTCAGCATTGCAATAATTATATTTTTTTGATTATCCATTCTAAATGTTTCTTATTTAAATATTGGCTTGCACATAGGTTTAAAAAAATAATTAGTTACTTTAACTGGGACGTAAAAATAACATTGGCAGAAATGATTTTCTCACTTTCTATCCTTGCTACACCGCTGCTTAAAGGCAGCGACATATAAACGCAGTCATAGTTAGAGCAACATTTGGTAAATTTTGGATTTACCTTAGAAATTCTACTTTATTATACAGGGTGTCATTTAAGTATTTGGCCAAACTCCAAGAGGTGCTTCTTTAGGTGGTTTTAAAAAGAAAAGTTCATATAAACATGGGTCCGGAAATGCATAGTTTTTACGATACAGGGTGTCAAACTTTAAAAAAAAATCAGATGGTCGTAAATGTCTCAAGACTCTTTTATTCGATTTTGTTGAAATTTGGCAATTCTGTTTGTAATAACAAGAGGATACGAGTTAGATTAAAATTATTAAGTCCAGTGGCGTCCCGGAAGACAGTCAAACTAATATTTTTGACAAAAAAATTGCGCGCCACTGGCTTTTTTTAAAATTGTGTATTTTTTTCGAATTAAGAAACTACAAATACAACTATTTTATCTCCTGAGTTTTTTTCATATCTAGCTTTGTTTTCGAGAAAAAAAAATAAAAACCACTTTATTGCATGTCTCCGGGACAATAAGAGTTATAGTTGTTACTTTTAAAACATTGCAGTAATAAATTATTACGTTATGCGATTATTTTATGTTAATTTCTTTTATCGAAAACAGTTTTAATCTGTGGAAAAAATTCAAAAGAGGACTTTCGTGTAATTTTAATTGCTTAATAGTTTGGTAAGTAGTTTAAATTTTTTACTCTTATTGTCCCGGGGACATGCAATAAAGTGGTAAAAGTCAGTGGCGCGCAATTTTTTTGTCAAAAATATTAGTTGGACTGTCTTCCGGGACGCCACTGGACTTAATAATGTTAATCGAATTGGGGCTAAATTATCCTCTTGTGCACAAACAGAATTGCCAAATTTCAACAAAATCGAATAAATGAATATTAAGATATTTACGAACGAATCCGATTTTTTTTTTAAAGTTTGACACCCTGTATCGTAAAAACTATGCATTTTCGGACCCATGTTTATATGAACTTTCCTTCTTAAAATCACTTAAAGAAACACCCCTTGGAGTTTGGCCACATACTTAAATAACACCCTATATACAGGGTGTACCGAAACTTCGTTCGTATACTTTAAGGGGATATTCTACATATGAAAATATGAAAAAAAGTTCATATGAATGTAGGTCCTTAAATGACTTATTAGGAAGCTATGGCCGTCCAAAGGTGACCTCTAAAGATTAGTTTCTATTTTATATCTATGCAACCGCTTAAGGTACCGGTGTGCTTTTTGGCACACAAACTAATATCAACAACTGCTAATTTATGATATTAAGAGTTATTATGAAATTTAGTCAGGGACGTTCTTACGGGGGGTGACTTAGTTTATTTATTCTTAATTTTTTTACACGACACATTATTTAAAAAAATTTACCCAAAAATTATAATTCCAGTGTTTTTTCTACACAAAAAAGGTATTCTTAAAAAAAATTATTGGACCAATGATTTAGGAGAAAAATCGATTTATTTAAATCATTGCATAAACTATTATCGAATTGTGTTTAAACCAAAACATCAAAGTAGTCTTATGACAAATACAAATTTGAAGTAAAAAACATCAAGAAGCCCATGGTTAGCGTTAAAATAAATTGACAATGACGTTTTTGTGATTTATTGTAGTGATCATTGATCAAGTGTTTTTGATTAATTAAGGTGCAAATTTTAAAAAATGGCAGGTTATTCATTTGCTGAGTTAGCTGATATGCATTTTATGTATGGCAAAGCTAATGGTTGAAGCTCGCAGGTTGTATCAAGAATATTTTCCAAACCGTCAAATTCCTTGTGATAAATTATTCATTAATTTACATCAACGATTAAGAGAAACCGGAACTTTTATGCCAAATATGAATGAAACTGGGAGAAGCCGTACTACTAGGACTCCACAAGCAGAAGAAAGAGTGCTCGAATGCGGGTATAAGCACAAGAAGAATTGCCTTACAAGAGGGTATCCCTAAGAGTACAACATGGGAAATTTTGCATAACCAACTTCTTTATCCATACCATATACAAAGAGTTCAGGCGCTTAAGCCTCAAGGCCTACTTCCTCGTGCAGAGTTTTGTCAGTGGATGCAGAGAAAATGTCATCAATACCTTTTTTTTCTACATAAAGTCTTGTTTACTGACGAAGCAGTGTATACCCGTGAAGGCATCGTAAATTTTCATAATAACCATGTATGGGCAGAAGAAAATCAACATGCAATTTTCGAAAGTCGATTTCAAAATAAATTTTCAATTAATGTTTGGGCAGGTATATTGGGCGATCGATTAATAGGACCATAAATTATGCCTCAACGTTTAGATGGGACCGCATATTTAGATTTTTTACAAGACTCTTTGCCTGTTCTACTTGAAGATGTGCCGTACCAGCAAAGACTTACAAACTTTTTTATGCACGATGGGGCTCCACCTCATTTTAGTAGATTGGTTCGAGATCATTTAAATCAAACATATCCAGACCGATGGATAGGCCGAGGTGGGCCCATTGCCTGGCCTCCCCGTTCACCTGATCTCAATCCATTGGATTACTTTCTTTGGGGATATCTGAAGTCTCTGGTATATTCAGTACCTGTTGAAAATGTACAACAATTGGAACAACGTGTTATTTATTGTTGCGAGGAAATTCGTAATAAGGAAGGAGTTTTCGCAAGAGTACGAACATCAATGAGAAATCGTTTAGTTGGTTGTATTGATATGAATGGAAACCGTTTTCAACATTTGTTGTAACTTTTCTACTTTTTTCAGATTATTCTTGTTAAACCAACAACTCTTAATTTATTTTGTTTAAAAATATGATGAATGACAATAAAACAACGTTTTGACTTAATTATTGTCATTGTCAATTTATTTTAACGCTAACCATGGGCTTCTTGATGTTTTTTTACTTCAAATTTGTATTTGTCATAAGACTACTTTGGTGTTTTAGTTTAAACACAATTCGATAATAGTTTATGCAATGATTTAAATAAATCGATTTTTCTTCTAAATCATTGGTCCAATAATTTTTTTTAAGAATACCTTTTTTGTGTAGAAAAATCACTGGAATTATAATTTTTGGGTAAAATTTTTTAAATGTGTCATGTAAAAAAATTAGGAATAAATAAACTAAGTCACCCCCCCCCCCGTAAGAACGTCCCTGACTAAATTTCATAATAACTCTCAATATCATAAATTAGCAATTGTTGATATTAGTTTGTGTGCCAAAAAGCACACCGGTACCTTAAGCGGTTGCATAGATATAAAATAGAAACTTATCTTTAGAGGTCACCTTTGGACGGCCATAGCTTCCTTATAAGTCATTTAAGGACCTACATTCATATGAACTTTTTTTCATATTTTCATATGTAGAATATCCCCTTAAGGTATACGAACGAAGTTTCCGGACACCCTGTATATTTGAAATTATTGTACCTACTTACATAAATATTTTAAAACAGTAGTAAATTCCAAATACCTAATGTTTAAAATAAATTGTTTTCTGTATGATTGGATCATATCTGTATTCCATCTAGGAAACGCGGTTTGCGACTAGCTGTAACCTGTGATTTCACCAGCAAATTGAAAAACAGCAATCTTTGATGTTATGGCGTTCCTAACCTCAAACCAAAATATTAGTTTAACATTTTGCCAAATTGCGTAGGTATGCGTAAAACAACATTTTCAAGCACAATTTCTTGATCAAGAATTAAAAAAGTTTTCTTTACTAGTCATTGTTTATAGCACAAACACATTTCACTTACCTACACAATACACAAGAACACAAGAACACAAAAGCTGGAAATTCACAATATTAAACAATCCACAATAACCGAGTTCCTTTTAGTTGCTTTTCAATACCATAGCCAAAGCCTTTTAAAAATTTAACTCGGCTCAGCAAAGATTTTATCCTTCTCCCCATCTATATTTCTCATACGATCTGTTCGCGAAGCGTTCCCTTAACAACTTAGCTAAGCAAAGATTTTTACTTTGCAACGCTGTTTAAAAGAAGCAAAAGGAAAGTACCTAATAGCAAAGAATACAAGAAATGCGTAACAACAAAAATGGCGCCGAGCCGGTTCTGTAGTGTATTTCTATGATGTCGATAAAGAAGGAAAACCTAATAACAAAAGGGTTGTGCGCATGCTCATCCCTGTTGAGCGCCAAGGGATCTGACCGGCGAGCCGTGCGTACAAACGTACTTTTTCATCCATCTAAAGGTCTATGGGCCAAACATAAAATTTTTAGGTCCATTGAAAAAATTAGGAAAATACCGGGTGTTTCTTAAAAGACGTTCACCCCTATAACTTTTCTGTATTTATAGATATTTAAATGAAATTTTGAGATTATGCATAAGAGATGAGTCTGCATTTATTGGACTAATTTTCAATTTGTAAGCACCTCCGGTTTGACCGGAAGTGACCTTGACTTTGGTATTTTAAATGGGACTTCTTGTATATTTTTACTTATTGGGATTCAGCATAACATTATTAGTAAAATGACGCCTCACTTGTAATTTTTTCACGTGTTATAACATTTTTATGGTTATTTTTTATTTTCAATCTAGAGTTCTATAAATTAATTAAATCTGTTAATTTATAGTCAAGTAGTATATGAAAATTAAAATTATGTCATAATAATTAGGTTCTAAGTTTCACAAGCGTTAAAAAATTAAATTTTGTTTTCTTGACGTTTACTAAATTTTTCCAAATGGAATGATAGTGGTTCACTATTTTTAAAACGAGCATTTTTTTCCAACAATTTGATACCATACACTCATATGCTATTTTAAAATTGACAGTGAAAAATTCGCCTTAAATCCCAATCGCAAATTTAAAAGCGTTATGCATTATTGCCGCCCACTATTTTCTAAAAAAAATATAAAGGCGGCTTTGAAAAACAATGAAATGGTTTTGATAAGCAATACGGCTTTAATTAAAAGTTGTAATGTAATTAGTTTATAAAACATACAATACATACAATCTTGCGGCTTCAGAAGAATTTTTCTGGTCCCTCCAAAAATTAGGAGCATATCAATTTGTTCATTTCTAGTAAAACTAACCATTTTATCTGATTTACAATGTAAGTTTAATAAAACGAATGACATTACAATTTTAAATTAAAACCATATTGGTTTTCAAAACCATTCCATTGTTTTTCAAAGCCGCCTTTATATTTCTTTAGAAAAGAAAGGGCGGCAATAATGCATAACGCTTTTAAATTTGCGAATCGGACTTAAGGCAAATTTTTTCGTGTCAATTTTAAAATAGCATAGGAGTGTATGGTATCAAGATGTTGAAAAAAAAATGCTGGTTTTAAATATCCCAGTGAACTACCATCGTTCCATTTGGAAAATGGAGTAAACGTCAAGAAAACAAAATTTAATTTTTTAAACGCTTGTGAAACTTAGAAAGTCAATTATTATGACATAATTTTAATTTTCATATACTAACTTGACTATAAATTAACAGATTTAATTAATTTCTAGCACTCTAGATTGAAAATAAAAAATAAACATAAAAATGTTATAACACGTCAAAAAATGACAAGTGACGTGTCATTTTACTCAGAATGTTATGCTGAATCCCAATAAGTAAAAATATACAAGATGTCCCATTTAAAACACCAAAGTCAAGGTCACTTCCGGTCAAACCGGAAATGCTAACAAATTGAAAATTATGCCAATAAATGTAGACTCATCTCTTATGCATAATCTCAAAATTTCATTTTAATATCTATAAATACAGAAAAGTTATAGGGGTGAACGTCTTTTGAAAAACACCCGGTATGAATAAAAGCTATTTTTGAGTTTCAAATGGTGCAGAGTAAGAAATAAATTGCCAACAGGGATTTTCTTAAAATCTAATAACGGTAACGTTACCTCCACTTCCTGCCTGCACTGTACTATTTAATCCTCTGCGTCAGGAACTATATTTATTTTCCACATGGGAGAAATGTCCGATATCTCTGTGGGCTACTGCTACCCTCTCTGCAATAACAAATTAAAAACCTACAGTTTTTAGAAATATCCTTTTCAAAAGGACACTTATTATTAAGTCCTCTTATAAACTTGTATTAGGGTGTAAAACTATTAATTTGTAACGGATATTAAATTTTCCAGACGCAAGGTTTTATACAAGCTTTCAATTTTCTCGGGTATATACTGTACAGGGTGGGGACTTTAACTGGAATAAATTCGATATTGTTAAAACCCCTGAAGTTGCGCCTACAAAATTTGGTTTGTGTATGTTTTGGACCATGCGGAATTAAAAAATGATATCGGCGCTGTTGCCAGACTTCCCAGTTTTGTGCTACTCGTAGTAATTTTGTTATTTTAAATGGAATGCCCAATTTATTTTTATATAGTAAATTGGGCGTGTCAAATTTAGTACAATCCCAAATTTACAAAATTCCATCTTCACTATAGTTGCTGAGCTATGGCAACACTGTATTTCCATTAAAAAGTACCGGGACGCTTATTTACCTTAAAGTAGCGTTACCTTGGTAACATCTCCATAGTTACTAAGTTATTGACAAGCTTCAAGAAAAGTTCTTGTCGTGTCAAAATGGCTTATTTAACTAAAACCTTAAAAATAGGTGAAGGATATTTGGAATTTTCGCAAGAAATTTTAGTGCCAGTACTGATTGAGTCATACCATACCCCACCGGAAATAATAACTTGGAAGAAAGAATTTCTTTCCAGGAGGATGGGGCGCCTTCGCACTATGCGGCTAACGTGCGGAATTACGTGAATACCGCCTTTCCTGGCAGGTGGATTGGACGACGGGGAGCTATTGAATGACCAGCAGGGTCGCCTGATTTAACACCCTTAGATTTTTATTTGAAACATAAAGTGTATGTTATAAAACCTACAAATATTGAAGATCTAAAATATCGGATTAGACTAGAAATCAGATCTATACCACCTCAGGTTTTACGCAGCCTATAAAATGAGTTTTATAACCGATTGGCTTTTTGCCAAGAAGTCAATGGAGCGCATTTTAAACACCTTTTGAAATAATAAATCGATAGAACTAGTTTCGTGTTTCTGTGATTTTTTTGTCAAATTTGTTCGAGTTAAATTACCGCCTGTAGCACACAGCTGAGAAATCTGACAACATTGCCGATATCATTGTTAATTTCTGCATGCCCAGAAACCCCCAGATAGTAAATTTTGTAAGCGCACCTTTAACGGTTTTAAAGGTAGATAGGCGTTCTTGTACTTTTTAATGGAACTACAGTGTTGCCATAGCTCAGCAACTAATGAAGATAGAATTTTGTAAATTTGGGATCTTACTAATTTGACAGGCCCAATTTACTGCAATAAAAATAAATTGGGCACTCCATTTAAAATAACAAAATTACTACGTGTAGCGCAAAGCTGGGAAATCTGGCAACAGCGCCGATATCATTTTTTAATTCCGCATGATCCAAAACCCCCACATATCTAATTTTGTAGGCGCAACTTCAGCAGTTTTAATAATATGGAATTTATTCTAGTTAAAGTCCCCACCCTGTATAAGCTTACTAATGCCAAACATGAAAGTTAAAATATACGACCATAAAAGATTTTATAAGGATTTCTATGTTTTAATTTACTTTTAGATTTAATCAAATAGTTGATATTCGTTTGGATTTAAATGTTAATGCTTCTTTTTAATATTCGCTTTTATTGTTACACAAAAGCATGTACAAGGCCGAATTTAGGACAAGGGGAGAGCAAAAGTCTTCTCAGTACTGGGCTCAATGAGCCTAATGAATAAAAATTAAGCAAATACTTAAAGCAATTACTTTTAAGTAAAAGCAATTGCTTGACTAGCAAATGCTATAAGTAAAAGCAATTGCTAGATCGGGATATGAATAAAATTTTGAAGCAATTGCTGTTTTTCTTACACCTCTGTAGCAAATGCTTATTCAACACAAGTTCAGATTATAGATTTCATGTTCAGTTGGTGCCTAATTTGCAAAAAAATTGACGTAAATACAACAACGTTGGTCTATTTATTTAGTACAATAGTAATCTGTTACGTTTTTGTGGAAAATAGGATACTTATATTTGTGATATGGCAGATTTCAGTGAAAATGAGGAAAGTGATAGTACTGATGAAGAAATTAAAGACAAGCAATTGATATTCGTTCACAAATTAAAGAAACATAAATAAATCACTCTGATCACAACCGTTTAGCTTCCACAACAGCTTCAGCACTTATAGGAAATTTAATAAAAATATTGGCCTTCTCCAAAACTGCATCCATTACAGAAGTGTATGTCTTACAGACAGTAGTTTGGTGAACACTGAGTTCTTACCTACAGAATTTTGAAAGCCCGGATCCGACAATTTCCGCAGAAAGACTTTTTTAATCTTATTTAAAGGCGACAGTGCACCCCTCGCCTTTTACCAGTATCAGTCAAAAAATAATTTGCCAACCACTCAACATTTTCGCAGTCAAATCGATATAACTTTCTGAAATTATCATAACTGCAATTTTTACGTACACTGTAGATTTTTCTTTTACCGACATTCATATATTCAGCCATAATTGAATACACAAATTAAGAGCAACGCACGTGTATGCCGCGGAGAACTAAAGTTGACTGCTACCAAGCAAATGATGCAGGGGTCGACCTACCTTAAAAAGTTGAAAGCAATTGCTACACTAGAAAAAGCAATTCCTTAATTTATTCATCACATTTTAAGCAAACGATAGCAATTGCTTCTATTTTTTAAGAAAAAAGCATTGACTATAAGCAATTCCTGCACTTTTAAGCAATTGCTGGACGCAAAAGCAATTACTTTAGTTTTTATTCATTGGCTTTCAAGAAATTACTTCGATTTTATAAGAAAAAGCAATCGCTACATTTTTATTCATTAGGCTCAATATCGCGTGCAGATTAACTAGTTCGTCTCTTATGAGTTTGAGTATCCGAAAAATATAATTATTGATTCTGAAGAAGTGGTGTTGACATAAAGTAAAGAAGCGTCAGGCTATGGGTTAGGAAGTTCTGCTCTCTCTATTTTTTTTATACTGGGATATATATTCTTTGAACCCCGTACACAGTTCATAGTACACAATTTCAGTTAAAAGATTTGCCTGGGGATTTTTCCCTATTGCCTCCTCTGAATACGTTCCTGTTCCAAACCACCATAAACTTTTATTTAGTACACAAAGCATATTTATAACATAAAAAGATCTTTTACCCTTTTTCTACATGGTTTTTATAGGTTGTTCAGTCGTATATTACGCTTATATTTAGATATGCCAGAATCAGTTAAATATTTTGAATATATGCTAGTGTTTCAGAGAGCGACATCCCCTTTAAATATCCGCAAGGTAAAAGGTAGACTCGAAAAAGGGAAGCAAGGGGATAGGAATATATTATATTCGTACCTACTATTATACTCGTATACGGTCAAATTTAAAACAGAAATGTAACATTTTTAAAAATCATGAAAATGCAATTTTGAGTTTATTTTTTTAAGTTTATACAGCCTTATGATAAAGAAACGAATCAGCATTTTATATAGAATACAGCTCACTTAATCAAAAATCGATCGGACCGTGAAATTAATTTTTTTAAAATGCATTTTATTTAGAAAAATAAATTATACAGGTTGGGTCATAAAAATGTTACGTGTATGAACTTTTCCTGTAACACTTGTGGAAAAATTTCGTAAATGTTTAATAGACCATAGACATACGATTTTTTTAAGTATCCCGGGGGATCTTTTGAAAAGTAAACCAAGAATATATTAATATATAAATACACACGTCAAAAGAGAACTGATAAATGGACCTTTTATTTCAAAAAGATATCTTGAAAAGTTTAATTTAAAATAAAATTTCCTGCTGACGTTTTTGTCCTTGGCACTTAAGATTTAACAATTTTGCTTTTTTTATTTAGATTTGCGGTGTACTTGTCGTCGAATATTAGTTAATATAAATTAATTTACAGAATGCTAGAGTTATTGTTTATTATTAACAAAATATAACATTATGCGATGTAAACTTGTATTTGTTGTATTATCTAAATGACGAATCTTAAAGTGTTTTCTAGTTATAGGTGTAGTTTTAAATGGATTTAAAATTTAAAGCCTTGTTAATCTTTGCGTAACTAGAGCCTACATTTATTATGAGATATGATGCGTATACAATTTACATATACAAAGCAAAGTTTAGCATAAAATCGGCATTCTTATAAAGCATGAAAAAACGTAAATCATGACGCAATATATTATTATGAACAAATCATAAACAAATTTCCTATTTTGAATATTCAAATGGTGATTTATGAAAATAGAGACCTCTTTTTAAAAAAGTCCAATATGACTTATATTGTCAAGATCTTTTTCCCCGTATAACATCATTATTTACTTTTATTATTATTATTATTATTATTATTATTATTATTATTATTATTATTATTAATTTTTGTTTTGAGATGGTTTATTAAACCTAAACAGAGAAATTGCTCGGTGGTAAGAATATATTTTCTAAAAGGGCCAAGGTGCTCTTAATAATAATAATATTAACAATAATAATAATCTTTATTGTCTAACAGAACAGGTTTCAATTACAAGACAATGTGACATAGAAAAAAGAAAAAAAAATAGTAAAAAAAAAGATTAATAAATCATTCTGAAATAGAAAATGGTAAACTTCAGTAATTTAACGTTTTTGTAATAGTTTGAGTTTTGTTGCATTTGTAAACTGAGTGGAGGACAGGCCGAATACATCAATGTGATTGCAAGTATTATTGAAAATAAACATTGATTGATAAATTGGTGTTTTAATTAAAAGGTTTGTTGAAGGAGTAGGCAGATGCAAGACGGGAGATGATCTGACAGTACGTGTTTGTGAAGTTTATACAGTATAGTAGGATAGGGCAATCGATGAGCGACATGCACACTTTGAACAAGAACTACATGAACAAGTAATATCTGCGATTGAGAAGTGATGGTATCTGAAATCTTAACAAAAGAGCCTTTTGATCAACGCCTCTAGGGGGATATGTGCCAACTTTCTTTGAACGTTTTTTAGGAGATTAATGTACTTGTGGAAAATGGGGTGCCATATAATGGCACTATATTCTAGTTTGGATCGCACGAAACTATAATAAAGGGATTTCAATGTTTGAATATTTGTAAAATCAGTCGAATTTCTTATGATGTATCCAAGCATCTTCATTACACTACTGTAAGTATTACTAAGGTAAAAAGTAAAGGAAAGCTCCAAGTTCTCTAAAAGTGTCACACTGCTTAATAACTGTGTTATCAATGCTATAGTTGAAGCGAATAAAGTCTACCTTATTTATCAATGTCATGGCGAAGTATTTGCTTATGTTCACGTTCAGGGGCAAGTTGTTAATTTTGCACCACTTTTCCAGAGTGCTTAGGTCTCTCTGCAATAACAGGCAGTCAAATAAATTACTTATTAGTCTGAATACTTTTAGGTCGTCTGCAAAAAGCAGTATATTGCTGGACATATTATAACTTATGTCATTGATGAAGATTAAAAACATTAAGGGGACTAGATTGATACCCTGAGGAGCACCACTAGTGGCTTTGAATTTAAATGATTGATATCCGCGATTCCGCGAATCTAAATATACTGTACGCGATCTACTAGATAGGACTCGAGGAATAAAACAAGTTGTTGGTTAAAACCTAATTGAGATAGTTTACGTAATAAAATGGAATGGTCAACTCTGTCGAAGGCCTTTGAAAAATCAGTGTAAATGGTATCAACTTGCTTGCGATTATCCATAGCCTGTCAACGTATTGGGTGAAGCAGGCGAGATTTTTTTGCTGTACTACAGGCATTAAAGAAGCCTCTTGGTGTCCATCTCTTCTTTTAGGTCTGACAGTTTTCTTTTTCTTTTTACTTAGACATCTTACTAACAGCAACATGTATGAGACACAAAAAATCTTACTCTACACTCAACGGCACAATAAAATGAACTGGGTAAGGGTATTTATGTATTTAAGTCTTGTGAGTGCATCGATAGACCATAAAATAAGACCTATCAATACTACCAATACTAGAATAAATAAATGAGTTAACTACCGTGCGAGTAAAAATTATTTGCATCAAAGACGGCTTGGATTAAAAAACGTATGGCTTGGTTTAGATCACAATGATATGGGGACGATATATCTAACCAAATCTAGGTTAAAATTTTGTCAAATTTATATTATGACATGATATGCCAAACTAATGAGTAATAAAATAAGTAGACAAATACAAATTTATTTTTGTTGTTTATAAAATTAACAAAGTAAGAATATACAGGAAGAAAAAAGAAAATAATTACATAAATTGCTGAAATTGGCCTCCGCCATGCTCCAAGCATAAATTCACACGTCTCTTCATATTTTCGAAAGTGTTGACCAGCATCTCTGGAGAAATGTTAACACATTCTTGGATAATCCTTTCTTCTAATTGTTCTAAATTTGCAACTGGTGTTTTAAAAATAGTGTTCTTTAAATGAGGAAAAAGAAGTAATCCATAACCGTTAAACAAGGTGATCTAGCTGCGAATTCAATGTCTGATCGAAAACTATTCAATCTGTCGTCGAAAATTTTGCGTAAGTAGTTAATCAGTGGCGGCTCGT
Source organism: Polydrusus pterygomalis (assembly GCA_963969555.1). Classification (NCBI taxonomy): domain Eukaryota; kingdom Metazoa; phylum Arthropoda; class Insecta; order Coleoptera; family Curculionidae; genus Polydrusus; species Polydrusus pterygomalis. The sequence goes on along the minus strand of OZ018384.1, from coordinate 33,795,442 downwards.
GACTAGCGAGTCAGGGGGGGCGCTGGCTTTAAATAAAAAAAATGTAAAATGTCTATTATTTTCAAAAGTACGTGTCTGTTGTCAACTTTCTCGTTGTGAATCAGCATCAGCATAAGCACTACTTAAACAAGTTAAAATATTAGTTTGTCCTAACATCTCAAAACTTCCCACATTATGACGATGTTTTGCACTATTTTCATGTTTTTTTATTTTCTCTGAAAGATGTTTTAAGTCCTGCACCCCATTTATAGTCCGATTATCATCCCCGTCAAAAAGAAGACATACGAAACAAAAAAAAAAGAATTTTTGTTCTCACAACCGCATATCCAGGATTTTTTATTATATATTTCTTTGTCAAACTTACGCGTAAACTGTGGCTTACTTTTACATTTGCACTTGTACTATGTTCAATTTCTAGTGGCCGCCCTGCATTTTTTAAATTAATTTTTTCACTTAAGTTCAGAGAACTAAACACAAGCTTCTGTAAATCACTGACCTTCATATTACACGACATTTTCCAACAACAACAATGTAACTAATAAATCAAATCAAAACAAATAAACAAAACGTTAGTGCCTAGCGGCATCGACAGGTCGCCTCGCCAGAGTACATAATATATTGATTATTCTACCGTGGCATCGCGAACAGCTGTTGTTGGGCGCGGAAAATTGGAGCTCATCGTGGCCGCTCGTTGTGCGATGTGTAGGTGACGACACGCCTCTGTCGTCATGGCAACTCATCGAGAAGCCGCGTTGAATCGGGACGCATAATCGGTCGCCCGCCCGCGCTTAGTATAAAAAACATTGAGAGCGCTTGTTTATGAGTATAACCTGCCCGTTGGAATAGGGCTATGTTTGGTTTGAATTTATGCCCGCGCTTAGTATAACCTACCCGCTGGAATAGGGCTATGTTTGGTTTGAATTATTTTAATGGATTGCTTACATAGATTGCTTTATTGGTTTTTTAAGTAAAGTATTTTTGGATTCTGTTTGAAATAATTGCAGGGAGGGCGGCGCCCCAGAGCCCTTCATTAACGAGCCGCCACTGTAGTTAATAGTTTCGGAGGCTGTATGGGCGGTTGCACCGTCCTGTTGAAAATATCCAAAACGTAGTTCGTCGTCAAGTAATTGCTCCACAAATGAATTCCAAATATTGTCTCTATACCGCTGTGCTGTAACTATGTCATGGAAAAAAATAGGACCAACAATTCTTCTTCGGGAAACAGCTAACCAGACACCAATTTTTTGAGGGTGCAATGTGGACTCTACAAAAAAACGGGGATTTTCACTACTCCACATGCGTGTATTCTGAAAATTCACATAACCGGAGAGGTGGAACCAGGCTTCATCCGAAAAAAATGTCAGGTCTAATAAATCATTTCTTTCCAATACATTTTGGGTAAACCATTGAGAGTAATTCCTGCGTCTTTAAAAATCTACGGCTTGTATTTCTTGGAATACTTGCACTTTAAATACATTTAGCTGCTTCTTAAGAGTATTCCTGCATGTTCCATAAGATCTTCCCACTTCTTGGGACAGGCGTATTTTGCATTATTTCACGAACGTTTGCAACAAGTTCTTCTGTTCTTACAGATGCTCTCCCTGCTCCTTTTTTGTGTTGTATAGAACCTGTTTCCCTAAACACAGCCACGGTTCTTTTCAGGCAATGATAAAAATCCCCAGCAATAAAAGCAACGTTAGGAAAATGTTCGTGAAAATCGTCCATGCACAAACCCGGATTGTATTGCCACTCACAATTTACTCTAACCCCGTTTCGAAAATACGCTTCAACTATGAATGTTTTGTGCTGTTCCGTAAAGCCCATTGTGTGAATTGTTTAAGAAATTGGTAAAATTAGCGATGAATCAAATTACTTGTAACGAATGTCAAAGATGACGGAATAATTGCTGGATTGTTAATTTAGGTAGTTACTGACACCCAACAGGTATTAAGTTATATGGCTAAGCATTACGTCCTTAGATGCAAGGCCCTCTTTGATGCAAATAATTTTAGCTCGCATGGTCGGTACATGAAATGTAAAATACTTAAAATAAATGCGCGTTCCATCCCAAATGAAGTTCCAAATAATACTGAATACTAAATTTCTGTCGATGAAGCAGTGTTGCCAACTTCGTGTAAACTTTAATAGTACAATTACTTTAAAAAATATAGTACAATGAAGATAATTATAGTACAATTTTTCACGAAGCAGTATCGGTCTATCCGTGTCAATTTATTAAATATTTTGCCGCCAAATACGGAATTGCTTTGTTAAAATTCTAAAGCACATACATACTAGGATTGTATTTTGGGATAGGTACCTACTGGAAATTATTGAAATTGAATCAATCAATATAACAATAATGTAATAAATACAAACCTGATATGGTACTTAATAAACGAAAAGTTCTCAGAGTGTGTTATAACTGTCAATACTTAATTGTAGTTAATAACTTTATCACAAAACATTATATAATTTAAACAGACCAAAAAATGCACAAGCACTATCTTACTTTTTATTCCGGTAGTGAAAGAATTCTTGGACTCCCCCGTACGGGGAGTCCCCGAGATCGTCGTCTATACCGACTACCGACGCGACAACAACCGATCCGTTTTTACTTTTCGGTGTTGCCAACACCAACTAAGTGGGAAATTGCATATTGAACATATTTAAATAACACACTTATGCTTGGCAATTTTTATTTTTAACAGAATTAGACATGATGCTTCTTTCGGTAAATATTTTTAATTATTTTTTCTTCGCAATTTATTTATCGCTAAAAAAATCGTGCAATTTGAAATTATAGTACAATATGCGTACTATATCAACTTTGTAAGTACATAGTACACGGAGACTCAATTATAGTACAAATACTATAATTATAGTACGGTTTGCAACATTGCGATGAAGCGAGGCGATGAGGTGATTTTGTTAAACGTGGCCAACGCAAATAATCCCCTCTCTTTAACCCATACGTTGTACACCAGGGTAGCACTGAATAATCTTTTGTCCTTATTGCGGGCGTCAAAACATATTATTTTCTCTCTCTTACTCACATAAAATGCTCCTGTCGCTTTGAGTGTACCAGTACGGTATAATGTCCGTAATGTTATACTTATTATTTAATGCAAACCTATTTTTACAATTTATAGAATCTTAACAACATTTTTAATTATTTGAGTGTTAATCATTATCCATGTAAGTAAGGTTCTTAAAAAAACACAAAGATTTTTATACCGAATATTTTTATGGTAGATTTAATCTAAAAAGAAATAATTAATATAAGAAACAAAGCTTTGCGTCTTGTGTCAGCATTTTTCAATTTAAGCCTCATTTTTAAAAATGAGCGCAAGGATTTTAATACCGATTATTTTTATGGCCTAGCATTAATTTAAAAAGGAATAATTATTATTATAAATAACAATGCTTTAGTTCTTCTGTCAACATTATTAAATTTAAATTTAAGATGTATTTTATTATTACCATCAGAATAAGTCGCATAGCTCTCTGCGTGGGTATATTCCCAAGGCAAAACATCTACCACATTTAAAGTTAGCTTCAAAAGCGAGAATTTAGCTGACGTAACTATATTTTCCAGTCCACTATATACCTAATTTGGTCCAAATAAAAATAATTTCTATTATTGGAATGTTATAAATTTTTTTCCACTTTTTTTACAACAAATCAATTAAAATGAATGCCTAAAATAGGCCGTTTTGGCCAACTCCAACTGACAATGGTATTTTATGTGGGTATGAGAGATCGACGTGACCAACGCATGGTAAGTCGATCCCACGGTTGAAAAGAGAGGATCATTGGTGCTGGCGAAATCAGCTCGAAAGAAATTCAGACAATATTTATTAATAAAAGTAGAGTAATCGCGATTTATATCGACGAAAAATATTCTTGGCTAGCGGACTTTAGAGTATGAAAAGACCTGCATTTTCCATTGAAGTACACAGGGATGCCAAAAACAATGGACTCCCTGGAGCCGAGTACACATTGACAGCTGTTTCGTCCTTGTTAGGAACTCATCAGAATGCCACAACTCAAAGCAACTCCACTGATAACACTGCAGCGCATTTAAACCCTGCTTAATAAAATAGCAAGTAGTAAATAAGCCGCAACGCCATCACGTTGGAATCAACAACAATGCAAAATACAGGTGCAGCAACATTTCCCCAGAAAATGGCCTCGTAATGATATCCAAATACTATTAAATTATGTAGACGGACTACCGATGGGCTCATCTCTCTCGCCAATAATCGCCAACATTTACATGGAATGGTTTGAATCCAAAGCAATGGAACAGGCAAAGAAGAAACCAAAAATTTGGCTGAGATATGTGGATGACACCTTCATTATTTGGAATGGAACCGATGACGAACTAAGAGATTTTCTAAATCACCAACAATCAAATTCACCATGGAGAAAGAAGAAAACAACCAATTACCGTTCCTAGATGTCAACGTGAAGAAAAATGGCAACAATATCCAAACTTCAGTATACAGAAAACCTACGCATACAGGTCAGTATCTTAATTTTACATCAAATCACTCAAGCAATACGAAACATGGCATACTTAAAACCCTCGTGGATAGAGCAATTACAATCTGTAACTCGGAAGAAGCACTTAAAAAAGAAACTCACCACATCAAGACCGACCTCAACAAAAATGGCAACAAGATTAGTTGACACAATATTGAAAAATCGTAAGAATCGACCCAACGCGCAAGAAGCAAACAGAGAGGCACAACCAACACTGAATATTCCGTATGTCAAAGGAGTATCTGAAAAAGTACGAAGACTAGGACAACGATATAACATCAACACCGTATTCAACTCGAGGGACACCCTAAGAAGCCACCTGACGAAGACAAAGCCTACAAGTCAAAAAGATAGGAAAAACTGCGTCTACCAGATCCCCTGCGAATGCGGCCAATCTTATATAGGTGAGACATTAAGACCACTAGAAACAAGGATTAAAGAACAGAAAAACAATACGTTAAAAGGAGATACCGAAATGTCAGGTGCAGCTGACCATGCCTGGAAACATGGTCACCATATCATGTGGTCAGAAGCTGAAATCCTACATAAGGAACCACACTGGAGGAAAATAAAGTTCGAGGAAGCTGCTGCTATTCACCAAAACCCAGGCTGCTTTAGTAAACCATCATTAGACATAAGAAATATCTGGAAACCTTTGTTAGATAGATGTAATCTTAGGATAAGATCGCGTGCCAACTGAGCGCTTGACTGCACCCACCTCAGTTATGCTTCAGCACCTAGCTAGTATAAATAGTCCTGTAGTTACTTTACTTATTTAGTATTCACCTGAAGACGACTGGAGATAAAGTTGAAACGTAGTGATTTAAAACAAATAAAGACAATGCCAAATAATAAGAGGGCCCAGTCTATTTGGTTGCCACAGTGAATCTTTGCCCGTGCGTCATCAATCAACGATCAGGACTCGACGTGGTTAATAACTCTGCATCCTTGTTTATTACAGTAACAAGTTTGAATAAAAGTATAAAAGAACGTCTCCAAAATTCCGCAATAATATAACGTGCTAGACAAGGATAAAACTATGAACGTCAGTTAATTACTTTCTTTATTTGTTTAGTTGACAACCGTTGTATTTTAGAACGTCATTGTCAACCTTATTTTGATCTGCCAATCTAATTCGTATTTTGTAAATCTGTGTGCCTTAGAACTGTTCCTGTTTCTAAAAATAGTTCTTTTTAGAGGTAATTATACCCACCATCTGTTTTGGCGGTAAGTATTTATGGATTTTTATAATAACTAATTTATTTATTTTAAATATTCTAACCGTGAAAGTTCTTTGAAACGTTTACGGCAGTGGCTAAATTCCCTTAAATGAAAGGATGTTAAAAATTTGACTTTTGCGATTTTAATAGTCAATAAAACACCAAACTTTTGTAGATTTTAAAATAGTATTAAATGTATAAACATTTGTTTGTCAATTTCTTTTAGATAATAGAGAATGCCGGGCAAAACTTAAAATAAATAATAATTTTTCGTGATATTATGTAGGTACGTCAAACGGTAGGCAGGCGCGTCCATTTTATGAACTTAACTTAGTTTTGACTTTTTTCGTCTCGTAATTTTGATTTGATTCATACGATTTTGATGACGTAAAAGTGATGACGCACGGGAAAAGAACCACTGTGGCGACTTTACATTAATTCGTAGATATTCGTTTTCCTGAAACACAAATAAAATTGTTGCGACTTACAGCAAGATGGCTTTAACTTTTTATTTAAAGCGAAGTTAATAATAGCTTTGTGCTACATAACACTTTTTTATATTAATGTCGAGAAAATAGAAAGTTGTAATTAATTTTCGCTATCTCCATAATCTCACGTGAACCAATTTCTTTTACAGTAAAATATAAATTCAGTACACTTGCCCCGGTATATTTGTAATGGTGAAATTACTAACCAGATAAATGACCACGATAATTATCGAAAAAATATCGATATGAAAATTATTCCGTTGGTAGCACTTTAATATACAACACATAAGTACATTTAAAAAAATGTAAATAACAAAAAAAATTGTCAAGTTGTACAGAGAACATACCGTATTGGGAAGTCTGAAGTTACAGGGCGTAAGGTTTTAGCCGTAACAGCATAACCCTTTTACACCTTGTATACTTTTATGTTTTCAGTCTTAAATTAGAGAAATCGTCCATGATATAAATTACCATAAAACATAAAACTATGTTACTCCGACACTGGTAGACACGAGGCTCAAAATTTACTGGTGTGTTTGTATCGACAATCAACATGACATGTTATTAAATATTATATGTGATAAGAAGAGACAGAATAGTAATCAGGATAATCTAGCACACGATATGGACAAGCTCGATACTGTGAATATAGCTGGATTGTCAGATTTAACAGATAATCAGCTTTATCAAGATTTCTATAAATATACTATTAGGTCAATAGGTTCGCGAATTTACTTAAAACGATTGATATTATTATACCGTGCGAGCAAAAATTATTTGCATCAAAGAGGGCTTGGATCAGGGGGGCGGCTAGTACATAAGAGCTGCAGAGCTGCAGAACCCCCAAAATTTTCACATTATTTGACTATTTTTCTAATATAATTATTATATTTCTAAAATTATTGGAACAGCAGTATATTTTCGGTCGGGTGTTGGTATAATAGGCCTTCAAATCGCGTAGGTGTGTTGAGTATGACGCCGTCGCCGAAGCCCGCATTTCACAGTCGGTCAAATGAAGTTATTGGCATTGTTGCGCTGCTAAATTGCAACACGACGTAGCTGGGACGCTAACAAGCTCTGTGCTCGGCTAGGAACCCCTTCCTTCGCCCCGTACCGCACTTGCTCATGGGTTTAGATAGCGAAATTTAAGCAGAAATAGAGCTGCAAAACGTGCAGTACAATTCCCGACGGCGGGCTTAGCGTTGGTTGCGTGTTCGCGGTCGCATTTATTTATTTAGTTTAGAAGACGCCAAACGGATGAGCGGGAGGTTATGGTCGTGTTTGTTTTTTGTTTTTCTTTTGTAAAAACGTTGGACTTACGCTTTTTAGCTATTTTTTCGTAGACATTGTAATTTTTGCCAAACCAAACTTGGCAATTTTTTACTTTTTATAATAGACACGTGATCTAGAGACTGTAAAAAAATAGCGTTTTTTATACCATATCGGCAGAACTCACAAACTTTACTGTCACTAGCCGCCACTGGCTTGGATTAAAAAACGTGGGGCTTGGTTTAGATCACAATGATATGGGGACCATATATTTAACCAAATCTAGCTTAAAATTTTGTCAAATTCATATTATGACATGATATGCCAAACTAATGAGTAATAAAATAAGTAGACAAATACAAATTTATTTTTGTTGTTTACAAAATTAACAAAGTAAGAATATACAGAAAGAAAAATAATTACATAAATTGCTGAAATTGGCCTCCGCCATGCTCCAAGCATAAATTCACACGTCTCTTCATATTTTCGAAAGTGTTGACCAGCATCTCTGGAGAAATGTTAACACATTCTTGGATAATCCTTTCTTGTAATTGTTCTAAATTTGCAACTGGTGTTTTAAAAATAGTGTTCTTTAAATGAGGAAAAACGAAGTAATCCATAACCGTTAAACAAGGTGATCTAGGTGGGAATTCAATGTCTGATCGAAAACTGATCAATCTGTTGTCGAAAAAATTGCGTAAGTAGTTAATAGTTTCGGCGGCGGGAGTAATTCCTACGTCTTTCAAAATCTGCGGCTTGTATTTCTTGGAACACTTGCACTTTATAAGGAAATAAATTTTGCTGCTCCTTAAGAATAGTCCTGCATGTTCCATAAGATCTTCCCACTTCTTGGGACAGGCGTCTTATACAATTTTTTGGCGTATTTGCATTATTTCACGAACGTTTGCAACAAGTTCTTCTATTCTTACAGATGCTTTTCCTGCTCCTTTTTTGTGTTGTATAGAACCTGTTTCCCTAAACACAGCCACGGTTCTTTTCAGGCAATGATAAAAATCCCCAGCAATAAAAGCAACGTTAGGAAAATGTTCTTGAAAATCGTCCATGCACAAACCCGGATTGTATTGCCACTCACTATTTACTCTAACCCTGTTTCGAAAATACGCTTCAACCATGAATGTTTTAAGCATTACGTCCTTAAATGCAAGACCCTCTTTGATGCAAATAATTTTTGCTCGCACAGTATATCTGAAAAACGTAAACAGGGCATGTTACGGGTGGAGGGATATATTATGTACTGTACCGAGTTAAATAAACGGGAATAAACTATTTATATTTAATATTATATTGAGATTTGAACCGAACACTACGACAACAATATATATTTTCTGTCCCCATTATTTCCTTAGCCCAAGATCGGTGACGCAGACTATACGATATGTTTTATTTAAAGTTGATACTTACACGTAGCATTTTTATGATGCAACCTGTATAATATATTTTTTCTAAAAAAAATGCATTTATTTCAAAAAAATAGATGACCGTAGGTTTGACATAAAACCTACAAATGTTTAATTACACAATAATAACATATTATTTAACTTCATGTACCGGATGGTCAAATAAGCAAGAACGTCGGCTTTATCTCGGAAACCATTAATCGTACAACTTTCGGAAAGATTTTTTATGAGTAAAGTGGTCAAGAGAAATTGCTGAAAATTACTTTTAAGTTCCTCATTTCGCCGCAAGGGGGCACAATTAAAAATTGTTTTTTTAAATTTTAAATTTCTCCGAAAATTCTCATATTAAGGTATAACTCTGATTACATCATTGGAAAGCTTAGACAATTCTGCATCATTTTGGTTTAAGGCTCATTGGCGCACCGACCTTGATAAGAGTGGGAGAAGCTATTGAAAGTGTAAACATTAAAATCGCTGTAACTTCTAAACGACTTATCCGATTTTACTGAATTTAAGCTTGTTTGGAAGGGAAAAATAAGCATCTTCAATGGCCGTATCCAACAGTACACGATAGTGTTTAATAAAATTGCTAGAGGGCGCAATTTGTAATAATAACAGTTTTTTCGATTTTATCCCGAAAATTCAAATCATACGGTATAACTATGACCTCATAATCGAAAAGTAGATAAAATTTGCAAGAAACGATGTAAAGACCGCAGTTCGATATCATTGTTCGTTTCAGAGTTATTGCCAAAACAATAATTTTTAATACAAATTGCGCCCTCTAGCAATTTTATTAGAAACTATCGTGTACCATTAGATTCGACAATTGAAGGTACTTCCAAACAAGCCTAAATTTACTAAAATCGGATAAGTCGTTTAGAAGTTACAGCGATTTTAATGTTTACACTTTCAATAGCTTCTCCCACTCTTATCAAGGTCGGTACGCCAATGAGCCTTAATCCAAAATGATGCAGAATTGTCTAAGCTTTCCAATGATGTAATCAGAGTTATAACTTAATATGGGAATTTTCGGAGAAATTTAGTATTTAAAAAAACAATTTTTAATTGTGCCCCCTTGCGGCGAAATGAGGAACTTAAAAGTAATTTCCAGCAATTTCTCTTGACCACTTTACTCATAAAAAAATATTTCCGAAAGTTGTACGATTAATGGCTTCCGAGATGAAGCCGACGTCCTCGCTTATTTGACCACTCGGTACAGACAAACGCAAACCAAGCTAAATAAATTATTAACTGTACCATTACGACCTTTTCCATTAGGTTGTAATTAAAAAATAAAAACCGCAAACATAACTTTTCACTAAATAGAACTGTTCCTTATATCATAAATTTAAACCGTAATATCTTACCGACTTACTTATTCCGGACTATCTTATGAGATGCTGGAGTTGGAAATCGCGTTGTAATGAACATGGATTATTTATTAGAAAACTTGTTAAATATGTATTTCCAGGCTGGGAATTTGGGAAGACTGAGGTATATTTGTTGGTTTGAAGTAGCGCAGCCAGAATCTCGTATAAGGATGGGGGAAAGGGGTTAAAAAAAAGTATTAAACAAACGATAATATATTATGGAAAAAAATATGTTTATTTTGATATGGATTAGGTAACTGATCGGTATGAAATAAACAGTAAATGTTTTTCTAAATTGTCGTATACGCATGTGGTGCAAAATTAACAACTTGCTTCTGAACGTAAGCAAATGCTTCGCCATGACATTTATAAATAAGGTATACTTTATTCGCTTCAACTATAGCATTGATAACACAGTCATTAAGCAGTGTGACACTTTTAGAGACCTTGGTGTGGTTTTCGACCCAAAGCTTTCCTTTACTTTTCACATCAGTAATACCTACCTACAGCAGTGCAATAAAGATGCTTGGATACATTATAAGAAATTCGGCTGATTTTACAGTAGTACAGTAGTACAGTAGTACAGTAGTTTCGTGCGATCCAAACTAGAATATGGTGCTATTATATGGCACCCCATTTTCCAAAAATACATTAATCTTCTAGAAAACGTCCAAAGAAAGTTTGTCAAATACCTTTCCTTTAAGGAAGATGGCACATATCCCCCTAGAGGCATTGATTAAAATGCCCTTTTAATAAGATTTCAGATACCATCGCTTCTCAATCGCAGATATTACTTGTTCATTCAGTTCTTGTTCAATGTGTGCAGGTCGCTCATTGATTGCCCTATGCTACTATCCTGTATAAACTTCCATGTTCCCTCACGCACTGTCAGATCCTCTCCCGTCGTCCATCTGCCTACTCCCTCAACAAACTTTTTAATTAAAACACCAATTTATCAATCGATGTTTATTTTTAATAATACTTGCAATGACATTGATGTATTTGGGCTGTCCTCAATTCAGTTTACAAATGCAACTAAACTCAAACTATTACAACAACGTTAACTTACTGAATTTCACCATTTTCTGTTTCAGAATGATTTATTAATCTTTTTAAACCTAATATTATTTTTTTCTATGTCACATTGTCTTGTAATTGGAACCTGCTCTGTTAGACAATAAAGATTATTATTATTATTATTATTATAACCTTTCCTAGTTCAAGAGAAATTAATTGATGCCTACAGTGATAAGTATATTATTTTGTACTAAAACTTTAAAACGTTAAAAGTATTGGTAATTTCAACTATTTTAATGTGCTCCTTGACGTCCATGAACTATTATTTTTTAATTCGTTACAGATATCATCTTCTGTTAATTTTTTTTTATGATCGAGCACAAGCACCATAGGAAAAATCCTTTAAGGCGCTCTGGGAGCGGTGCGTGTGCGAAGAAAGCGATTTACGTTTTTCTTGAATCGTTGGAGGTTATATTCGGTTGGAAACACGGTCTCAGAAAGGCCGTTCCACAAAGATGACGTCCTCCAAATGAAAGAGTTCTGAAACAATGATGTTCGGGGTGTACTAAGTTGAACCACATAGGGATGGGCGGCAGTGGTTCGTCGTGTGTTTCTGCTATGCATTACTCTAGGTGGAATCGAGCAGGCAATATCTGTCGAACACTTGCCATGGAAATATCTGTAGAAAAGAGTCAAATCACCAACCTGTCTTCGATGTTCTAAGCTGTCGAGGTTCTTAGTCAGCTCGTGGTCGCCGATTAGACGAACGGGTCTCCTTTGGATGGAATCCAACAACCGAAGGGTATGCTTCGGTGCAGAACTCCAGATATGAGAGCAGTATTCCAGTGATGGTCGAATCTGGGCATTATAGAGTGTCAAAAGTTGTTGAGGTGTATACAACTTTTAGGTACGGAAAAGTATACCGAGCTTCTGAGAAGCTGCCCTGGCGATTGCCACAAGGTGATTATACCAAGACATATTTCCTCCCAGGTTGACACCCAGTAAATTAATAGACGAAGTCAGTGGAATTGCGTGTCCTGCCATAACGATATCGGGTTCTGCAATGTTAACCTTCTTAGAGAAAACTGCTGTCTGGGTTTTTTGAGCGTTTAATTCGACTTGGTTACTGTCACCCCAAGACAAAATTTCTTCCAGGTCTTTATTGAGGCGTGATACCTCATGTTGTCTGCGAAGATGTACGTCAGCAGCCGATGTTTGAGAATTCAAAGTAAAAGATGAGATAAGTGAGCTGTCGTCAGCAAAGCTATATATTGGATTTTCTGTTTTCGCTAGAAGGTCGTTAATGTACAGTAAAAAGAGAGCGGGTGATAATATGGACCCTTGAAGAACACCAGCATTAATGGTGAAGGTGTCTGAGAGAAACCCGTCAATCGCCACTTGCAGAGAATGGTCCTTGAGGAAGCTAGACAACCATGAACAAAATCGACCGGGCATACCATAATATTTTTTCTAAATGTACAATTCAGTAAGCTTGTAAGTTGCTGCAAAGGTGACTTGGATAACTGTTTATCGTTAAAATATCATCACACATCATCCAAAACTATAATAAATCTTGGGCGTGATCTTAAAACGGTTCTTCTAAATATTGAGACAAAAAGCTTTTGATGCGGAAATGTCCGCCATATTTCAAGTCTATGTTATCCGCTATATCGGAATATTCGAAGAAAAAAAGCATGTCGAATTGAAATCATATGACGATAAAAATAAAAATCTTTTCGAACGTGAAATAGACAATGATAACCTACAAACATTTCATGTATTTCCGAGTTACATCATCGGCGAGATATAAGTAGATCGCGTTCTGAATTCGTCTTTTACGCTTTTTAGAAATGCGTTACGTAATACAACAAAACTGTTTCTAATAATAATCATTATTATGGTATCGGTCGCTTGACTGGAATACAAAAACATTTAGGAACGTCGTTGACCGCTGCCGTTGGTTATAAAACGAGACGGAGTCTGGCAAGTGAACAAGGAAATAAAGTGTTTTGGGTAGGGCTGGGCGATATTGAAATTCCAATATCGAATATTGATATTAAAAAATATCGATATAGTCGATATATCGATAAATATCGATAATATCGAGATATCGATATTTAATTTTTTAAATATCGATATATCGATATTTTATTTTTAAATATCGTTATTCGATATATCGATAATATATATTATCGATAAAACGTAAAAACATTATCTAATAAATACAGTGCCACCAGTAAAGTCCGCATCATATGGGATTTTTTTTTTATTAATAGCTTTATTCAAAATTTGACTTTGGCATCAAGTTCTGCTTCGATCGAGATAAAAATTAAGCAAAAAATAGTTGTCACGTGATTCGCATTATCTGTCAAATTTTAATTTTTTCCAAAAAATAATTTGAAAAAATCGAAAAAAGTTATTTTGCAAAATAAGACTCAACACAACCTACATAAAACTTCCCAGATTTGACAAGGGTTTATTTCAGATACATTTTCTTTAAAGTAGCTCCATAATAAATGTTTGTTTTTTTACTAAAACGTTATTATGGCATAGCTTAATAATAAATTATAATATGGGGGTTTTAAATTAAATCATTGAAAATCGATAAACTATACGTTCTTAAACTAAAATTTATTTTCCACTTAAAAACATTTTACTGAAGACACTGTGTTCTTTTTTCTCTTAATATTAAGGTGTATTACTTTCAGACACAAACTACATTTTCAAAAATACTTATTTTATGAAGTTACCTTATACAGGGTCAAAAACAAATAAACTTTGTATCTCATGAGACCAAATTTTAATAGCCCAATTTTGATTTTGTAGAAAAACACACATTTAATATGGCGCTGCTTGAAAGAAAAATCTGAAATAAAGCATTGTCAAAACTAAGAAGCTTTATGTAGGTTGGGTTGAGTCTTATTTTGCAAAAGTGGTGCAATTTACAAAATATAGTTAAACAATCAAAATATCTTATGCAGCTGAAATTTTGCATGTGGGCTAGAAACTGCATTTAATAAAGCTTTTTCTAATAACCTTTTTCGATATTTTCAAAAATAACCCCTTTTTTGAATTATTTTTTGGAAAAAATTAAAATTTGACAGATAATGCGAATCACGTGACTACTATTTTTTTTTGCTTAATTTTCATCTCGATTGAAGCAGAACTTGATGCCAAAGTCAAATTTTGAATAAAGCTATTAATAAAAAAATCACATATGATGCGGACTTTACATTGTACACTGTGGGCCAAATTTATTTGGAACCCAATTTCACTCACTTTTGCTATATATGTCGGATTTTGGTGGTATTTTGCGTAAATATTAAAGGGGCCTTTCCCCAATTGTAGAACAAATATCCAATCACTATGTACAGGGGGAGCCAAGTAACAAGAAATATTTGTAATCATTGCCTTTAGGGCTGTTGCAAAATTAAATTGTTTACTCTAAAACTACAAAAATTATTTGAAATTATTAAGAGACTATCGGAAAAGAGGCTCTGAAAAAATTGTTCTAGAAACTTTAGTTTTTTTATTATTTTCGAAACTTTATTAAATAATATTACCATATATACAGCTTTATTAAATATCAAGTTAACAGAGCAAAAATACGTAAATAATTGGATGTCGAGTTACCTATGAAACAAAAGAAAAAATGCCCTTGACAACAGTATGTAAATATTAGTAACAGTGTATTAAATTTATTTCAAAATGGTGTACTCGTATTTGTCATTTGAAGATAAAATCTTAATTTCATCTCTAAGAGTCAAAGGTTATGGTGCAAAAAAGATTATTAAAAGTTACCCAGAGCGTAATTGGAAATTAAGTACCGTTAATTATTTTCTACGGCATTTACTCGAGACCAATGGTTCATTCCAAATGAAGCCTGGAAGAGGAAGAAAGAAAACTGGTAGAAGTATCGAAAACGTTGAAAGAGTTAGGACAATTCTTAATGCTGTCGAACCCGGTAATACGATAAGTTCAAGAAAAATGACAAAAACGACTACTATTAAAAGATCATCGGTAAGAAGAATTATTAAAATTGATTTGAAGTTTCGACCCTTTAAAAAAATATACTATCACAAATTTTCAAATGATGATAAGAATAAAAAAGTGGAAAGATGTCAAGCATTGTTAAGAAGATTTAGGCGACGCGATGATATTGAAAGAATTTGGTTCTCAGATAAAAAAAGTTTTTTCTTTGCCCCAACCAAAAAATGCTCAGAACAACAGGATATATTCTAATGTACAAAGAAAACCGGAGATACCACTGGAACATCATCTGGTTCCCAGAGATCATTTTTCTAAGTCAGTTATGGTTTCTTTGGCTGTATCGATGCTAGGAAAAACTAAAATTTATTTTATTGGCTCAGGAGTAAAAATTAATTCCGAAGTTTATCAACGGGACATTTTAGATGGTATGCTTCGAGAAATAGAAATAGTTAGCGACAACTACACATTGCAGCAAGATGGCGCACCAAGCCATACGTCAAGAAGTACTGTAAGATACCTGCAGGAAAATTGTCCTGATTTTATTGAACCAAACATGTGGCCTCCAAATAGCCCGGAGTTAAACCCCGTCGACTATAACATTTGGGAGACATTAGAGGGAAAAGTTTATGAAAATACTCGGATTAATACGATTGATCAGCTTAACGAGAGGATAGTCTACTGTTGGCAACAATATAATCAAGAAATTATTAATAACTCAATTGGATAATGGCGCCGAAGACTTCAAGCTGTTGTAGATAATCAAGGTGGTCATATTCATAATAATTTCTTGTAAAATGATTGAAAAATATTTTTTTTTATTACATTTTTGCTCTGTTAACTTGATATTTAATAAAGCTGTATGGTAATATTATTTAATAAAGTTTCGAAAAAAAATACGTGTTTAATACAAAACCTAAAGTTTCTAGAACAATTTTTTTAGAGCCTCTTTTCCGATAGTCTCTTAATAATTTCAAATAATTTTTGTAGTTTTAGAGTAAACCATTTAATTTTGCAACAGCCCCAAAGGCAATGATTACAAATATTTCTTGTTACTTGGCTCCCCCTGTACATAGTGATTGGATATTTGTTCTACAATTGGGGAAGGCCCCTTTAATATTTTCACAAAATACCACCAAAATCCGACAAATATAGCAAAAGTTATTCAAAGTGAAATTGGGTTCCAAATAAATTTGGCCCACAGTGTATATCAATATTTTCTTATGTGCCCTGTAAAACTCCGTACCATCATTTCAAGGGGAGACTCTAATTATGAAAACATGAAAAAAAAAGATTGAAGTAAATATTGGTCCTTAAATGTGTTATAAGGACGATATTGAAATTCCAATCGAATATTGATAAACTCGATATATCGATAAATATCGGTAAATATCGATAAATATCGATATTTTATTTTTTAAATATCGTTTATCGATATATCGATTAAAATATCGATATATCGAATTTTTGCCCAGTCCTAGTTTTCGAAGAATTTTATTGGTTTTCGATATGAATCTTGAACCTTAACAGACACAAAGGTTGAGGTCGAGTCACAGAGCTGCTCTTTTGTATAAAGTAAAACCTTAATAATTAATATGTTTAAACAAAATTTTATTTATGATATAAGTAGACCTCAATATAATAAAACTCAATACGAAACTCAAAAAACGCTTTGGTCAATCAGCCATCCACGTCGGCTGGACCCAGAAAAAATCCATTGACTTGAAGTAGTTCGTGTCGGCTAATAATTTGTTTTTCGGATTATGCTAATAGCCTAGTCTGGTGGCATGTGGATTAGGTGCAAACTTAAATGTTTTATTTTATTACTATTAACAGTATTTATGTTATTGTATCGTTTTAGAATAATAGCATATTTTAGTTATTGTAGGCCATACCCTTAAAAATACATGTTTCAGCATCTTATGTTGATAATTGTTGTGTAGGATTATCTTTGGATAAAACTGGTACTAATATGTTAGTAGGAATGATTTTGTAGAGAGTTCGATAATAATTTAAACTGAAATATTTTAACCAAATTAAAAATAAAACCTTCCAGGTGGCATGGCATTAATAACTAATAAATAATGCTATACTTAAATATCACACTTTAGATCAGGGTCATTAGATGCGATAATACATGACGTGTATTAAATTTAGAGTAGAATGTCCACTAGCTTTTATATACTTTTTACGAGGATAACTTCGTTCTCATAAATTTAATAAAAGTATGTCATAAATAAATAACATATAACTCATAACGACAAAAGCGTCATGACAATAAAATTTCTTCAACATAAATGCGAGTCATAATTTATAGTATTGTAACACGACATTATCTCATAACTAAATGTCAATAATAACTCATACAATTGTAACAATTCCCAAATAAATGTCGATCATAACTTATACTATTATGACAATATTGTATAAAAATATGTAATAATATAATAACAACAAGTCTCGTCTCATTAATAAATGTGTAGCTGTAAATATAACTATTATGCATACTAACTGTAACTGAATCATTGATGATGAAGTTCATCATCTTCATTTTTATAGTTCCGTCTCAGAGTTTCAGCATCACTTTTTTGTGTTTGACCAGAGAGGCCTTAAGACTCTTGGAGCAATTCATTACCAGTTTATTGAAATCAGTTAATAACTTTGTTACCAACTATTTTAAAATAAAAGCTTTCAAACCAAACACTTTAAATACATTGTTATTTTCAGTGGTATTTATATGTCATAATAATGGTTGATAAAATTTAAATGGAATATAGCAAAGTTAAAAAAACTTCTTTATTAATGTATTCCTTAAACTACGAGATTTGATTAAAACAAACGTTTCAGTTTTAGTGGGGTAATTGAAATTTACGGTATGCCTACTTATACCGTGCGAGCAAAACCTATTTGCATCAAAAAGGGCTTGGATTAAAAAACGTGAGGCTTGGTTTAGATCACAATGATATGGGGACGATATATCTAATCAAATCTAGGTTAAAATTTTGTCAAATTCATATTATGACATGATATGCCAAACTAATGAGTAATAAAATAAGTAGACAAATACAAATTTATTTTTGTTGTTTACAAAATTAACAAAGTAAAAATGGAATACTTGCACTTTATAAGGAAATAAATTTAGCTGCTTCTTAAGAATAGTCCTGCATGTTCCATAAGATCTTCCCACTACTTGGGACAGGCGTCTTATACAATTTGTTGGCGTATTTTGCATTATTTCACGAACATTTGCAACAAGTTCTTCTGTTCTTACAGACGGTTTTCCTGCTCATTTTTTGTGTTGTATAAAACCTGTTTCCCTAAACACAGCCACGGTTCTTTTCAGGCAATGCTAAAAAATCCCCAGCATTAAAAGCAACGTTAGGAAAATGTTCGTGACAATCGTCCATGCACAAACCCGGATTGTATTGCCACTCACGATTTACTCTAACCCCGCTTCGAAAATACGCTTGAACCATGAATGTTTTGTGCTGTTCCGTAAAACCCATTGTGTGAATTGTTCAAGAAATTTGAAAAATTAGCGATGAATTAAATTTCTTGGAACGAGTCTCAAAGATGACGGAATATTTGATTGATTGTTAATTCAGGTAGTTACTGACACCCAACAGGTATTAAGCTCTACGGGTAAGCATTACGTCCTTAGATGCAAGGCCCTCTTTGATGCAAATAATTTTTGCTCGCACGGTACCTACTTTAACTTATAAAAAAAACGTGTATAAAAGTGAATACTTGAAGGTCGTAGACAATGATGTTTCTTGAATGATGAAAGAGTTTTGGACTTCCATTGTCTTTATTTGTTTTAAATCACAACGCTCCCTATTAATGCCATCTTGGAACTATTAGAATGCTGCCTCAACAATTCCTACTTTCAAGAAAAGGATAGATTCTTCAACCAAGTAGACGGACTACCGATGGGCTCATCTCTCTCGCCAATAATAGCCAACATTTACATGGAATGGTTTGAATCCAAAGCAATGGAACAGGCAAAGAAGAAACCAAAAATGTGGCTGAGATATGTGGATGACACCTTCATTATTTGGAATGGAACCGATGACGAACTAAGAGATTTTCTAGATCACCTCAATAGCTTAACACCAACAATCAAATTCACCATGGAGAAAGAGGAAAACAACCAATTACCGTTTCTAGATGTCAACGTGAAGAAAAATGGTAATAGCATCCAAACTTCAGTATACAGAAAACCTACGCATACAGGTCAGTATCTCAATTTTACTTCAAATCACTCAAACAACACGAAACATGGCATAGTTAAAACCCTCGTGGATAGAGCAATTACAATCTGTAACTCGGAAGAAGCACTTAAAAAGGAAGCTCACCACATCAAGACCGACCTCAACAAAAATGGCTACCCCACAAAATTAGTTGACACAATATTGGAAAACCGTAAGAATCGACCCAACGCGCAAAAAGCAGACAGAGAGGCACAACCAACACTCAATATTCCGTATGTCAAGGGAGTATCTGAGAAAATAAGAAGACTAGGACAACGATACAACATCAGCACCGTATTCAACTCGAGAGACACCCTAAGAAGCCACCTGACGAAGACAAAGCCTATAAGTCAAAAAGATAGGAAAAACTGCGTCTACCAGATCCCCTGCGAGTGCGGCCAATCGTATATAGGTGAGACATTAAGACCACTCGAGACAAGGATTAAAGAACACAAAAACAATACGCTAAAAGGAGAGACTGAAAGGTCAGGTGCAGCTGACCATGCCTGGAAACATGGCCACCATATCATGTGGTCAGAAGCTGAAATCCTACATAAGGAGCCACACTGGAGGAAAAGAAAGTTTAAGGAAGCTGCTACTATTCACCAGAATCCAGGCTGTTTTAGTAAACCATCGTTAGACTTAAGAAATATCTGGAAACCTTTGTTAGATAGATGTAAGCTTAGGATAAGATCGCGTGTTAACTGAACGCATGACTGCACCCACCTCAGTTGTGCTTCGGTGCACCTAGCTAGTATAAATAATCTTGTAGTTACTTTACTTATTTAGTATTCACCTGAAGACGACTGGAGATTCTTACCAGTTGAAACGTTGTGATTTAAAACAAATAAAGACAATGGAAGTCCAAAACTCTTTCGTGTATAAAAGTGTTTATATAAGAAAAACATTAAGGGCTAATTTCAATGCTCAATTTTAGAACTATGCTCGCTCTGGTCCCTAGAGAATGAAATATTTTTAATCAAAAATTGAATTAAGGCAAAAAATTAATTTTATTTGCAAGCCATAGGTAGTAAACCCCTTAAAATAAATGTAGATTTAGTTAAATATTTCAAATTAAAAATTTTTAGATAGATTTTTAGAAATTTGAATTTGTAGTCATTTCTAAAGTCAGTTTGGGAGCTGAAATAATAATCTTACTTAATGCAGACTTCAAATAACAATAATTGTTTGAAAAATCTACATTGACACCAACACTTTTGGCAGTTTCTTGGCTCAGATAGTTTCTATGTTTAACAAGTTTTCTCTTATTATAAATCTTTATCTAATTAAGGCAAAATATTTTAAAATATATTATGAATTTGGTTTCCTATCAGTAAGTTATCAATTTTTTTTTTTTTACGCGTTCTAATTATAGGTACGCTATTATTTCAGAAAATAATGTATCGCGTTTGCATACAAAATGAAAACTATTTAGTTTCCTATATTGCCGACCTATTCAATAAAGATTTTTTTTAGGTAATTTGCCACAAACATGATATAATTTTTCCTACATTTTAATTTGTCTCGACCCGTTTTAACTACAAAGCCTTTTGACAAATGAAATGTTACCAACCTCCTAATTGTAAATAAAATTATAATCCCGACTTCTAAAACATGCTAATTCGTAAAATCGTTTTAAAAGATAAATAAAAAATATTTTGAAGGTGCCGATAATGTTTCTTTTTTCAAGCCGCAAGCACATAAAACAAATTTCGAACAAACAAGAGTAAACTCAATTGCAAGGAAAATATCACTCTTGCAAACACTTTGATTTATTTTGAAAAAACAGGTAAAAAATGGAATGTATTAAGTTTTTTTTTGTAGCGAGGATATCAATATCAATAAATCTGTCAATAACAAAAAAAAATTCTCAAGGGAGTAAAAAAATTATTTATATATACAGAAAAAAATGTTTATCATCCTAATGTCAAGCTGATAATCACTTTAAAAAGCATCCAAGTTTCAACCTTAACACATGGAAATCGTCCTACCCCGGTGCTAAATTATTCAATTAGCCTTTCTTATCTACTTCAACTTCAAAGGACGTCTTGCTTGAGATAGACAATAAAACCAAATTTGTTTAATGACTCAATGAAAAATGTAAACTATTCCGTTTCAAAGCGAGAGAAAAATTGTTTCCTTTATCAAGAAAGATCCGCGATCTAAATCCATCTCGCTATTTTAAAAAGATCCAGAAAGAACGTTGAAATATTGTCTCGTATCAAAATGGTAGGCGACTGGATTGTGTAGCTTAGATGGTTTTGATTTACACTTATTATTTACTGTGCCCTTAAGTGCGCTATTTAATCACTGAAACACTAAGGATTTTTGAAGAGTTTTATTTAATGAACAGCTAAGCAATGAGATAATGAAAGATTACAATAAGTGTTGCGAATAAAATACAAATTAAATAGTTTTCTAATAAGAAGAGAGATTGCCCCTTTTATCCTTACTTTAGGAAGGTGTTATTCCAGTAAGTTTAAAGAAACAATTTCCACTTAATAGTTAACTCTGACAAAAACGAGAAATATACAAAATGTATACAATAAACAATTAGATAAATTACTCAAAGAACATTTACGCGATGAGAGCAAAATAAACTGGTTCTGGTTCGGAACTCTTCATGACTTCAACAATTATTAAAATTAATCTTGACTTCAAACTGACTAGACAAACGGGCAGAGGTTATCCTTACACTCGAATAATTGGACATTTCCCTGAGTAAGTGATCTTTCGAGTTTTTATACAGTTTTGCAACCCTTATCAACTGGAAGAAGGGGTTTCGTTTTGCTATGTCAACAATAATTTTGCATGGTAATAACAGAGGAGATTTCCCTGGATGTACTATTAAAAATGGAACCCTTTATTCCAACCAATTACAAATAATTACTTCTTATCAACATTCGTCTACGGACTCCTCCTACGAAACTAGAAATGTCCTTGTCCTTGTTCTCTCCACTACACCTCTTCTTATCAAGTTCAACACCCATTAAGAGTCTTAGCACCACAGCGAAGTACGAGATGAGTAATCCATCCTTAAGGATACCAATTCATATCCGACAATATAATATATTAAAAAACAATCTAGTTCGAGGATCCGCATCCAGTTTTGTCTTTGTTTCTTATCTTATTAGGTATATGTGCAATCAGTTATGTTTCATACAACATGACATTGATGAACTAATGTTCGATTTTCTTTTCTCTAGGTATTGCTCTGTAAATGAATATTTGTTGGGCAATAAAGCTATTGTTATTTTTATTATTATGGTGAACCGTATATGACAGATGAAGTTAACTAGTCTGTTAAATAAAATAGAATACACTAATGTCTATAAAGTCTTAAAGATGTATGATTTTAGAAATCGCTTGTTCAACTTAAAAAGGTCTCTGTTATCATTCATATGTAATACCAGAGTGACAATAATTTACATCACATTTATAGGTGTTCTATATTTAGCATGGTTTCACCTTTTACTTGAGAAATTTACAAAAAAAAAACAATTTATCAGGAGCTTCTATTATCTCTACCAATGTTGCAAACGACAAATGTCATACGTTCATTGTACCTAGTTGTAATACATTTTTACCGCTTCAAACTATAGAATACATTTACGATTTTAAAAATGCAAATTACTATGATATTAATAATTTTCTGATAAATTTTAACTGGGATATATTGTTGATTAATGATGTTGTTGCAGATGTAAATGTATTCTACGATATACTTTTTAACTGTATTGAAAATTTTGTTCCTAAAAAAATTATTAAAAATGACTTTAAGTTTCCAATCTGGTTTAGTCAAGAACTTAAAGATTTAACTTTTCAGAAAAAAGCAGCTCACATGCAGTATAAAGTAAGCAGATCAATGGATGATTACTTATTGTTTTGCAATATACGTTCCCTTTGTAAAAGTAAGGCCAGAATTGACCATGCATCATATATAAGGAATATTGAAAATAACCTAAAACAAGATATAAACTCATTTTGTAAATTTATTCATTCAAAAAATAAAACAAATGATATTCCTTCAATAATGAAATATAAAAATGTAAACTATGATAATGGAAAGGACATTGCCAATGCCTTTGCTGAGCATGTTGCAAGTGTCTATGTGAGTTCAAATAATGATTCTGATAATATCAATGACAAATTGTTTGATAACGAGGTTTTAGGACCTGACTTAAATATCTCTTCATTTTATATTCCAATAAGTGATATTTTCAATAAGTTAGAATCCCTGGATGTATCTAAAGGTCCGGGCCCTAATGGAATATCTGCTTATTTTCTCAAAAATTGTGCATTTCCATTGTCCAGGCCGTTATGGCTATTATTTAATAAATCTCTTTCTAATGGATTATTTCCAGAAACCTGGAAAACTTCTTATATAGTACCGATCTTTAAAAACAGTGGAAGTAGAGAAAACATTGAAAGCTACCGACCTATCTCATTAATGTCACTTATTCCTAAGATTTTTGAATCTATTGTTGCAGACTTTTTCAAGAAAACTTTTAAAAATATTATAATTTCAAATCAACGTGGTTTCTCTCAGGGTCGTTCAACTGCCTCCAACCTTCTAGTATATCACGAGCAGATAGTGGAAACTTTGGAAAGTGGCTATAGTGTTGACTCTATTTACACAGAATTTGCTAAAGCCTTCGACAAGCTAAATATTTATATCCTTTTAAACAAACTTTATGCTTATGGTATCCAAAGAAACGTTTTGCGTTGGCTGAAATCATACTTACTTGACAGAACTCAAATTGTAAGGATAAACAACTATGTGTCTAACTCAATCAAGGTTCAATCGGGTGTTCCGCAAGGCGCCCATTTAGCGCCCATTCTTTTTAACATTTTTATAAATGACGTTGCTGGTTGTTTTCATTTTTGCTATTTTCTCTTGTATGCTGATGACATAAAGATCTTTTTACCGTTACTTAATGTTTTTTCAATGTTTAAACTACAGAGCGACCTTGACCGATTTTACACTTGGTGTTGTAGGAATAAACTGTTTTTAAATATATCAAAGTGTAAATAAATACAATTTAGTGAATCTTTGAATAGTGTTGTAAATAGCTATCATTTTAATAATAACATATTAGAAAACGTGAAAGTTATTAGGGATCTTGGAGTGATTTTTGATCATAAGTTAAGTTTCAATCATTACATTGAGATTTGTAGAAATAAGGCTATGAAAATGCTAGGATTTATAAAAAGAAACACCAGGGATTTCTCTGACGTCAAGGCAATAACATTACTGTATACCTCACTGGTGCGACCACATCTAGAAAATGGATACAGTGTGTGGTCCCCGTATTATAATATTTATCAAGATATGTTGAACGGTGTTCAGAGGAAATTTCTTAAATATGTAGCTTATAAAAGACATATATTAGTAGATAACATTAACTACTCTGAATTGGAAAAGGATCTTAATATAGGCTCTTTAGAAAGCAGGCGAAATAACATGGACGTTATATTTGTTTTTAAATTGATTAACGGTCTATGTAACTGTCCCGAATTACTATCGAAGTTTAGTTTTTATGTTCCACCTAGATCTCTTTGAGAAAGTAAGATTTTTGAACCTCAACATCATCGAACTCGATATGGTCAAAACAGTGGGGTGAACAGAATGATGAATAACTGCAATAATGCCAATACTGATTTGTTTAATACGTCTCTAGCCAGATTAAAGGGTTATTTAAAAAGAAATAATTAAAATGATATCAATGAATACTATATATAATTGTACTTTGTAAGTTACGTAAGTAATTGCCATTAATGTATGTTATTTTGCATATACAAATTGTATATAACTTTAATTTTATAGATTGTATTTTATTGGGCAATGCCCGTTTATTTGAAAATAAATAAATAAATAAATTATATTTTTCTTTACTTTAACAGGCGTTCCATATTTAGCAAGCTTCCTCCTTGCACTCTATAACTGGGTCAATTAACCAAACACCATTGGCTAAATTGTTTCCTTTCAGGTGACGCGTGCCACCCCTACGAGCCGTTTAAATGTCCTGGAGACGGAAACTGCATATCGATTCAATACCTATGCGACGGAGCGCCTGATTGCCCCGATGGATATGACGAGGACTCTCGGTAAGCTACACAAAAAAAGAAATGTGTAAATTTAAGGGTATTAGATTCATCTTCATCCCATAATATTGTTTTCCTCGCGAAGCTCCCCAAGAAACCGACCTTTCTATTCTCTCTCTCTCTCCCCATGTATACTCGTTGGTGGAAATGAGATGGTTGAAACAAAGATTGTAGCGTGTTTGTAATTGTACCATTAGAAACTCCCACCCGACTATATAGCCTCTTCCAAACACTATTTATTATCATGTATTACGATTAATGTGTCATAATTATGTATCAGAAGGGAATATTCTATAGAACTAACATACTATGGGTTTAAGGGCTTTACTCTAGACATTAGGAAATGGAATTATATCTACTTATAATTATTAATGTATGATGCATATTATGGGTATATAAATGAATGTGGAGGTAACCCCAATTTTTGCTCTACGCTGTCACGGAATTTCTCCGAAACTGCACCTACAATTTATTTTAAATTAAAAAATTTTAACGACTTATCCTTAAACCATGTCTTTCAGGTAGCAGATCTTCCGATTATCCTTTCGTTTTTAAAATACACTATAATTTGTGTTAGTATAAATAGGCAAACTTTAAAAATTATTTTCTCGGAAACAAAGGCCTAAATTAAAACTCTATTACAAGACAGACAACGATTGAACCTTGAGCTATCCGATGATACCAAATCTATTTCTGTTTATTTAAATTTAACTGGTTATTTTTGGTAAGAGCCGAACACCTGCAACTATTTAATCTTAGCTATCATTAATAGTATAGAAGTCAAGTGTTCAAAAATTACTTTATTTTTTCAAAATCAACAAATATATCTTGAAATAAAAATTCGATAAGTTTAGAGGATTTTGAGTAAATGGTATAAATTAATCTAGCGAGTAAAAGCGATAATGCCCCCTTAATTGTAGGTTTAACAAGGAACAATTTTTAAAACGCTGACGTATACAATGTATTATTTTAATAAAATCAAACAAGTTGCTGGAAACCAAGGCTCGAGCTGTATTTTCTCTTTACTCTGAAACATCCGACCTTTTTCCACCTATCTGCGTTCATTTCGCTTGTTTCATTTTAGTTTTTGACTTTTATGTGTATTAAGTATTAAAAACCACCGTTTTTGAGGGCATAAGTATTTAGGCGGTTCTGGTGCTATATGGTCATCATTGGCATGCTAAAATAGTCAAAATATTTATTTTTTAGATTTGCAAGCATTTATAACTTAAGGTAATTATTACAAAATAAAAGTCTTACAGTCACACATATTCTCCCTTTGTTAACATAAAGATGTGACTCTATATAAAACCAACATTACATGGATTTTATTTTGATACACTATAATTACGTATACCAATTTATGGGTGGCTGTAATTACTTTTTAACCCCCTCTTTTTAAATCCTCCCTTGTGCGCATAAGAAGGGAAAAAATACTCTAGAATTTTTTATTTATCAAGAATATTTTCTACTTGAGAGCCATGCAATAAAAATTCAATTAATTGACGATATTTCTGTTCAAAAATAAACTCACCGACAAAAAAAAACGGCACCTACATTTTTTTAGTAATTTCAATATGGCATAACTGTTTTATTTTTGACTTTATTGCAATGATTTTTCACTGGGCGATAGATCTATTCATTTAAATTACGCTGCAGTTTGTTCTGATGTAATTTTGGTTGCTTAAATGTTTATATACCAGAGTAAGTCAAAAAGATGTTTTTAGTCAGAAGTTTAAAACGTCCTGGGGAAAAAACACGCCAGAGAACCTTGTTTAAACATGATTTACGATAAAGCTGGATGTATTCCTAGCATTTTGTTTTTTGAACCATCTGGTTATCTTGTTTATTTTACGAGCTACGCATTTTTAATTGAAACGCTGCATTTAAAAAACATTTTTACTTCAAACATTAAAAGTTGTTAGTAGAGCACTTAAAATTAAAATAAAATTTTAATAACGAGTGTGTCCACCTCTAGCCGCAATGACAGCTTGCATTCCTCGTGGCATGGAATCAATTAGAATGATTATTTTTTTGTGAGAAATAGCTTCATATTCTTCATTTAATACTAACCTGAGCTCTGGTAAAGTTGTACGTTTGTTGGACGGTGACGAACGCGTCTTTTTAATTCATCCCAAAGATGCTCAATTGGGTTGAGATTTGGGCTACAGGGTGGCCATTCTAATCTTTGAATTCCAACTTCACCCAAAAACTAATTTACTACATGTGCAACATGTGGTCTGGCGTTGTCTTGCATGAGTATACACTATTCTCCAATGAAACGGGCAAATGGAATGACAGCTTCCTGTAGTATCTCTTCAATATATCTGTGGGCATTTAGAGCTCCTTTTTCCACAAATATTAGGTTTGTACGTCCTTCCCTGACACACTCGTTATTAACATTTTATTTTAATTTTAAGTGCTCTAATGACAACTTTTAATGTTTGAAGTAAAAAATGTTTTTTAAATGCAGCGTTTCAATTAAAAATGCGTAGCTCGTAAAATAAACAAGATAACCAGATGATTCAAAAAACAAAATGCTAGGAATACATCCAGCCTTATCGTAAATCATGTTTAAATAAGGTCCTCGGGCACCCCGCAAACGTTTTCAGGGACCCCTCTCTCTCTAACGAATGGAAAATGATAATTCATATTTTCATTACTATTAGGTTCAGGTTTATGAATTTTTAAATTCGTCAATTGTGCAATAATTTAATTAGGCTTAAACCCACATTGCGTGTTAAGTACCTACTATTAAAACAGCAAACAATTCGAATTTATTTTATAATCCTAGGTCGACTGGTAGACATAACATAGGTAGATAGTTATTAAGTCATTATCCGTAATATTCCAGCAAACATGTGCAATATCAAAATTTTAAAACACCACATATGTTGCTTACCATGTATGATAGTAACGGTGGTAGCAGAGATTGAGCCTCATAAAATCGAAAAGACAGAAAACAGTAAAACACATGAACACTAAACAAGTCTGCACAAACATTATGTCACTAAGTACTATACAAGGTATTATACAAAACGACCAGATCGCCGAGAGTTATCGTTTATAATTCGTCTCTATTTAATGTTTTAACAAACGATAGTGATTAAGGATAAATCCGAAAGGCCTTGTTGTCCCAGGGTGTTACGTAAATGGGTTTTTACTATTTTAAGTTTGGAAAAAGGTCGTTCCTTTGATGCCACACTAACTGGTAAAGTTGAAACAGCGCCGGATTTAAGCTTCGTGGCGCCGGGTGCTAAATGTATTGTGGGGCCCTCATTTTTTTTTAGAAGACTATTGTTACATTGCCTACGGTACGCTGTGATTTGAATAAAACAGATACTTAAACTTTTAATTAAAATTGTATTTATTCAACTTAAACTGAACAATAATACCAACAAGCATAAACAAAATAAAACATGATGTAAAAACAGTTTGTTTAATTTTAAAAAAAAGAACATTCTTATTCTCATACACAAAGTCAATAAAAATAACAGTTTATCAAGCTTTTTTACGTTGTTTTTTTTTCAACAAATGATTTTATAACAGTGTCAAAATTGATATCCCGCAACACTTCACTTTCAATCGAGCATAACGATAAGGCTACCAATCTGCCTTCTTCCAATGTCGATCTTAACCTATTTTTTATAAAACCTAATTTTGAAAATGATCTTTTAGATACGCAGTTTGCAATGGGAATAGTTAAATGGATTCTTAATGCTACATTGGTATTTGGAAACACGGAAACTATATCATTTTTTATTATAATTTCTAACATTTCTTTAGCGCTAAATACATAATCAACATCTTCAGAGCCATCTATAGAATCATTGCCCTTATCGCTTGTCACAGTTTTTTTTTTTAAATCTGGTAAAGATACTAAATAATCGCGAAAAAATATGATTTCGTCAGCAAACGTCAAGTCGAGGTCTTCTTTATAGGTTGATACTAATTTTTTGGCGCTTTCTACTCATTGTTCTCTTCCAATTTTTGTAATATTAGTATATATAAATCCAAAAATGCCGTAATATAACTGTAGGACTCACGGCGCTTTTTTAGTTCTTGGACTAGTTTATCCACTGCAACGTAGAAAAATTCTACTTTGAATTTTTTTGTTCCTTCAAGTAGCAACGAGCTGCCGTCAGGAAACTTTTTCTTCATATTTGCTCTTTTATATGTATATTTGTATTCTACAAAAGAACTTAACGTTTTGGCTTTTTCTTCGAAATATTCGAAATGTTCTCGACGCCACTTTATGTTATTTTCCAAACTTTCGAGTAAATGGTAACCTTTGTTTATGTCAAGTCCAGGTTTCTGGAGATAACTGCTTACCGAACCAAATTGATTCAAAAAGAATTTGTAACTTTATTTATCGTTAATATCGTTATAGTAAAATCTATACAAAAAATACTGGTTGTGTGTTAAGTTCCTCGGTGCCTTTCTGGTTATCACCACCCTGGCCGGAGCCTCTTTTAATCGGGGCCGGGTGCTATAGCACCCTAAGAACCCCCCTAAATCCAGGCCTGAGTTGAAATAACATCACTGCACCAGATACATCTGGAAAATTTAAAGAACAGTATTTATTCTGCAAAATATTGTGTACGTAAAAGAGAATCACGGTCTACTCAGAACTCATGAGAGCATTCATAATTACCAAACGCGACTTGGAGGTGACTTTCTGCCGGATTTCTATCATGATATAATATATAGATCATAAAATCAATGATAACACGAATAAATAAATTTGATTTGAAAAAATTTTAATTGATTTACTAGATTTACTAATAAGAGAGATTAATGGTAGCCAAATTTTAATTTTGAAACAAAAATATCATTAAGAAAATATTCTTGATGCTTGTAGGTCAAAGTAGGTGATATTATACTACCAAGGGTACTTGGTATAATAAATTTTATTTTAAGGTTGTGCACGGCAGCCAAGAGGCCGCCAGTGGAAGAAACGGGCAGTTTTCTTAAATCTCTACTCGCAAGCCATGGGCCTAATTATTTGGAAAAACTCTTTGGAAGCAAAGCAAGGGATGCCTTAAAACCTCTTGGAGGAGTTGATAAAGTTGCTATTGCGTTATCTGGTAAGTATACAAGTCCCTACTAACAAAGTTTTCGTTATGTAAAATTGAATTTCTAATATTATTTTAATCAGTTGATTTAATTTCAAGGTTGTATCCTACTGAAAATTTTAACTTTTAACTTAATTATTATTTGCTATAAGAGTAAGTGTGTGAAAATTCCAGCAAAACTAAAAAGTTCAAGAAAACTAAACGAGATTACACATTGCATATTCTTACGACCCGCTGAAAACAATCATTAATTTATTATTAATACACACACCAACTAAAACAAAGTAATGAAAATTTGGTTTAGAATGTTTAACAATTTAAAGCAATGGGCCTTTTCACTTTAACCGAATTTATCATATTCAGCATTAATAAGACATTCCAATAATAAAGATGTTGCTAGGGTGTCACAAACCTTATAATGTTTCGATTACTTAAATAGAAAAGAACAGGAGACAGAAGTAGGTATTTATTGTAGAACATGTTTTGTTTAATTAATAAAAGGCACTCAAAGAATAATGTCATGTCATTCATATAATTTTAATCTTTTTTGTTTTTATTAGTTATAATATCTTTAAAAATATTTTGATTACCAAGTAACCTTGGTAATAATGATAAGAATTTGATAGATATTTAAAACATCTTAAATAAATTAAATTAATTCCTAATTTTTCAATTAACTACTTCTGCCATTCAATGGTACATGAGAGAGCCCATCTTTAGAAGCTCACAATGACGTACAATACAAAGTTCGTCAAAGTGAGCCAAAATCTGATTTACACTGGACCACAAAATTAACCGGACGGAACATATCTTGCTCCAATTCAATCTTAAATAACTTTTAAGTTTTTTTACCAAGTTCGATAATTTTTTGACATGTTGCAGATGCTGCCGTCTTCATCATGTTCTGATATCGATTTTACGAACTGTGTAAACGGACATGTTTACATACAGGGTAACACAAAAAATTGCATTTTACGCTTAACTTCTGAACATCCTGTGGAAATAAATCATGTGGTACCTTATTCGCATTTTATAGGAGAAAATTTTAACTTAATGCACGACAATGCTCCTGCGCACATAGCACACATAACGAGGCAATATATAAACGATGTTGGCGTTCAAGTATTGGACTGGCCCTCAAGAAGTCCGGACCTGAACCCTATTGAACATATGTGGGATACACTAGGAAGAAGAGTTAGACAGAACTACGGCGAGTTTTAAACCTTGGTTGTGTTAGCACAGGCACTAACAAACTAGTGGCAGCAGATACCCCAAGACGCGGTTGCTGCTTTAATTGAATATATGCCTGAAAGGATGAGAGCTGTTATTCAGGCTCGTGGAGGAAATACTCGATTTTAATAAAATAATCTGAATAGATCTTAAATAAATCTTAATTGCCTATGTTATTTTTTTATTTTTTGTTGCTAAAAAAGGATTATTTGCAATATTTCGATTAAACCTGTGTTTTTCCTTTAATAATCCAGATATCGGTATGAATCAAAAAAAAAAGTTGTTCAGAAAAGATGGGACTTAAAAATGTCGTACCAAGAAACATCAATCAGTCATTAAATTTTTCCACAGGATGTGCAGAAATTAAGCGTAAAGTGCAATTTTTTGTGCTACCCTGTATGTCAACATGTCCGTTTACCCTGATCGTAAAAACGATATCAGAACATGATAAAGACGACAGCTTCTGCAACATGTCAAAAAATTATCGAACTTGATTTTTGAATTTAAGATTGAATTGAAGCAACATAATATTTTTCGTCCGGTTAATTTTGTGGTCCAGTGTATTTCTTGTATTTTTGACAATGTCAAATCGATATTTTTAATCTTAAATTGTACACCGCAACGTGCCAGTAAAAATAAACATTTCAACAAATAAATGTTTATCATAGCTTAGCATGTCATGCTGAGAAAAAGCATCGGTATATCATAGTCAAACATGTTGTTATAAATATTTTGATTTTCATTTTAAATAAATAGCATGATATTACAACATCTTGAAACACAGAGCATAATACAGATCGTAACATGGGAGTGAAAAAAAAGAAACAGTTTAAGAACGAATCACGGGGGTAGGGTATATTTTTTATTTCTTCCAAAGGTTAGTATGTGAGTGGATTTTCTTTTTCATCGGCTATTATTTGCACCATATGCTAGGCTTTTTTGGCTCTTTTATTTCAACTAAACTGTTCAAGTTCAAGTATACTTGTACCGTGTGGTGCCGATGCAATTTTAAAGCAACATGTGCAAATAACTTGTACATTTATATACTTGTCAAGTATACAGTTACGTCTGTAGCCGCTTTAGAGGCTCCTTTACACGCCGATCTTATCATTCGGCAGATTAACCGGAATAAAATAATCAAGGTGTGTTCACAATTTCACATATAATTTAACACATTAACGATCGTTCCGTCGAACGGCAGCACGGTCACTTAAATAACCGTGTGAGTGAAAGTGCCTTTGGTTCTCCGGCTGAATTTCTTTTTAGTATTCCCTTTAAAGCTTATAAAAATTAATTTAAATTTTATATAGCTTTTTTTAGAGCATACTAAATGAAAATATTATTTCGTACACAAGATATAGAGGTGTTTATTATTTTTTGATGATACAATGATACATTAAAGTTTTTAAGTCCTTGTATATCTGGTTACCTAGACACACCTGAACATACCTTCATGCCAATGACTTTTCTGATTTTTAAGGTCATTGCTAGCATCACGTTTTATTTGCTAAAATGTCTCTTTACACTCTAAATGAAAGGATATTTATGGCGTCAAACTGCATTAGGGGAATGCCACGTAGGAAAGTTGTAGATGTAAATATTCCAATTCCCTATTCCAAATAAGATTGCAGTATATAAGTTGGAATAGCAATTTCTAAGAACTGGTTGCGTAAATATTTCACAAGTTAAAACCAATAAAAAACCAACTGTATAGTAATAGAAGAATTTAAAATGAATATGTGCTAAGCCGTTGAATAAGAGCCATAGTCGAAATTAAAACAACTGGCTGATCAATCGGCTAGTTGCAGGAGCAGTTGCTACTGGGCCTGAAACAGAAAAACGTCGTTTATATAAACCGTTCCATTACTGTTGGAGAATGATTATTTCCAATGAAGGAGTTTTGCCAGCTGTAGATGGAAAAAACTCAATCTCAATCCAAATATTTTAAATTCGATTTGCTTTACTGATAAAAATACGTTTTCGACGAATGGAACTGTAAATAAACAAAATCTGAGATTTGCCAGAATCCGTATGTTATCCAAGAAACCCACACTCAGTGGCGTGAATGTGTCAATGTGTGGGCTGGGATTTGCGGTAATATCATTATTGGTTCTTTTTTTTATAGAGTTCACTTACGGGAGTCAAACATTTAGATATATTAGCACTAATCGTATAGGTCCCGCGTTGGTATAGTTGCAAGGGCAAACGGCCAAACAATTTTTCAGCATGATGGTGCACCAGCCTACAGAACAGCAGCTGTAAGAAAATACCTTAGCCACACATTTCCCGAAAGCTGGATAGGGCGTTTTGGTCCATTTAAATGGTCTGCTGGATGCCCTGACTTGTCACCCTTGGATCTTTTCTTTTGGGGATACATATCTTTAAAATTGACAACATTACGGATAGGCGACAGAATTCAGAAGAATTAAGAAACTGGCTAACATTAGGCTATTGCTTATAGTAGCAAATGTTACGCATTTTAAACAAATTGTTTAGACGATTTAGAAAGTTTATTATACCTTTTATTATTGTATTTTTAATTTATAGGAAGCTTTTTTTTTAAATGATTACTTACTTACCATTTTTTGCAAGGCAATTAAATGTGTTACCGTCCGCACTTTATCTCTTTAAAACGGCAACTTAAACGCGCAAATGTTGAACTATTTAAACATTGATAAACTTTAGGCTCATTTTTGGAATACAGACCATAATAATATTCTAAATAAATAATCATTACTAAAAACTTTTATAGATAAAGTAATTTTGCCAGGCCTCGTATACAAATTAATTTAAACAATGCATGGAACTATCAGAAACAAATACCTAACGTACCGGGTGAACAACTAAGAATGGTCGTCGGCTATATCTCAGAAATTGGAAGTCATAGAGCTTTTAAGTAAAATATTTTTAAGTAAAAGGGCCCAAAGGAAAATGTTGGAAATCGTTTTCGAGTTTGTAAAACGTCCGCAAGGGGGCGTCACAGTCATGACTACTGCAAATATTAAGATTTTTTTCGTGTTTTGACTAAATAAGAGGTATCGAAAACTTCTTTGTTTTAATGCTTAGATATTTCTTTATAAATTTTATAATTCACAACTTTCTCTATCTAGTGAAATAAAGTGGTGGGGGGAATTCAAATGTTTTTTTACATAAACTACGATTACTCCCATTTGGCATAACCGATTTTAACTAACTTGGTCTCATTTAATTCGCTACCGACCAGAAATGGCAGGATCCCGCTGTGAACCAGAGCCGTATTTCAGAATATACATAAATTTTTTTAAATTTTAAGATGCGTTTAATGACTAACCTAAACCAAGTACCAATGGCCATTATAGTGGCAACGGACCGACGACAGACCGCACAAAGGTGAACAACCACCGCGCGTGGACCAGATCTAATTTACATGCCTAAGAATGAGTGTGCATTTTTGGCCACTATAGCGGCCGCGGTTCACCACGGAGGATCGGAAAGGCCACTATAGTGGCCGTCGGTAGCGAACGTGTTAAGAGAGGAGTATTTTATTTACTAATTGTGCCTTTTTTATTATATCTTTGAACTTTACCTTTGCCGCTAGATGGCGTTAACTGAAACATAAGCGAATATTATGCTTTTTCGCGACAAAGTTAAATACAATGATAGGTCTGTTTTAACAGGATCAGATAGAGAATTAAACTCTTAACATTTTCGTGAAAACATCATATTCGTATCTTTTATTGAATCGGAGTTAATGACTAAAATAGACTAATATATCGTATTTTTTTCGTTTTAGGGCCCTTTTAGTTTATATATTGGATGCGTTTCGCACACATTAATTATAAATGAACAGACAGTTCCAAAAAGTGTTAACTAATACAATAAAAAAATATTATTGAAAACTTCTACATATATTTTCACAATTTATAATAAATTATTTATACTGCAATTTACTTCTTTAAAATCGCCCACTAAATATTGGGGGAAAATGTATTAATGACGGCCCAAATGTTCAAAATCATTATTAATGCAAACCTGCAACCTCTCCTGCGTGTATAAAACAGCAGTTTCAATTTCCGCAACTGATATATTTCCTAACGCCGCTGTAATTTTCTCAATCATATTTTCTCTGCTTGTAGGCCGGTTGGAACCCTCCCCCACAAATAAAAATCTAGGACGGTGCGAAGTCTGATGACCTAGCTGGCCAGGGAAATAAACTTCCCCGTCCAATCCACCTGCCAGGATATGTCCGATCTAAGACCTCCGTACGTTTACAGAAAAATGCGCCGGACACCCATCGTGCTGAAAAAACATATCACGGCGAACATCCAAAACAACATCTGTTAAAAGAAACAGCAGCTCATTTACTAAAAAATTTAAATAAACCACTCCAGTGAGAGTTTGGTCAACGGGTCCAATGATTTTACCCCTCCCCCCCCCCCAGAATGCCGCCCGTCCTAGATTTTTATTTGTGGGGGAGGGTTAAGGACATTGTTTTTGCCAGCCGGCCTACAACCAGAGAAAATATGATTGAGAAAATTACAGCGGCGTTAGGAAATATATCAGTTGCGGAAATTGAAACTGCTGTTTTATACACGCAGGAGAGGTTGCAGGTTTGCATTAATAATGATATAGAACATTTGGGCCGTCATTAATACATTTTCCCCCAATATTTAGTGTGCGATTTTAATGAAGTAAATTGCAGTATAAATAATTTATTATAAATTGTGAAAATATATGTAGAAGTTTTCAATATTATTTTTTTATTATTTTAGTTAACACTTTTTGTAACTGTCTGTTCATTTATAATTAATGTGTGCGAAACGCATCCAATATATAAACTAAAAGGCCCTTAAAACGAAAAAAATACGATATATTAGTCTATTTTAGTCAATAACTCCGATTCTATAAAAGATACGAATATGAGGTTTTCACGAAAATGTTAAGAGTTTAATTCTCTAGTTGATCCTGTTAAAACAGACCTATCATTGTATTTAACTTTGTCGCGAAAAAGCCTAATATTCGCTTATATTTCAGTTAACGCCATCTAGCGGCGAAGGTAAAATTCAAGGATATAATAAAAAAGGCACAATTAGTAAATAAAATACTCCTTTCCTAAATGAGACCAAGTTAGTTAAAATCGGTTATGCCAAATGGGAGTAATCGTAGTTTATGTAAAAAAACATTTGAATTCCCCCCACCACTTTATTTTACTAGATAGAGAAATTTATGAATCATAAAATTTATAAAGAAACATCTAAGCATTAAAACAAAGATGTTTTCGGTACCTCTTATTTAGTCAAAACACGAAGAAAATCTTAATATTTGCAGTGGTCATGACTGTGACGCCCCCTTGCGGACGTTTTACAAACTCGAAAACAATTTCCAACATTTTCTTTTTGGCACTTTTACTTAAAAATATTTTACTTAAAAGCTCTATGACTTCGAGTTTCTGAGATATAGCCGACGACCATTCTTAGTTGTTCACCCGGTACAGAGGTTAAACTAGAAGCGTTTTGGGAAATAAAAAAGTCGTTTTCTACCTCTCTGTTATAGCTTTATTTGTAAATGTAAGTCACTGTGGGTGGCGGATTCTAAGGATTTAAATAATCTGTGTTGCAGATTATACCTTTTAGTTCTGCGTAGAACAAAAGTTAACATGCAAACAAACCCCATTTCTCAAGTTAAAAAAAAATTTACTGTATTCTTTCAACGTTAACTAATTTATTTAAAATGTTATCATAAAGCAGATTTTAAATTATTCGTAAAAATTAAAGGTTAATACTTAAAGGTCAATAATATTTTAATTGAATTTTAACTATAACTTCATTTTCGGCATAAATGAATTTGTTGAATTTTACGCGAAAGCTTTGTTATTATTAGAACAAAGATATTTTAATTAAAATCTGCCTTTTCATTTTAAAGTAAAAGCCACGTAAAAGCGTTTGTCCAGAGTGATGCAAAAATAAGGAAAAGTGAAAAACATATTATCCTCCATAGCAACCCCCATTCGCTCCGGTAACCAGGTCAGAGTTAATTGGAAATCTAGTACACTACACAAATTTTCCAATCGGTAGGTGTACATGATGAGTGAAACCAAAGGTTGATAGTTCTTGTGAGTGTATCGAATGATTAAGGATCAGTGTTCGGAGCCCATGTTAAAACGTTTTAGGGAATGACCCTAGTCACGAACGAGGAGGAAAAATCAACTCAACCATTTTTAGAAAATATAAATAAAATTATTTATGTTTGGTAATAAAAAATACTTTTAAAATTTTTTAGACTGTAGCTAAACAAAGGTCACTAGAAAAGTTTTGCAATAATGGAATGGACTACTTCTTTAAATAAATATTTATATTAAAGTTTTTCAAAGTACTTTTCACTGCAATAGCAAACAAACTATTAAATAAAAATGCTCTTCCAATATATCGCCTATAGATTATTGCACGCTTCATCCTATGAAGATAAAAGCTCCTTATCATTATTAAACGTTCGTTATTTAACTGATCTTTAATTCATGGGAACAAGCCGAAATCACATGGAGCAAAATCGCGACTATACGGAGGAAGATCTATGACTGCAAATCCTAATAAATCTTTCAAAAAATCAGTTGTTTTATACGATTTATGCGGTTTATATCATGCTGAATTTGGGTGCACTTCTTATTGGAGGCTAACAATTATTTTGCAATTACTGTACGTTGTGTATATTGACACTCTATAACGACACTTGCCAATTAGTAAATAGAAACATAATTAGTTCTAATAATCCTTTTTTTTTCTAAAACAAACTTACTTCCCGTTTATTTTAAGAAAACAATGCCAGTAAATTATTCAAGTAATAGGTAAAGTATAGGTCGATTTTAATGTAAATCTATATTGGGGTTACTATAAAAAGAATCTACCGCATAAGCACTTAGATTTATTAGTAAAAAAATACGTTATAAATTTATCTAATAAATTTCAAAAGTACAAAGCTTTATGTCTACTATTGCGATGTCGGATTGACTTTGTAAGGTAAATAACCACAATTTGTTTTTTATAACACCTACAAAATAAAAATTAGGTACGTGGTTTCCTTTTTATGTCCTCGATTTGTTTCCTTCAATTTAAAGTGTCTGCAGTTTCAGACGTTTATCTATTTTCATTATACAACTCGTGAATACGGTCTAACAGTGAGAATATAAAGTAAAAATATTTTATTGAAAATAATGTTTCACCTCCCAAAGTCACTGTAGATTCTCTTGATTTGCATACACTTAGTAAATATTTTTTTCTTCGAAGAAACTAATAAAATTGAGAGAAATGTTGTTTTTTGGGCACACTTTTAATTTTCTAATAAGCCTTATTAAGAAAGCCAAGTCTTTGATTATTATAATTTGCAGAGGTCAAATTGTAATATAGAACGAAGTTATATGCAAAAATTTTTTAAAAATGGACATCACACAACAATGTGTGGAAAAAAATAAAGAAATGAGAGTGATATAGCAAAGAATTGTACAAAATATTAAGAAATGGGAATCACACCACAAAGGGTTATTAAACAGATAAACAAATTATTTGTATCACGCTGATAAATGATACTGTAATAGGGAGATACCAACTTATCTAAGTTTTATAGCCAAATGTGTTGTTTCGTAAATATCTTTTAAATATTCCATTTCAGAGTCACAAACCATCGAAGATTTTGGTGCAGCTCTCCATCTTATGCGAGCTGATTTGGAACACTTGCGTTCAGTGTTCATGGCCGTGGAGAATGGAGACCTAGGAATGCTGAAATCCTTAGGTATCAAGGATTCAGAATTAGGAGATGTAAAATTTTTCCTCGAAAAACTTGTTAACACGGGATTTTTAGATTGAGGTTGGTTAGACCCTGCTGCCCCTGAAGTTGTTTACGCCCATCCACAACCACATTTGCCATTGAGCAAACACTTCTATTCTTATCTTCCCCACTAAAATGTAATTTAAAGCCTTTACCAATGTTATCAACAGCTTTTACTGCGTCTTATTTTTAAAGAATACTCACTATCAGTGGCTTCATGGATTTACTTACTTACATGTTCTTGCATGAGCTACACGCGGTAGTTTTTAAAAACAAGACGTTGTAATAATCAATGAACAACAAAATGGCTTTAAAAGACATATATTTTTCTATTTAGGGTGACCGGTTTTTGGGCACCAAAATCAGAAAGTCACATCTATTACAATCAATAAATCTAGTTTGGATCGGGCAAGAACATTCTATCTATATACAATGGCCAATTCAATTTAACAATCCTGTTGTTTAAAATCCCGTTGGTAAGGAGGAATAGGACCTAATTCTAGAAAGAATAGAAATTATTTTATATCGTTGTAAAATCTTGTTGTTAGTATGGAGCAAGGAAATAGGATAAAACTGAACACTTTTTAAATCTGCTTTGGTGTAACAAGAACTCGGTTACCTTACTTACGCCTTCAACAGCAGCAGTGTCGGTTTTGAGATTTCCGTCCCCCTATAATTTCCATCAATTTAAAAAAGTACAGGGATGCTAACAATCAATTAATTGTGTAAAACCATTTTATGTAAGTTTTCTTATCAGAAAGTTGCAAGATGTAAAAAAACAGAAAAATAAGTTCTAATAAGCAACACCAATATTAAAAAAATTACAAGTATTAAAATAATAAGCATCCCTATATATTATCGTTTAAATATTATTATATAAGTATTCTTAGAAGATTTTATATATGTAAACATATCAATGCCTTTAAATCTGTAGGATATCCAAGGTGGAGTTGAAGGCATTAAAATAAAACATATCATAGAGAATATTAAATTATATATTTAGGTATTTGATGTAAGATGCATTTGTGATCATTACTAGGATCTATTGGTAGTTTTACAACTTTTTGTCTTCTATTGATAGTTTCATGGAAAAAATGTAGTTATACCAATATTTTTTAAGGTTTTTTAAAATCGAAGGTTGCTCTAAGAGCAAGATATGATAAATCAATGGAAGACATTCTAATTTATTTAGGTATACCAAGTTGGTAAAAAGGCCATAACGACAATTTTATTAAAACCTGTTACAGTTTATATAGGTATATGAACAAAATTTGGTACAGAGATATAATGATTTCCTAATAAAAGCGAGTTGGATTAAAGTCGCGATATTTTTGATTTTCTTGCAAAAAACGTTGATAAAAACCCCTACTTTATATAACTATTAGAATCAAATAGTGGTGTCAATTTTCTATTTTGGTGACTTGTTGAGATTTTTGGTAATAAATTTAAAAACAACTTTTTTGAGCCTTACTATACCAACAGCCAAAATAGTTTATCCAAATGCCATCGGATTTCTGGAATTTTTACAAAGATCAAAGTTTCCAATTTCAAATATAATACCATATTTTCATAACTGTGTTCCATCTTTCTAGTACCTATGCAGTTTATACTGCATATCAAATTTGTAGTTGTTGAGTTGGAAATAGCATCGATACTATGAAGTTCAAATAAAGAGCGAACAATTAAGTAAATATTTTAATAATAATTCGAATGAAATAATTAGAGATTGCTAAAAAAAATAGAAATCTTGTAGCGATAATGTAATCAATTTTATACCCGACATATTCACCCCAGTACCAAAAGTTAGGTGAGTATACAACTTAACGACTTTGAGAAGATTTAAAAGATCTAGGCATATTTACTAACCTGATATACCCATAATCTATATTATCTTTGTCCAATACAATTATCCACTGTGGCACAAGGTTTGGTTCCGAATAATCATTGTACCTATACTGTTAGATATAGATGTAAAAGTAAGCATAACAGGATACTGAAAGCCTGGTGTAAAACTCTTAGTGTAATTTGACTGTTTACGTGGTCTAAATAGAGAAAAATAAAACGGACGTGACATTTTTGCTGTAATACAGTGGTGCAGGGCAACAAAAGCTTATGTTCGTTTTATATTTACTACTAATGACCAATGCAAAGAAGAAAAACGGTACGGATGTATAGTACCAACTTCACCAGGGCCTAAAGAAGATATTGTACATCCGATCGTATTTTGACTGGCAACCTCTTCTTTTTGTGATGTATATACGCGATGCCAGGAGGTAGGTTTTTGGTTAAAATAACGACCTGACACTAACCATCATATTAGCGAAAAATTTGCCTCTTGCCACGTCAATTTTTAACAAAGCACAATCATTAATGGTGTACCGCACGCAAAGTATATTTAGATTTTTAATTATGATACAAATATACATTTAACTATATTTAGGTATTATTACCTAATCTATGTACCTATTTACTATACTAATTATAAAATAACGCCACTGTTCTTTTGAAACCTCAGTTGTTAGTAAATATTCAGTACGTTCTAAGATAAAGTCTAACTAAAAATAATTTACGTTTCATCTCTTCAAGAAGTATTATTTTAAAAACTTTGCTTTACATCGAGAATATGAGGTTTCGATTTGATAGAGGCGAGAAAATATATTTTTTCGACTTTCCTACCAATAAATGGCCTCAAGTACTTATGAGCATTTCAGAGCCCCCAACTACAATCACCGACATTACGATCCATCCAAAATTTTATTCAATATTAATGTATGACAATTTTTTCCCGTAGTCAGATTTAAATGATTTTTTTTAATTGTATATAAATTAACTGTATACTTGATGGAATCTGCAGGGAAAAAATGTATGTTTTTCCTTTAAGTTTGTAACACCCTGTAGGGTAATTTTGCAATGTTAACTCTAATGAAGAATTTTTTTTGTGAAGTTTAAACTATTCTTAACAGTTTACTTTTTTATTTGTGCCGATGTATTTCTCGGTTCAAGAGATACGAATTTTTTAAGAAAACACTACACATTTAATCAAAAGATTTTAATTTTAACTCTTTTTAAATTGGACTACGGGAAACAAAGTTATTATAAATTAAAATTTAAAAAATTTTTGGATGGATCTAATTTAATGTTAGTGTATATTAACCTATTTCTTATTTTCAGTAGACTTTTATTCCAAATGTAGATCGTTAATGACTAAAATCAAGCCTAACATTTAGTTTTGTAAGTGTATTTCTATTAAATATTCTTACATATTGTTTTAAAAACATTTAAATTAATTTCGGTTATTTAGTTTTAAATTTGGATGCGATAAGGCTTAATAGTGTTTAAATCCGTATTAAAAAATTATATAATATTTAAAAAACGGTTCTTATGTATACATATCATACTTTTTTATTATATTGTAAGTACATATATGACATATCGAGGCCATTCTAGCTGAAAGCATGAAGGTACCATTTTGCAGATTAATTGTTTTTTACTGTATCATTTTGGTTTAAAACTTTGAAACATCAATATGTGGTATGGTACCTTAAACTATGCTTTCAATTAAAATGTACCAATTTATTATAAAGTGAATTTTCTTATTAAATAAATTTAATATGTCACATTGTTGGCTTTATTTCTAATACCTCCTATTCTATTGCGAAAATGATAAGATACCGTAACTTGGGGTGAATTCGGACGATTTTTCAGGTGTTTTGCTAATAACTTTACTAATTTTAATGAAAAAATTATTAAAAAAAAACCAAATTCGTGTGCCTTTATGGCCTCGACTAACGATAAAAAAAGTGTGTCCGTTTTTATTTCTTCATATAGTATTTTTTTATCTATAGGGTGTCCGAATTGGCCCCTATGTGTGGGGTGAATTTGGACACCCCTGGTTTTCAATGAATAATTGAATTGAAACGTACACTGGGGTCAATTCGGACACTAAAATTTAAAAATATATAGTTGTAAGCACAAAATGGAATATTTAAGGTTAAAGAATAACACAATAGTGCCAATTTTAGAAACTTTATTCAACAAAA
The DNA here is from genome assembly GCA_963969555.1 of Polydrusus pterygomalis. Classification (NCBI taxonomy): domain Eukaryota; kingdom Metazoa; phylum Arthropoda; class Insecta; order Coleoptera; family Curculionidae; genus Polydrusus; species Polydrusus pterygomalis. The sequence goes on along the minus strand of OZ018384.1, from coordinate 33,751,625 downwards.
AGTACATTTAAATGTTTAAAATAAACCTATTCCTTTTGAAACTTCAACGTCCTATAAACTAGATAAGTTTTTAAAAATACAGTAAGAAAAATCAGAGCTTTGCTTTTTCTACCGTTTCTGTGGTATAGTTCATAAAATTGATGCCATTTTTTTTTTATATTTCCTAACCATCGTGTCCGAATTGACCCCACCTATGGACAATTTTTTGTATAAGTATTTTTTTCTAAAAGATTAGTAGTTATTGGGCAATTCTTTTTTAACACAATGTTGTCAATATAATACTTAATCATTATTAAAAACTTAAATACCAATATCCCTACTAACTTTCTACCAGTAAAAGTTTCTATTTAACAAACCCGAAATACATACATTATCAATGACAGAGGGATATCAAAAACTGATTTTTGGTGTTACCAGAAATATGTATTTTTAATTTCACAAATGAAATTACCCCTGAAATAACACAAAAAAATCTTAAAATATCAAATAATAATTTCATAATTTGCTATTCAAATACTCCCCCTCCATATTCAACACATTTTTCCAGCTGTAAACGAATGTGGTCAAAATTTCTTCAATGGAAATTGTTTGAATCAGCTTCAACAATTCGCTGTTTTAGAAGCTGTAAATCGTTCTCAATTGGACGGGAGTATACTAATTGTTTGAGGCGCCCCCAAAGATAGGCATCTGAAATAGTTAAATCGGGACTTCTTGGGGGCCACAGAACCGGACCATTCCGACCAATCCATCTGTGGCAAATGTATTATTAAGCCATTCCCTCACTTCAATTGCGAAAAGCTCAGGGCATCCATCTTGTTGAAAGTACATTTCGTTCCTAAATTAGAGAGGCAATTCTTCTAGGTTGTCAAAAAGGAATGTTTCCAACATTTCAAGGTAACTCCTACGGTTACACGTGTTTTCGAAAAAGTACTGGCCAATAATGCCATAATAAGAAATCGCACACCATACATTTACTTTTTTGTAATATTGTCTTCTTGCAGGAATTCTAAAACGGGGATTATTTTCGCACCAGTATATCTAATATGCCCAGAAGACACTTTCCTGTTTGTTGAAAATGTCGATTTATCGGAGAACATGATAAATTTATGAAAATTCCAGTTTTCACTTACAATTTTCTTTCCGACCCAAAGACAAAAATCCAAACTTTGGCTTCGTCTCCTTCTTCCAAGGTTTGATTAAAAGTTGGCTTAAATGGAAATATTTTGTTTGCCTTTAAAATATACTGAATATTAGTGTTTTTTACTAGGTACCGTAAAACCGGGTTACTTTGCACCGACGGGTTTCTTTGCACAAAAATTCAAAAAAGTTATCAACTCTACTTTTTTGGGACGGTTAGAACTCACAGCCAATTTTGCAACGGGTTGCAAGTCTTATACAGATGTCAGTCTGTCAGTTGGGCGCTGAACGTGAAGTGGTGTGTATCTTAGTGCGAACCATAGCACGCGTAAGTAGTCCACGTTTTTTTGTAAATAAGTTTCAGTGGGATGCTAATGGATGCGGACCATCAGACAGTTTTTGGAAGTGCCTGAAAACTTGGATATAGATTTGTTATACCCCTCGGCACTAAAAAAAAATATACAGGGTATGTTCATAAAGTTTTGATGCTGTTTAAACTCTCTTTTTTAAAGAAAGGCACTTTTTCGGGGTTACTGTGCAATGTCGGTTTTTCGTATTTTTTTGGAGGTAGGAGTGAAATAATGACTGTGTTATATTTTTTACAGAGAAATTCCTAGGAAGTATGTAAAAAAGGTGGCGGCACAACCTTACAAAAATTACACAGATGACACAATTAAAATGGCGAAGGAAGCTATTAGCCGAGGAATGTCTTATTCTGATTTATCCGCTCGCTATAAAATTCCTGTAAGGACACTTTACTATAATACTATAAAGTTAGAGGGCAACATGCTGGCGCAGTGCGGTCAACAATGTCAACGTCAAGTTTATGCGAAAATGTTTCAAAAATGGATTTGTTTTTCCCTATCAGGTCGATGATATTTCCCTTGTGAAAGAACAGGACATGATAAACCATTTGGAAACTCCTCTGGAAGTGACGAAAAGAGGGATTTATCGCTTCCGCTTTGATATGATTAGCTCTACCTGTAAATTAGTTATAAGATTAAGTGCTAAAAATGTAGCCCGCCTACCTGTTCAACTTATTTTTATAAAAAAAAATATGTTTATTTTATTTTTTTATTTAAGAATGTTTTTTAGTTTAATAGAAGAGTTAACATGTTTGTTATATTTTTTGAAATAAAGCATTTTTACTAGTACTTGGCTGTTTGTTAAATCAAACAAATGGTTTTTTACAATTTCCCAGGCAAGTAGAAGATTTTTAAAAATTTCTTTGGTGTGCAAAGCCACCCTAAAAGCGTGTTTTATTGAGTTATTAACATAAACAAGTCTTCGTGCAAAGTGACACCGTTGGCGGGTGACTTTGCACACGATTTAAGAAAATAAAAAAACGTATAGATTTAAATTTTTGCCGGGTTTTTTTATTTAAATTATGAAGGTACATGCGATAAAGTTTCACATAGTTTAGACTCAACAATTCATTTAAAAATAAATAAGTTATAAACAAATATACGCCAGAAACGTGCAAAGTAACCCAGTTTTACGGTACATCAAGTTCTTGAGCTCGGTTTCTTAATGAAAGGGTAGGATTGTCAGCAACATATACTGCAATACTCAATACGATTAGGGAAGCTGCGTCATTTTGATGATAGATTTTTTCTCTCTTTTGTTATTTGTTGCCTTAAATGCCCTACCTTCCACAAAATGTCATATGTGTTATGGAACCGTCAGACAAGGGGTCATACAGAACGTGTGTTTCAGATCTGCGAAATACGGCCCTGTAATATTTATTGGAGAAGCTTTTCATAATTTAGGATTTCTACATAAGATATATCCAGCTTACGCGTGGATCATGTTAACTACACTAGACCTACTCCAGTGTACGGAATACAGAAGTACTACGAAAGGAAAACGCCATAATCGTCATCAAAGATCTAACCTCAATTTAAATTGTCAACACAACGATAAAAACACCAAAGCAAATCAATTTAAAATTGCTTACTGTGGTAATTTAAAAAAAAAAACACGTCATTTAAGTCTCTCTAACACTAACTACTTACGTAAATTAGCGGGAAGTGACCACTTACAGATTTGAAACAGCAAGTGCAAGTATTGTGTGTATTTTGCTTAAGTGCCAAAACCTCTATTAGAAGCACAATATGTGCACCATAAAAAGAAAGTAATCACACAAAATGAATCCAAAATATTCAAAAGCGCTAGTAATCTTAGTTGTAATTATTATAATATACAAAGCATTTAAGTCCTATATTTTTCCCGGAAAACCCTCCATTGAACAGATCATTGTTCGAGATGAATTAGGCAAAGAAACAGAAAAGGTAAAAGTGTCTGTTTACTATGAGGCACTATGTCCCGACTCAAAGTTTTTTATAACTTATCAACTCGTTCCTGTATTTGATGACTTGAAAGAATTCTTGATTGTTGATTTGATTCCATATGGGAAAGCACGGGTAAGTTTATGATTTAAACCAAAAAAGTTTTGCAACTATAGTAACACTAGCCCGAGGGGTTCCTCATGTTGGCAGTAGGTCGGCATTACACAGCAATACTAATCGGCAATTCAGCAATATTGTCAGAAATATGGTAATTTTTCCGGCAATAAGAGAATACTGCCAGCAGTAAGGCAATATTATCGGCATTACGGCAATACTTATAGCTACGATCGCCGACTTACGTCAACAAGTCCCAGATACTCCCGCGGAATCCTCAATTCCGTTCAGTCAATAAAGAAACAAAAAAAGAACCAATTAACACACTGTCCATTGCTTATCAAAACGTGAGGGGCCTAAATACCAAAACTGCTGAATTTTATAATTCTGTTTCTCTTACTACTGAAGAATTCGATGTGATTGCAATAACCGAAACTTGGCTGGCGGTCAATGGAGCGGTAAATGACAGTGAACTGTTTCCTGAGGATTATATAGTGTATTGGTATCGCAGCAGGGGTGTTAATCTGAGGGGAGGTGGTGTTCTATTAGGTGTTAAAAACTGCTACAAGAGCGCTCAGGTTAAAATAGAAAATGACAACCCACATATCGATATACTCTGTGTCAAAGTATATACAAGTAAGACTAGTTATATGTACATTTTAACTGTGTATATAGCACCTATCTGTAGTTTTGATGACCGTGAGACTTTTTTTAATATGATTGAGACCTTAGATTTTTTATATAATAACAAATTCGTCTTTGTGGGCGATTTTAATATCACAAATTTAAACGAGTATTATAAAAATAACATTGCTGATAATAATACAGCATTATTACTCAATTTCAAATTTTTTCGACTTGCAGCAATTTAATTATATACCTAATTATAACAATCATATCATTGACTTGGTGATTTCGAATTTGCAGTGCGAGGTTGAGCTCAACTCATTTTCCTTTGTTGATGAAGATGTACATCATCCCGCTCTACTTATTGATATACCACTGTTTGAACCCAAGTCTAAAGATCTCCTACCTAATAATGTTAAGAACTATAACTTTCGAAAAGCGAACTTTGAATTAATGTACAATTGTTTTACTAATGTTAACTGGAATGAACTTGAATTGCAATCCGATGTTAACTCGGCGGTTAAAATGTTTTATGATAAGGTTTATGAAATTTTCGACTTATGTGTACCTAAAGCCAAGAAAACAAAACAGTATCCTGTTTGGTTTAATAAGAATATAATAAATAAGCTAAAAGACAAGGAAACGAACATTATTCAGGAAAACTCGCTCTATTGAGGCTAAAAATAGTTATACCCTACTGAGCAACGAATGCTACTGAGAGCGCAGCTCAAAAAAGACGTCGATTTATCGTATCGAAGGTATCTACTAAATATTCAAAATAATATTAAAGACGATTCAAGGTTTTTCTGGCAATTTATCAAAGATAAAAAAATCTCGGGTCTATACCCAATAGATTACAGTTGGACGGTGTGGAATATTCTGAGGGACACGATATTTCAAATGCGTTTGCCAAATATTTTAGCTCTGTGTATGATAGTAGTGATCTAAATGACTTTGAGCCTTCTAATGTTTGTGATAACCCTCATGAAGTGGTATCTTTGAATTGTGTTCAATACGATAAAGTATGTGATGCCATTAAAAGTCTCAAGGTTAACAAGTCTATTGGACCGGATCAAATACCCTCTTATGTCATTAAGGGCCTTATTGATCATTTTGCTTTTCCTCTGAAAACAATTTTTAACTTATCATTAAAACTAGGTGTCTTTCCAGCCATATGGAAGGAAGTTAAAATTTGTCCTATTTTTAAAAAAGACGATAAATCGAACATTGAAAATTATAGACCTATTGCAGTGTTAAACGTCCCAGCTAAAATTTTTGAGAGCATTATATACAAAAGAATTTATAACTGGGTCTGCAGAAAAATATCCAAGTATCAACATGGCTTTATGACCAAGAGGTCTACGGTTAGTAACCTATGTAATATTTCTCAATTTATCTCAGAGAATCTTAATAACTTCAGTCTGGTTGATGTGATCTACACCGATTATGCCAAGGCGTTTGATAAAGTGTCACATGCTGTCCTCTTACAGACTTTGTGGAGCGAGTTTGGCTTCCACCAAGACCTGGTTGGATTTATTATGTCCTACCTACTGGATAGAAACCAGAGAGTTGTGGTTAGAGGCTATATCTCGCGGTCGTTTAGTCCTGGTTCGGGCGTACCTCAGGGCTCGAACCTGGGACCATTGCTGTTCCTTCTATTCATTAATAGCCTTGTTAATGTAATAAAATCATCTAAAAAAGTACTATTTGCAGATGACTTGAAGCTTTATGCTAGGATTAATAGCATTAATGATTGCGTGTCGCTACAAAATGACCTTGATAGGGTTATGGCTTGGTCTAAATTGAAAAAGATTGCTTTCAATGTAAATAAATACTCCGTGATGTCGTTTACTCGTAAAAGCCAAAAAGTTGACTTTGATTATGTAATGGAGGGAACGGTATTGTCTCGGGTAAGTGAGATGAAGGACCTTGGGGTGACCTTCGACTGTAGGCTTACATTTCGCTCACACATAATTATTGTTTCTAGTAAAGCCTCAAAAATGTACGGTTTTATAGTAAGAAGCTCAAGAGAATTTAGAGATGTAAATTGTATTAAACAACTTTATATAGCCTTGGTGCGCAGTGTTCTAGAGTATGCATCAGTGATTTGGTCTCCGTATTATCAAAATCATATTTACACAATAGAGAGAATACAAAATAGACTTTTAAAATACCTCCATTATAAACAGACCGGTCATTACGATAGGGATGTTCCAAAAGTTCAACTTTATGCTACATACAACATTTTAAGTTTAGAAAAGAGACGGGATATTAATATGTTGCTGTATTTACACAAACTCTTGCATAACAATGTCGACGATTCAGACCTTCTAAACAATTTAAATATAAATGTTCCAGCTTATCCTACAAGAAATACAGCAACATTTTATGTAAACAATGCCCAGCAATGTGTAATTTGTATAACAATTGTCAGGGAGAGTGTGACATATTTTCTCTGTCCTTTAAGCAGTTTAAAAAGCAATTGTTGCACCTACTTTAACTTCATAAGTCATATTTTACTATTCGCAGAGTAAAACTTTGTATGAATTATATTTCTAGACTTAGTATATTTACAGTACTTTATAATAGGGTTTTTGTTACCTGTAATAGTACTTAAGACTAAATAAATAAATAAATACGTTTCGACATTACGGCAATACTATCGGCATAACGGCAATATTGTCGGCATTACGGCAATATGTGCCGGCATTACGGCAATATGTGCCGGCATTACGGCAATACATGCCGGCAATACGGCAATGCATGCCGGCATTACGGCAATATTGTATCTACTACTAGAAAATTGTTGACAATTTTGATTTTTCAATTGTTTAAATTTGAATATCTTTTAGTTTATTAGTGACTCTGTTGTGGTGAACTACTGGTGATATTAAGGTAAGTACATACTTCAGTACTCGGTATATATACCTACTCAATTTATAAGAATATGAAGAATGGCAAGATAGTGGAAGCAGTATTGATGATGTAGAAGAAGACTTTGCAAGTGACAGTAAAACTTCTAAAATTGCTGAACGGGAAAAAGTTAGAAGATTTTTACTTAGTTATTTTTCCTGGAAAGAAGATGTCTCATAAATATGTTTGTTGCATTCAAAATATTTTCAGTCCAAATGAAATAGAGGTCCAAGCATTTTGTGCTGTTGATGGCGACAAATCAACATATAAAATGACATTAGTACCTACTGTTAATCGAGACCAACTTATATCCAAACTCGAACAGCCAAAAATTATATGTGCTGGAGAACGTTTGAGGTACAAAGTTTCTACAGAAATAATGTAAAATTTTATATAACAGAAATGACTTTGGTAGTATTAGAACATTAGTGATATATCCTTATTATGTAACCTTTAATAATACTTTGTTTTCAAAGAAACTGTTGTTTTATTTAAAAAAACCTTATTGGTCAATTACTGGCCAAAATTTGGTCCAACAATGGGATCTTGGTGGTCAACCACTAGAAAGGTATGACGTTTTCTATAATTTATTATTTTTTTCTGTGAAAGAATTTTTTGTTTTTGCTAATTATGGATTTGAAATTTGAAATCTTAGAATGTTATATTACCTACCTGATGCTATTTTCTATTTTTAATAAAATATAATCTTGAAAAAGTTATGATTTCTGAAAATTCTCATAAATGGTCTATAAATTTTTTTAAAGTTTTCTCCAACTGCCGCCATTTTGGACAAACAGAAAATTAAATATTAAACTGAATATTTAAAATGCGGGCTCGATTTGTGGCGATGTTGCCAAATTTATTAAAAATGCGCGGCGCTTAGTTGATGCCTGATAAGCGGCAGCGTTGTACCGATCATGTTAGGATCCCATGCATGGGCGTACTGCAAATTCGTTGATTTTGGGGGGGTTTTAGCAACAATTTTAGACGGTCAAATAATAAAAAAAAGTATGGAATGCTCCTCTAGGACACCCAAGGAGTTATCCATTTAAATATATTAAGTCATTTCCCTAACACCGATCGGGAATACAGCAATACTCGGAAATACCTATCGGGATTACGGCAAAATGCGGCAATACTATGGGGATTATGGTGATATTATTAGGAAATGCGGCCATATTATAGGAAATGCGGCAATATTATAGGAAATGCGGCAATTCTTTGGGGATTACAGCAATACTATTGGGATAACGGCAATAGTATTGGGAATACTGTAATACTATTGTGATTACGGCAATATTTTTGGAATTACAAGGTATTGCCGCAGTAGGTGTACAAATTGTTTAACTTGAGGAACCCCTCGCACTAGCCTTAGCTTTCCAGAGAGGTGTTGGTCGCAAGTGGGGTAGTGCCATGTAAGATTTTAATGTGGATGTGGATGTTCAGGGGTGGGTGAGGGTGGTGCACAAAATACCTCATTTTTATTCCCCGGCGTTTTTGTAGAAATGGTATTTTTGGTTTTTTATTATCTTTTTTAGTGTTAAAAACATAAGTAGCCATATAGTTTTTACAAAATCCACCCTTTATAGGTACTTATCAAAATGTTGATATTTATTTTTTTTAAGTTTTGGCCTCTGTTTTGGCTGATGGTAATTTTTGCAAATTAATATAGGTAATATAGGTACTTAAGTACAATGTATTTCTATATTTTACCCAACCAATCTCAGGGAAATATTCAATAATAGTGGAGAGCAAAAAAAGGACTTATTTAACATGCATTGTAACATACAAATGCCAATACAAACATACAATGGAAGGGGAATTATATTGTTTAAAACTAAAAAATACTCTAAATATAAATCTAAAACTAAAATATTATTTTCCCTTAATTTTAAATTTATAAAAATTATAACCAAAATATAAATTTTGCCTGCCTTATCCTTTGACCTCCAAAAAAATTATTAAAATTTATTGGCAAATGTGTAAACCTTTTGATTAAAAGTATGTTTTGTTAATATGGTATACCTACTGATGGCGTATGACTAAGTAATACCTACAATTTTTATTATAATTGCTTGATAATATTAATGGGAAAGTAGTATAAACACCATAAGCATAAAGAAATTGCTGTAGGAAAATAGTTAACCATGTAAAAGCATCTTTACATTTCTCGAATTTTGGAAACTCTATCGCGAATAGCGATTTCTCTCCGCCATTCTTATTTTATGCGCTCACCGATGAGATGTTTTCTTAATATGGATGATTTCTATTTACGACAATATTTTCTTAAGGTGGAATTCTCAACGTCGTTCAATTTATTGCCAACCTATAACCTATTTCGCTTTGTTTTTTCAAGATTATTATTTTTTTAAACTAACATTTAAATAAAATCAGTATCGTCGGCACACTACTTAGGTAATATCTGATATATTACAAAAATATCAATTTATTTCATTGCTAATTTTGAGAGAATTGTAGGTATAGTGAAAAAACAATGACATAATAATGTTAAAAAAATTCTTACCCGATATTTTTCGCTATACAATTCTCCTAAAATAAGTTGTCCTTGATATTTACTAAATATGTCAATTATTACCTATAGAATATCAAGTCGATACTGATTTTATTTAAATTTTGTGTAAAAGCTAGAAAACATAAATAAATATACGCGAAATAGGTTATAGGTTGGCAAGCATGTTGATACTCCCACCTTAATGGTAAATTAGTTTTCTTGCCTATGCTTTTGTTACTGCTATAACTGCGGTAATCAGTACTAACTTGATGTTTTCTTTCATATATATTTATATAACTACCTAATAGTACATACCTAGTACATTTACATAGACTTGTCATTGTAGGATTTAGTACTTACAATAGCTCCGATTGTTGCGACCTGGCAAACAAGTAAACCTCCTATGTTCTATTTTAAGACCGATTTTGATTAAATGAATTTTATTAAAAGTTTTTACAATCAACAATCATCTCCATGTCTATTTTATCAAAATATATCAATTCTACATACACTTATAAATGGTATTAATTTCCTACTCCTTTTTTTCAGACCATAATTGATGATACAGGTAAAATTGAATTCCGCTGTCAACATGATCATGTCGAATGCTTTGCCAATAAGATCCATGCATGCGTCATTGATCAAGTTAAAGATCCTGACAAGCAATTAAAATATGTTGCCTGTATGATCACCGACAATATGATTCCTGAAGATGCTGGCGAACGGGTATGTATAGTAGATATTGAGATTAACTTTTTTTTTACTATTATTATTGGAAAAATTAGAAGATGCGCTCATCAATTAAACAAAAATATACAATACCTCTTATTTGAACCACATTTAAGGTACTTAATACCATGTTGGGGAACACAGGCGATTATATGTTGGACAAGCTGCAGAGGTATCAAAATAAGACTATAAAAAGTATTTTTTCTTTAAACTACTATACGACGACTAGTTATATTTATAAACGTTATCCGTTCCTAAACATTAGACAATTAAAAGAACTAGAACAAGCAAAACCAATATACTGTATAGAAAATAAATTACTAAAATCAAGTGTATTGTTGAGCAAAAATTTGGACTTTCATAAGTACAACTTAAGAACAAACATAAACCTTAGAAATAAGTTCTCTAGAACCAAAAAGTGTCAAGACTCTCCAATTTTCCGAAGCATCCAGGTGTATAATGAAATACCGAAAGTCATCATTAGTAAAGCAGCCAAAAAGACTTACGTAAATTTTAAAAATTATATTAAAACTAAAGACCCTCCAAAGTATTAACATAATTATGTTTCATTATGTGTACTATCTAAATTTTAGCGACTGTTACCTATGAAAGATTTTTATTTTGATTGTAAGTGAAAAAAGGTAACTAGAGACCGACCGAAGATTCGGTTTCGGCTAGTTTCGGCCAAAAAATCTACTATCGGTGACAGTTTCGGTTTCGTCCAAAAATCAGCGGAAACTTCGGGTGCGCCCGGCGCCGAAACTAGGGTTGTGCCTGGTCAATTGACCAGACCGATTTTGACCGGGTCAAATTCGGTCAAAAACTTTTGCAGCCTCTTGTGAGAGAAATTGGTCCTCATTGGGGGCACTGGGGCATTGTCCATAGCAAGCATCGCAACCGATTGAAAACCACTCGCTCAGGAAAGCTTGTTTATATAAAGTACAACTTAAAGCTGTTAAGCGACAGTGGAAATAAAAAATATGGAAATTCGGAGGAACCAGCGCTAAATTTTAGTAGTGAGAACATAAAGGCAATGCCGGGGGTGAGTTCAGTGACGAAGATGATGTACCTTTATCTAAACTATCTACCAAGGCCAGCACTGCCAGCAGTCTCTCATTTCATCATCAATCAGTCACTCACTTATTACTTTATTAGTAATTTAGTATTGTTAGATTAATATTATACATAATATTTATGTGTCATTTTTGTACCTCAGAATGGTTTCTTTTTTGTTAGCTGTTTTTTAATAAAGACACGTTTCTATGTAAGTACTCATGGCTTCATTTCTTTTGACAAAACTGAGGAATTTCACTGGGGCTTAGTCAATTGACCACAAAAGATTTTGACGGTCAAAATCCCAACCCTAGCCGAAACTGAGTGTTCGTTAATTGTCGCGCACCGTTCGGCTAACTTTGGGTGAGTTCGTAGGCAGTGTTTTCTATATAAATAGATATATTTGTTACATATTTCAATTATTGTTTTTTATTTCATTTTATACGACTTTACTGTCCGTATATGTGTAAAAAATACATTAGATTTCATTATACAATAGAATTTTTAACATGTATAAATAAGTTTCGGTTTTATTACTATTAATCCAGAAAGACTTGATAGCTATCGAGCATTGGTGCGCGGCTAATAAATTGCCACTAAATATCAATAAATGCTGCTGCATGACCTTTTCAAATAAATTTAACAATATAAACTTTAACTATGGACTGGGCGACTCCGCCATCGAAAAATGCAACACAGTAAAAGATCTTGGTATTACTTATGACTCAAAACTATCATTTGCTACCCATATCGACTCAATCTGTTCAGGTGCCATAAAGTTACTGAGATTTATAATGAGAAATTGTAGGGAGTTTAAAAACATTCAAGTGCTCAAAACTCTATATTTTAGCTATGTCAGATCTAAATTAGAATACGGCTCCCTTATCTGGCACCCTATATACAACCGCTACATAGGTCAACTTGAGAACGTGCAAAGGAAGTTTGCTAAATACCTGGCATTCAGAAGCGATGGAGTCTTCCCTCGTAGAGGAATCGAACAAAACGAACTTTTACAAAGATTTCAATTACCCTCCCTAATTAATCGCAGGAACTTTACTTCCACACAATTTCTACTCAACATACTTAAGTCCCATATTGACTGCCCTGAGCTACTAGCTCAAATCAGCTTGTATGTTCCAACGCGCCCTACAAGATCTCCTCCTACATTTTTCCTACCTACCCCCACTACTAACTTTTTAATTAAAACACCAATATACAGGGGAATGGAGCTAGTTAACAATACCTGTGGTAACATTGACATTCACGAGCTGTCTACTATCCAACTCAACAAAGTACTAAAACACAAGTTTTTGCTACAATAAATAATACGTACTCAATTGCTGTAACTTTTATTCCTACTTTGTCACTATGTACTATTGTAAATATTATAAATTGTCTTTTAAATGGACGTCATGTATCTGTTAGACAATAAAGATTATTATTATTATTATTATTATTATTATTATTATTATTATTATTATTATTATTATTATTATTATTATTAAAGATTATTATTATTAACTAAACTTTATAATATTCCCAATTTAATTACATTTTTGTTCCTAGTCGAAACGATTGGTTACTGTTGGTTAAATTGATTGGTGTTGGAATCAAATGGCGAAAAGAAACAATAACTTCTGTATTCGCCAAAGTTTCGATTTTATTTTAAACCTTCATCAGTGTTTTTAAAAGTTTAATTATTAAATGTCGTTTTTCTCATTTCACAGTTATTTATGATAAAAGTGCTAAAAGTGACATTTTATTTTCTGAGAAGACATCCCTTTGAACAAAATAAAAATACTTTTGGCATATACATACATCATACAGTATTTTTTCTACAAACACCATTAAAAGTACAAATCAACGAATTTACTACGTTATTAAATTTATAAAATATAATTTTGAAATCCAATTACCTATCCATAAAGTTTATTATAGCTAAGGTAATGAAATCACGAAAATTAATTTCTTTAACTGACATTAAATAATATCGAAGATTTGGAAACTTCACAGAACACAACACTGGTACAAGTTTCACAGAAACAATTATTACTACTAAAACTTCTAGTGAGATTTGCCATAGAATTACTTATTCTGATTGTAATTTCTCTAACTGTACATTTAACTAAGTAAATAAATCGTTCTTTGATTTAAAATTCCTTAATTCTATTTTTGCAACAGTCTTAAAAGGAAATTACGTCATTTACTTTTAGCACCAGTGCTTAAGGTAAATTACCTGTAACACCAGTCCCTTAAAATGACATTTTAGCATGGGTTAAAAATGATAGTTTCATAGACGTTTATAGAAAAACATACTTTAAAGTATAGAAAAAAGAAAAGCACAAAGTCTTTCTCCACAATTTTTTATTCGAATAACTAGGCGGACCTAGAATGATTCATAATAAATTGAATCGACATGTTTCGAGTGTAGAAACACTCATCATCGGGAAAACGAAGTAAATGGTACAATGCTGATGTTGTTAGCTTAGCAGTAGAAAAAATCACAAGTGAGACTAAGCCGTAATGGAGCTTTCAATGGTACGTACACACGGAGTGAAAAAATTTGAATAGTCAAAGTCAAAAGACAGAAAAGACTTCAGCATACTGAAAAGTCAAGGACCAGTGTAAAGCCACTATCTTGGGTGTACCATTGAAAGTTCCATTACGGCTTAGTCTCACTTGTTATTTTCTCTACTGCTAACAACATCAGCATTGTACCATTTACTTCGTTTTCCTGATGATGAGTGTTTCTACACTCGAAACATGTCGATTCAATTTATTATGAATCATTCTAGGTTCGCCTAGTTATTGTGGAGAAAGACTTTGTGCTTTTCTTTTTTCTATATCATTTAACTCCATGCACTTTGAGTATGGACTACTTACTACTTCTTCATACTTTAAAATATTTTACTTCAAAAAAATCTTGTATTTTAGTGTGGCCGGGAACTAAATATCGATTTCGCACCAATCAACAAATGTGCCACAGAGCAAAATGGTTCTATTCTGCTGAAAAAATTTGGAGAAAGAACAGATGCTTTAAATCCAAAAGTCCGCTTTATTCCAACAATAGAGTTAAACGACAGTCAAAGTTTTGAATCTCAGGCTGCTATCTTAAAGGATTTAATAAAGGCTGTATGTAAGGTTTATAGAAATAAGCCGGATAGATGTAATAGTGTATAGATTGTAAAGAACATACCTAATGCGCCAAATATCAATTGTGAATTCATTTATGTGACTGACTAAAACTAGGTCGCTCAAGGCCGTTGGCTACGTTTTTACACTTACCAGGTTTATGTCTCTTGTGCTCTTATTATGAATGTTTTCATAAATTGGATTTATTGGTCAATTCTACACAAAAACAAATGTAAGAATTCAAATATTTAAATTCCATTATCATTTTCCTGCTTTTTCATAAACATTTCCGGATTATCATTATGAAACATTGTGTGTACAAATAATTACTTTATAGTCAGTTTTCAAAAACATGCATAATGACAGCACCACAGGCAATAATCTAATACATATAGAACAACTGCCACAATTCCCTTAATGCGAAAACTCAAGGCTCTGTTGGTAAAACTAAGAAGTACTTATCTTTTGTAAGTTTACTTCTTTCGATTACTATTAAAGTAGAGGTATACCTACTTGTGAAAAAAAATTGTATTTGAAAAGAAATCATATTTAATGATTGTATTCCGTATTTTAAACTTCATCCGAGACAAACGGGTGTCGTGCGCGTCTGCTCGTACACTTGACTCATGCTAGAGCAACGTAAGCATGCGGCAAACGATTGTGATTACGACTGAATTTTATACAGACGTTACACAGAAAAAGCAAACTACCAAAGAAACGTTTTAGTTATTTAAAATCAATTACCTCTTTGTATGAGCTACATCTTCAAACTAGGTATTAATGAAACCCCCATAAAACTATAAGGTTTTATACATAATTATAAAATGCTTAAGAGGGTCTTGAACAGCATTTTAAATCCCAGTAAAAGTGTATATTCTGTATATACAGGGTGTTAATTAAGTACTTGTACAAACTTTAAAGGGTGAATCTTTGACGAATTTTAAGATAAAAAGTTCATATGAACATGGGTCCGCAACGGCTTGGTTCTTGAGATACAGGGCGTCCAAAAAACTATTTTATTTGGTTTTTTTATTATACTTTTGTCCAGTAACATGGCAATTAGACGAAATTCGAGATACTGGGTATATTGATGACGAGAAACTCAAATACCAACTTAGTTTTTGTTTAATGTTAGATGGCGCCACGTACGGTGTTGTTCCTGAATTTAATTAACCATCACTTTTTTGTGTCGCACTGTATATAATTTTTGACTAGGCACACCTATTCTCCATTCAATTTTACATACAAAAGTTCCTCTTAGTATTTGTCGCTAAAAGCAGCCGTTTTAGATAAAAACGGGTTTGAAGTTAAACCTGCGTTGGAATTTTTTAAGTTGGATGATTTCAGAGTTTTTGAAAAATAAGCGAAAAAATGTATCTTTTATTGATTGTATTATCAGGTAACAAACTTAGATCATTTACAAGACGAAGACTAAACTAGTCAACATTCACAATAATTGCTGAAAATGACCACCGCCTACTTCAGCATTAATTCGCCTTAACATTGATTGACGAACTCTTTCGAATATACCTGGCGTCTGATTTAATGGCACACGATTCAAATATCCTAATTCTTAGATCTTGTTCATTTTAAACTGGAGTTTTGTAAACCAGCGACTTTATGTGACCCCACAGAAAATAATCCAAAGGATTCAAATCTGGTGATCTGGGAGGCCAGGCTTGTGGTCCTGCTCTTCCTATCCAACGGTTAGGGTAATTTAAAGATGCAGCACATTTTTGCGAATTATTATTATTTATCCAATTTTCACTAATTTCGTGATAGTGATATGTACATAATGTGATAGTGAAACACTGCACATGACATTAAAAAACTATTTTTTCGCTTATTTTTCAAAAACTCGGAAATGATCCAACTTAAAAAATTCCAACGCAGGTTCAACTTCAAACCCGTTTTCATCCAAAACGGCTGCTTTTAGCGACAAATACTAAGAGTAACATTTGTATGTAAAAATTGAATGGAGAATAGGTCTGCCTAGTCAAAAATTACATACAGTGCGACACAAAAAAGTTATGGTTAATTAAATTCAGAAACAACACCGTATGTGGCGCCATCTAACATTAAACAAAAACTAAGTTAATATTTGAGTTTCTCGTCATCAATATACCCAGTATCTTGAATTTCGTCTAATTGCCATGTTACTGAACAAAAATATAATCAAAAAACCAAATAAAATAGCTTGGTTCTTGCGATACAGGGCGTATCTCAAGAACCAAGCCGTTGAGGACCCATGTTCATATGAACTTTTTATCTTAAAATTCGTCAAAGATTAACCCTTTAAAGTTTGTACAAGTACTTAATTAACACCCTGTATACAGTTTGTCCGGAAATGATGAGCAAAAAATTTAGGGGATAATTTTAGACCGAAAATAAATGCTATCTCTTCCTATAACATTTTTTCGAATTGATTATTAAGTTACATGGTGTTAAAGTAAAATTCTATTTGCAGTTTTTTCGCAATACCTTTTGCAACGCTCATAATATTTTGACGAATTCTCGTATATGGGGCCTTTTTGGGATGAGGTATACACCGTTTTTTCGCATTTTGTAGAGGGCGCCACATAGGAGCCTATACTTTAATTTCAATGGTCCCAACTTTTTTGTCCTCCACTGTATGCGCATTTTGACTAAATATTTTTATTCTCCTAACCTTTTGACATAAAAAAGGTATATAACTTTTCTTTCGATAAATCTAATCGTTTTCGAGAAAAACGCTAAAATAACATTGCTTGCATGTGATGAATACGAAATCATTTTAATTTATTTTCAACCTTAAACATAGCATAAGCAAAGGAAGAAATATTTCATGGAGTTCGTCGGAACTTTTTAAGAAAAATTAATTTCTGCATTGAAGAGGAAGGACGTCACTTTGAACCTTTGATTTGAATGTTTAATTTATTGTTCTGGTAACTTATGTATTTTAAAATTGCAAATAAAATTTAATTTTGACACCCTGTAACTCTGTTAATAATCAATTTTCGAGAAAATGCTGTATGAAGAGATAGCAATTATTTTCGGTCAAGAATTATTCCCTAAATTTTTTGCTTATCATTTCCGGACACCCTCTAAAACTGTATAATAAAAACCTTTAATCATATTTAAAGTTTTTGCCAATAAAACCTATGTAGCGGTTTACATGTTTCTTGGGTAATTTACACTTACAGGATGCTCATTTGGTGGGGTAAATTACTTTTTAACATCATCAGGGGGAGATGAGTCTTGAAGGTGCTCCACTAATTTGTATATTTTCAGTTTTCAGTTTTATAGCATAAATTTGAAACTAACATTGGGTGTAAGTCCTATTATATTTTAACGCATTCGTATACTTACAGTATATGCTTCGATATATTAGGTACTTTCCATTTGCTTTTTTTAAACAGCACAGCAAAGTAAAAATCTTTGCTTAACTAAGTTATTAAAGGAACGCTTCGGAAACAACTTCGCATAGTCCGTACGGGAAATAGAGAGGGCATACTTAACCGAGGCAAGGGGGGAGGAAAAATCTTTGCTGTTTAAATTTTTAAAAGGAACGCTCAACTTTGCCGTTGGCTTTGCTTTGCTGTTTAAAAGTAACTAAACGGAACTCAGCCATTGAGCCTAATGAATAAAAATGTAGCGATTGCTTTTCTTATAAAATCGAAGTAATTTCTTGAAAGCCAATGAATAAAAACTAAAGTAATTGCTTTTGCGCCCAGCAATTGCTTAAAAGTACAGGAATTGCTTCTAGTCAATGCTTTGTCTAAAAAAGTAGAAGCAATTACTATCGTTTGCTTAAAATGTGATGAATAAATTAAGGAATTGCTTTTTCTAGTGTAGCGATTGCTTTCAACTTTTTAAGGTAGGTCGACCCCTGCATCATTTGCTTGCTAGCAGTCAACTTTAGTTCTCCGCGGCATACACGTGCGTTGCTCTTAATTTGTGACTTCAATTATTATGGCTGAATATAAAATATGAACGTCCGTAAAAGAAAAATCTACAGTGTACGTCAAAATTGCAGATATATGATGATTTCAGAAAGTTATATCGATTTGACTGCGAAAATGTCGAGTGGTTGGCAAATTATTTTGTGACTGATACTGGTAAAAGGCGAAGGGGTGCACTGCCGCCTTTAAATAAGATTAAAGTCTTTCTGCGGAAATTGTCGGATCCGGGCTTTCAAAATTCTGTAGGTGAAGAACTGGTGTTCACCAAACTACTGTCTGTAAGACATACACTTCTATGCAGTTTTGGAGAAGGCCAATATTTTCATTAAATTTCGTACAAGTGCGGAAACTGTTGTGGAAGCTAAACGGTTGTGGTCAGAGAGATTCATTTATGTTCCTTCAATTTGTGAACGAATATCAATTGCTTGTCTTTAATTTCTTCATCACTACTATCACTTTCCTCATTTTCACTGAAATCGGCCATATCACAAATATAAGTTTCCTATTTTCCACAAAAACGTAACAGATTACTATTGTACTAAATAAATAGACCGACGTTGTTGTATTTACGTCAACTCTTTTGCAAATTAGGCACCAAACTAGAGTTGTGTAGTTCGCGAACGAACTAATTCAAAAGATCGAATCTGACAACTGAACTAAAAGATTCAATCAGTAATTACTGAGAGATTGAAACAAGGCGAACTAAAGTCTAAACGTAATGTACTACGCAAGCGAGAGCGAGACGACGGATATTATAGGTTTTGTCACCTGACCGACCGATGCATGCCGCGATGATTTCGGACTATTTCGGTATTGAAATGAATAAAAAATATAGTCGGTGTCTACTGTATTTTTTGTTAACTAGTCTTTTGAACTATTCACTTTATTGAACGAGAACGAAAGATTGAAATCGGCAAAGTGAAGTAAACTTCCCAGCACTACACCAAACTGAACATGAAATCTTAAATCTATAATCTGAACTTGTGTTGAATAAGCATTTGCTACAGAGGTGTAAGATAAACAGCGATTGTTTCAAAATTTTATTCATATCCAGATCTAGCGATTGCTTTTACTTATAGCATTTGCTAGTCAAGCAATTGCTTTTACTAAAAAGTAATTGCTTCAAGTAATTGCTTTTACTAAAAAGTAATTGCTTCAAGTAATTGCTTAATTTTTATTTATTAGGCTCGATCTTACAGTAAATTTCTCTGTGGTTCTCGGTAAATTTTCTTGTTGCGTATATTGAAAACCATGATAGGACGAATGAGGTACAGTACAGGGGTCGTAATAATTTAATTTCTTAAAACAGAATACTTATACATATCCTAATACAGGGTGTCCTGACTGAGAGTCGCCGATCAACAAATAAGTATGATCTTACGTTCAACTATTAGTTTATAAAGTTTTTCCTTAAGAGCAAACACTAGTGACGCATTCGCCATTTCATGTTCTTATCAATATTTAGTTTTTTTTTTCGTTTTCTCCAAAAAGCGGCCAAATACCCATTTTTGGAGCAGTTACCAATAGTTTCAAGTTAAAAAGAATTTAATTGAAAAATTTAGAAAAGCATATAAAACGAAATTTTCTCAAAGAACCCCGCACTTCTCTTATGGAAAATGGCCCTCGGTCTAAATTTTTAACATGTTGTAGAGAATGCCATTCTGATCAAAAGTGTTCATGGCCACAACAATATCTGCCCACTAGTTTTTGAGATACAGGGTGTCCAAGTTGCAAAATATGAATTCTCAAAACATTTTCCTAGTTTATAATATGAATTCGTTTTGTTTTTCTAAATTTTTGTTGGCCCTGTCGTAGATAGGATAGAATACTGTAAAAATAGTTTAAATTTTTTTATTATATACCTACTGGGTGAGTGAAGAAAATTATTTAATATTTTTTGTTAAATCATTGTATTTTGTCATTAAATTAAATGTTTACAAAGTAATACTGTAGATGACATTAGCTTGGAGCAAGCTATCAGAATTTATATTTATACAGGGTAACTCAAAAAAGTTAATATTTTTTTTTAATAGTTTTGAAAGAAATTTTGTAGATATTTCTTTGTGTACTACTTGTCGCTTATCGTATGCTTCCAAATATATATAATTATCAAGATTATACAGGGTATTTCCAATGATAAGCGATAGAAAAATAACATAAAAATGCATGTATTTATAAATCACCCGGTATATTAAAAATGGATCGGTTAAATTTCGTTATTTTTTGCTTGAAGTGTCTTACTTATATGTTTGCTATTGATTTCCCTTTTCCTATGACCAGTTCTGGAGATATACAGCGTCGAACAGACTCAAAACTCAAAAAATAAGCAAATATAATAACGTTTTTTTTTTAATTTCAATAAAATTTGTTATGTAAGTTCATTTTATAGTTAAAAATAAATATATTTAATGCTACACAGGGTGTTTCGAATAATTAGGGGCCTACTTATTATTTTTGGATAAAATAATTTGGATATAATAAATTGTTCATAGTTTTTATATATATTTCTTATGTGCAATACAGTGTTAGAATACCCTAATTATTCGAAACACCCTGTAGAGCATTAAATATATTTATTTTTAACCATAAAATTAACTTACATAACAAATTTTATTGAAATTTAAAAAAAATGTTATTCTATTTGCTTATTTTTTAAGTTTTAAGTCTGTTCGACGCTGTATATCTCCAGAACTGCTCATAGGAAAAGGGAAATCAATAGCAAACATGTAAGTAAGACACTTCAAGCTAAAAATATTAAAAAATAACGAAATTTAACCGATCCATTTTTAATATTCCGGGTGATTTATAAATACATGCATTTTTATGTTATTTTTCTATCGCTTATCATTGGAAATACCATGTATAATCTTGATAATTATATATATTTGGAAGCATACGATAAGCGACAAGCAGTACACAAAGAAATATCTACAAAATTTCTTTCAAAACTATTAAAAAAAAAATATTAACTTTTTGGAGTTACCCTGTATACATATGAATAATATAAATTCTGATAGCTTGCTCCAAGCTAATGTCATCCACAGTATTACTTTGTAAACATTTAATTCAATGCCGAAAATACAATGATTTAACAAAAAATATTAAATAATTTTCCTCACTCATCCAGTATACAATAAAAAAAGTAAACTATTTTTATAGTATTTTATCCTATCTACGACAGGGCCAACTAAAATTTAGAAAAACAAAACGAATTCATATTATAAACTAGGAAAATATAATGTATTGAGAATTCATATTTTGCAACTTGGACACCCTGTATATCAAAAACTAGTCAGCAGATATTGTTGTGGCCATGAACACTTTTGATCAGAATGACATTCTCTACAACATACTAAAAATTTAGGAAGTTTAACCGAGGGCCATTTTCCATAAGAGAAGTGCGGGGGTTCTTTGCGCATATTTCTTTTTCTGCTTTATTAATTTTTAAATCCAACCTATTTTAACGTAAACTGTAGATCCTCTTTAGAGTGAGGGTATTTGGCCGATTTTTGAATAAAACGAAGAAGTAAAGAAATGTGAAGTGATCAAAAAACATAATGGTGAAGGCGTCACTAGTGTTTGCTTTTAACAAAAAATAATTTTTACCAAGTTTGGAATTAGTTTAAAAATCAAAAGTTAGTAAAAAAGCATTGTAGAGTTTCAGCTAAAATAGAAGATTTTCAATTAAGACACACTGTATTTTTTCTCATAATAAATAATGTACCTGTTCCGTGAATGCATTGTTAATATGAGAATTTGCGTGAGACACCGGTTATGACTAACATTTTTTTCACATGGTGATAAGGAAAGTTTACTTCTAGACCAAGCGAAAAAATAACAATTACATGGCATATATCAAATTCAATAGATTATTTAGATGACAAAGTTTTTGATTAATTTATAAAATGTGTATATTATATATTTGCTGTTTATTAAATTTTAGCAATCTATGGTTTTATTGTAAAGCTCACAAAATCCGAAATTTTTAGATTATTTGTTTTAAATAATCCCAAGGATTTAGCAATTGATCTTATAAATTCACACTTATATCAGTCACATAATTCTACTTACAATTAAGACTGATTTTTATAAAGTTTTAGTTCTTCCCGTTATTATAAACCTACAATGACTAAAACACTGATCAATGATCGATAGGTACTAGTATATGTACCCAGAGCAGTGGCGTACTAGAGGGGAGGAGGGGGGAATTGCGCCCCCCCTGAACGAAACCAGCCAATGAAAAAATTGCTTTGTACAAAAAAAACCTAATACATTTTGTGTTTGTTTCTTTTATATATAAGTATTTTGTTTAGGTTTTTTTTAAACAACAAAAGATTTATAAAAATGGCTATACAGGGTGAGTCGGGAGGAATGGGCCAAACTCTATGGGTGTAATCTATGCATCAAAATAAGAAAAAACTCAAATGTTGTTATCCAATATTCATTTGTTTTCAAATTACAGCGTTAAATAAAATAATAATATTGTTAAACCAAAATATGCAACATTAACATTTTTTAAATAAACCTGGTAAATTTTTAAAAATACCGCCATAGATTTCCAAACATTTCCTGCTTCGTTTACGAAGGGCGCGCGGGGCTCTTCTAATTGATTCGTGCCTTTCTTTAATATTGAGTGCATCATTTCTAATGAGTCTAATTAATGCATCCCTAGAATCTACTTTTACTTTGTATACCTAATTTTTTAACCCATAAATTATAGTCCAAAGGTGTGAGGTTTGGCGATCTAGGAGGCCAACTAATAGGACCACCGCGGCCAATCCAAACCTCTGGAATCTTTTGGTCCAAATATTGCTTGACCCGACGATCGAAATGGGCAGGCGCTCCGTCGTGTTGATAATACATTTGAATTCTGTTGTTTAAAGGAATCTTTATATCTATAATATTTATGAGGTCGGTTAAAAAATGAGGTATACAAAGTAAAAGTAGATACTAGGGATGCATTAATTAGACGCATTAGAAATGATGCACTCAATATTAAAGAAAGGCACGAATCAATTAGAAGAGCCACGCGCGCCCTTTGTAAACGAAGCAGGAAATGTTTGGAAGTTAATGGCGGTATTTTTGAAAATTTACTAAACCAATGATTGATTTAAAACATTGTTAATGTTGCATATTTTGGTTTAACAATATTGTTATTTTATTTAACGCTGTAATGTGAATATTGAATAACAACATATATTTAAGTTTTTTTTTATTATTTTGATGCATACATTACACCCTTAGAGTTTGGCCCCTTCCTCCCGACTCACCCTGAATATACGCCATCCCCCTCCACCTGACATACGCCACTGACCCAGCAAGGTTGACAAATTAACAAGAAACTACAGGTTTCATCTTCACTGCATTATCGTATTCTCTTTTGACCCATGGAACACCTATAAGAATGAGATCATGAACAAACATAGTATGTTTGCGTGAATCCTGAAAGGTTGTAATTATTACTATAACTATTTTGTAGGTACTACTTTTATACCCTTTGTTATAATTTAGGAGTTAAATAGGTTTGTATATTTTATAAGAAGCATAGCCCCAAATATTCCAGACGAAAGTGAAGTTCCATGTTTTTTTTTTTCAAATAAAGTGGTGTTCGCACAGTTACACTATAAACCGCTCATCAAGGGCGTCGCCAGCCAGTGAGCTAGGGAGGGGCAGCATAGAAGAACTGAAGAAAACATTAAGATAGAAAAGTTTTAATTAAAAAAAAATAGAAAACGAATAAATTATTTACATACAAAATCAATTTAAACATAATCGTCTAGGGTTGCTAGCGAATTTGTTGGTTACTTTGTTTATAAAATCGTCCAAGTTCTTGAAAATCTGTTGCCTGTGTACACTCATCATGGCGAGGCCATTGAGGCGAGTTCCAGTCATCGTGCTCCTCAACCAGTTTTTGATTCTCCTCAAGCTACTGAATGACCTTTCAACTGTACAAGTGGTACAAGGTAAAGCAATAAGAATCCTCAAGGCCTTCTTTATCGTCAGTTTCCTTAAGGACTTCC
This sequence comes from Polydrusus pterygomalis, assembly GCA_963969555.1. Classification (NCBI taxonomy): domain Eukaryota; kingdom Metazoa; phylum Arthropoda; class Insecta; order Coleoptera; family Curculionidae; genus Polydrusus; species Polydrusus pterygomalis. The sequence goes on along the minus strand of OZ018384.1, from coordinate 33,727,159 downwards.
ACAACACGTAGTTTGGTCGATTCTGGTTTTTCCTCCCATATTTTTTTCCAAAGTTCTATCTCATTCTTGATATCCAAAATACCGTAAAAGTTTCTGAATTCCTCGCATGCTTCTTTAAGGTCTTCCAAAGATATGTTTTTTATTTGCGCAGGGTGTAGTTTTGTTAGGGCAAAGGATGGTCTATTTTCTTCAGAGAACCTTATTTCGAGGGAATTTATAATTGAGTCCGAATAAGGAATTGTCATAGACCTCCGCCAGAATTCTGGAGGGCTTTTTGCCGGGTGGTTGCTGCGGTGTTGTTGTCTTTCAACAGTACGGGATATGTCCAATTTTTTCCGCAATAGCAGTAGCATCTTTGATAATATCTTCTGTAACTTTTTCGGGATCGTTACGGTGGTCTTTGATCAGTTGTAAAATGCGACTAATATGCTGGGATGCCTGAACCGTGTCCAAGGATACTGATTGGAGCACGTTTACTGTGGGTTCTATAATACCGGAATATTTGGATATCAATACGAGGCTAAAAATAAATGAAGCTTTGGAAGCTGCCGCATGGAGCTGATACGGATGTTTCCTTGTCGCATTATTGCCATCTCGAGACAATATTTCTAAAGCCTCCATTATAGCACAAAAATTCTCTTTAAAAACTCTGATGCTTTTGTGTTTTTCGCTCCACCTTGTTTCGCATAACCGGGAAATATTGGGTATTAATTTCCGTCTTAGAACCGATTCTCGAAAAAATGTTATTATATCCTTGATGGTCCCAACGGTATTTCTGATGTCGGGCAGGGCGTTCAGATCATTGATGACCAGATTGAGCTTATGTGACGAGCAATCTTCGCGAACCGATGCAGTGTTGCCGTTGATTCCCGGAAATTCTCGGTTATTGCTGCCCCCTCTGGCGACGCCCTTGCCGCTCATGCTGCCGTACAAATCCGAAAAATCGTTCACTGCATTTAATTCCCCAACGAACAAAATACTTCAACTGAACTATCTACCTTATTACAAGTAAAGGAAGTTACACTTTTTTGCTTAAAGTGGTTCTAGAAGACCTGGAGTTATATTACTGGTCAGACACGGCAGTTTTCAAAGTGTGTTTAAGACCCAAAGCAAATTATTTTATTTAATTAACGAATTGCATTCCAAATGGATCTAATTTGTTTTGCCAATGTCGCCCTTAGATAGGTTTTGCTCTTTCTGTCGATTGGAATGTTCCTTTTTTAGTTTTAAGTGTTTCTTTTTTTTAATGTTATTAGTGTTTATTTAAAATATTTTATTTATGTTAACAAATAATATTTATAAAAGTTTAAAGTAGGTATATTTATTTAAAGGTATTTTTGGGGAAATGTTATTAGGTAGGTATATATTGTTATTTGCCCACAGTGGAAAACAAGGGGCTACATGGGTGAATATTACTAAAGATTTTTCCAGTCGCAGCATTATATTGGCATGGTCAATAATAGTTCAATTGAAGCATTTTCTTGTTGAAAACAAAGTACTTACACAAACTTTTTAGATTTAAGTCGAAACCGAGCGTCCAACGAAATAAGTACCAGAGAGTAGTAATTTTAAGAAAAAAATCGTACGTGATGTTTTTCGAAACTAAAAAAATTATTTATATGAAACATCTACTAGTAGCATTCCTTTATCACGCTGCAGAAAGATGTATCTCTTATACTTATTTATAATGTAATTTTCAATTGTCCTATTTGAAATTAAATAGTGAAAATTTAGACCCATATTTTAACATTTTAATTCGTGAAAAAAATATCGAAGATTGAAAAAACCATATACAGCCGCGGATAGGGTTTACAATAGCACGAATGGATGAAAAATTTCATTTTTCGGGAAAAAGTCATTCTTGATAAAAACTTTTGCATGTAAAAAGAATGCAATTCACGAAGGAAAATTTTGATTTTTTATACAGTGTTCGCAAAAACTTCAAAAACATGATTTTTCTCCAAGAGTAAACTACCTTTATTTTTCATTTTTGACCAAAATACCAATTAGAAAACTTATTTAGAATAACGCGCATCCGAGATTTAAAATAAACCTTAGATTTTTTTAGTTTTTCGAAATTCCGAGAAGTTTTGACCACATTCGTTTACAGCTGGAAAAATGTGTTGAATGTGGAGGAGGAGTGTTTGAATAGCAAATTATGAAATTATTATTTGTGGTTATTTTAAGATTTTTTTGTGTTATTTCCGGGGTCATTTCATGTGTAAAATTAAAAATACATACTTCTGGTAACACCAAAAATCAGTTTTTAAAACTTTTTGATACCCCTCTGTCATTGATAATGTATGTATTTCGACCGCTAATGCTGCTATCCAAAAAAAAAACCTCTAAAAATTAAAAAAACTAAAAAATCGAGGATTTATTTTAAATCTAGGATTTAAATTACAAACGTTATTCTAAATAAGTTTTCTAATTGGCATTTTGGTTAAAAATGAAAAATCAGATAGTTTACTCTTGGAGAAAAATCATGTTTTTGAAGTTTTTGCGAACCCTATATAAAAAATCAAAATTTTCTCTTCGTGAATTTTATTTTTTTTTACAAGCAAAACTTTTGATCAAGAATGACTTTTTCCCGAAAAATGAAATTTTTCATCCATTTGTGCTATTTTAAACCCTATCCGCGGACAGTCTGTATATAAGCACAGTCACTGCCTGGTGTCAAAACTGGAAAAAGTGTCTGTATAGTTTCGTTTTGTGTATTAAAGCATCTGCCAAAATATATAATTAACAGACGTTACTAATTAACAAAAATATTTGATAAAAATAAATCTGTTTGCAAAAAATTGGCAATTGTTTTAAATTACCTTAAAGGTGCCCATTTACTAGGCGATTGTCGACCAACCAGATTGACAATCTAGTCGCTTGCTATTGAATTTCCAAAAGATTGCCCCGTTAGTGGGCGATGTCAATCAAATTGCAAGCGATATTTTGGTTGCCGAGCGAGAACCAATTTACACAGATTGCCAGAAGGTTGCTGTGCGAATGGACGTCGGCAACCGGTTCACACAACTTCCTTGAAATTTTTAGTATTGCAGTGCAATGCGTAAGTCAGTATAGGTTCCTCGTAGTGTTTTAATGCTGCAATGTGCAATTTGATCGCACAACTTGGTTGCTCGGTAATCGTCCAGTGAATGGGCACCTTTAGTATTTAGGGTTAGTGATGCATTTAACATTTAGTGACTTTTTCGCTTTATTAAAAAACTGACCAAATACCGTTCTTTGGAGCATATTATTTAACCTATAGTTTCAAGTAAATTGTTTTTATTTATATTTTAAATCGCAAATGCGTCCCTATAGCGTTTGCTCTTAAACTAAAAACGACATATTCTTAACCCAACTTGGCCACTTTTTGGATAAAACATATTGATCGAAAAATGAAACGGCGGATGAGTCACTAGCTCTCCCATAAATATTTTTAGATTCATTTTCAGACAGAATAGATAAATACATATTTCTTATTTAAAGATCTAATATAATGGCCCTCTAGTAAAATGTATTTAAGTTAGTTGTGTATTTGTATAAAATTTTAAAATTGTTAGTTTTGTGTCTATTGATGGAGTACTGAATGTTTAGTATTAATTATATTTTCTTTTAATTTTTCTATGTTCCTGTGACATTACTTGGTAGTTAAAAAAAGTATGAATGATATTTTAATACCTACATAAACTGCTCAGCTACCTACAGATGTTCTTTGTCCATACCTAGATGTTTATGCTTTTTTGCCCTATTCCTTTATATCGAGAAAAGTAGATTTTTTACGTCTACTTAAGTAGGTACCCCTTTTATACAAAGTAGTTTGTGGCTGATTTATTTATGACTAGAAAATGACATTCTTACTGAAATTTTTGAGGTGACTTTGGCAAGTTTTATAAAATCTCAATGTAAACGAAAGCATTATGCCGTCGCGACGCTTGGCGTCCATTAAACCCAACTGTAGCGTATATTCGATTAATTTGAAGAAATAGTCCATGCTTAAAGTGGAGTTGAAAGTATGGAAAAGAAAGAAAAAACCTAAAGTATTCCTCTACAAAATTTAATAGAATAAAAATTCTCTATAGGGGTCGAACGTAGAAACGTTCATCATCAGGAGACAGAAAATTTATTTAGCAGAAGAGAAAATGGTGTAGAACCTTAATGGAGCTTTTATGGAATTAAAAAACTGATGTGTAGAAGAGACACACTTAATATGAAGAAAATTGATAAAGGTTAAACCATACTGAATATGTTAAAAAAGTTATTAATGGGGGTCTAAACCAACCAAATAAACTGAGGAAGAAGAAAAAACCTTCCTAAAAAGAAGGTATCGAAGATTATTTCAATTTTTTTTTATAAAACCTTTTAAGTGTATGTCAGTAAGACATTATAAGAATAAAATTGTCATATTATGAAGATATCACAATCTGTAAAAAATAGAAATTGAAATTAAAATCAAAGAGTGAGGAGTAAAAAACTTTTGGAATATTTTTTTTGAAAAAAAAGTAAGTAGGTACATACTTACAAAATTCCGTTGCAAAAAGTGTTTTGTGGGGTACTAAGGATTAAAGCTGGCGGTTAATTTAAAACCGGTAAAATTAATTAACAAGTTGCACATTTAAAAAAAATTAGAGGTCAAAAGGTTGTTCACGTCCACGTGTTGGGACAAAAGTAAATGAGAGATATCTGTCAATGACAATTTTATCCTTATATATCTTACTGACATACACTTGAAAAGTTTTATAAAAAAAATTTTAAATAATCTTCCATACCTTCTTTTTAGGAAGGTTTTTTTCTTCTTGCCCAGTTTTTTTGGTTGTTATAGTCCCCCTTTAATAACTTTTTTAACATACTTAGCATGGTTTAACCTGTATCAATTTTCTTCATATTATGTCTCTTCTACACATCAATTTTTTAATTCCATAAAAGCTCCATTAAGGTTCTACACCATTTTCTCGTCTGCTAAAACCATCAGCACTAAATAAATTTTCTGTCTCCTGATGATGAACGTTTCTACGTTCGAAACATGTAGACAACCCTAGAGAATTTTTATTCTATTAAATTTTGTGGAGGAAGAATTTACATTTTTTTTCTTTTCCATATATTCGATTCGTTTTAAAAAATACAAAAAGTATTTTGGACCGTCTATTACGGTTGATATCCCGATAGTGGGAGGGCTATTAGATAGATATCGCATTAATTACATCAAGTTGATGGTGGATGTATTGAATCTAGGAGCAAAATTTTTTTCTTTTTCATACAAAGATTACTTAATTAATTAAAAATGTGTTTTCATTTATACAAAGTAGCCTCAAAACTTGCAATAAGGTTACTAATCTTTTTAATACTATGTATTCTATGGGTACTACTATTGTACTTGTGTGAACAACTTGCCCCATCGAAAAATTATGGAAATTTTAAAATTAACTTAATACAGTGTGACCAGTAAAGTCTGCATTATAGGAGATTTTTTTTTATTAATAACTTTATTCGAAATTTGACTTTGGCATCAAGTTCTGCTTCAATCGAGATGAAAATTAAGCAAAAAAATAGTAGTCACGTCATTCGCATTATCTGTCAAATTTGAATTTTTTCCAAAAAATAATAAAGGGTTATTTCTGAAAGTATCGAAAACAATTATTAGAAAAAGTTTTTTTAAATGCTGTTTTTAGCCCACATGCAAAATTTTAGATAAATTAGATAATTTTGATTTTTTACCCATATTTTGTAAATTGCACCGCTTTTGCAAAATAAGACTCAACGCAACCTACATAAAACTTCTTAGTTTTGACAATGCTTTATTTCAAATAGATTTTCTTTAAAGTACCTACAGCCATATTAAATGTGTTTTTTTACAAAATCAAAATTGGGTTATCAAAATTTGGTAGCATGTGATGCAAAGTTTATTTGTTTTTGACCCTGTATAAGATAACTTCATAAAATAAGTATTTTTGAAAACGTAGTTTGTGTCTGAAAGTAATACACCCTAATATTAAGACAAACAGTGTCATCAAGTGAAAAATAAATTTTAGTGGTGGGTAAAAAATCAAAATTATCTTATGCAGCTGAAATTTTGCATGTGGGCTAGAAAGCGCATTTAAAAAACTTTTTCTAATAACTTTTTTTGATATACCGAGACAACTGGATTTTTACGCCTCGAGGGCATATAAGTACAATGCACCCTAAAAGTACATTTAATATAAACTATTATTTCCTTTAGTTTAACGTTAATGATTGTCTGTGAAATGTTTTAATTATTGTTGCAAAAAATAAATGTACATTAAAAAACTGAAGGTAGTTTTTTCTTTTATTATCCAATATTACATATTATTGCTGGGGTAAAATTATATTTGTTTGATTACCTATTAAAAACAAAAATGGGTTTTTCAGTTTTTAATTGACTTTAGTTAGATAGTTTGCATTCTATTTATCTATTTTAACATAGTTTTTACATCTGTTAGCTATAAAATACTTTGTGGTAATCTAATGACTTTTACAACTTTAAATAAATTTTAATTAATATTAAATAAACTTTACAACAGAGTTTAAACACAAAATTAGGAGTTATCATATTTAAATTTTTCAAAACTTAAAATTTCTACAAGCATCCTCAAAAACCTGTGTCATACCTATAATAAAAGATAATTGCTCAAGGTTCCAAATTATTTAATAAAAATAACATAGGTAATTAGTTTTAAACATAAGCAATTGAAACAAATCTACTAATTTAAATACCTACTTTTTTTAATTTGGTTATGAAAGAAAAAATGTTTTAAACTATAACTGCTTATATACACAAAATAAGGCTCTTCGAAAAGCAAAATTTTTATACACACAACAGTAACATAATCAAATTATTTTTGTTAAAGCATTTTTTCGTGTAGATTTAGGGTTTCTTCAAATGTCACTACACATTTCCATTCCTTTATTTTTCTAATTATTTCCTATAAAGCATTGTGCATATTACTTTTTCGACAAACCTCCTAAATGAGATTTTTTTAAAATCAATTACTGCATTGCATAAAAAACATAGGTACTGACTACAAATTTCTACTTAAGCTCAGCAGCAAATATATAACTCTAAATTATTTAAAATTGTTATGTCTAAAAAATGTCAATGGACGTTATATTTCTCTAAGGAAAGCACTTGAATGACTTATTTTAAAGAACTAAATACATAGTAACAAGAACAAAATTTGAATAGCAAAATAAACAAATCTGTAACGCTGAATTTTGGTTTACAAATATCCCAATACAATATTGGTGCAAAAAATTTCCTTAATTTTAAATATTAGTTTATTGCCTTACTTTTATGAATACTTTATACATTTATTGCATTTTTGTTTAAAAGTTACCCTGTTAAATACAGGCTCGTTAACAATTTTGAGTTAAGTTTAGGAAATTTTTGGCACAAAAATCTATAATACTGGCACCTTTAAATTTTCTCTTGTTGTTAAATGGCCAAGAATATTCTTAATTCTATTCAGTCTTAATATTTAAAGGTATTAAGGTAATTCTTTATTTAAATATGAAATAAAGAGAAAAATAAAAATATGAAATACCCTAAACGTAATATCATTTTATTCAAATTAATTAACTAAACAAAGTCCTAGTGGTATTTTGTAAGAGATTGTTTAAACCTCCAGTTTAACTCTTAACAAAATATTCAGGATAGTACATTAATAGGCAAATTTGTTTTACAATAATTTTAGGATTTAAATGCGGCAACAATATTTTACAATATAAAACAATGAAAAGTAATAGATAAGAAATTTATTTACAAAAAAAATTATTAGGAGGCAATAACTAAGAACACTGGTCCAACAGTCACAACCATTTTTGTCAATGGCAATGGCTAAAATTATGCACTGCCTATAAATTAACTATTTATACTTTGGCAGCTGGAATGTTGAGATTAAAAGTGTTTAGTCCTGCATCCTAAATCATCACCTCTCTTAAAAGTAACATTTAAACTGTGTCGATTGCAAAATTTAATGTGAGTATGCGCCAGACAAGAGTGCTATAATTTATGATTACTTGTAAGCCACGTTAACCCCTCAAAGAGCCCATCACCTGTTGTGGCACATGCAGGTTGAACATACCAATTTCTATCTCTGATACGAGTTAAACCTAATTTTTCTTGAATCTCGTGGGGTTTCATGGCTTCTGGTAGGTCCTGTTTGTTGGCAAATATGAGTATTATTGCATCCCGCATTTCACGGTCATTGATAATCCTATGAAGTTCTTGACGAGCCTCATCAATACGGTCACGATCTGCACAGTCCACTACAAAAATTAAACCTTGTGTGCCCGTGTAGTAGTGACGCCAGAGAGGCCGAATTTTGTCTTGTCCACCCACATCCCACACGTTAAACTTTACATTTTTATAGGTCACTGTCTCTACATTGAAGCCTACTGTTGGAATTGTTGTAACTGATTGCCCTAATTTTAATTTGTACAAAATTGTGGTTTTTCCGGCAGCATCTAAACCAAGCATCAATATTCTCATCTCCTTATTGCCAAAAATTTTTGACAGTAGCTTTCCCATTTTGATGGCCCCTCACAGACACCACTATCTAAAAATAAAAACACTTTGTCTTATTTTTACTATAGGAACACATTTAAATTAGTTTCTAATCAGTCGCCAACGGAATCACATCACCGACCACCGTTTCTTCAAAATAAAGAAAACATTAAAAATTCTAAGCATTTGACATCACAGAAATAGGCGTGTAAAGTGTTGTAGGTCATCTAACGGGACATGTTCTTTAGGAATATTTGAGTTAGAGCATTTAGTCACTGGACATTTACATTAATAATTACGTACCACTAAACATTGACAATTTTTTACAAATTTATATAATAAATCCTAGAAATTTATACACTTTTTCCCCAAAATATGCTCCATATTGTAAGTCAAATTTGCCGACCACGAAACTACGCGATTACGTTTTCGGTTATGTTCGTTTCATAGTGCAAGAAAGTGGTTTCTATTTTATAACTTTCAATCGAAGAATTTGTAAACTTATCACCGCAAAAATAGATGCCACCACAAGAACAAGATGGCTTCCCTCATATCAAGTACTTTATACCTACACCGACGACAACGTTTTAAAGTTAATTTAAATACTACAGTAGCGACGGCTATTCATTGGCTCAACCCGAACAAACCTTATAGCAAGGGCGGATCCAGGGAGGGGTCATGATCCCCAAAAACTATTGTGGAGCGCGCGAAGTGTTAACCAATCGAATTAGTAATATCCATAGACAATTTACCTTTAGATACCTACAGCTTATCTCCTGCGCAAACAAAAGTTACGTTTTATGGGTGAAAAAATACGTCCGAGCGCATGACTCGTCGGTCAGCTGTCTTCATTCGGGGAACCTTCGTGCATGCGCACAAACCTCGTGTTATCGGCCGTCCTACTTTATCGACAATAATCGACGCGCTCAAAAATACTCTCCAGAACCGGCTCGGCCGCCATTTTTGTTGATGTGTTTTAAGGTTTCTCTTCTCTGCGGATTCCTTGTAGTTTTCTAAAGTTTTCAGCTATCGGATCGGCTATCGTGGATTGTGGGACTGGTGTTTAATATTTATGGATTTTTGTTTTTTGTGTAGTTTAGTTAGTGAATTGTGTTTGTGCTTTTAGTGACTCGGATTGTAATATAAACAATGGCTAGTACTAGTTGCAGCCGTTGTATAATGGTATTATGCCCAAATAGGGGTAAAATAAACCCTCTATGGTGGCATATGAGCAAGAATTTAAATTTTAAAGCCCGGACCTGTCTATTTTCCCATTCGTCAAACGATAATGTTGCAGTGCGCATGTCTAATAGTTCCCAGTTTTGTTTACATGCGCGAGGCCATAAAACTGCCACATTCGTGATTATTGTTTGTTTATCTAAAGGTAAATTGTCTATGGTAATATCCACCTGTTCGTCTTGGAACCGCTCGCTGTTAATTGCCGTTATCGTTTGGATTGGATTGGAGCCAGGCGCGGATACAGGGGGGGGGGGGGGCATTGGGGGCAATTGCCCCCCCATCCCCTGAGCAAGCAAAAACTTTTTGGGGCACCCTTGTCAGTGTGGGTAGGCGAAAAGCCCGAACATTTTTTTTAACTATACGTCCAAATTTTAACAAATTTGGTCAATAATTATGTGTTTTGTATTTCATATTTTTTTTGGACAACAAATTAAAATTTTATGAAATTTTTACTTAGAACGAATTCTCTGGAAGGTAAAATCACAAAAATTAACCCCCTCCTAAATGCACCGGGTTGTTTTTGTAATTTTGTTTTGAATTTTTTATTTTTCCCACTTGAAAACCAAGCACCATGATTCAAAAAAGGGCGTGGCACCCAAAAAATTTTCGCCTGCGGCGCTGTTTGACCCCCCCCAGAATTAATTGCTGGATCCGCCCTTGCCCTATAGAGACCTTAGGCTCAACCCCCAAGATATAGTAATCGTCCTATACAGGGTGACGCGGATCTAAATGAACATACTTCAACACAAGACAAAGAATACCTTGGGGGTTCTTAATCACCCATCTTTGATAGTTCAATTGTCGATAGTTAATAAGATACAGGGTCTTTTATGAACTTCAGCAATTTTTTGTTCTTGTCATATTTTTTAATGCACTCCGTATAAAATTTTCATATTGGGTCAACATCTGTAACCTATCTGTCGCTTAAAATTGCAGTATCAGAAAATTTTAAATTTCAGGCCCGTATTAAAAAAAGTTGACATTTTCAATTTTTACATTTTTAACACCCTGTAGATCAATTTTTTCAAAATATTATTTTTTTATTGGAAAGAGCATAAAGAATTGACCCTAACGGCATAATTTTCAAAGTTCCCGCACCCATCACTTGATTAGAATAAATGGTTGTTTTGTAAAAAATTTCAAAATGGTGCATATTTGGAAATTAGAAATTAAGAAAATAACAATAAAAAAGCAAAAACTGCTTCCGAAGTAAAAAAATAAATGTACTAAACGTTTAATAGTTTTAACGAGACTAAATTTTAGGGAACAACACAACAACAAATAACAAAGTAATAATAATAATAACAAAACTGCAAGATAATGATTGCTTTTTAGACATCGACAAAAAATCGTAAATTACAGTCAGAAATTTCAAACTTTGTAAAGTAGGCTTTGCCTCATTTAAAAACAAACCAAAGACTATCGAGTTACTGTTCCATAGCAACAATTTAAGTCACTATCAGATATGTGACAGTTGTCTGACCTTTGTTAGTATTCGGTTAACAATTATTGCAATTTTCTGTTGAAGATGTCCATATCACAAAACATTTGCAAATGTATTTTTATTTGCTGGAGAACATGGACATTTTCCCACTGACAATAATATTGATCAACCAATACGACATCCAGTTCAGGAGGAAGAAGATATCTTAAATCTTGTTGAAGATAATCCCAAAACATCTACTCGAAAAATTGCGACACGTCTAGGAATCCCGCAAAAAAGAGTTAATGTAACACTGCAAAAGGAAGGCTTGCATCCGTTTCATGTTCAAGAAGTTCAAAGATTGGAACCTGGCGATTATGCAAACCGGTTACTCTTTTGCCAGTGGCTCAGTAGACACCAAAGGAGTCTTTATCGAATCCTCTGGACCGATGAAGCACAATTTACCAGAGATGGTGTAAATAATTCAAGGAATTCCCATGTATGGTCGTTTTAAAATCCACATGCCATCAGACAATCGCATTCGCAGCACAAATTTTCCATAAACGTTTGGGCGGGTATAATAAATAATAAATTAATTGGGCCGCACTTTTTTGCTGAAAGATTAGATGGAAATCAATATTTAAATTTTTTACAAAACATTTTGCCAGGACTTATGCAGAATGAAAATGCTAACGTGAGAGGGCTCTTTTTTCAACATGATGGGGCCCCACCACAATTTGCAAGGGTTGTATCTGAATTTTTAAATATTACGTTTCCTAACAGATGGATAGGCCGTGGAGGGCCCCATTTATGGCCAGCCAGGTCGCCGGACTTTAATCCTTTGGATTTTTTTTCTGGGGGAATATGAAAAATTTGGTTTATTTAGAAGAAATCAACACGCGGGAGCAGCTTTTGCAACGAATTATTAATGCTTTTCAGGAAATAAAAAATAACCCAGACGCAATTAGAAAAGCAGTGTCAAATTTAAACATCAGAAGACGAAGATGTGAACAAGCCAATGGAGGGCATTTTGAACAGCTTCTTAAATAACAGTGTTCTGCTAAAGTGCTCTTAAAATTAATTCTTGCTAAAACTTTTTCTATGTATTAGATTTTAAGCAGTCGATTTTAACTTGCAGTTTTGTTATTATTATTATCACTTTGTTATTTGTTGTTGTGTTGTTCCCTAAAATTTAGTCTCGTTAAAACTATTAAACGTTTAGTACATTTATTTTTTTACTTCGGAAGCAGTTTTTGCTTTTTTATTGTTATTTTCTTAATTTCTAATTTCCAAATATGCACCATTTTGAAATTTTTTACAAAACAACCATTTATTCTAATCAAGTGATGAGTGCGGGAGCTTTGAAAATTATGCCGTTAGGGTCAATTCTTTATGCTCTTTCCAATAAAAAAATAATATTTTGAAAAAATTGATCTACAGGGTGTTAAAAATGTAAAAATTGAAAATGTAAACTTTTTTTAATACGGGCCTGGAATTTAAAATTTTCTGATACTGCAATTTTAAGAGACAGATAGGTTACAGATGTTGACCCAATATGAAAATTTTATACGGAGTGCATTAAAAAATATGACAAGAACAAAAAATTGCTGAAGTTCATAAAAGACCCTGTATCTTATTAACTATCGACAATTGAACTATCAAAGATGGGTGATTAAGAACCCCCAAGGTATTCTTTGTCTTGTGTTGAAGTATGTTCATTTAGATCCGCGTCACCCTGTATATATATATTAGGTATAACTACATGTATTTTTATATATAAATACCAGTACTTCGCGAAATAGAAGGTAGGGGTATACCAACTACTATTCTGTACCAGTACAAGTCTTTATAGAACAGAAACGGATATCCAAATACTTGTTGCCAATAATTTGCTTCTTGCCATAAATATATTATATCATAAATATATTAATAATAAAATTGCAGCAAACTTGAAATACGTTTGTTTGAAGGTGGTAGACAATGATGTATCTTGAGTAATAGATGTGTTTTGGACTTCCATTGCCTTTAGTTTTTCATATCACAACGTTTCAACTGGTAAGTATCTCCAGTCGTCTTCAGGTGAATACTGCTGAAATACGTTATCGTGAAGTGGGCCACGTCAGGGACATACCAAGAATCAGGCAGCCTGAATAAGTAATGGATGAAGACACGCAATATATTAAACGTTTACTTGCTCTTCAATAAAATCATATTACTCCAGTTCGGCAACGTTTTGAAGTACCTATCATAAAACATCTTCATGGCTCATGGACTTATTATATAACAGTGCTAGTCCCACGACGATCCTTTTTGTATAATCCGTAATCTCAACCACGTTTTTCATCTCCTGAAGTTCTTTTATTAAGATTAAACGCTTTTTTTTATATTTATTTAATAGTATATTGGTAATATGATAATATATAATTCAATAAAGTTTCTCTATGATAAAATGTGTTATATATATTATATATGATATTACAAATCAGAGTCTACGAAAGCTTCAAAAGTATCTTTCAAATCGATCCCCGCTCTAAGTGGAAGCAACCTTAAAAAAATTAAAAAAGATTAAAAATTTGATGGACGGAAAACAACCGACAGTTTTGAAAGCATCTTTAGTATTATTATTATAACACTATAGTGGTAATTTACGATATATTTTATGCCTACGATGTTGCAAAACCAACTTATAGGACAATTTTTATAATCTTAATTACGTTAATTATTAACAATTATAAATATTAAAATGTAAATCATAAATAAAAGTCTTGTAATTACTTAAGTTTAAAAAGTTATTCCAATTAAAAAAAAAATCCTTCAAATAAACAATTTTAAATTGTTAATGCAGGATGTGTATGCATGTTATTGACAACTATTATTATTTATTAGAATAAATTGGGTACCTATACCTAATGACTTTTTATTGCCTGAAACCGCAATATACTTGAGGTGCACTTTTTAACTGAAGATTGTAGAACTACCCACTGACCAATCAAACCCATACCAATGCACTTCGCTATACTGATTAACTGAGTTTTTTTTCTAACAACTTTAAAATCTTACTAGGGTTTTCCCCTTTATTATAGGGACGTTAAACCTAAACGTACCTTCCAATTTGAATTAGATTGGCCATATATGCAGGTATTGATGTTTCCAATGTTCCCGAAATTTGAGCTGTCAAAATCTCTTTGGCAACCATTTTCGGCGACAATAAAGGCATCAAATACTTATATTTTATTTTTGGTCTTTTGCACAATCCAGTGTCGACCATATAAGGATAAATACATGTCAACTTGATTTTGTTTTTTGGATTATACGTTCTCAGTTCCTCATGAAGGGCTTCCATGTAGCCACGAACAGCAAATTTTGAAGCACAATATGGAACTAAATTTGTAAATCCTGCTACTCCAGCTAAAGATGATAAGCTAACTATATGTCCATGGTTATTATTCTTCATGGATGGCAAAAATGCTTCCAGCAACTAAAATCATTTATTGGTAAATTCTTAAACTTAGCGCAGGGGATATCGTTTGTACTCGTGAAGGAGATAGTTTTTTGAGGAAATTTAATTTGTAGCTCAGATACTCGATCGCGAGACATTAGACATAAGTAATTAAAATCTTTTGTTTTACCTATATTTATGTTCGCTAACATAAACTATTATTTTAACATTTTTAAAAAAATCGACTACAGGTGAAAATTTGACAACACGCCTCTGTTTATATTTACCCAGAAATGAGCCATTAGGTTTACAGCGATAATTTTTTCTATTTCCTCGGGTGTATGGTCCTCCAATGAATGACAAGGCATAATACCAGCATTGTTTATTAAAATTGTTACATCTCCTACTATTGCCTTTACTTCCTTAGCTGTTTTAAGGACTTCATTTCGTTTTGTAATGTCACATCTAAAACAACCATTCCAGCATATAAGTAAATATTAAATTTAGTTGCTATACCTACTAATTCTTTATCTTATACCACTGTGAGCATGGACTAGGGAATTTAAATAAAGCCTATTTTGCTGCCTAATGTTGTGTATCCTTTAAAAATACCCACAAGATCTATTGTAAGGCGAACTATAGTAAGGCGAAAATAAGAGAAAAATGTTTCCTTTCTAACCCATTTTCTCCTATTTGGCTTCTTGCTTTACAGTGCCTCCGAGGCGACGGATCAACTTACAAGTCGAACACACTACCTATAGGTATAGGGGAAGGTTGCCTATATTGAACCGCTACCTAAATTGGACCACAGTACATTTCTCCGAAACTAAATAAGTGCCATATCATCTGAATTGAACCGGTCCAATTTAGGCAACTTTTCCAAATTGTGCAAAAATAATTTTTCTCTTTAAATAAGTTAATATCATAAACTAACACCATTTCAATATTGCTAAAAGTTTTTTCTTTGAGTTAAAAAATGAAACTATGACTGGTCCAATATTGAAAACTAATAGGTACTTTTTTGCATTAGGATGTCTTCTACCGAAATTTTGATTGTAATTTAATGTTTTTTTGAAATATAAGTATAAAACTTCCTATACCAACAATTTTATTTTTTATTTATTTATTTAACACCTAAAAGCTTCCGATTTAAATCATGTGGTCCAATTTTAGAACCCCCAGGTGCAATTTAGGCAACCGGTTTCCCATATTGAACCACTTGCAGAGGTTTTTTTATAGCCTGGTATATAGATACTTTGAAATAAAATTCTGTAAAAAATTCTGCAGTTGAACAACATACTAAAGTATACTAAGGTATTAGCTTCAAGATCGATCTTGCGTTATTATCGGGATCTATGATAAGAAATCTGGAAATTGGTCCAATATGGGCAACCTTCCCCTACCTAGTCTATGAAAGTGGTAAGATGTATAATTTTTTATTTACATTGGCATTGGTCCGTCAGAATTTATTTACTGCTACCTATTGCTACTATAAAACGACAATTAGGTATACGGAATGCAGGAAAAAAAAAATTATTTTGTCAACAATTTGAGTACAAAGTATTTTTAAGGAGGTAGAGTTTTAGTATTTCTTAAAGGCGTTGGAAGTGATTTGCAAAAGCTGCGTAAAACCCTTCTTCTGTTCTTACAGATTGTCTTCCTGCTCCTTCTTTGTGTTATATAGAACCTGTTTCCCTAAACACAGCCACGGTTCTTTTCAGGCAATGATAAAAATCCCCAGCAATAAAAGCAAAACGTTAGGAAAATGTTCGTGAAAATCGTCCATGCACAAACCCGGATTGTATTGCCACTCACCATTTACTCTAACCCCGTTTTGAGAATACGCTTCAACCATTAATGTTTTGTGCTGTTCCGTAAAGCCCATTGTGCGAATTGTTCAAGAAATTGGAAAAATTAGCGATGAATCAAATTACTTTGTAACGACTGTCAAAGATGACGGATATCGAATAACTGATTGATTGTTAATTCAGGTAGTTACTGACACCCAACAGGTATTAAGCTCTACGGATAAGCATTACGTCCTTAGATGCAATAAGGCCCTCTTTGATGCAAATAATTTTTGCTCGCACGGTACCTATATGCAGTGGCGGAACTACGTAGCCACGGGCCCGTGTGCGAAAACTTTGCCGGGCCCCATTATGATACGGAGTATTATAATTGATAACCATATAAAAAAATCATTTTTTTCTCGCTTTGAAATAAGTTTGAAATCAGATTAGAAATGTCTATCTTTTGAGCTTCCTCATTTTCGATAGAAATAATTATTGCTAAAGCTGATAATTTTTTATCGGTCATGCAATTTCTCAAATAAGTTTTAATTAACTTTAACTTGAAAAAAGACCGTTCTATTCAGCTGATGCAGCCGAAATAGGGATGGTAAAATAAAATATTGCAGGCAGTTACAATTTCACTAAAACTGGAAGATGAATAATAATTTTTTACCAATATAAAATCTAATAAATCAAAAACAGAAGTTAAATTATATAAATCATTCTCTAAATAAAAGCACTTGTGATGAAATTGTATCAGCGATATCTTCTAGATATTGAAGATGCAGGGCTTGACTCATATCGTAAATATCCCTATCAGAAAGAGAAGGATCTCGTAAAACGTTGGGGAACAAAACGCGAAAATAAGAACAAATTTTGTACAGGCCAGAACTTCGATTTTTTAATTGAGCTGTAATTATATTTATAGTTTTAAAAAACACATTTATTCTAAACCAATCATCACATTGTTTGAACTTGATAATGGTTATTAATCATCGAAAATTATTTTTGGTCTTGATATCCTTTTGTTTTCGAATTCAGAAGTAGTGCCCCATTGCCTAGCCAATATAACAGAGTCCGTTTTAATTACATCAAAATTATTTCTCATTTGATTTATGATTTCATTCGCAGTGGTAAACATTTTAGACGCAGCTTCAATATTTTGCTCTTTTTTGAAGTGAAAACTTCTTTAGGCGCGTTTAGCACTTTTTGTGGGCACTGAATTAAACTGAGCCGTCCGGCGTCAGGTTCGGCTGTGTTACGCTCGAATTCGACTCCTATATTCAATCCGAACTGACCCTGACCTTCCGGTCTGTTTATTCGTAAACGTTATATGAAAGAGCACTCAGGTATGTTCTGGCATTTTTTAAATTATATATTTACGTAGGGTGAAGTAAGGTAATTAGTTTTACCGTAATTGCTTATTCCGTGGACCTAATTTATTATGATTTCTGACTTCTGTTGAAGATGTAAAAATTCAAGGGTTGTTCAATTTTAGGAAATATCTTTTTTCGTATGCAGTAAAATTATCCCGTATTCCAAGTTTATGTTATTTTTGAAGTGAAAACTTCTTTAGGCGCGTTTAGCACTTTTTTGTGGGCACTGAATTAACCTTGTTGAAGTTTTCACTTCTGTCGTGTGGTCTTAAGCACACACAATATTTTGTAAAAGTTTTGTCAAAACATCAATATTCTTTAAAATTTTATTTTGAAAAAC
The DNA here is from genome assembly GCA_963969555.1 of Polydrusus pterygomalis. Taxonomy (NCBI): domain Eukaryota; kingdom Metazoa; phylum Arthropoda; class Insecta; order Coleoptera; family Curculionidae; genus Polydrusus; species Polydrusus pterygomalis. The sequence goes on along the minus strand of OZ018384.1, from coordinate 33,709,037 downwards.
GGTTTCAAATTTTTCCACGTGTTTTCTTAAAGACTTTGCTTCATTAACTTCCGCTTTATTTGTAGAGGTTAAAATTATTTTTGCCAGCGTTTTTGAAATATCCACATAATAATATCTAAAACGACCCAGGTAGCAGGATGACGTCTTTATGACGTCGAATATTGGTGATTTTTAGTCACTTGACGTCTTTTGGTCGCAAGATGACGTCAAAATAACGTAGTTTTTAACACGTATATTATACGTCATAATTTTACGTAATAAAAACGTCCATTTTTAGTCATTTTATTGAATTATACGTATCATTAAAAAGTATCTAAGTGACCAAGTTTTTTGAAAATATAGTGGGACAGACTTTTAAATAAGTAAAACGCCTGAGAATAGCTTTTTCTTATAGTTAAAGGCACGTACGTATAATAAAACTTTTAATGTATGTAAAATTTGCAAAAGCGAAAACCTATTTTGTCATTAAAAGTCTGCGAATATCAAATTTAAATTACCCGCGCTCCGTTTTATGACATTGGCAGTCTGACAGAACGCAGAAGTATGTTGTTGGCGCTAGCAGTTAGGCAGTCGACAGTTCGGCAAAAATGAAAGTGAAAAGTTTATGGTGATTTTGATTTAGTTTCTATCATGGTTTCTATATATTTTGTGTTATAAACGAATATAAATGTACCAGGTTATCGAGTTCGAGGCCTTGACGGCGGGGGAGTAGCCGTTGTGCCCTCATACTGGGTGACGCCCCGAAAAAAAGAAGTATTTTGGCCGCCATTAAAGGATTCCTTAGCATTTTTCCAATTCTGCGTACTTATGAAAGTTGTAATAGTTAATTTATTATCATTAAAAGGATTTTTTACATAAAATATTTATATGTATTTTTTTACCCCTATTATGTATTATTTTAGGAAGTTTTTCGTTTTTTGTAAATTATGACGTTTATTGACGTTTTCTACACCTAAAAAGACGTCTTAAAATGACGTATTTTTTACGTCAAAAAAGACGTCATTGGTCTGTGACTTACGCACGTCTTTTAAACGTTTCATTTACGTAATTTATGACGTCGCTGATGACCAATAATCGACGTCTTAAAGACGTCATCCTGCTACCTGGGGAAGAGCTTCTAAAGCATCGTGTCTCGATGACCATCGGGTGTCAATTTTTTTAAAGGTATTTTGGCATTAGTAACACTTTGCAAAAGTGCCCACCGTTTAATGCTTTGTCCAAAAAAAAAACGTAGGTAGACACTTTCAACTAAATCGTAGAAATTCCTAATTTCTCTTATCCAAGTTCAATAATCGCCGACACAAACACCGCGCCCTTTACACTAAATGCCGGTATTGCGAATTGCGGTTTAATAAAAACAATAAAAAAAAATAAAGGCCGTTTTATGTGATTATTTATATTTCTATAAGAACATTTTGTTTTGCATTTTTATGTTTTTGTGGCTCCGCTCCCGGGCCCTTTTTTAGCCCGGGTCCGTGTGCTTCGCACACATTGAACACCGGTAGTTCCGCCCTTGCCTATATGGATATTTTGCTACAGAACTAAGTCGTTGGCAGCAGAGAAACATTGATTGACTGACTTTTTCGCTTTCATCACCAAATCTTAAATAAGTATATGGGGTGTTCTACCAATAGAACCATTTTGTACGGTAAACCAGTGGCGGCTCGTGCCATTTTAGTGAAGTAGGGCCAGGTAAACCCTTAGCGCCGCAAGGAAAAAAAATTTGGGTGCCACGCCCTTTTTTGTTAATAGTTCTTGCTTTTGAAGTAGGAAAAATAAGCAAAAAGGCACCTAATTTAATTTATGAATTTACAATCATATCTTGAATATACCTAAACACGATAACAAGTTGAAACACACAAGCAATGTCAGTGGTTTCATCTGCGATAACAGCGATAAACGGAGAGTCCTTTATTTCTTTTATGACTTCATCATGATACACATCTATCATACAGTCCAGAAGTTCATTTTGTATGGTTTTTGATGTTCCTTTAAATACTTTCGATTTTTCAATATGATCTTTAAGAGTTTTGTCTAATTCTGAGCTGAAATTTATTAATTCACGAAATACGCCCCTATTTTCCGACGTCTCTTTTTCGTCATGACCTCTCAAAGCCAACTCAAATGCACCACAAAACCGAACGCAGTTTATAATTTGGTTTAATAGGTATCTGTTTTTATCAATTTGTTCGTTTTTCTTCATTATTTCATTGTGATATGCAGAATTTAATTGAGTTTTAATGTTAATTTTACCAAGCATACTGAAATTAAATATATTGTTTAAATGTACCTTCGATTTTTCATGTGTCTTCATTTTGTCCCAGAAATGGACCAAATCATCTGTACCTTTTTGGGACCAAGTTTGCTTCCCACCAAATAAAACACACATAAAACAAAATAGTCTATTAGATTCATCACAACCGCACACCCAAGTATTTTTTCCATAAAGTTTCCTTTAAAAATCTAATAGTATTCATTACTTATGTATTTCTAAAATAAAAAGTTCGTTAACCCTACATTAAATCAGCCGGCCGAACGAAACCAAATCGAGACGCGACGCGAACATCAGCTGTTTGAAACGTCTAACATCAAACGGTCAAACGAAGAGAGCCTGGCTACCCGCCGGGATTTTTGCCTGCTTGCATTCAAGGTCATTTTCCAACGTTTTTATTGAGGTGATGGTGTTTCGTCACCTCCCGTGTGCCTCGTCGCGCTTGGCGCGAAAGCTACGTTACCGTTTTACGCATAATCGCTTTCTTTTAGATGGAAATTTGCACCCGACTGTGTTCCATTTTTAAATTATTTTGCTAATTGCTTTAAAAACGAGAATATTAATTTTAATAGGTTTTGGTAATTTGTAAAGGGCAGGACGCTAGACAGGAGGGCAGGTAGTGCCATGGCACTGTGGCTCTACCCCACGAGCCGCCACTGCGGTAAACTCCCCAATTTTAAGTATATACTTACTGAAACGCTGTTGCCTTTGCATAGCCCAATTTTGCAATTTCTTGAATGGTTTCATCATTATTTTTAATATTTATGTCCCAACCAACAACTGTAGCGCCATTCGCAGCATATACGAGAGCAAGTTCTTTCCCAATGCCATGGCCGGTACCTGTAATCTGCAAAATTACGTAAAAAGAAGAGAAATCTTAAGATTCGGATGTTTAGACTATAATTCACAAAACGCAACTTTTTAAACCAATAATACACAAATTGCAACTCTTGCTTTATTGATTGTAAGGATTGGAATAATAAGCTATATGATTTCTCGTGTAGGTATTGATGTGCTTTTAAAAGAGTGGCGTGCACATCACCGGCGTAGCAGCAGGACGGGCAAAGTGCTCCAAAAATTAGTTCTATTTGCTGGAGTGGTATTATACAGGGGTGAAAATATTTATGTTTTTTTGTACCAACTTTAAAACACCTTGTAGAAGATCCGAAACATTTGGTTTCATTCTCATTTATTTTTTGACAAAGTTTTATCTATTCCTAATATACATCAGGTTTTTAGATAATCTCAATATCTCAATTTTTAAAGGAAATATTCAATTTTTTAAATAAAATGCGAATATCTACGATTTCCTTTATTCGAACGTTACCAAAACATGAAATAGAAATGAAAGTAATAAAAAAAGTAGCGAGCCATATGCATATCTGTACCTCAGAGCCAAACTATGTTAAGTCACACATTTGCGATTTTTACTTTTTAATGTTAAGTCAATCAGTGGCACGTCCCCTTTCAATTGATATATTTTTTTTTCATTATCTCAACTCGTCTAAAAGTTAACACTTCTAAAACTATATTAAGTCATCACCCAAAAAAAAGGCTAACTAGGTTAAGTCATGTTAATATAGTCTGGCTTTGCAAGTTGGCAACGATGCGTTATATTAAGTCACAAGTTTTAGTATGTATTTTTGGTTCAAATTGACTTAACATGATTTGGGCTATGCTATGAAGTAAAAAACAAAGTGACTTGATATACTCTCACTGGAAAAAGAGCAAAAAAAACTTTAACAAGCTCTCCTAAAAAATCAAAATTTTTGACTTAACATACTTTGGCCTGGGGTACAGATATTGGTATATGACCCCCTCTAGCTGCAATAACAGCGCGTATTATTCGGGGCATCGAATGGATAAGATGGATTATCCGTTCTTGGGGAATCTGTGCGCATTCCTCGGTAAGTGATGTCCTTAATTCTTGAAGAGTGCTTGGTTGCACCAGACGATGGCGAACGGCTCTTTTTAGCTGATCCCAGAGATGCTCGATTTGGTTCAAATCCCGGATCCCGGCTACAAGCAGACCAATCCAATCTCCTAATAGCAACTTCATCAAGGTACTGTGTAACAATCTGTGCAGTATAGGGCTGTGCATTATCATGCATTAGAATGAAATTGTCTCCAATTAAAGGAGCGAACGAAATGACAGCTTTTTCAAGAATTTCTTCGATGTATCTGTATGAATATGAGATCAGTTCGCGCTCCAGGACAAATACCTGCCCACACCATAACAGAACCGCCTTTATATAAGATATGAGCTTTGTTATAGTGCAGTCAGCAAATCTCTCATTTGGTCTTCTGTACACTCGTTCACGACCATCGGGCGACCAAAGACAAACCCTTGATTCGTCATCGTCAGTAAACAGAACGTTACTTCACTGCTCCTGAGTCCAATTCATATGTGCCCTTGCGAATCTCAGTCGATCCCGTCTATGTCTTGAAAGTAGTCTAGGTGCTTTTGCTGGCCTACGCGAACGAAGCCCAGCTTCTTTCAGCCTTCTTCGAACGGTATCAGTACTTATTGTGACTGTACGTACCATTTGTAAATAATTTCTCAAAGAAACAGATGTTGCTTTCTGATCGCTTAGGGACTTCAGCAGAAGAAAACGGTCGTCATCTGCGGATGTTATTTTCTTTTTTCCAGGCCTCTGTCGCCCATTTAAATTGCCTCTTTCTGTGTATCTATCCATGTGTCTAGAATTGATCGGATAAAACATAACGAGCCACGTCACTTTTATAATGCCCTCCTTCTATTAAAGCAACAACTTTAGCTTTAGCTGCAGCACTGAGAACCATGTTGACATCAAAAAATTATTTTAGCACTGTCACTGTCAATATTACTTAATAGTAATCAATAATGACGTAAGCTTACTTAGTTTTAAATAAAATGAATGGTATAGGCGAATCATTATTTCTAAATTTTGCCCATAAAAAATCGTAGAAATTCGCATTTTATTTAAAAAATTTAATATTTGCTTTAAAAATTGAGATATATCGAGATAATCTAAAAACCTGTATATTAGAAATAGATGAAACTTTGTCAAAAAATAAATGAGAATGAAACCAAATGTTTCGGATCTTCTAATCTTCTACAGGGTGTTTTAAAGTTGGTACAAAAATACATAAATTTTTTTACCGCTGTATAATACCACTCCAGCAAATAGAACACATTTTTGGAGCAGCTTGGTATATCCTTAACAAACTTATCTACAAATCTGTAAAAAATCAAATTATAAATAAAAAAGGTATTTTAGGGTGGCGTTTTTTTTTGCACTTTTAAGTCGATCCTTTTTCTAGTTATATAAGGTATACCTTGCATTATAAGAAATTATTTAAAGCTTGTTGCAAGGTAGTTCTTTTATCTCTTAAGATGGAAAATTAGTAAAATAGTAGTTGGATCAGAAACATCTTCAAAAAACTGCCATAAGGGCATGCAAGTCATAAAACAACCTAAGATGCCATTAAGTATGTCATTTAAAGTAATTAATAATAACAACACATTATTCATAATTCTTGTTTTACACTAACCAGAACAATTTCTCCCTGCACAGAAGTTGGAGGATCGGGGATAAATTTTTTGAATAGGCTCTCCCCCAAATAATATATTAACCTCACAAGAAAAAGTACCAATTCACCAATAACATAGAAGACTTCACGAAGCTTGCCTCCGATCAATGATACGTTTTTCTGCCTGAAAAAATTTAATTTCTAATTAAATTTTTACAATTAGTGACCTCAGTGCATTCCCTAAAAAGTATGAAATATTACTATCGCCGCCAATATATTACCTAGAATATATGTCAAGAAAATGCGTTAGTTCTAAACTTAGCACACCCTCTGTACCTATACATACGTACATATATTGAATATGGATATGGACTATATGTGATGGCTATAATAATATACATGTTATTGTATTATAGGAAAAATCCTGACCCATATACATAACTATCTAGGTGCCTACCTACATTATGCATGCCGTAGATATGTAAAAAATAAAGTATTTATTAGTTCAAATTTCAAATAAAAATAGTGCCAATATAGGTTTGATTGCTTAAAAATAAACTGTATATAAATTTTGGAACAAATAAGCCTTCACTTACACTTCTGGTGCATTATCTACTTGGATTTTAGGTTGTTGTGTATCCATTTAAGTTTCAATAAATAAGTAAACAAAAGACTAATGAAGAAGGAGATAGCACCAATCTCTCAACTGTAAAATGGTAAACTAAAACATAAAATAAACCAAAAACAATATATTTGATAATATGTATCAGTTTCTTAATAACCCAGAAAATGATTTCATTCTCACAAATATGTTATACTGGGTGTTTATTTGCTGTAAGGCATAAATAATAATAATATATGTAATTACATTGTGAAGCTTCTTAAGGTATTATACAGGGTGTTTGGGGAGGAAAGGGCAATATTTTGGAAATTTGTTCAGAAGGTAAAAATAAGAGAAATAAACTCATATTATGTTTTAGTTCGGTTCGCAACCATTTCTGAAATAATCGGTTCTGAATTTGTTTTATATTGAAATAATAAAGGCTTTATAATTTTAAACGTCCGATACATTTTGATTGATAGTTTTGACATGCATATGCATATATAGTAGTTGTCAGTTAGCTTCATATTGAGCGAATCGACTTGAACCAAGATTTTCATACTTACAATGCCCCCACACATTCAGTCACAGGGAGTATGCCGGCATGATATTCGTGTATGCTTACTGTAACGGTAGTGCGATGCGCGCAGTTAATGAATATCGACGTCGTTTTCCAAATCGAAGAGTTCCTAATAGAAAAGTTTTTCAAAAAGTTCTCAGGAAACTGGAATGTTTCCAAGCGTGAGAATTGTTTCTGAAAAAGTGCAGGGTCTAGATGTGGAAAATGAAGAAAATCTTCTGGATATTGTCGCAGAGAACGCAGGTATAAGTACGAGACGGGTTGCAAATGAACTTCATATACCATCACATCTAGCCGTATGGGAGTCACTTAGAAAAAACGGTTTAAAACCTTTTTACGTTCAACTTCAACATGTTCTATCGGTGGTCAGATGAAAACCCTCATGCTACATTTGAACGAAACTTTTAACATTGATTCAGTATTAATGTCTGGTGTGAAATGCTCAACGACCAGTTGTTTGGTCCATTTGAAATGGATGGGCGTCTTACTGGAGAAGGATTTTACGGTTTTTCGAAGACCATTTGATACACATTTTGGATGATGTTCCGTTAAATGTTCGACAACGAATGTACTTCCAACATGATGGAGCCCCACCTCATTTTAGTCTCCGTGTTCGAAATTTCTTGAATTATCGTTTTCCCAATCGCTGGATTGGCAGAGGTGGACCGCAAGTTTGGCCACCGAGGTCACCAGACTTAAACCCGCTTGATTATTGCCTTTGGGGATGGATGATATCGCTAGTATATGAAACACTAGTGGAAACGAGAGAAACACTCCGCGATCGAGTTTTCAATGTTGCAGCTTTTATAAAAAAGCAATCCCCACATAATCCAACGTGCTACCCGAGCGATTAACAAACGTGCCGAAAAATGTCTTGAAGTTGGTGCATGGAGGGGTTTTTGAAAATATTCTTTAAGTTAGTTTGTACTGCAGTACCTGCAATTATTCGCTTTTAAAATAAAAATTAACTTACAAAAACTTTAGAACCTATTATTTCAGAAATGGTTGAGAATCGAACTAAAACATATAGGTATGGGTTTATTTCCCTTATTTTCACCCTCTGAACACTCCCAAAATATTGCCCTTTCCTCCCCAAACACCCTGTATATAAATTCATAAATGATGCTATTGTTATTATTTCTCTTTTACAGAGCTTTTGGTTAGTATTGCTGGCATTTTTTAAAGTACAGTTTCATCTTTACGTTTGGCGAATGACCCTTTTCTGCAATTTGTTGGTACCTACAAATATAGCCTGAAAGACCTAATTTTTCAGGTCGGTGTTGTTTGTGGGGTTGATTTTAGAGAGGTTGTGTGTTAGTGAGAAAACCTATTTTGATTATGAAAGCTTTCTTGTTATTCCTTTTGATTAGAAAATATCCGGGCGGTTGTGGTCTACTATTCTATCCGTTATTGAGAGGTCCTTTCAGGAAATCAATAACTCTTCTTCTTTTGATGCGTATGGAGTAAATTACAAGATATTAAGGCACTCTTTTGATTATACAGGGTGTTTCAAAAAACATGTGCCATCGCTCGGGTGGCGACTCCTTACCCAAAAATAAGGCAAATATTTCCTATTAACATGGGTCCGCAGATGCCTTGTTTAAAAGATACAGGGTGTTTAAGATTTTAAATATTTCCGGTTTTTTCAATATATTTCCGAAACGGTTTAAGTAATTTTAGTAAAATTTGGGTTGTGAAAAGTACTTATAATAGCACAAATTTAGGAATAAAAAATGTGTTGACAGGTTGACCAGGGGCGTGCGTGCGATCAGATGCTCTACTAATTTTGAACAAAAAATAGGTACGCCACTGACTTTTTCACATTTTGATAGCACAATTTTCTAATAATTTTAGTGGCTAAAAAAAAGTATTTCTTAATTTTTTTTATGGACGGCATCGTTTGGAAGATAAATGCAATTCTATCAATCTCTGTTAAATATTAAAGCTTATGCAAGATTAATAAGTTAAAAATCTAGTATGCTACATGGTCGAATCTAAAACAAAGATTAATCTGTCAGTTTTATATTGACTCGTATCTTTACATATTATTAATAATTATAATTTCCGTCTGTCATTGGTGTTTACTAATATTTAAAAAATTTTAGTAAGTTAAGCAAGTAAATTCATGTTTTCGATTCAATTTTTAAAGGGTTTTAAAATCGTAAATTATTTTATAGCATTAAAATGCCCTTTGTACATTATACATTGGCTGAATTAACTGATATGATATTAATTTATGGTGAAGCGAGACAAAATGGAAGGGACGCAGCACGGATTTATCGTGTAAGGTATCCTCAACGAACATATCCATCTAAAAATATTTTCGAACACGTTTGTAGACGTCTAAGAGAATCCGGCACTTTAAAACCTTTTAAATCTAATTCTGGCCGAAGAAGATACCGACGAACTGTTCAGGTTGAGGAGGCGGCTCTTAATATAGTGGATCGTAACCCTTCTACAAGTACTAGAATCGTGTCTAACGAAATAGGAAATATTTCTGCATCGTCTGTACATAGAATTTGGAAAGAGCAACAGTTAAAACCATATCACTTTACAAGAGTGCAAGAACTTTTACCTAGAGATTATGGGCCTAGACAAGAATTTTGTCAGTGGGTTTTAAATAAGTTGGAGAACAATCGACATTTCCCTAGGCGTATCCTTTTTACAGACGAGGCGTCATTCAGAAGAAAGGGAATTATAAATTTTCATAATTTACATACATGGGCTGAAGAAAATCCCAATTTAATTAGAGTAGCAAACTCGCAGTACCAGTTTTCCATCAACATTTGGGCTGGAATAATTGGAAATGATATAATTGGTCCTATTATTCTGCCAAATAGACTTGACCATGTGTCTTATTTAAATTTTCTTAGAAATGATTTACCAGAGCTGTTGCCTATATTAGTGAGAAATAGAATGTGGTTTCAACACGATGGAGCACCGGCACATTTTGCAGCACTTGTTCGGGAATATCTTGTGGAAACATATGGTCATCGTTGGATTGGTCGTGGTGGTCCAATAGCATGGCCACCTCGATCCCCTGACCTAAATCCATTGGATTTTTATCTGTGGGGGCATATAAAAGAGCTTGTCTATAACACGCCGGCAGTGGCGGATTTAGAGGGGGGGCACAGGGGCACGTGCCCCCCCTGTCATAATAATTTCGCACGAACCAACCTAAGCGCAACACCCAAAATTTCAAACACAGTGACAAAGCATTGTACTGTAACAACCAAATATTTTTTTGATGCCAAAACTTTACAGCATTTAGAAATGGATATTAAAAATCAGGTTTTCAACGTGGTTTGATAATAATTAGCGAAAAGATGGCGTAAAAGCACGTTAGATAAAAAGCATACATTTTAGGATTTTAGAATTTGTGTTTTGTTACAGAAAACTGAAATCTGTGGTTTTGTTTACAAAGAAAGTGTATTATTTTGGGGTAGTAAGGACTTATTTTAATAAAAATAAACATGCCAAAACGGCTATGAATGTGGAATATTTGAGAAACAATTTTAGCTCATTAAGTATTGAGCAAAAAATTGAAATTAAAATTGAGGGAAGACCTAAACCCGAAATTAACTTGACACAGATCACAAAGTGTAGATCTAGGGACTTTATTGTTATTGATAAGTTTTCTAGAAATAAAACCAGAAGATTGAACTTTACTTTTAAACAATGTACCCGCTAATGAAAATTAAATTGGCCTTTTTTTATTTTTTTTATCTTATTTCATTTTCAATAAAATAAGTAGGTAATCATACATTTTTAAAATATTTACTAAAAATTATCGACCAAATTTGGGCGTGGTCTTAAAAAATTTTCGCCTGCGGCGCGTTTTGTCCGCAGCGGGCTTTTCGTGCACCCCAAGATAACAAGTAAGTGCCCCCCCTGTCAATTTTTTCTGAATCCGCCACTGCACGCCGGTACAAAGTAGAGAAGAACTTTTGGAACGAATTGAAATGGCGTTTGTCCGTGTTCGGGAAAATCCTCGTATTTGTGCCAGAGTGAGAAGATCTTTACGTAGAAGGTTAAATGCTTGTAATGAAGTTAGAGGTGGACATTTTTAGCATTTACTGTAATAATTATGTTTAGGTTGATAATAAATAATTTTTTTATAAAACAATAAATACCTAATTTGCTAAAAACGTTTTACGCTATACCTAATAAAATTGCATTTATCTTCCAAACGATGCCGACCATAAAAAAAATTAAGAAGTACTTTTTTTTAGCCACTAAAATTATTAAAAAATTGTGCTATCAAAATGTGAAAAGTCAGTGGCGTACCTATTTTTTGTTCAAAATGAGTAGAGCATCTGATCGCACGCACGCCCCTGGTCAACCTGTCAACACATTTTTTATTCCTAAATTTGTGCTATTATAAGTACTTTTCACAACCCAAATTTTACTAAAATTACTTAAGCCGTTTCGGAAATATAGTGAAAAAACCGGAAATATTTAAAGTTTTGAACACCCTGTATCTTTTAAACAAGGCATCTGCGGACCCATGTTAATAGGAACTATTTGCCTTATTTTTGGGTAAGGAATCACCACCCGAGCGATGGCACATGTTTTTTGAAACACCCTGTATATTAACGCCCCTTACAGTCTTAAAAAATAAATGCTTTCTTGAGGGTGTCTTCCCAAGATGCTTCAAAATCAGTAAGGTTGTACCCCTCTATAAAAAGGGTGAGTTCAATTCCCTGGATAACTATAGGCCAATAAGCATTGTGCCCTTATTTGGCAAGATCATCGAGAAGGTTATAAAGAATAGACTGGTCGACTTCTTAGAAAAGAACGATATCTTGAGCGGCGCGCAGTTCGGCTTCAGAAGGGGGCTCTCTTCCCCTAGGGCTGTTCTGAGGGTTCTTAAGGGTGTGATTGAGGGTCTGAAGAGGGGGGAGCATGCTGTTCTTTCCCTCTGTGACCTATCTAAGGCCTTTGACTGCGTCCCACACGACATTTTACTGCAGAAGCTTGAATATTACGATATACGTGGAACCCCATTGAACTTGTTGAGGGATTATCTTGAGGATCGCACTCAGTATGTTGAGTGGGATAGCAGAACATCCAAACACAGTGATGTGCCCAGTGGAGTTCCACAGGGCTCCATTCTGGGACCCCTGCTCTTCATTGTTTATATAAACGATCTTTGTCACTTCATGACAAAAATACTTTGACCGTTAAGTTTGCTGACGACACCACTTTTGTTTCTTACTGTAGGGATGTATCTCTTTTAGACCAGGTCTCCGCCTCTGTTGTGGATGAGGCACAGGTGTGGTTTAACTCAAACAAATTAAAAATTAAACAAGGAAAAAACTCAGAAATTACTGATACCTACCGACAATTCACTTGCCCTAAACAATTCGGTTAGGCTGCTGGGTATCACTGTTGATGACAGTCTTAACTGGTACTGCCACACAAATACTTACTCTTGGTAGGGAGCTTTCCAGTCTGACTTTCTTGATTCGTCGTTTGGGGACATTCTGAGAATGTTTTATGTATTTCGGTCTGTTTCACTCAAGGATGTCTTACGGGATTGTGGGGAAACAGCTCTTTCGCTTTAAAAATATACACACTTACAATGTGAGGAAGGACGTACTTACTATTCCTAAATTAAGGTTAACAAAATCAAAAAATAACTTCTTGGCCTTGCAGTTATACAATGCTCTTCCGAGTGGAGTTCAACACTGTAAGCTTACCAGGTTTAGGACTGTTATAAAGACATTTTTATTGAAACACTGTTTTTACTCTGTAAGTGAATTTTTAACCAGTACAAATTTCAATAAACTTATGTAATATGATCGTTTGTCTTATGTATATTATTTTAAAATTGTTTTATACTTTACGTTATGTTTTTCATAATTGTAGGGGAGGGTGGGGCAACTTAGCCACCTTAACCTTTCAATGGTGGTAAAATACTAAAAATAAATTAAAAGTCATATGTTTACGTTTTTACTCGACTCTTTGGTATGATAATAATTAACTGGAGCAGTAATCTAAAGCAAAAAACAATATCTAAAAATAATATAAAAACAAAACATATTTGTTGCAAAAAACGTACTTGCCCCACCTAGTGGGGTAAGTTAGCCAATGATCTAATGTAGCACTATATTCTTTCTCAAAGTCAGTGCAATCCTCATGAAGCCACTGCTTACACTCGCCACATTGTATCCATTCTTCTTGCGTCAATCCATATTCCTCTCCACAATATGGACAGTAGATATTCTCTTCCTCGTTCTCAGGTTTTTTTCCTTTCTTTTTTTGTCTTCGACTTTGGACTCCGCTATGATTTTAGTTACCTTTTGTTTCTTTTGTTTGTCACTCATTTCTATTTCTAACTCTAATTTGTATGGAGAAGCAGTGATTTCTTTATCGGTGAACTTGCCCCACTATTCACGGAGCGATTTATTTTTCTCTCAGAATACAGATTAGGTATACTTACTTACTTAGCTCCGTAAAGCGTAAAAATACTTTGTCAGCTAACCAAAAATCAATATTAGCACTGCTCAAATAAATTTTAAAACTGTGAAACTAGTTCTAGAATATTTGTAAACTCTTATACCGAAAACTTCGGTATACGAAAATGCTCAACTGTAACCACGTGCGTCTGTCTAGGCCAACGGTTTCTTTTGAATTAACATATGGGTGATCAGGTGCATCAGTTGACAACATCCGGACTTTCCCGAACTGCTCCGATGTTAAGAAAATCGCATTGGCTTACTTGCCCCGTATGGCGAACTTGCCCCACCCTCCCCTACTATTTTGTCTGACTTGCTATAATGTGTAAATTTTTTATACAAAAATAGTTAAATAAAGGATTCTGATTATGATTCTTACTATTGGCCTGTCACCAGTACAGTGTGTGTATAAAGTCTGGAAACGGCTTAATAACATCACAATTTACTGGCCGATTTAAACCAAATTTGGTACAGTTGTGTAAGAGGATCTAACGCACCGAATGACGATATTGGCGTTGTTGCCAGCTTTTTAGTTTGTCTGGAATTCGAACGAATTTTATATTTTTAAATATAACACCCAGTATATTTTTACATTTTTAAATTCCACATAAAATTATAATTATTTTTTATTAAATGCATTATTAGTCTATACTTCATAGTTTCCGAGATATTGACTCTCGAAAAGTGACATTTTTGAACTTTGACAGCTTATAACTTTCTAACAGTACGTCTTAGAGCAAAACGGCTTATATGTCCCTATCTTCAATTTTTATTATCTTCCCAAAAAAATCAACTTCCGGTTAAACCGGATGTAACTCGAAAGCAGGAAATATAGTTGTTCCGGTTTAACTGAAAGTTGATTTTTTTGGGAAGATAATAAAAATTGAAGATAGGGACATGTAAGCCGTTTTGCTCTAAGACGTACTGTTAGAAAGTTATAAGCTGTCAAAGTTCAAAAATGTCACTTTTCGAGAGTCAATATCTCGGAAACTATGAAGTATAGACTAATAATGCATTTAATAAAAAATAATTATAATTTTATGTGGAATTTAAAAATGTAAAAATATACTGGGTGTTATATTTAAAAATATAAAATTCGTTCGAATTCCAGACAAACTAAAAAGCTGGCAACAACGCCAATATCGTCATTCGGTGCGTTAGATCCTCTTACACAACTGTACCAAATTTGGTTTAAATCGGCCAGTAAATTGTAATGTTATTAAGCCGTTTCCAGACTTTATACACACACTGTATAAGAGATATTGAGGAGATTCAAGAACGGGTTCAAGTGAGTATTGATAGAATGGGGGAGGGTTTCTTTTAGGCGTAATTTACGAGCCAGTTCTTTGTGACTTTGCTACCTGATTATGCCTTCCTCAGATAAGCGTTGGGTGCCATAGCACACCACAACCCGCCTTAATGTTCTATTGTTTCTCCAGGGAAATTGTATTTTCTGCACACACATTCCACACTCCTTTTTAAGATGACCTTTTTTATATAGTTATACAGGGTCCTGCAATAGTGCGTCAGGCTTCCATAGCTCCTATACGAATGGGGTTAGAAATTTTATTAATATGCCGACTTAAACCGGATAGTACGGGGTACTTCCGGAAAATATTTTCTCATATACAGGGTGGCCCAAAACAGTGTGGTCACATAAAGTTGTGATTTTTTAAATGGAATACCCTGTATATTATTAAATTTTCACATTCTACATAAAATTATAATAATTTTTTTATAAATGCATTACTGGTCTATATTTAATAGTTTCCGAGATATCGATATTTGAAAAATGACGTTTTTGAACTTTGACAGCTTTTAGCTTTCTAACTGTACGTCTTAGAGCAAAACGGCTTGCATGTTCCTATATTCGATTTTTATTATCTTTCCAATAGTGTCAACTTCCGGTCAAACCGGATGTAACGCGACGGAAATTATAATTATTTTTTATTAAATGCACTATTAGTCTATACTTCATAGTTTCCGAGATATTGACTCTCGAAAAGTGACATTTTTGAACTTTGACAGCTTATAACTTTCTAACAGTACGTCTTAGAGCAAAACGGCTTGCATGTCCCTACCTTCAATTTTTATTATCTTCCCAAAAAATCAACTTCCGGTCAAACCGGATGTAACGCGAAAGCAGGAAATATAGTACTTCCGGTTTGACCGGAAGTTAACATTTTTGGAAAGATAAAAAAAATCGAAGATAGGAACATGTAAGACGTTTTGCTCTAAGACGTACAGTTAGAAAGCTAGAAGCTGTCAAAGTTCAAAAACGTCATTTTTCAAATATCGATATCTCGGAAACTATTAAGTATAGACCAGTCATGCATTTATAAAAAAATTATTATAATTTTATGTAGAATGTAATATACAGGATATTCCATTTAAAAAATCACAACTTTATGTGACCATACTTTTTTGGGCCACCCTGTATATGAGAAAATATTTTCTGGAAGTACCCCGTACTATGCGGTTTAAATTTTCGTATAGGAGCTATGGAAGCCTGACGCACTATTGCAGGACCCTGTATAGTTTCTTCATCTTGTTCGAATGACACGGTCTTGGATGGAAATTATAAATCCTTCTGTTTCAGAGTAGCTACCTTTCTTTCCAACCAATGCAGTGACATTTCTCTATCTGTGAGTGGATTTTGAATAGGGCATTTACCTTGCAAAGCTTTCTCTTGCCAAATTACAAGCCAGTGGCGCAACCAGAAATTTTGTTCGGGGGGGGGGGGGGGCTTTAACTTCTTGCGCCGAAGGCGCTCTTTTGCGTTGCAGGCGAAAAAATTTTTGGGTGCCACGCCCTTTTTTGGGTAAAATACTTATGATTGACGAGAGCGACAGCCCCCTAAAACTTCTGCAATAATACGCCGCTAGCCCTAACGAAATATTTATGAAAAAAAAATTTAGAGATTTTATTTTAATTAGTAAAAATGTATTTAAAATAAGTAACGCATATATTAAGCATACTTATACTAAAACAAAACAAAAACCTTATACAATAAGTTGTAAGTAATCACTAATATTAAAGTAAAATTCTTCGTTTTGTTTTTGCCATTTCGTCCAGAATTTCTTCCACGGTAATATCAATATCGTGGTTCGCATAAATAGGTAGACCAGGGTCGATAATTTTTGAAACAAAAAAAATAATAGTAGGATTAAACCCATTGAAAAAGAAAGAGAACATAACAAAAATGAAAGAAAAAATTATTTACGGGCGATCCGAGGTCGGGAAGTGGAAGTGGGTGAGTTTTTAAGGCTAGAAAACGATTTATCTCGATTTCCGGGAAAACTACAAGTCCTATGGAAAAACGTTAAATGGCAAAGTTGTAGGTGATAAAAAGATCTACAACTTTTGTATTAACACTTTTTTCACATTGCCTCAAAATTTATGTGAAAAATTCAAATAACCAAGTTTTTAATTTTATCTTTTACAAAAAAAAATTATGTTTTCACGAAATTTGGTGATAACTTACCTTTTTATGTCCCAAATACACTGTAATTATTTTGATTTAAAATATTTATTTTTTCACCTTATTTTGACTTAATATCGAAAAAGCACCCTTATTTTCAATCGAAAATTCTCACGTCAAAATATCTGCTGTTTTAAAAAAGTCGGTGGGCGTTTTGTTCGTTGAAATCTCCACTTTCTGATGGTGTAAAAAAATATATACATTACTATGGTAAATATTCTCAAAAAATGCAAAGAAACGGAAAAAACTCGAATCCGAAATTTTTTTTTTTAATCATTGTGTACAATTTTGAGCTATTTATTAAAATTTATACTTTAATTCCTCAAAAAACGTAAGATTCCATGTTACATTGATAAGCAAAAAAATTACAAATCCATAAAACATTGAGATCGCAAAAAATATGCGAAAATAGTGCAGCCCGGCAGCCCCCCTCCTGGTTGCGCCACTGTTACAAGCTGTTGACTTGGTATTGTTATTATTATTATTATTATTATTATTATTATTATTATTATTATTATTATTATTATTATTATTATTATTATTATTATTATTATTATTATTATTATTATTATTATTATTATTATTATTATTATTATTATTATTATTATTATTATTATTATTATTATTATTATTATTATTATTATTATTATTATTATTATTATTATTATTATTAATATCATCGTTATAATTTACTACGATGGTAAAGAAAATAATTTTACATATCCAAATATCTATAGTCACATTGATAACGCGCTATTTGGGTTAATTATCCTACAAACAAATAATTTTAAACACTGATGTTTTTGTTAACGAAATGTACAGACTTTTATATATAATTTTACTTGCTCGGTTATTAATTGATTATAATATTGGTCTGTTGCGTTTCCTTACCCTTGCTCCCTAACCAGGGCCGAATTAAGGTCGCCTTAGGCCAGACAAATTTTGGCGCCTATTTTTTTCAATTTTCAAATGGGTTTTAAAGAATTAGTCATGATACAGATGATCAAATTTGTGTCTAAACGTAATCTCGTAATAATATGTTTTGCAAGGAGAAATTTGCACGTTTTGTTTAAAAAAAAACTCACAGATTAATTTAATTGTAATAAACGTATAATACATGTAAGTACCCAGGGAAAATTATAAAAACAAAAATAGAAGTATAAACAAACAACTTAACAATAATGATTAATGTTTACAAAATGTAAAATGAATAAAACAATTAACTTAAAATATCATAACTTAATAGGAGTTTGGTAGTTTCCAAAGTTCAAAAAAAAACGAATCGACTAATCCAGCTAATTAAGATACAAAAAAAATAAAACGCATAAAAACACAAGTTCAGCGCTAAGAGTCAAATGATATTGGTACATTGGTTCCTTATAAATACACAAAATGATATAAACTAAAGTAATATGGATTACTTCTAAAACATTACATCAATAACGACTCGTTATTAACGAGATCAATGATGACATCAACTAATAAAATATTATATGTAAATGTTTTGAGCAAAAAATATAAAGGTAATAAAGGTACAGTTTTCGTGTCCCAATGCCCAATTACTTTTATTAAAGGTAATTTTAAAAATAACGACATATTTTTAAGAGTAGTAAGATACTAGAAATGTTTTTTTCAACATTTTTGACTTGAGAAATTTTGAATAATGTCGTCGAAGGAAGTTGATTTCACGAGATCTGACAATTAAAATAGTCTTAATACTTTTATTTTGAATATTTTTGTTTAGATTGAAATGTGGAATGTTCTTTATACTTTATATACCGGGTGACCACGGAAGGTGGCTCGCCCCTCTAATTTTTTTGTTTTTCAAGATAATGAAATAAAATTCGGGGCATTTGTATATATACGACATAAAACTGCATTTTTTGACAGGTGACTCAACATGATGGAACTTCCGGTTTATCCGGAAGTGACATAAACTTTCGATTTTTAAATGGGACACCTGGTATATTTTTACTTTTTTGACTCCATAAGACATTTTAAATACAACGATGTGTCACTTGTCACTTTTTGTCACCAAGAAAATATTTTTTTTCCAAATTTATTGTTTTATCTAGAGGGCTATGAATACCTGAAAATCACTTATTTCAGTTCTTTAATCTTGGGAAAAATACAATTTTACTATTTTTGGTCCAATGCTATGTGCTATGTAAAATTTAATCTTTAAAGTTAAGAAAAAAGAGGATTTTATTACGATTATTTTGATACCTTACACTATTAGGTTTAAGAAAAGCTGCCATTAAAAAACTTTAAAAAGTTAACTTAGAACTTTCCTAAAATAAAGCATCTTTTGAGAATAAATTTAAATTTAAATGCATCAAGTAACCTGTGACCAGCAAAACTGATAAAACAAAATCATGCCTTGAAGAAAATTGAAATGCCAACAGCTTCTGCCAAAGTAACTTAGTTTGTTGTTTAAAAAGCATGGACAATAATAGTTTTACAAGGAGTGAAAAAGTTGATATGTTTTAGTGTTTGGAGAATGTAGAAATAATTCAACCGATGCTGCACGACTTTACGCACAAAGATATTGTAATCGGCGGCGTCATCCAACCCGGCACTATTAGGTACCCAAAACTGGTTCGGAAAATGCGAAATGAGCCCTAACATATCAACTTTTTTACTCCTTGTAAAACTATTATTTTCCATTTTTTTTTAAATAACAAACTAATTTACTTTGGCAGAAGCTGTTGGCATTTTAATTTTCTTCAAGGCATGATTTTGTTTTATCAGTTTTGCTGCTCACAGGCTACTTATGCATTTAAATCTAAATTTATTCTCAAAAGATGCTTCATTTTAGGAAAGTTCTAAGTTAACTTTTTAAAGTTTTTTAATGGCAGCTTTTCTAAAACCTAATATGTATGGTATCAAAATAATCGTTTTAAAATCCTCTTTTTTCTTAACCCGACGAGCAACCATGTTGCCATTTAAAAAAAATGAGTTATACAACTTTAAAGATTAAATTTTACATAGCACATAGCATTGGACCAAAAATAGTAAAATTGTATTTTTCCCAAGATTAAAGAACTGAAATAAGTGATTTTAAGGCCCTCTATTAGATAAAACAATAAATTTGGAAAAAAAATATTTTCTTGGTGACAAAAAGTGACAAGTGACACATCGTTGTATTTAGAATGCCATATGGAGTCAAAAAAAGTAAAAATATACCAGGGGTCCCATTAAAAAATCGAAAGTTTCGGTTAAACCGGAAGTTCCATAATGTTGAGTCACCTGTCAAAAAATGCAATTTTATGTCGTATACAATTGCACCGAATTTTATTTCATTATCTTGAAAAACAAAAACGTTAGAGGGGCGAGCTACCTTCCGTGGACACCCGGTAGATATGATAATTAGCAATTATGCCATAGTTTAAATAGTGATTTAAATGTATACAATAATAATTATTATAGGTACACTGAAATTCGTTTAAAAGCCTATTTCGTTCGTGGCGCCTTAGGCTATGGCCTATTTGGCCTAGTGGTTAATCCGGCCCTGTCCCTAACGTTAGAGCCAATAGAGGTAATTGAAAATGTTATTTTATAATGAGGCAATTAATATATTAAATTAAATTATTTTAAAATTTTAAAAAAGTCCATCTTCGATAACGTTAACTCTCAAGCTGACAGGAACTTTGATTAAAAAGCTGAATTAGCAGAAAACAAAACATAATGTGCAGTATATTTTTTTTTAATCAACAATTTCCCTCAAGCCCGCCCCTGATAACAAGAGTTGCTCCATTAAAGGAAACATGATAAGGTTGGCAACGACTTTTTTCTGTGGGTATTTTTTTTATCATTTATGTATAGTCCGCGCAAAACTGATGGCAGTGACTAATACATACCACGGTTAACAGTGGCGGCTCGTGACTAGCGAGTCAGGGGGGGCGCTGGCTTTAAATTAAAAAAAATTAAAATGTCAATTATTTTCGAAAGTACGTGTCTGTTTTTTCTAACTTTCTCGTTGTAAATTTTAATTTCATCAGCATAAGCACTACTTAAACAAGTTAAAATATTAGTTTGTCCTAACATCTCATAACTTACCACATTATGACGATGTTTTGCACTATTTTCATGTTTTTTTATTTTCTCTGAAAGATGTTTTAAGTCCTGCACCCCATTTATAGTCT
This sequence comes from Polydrusus pterygomalis, assembly GCA_963969555.1. NCBI lineage: Eukaryota > Metazoa > Arthropoda > Insecta > Coleoptera > Curculionidae > Polydrusus > Polydrusus pterygomalis. The sequence continues at coordinate 33,687,984 of OZ018384.1, read as the reverse complement.
AATTATCATCCCCGTCAAAAAGAAGACACACACAACCGCATATCCAGGATTTTTTTATTATATATTTCTTTGTCAAACTTACGCGTAAACTGTGCCTTACTTTTACATTTTGGTTGCACTTCTTGTACTATGTTCAATATTGGTAGTGGCCGCCCTGCATTTTTTAAATCAAGTTTTTCACTTAAGCTCAGAGAACTAAACACAAGCTTTTGTAAATCACTGACCTTCATATTACACGAAATTTTCCAACTTTATAACGTAACTAATAAATCAAATCAAAACAAATAAACAAAACATCAACGGCATCGACAGGTCGCCTCGTCAGAGTACATAATAGGTATATCGATTATTCTACCGTCCGTGGCATCGCGATTCGCGAACACATATTGGGGCGCGGAAAATTGGAGCTCATCCGTGGCCGCTCGTCGTGCGATGTCTAGGTGACATCACGCCTCCGTCGTCATGGCAACTCATCGAGAAGTAGCGTTGAATCGGGGCGAAAAATCGGTCGCCCGCGCTTAGTATAACCTTAAGAGCGCGCAACTCCCTTGTCTATGAGTATAACGACCTGCCCGTTGGAATAGGGCCATGTTTGGTTTGAATTATTTTAATGGATTGCTTACATACATTGCTTTATGGTTTTTTAAGTAAAGTATTTTTGGATTCTGTTTGAAATAATTGCAGGGAGGGCGGCGCCCCAGAGCTCTTCATTAACGAGCCGCCAATGACGGTTAACAAAACGAAGTCAAATTAATCTAAGAACTCGCCTCATCACCTGTCATTAATGGCACCCTGTTGAAAATCTTGTATATTTTACGTTAAGCGGTTGGCTACAGAAACAGAACCGGACTAAGTATTTTTCCTTCGCCGTCGCCATCTGATAAATTTGGTAAGGGAGTAAATTGTATTTGTAAAATAAAATAATGACAGACCCGTACTTACCAAAATAAGTATATGAAAACATTATAGAACTAAAGAAAAATAATAAAACAACATTTATTTCTTTTAGTATTTAATTATACAAAATCAAAAATAGGTATTTATTTATTTATTATACAAGGGAAAAAAATACATTTTTTGCAAGGTGTAAGCTTGTGGTGCACGTCTAATTTAAGCACCATATTGGGAACCCTTTTGATATTGTTACATTTGTGGGAATTTTATATATGGATATATATAGGGTGTCCCGTAACTAAGGGGCTACATAGCAACAAGAGATGGAGATAGTGGACTTGAAAATATTTCATTTCTTATATGGTTACAGGGTGATCCAAGTAAATATTTACTACTTAAAATTGGCGATGATTTGATGTTAAGCAGATATGAATCAAATTTGGTGTAGGTATGCTTTTGAGCGCAAGAAGGAGGACTCCATAATGAATTTTAAGATACCTCCTAGAGAACGCTAGCTACACAATATGAGTTTGTTAAATTCTCGCATATATTTTTGGTCTCTCACATTTCTGAGCTCTTTACTACAAATTATGAAAGAGGGATCTTTTATACGTAAAAAAGTTATACTGCATTAATCTCGATATTTCAATTAGTTTTTGAGATAACTGCGATTAAATGCTAGATGGCAAGAAACTTTTAAATGTAACTCGAAAGCAGGAAATATAGTTGTTTCGGTTTAACTGGAGGTTGATTTTTTTGGGAAGATAATAAAAATTGAAGATAGGGACATGTAAGCCGTTTTGCTCTAAGACGTACTGTTAAAAAGTTATAAGCTGTCAAAGTTCAAAAATGTCATCACTTTTCGAGAGTCAATATCTCGGAAACTATGAAGTATAGACTAATAATGCATTTAATAAAAAATAATTATAATTTTATGTGGAATTTAAAAATGTAAAAATATACTGGGTGTTATATTTAAAAATATAAAATTCGTTCGAATTCCAGACAAACTATAAAGCTGGCAACAACGCCAATATCGTCATTCGGTGCGTTAGATCCTCTTACACAACTGTACCAAATTTGGTTTAAATCGGCCAGTAAATTGTGATGTTATTAAGCCGTTTCCAGACTTTATACACACACTGTATAGATTGGCACACCCCCAATTTTACCTTTCACAATGGGCTCGTAAAATTGTAACAATAGGGCAAGCCGATGATTTAGAATAAATCTTCGGACAGTGGCGGTCGTTTAGGTTTTTATTTATAAAATATAAATTTCTTTTGTTTCCTGCCCGTGTTGTAAATAAATTATACATAGTAAAAACTTTATCTGATTTATTTCTAGCCGATACTATACATTAACAAAACATGGTGATAGTGAAATAGTGTATCGTTTTAAGAGAACGGGTCTGCCAAAAAATTCGACCGTTTTAACCCATTTTTTTAATGGAGTTACCTGTCCTCTTAAATTATAATATTATGGTACGTTCTTATTTTTTGTTTCTATTTGTAATTTTTATTTATTCGTATGTAGTTTTTAAGGTGTGCAAAAAATATTTCTATATTTAACTGAATTAATTTTATTTTCTTAATACAAAAACAGTTCATACATAAAAGAGTTAACAAATTAAAGATCTAGAAAGGTGTCTTCACTATCACTAAATTCGAAGGATTCATCTTTGGAGTCAACTGAAATAATAAGTGGTTCTACCGTTTCTTCCATCCGGTTGTCTAAGTCCCACAGTTACAGATTTTCTTTCCCCAGGAAGCCTATAGATTGTTGATTCACTAACTACAGTCATATTAGCACATGCTGATACTAGGTTGTATACTAAATATCACGAATAGTCTCGTTTTAAAACAGATGACAGCGGTTATTTGTCATCGATCAGCTGATATTGGGACATAATAATATCCCTAGATTTGTAGCGGACCGTAATGAGCCCAAACACCGAGTTATGAATTGCGTTTTTGTTACATTTAATTACATTTTAAAAATTTTAATTTAATTACTTTTGTGTAAGTACCTACAATTATTATTCATTTGACCAAAAATTTAGATACAGGTTAAAATTTTTTAATTTTTTTTCATTAGGGATCATAATTATTAATGTGTGCCTTGCTCGTTAAGTTGATTTCATCGATAGGTAATAAGTTTTATTTCATCTAAACGCCGTTTTTGTCGAAAAGATAGTTTGTAAAATTTTTGTTCTTAAAATGTTTGTTCGTTAAGGTTAGGTTTCTAATGTATAATTTTCGCATTTTACATTATCTAGGTATCCTTTTCTGTTTCAAGAAAAATAAGTAGAAATTAAGTATTTCCCTGACTTAGGTAGGTAGGAGAGAGTTGGACAAAACCGGGTAGGTTGATAAAACCGGGTATCGCCTAGTTCTACCATATGCCAAAACAGCTTTCCATATTATTAAACTTTAAAAAGCAGCTATTTGATTTTGAAGGAATTATTTTTATTATTGTTATTAGTAAATATTATTATTGTTTGGCAATAGTAAGGTACCATAGCCAACAAATTCTATAAAAACCATATTTGGGTCTACGTACCTTACATAAGTCATATATGGGGATTTTCTTGACAGTGAATGTAATAACTTAAATTCAATTAGTTTATGTTGAACTGTAGGTATTTTACCTATAGGTATAATCTGAACAAATAAAACAAAAAAAAATCTATTCTAAATATGAGTGACAGAATCCTATTTTAAGTTGTGTTTCAGTTAGTTTAGTATTTTTAAGGTTTGGATATTTATAATATTAGGTATAAACTTTTTAAATCTATTTTGACACTTTATCTTTAAACCATATAGAAATTCATGCTTATTACCTATTACCTACCTTAAATTATAATATTTATAAAACATAACTTTCAAAAGAAATTATTACCTATTACTTATTATTTGGCAATATTAAAGCGGTAGAACCGATGAGGCTATTGCATAAATTGTTTTAGAAGGTATCACATGTATAATTTTCAAGTCCGGTCCTGTAATTCATGCCAACTTATAAAAATTTAATAGACTAAAATTGACAGAGTGTCACGTGACTTTGCCCCCATCTTGCGAGAGTATTCAAGATTTTTACTATACTAAATGGTGTTCGGTGCACAAGTGTACATTTAAAACTATTGTCTTTGCTTTTAGGTCAAGCACGCATTTACAAAACACTGGGGAATAATTATTCATCATTTTTGTATTATATTTTTGTAATATACACACAAGCTTTCGAAAACACGTTAAAAATAAAACTAAACTACCTCACTTGAACTTGGAAACATTCTATGACATAAGCGACCTAGGTATACCTGTATACCTATGCAATAATAGATAATTTAATTACTTAAGATCAGGTACCTGTGATTGTTACGATTATGGTTTATTGAGGTTTTACGACTCATTACCCTCAGCTGTGCTGTCAGGCTTTAAGAAACAAAGTATAAACGTTTCTCTAACCGTTTGGAGTTGGCGAATGTTGCTCAGTCTGGTTACTCCACGGATGTTACTCGCACCATATTCCAGCCTAATATTGTGTCCGCCTTTAAGAGTATATATCACCACAAGTATAATAAACCCAATTCTCGCCCTCTGCTGTTACCGAATTTCTCCGAAACCGCACATACATGTTTCTCGTGAAGCAGATTTTCCGATTCCCCTAGCATAAGTGGCGTTTTCCTATACTTATACTATAATTTGTGTTAGTTTAAATGGGCTAATTTTAAAAATTATTTTCTCCCAAGAAAAGGCCTAAATTAAAAATATGTTACAAGACAAACAATGTTTGAACCTCTAGCTACCAAGTGATATCAACTTCATAACTTTTTAATTAAATTTTACTGGTGATATTTAGTGACAGCCAAACGCCTGCAACGATTTTTAAAATATGTATCCGGAACGGCTAATTTCCTTCAAAACTACCAAGGCTAAATCAATGAATTTTGGTACAGGTGGATAACTTAAAAAATTGAATTGAAAATTGACAATTGCGACGTTGCCAGATTTTTAGTTTTTTCTGTAACTCAAGAAATGTTTTTTTTTTAAATGTAACACTACTCTTTTTATTGAATTCGATTCCTCCCATCAACATTATCATTTCCTGATAGTATCAAATTTTTATCTCAAATAGTTCTATGGGAAAAAAGTTAATTAGTTACAACTCTAACTCTAAAATAAAAAAAAATCCAATGTATTTCCGTTTAAAAACGTGAAAAAACGTAAAAACAATGTGAAAATGAAGATTTGGTAGACATAATGTACCTAATAGTATCGATAACGATAATAACAACTAACAACTACTAACAATAACATAGCTAGTAAAAATTACTTAAATATTATAGTACACTACAATAATTTGATTATGAAATCAATACTATTAGGTACATTATGTCTACCAGCCTTCCTTTTTACATTATTTAAAACGTTTTTAAATGGAAATAGATTGGATTTATTTTTTATTTTAGAGTTAGTACTAATTAACTTTTTTCCCATAGAACTATTTAAGATAAAAATTTGATACTATCAGGAAATGATAATGTTGATGGGAGGAATCGAATTCAATAAAAAAAAAGAGTAGTGTTACATTTGAAAAAAAAAACATTCCTCGGATTACAGAAAAAACTAAAAATATGGCAACGTCGCAATTGTAAATTTTTAATTCAATTTTTTAAGTTATCCACCTGTACCAAAATTCATTGATTTAGCCATGGTAGTTTTGAAGAAAATTAGCCGTTCCGGTTATTTCAACTAACCCTGTATATTTATACTTTATCTGTGTTTAATACACTATATTATTCGCATTTTTAGAGTAACATAATACCTAATGATACAAGATACTGCAGTTTTATTCTAAATAACTTATTATTTTACTTATAAAAATACGCTTTATTCTATGAAACTAACATATTTCTATCGTTAGTAGTTTTCGAGATTTTTAAACCACCACCACCTCCAGGAGATGCAGAAGGTGTAGCCCAGCCCTCCGGAAGGTCTAACATGGATTTTCATGTATGAAAAAGGTATTTTATTAAAAAAATTATGTAACTAACTTTAATCGCTTATTTCCCACGGACCTCCTACCAACCGTATGCTTCTCTACTACAAGGACAATCATTCAATGTTAAAAAATATCTATATTATCACTAACAATTTTGGATTCGCTGAATGGGCTCCTGCAGAAGTTGTTGCTTCTGGTCCTGGAGTTACTTAGACCAGGTAAAGGCGTTTTTACTTCGGATTGATAAAATACCTATGTTTTATTACTTATCGGTAAAGTATTTTTCACATTAAATGGTATCGACTTATTGACTGCAATAAAACTACCGGTTTAATCCCATTGATACACAATCAACAAGCAAATACACTACAGGGTAGGATTTTAGATATTTAATTCGTTATTAATATATATTATTTAATGACATGAAATATCCTAAATAGATAGTTAAATATTACCTGGTATAATTACAAATTATAATCCGACCCTGACCGACAGTTTATTTGCATTTTTATGGCCGAGCTCTTGCAAAACGTCCCAGGTAGTTGAACGGAGTCAACCATTTATTGTGAAAAATACTTTACCTACTAATGATAATCTTTAATTGTTTAAATGCTTGTAGGTCATTTCTTTCAGTTACTAACATCGCTAGTTTCTAATTAATTATTACTACCTATGTATCGATAGTGGCATAGCATATAGGGAGCCAAGGAGAACGATTGCCTTCCCCCCTCCCCCACGTCCTTGCCCTCGTGCCGCCCCTATCGTGGTTGCTTATGATATTTTACTCGAAATAAGGAAACCCCTTTAAGGTTTGGAAGTAAATCATCATTTAAAAGTAAAATTTAAACTTGAACCAATCAAGAAGGGTGTCAAATGAAAGAGCTGGCCAAATGGTGCATGCAGCAGGTCACTATATATATTTTATTTAATTTTTAGCCTCAAAATAAAAATAAAAATATAGGGGATTGTCAAAGTTAAACAAAATTCCATATAACATACTCATACTAGATATATCTTAAAAAGTATTAAGTACTTGCAAAAATCTGAAAAAATAAATCATGGTTAAAGAGCTCTAGGGGATCTCTTAACGATAAATCATTGATTTAAAAAAAAAATTGATGGGTAGGGGAAGGTCGCCCTTGATGGCATACCACAGGTATCTCTGGAATAAACCAGGTCTGCGTCATCCCGAATAGTTAGACGGGCGCGCGTATTGACCGTTCAGTTGTGAGTCGAATTTCAGTCGTGACGGAAGTTATTTAATAGAACAGAAATTGCTAAGTGGCGAAGTAATATTAGCCAGTTTTTAAACCAAAAATTTCTTATGTTATATAGGTGCATTAAATTAGAATGCACGATTTTTTCCCGATAACTATAGGATATATATGTTACTTTGCTATGATTATTTTAAATCTAAGTTGTGGTTTTAATGTTTTATAATTTATATAGGTACTAGAAGTGTGACATATTCCTAAGATGGCATATCCATTGGTTTCCTATAATGGCATACCTATAAATACATATAATTAGGTATGCCATCATAGGCGTCATATTCAAAACGGCGCTACGATTACTTTTCTTTGTGTCTATGTCCCTAAACACTACTTATATGCTTTGTAAAGTTTTTGAATATATCTTTAGATTGCACTTTCCTGATAATGTTTTAATTTTTTTTTTTAAGTTTTAAACATGTTACCTAGAATGTAATATATTATTTTAAGTCTTTTTAAACAGCTTTATGTGCTTAAATATTTTTTAACAAAAAAAATGTGCAAACTGTAACAAAAATATTTCTTTTACATGTATGCGTCCTTCAGATTTTTGCATTTTACTGGGGTATGCCATCATAGGCAACTGCGTCGCCTATGATGGTATACTTGGAGGTTTTTCTTTACTATTCTTTTTACCAAAAAAATAGTTTTTGTATATTTTTAAAGTTTTATAATGAATATTTAAGTAGTAACAAATATTTTAACATGGTTAAATGGGTTAAAACCTTTGAACTAAAAAATATATTAGGAGGTAAAAAAAAAGGTGCCATCATTGGCGACCTTCCCCTACCTACCTAGGAACCGATTGAAATATTTTTTTTAAATCGTATCCAATTAAGTGGGGTGTCAAATGAACCAACTCGTCAAATGGTGCAGGTTACTATTTATTATGACATGCAGTAGATATCAGCAACTAAAAAATTCCCTTATAAAAGTATGGTCAAATTTAGGGACGGATTCAAAAACTTCAAAATACAGTTGGTTCCACTAGCGGATCCAGGGGAGGGAGCGAAGACCCCCCCCCCATGTAAGACCTCAAAAAAAAAATGATTGCTAAAAAAAATTCATCAAGATCCAAGATTCAAGACGGAAATGCGCAATGAAATTTAATTATATTTTTGCAGCATATGAAATTTCTAATTTAGTCTTAAACGCATTGGAAGAAATAAGATCTGATAGTGATAATTATTTTCACTTGATTTTTGAAAAAATTTGTTCCACAGCCCAAATTTTAAATATCGAAATAAAGTTGCCCAGAACTACGTGCAAATTATGAATTCGCTAATACTAATATTATAAATTGTCTATTTTTTTACCATTTTTAGATTTTAATTTCTGAATTAAAATTTAGGTTTTCTGAAAAATACTCCAATATAGCGGAATTATGGAACATTGTTCCTACCTACCTTGATAAACTCAACCAAGAAATTTTTTTTGGCTGCAATAAAATTTTATCAGGATGATATCTCTTGACTGTTTGATGGTTGGAGAGTGGAGACAATGATGTTTCTTGATTGGACTTCCATTGTCTTTATTTGGAGTGAGGCCAATCTTATATAATAGGTGAGACATTAAGACCACTCAAAACAAGGATTAAAGAACACAAAAACTATACGTTAAAAGGAGAGACCGAAAAGTCAGGTGCAGCTGACCATGCCTGGAAACATGGTCACCATATCATGTAGTCAGAAGCTGAAATCCTACATAAGGAACCACACTGGAGGAAAATAAAGTTTAATGAAGCTGCTGCTATTCACCAGAACCCATGCAGGCTGCTTTAGTAAACCATCATTAGAAATAAGAAATATCTGGAAACGTGTTAGATAGATGTAATCTTAGGATAAGATCGCGTGCCAACTGAACGCATGACTGCACCCACCTCAGTTATGCTTTAGTGCACCTAGCTAGTATAAATAGTCCTGTAGTTACTTTACTTATTTAGTATTCACCTAAAGACGATTGGAGATACTTACCAGTTGAAACGTTGTGATTTAACAGAAGTAAAAACAGTGGAAGTCCAAAACTCTCATCATTCATGATATCTCTTGTTCTGTGGCAAACTTGGTGTGAAGGTGTGTTAAAGTTATGGAAGCTATATTGGGAACAGAAAGGCGAAAAACCTACCAATGTAATTGACACAATAATAAAAACTGATTCATATTTTCCGAATATTAAAAAAATATTAGCAACAATTCCGGTAACCAGTTGTACACCAGAAAGATCATTTTCTTCCTTAAGATTATTAAAATCTTATTTACAGTCAACAATGGCCGCAACTAGGTTGAATGGTCGTGCCTTACTTTATATCAATAGATATCAAATTGTGTCACCAGAAGAAGTTTTAGACCAATTTTTAAAAAAACACCGTAGAATACTTCACTTACGAAATATGCTGTCTTCTAATGAAGGGTAATGCACTATTATCATTTTGTTCGTTCCTGTACGCTATTTACGAATTTTCTGTTAATAATGTAAAATAGCTTATTCGATTAATTACTTTAGTTTTAGGTGTAACTAAACCTAATTTGTTTATCCGAGTTAATTAGTTTATTTTTATTGATAGCAATATATGTTACGTTGTAAATTTTGTGTCATTGTGTTTCATACCATAAACCATATCTTTATACAGGGTTCCCCATTTAAAACGAAACAGGCTAAATATCTGGTTCCACGTTAATTTAAAAAAAAAAACTCTCGGACCCGTCGATTTTTATTTCGAGGGGGACATTTTTGCGTATATTGTCAATCTTGTTACTTAAAGCCCCTAGGAGGGAGGGGGGTAAGATCTAAATCTTAAATGGATACCCCTATTTTATATAATTTTATTGGATTCTGCATAAAATTCTGAACATTTTTTAATAAAAGCATTATTAGTCTATACTAAACAGTTTCCAAGATATTGACTCTTGAAAAATGAGATTTTTGAACTTTCTCAGCGTCTAGCTTTCTAACTGTACGTCTTAGAGTAAAACGGCTTACATGTCCCTATCTTCGATTTTTATTATCTTTCCAATAGTGTCAACTTGCGGTTAAACCGGAAGTACTATATTTCTTACAACCCCGGACTAATAATGCTTTCATTAAAAAATGTTCAGAATTTTATGCAGAATCCAAAAAAAGTATATAAAATAGGGGTATCCATTTAAGATTTAGATCTTACCCCTCCCTCCTAGGGGCTTGAAGTAACAAGATTGACAATATACGCAAAAGATGTCCCCCTCGAAATAAAAATAGACGGGTCCGAGCGTTTTTTTTTTAATTTAATGTGGAACCAGATATTTAGCCTGTTTCGTTTTAAATGGGGAACCCTGTATATTTATACCTATGGTTGACCCCCTTCCCCAATGAAAAAAGCCAAATCTGCCCTTGCCTTGTACCTAAATATATTTCTTTAATTTTTGTCGGGTGGGCCCCCCCCAAAATTTATTTCTGGATCCGCCAGTGTTGGTTCCACATTCCTAAATGAGGATGAAATTTGTAAAACTTCAAAAATAAAGTTGACTTGCGTTTTTATTCACACAAATTAATTATTTATTAATTTATAAAATGAATTAAAAGGTTAATATATGCTTTTTACATTCGGCAAAATTTTTTTTACGATCCGACCGGTCGGATTTACTACTACTAAACCGAATTTAAATGCCGCCATCGCCAGTTTGTTGTCATTGGTGATCTTGTAAGTGCTCGCTTCCCACACGAGTGTGGATACTTGACGCGTATTCGCGGTTTAACTTTTACTTTAGTTTAAATCTATATTTAAATAAGCAACCATGAGTAGCAATAACAAAGAACAACCAGCTGTAAGGTAAGTCTACATCAGGTCTTAAATTACCAGCAATTAATAATGAGAGATAATATAATGGAACTTTCTTTATTTCTGACGGAGGGCGAAATACTTACTGCATGAATTATTTATTTAAATTATTGTTACTTCATTCCTTTATCGATTGATTAATTTTTCCGCGTGTAAAATGTAATGTATATTAATCCTACCATTACTAATAAATCAAAAGAACTGAACGCTCATGGACGTCATGGAGTCCGTCTATCATAATTTCGTTAGGGGTTGTTTAACTGTTAAGCAGAAAAGTGGTACTGTTATTAGTTATGATTTAGGTATAATAGGTACTTCAAATATATGGTAAACCATAATAAGCAACTAATTATATTTTTATATTGGTTTTTAGGAAAACCCAAAAGCGCCTTTCACAACAAATTTCCGAAATCTTGCCAGTCATTTTTGACTTCATTTTCTTAATATCACAAATATTTTACTATGTTGGTGAAGCAGCATTTAGATTGTTTAAACCAATAGAACCAGCCCCAGTTAAGGAGGAACTAGTTTTGGTAAGTACTACAGCATATTGCACAAAACTGTATGAATGTAATTTTAAAAAAATTAATTACCTACTACGTTATACAGTGACCGGCAAAAAGTACGCACCATTTTTTTTTATTTCAAAACTCACCAAATTTTTTTGGCGGTGGAAAAGTTCTGCATGTCCCTAAACAAAAAAGAGCATAGACAAAACTAGTAAATATTGCGCCGTATACGAGGGAGAGGTGAAAACGTTAAATTCAAAGAATAAATTGCCCGTATTTTTCACTGTGGAAATTTTTTTTATTAGGAAATGTTGTTTGCACTTAAAAGTTATTCATAAATACCAAATTTCAGCTCGGTAGCACAAATATAAATATTCTTTATGGCAACTAGATTTAAATGAAACAAATTTTATTTTAAGGGTTTAAACTTTAATTCATGAACCAATGGGTTTAGGAGTTTTTGAAAAATTGGGAACGGCAAAATATTGTTAAATGTATGAAGTAAACCCTCATTTGTTTTGCATAAAGCTATTCCGCTTATCCATAGAATAATGTACGGTGTGCACCAGAAAAGTTAGATTATTTTTGACGTTATGTTATTAAACGTCCAGTTCTCGCGTATTTAAACAAATTTAATAAGTTATGTGTCTAATTGCCCAAGAGCTGTTTAAAAATTGAATTTATAGGTTGCATAGCTTTTATTGATTCTTTATACGAGGGGGCGTCAAAAAAAGTTTTTAAAAAGTAAAAACGCTTTTTTTGTGCTATCAAGCTGAAATTTGTTATTGATGGATAACTTTTAAGTGCAAACAACATTTTCTAATAAAAAAAAATTCTACAGTGAAAAATAAGGGCACTTTATTCTTGAGTGAATTTTTAATTCATTAAATCAAATTTATTGTTTTATCTAGAGGGCTATGAATACCTTAAAATCACTTATTTCAGTTCTTTATTCTTGGGAAAAATACAATTTTACTATTTTTGGTCCAATGCAAAGCACATAGCATTGGACCAAAAATAGTAAAATTGTATTTTTCCCAAGATTAAAGATAAAGAACTGAAATAAGTGATTTTAAGGTATTCATAGCCCTCTAGATAAAACAATAAATTTGGAAAAAAAATATTATCTTGGTGACAAAAAGTGACAAGTGACACATCGTTGTATTTAGAATGTCATATGGAGTCAAAAAAAGTAAAAATATACCAGGTGTCCCATTTAAAAATCGAAAGTTTATGTCACTTCCGGTTAAACCGAAAGTTCCTAAATGTTGAGTCACCTGTCAAAAAATGCAGTTTTAGGTCGTATGCAAACCCCCCGAATTTTATTTCATTATATTGAAAAACAAAAAAGTTAGAGGGGCGAGCCGCCTTCCGTGGACACCCGGTATACCTAACAAGGTTGCATTAGGTAAAACCAAAAAAAACTGACGCTACTGCAATTTAAAATTTTAAGTATAAGCCCACGTACTCAACTATTTATGTACCTATATTAAATTAGTGAAATTTAAATATGATTGATTATGGCCAAATTTTTAACTTTTACTTTAATACGTAATTACTTACATTCAAAAGAACTTAATTTTTATGCGCTGAGGACATGCATGTATGGAGGTGATGAATCGCATTAACGCACCGAGAGTTTTCCTCTGGGAGGAGTTCACTCAATGCGCTGATAAATTCCCAGATAAGTTACATTTAAGAACAGCATTTTTCTTTTTTTTATATGTAGGGTGTTTCAAAAAAAAATTAACCCCAAATATCTTCGTTCATGTTGGATTAATCAAAAACTTTTATGGGACATAATTTGATTAAACATTATTTATCTTTAAGAACCACAACATTTAAAAGTCATCGAAAAAATTCTTTGCACTGTGGCGCCACCTACATCTTGTATTATTCAAACACATTTTTTACACAGTTGTGAAGCCAATCATAGAGGCTAAAAACTGGCGTTTACAGAATTTACATATCACTTTTAGTTTTCCAAATAATTGGCCTGGAAGTTTTTATTGAAACACCCTGTATGTTAATTTAATATATTCATAAACCATAAGCGTAACAATAACAGGTACCTGATCTTAAGTAATTAAATTATCTATTACTAGCGTGTACCCGGCATGCGTTGCAATCCGCTGGTATAAATACAAACCCGAACAAACCCGATATATTAGTACCCGGCATGCCACTTTCTGAAATTGCACCCGTGCGAAGCCGGGGCGGGTCGCTAATTATACATAAAAACCTTCCTCTTGAATCACTCTATCTATTTAAAAAAAAAACGCTTCAAAATCCGTTGCGTAGTTTTAAAGATTTAAGCACAAATGTATAGAGATATAGGGACAGACGGGCGATGCATGGCGACTTTGTTTTATACTATATGTTAAGATTGCATAGGTAAATATACAGGTAGGTGGCTTATGTCATCGAATATTTCCAACTTCAAGTGAAGTAGTTTAGTTTTATTTTTAACGTGTTATCGTAAGCTTATGTGTATATTATAAAAATAATACAAAAATGGCGAATAATTATTCCCCAGTGTTTTGTAAAGGTGTGCTTCACCTAAAAGCAAAGACAATAGTTTTAAATGAACACGATGCACTTGTGCACCAAACACCATCTAGTAGGTACTGTCATAAACCTAGTATCAGCATGTGCATGTGCTAATATGACGGGAGATGAATCAACAATCTATAGGCTTCTTAGGGAAAGAAAATCTGGAACTGTAGCCCCTCCTAAACAGTCGCCAGGAAGGACACCTATACAAATTGATGAGGATGTGAAAAGTATCAGAAGAAGAAAAGGGCATAATTTTTATTTCAATAGAGAGATCCCAACATCAGATAAAATTTTAAATGCTGTAAAAGAAGACGAGCCTTTACCCAACGTAGGAAGAAAAAAATTGTGAAAAATTTTACATCAATTAAATTTTTCTTGGGAAAAACACAACCGAATGTCAATGTTATTGGATAAGATACAATTTTTTGGAGAAGATAGTATCTAAGAGATTTGAGCAGATATAGAAGTGAAAAGGACCATTTTTTATTTAAACGAAACATGAGTTAACGAAAGACATTCAGTACAAAAGATATGGCAAGATAAAAATATTCAAAGCTATCTTCAAGCATTTATAGAAGGTTTGTCAACTGGTTTAAAAGTACATGCAGGTAAAGGTCCCAGGTTAATAATAACGCATATAGGTAGTGAAAGTGGATTTGTAAACGGTGGTTTACTTGAATTTGAATCAAAATCAACGAAAGGTTATAATGACTGCTGACGTCTTCGAAGAGTAATTTGAGCAAATGATAGAATTAATTCACGAAAATTCTGTCATAGTACCTATTAGATAACGCCAGTTAGGCTTTTAGAAACACTTCCACGACTTCTTGGAAAAAAACAGATATTATAAATTGGATGTCTAAGAAAAATATTCCTTTTGAAGATGGCATGTTAGAAAAAGATCTTTTAAAAATAGTGCAAGAAAATAAGTCACGTTTTAAAAAATGTGTAATCGACGAAATGGCTAAAAAACGTGGTATCATTTTACTTAGACTGTCACCCTACCACTGTGAATTAAATCCAATTGAGTTAATTTGGGCACAAATGAAAGGCTATGTAGCAAGGAATAACACTACATTCAAAATAAAATCTGTAGGTACGTGAGTTATTGAAGTATTTATTAAACATTAGAACGAAAGAAAATGGGAAAGAAGCTATAAAACATGTAATAAAAGGGGAAAAAAATATGTGGGACTTAGACAACCTGATGGAAGAAACGGTAGAACCACTTATTATTTTAGTTGACTCCACAGATTAACCTTTCGAATTTAGTGATAGTGAAGACACCTTTCTAGACCTTTAATTTGTTAACTCTTTTATGTAGGAACTGTTTTTGTATTAAGAAAATAAAATTAATTCAATTAAATATACAAATCTCTTTTGCACACCTTAAAAACTACATACGAATATATATAAATTATAAATAAAAATTACACATAGAAACCAAAAAGAAAATGAAAATAAGAACGTACCATAATATTACAATTTAAGAGGACAGGTAACTCCATATTTAAAAAAAGGAAATATGTTATTGATAAGGTTGTTTGTTTACTTGATGTCGCATTCCAATGGTCACTTTAGTTTCGATTTAGAAGAAGTGATTACTTATCTTGTAGTATTTTGTGCTGTTTAAACCTTATCTTTATAGTAAGAAGTATTTTTGCTATATTAAAATGGGTTATTTAACTGACTCACACCAAATTTTAATGATGATTGACTTTAACGACAGATAGCATACTCAGCAAAAGTAGCAACTTCATTTCACGAAACACACCCCGATCTACCACCAATTTCCCAAGGTACCATCAGCCAAATTAAAAGACGTCAGGGACATACCAAGAATAAGGCAGCCTGAAGTAATGGATCAAGACACGCAATTAAACGTTTTACTTGCTCTTCAATAAAATCCTATTACTTCAGTTCGGCCACTTGCAAGATAAAATAAAATAAGCCATACCTACGTCTGCATCAGGGACGGTTCTACGGGGGTGGGGGGGGGGCAGGACCCCCCAACATTTCTGAAAAAAACTTTAAAATATCTCGAGAGAAATACAATCAAGCGAAGGCTACCAAAAATTGTGGCTGCGCCAATGTTGTGCCCCCCCAATATTTTGGGCCTAGAACCGCCCCTGGTCTGCATTCAAGTTCGTGAAATCATGTCAAAAGCGTTCTTTGGTACGAGAGTTTCGGACTGCCGTATTTAGTTTTTTGAATTGATGATGAATGCACTTGATCATCATTTAGTAGATTTGGTCTGGATCCTTTTTACTGTTCTAAATGGTGAAGTCAATAAACAGAGCTGTCGATATTGGTCCGCCGAAAATCATCAGTGGATGCGAGAAACACACACCCAGATTCCACAAAAACTTAATGTTTGGCCAGGCATAATTGGCGACGTCATTGGGTCAATATTCCTTCTGGCAATGACCATACATATCTGGAGTTTTAGCAAGGATAACTTATTCCAGCTGTGCCTGCTTTATTTCCTCACCATGCAGAAGCAGATCTTTATGCTGATCGAATATGGTTATAGCAGGATGGTGCTCCGCCTTCTTACGCCATAAATGTTCAAAAATATTAAAATGCAGTTTTTACAAACCGCTGGGTAGGAAGAAGGGGTACCATTGAATGGCCACCACAATCGCCGGACCTTAATCCCCTAGATTATTTCCTTTGGGTTCACCTAAAAACCAAAATTGACGTTACAAAACCAGAGAACAGTGGCGGCTCGTTAATGAAGGGCTTTGGGCCGCCGCCCTCCCTGCAATTATTTCAAACAGAATCCAATAATACTTTACTTAAAAAAACAATAAAGCAATGTATGTAAGCAATCCATTAAAATAATTCAAACCAAACATAGCCCTATTCCAGCGGGCAGGCTATACTCATAGACAAGCGAGTTGCGCGCTCTCAATACTATACTAAGCGCGACGGCGCGGCGGGCGACCGATTATTCGTCCCGATTTAACGCGACTTCTCGTTATGACTACGGAGGCGTGACGTCACCGCGTGTGGTCTCCCACAAAGGTGTGGAGAATGATAGTTATATTTTTTAAATGGAACATCCTGTATATTTTTACATTTTTAAATTTCACATAAAATTATAATTATTTTTTATTAAATGCACTATTAGTCTATACTTCATAGTTTCCGAGATATTGACTCTCGAAAAGTGACATTTTTGAACTTTGACAGCTTATAACTTTCTAACAGTACGTCTTAGAGCAAAACGGCTTGCATATCCCTACCTTCAATTTTTATTATCTTCCCAAAAAATCAACTTCCGGTTAAACCGGATGTAACTCGAAAGCAGGAAATATAGTTGTTTCGGTTTAACTGGAAGTTGATTTTTTTGAGAAGATAATAAAAATTGAAGATATGGACATGACTTATACAGTGACCGGCAGAAAGTGCACAGCATGTGGGAAAGTTTTTTATCTTTAAGTTTAGAAAATTAATTTTATTTTAGATAGGTTCTGCATGTTCTCAAACCAAAATAACACCCATTAAATCCGGTAAAAGTCTTATGGTATACGAGGTAAGATCAAAAATTTGAAATTCCGCTAAGAGTAATATGTACCTCAATCTTTCATTTTAGAATATTTTTTTACTAAGAATTATTGTTTTAATTTTAAAGTTATACCCAAATTCCAAATTTCGCTTTTTTTGGATAAAAAAATGGATTTAATGGTGTTTTCTGAATAACCCTGTAGAAAAAATAAATGGCAACCGAACACCGAACAGTACGAAAATAAGATTTTCTGCAGACTTTGTTCGAGATAACCGTCGATCATAAGTCCGATTAGTTTGTTTTCATAATATTATGGCTTTTTAAAATAAAAACATAAAAATATTAAATATTTTTGCTGCACACCGTATTTTATTTTCTGAGGGAACAAGTTAATTCAATCTAACTGATATTTTTTGATTTACATTGACTTAAAGCATCTCCTAAATAGTTTTTTATACATTGAAGTATGCATAGAAAGTTTCCTTTTGATTTATAAAGAAAAAAATTTAAATTAAAAATATATTTTCCTTCTTATTTTGCGTGAGGAATAAAATCCGTTCAAAATGTATTTTTAATTTAAATTTTTTTCTTTATAAATCAAAAGAAAACTTTCTATGCATACTTCAATGTATAACAAACTATTTACGAGATGCTTTAAGTCAATGTAAATAAATATAGTATATGAAATTAACTTGTTCCCTCAGAAAATAAAATACGGTGTGCAGCAAAAATATTTAATATTTTCATGTTTTTATTTTAAAAAGCCATATTATTATGAAAACAAACTAAGCGGACTTATGATCGATCGACGGTTATCTCTAACAAAGTAAAATGGATTTAATTGTGTTTTCTGAATAACCCATAAGATTTTCTGCAGACTTTGTTAAACAAAGTCTGCAGAAAATCTTATTTTCGTACTGTTCGGTTGCCATTTATTTTTTCTACAGGGTTATTCAGAAAACACAATTAAATCCATTTTTTTGTCCGATAACGTATTTTGAATTTGGGTATAACTTTGAAATTAAAACAATAATTCTTAGTAAAAAAATATTCTAAAATGAAAGAAGGTACTTTACTCTTAGCGGAATTTCAAATTTTTGATTCTATATGCCTCGTATAGGTACCATAAAACTTTTACCGGATTTAATGGGTGTTATTTTGGTTTGAGAACATGCAGAACCTATCTAAAACAAAATTAATTTTCTAAACTTAAAAACAAAAAACTTTCCCATGCTGCGCACTTTCTGCCGGTCACTGTATATCTACACAAAATTTGCCAAATAATCCCGGATATGGTACATAATGTCAAGAATTTTACTTTAGATTAGGGGTTTGTCAAGAAAAAGATAGGCAACATTTTCAACAATAAAACAAATTGCGTCTACATTACCGAAATGCAAAAGTAAATAGTGGGTCGTATTCCCGTTTTTATGCCCTTTTCAACGAGCTCACTCACAATCACAATACATAGGTACCTTAACATTTGAAAAAAAAAAGCTGGGGGCTGTTTCTACCCCCCAAAAGAGGGGTAAATTTTATGAAGACACGAAAAAAGTATGCCAAGCTGAAAATAAAGTCATCTGTATTTTTTCACCAAATCCACCCTGTATTATACCTACAGTGTGAGTTTGTAACTTGAAATAAATTCAGTAAATCCATTTCAAATTTTTAATTCCTCCTCGCGAAATAAACAAATATGTAAATACTACGTATTAAATTTTAAAAATTAGTGATTACAAAATATTGCTAATAACACCTCAAAGGAAAATAAATTACTGGCTGGTAATTAATATGTTGACCTGTGCATTATCATTTTTCAAAGTCACGAATGTGACCTACCGGTTACTCCGGTTATAATGGCACATATTTTGTTACCTAAATATGCGAATGCACGAAAAAGTTTCTGTTTCGTAACTAGGAAAGGAAGATATGCAACAATTTTGTTTATTTATTAATGTTTTATTTTATTTGGCCATGAGATATTTAACGCTTTAGGCTAGATCACGAAAAAAACATATTTTCTATTTCCGTCGGTTGACACGAAAGCTTCAAAACTACGTGGATAAGGATGAAATTGTGTTTATATAGGTATAAAAGGCCCCTGCTTAAAACCGTGTACAGTTGGGGTTTGCTAAATACAGGGTAAGCATCAGAAAAAAGAATTTCATTGGGTTAACCATATTGTGGACAACATAGCTTAGGGTATTTTCAACCACTCTACATTGTGACCAGTAAAGTCCGCATCATATGGGATTTTTTTTATTAATTACTTTATTCGAAATTTTACTTTGGCATCAAGTTCTGCTTCGATCGAGATGAAAATTAAGCAAAAAAATAGTAGTCACGTGATTCGCATTACTTATCTGTCAAAATTTTAATTATTTCCACAAAATAATTTAAAAGTGGCGTTATTTCTGAAAGTATAGAAAAAAGTTATTAAAAAAACTTCTTTTAAATGCAGTTTCTAGCCCACATGCAAAATTTTAGCTGCATAAGATAATTTTGATTTTTTACCCATATTTTGTAAATTGCACCACTTTTGCAAAATAAGACTCAACGCAACCTACATAAAACTTCTTAGTTTCGACAACGCTTTATTTTATATACATTTTCTTTAAAGTAGCGTCATATTAAATGTGTGTTTTTCTACAAAATCAAAATTGGGCTATTAAAATTTGGTCGCATGTGATGCAAAGTTTATTTGTTTTTGACCCTGTATAAGGTAACTTCATAAAATAGGTATTTTTGAAAACGTAGCTTGTGTCTGAAAGTAATACACCTTAATATTAAGATAAAAAAGAACACAGTGTTATCAGTAATAAAGTGTTCATTAAGTAGAAAATAAATTTTAGTGGTAAATAAAAAATCAAAATTATCTTATGCAGCTGAAATTTGCATGCGTATGGGCTAGGAACTGCATTTAAAAAAACTTTTTCTAATAATTTTTTTTCGATATTTTCAGAATTTTTTAAGAAATTAAAATTTGACAGATAACGCGAATTACGTGACTACTAGTTTTTTGCTTGATTTTTATCTCGATCGAAGCAGAACTTGATGGCAAAGTCTAATTTCGAATAAAGCTATTAATAAAAAAAAATCCCATATGATGCGGAATTTATTGGTCACACCTGTATACTGTATACAGGGTGGCCCTTTAGTGTGGCAAAGTACAATAGCTCCGTTACTATTTCAAATACATTAAAAATATTAATACAAAAGTTGAAGGGCAGTAAGTGACTTATAACGTAAAATTATTTTTAACTTTATAGGGTGGCTCAAAAAAGCGGAACAATAAAAAATGTACTTTTTTCAAATGGAACACCCTGTATATTTTTTCATTTTTAAATTCCATATTAAATTATAATTATTTTTTATTAAATACATTATTAGTCTATACTTTATAGTTTCCGAGATATTTGCTCTTGAAAAGTGACATTTTTGAACTTTGACAGCTTCTAGCTTTCTAACAGTACGTCTTAGAGCAAAACGGCTTACATGTCCCTATCTTTAATTTTTATTATCTTCCCAAAAAAATCAACTTCCGGTTAAACCGGATGTTACTCGAAAGCAGGAAATATAGTTGTTCCGGTTTAACTGGAAGTTGATTTTTTTGGGAAGATAATAAAAATTGAAGATAGGGACATGTAAGCCGTTTTGCTCTAAGACGTACTGTTAGAAAGTTAGAAGCTGTCAAAGTTCAAAAATGTCACTTTTCAACAGTCAATATCTCGGAAACTATAAAGTATAGACTAATAATGTATTTCATAAAAAATAATTATAATTCTATGTAGAATTTAAAAATGAAAAAATATACAGGGTGTTCCATTTGAAAAAAGTACATTTTTTTTGTTCCGCTTTTTCGAGCCACCCTATAAAGTTAAAAATAATTTTACGTTATAAGTCACTTACTGCCCTTCAACTTTTGTATTAATATTTTTAATGTATTTGAAATAGTAACGGAGCTATTGTACTTTGCCACACTAAAGGGCCACCCTGTATGTACCTATACCGTAGGCACATACACGGTCATTAGATATACAAACCATTGTAACAACGAACATCCGACGAAATCTTATTTTTTCGATTTTGTCCTGTCAATTGTAGAAAAAACAGTCGTTTAACTGGAAATTTGTAAATTGATAAAAAAATATTTTTAAAAAACGGCGTTTTGATTTTTTTAAAGGAAAACTTGAATTTTGCATAGTTGGGTCTTAAATTTAATTCTAAACACCTTTTTTAAATACATTTTTCGGATATCTCACCTAAACTTACTTTTTGTAAATTTACTTTTTTTATTTCGCTATACCTACCAGTCGTAGTCACGTGTAGAGTATATATAGCCTCTATGGCTAGGCTGCGCCTCGTACCTATGTGTTTAATTAATTTTTTTTACGTAGATACTTTTTGTAAATTAATTATCGATTATTTTAATAAAATGCATTTATTATTTTTATTATTATTGAAAATCAGTAATTGGTGGAAAAAAAACTCTTGCCAGGATTTAAATCGCATTACCTTAAATGGACGGTCACCCTGAGACACCCTGTACATATACATACAGGGTGGAATTTTTAACTGGAATAAATTCATTAGTATTAGGAAGTCTCTTTATTTGCTGAAAAATACAGAACTACGGCTGTGTTTATTTTAGTTTGGCCCAATTTTTTTTCATGTCTCCATGAAACTTACCGTTCTTTTTGGGGTAGAAATCGCCTCCAATCTATTTTTTCAAATGTTAAGGTATGCACTGCATTTCGGAAATGTAGAAGCAATTTGTTTTGTGGTAAAAATTGTTGGAAATGTTGCCCATTTTTTTCTTGACGAACCCCTAATCTAAAGTAAACTCACCGACAAAAAAAACCGGCACCTAAATTTTTTTAGTAATTTTAATATGGCATAACTTTTTTATTTTTGACTTTATTGCAATGCTTTTTCTCTGGGCGATAGATATATTCATTAAAATTACGCTGCAGTTTGTTTTGATGTAATTTTGGTTGCTTAAATGTTTATATACCAGGGTAAGTCAAAATTATGTTTTTAGTCGGAAGGTTAAAACGTCCTGTGGAAAAAACACGCCAGAGAACCTTGTTTAAAAATGATTTACGATAAAGCTGGATGTATTCCTAGCATTTTGTTTTTTGAATCATCTGGTTATCTTGTTTCTTTTACGAGCTACGCATTTTTAATTGAAACGCTGCATTTAAAAAACATTTTTTACTTCAAACATTAAAAGTTGTCATTAGAGCACTTAAAATTAAAATCAAATGTTAATAACGAGTGTGTCCACCTCTAGCCGCAAGCATTCTTCGTGGCATGGAATCAATTAGAGTGATTATTTTTTCTTGAGGAATAGCTTCATATTCTTCATATAATGCTAACCTGAGCTCTGGTAAAGTTGTAGGTTTGTTGGGACGGTGACGAACGCGTCTTTTTAATTGATCCCAAAGATGCTCAATTGGGTTAAGATCTGGGCTACAGGGTGACCATTATAACCTTTGAATTCCAACTTCATCCAAAAACTCATTTACTACATGTGCAAAATGTGGACAACTATTTCGATCAAAAACATACTACTTATCTTGAAAACTAAATATTTTTGTAGGATACTTTAAACTGACTTTAAAAAACATGACCTAAACTAATGAGTAATGACTAAACAGATAAATCACGAAGGTTAATAATTATAAGATATTCAATAAAAAAAAAGGTGAACATATTTTCAAAACGGACCCACCCTTAATATTAGTTAAACACAAAAAAACTTTTTTATAATTGAAATTTAAAAAAATTTAATTATTAAATATATCGTGATATATATCAAACTATAAATATCATGATATATATCACGATATATATCGCTTGATATATATCCTCCGAACCCTGGTTTAAAGTGATAAATTATGTCTCCTTTTTCCATGCAAACTATAGGACGCCTTGTAATTTCTCCTACAGTCGCCCGTATCATATTGGGAGTGATTTCTTGGACACAGCTTGTTATTACTGTTTCAAGATGGTCAATATCCTGAAAAGGTCTATGCTCATACACACCATTTCTTTTAATCGGCCCCATAAAAAGAAGTCCAGGGGTGTGATGTCAGGCGACCTGGCTGGCCAAGGAATATTTGAACGTCTGCCTATCCAACGTTGCGGAAATACTTCGTTCAAATACCCAGTTACTGTGTTGGCATGGGGCTCCATCATGTTGATACCAAATTATACGTCTTATAGTTAGTGGCAGTTCGTCAAGAAACTGAGACAACTGGTTCCTTAAGAAGTCCAGGTAAATGGAAGCATTTATATTTTGTCGGAAAAAGTATGGTCCAACGATCCGATCATTAAAAATGCCACACCAAACATTGGTTTTAAATAAATATTGACTACGGCATTCGATTAAAAAAATTGGATTGTTGTCACTCCACCACCGACAATTTTGGGAGCTTACCACGCCGTTGGAAGTAAACATAGCTTCGTCTGTGTAAATAATATTTTTCTTGCAAAAAAAGGATCATCTTCACACTTGCCTTGGAACCACGAGCAAAATATGATAAGTAGGTACAATTTCTATTTTTTCCTGCAGCGTTAACTTTACAACCATGACGAAACAAACGAAAATCTCTTGTTAATAAGTCGAAAAATATTAAATGAGTTTTGACTAACGTGTCAATATTCGTTACTATAGTATTGCACATAGTTGTTGCGAAATTGTTGCAGGTAAAAATTAAAGAAATAAAATAAAAAAATATTTTGCAAAGGCATTTTGATGGTACCCTGTAAATTAAAATATTTCAACGAAAAATTGTATCTGACCGCGTTTTGTAGTCCTTAGTAAAATTTTCTTATAACAATTTGCTCTAAAATAAAAATTGAGGGTATACTTCCCTCTTAACGTAATTCTGCGTTTTTATATTTTTTTTGCCGCCCTGTACATGATATCTTAAGTTTTGATATGTCAATATTATTTGCGCATCAAGCAGAACTTTTTATAAAGAATCACTTTTTTTCGTAAAATCAACAATAAAGAAAATATAGATACTCTCCAGGTCTGTGGTTGAAACTGTAGGTATGTTTCGAAGATGGAAAACGAAAACACGACGAAAAATGTGTTACCTGCTTATTTTAAAAAAATAGTGTACAAGTCTTAAATGAATCCACGCATATATTACTTGTTGTTATCCTTGTAATAGAAATGTACCCATACATGTTAATGTACAAATTAACCCACTGCGAGTGCGAAACTTGTTACATGTTATGTAATTTTAACAATTACTGAACCATAAGAATTTGACTTTAATAGATACACGTGATGTTCCTACTTATGTTATTCTTATTTAAATTTACTTTGTTTTTCTCCTAAGTAGTTAATACATGTCAAAAAAGATTGGTGTTTAAAACTGTAATTATTATATTATATGTTCTATACAGGGGAGCGCTATGAAAAATATAATACAAATACCTACCTATAATTAAGAAAAAATATATTTTTTAGTAACTGATTTTTGCGAAGGCACCAATCGTTAGTTGACAAATTTGAATTTACTATAAATATTGGGAATATCATAATTTTCTAGAGTAGGTATTATGGAATAGGGTAAACCCGGTAGAGATGGCGCAGTGCAATATATCCCTAAACAAAATAATATCCGGCAACGTGGCCATCGCTAGTGATGGGAATAACCGAGTTATTTTAATAACCGCCGACTACCGAGAATTCAAGCGATTTTAAAAACCGGATGAAAACCGGTTTTTCTCTCGAATATTCTATATTATGGGAATATGGGCGGTATTCGTCGCGAACAACACTGCTGACTTCTAAAACGCCAGTTCCGTGAATTAGTAAAAACCCGATATACATAAACCTATTCAGGCACTACCAATTAAAAAAACCGGCTATAACTATAATTTCGGTTAAACCCACAGAATATTAACAGCAAGCAGAAGCGACAATACCTGTCGGCACCTTTGATATCGACTGGTCGTTTTTCAATGACCTTCACACAACGATAACGGTCGATCCACAACATAATACTCCGAGAAAACTTGCTTATTTTCTACACTGAACGACATTACTTTTTAGTACAGGTGCAAATGTTATAACTTGATTTATTTTACAAACATAAAAACTTAAAAAAAGTTGTAAATTTGTTAGTCTTGGGAATTAAGAATATTATTGAAGTAGAAAATGAAAAAAATTATTATATTAAAAAACTTTTAAATTTCTAACGCTTTTACAGATTTGTTTGAGTTTCCTTCGATTTGTGACGGGCAAAAATATGTACTTATACAGTATGTCTCCGTAAGTTCGCATCATATGGAAAACTTTTTTATTATTGATTTCTCAGAAAATTTTATTCTTTATAAAAAGTTCTGCATGGTCTAAAACCTAAAATGCAACTATCAGATATTAAATTTTCCCAGACATATACGGGGTTTGTCAAAAAATATGAATTTTGCCCAAGAGTAAAGTACCTTTATTTTTGACAATATCGAAAATTGTTATTAAAAAAAGTTGATCAGAACTAAAAACCACGTTTAAATGTGCAATTACACCTATTTACGATAAAAAAAAATATGTTTTCTTTTTTGAAACGTATGTGTACAATAACAATGCAAATTTAACTCTAGTTACATGTAATCTAGGGTGCTTTGACATACAAATGTGATGATAGCAAGAAATATTTGATAGGGACCGTCAAGACGCGTTAAAATTTATAAAGTACATAAAAATGGTGTTATTAAGTTGTGAAAAAAAAATTGAAATTGTTTTGATCGTGGAAGAAAACTATAAAACGCATAGAGAAGCAGCAATTATTTTTAATATTAGACATCCCAATAAAAATATTTATCAATCAACTGTTACAAGAATAATGAATAAATTTAAGACTACTGGACGTTTAAACAATAACTTTAATGGAAAACGCCGAAAACTGGTTACCAATGAGAACACGCAGTTAGAAGTAATGCTGTCTGTTGTAAAACATCCAAAAGTGTCATTGCGCAAAAGAAAGTGGTAAGTCGTTAATACAACAAAATGTAAGTAAGGATACAGTAGAAAGAATTTTAAAACGAATTAATTTCAGACCATTCAAACCAAAAATCGTTCACACATTGAAAGAAAGGGACTATGATAGGCGCTTTGATTTTTGCTCTCTTATCCAAGGAGAGTTAGAAGAGGACCGTTTTTTTCCGAGGCGTATAATTTTTTCCGATGAGGCAACATTTTCTTCAAATGGAACTGTCTCGTCACAACATTGTCGCTGGTGGTCTGAGGAAAATCCCAATTTTACAATAAAGTCTCGTGACCAATATTCATTTAAAACGAACGTGTGGTGTGGTATTTACAAGTACGGATTAATGAACAGAATAAGGACCATATTTTTTTCACCAATCTATGAATGCCGAACGTTATTTACAATTTTTGCAAAATCAAATCAGTGACTTTATGGATGAACTACCTTTACTAGAACGTCAATGTGTTTGGTTTCAACAAGACGGTGCAACATGCCACAGTACATTAAATGTTAGGGCATACCTTAAACATTTGTTCAATGGAAAAGTTATGCACAGATATTCAGATATTTTTTGGCCTGCTAGATCCCCTGACCTAACCCCTCTAGATTACTTCTTATGGGGTTACTTAAAACAAAAAGTTTACCAGCAATGGCATTTTCATGATGTTAATCATTTGGAGAGGATAATTACACAATCATGCCGGGAAATTTCTTTAGAAATGATAAGAAAAGTATTAAGGAAATTTGCTAATAGAACGATGAAATTTATTGAACGAGAGTGTGGATATGTTGAGGCATTAGTGGAATAAGTGAAAATTAAATTTCTATTATTATTATGTTAATTACACAGTTTATTATTTGTATGTGTTTTCTTATTTGCAATATAAAAAATTATTTAAAAAAACAAAACATATTTTTTCATCGTAAATAGGTGTAATTGCATATTTAAACGTGGTTTTTAGTTCTGATCAACTTTTTTTAATAACAATTTTCAATATTGTCAAAAATAAAGGTACTTTATTCTTGGGCAAAATTCATATTTTTTGACAAACCCCGTATATGTCTGGGAAAATTTAATATCTGATAGTTGCATTTTAGGTTTTAGACCATGCAGAGCTTTTTATAAACAATAAAATTTTCTCAGAAATCAATAATAAAAAAGTTTTCCATATGATGCGAACTTACGGAGACATATACTGTATATTATAAACATGTTATAACATAAATTATAGAACACTATTAGGTTCGTCAAAATATATCGTGACTAGGTATAATTTATCCAATGTCAGTGTGATGACATTCCAATCATTCCATACGGCGGTAAACGTCGGTCTCTTTGAAACTGTTTACCGCCGTATGGAATGTCATCACACTGACTTTGGAATAACAATATACGTAGATATGGGGTGGCGTGAGATAAATATCATTATATTAAAACGTCAGTAATTTGTTACACAGTTTTTTGCGCTTTAAAAACTACAGTGACGTTTTTGACAATTGCTTTAGTGTCATAGTTACTTACCCATGGATAAAAAAAATATGGTCCTTCGGGGATTAAAAAAAAGTTAATTCACCCTGAATAAGTAAAAAGCTGTTGTAAAAAAAACAAAAATTTTATTCAGAAATACATGTTAATTCTGAAATTACTAGAGGAATAATAATTACATAATATTTTACATTTGCCTATTTAAAAAAACTTATATATTTGATAAAATTCGTAGCTTTCGTATAACTTTTTAAGTTCTGCATGTCCCTAAACAAAAAAGACCATAGGCAAAACTAGTAAATATTGCGCTGTATACGAGGGAGAGGTGAAAACGTTAAGTTCACTCAAGAATAAAGTGCCCTTATTTTTCACTGTAGAAAATTTTGTTATAAGGAAATGTTGTTTGCACTTAAAAGTTATCCATAAATACCAAATTTCAGCTCGGTACCACAAAAAAAGTGTTTTTACTTTTTTTTACGCCCCCTCGTATACGAATCGATAGAAGCTATGCAACCTATAAATTCAATTTTTTAACACCTCTTGGGCAATTAGACACATAACTTACTTAAATTTGTTTAAATACACGAGAACTGGACGTTTAATAAAATAACGTCAAAAATAATTCAACTTTTCTGGTGTTTAAACCCTTACAATAAAATTCGTTTTCATTTAAATCTAGTAGCCATGAAAAATATTTATATTTGTGCTACCGAGCTAAAATTTGGTATATTGGGATAAGTTTTAAGTGCAAACAACATTTCCTAATAAAAAAAAATTTCCACAGTGAAAAATAAGGGCAATTTATTCTTGAGTGAATTTAACGTTTTCACCCCTTCCTCGTATACGGCGCAATATTTACTAGTTGTGTCTATGCTCTTTTTTGCTTAAGGACATGCAGCACTTTTCAACCGCCAAAAAAATTTGGTAAGTTTTTAAATAAAAAAAAAACCCTTGGTGCGAACTTTCTGCCGGTCACTGTATAAAACATACAAACCTGACAATATAATAATTTTTTTGGGAGGCTCTCCTAATGAAGGAATAATTTCTTCAGGCATTTCTTCACATGTTGGCGAAAGGTTAGAAAACTTTGTGGGTACTGCTTGCGGAAATAAGGTTTTTTTAATAGTTGCACTTCTTGAAAAATGTTTTTCTTCGAAATGGTTTTCACAAAGCCGATAGTTTTTTGTGCATTTATAATCTTCTATTATTTTATTTTATCATATCAACAATTATTCGCGATTAAACATAAAAACATAAGGAAACTAATAAGCTCCGTCTTTATTTATCAAGTCTGTTAAAAATATGTACCTACATCCCAAAAAACTTTAAGATTAAAAATTTTAAATCTATCATTCATATTATAATTAATTGATTATCATAATAATTACCGTTCGTACTCCTTTGGAAAACTAAATAAACTTAATCCTTGGCCGGTTCTCACTGAACAATACGGGTAGGCACAATAATATCCAGACATTTTACAACACACAACGAAAACAAATTAATACCAAAAATAGCTAGGCGCAACGTCAGCTCACGGACTAAACACAATTTAGACGAGCACATGTTTTTTACCGATACACAACATCTTTGCGACATGCGCGTACCAAAACAGGACCCGCAAAACGCCCAGCTGTCGCTTCTCGTTGGCTGTGTGTTCTCTGGTTAAACCACTTGAATAATCATTACGCTGCCCAGATATTAAGACTTCTAAAAAAAAAAAAGGTCGCCAGTTCCGCAAACTAGTTTGTCTAGCCGCAATGAGTGATTGGTATAAATGGCATGCGGGTCGTTGGAAAATAAAAACCGAATTTTCGTCACTCGAACCGTCATAACCGATGATAACCGAATTATTCAAGTGATTGAAAAAACCGAGTTATAGGTTATTTTTCACTCGAGTGGTCCCAACACTAGCCATCGCTACAGACCTTCATTTGCAAGTAAACGTCTATGCCGTTCACCTCGCGCCCATCATTTATTTGGAGTTAAGGTTTTTTAATTTTCCTTTATATATTTCAGCATGTCCTTTTTTTTTCTAGATAATAATTAATCTAATTATTTGGATGTCAAACTAGCCAAAGTTTTTACTAGTTGTAACATTGTCGCTTTGAACACAGAAAAATAAAGGGTTTGTTCGGCTTTGAAATGAGCATATAGTTTGTTTTCTAACCTTAAAATCATTCACATTGTTATTTGTTCGTTGTTCCCGAGCACGTTACCGAGCCATCTCACCGAATGCAAGTTGGGTTAGATGGCGCGCGCGCGCCATATCACCCTATGTTCTCACCCAATCTATTAGATTAAACTGCTAAAATAATAATTAGCATGAAAGCTTATCAGATTAACTTTTTATTTTTTATAGATGCCCACTATGTGGCACGAGACAAAATTTGAATATTTAGTTATTTTTTTTATATTTTGTGTGAGCGCCATCTCATCCAGAGATAGACTTTTCTCTTATTTTGAAAAAAAAGAGAACCATGTCTTATTCAGTTGAATTAAATGAATTTTTTTCGTATCCTCTACTTTTATTTTTCCCAAAAAAATTGTTTTTTTTACATTATGTGTTTACGCCATCTCATCCATACCCATGGGGTGAGATGGTTTTTTTCTCCTTTTTTTTAAATAGATTTTATGGTCATTAAAATTAAATTAAGATTTGTTTTTGTTCCCTCTAATTTTATTTTACTCAGTATAATCATATAAAAAATAATTCCTACCAGTGGCGGAACAACGTAGCCACGGGCCCGTGTGCGAAAACTTTGCCGGGCCCCTATTATGATACGGAGTATTATTATTGATAACCATATTAATTTATGAATTTTAAGTAGGTACACAAAAAAGCAATTATTGTTATGTGCACATATTTTTTTCTGCAATCGAAAAGAAAATAGAATAAATACAAAAATAAAATGATTGTGCCTAATAAAAAATTAATTAAAAGTCATTATTCCAGTATTGTTAACCGTTGCGAAGCAATGGGCCATAATATATCGATACGAGAATATTATATTCTCGGCCTAGGCCGGGAATAATATATTCCCGTATCGTTATATGTCTCATTGCGTAGCAACGGTTAACAATACTGAAGTAATGAACTTTGTGGCGTCAAATCACGCCAGAAAGATGCCAGTTTGTGGACAATGGAGAAACATCTTTTTTTCTTGCTTTTGCATGCGCAAAGTTTGAAATCAAGATTAGAAATGTCTATTTTTTGAGCTTCCTCATTTTCTATAGAAATAATTGCTAAAGCCGATAATTTTTTATCGGTCATGCAATTTCTCAAATAAGTTTTAATTAACTTTCACTTGGAAAAAGACCGTTCCGCTGATGCAACCGAAATAGGGATGGTCAAAAAAAATGCAGGCAGTTACAATTTCACTAAAACTGGAAGATGAATAATAATTTTATACCAATATAAAATGTAATAAATCAAAATAGAATGTAAATTATCTAAAACATTCTCTAAATATTGCGATGAAATTTTATCAGCGATATCTTGTAGATATTGAAGATGCATGGTTTGACTCATATCGTAAATATTTTTATCAGAAAGAGACGGATCTCGTAAAACGTTGGGGAACAAAACGCGAAAATAAGAACAAATTTTGTAAAGGCCAGAACTTCGATTTTTTAATTGAGCTCTAATTATATCTATAGTTTTAAAAAACACATTTATTCTAAACCAATCATCACTTGTTTGAACTTGATAATGGTTGATATCCTTTTGTTTTCGAATTCAGGAGTAGTGCCCCATTGCCTAGCCAAAATAACAGAGTCCGTTTTAATTACATCAAAATTATTTCTCATTCGATTTATGATTTCAGTGGCGGTGGTAAACAATTTAGACGCAGCTTCAATATTTTCCTCTTTTTTTTGTAAAAGTTTTGACAATGCATCAATAGGTATTCTTTAAAATTTTATTTTGAAAAACAATAAGAAAAATGGTTCCAATTTTTAAAGACTTTGCTTCATTAACTTCCGCTTTATTTGTAGAGGTTAAAATTATTTTTGCCAGTGTTTTTAAAAATATCCATATATCTAAAACGAAGAGCTTCTAATGCATCGTATCTCGATGGCCATCGAGTGGGTGTCAATTTTTTAAAGTTATTTTGACACAAACACCGCCCTTTAAACTAAATGCCGATATTGCAAATTGCGGTTTAATAAAAACAATAATAAAAAAAATTAAGGCCGTTTTATGTAATTATTTCAGTTACTATCTATAAAAGTATTGAGTAAAGTAGTTTTGCGGATACGTTTCCGGAGTATTGCATTTTTTTTTCTCTAAGAACATTTTGTTTTGCATTTTTATGTTTTGTGGCTCCGCTCCCGGGCCCGTGTGTTTCGCACACATTGAACACCAGTGGCAAAACACTGATTCCTACCTAAAAATTGTAAATTTCATTTTTTATGCGACTTTGAAAAAACGTGCGCCATCTCTACCGGGTTTACCCTACAGTAAAACAAGGTTGAACTTGTAAATTTCCTCTATATATAAAAAGAAAATTACATGTTCCGCTAACACTGTAGCTTCATCAGATGACAGGGTACAATAAAATTAAATTATTGAAAAAAAAACAGCGGAAGGGTTACAATAGCGGGAAAATCCAACGATGGTTTAAATAACTAAATTAGGTACAATATAGGTAATAAAACAAAACTTTAGTATGTGGTCAACAGAATAAACTTGACAAAGGTGAATTACTTAAATCTAATTGATCATTAAGCAACAGGTCCGTATTTTTAAGTTTATTTATTTCCATAGATTCCAACACATTTAGTTTTAAGCCTTTGTTATCTGTATGTAGGTAAGATTTTAAAGGAAGAATCGAAATTATGTTGGTTATAAAGTAAATGGTTAGCATAGTTTGAGTCTGCTTTATTTTTTAGAAAACTGTTATAATGTTCCTGTATTATTTTGTTAAAACGTCCACCCGTTTGGCCAATGTATGTTTTAGGACAAACTTATCATTTTCTTTGGACAAAACCTAGCAAAGTAATTGGCAATTTTCTTAACATACTTGATGTGTCTTACAAAACTAATAACTCTTTAGGTAAACTTATCAAACACAATAAAACCAAAAGCGATAAAAATAAAAAAACAGGCGTCTATAAATTAAAATGCAAAAATTGTCCTAAAACCTACATTGGCCAAACGGGTAGAAATTTTAACAAAATAATACAGGAACATTATAACAGTTTTCTAAAAAATAAAACAGACTCAAACTATGCTAACCATTTACTTGATAATCAACATAATTTCGATCCTTTTCCTTTATATAATCTTACATAACAGATAATAAAGGCTTAAAACTAAATTTGTTAGAATCTATGGAAATAAATAAAGTTAAAAATACGGACCTGTTGCTTAATGACCAATTAGATTTAAGTAATTCACCTTTGTCAAGTTTATTCTGTTGACCACATACTAACGTTTTTTTATTTCCTATATTGTAGGTACCTAATTTAATTATTTTTAAACCATCGTTGGATTTTCCCGCTATTGTAACCCTTCCACTGTTTTATTTTTCAATAATTTAATTTTATTGTACCCTGTCATCTGATGAAGCTACATTGTTAGCGAAACATGTCATTTTCTTTTTATAAATATTATAGTAGAAATTTACAAGTTCAACTTTGTTTTACTGTATTCCATAGTAGGTAAGTACTCTAGAAAATTCTTTAAGAAATTATCTTAAAATTTTGATATTCCCAATAGGTACCTATTTGTAGTAAATTCAAATTTGTCAACTACCGATTGGTGCCTTCGAAAAAATCAGTTACAAAAAAATATGTTTTTTTCTCAATTATAGGTATTTGTATTATATTTTTTATAGCGCTCCCCTGTATATAGAACATATAATATAATAATTACAGTTTTAAAAATCAATCTTTTTTGACATGTATATAACTACTTAGAAAAAAAACAAAGTAAATTTAAATAAGAATAACATAAGTAGGAACATCACGTGTACCTATTAAAGTCAAATTTTTATGGTTCAGTAATTGTTAAAATTACATAACATGTACCGTAAAACGGGGTCGATCGAAACACTTTTTATACTTTCTGCTTGTGGTGCAAGAAAACGTCTTTATCTTTATAGGGAAAAGTCCGGTCGCCAATAGTAGATGATAAAACAATATCATCCCTAAAAAAAAAATCACTTGGACCAAAAAAATCGCAAAAAATAGGGTGTTTCTAGTCACCCCGCAATTTGGGGTGAACAAAAACACCAGTATATTATCCATTTAAATTGCGATTGCTCCACTCCGGGGGCGAACAGAAACATAAAAAAATTAAAATATACCAACTCGTTTTTTTTTTAAATCCAAGTTTAAAATGGAAAACCGAGTTCCTGAGGGCAACACATAAATAAACTGCGGATATCTCACAAACAATAAAGTTTTTTAGGCTACAAAATCGCACCGTTAAACAGCTAATGACATTTGACATTATGACAACAGTAACACCAACGTAAATTGCGAAATGGCACTAGACATTTATTGAGGAACCACCGTTAAGTAATACCTACCAACATAAAATAAAGCGCAAAATTTGAAATTTATGGTGCCAAGGAATATTCGAAGTACGTTCCCCAGCTTTGTTTCTATTTACCCTGCAGTTTCTATCCACCCCTTTTTACGGTAACAAGTTTCGTTATGAAATTATGTTAATCAACATAATTTCGATTATTCCTTTAAAATCTTACATACAGATTTAAATAAGGCTTAAAACTAGTTAAAACTAAATTTCCCGCTAATGTAACTCTTTTTTATTTTCTTATTAATATAGTAGAAATTTACAAGTTCAACTTTGTGTTACTGTATCCCATATAAGTATAGGTACTATAATTATGGATTTCCTCGATTTTTAAAAAAGTACTATTAAATTATAAGCATAACAAACGCTACTATCTATACTAAAGAATCCGGAATTTCCGTATATATTTCAAGGGAGTACAAATAAAATTTAAATAGTTCGTATGAATGTAGGTCCTCAAATGTCTTATAAGGAAGCTGTGACCCTCCACAGGTGACCTTCAAAGACTATGGTTTTTATTTTATTTCTAACCGCTTCTTTCTCTTCGACCGATGCACTGCCAGTTATGTATTGATTATGCCCGATAATGATAAAACGCAAAGTTCAAAGGGGGTATAAAACAAATAAATGACTTCCCTGGACATTATTTGATTAAATATTAATACTTCTAAAAGGCTATTATTAAATAATGTATAAGCGACTCATTGTTTACGTCAAAAGAAGTTTTGATGCAATGCAAGATCGATATTGTTTCAATATTTCATTAGCAACTTCTTGGCGTTAGCATTTTTTGTAATGATAAACTTCACTATATTACTATTAAAAAGCGTGCAGCATACAGCGACAGTAAAAATGTAACATGGCGGTTACCTCCTTATTCTTGTCGTTCAATATCCATGCAGAATTACGTACATAATTTCAATAATACTTTTAAAACCAAGGAATGTAAAATATGAGCAGCAAGTGGAATTTTTTGCAAATAATATAGGTAGGACTATAGTTGGGGAAAGTCCTCTTTAAATAGGGATCGTTATACTAATTAAAAGAGTGAATACCTTACGGCTATCTGACCAATGACCATTTATAACATGAGGAAATAAAGTTTTTTTTTCTCAATATTAATATTTATTATAGGTCACAGGGGCAGGCCATGGCATCGGAAGGCAATTGGCCCTTCAGTACGCTGGTCAAGGAGCTACTGTGGTTCTCTGGGATATTAATGAAAAGGGCAACGCTGAAACGGTTCAAATGATTATGAAAAATGGGGGACCTAAACCATACCCGTACAAGTAAGTACCTGTCTGTAATCTATACAGATAGATACAGCTTTATGATATATAAAGAAATATATAAAATAGAATACCGCCCACTTAATCAAGAGTCGCTCGGACCCGTCAAATATTTTTTTTTTTAAATAAAAAGATATGATACAGGATGAATCATAAAAATGCTACTTGTTAACAAAACATTAAAAAAATAGCTTCTTATAAATTAAAAACACAGTATTAAACTTCCTAAATATTCTAAACAAATTATTCCAATTTGCTGATAGGCAGGGGTAATATTTTGAGAAGCTTCAATAAATCGATTTTTTAATTCTTTTGAATTTTGTCGCCTATCCGTAATATTGTCAAACCCTTTAGAAGCTAAGTCGTATCCCCAAAAGAAAAATCCAAGTGTGACAAGTCAGGACTTCGGGCAGGCCATTTAAATGGACCAAAATGCCCTGTCCGGCTTTTGGGAAATGTGTGTCAATGTGTATTCATACATTACACACATCTCCACTAGTCCACTAAGTTAGGGTTTCTTGTATAACATAGGTACGGATTCTGGTGAGCCCTGATACTTTTATTCACAGTCCCATTCGTCGAAACGTATCTACTTTTATCAGTAACACAAATCGAATTTAAAATATTTGAATTGCGTTTGAATGTATATTTATTGATATTGATGTTTAATAAATCGTCTAAATTTTAATGATTCTTTTAGATGTAATATTTCTAACAGGCAAGAAGTGTTAAATGTTGCTCAAAAAGTTAAAGAAGACATTGGAGATGTTAGCATTTTAATTAATAACGCTGGCATTATGCCTACGCATCCACTTGAAGACCACTCTGAAGAGGAAATTAGAAGTATTATGGATATTAATGTTTTAGCTCACTTCTGGGTAAGTAAAAAACGGGACCACATTATTTGTAGCAAAAAAATATTATTTAAGTACTATAAATCAGCCACAATAAAGTCATTATTCACCAGCAAAACCATGGTTTAAAAAAATAAATTTGTTTAAGGAGTCAACCGGTGGTAAATCATTAAAAAAAACTTTAATATTCATTGTATGACGAGTGACCTATTTATAAAATCGTACTTTGTGAAACATTATTCACAATAATATTATTGTTTTGGTAATTATCAAGATGCATACTTTTTTGCAGACTTTAGAAGCATTTCTACCAGCAATGAAAAGAAACAATCATGGCCATATAGTAGCTTTGTCATCAATCGCAGGAATAGTGGGTATTCCCAATTTAGTGCCTTACTGTGCCTCCAAATTTGCCGTCAGAGGACTAATGGAGACATTAACGGATGAACTGCAATGGAATCCAAACAATCGAATTAAAACTACGACAGTATGTCCCTTTATGGTTAACACTGGATTATGCAAAAGGCCATTTGTGAGATTTGAAAATATGTTGAATTTACTGGAACCGGAACATGCTGCACAACAAATCATGTATGCACAGAGGACTGGCGTGAGGGAGTGCACGATTCCCAAGTTTTTATTAACGATCAATTATGTCACAAGGTAAATATTTGTGGAAAAATATGGTTTATACCTTTTTTTTGCTGACATTTTTAAAAATATTTCACCAGTGTCTTTTTCTCTTTTAGATTACTACCCACGAACGCTGGGGATAAGGTTAAGAAATTTTTTGAAAGTGGTGTTCATTCCGATCTGCATGTGCAGTAAATTATTAGGTAGAATACATGCAGGGGCATATAGGCAGCCTTTTATTTTAGAAATTAGGGAATGCACTTAAGAGCAAACACTAGTGACGCATTCGCCATTTCATGTTTTCCTTCGTTTTCCCCAAATACCCATCTTTGGGTAGAATAACCTAGTTTAAGTTAAAAAAAATTTAATGATAAATAAAACAAAATTTTGTCAAATTTGCGCATATTTCGTTTTATGCTTTTATTAATTTATAAACCAAACCTTTTTTAACGTAAAACTGGAGGTAATTGTACTTTACAGAGGGGTAATTAGTTGATTTTTGGATAAAACGCAGAAGTTACGAAATATTGAGCAAAACACGAAATGGCGAAGGCGCTGCTAGTGTCTGCTCTTTAAATAAGCTTATATAAATTTCAAAGCGATGAAGATCGAACTGTCGAACGTTCCTCCAAAAAAGTCAGCGGGTTTCTCAACCATTTGAACCATTCCTCCCAGTGTACGTCCCTAGATTTGGTATCTCCAACGAGCATTTTAGCCTTTGTACTCACGTTGTAGCCACGTATACTTAAGTTACGGTTACAGAAATTTAACTAATTTTATTTTGTTCTTATATGAGACAGATTGAAGTATATATGCTGTGATAAGTACAAACTGATGGTCCATTAGAATTGGTTACAACAATAAAGTACCATTAAAACTCATATTTTTTTCTTGTTTGATTTCATTTTCATTCAGTAGAGAAACTCAGTTTCAACGAGAAAAGCGCATGGGAACCCGCAGATTTTTTTTAAAACAAAATATAGGGGGGACAACCTTTGGCCCTCCCCTGAGAGTACTCACGCCTATGCGCATCTCTAGTTATTGGCCTTTTTCACTTAATTTTAATTTTACCGCATAGAGCAAGAACCTATCAATATTAAATAATTATCCGATATATCAAGGTAAGATAAGGTGACCACCTTAAAAAGAACACCGAAAAATGTCGCGTACTACCCAGGGCTAAGCTAACAACAACCCCGGCTAGTCTGCATGGGCTGGCTGGAGTAGCATTAGTAATAGAATGTTATCATACTTATAACAAAGACCTTAGAAACTATAGAACCAATGGTTGAAGGTGGTAGACAATGAAGTAATATCAAAAAAAATTACCTTGTCGGACTTCCATTTTCTTTATTTTGTTACTTAACACAACGTTTCGGTTAGTTAGTATCCTAACCGTTTTCAAGTGTAAACTAAAATATACCTAATTCTAAGGCTAAGTAGTCTTAAATACTATCCATGTGCAATGAAGCTTGATGACTCCGCCTACGTGTTTATTGGAGTGTGAAGGTTAAGCTGTTGGTTTTGAACAAGAGGCTTCCAGATATTGGGGATATCTATACTTACTTGGTTTCCTAAATATATGGGTATTTTGATTCTGGAAGCCTCTTCTTCTTCAAAACCAACAGCTCAAACTTCACACTCCAATAGGCACGTATAGGCGGAGTCATCAAGCTTCATTGCACATGGATAGTATTTAAGACAGTAGCCTTAGAATTATATTTTAGTTTACACTTGAAAACGGTTAGAGATACTAACTAACCGAGACGTGTTAAGTATAATTTATCCAAAGTCAGTGTGATGACATTCCAATCATTCCATACGGCATACAAACGGCGGTAAACAGTCTCAAAGAGACCAACCTCACAACTAGGGTTGTCAGATCTTTCTTCTTCAATTCTTTAAGTTTTTTTTTATTAAAAATGTTTCTTTTATATCAGTATTCAATTATTAGTCAGTAACTTGCTTTGAAAGCTAGTTTGCAAATATACTTTAAACCGACAAGTTTTGAGTGTGACAGAAAAAATAACAAGCCATTCATTGTTAAAATAATACATTCTTTAGTCCTTAAGAAACAATATAACTGAAATCAAGACAAAAAGTGTTTTCAGTGTTTAAAAACAACTAATTAACAAACCCTTGTTTCTCGTATATACTTACATTGTGCTTACAAATCCGAAAATTTTGAAGAATTGGCAACAGCATATAATTTGTTGCGCTTGCAAGCGCCAGTTAAAGCGGCTGGTGTAAGCTGAAGCGGTACGCAGCCCGTCTAACGATCGATTCTGTTGTTCTGGTATTTTTTTGATATAGAACCGATGTTTTATTCAGAAAAAGCCTGAAAAGCGATCTGTTATTGCTTGATGTGGTATTGAACAACAGTAATGGGCGTAAAAGAGAACTCTTTGGTTTCTCCCTACATGCAACATTTAAATGCTTGGCGTGACTATAGCAGATAGGGATGTACCATGGGCACATCGACGATAGTCCCATACCTACTCGCATAAATATATTAAAACAAAACCATATTTACCAATAAAAAGATAAACTCTTATTCATTTGGTCCACATTTTTGCATACTACTCACGCATGCATCATGAATTTTTATTACAGAACAAGATTTTTCACAAAAATCGCAAAAAAACAAAGATCACCCAAAATAGCTACTAAATTGCTTACACTACTGGTCCAGCAATCTCGCAACATAATTTCCAGAGAAAAGGACCAAACGATAAGCGATAGGGTAACAATTTAAACAATTAGGTTTCTATACTACAGATTTGTGCTTTGTAAGGGGTCGTTGGATCGAATCTTGTCAGGGGCTAACTTTTTTTAGCATTTGTTTAAAAATTCATTGGTAAAACAAAGAAATACATTTGACATGCACTAAACTTATCAACGAAAAACGCTATTAACAACCCTGAAAACAATACAATAGTTTCGTCCAAATATTGTAGCTACGAGCCAATCACGCGGTGCGCCTGCGTATGGCGTTCAATGCTACGTTGCCATATTATAATTTAGGCGGCGCAGTACAAAGCCGCCACCAGCTGGGTTAGTACTCAGTAAACGCGCAAGGTTTGGCAACCTATTGTACCGTAACTAAACTGGATAGACTAATAATATAGATAATGATGATAAATGAAATGTTGGTTATTGGAAATAGGAGTTAATTAACCTAAACTGGTTTATTCTACTCACCGTTCAACTTAAAAAAGAAACACCAAGAAAAACTAAACCAATATCAGCTGTTAATCTCATACGTGGGTGTCAAATGTAGAGACGCTTGCTGTCAACGCTGTATTTAAATTGTTGCAGAGCTCCCGCCAGTGTGTAAAACTACTATTTTGCAATATAAATTATAACAAACAGTAATACCGCAAACCAAACACAAAGTTTATAAAAATATGTAACGTTTCATTGGGAAAGTTCATCTAGTTTTAATAATACGACAGAACATTAGTTTTGTTAATTTGGCTAATCCTAGGGTTGTGCCTGGTCAATTGACCGAGTCAAATTCGGTCAAAAACTTTTGCAGCCTCTTGTGAGAGAAATTGGTCCTCATGGGGCATTGTCCATGGCAAGCTTCGCAACCGATTGAAAACGACTCGCTCAGGAAAGCTTGTTTATATAAAGTACATCTTAAAGCTGTTAAGTGGCAGTGGAAATAAAAAATATGGAAATTCGGAGGAACCAGCGCTAAATTTCAGTAGTGAGGATGAAACGAGTGATTCAGATTCTGAAGAACATAAAGGCAATGCCGGGGGTGAGTTCAGTGACGAAGATGATGTACCTTTATCTAAGCTATCTATCAAGGCCAGCACTCTCTCATTTCATCATCAATCAGTTACTCATGCACTTATTACTTCATTAGTAATTTAGTATTGTTAGATTAATATTATACATAATATTTATGTGTTTTTTGTACCTCAGAATGGTACCTTTATTTTTTGTTAGCTGTTTTTTTAATAAAGACACGTTTCTATGTAATTACTCACGGCTTCATTTCTTTTGACAAAACTGAGGAATTTGACCGGGGCTTAGTCAATTGACCACAACAGATTTTGACGGTCAAAATCCCAACCCTAGCTAATCCATAGATATGTAAGGTAAATGTCTATGACCTAATCAAAATGGGGTTCTTGTCAAGCTGTTGCGTACCGCCGGCTTTGCCCCCCCACTGAATCACTTATTCTAGCCGTAATTATCTGATAAATAAAAAATTTAAGAGAGAAACGAAATATTAATAAATAAATAAAAAAATATGTTTAGGTCAAATAATTTATTATGCTTTTAAAATTTTTAGAAATAACAAAAAAATTACCAAA
Source organism: Polydrusus pterygomalis (assembly GCA_963969555.1). Taxonomy (NCBI): domain Eukaryota; kingdom Metazoa; phylum Arthropoda; class Insecta; order Coleoptera; family Curculionidae; genus Polydrusus; species Polydrusus pterygomalis. The sequence goes on along the minus strand of OZ018384.1, from coordinate 33,646,283 downwards.
TAAAAATCAGATTCCGTTTAAATTTAAAGCAGTGAAAAATAAATTTGCTAAAGCAATGTGTTAGTTTTCCTTCGAAGTTAAAACTTAATTTTGAATTCCAAAAAAAACCGTCATAACCGAACTAAAATTCATCGTTTGGTTTCATATAAAGTTTATTGCAAAAGATAATTTACAACGGAAACTCAGTTAAAACAATAAAAAGTTTATTTATCATTTTTAATATTACTTGTATTTTATTAAATATATATACCTAGAAATTTAGTAGTTGTGTGTTTTTAACTCTAGAGAGCCGAAAACGTTTATATTTATCTAACAAAGCTGTCAGTTCGGATGAAATATATAACAGCAGGAAATTATTTGTACACAAACAGGTTGTACATCACCCTTGAGTTTCATATTTATAAGTTCATAAATAAAGATAAATAATTTACAAAAAAAATATTTATTCCAATTAATTTAATTACCGATTTCCATTTTTACAGACAATTACTAGCCACAGCTAAAAACTTAATATGTAATCGTAAATAAATTATTTATACGTTACTGTACCCTAATACAAAGTTAGTTGGGAAACTATCAAACTATTATCTACTAGAAACCATTTTGTAACAAATGCTTTGGGTATATAATCCATTTTAAAACTTGGCTATACTTTTAAAAATATATTTGCAATAACAAAGTTCCAAAGGTTTGAAATGTTAAGTAAAGTATATCTCATTTCGGATGCTTTCTACATATTTGTTCGTCACGATTATACAGGAGTTTTAAAAAATTTGTAATTAAGGATCTCTGGCACATACAGCTGTTAATATATTTATAGTGTTATCACTAGTATTAAGTATAAACACTAGTGACGCATTCGCCATTTTATTTTCTTATCAATATTTCCTCCATTTTTCGTTTTCTTCAAAAGCGGCAAAAAACGAAATTTACCCATCTTTTTCTGCTTTTAGTAATTTATAAATACAATCTTTTTTAACGGAAAACTGTAGATAATAATTGTACCTACTTCAAAGATGGGTATTTGGCCGATTTTTGGATAACACGAAGAAGTAACGAAATATTAATCAAAAAAAACGAAATGGCGAATGCGGCGCTAGTGTTTGCTCTCAAGCTAGCCATTTTAATTTGGGAAAACACTTAATCGAATGTATACCGGGTGTTTTTCAAAAGACGTTCACCCCTATAACTTTTTATATTTAGTATCGATATTAAAATGAAATTTTCAGATTATGCATAAGAGATGAGTCTGCATTAATTGGCATAATTTTCAATTTGTTAGCACTTGCGGTTTGACTGGAAGTGACTTTGATATTTTAAATGGGACATCTTGTATATTTTTACTTTTTTGGGTTCAGCATAACTTTATGAGTGAAATGACACCTCACTTGTCATTTTTGACGTGTTATAACATTTCTATGTTTATTTTTTATTTTCAATCTAGAGTGCTACAAATTAATTAAATCTGACACAAAAAATGTGTATAGTCAAGTAGTATATGAAAATTAAAATTATGTCATAATAATTGACTTTCTAAGTTTCACAAGGGTTAAAAAAAGAAATTTTGTTTTCTTGATGTTTACTCCATTTTTCCAAATGGAACGATGGTGGTTCACTAGGATATACAAGATGTCCCATTTAAAATACCAAAGTCAAGGTCACTTCCGGTCAAACCGGAAGTGCTAACAAATGAAAAATTATGACAATAAATGCAGACTCATCTCTTATGCATAATTTCAAAAGTTCATTTTAATATCTATAAATACTAGTGATGTAAAAAAAACGTTTGTTTTTTTTCAAATTAAAAAAAATAAATTCATATTAATTAAAAAAGAACTTATTTTTTTGTTTTTTATGAAAAAAATAAATAAACATATTTATTGGTTGTGCGTTGTGCCCGGTTGGACCAAAATTCTTGAAAATACACAAGAAAAATGGGAGATTTTATATTTCTAATAAAATTATTAAAAATCATCATGCGACAGCGACAGCTACTGTTAAGGTTAAGTATTCCAGCATTTTAAATAGGTAATAAAATAAATATGTACCTTTATTAATAAATAGAGAATAGAATAGAGATTACTTTATTATATTTTATAAAATATTACATTAAAAAAAAAGTTTACTCTTTTCTATAAAGCAAAAACAATGATTCTGAAAAAAAAAACATTTTTGAAAAAAACAAACCTCATTGTTTTTTTTTTCTGAAAAAAAGATTTTTTTAAATTTACATCACTTATAAATACAGAAAAGTTATAGGGGTGAACGTTTTTTGAGAAACACCCGGTATAGGTATGTTTAAAATGTTACTAACCATCCAAACTCTCTTCTAAAGCCCTATTTGTGGTACTACATACATTTTAAATTGTGTTTATGCTGAGATAGAATTATTTTATTGCTAAACCTCCACTTTGAAAAACGTAAAAAATCATTATTTTCAAATTGAGGGTTTAAGAAACTAGGAAAGTAATAAAATATTTAATATAGACAAAAAACTAACAAATCGATAACAGGTAATTTCTTATCTCAGCATCAACCTTGTTTACAAGCAAACCCTAGGACCATAGTGATACCTTCGCCATTGCGTTTTTTGATCAATATTTCGTTACTTCTTCGTTTCATCCAAATATCGGCATATTATACACCTCCTTGAAGCACAATTACCTATAGTCTTACCGATAAAAACGGTTGGATTTATAAATTAATAATAGGAAAAAATGCGCAAATTGGACAAAATTTCGTTTTATGCTTTTATTAATTTTTTTTAACTTAAAACTATAGGTTATCACAAAGATGGGTAATTGGCCGCTTTTTGGAGAAAACGAAATATTGATAAGAAAATGGCGAATGCGTCACTAGTGTTTGCTCCTAAGCCATAAAAAGTAAACGTTGGCTCTCAATACTTTTTTCTTTGTTCTCATCCGTTAATAACGTTTACAAGCATGCCCTCAAACTGCTAAATAGACTGTAATGTAAATCTCGGTACATTTGTCGACCTGGTATATGCTGTTTTCACAACAAAAAATTAGTCCAGACATAAACTCAACATCTCCGAGAATTTCAAACCTTGATTTTTCTATACATCTGCAATACAAATATTTTGATACTAAATAAAATTTGGCAGTTTCCCAACTTGCTTCGTATACTAGTAATTCTTTGTAAAATTAAATAGAATCTTAAAACAATGCATATTTTTAACAATATAATACATTTGTTTGGAGAAAAGATAACAATTTCAAATAACTCGGTAACAAACTCGTAAAAGTTCTAAAGTTATTAAAATAATATATCTAATTTTGTAAAAACATTGGTAAAAAGTAAATTGATCATTAACTAAAGAAGACACAATAATATGTCGATTTAATTATTTAAAATTGAAATAATAATAAAGAAAATACAATGTCAATGGTTTACCTGACCCCGTTAGCTTAAATTCGGTGGTTTCAAAAATATACATATATGTACCTATATAGCATAATATGCGAAGTATACAGGTCTGGTTAGCGATCATTTGGGTGCACTTTTCCTTGCTAAGAAGTAATAAATTAACTAATAGTGAAATAGAGTATAAAGTGTTGTTGGTTGTGGGATTTCGTGGGCATTTTGAGACTATAGTCTTGGTCGAGAACAAAGTTACCCTTATTTTTACTTCTACACAGGACAAAGGATCGTCGGCCAAACCAGCAAATATACCTGTAAGAGAATATGGTGCTGCCATTCATTATAATACATTTCACTTCCAATTTAACTCTGCAAATTCTGAATATAAACCACGATAACGTTACGACTACAGTTGCAGAACTGCTTTTTACAAAATGTAAACACTTTTTAAAACTGTTTCGAGGGTAGAGAATTTTTCAAAACACAAGAAGTTATCAGGTATAACGAATAAATATGAAAATGACAAACCAGGGTATCTACTAAACATTGTTAAATGAATTCCCGTAACATCCGGTTATAGTTTATAATTAATTTGTGTTGGGCTGCATGCTTGTTGAAACTGTTGTTACTATATCTAAGTATCTTTTTGTACTCCTTTGATAATGGCCCGCAAGGGCCGAAACACGTGTCAGAAAACTGATTAAATTTGTGAAACATAACAAGTAGTTATTATATTTTTTCTTCCTGTGCAACGGTTAGAGTTGGGCATGGTCAATTGACCATGACGTATTTGACCGGTCAAATTCGGTCAAAATATATCAATTTTATTTTATTATTTATGCATTTGTGATCTGTCCAGATTACCTCCTACCACTCAGGATAATGTTTAGTGTATCGTTATAGCGCCGTTATTTAAGAAAACAATAACACCTGATTCTGGGAATCCCAATAGTCGGCCTCGTTTATTAGTGGTTCCCGGAACGGATTCAATCACAATGAAGGAAAGGAATAAAGAAGTTATTGTTATTCTCTTTTTATACCATTCTCATAGACATTTCCTTCTGTCTATTTATTTTTATTTCGTATTTGCCAGAGTTAGGGTTTGCACTTGCATCGCATTTTTGTGAACTAACGACGCGACGTCGCATTTACGATGAGTTGATAATGAGTTAGTTACCAACATTTGGAATTGTTTTACCGAAATAAGAGAAGAAAACAAAGTAAAAGGGAAATGTATCTACTGTGGAGCAACTATTGAGATATACACTTATAGAATAATGTGTACCTGGATGGACCTAACCTACTGCCATACCTAAATTTAGGTATGGCAGTAGACTTTTCAGAACAAGCAAAACTTGTTATAAAAAATTAATTTTTTCCAAAATACAAAATAAGAAATTTGGCAAGTATAGTTAGGTTCATCCACTGCATTTTTAAATTTTAATTTATTTCAGTCAATTGACCAAAAACAAATTGACCGGTCAAATCCACAACCCTAGCAACGGTTATAGTTTATTTGGCATTTTCAATCACGCCACACCAACATTTTTTTATATAAAATTAATGTTTTAAAATGGAGAAAAACTAGCAGAAAACTTTATGTGAATGAAATGTTTGCGTAAACACACTACCACTATACTATAGGAATATGTATTATGTTAGATAGATATGAATAATAGATAGTAAATAAACTGTCAATTGAAAGTGAATCATATGTCATCAAAATTAGCTGTAAAGATCCTTGCTCATATTTCAACCGAAAAAATGACTGGACTTTTAACGTTATTAAAGATACCCAAATCAGGAATTCCTGTCATAAGGTAGGTATAGTAGTAGAAGGTAAAATTGCATATATCTCTTATCCGTGGAAATTTCAATGTAGGTGTAGAGGACCAATTAATTGGCTGAGTAACATATAATTTTGAAAAAAACGTTGATAAATGCATACATAGTTGACGAAACGTCAGTTTTTACTTCAGTGATGCTTTAAAAAGTGTTTTAACTAACAAAGTTGTATTGGAAGTGAACATATCTACTAAATAATGGAGCACTTAACTATATGGGATCCTGATTAACTCCGTTTGCCGTTTTACTTTTAATTAAATGTTTTATTTATGTATCCGTCATTAACATTTTTTAATTTCAATTTAAAATGATTATTTATACATTTTACAAACAATAGATTTTAATCCGTAAGTCTGACTCTGAACATATTATAATGATAATAACAATAGCCAATAATTCAGAAAAGTACTGCTGCTCAAAACGATCCAGTAGAGTTATTTTGGAGGAAACCAAAAATATAACATTCAAAAAATAAAATAGCAAACGTATTATCAATAATAAATCATGACAGAGCTGGTATAGACTAATGTTTGGTTTAGTAGACTAATGTAGCTGCTACACATAGGTATTTGTCACAATAACTTATCAGGTAGACTTTTTTTAGAGAGAAAAAAGCAAAGATGGAATATGTATATCTCAGAGTTTACCTGGTAGATGATGTATTAGAAGTTAACAGTAATTATTATAAACTGTTCCATTTTTATTGCAATTAGGCGGTTAATTGTCATCTTATTGATGTACTCAGGATTTTTTTCAGATTAGGCATTAAAAAATTATATGTATGTGTATAAATAACAACCTTAATTGAAATTAAACAGAAATTATGCAAAAGGGCATTTATAAATAAATAATCTGTAAAAATAAAACTTAATGAAAATAAATATAAGCAGATTCTTCTGTACAAATAATTGAAAATTGCATACTTAATAATTTCGCTAATTACAAATATTTACAATACTGCCGTACACATCTTTAAAGTAGTAAACTACAGTTTAATTTCCACGAAGAAAATACAGTCGTATTCAATCTCGCCCAAGTAGACAAAGCACAAAGGTGCTTTATTAACACAGTAAAGAAATTTCAACAGCATTTTCTCTATAGGAACTCCAATGTACTTCACGCCTTTCAAAGATTTTTAATGGCAAAATACCAAATTATTAGCTTTTAAAATATAGTTTTATGATCAAATGGAATTAAAGCTATGTAGGAGTTAAACATAGGCACTAAAACAAATCTTAGTCTAACATACTCGGCAAATAAAATTTAAACTCAAATATGTAGAATTAGAATCCCAAATTTCGTGTCTTAATTTCCCTAAATAACTTCATACAGGGTGGTCCAACGAAAACTTAACACCTCGATTTTCCTGCTTTACAATGAAAATGTGGAAAATCGCTCGGACCCATCGATTTTTATTTCGAGGGGGACATCTTTTGCGTATATTGTCAATCTTGTTACTTCAAGCCCCTAGGAGGGAGGGGGGGGGGGGGGGGGTAAGATCTAAATCTTAAATGGATATCCCTATTTTATATAATTTTTTTGGATACTGCATAAAATTCTAAACATTTTTTAATAAAAGCATTATTAGTCTATACTTAACAATTGATGAAAAAATGACATTTTTGAACTTTGACAGCGTCTAGCTTTCTAACTGTACGTCTTAGAGCAAAACGGCTTACATGACTTTCGATTTTTATTATCTTTCCAATAGTGTCAACTTTCGGTTAAACCGGATGTAAGAAATCCGGTTTAACCGGAAGTTGACACTATTGGAAAGATAATAAAGATCGAAGATATGGACATGTAAGCCGTTTTGCTTTAAGACGTACAGTTAGAAAGCTAGACGCTGTCAAAGTTCAAAAATGTAATTTTTTAAGAGTCAATATCTCGGAAATTGTTAAGTATAGACTAATAACGCTTTTATTAAAAAATGTTCAGAATTTTATGCAGAATCCAAAAAAATTATATAAAATAGGGGTATCCATTTAAGATTTAGATCTTACCCCCCCTCCCTCATAGGGGCTTGAAGTAACAAGATTGACAATATACGCAAAATATGTCCCACTCGAAATAAAAATCGACGGGTCCGAGCGATTTTCCACATTTTCATTTTAAAGCAGGAAAATCGAGGTGTTAAGTTTTCGTTGGACCACCCTGTATATTACGTCGTTGTTAGGATTGAAATGTCTCCAATTTATGGGTTCCAACCATCCAACAAAATCTGTTATGCTTCGCTTATTTTACAGTAAAATTTACTTGGAAGTATTTCTATCCGAACAAAGATGTTCCATTATTCTCATACATATATACATACAATCAATAAATATAAAATATATAAAGTAAGTGTTCTTCCATATTTTAGGATCCTATCCTGTTATATAAAAATACTAATATACAAAGAGGTGCAGCCTAACTTAGGAAGAGCTAGGACAAGTTATGTAAACGTCCACTGCTTCACATTCTGCCGGTGAATTTCCGATTTAAACTCTTGGTACTTTGTAACAGCTGATTATGGTTGGGTCCGTTCAGAATTTATCTATCCAAAAGAGGGTTGAAAGCGTGTAGAGTGATACAATCAACTTTTATTATTTCTATCAGACAATAGAATTTAATTCCAGCAATTTGCACGCTTGCAATAGTCTTTTGACCGTGGAAGAGACACTGAAATGGCCCAAAAAAAACATAGAAACTCCAATATACCGTATTTTTTACACCGATTTTAAATATAAACCCCGATAGCAGCATCAGCAAACGATTTTGCGCACAGCAGACTTGTCAGAGGAATATCGACAGGTATACAAAGCGTACCTAGCCAAAGTATACCTGCGAAGCAAGATGTTTTTACTTCTTAGCTAAAACGAAGTTTTTAGCAGACTGTTGGGTGACACAAACATTTTAAACAATAATTAACAAACCAGACACACACAACTAAAGTTGCCTGGTAAGTAAATCCTAAGCCAACCAGGCCACTTTAACTATAAGAACAAAATTTCTGTCAATGTCATTGATATCACAGTTCAAGTAGTTAATTGTTGATTAATATCTTCGTGCCGACATGCTTTTTAAAGAGTTATTTTTTGTCGCTGGGCATACTTTATCTTCCGCTGGAAATTAGTGAATATTTTAAATTGATTGTTTGTCGATTCTTAACATTTTGGTAAACTTTTGTTGACGTCGCTTACTTTTCTAGATGTATTAAAGAATTCGAAGCCTATACAGCCATCCGAGTCACTATACAGTGCGGTTCCAAACAGCCAGGCGGTATTTGCGATATATTGGAGTCTCTACGGTTTAGAATTAACGTATGTTCGCGTAAGGCTGCACCTTATCTGCCTGTAAGGTATATCTCAGGTGTCTCAAAACGTGCTCGTCCATAGACAACCAATTTGAGATATGGGGAAATTTTTAAAACATCTTCATTTTTTGTGTGAAAGTGGTTGACCAATGTTGTACATAGTATCAAAATACTGATTTTGTCCGACTTACATTGTCACACTACGTTTCAGCTACTTAGTATTTAGAAAACGGTTAGTAATACTAACCAAAACGTTGCGTCAATGCAAATCCGATCAAATCAAGCTTTTGAGAAAAACTTTCATACTTAGAATTTCACTTTACAATGGTTTCCACATGCACAGGTTAGTCGGTTGATCCAACTTGAAGTAGTTAACACAAAGGAATTTTTATATCTCCGGCAGAGGAACATACGATTTTATAATTTTATTACCCATTTAATTTTAATCGTACTTATGACAATTTTAGAAATCATTTCTTTAACGTCAAATCGCGACACGACGATTTCTTCGTCCCTTACTTCTTGGCAATGCTTACAGTTTTGCATTTTCTTTAAAATTGGGCAACGTAAACGTAAAATTAGATAAGTCTTCTGTGTTAATGGACCCGATCAACTTGGGACGGTTAGCCAGCTTACTACCTGATCTGGCGCTTGGTCAGAACCGCAACCATGGGGATACTTTTCACGTCACCCAGTTTGGGTGGTATCTTCAGGATTGTCGAGTAGATACCGCCGTATTGACTATACATTTTTAGTGCAAGACCCGTTCTTTGAATCACAATATTGTCCACAAGCGGGTTATAAGTTTACTGATTAATTTGACAGCTACATCCCACATCGGACACGGCATTAATGTCCCCCCCTTGAAAAGCTTATTCAATAGACTGGTAGATTCCGCAGCACCTAACACTTTCCACTACCGCTTAGCGACTAAATTAAATTATGAAGTCGGTCCAAGTTGTTAAACGCGTTCGTATAGCGAAATTACGACAAAGAAGCTGATTGCATGTTTATGTATGTAACGTAAGAACAATTGAAAATAAATCTATCTTGTTTCGCAACCTTCCAAGGTGCGATGGCAATGTGTTGCTTTAATATTCGAGTTTTGGCGAACACTGCGACTTTGGAAAAATATGTATGGACATAACCAATCCCTTAACCCCACATTCTTTAATATTTCTCTTTCTAACGTTCTCGCAAAAATCTAGGACTGTCTAATTCCTGTTTCTCGTCAGGATCAGTTGACGTTTACTACTCTTAATAGGAAGCTTACCGTAACTTTCACAAATCAATACTAACCACGTTACACGTGTTCGGTTTACATTCTTCCTAGCCATTGCAAACTAATGTTCTAAGCATAGCATATACCTTATCTGTATCTCGAACACCCAGAAATTCCTCTCTCGTGGACAAAACCTTTTTGAGACACTCACATTCGAAATCACAAACCTTCAGAATTGAGTCTAACCACGGAACTTAAGCTACATTGGCCGACTTGATTATGGGACAGAATTGGTGAATATTTTACACAGCATGGTATGGCATAAATCATATCTTGACGTCTTAGTGAAAAGAAAAGTGCTGTTTTTTACCTGGTTGGCTATTCCCCTACTCCAACTACGGACAAACTGCCCGAAAGTGGAGTAGGAGAAGAAGATACTGTCGACATCATTCTGCATTGTTCTTTTACTACTGGATCTGTAAACAAAAATACATTTATGCACCTGATTCTTTTGCGTCAATTTGTTAGTTGTTTGAAAGCGATAGGCTGTATTATCAATTATCAGGTCACCACACTTTTTACCGAATTTTTTTTTTGCATAGTCTTTATTGTTATTGGACAGAGCGATTTAGCTGTATTCTTAATGGTTCTTAAGGCTCCTTTTATATTGGGATTCTGAATGCGAGATTCAGTATCTGGGATTCAGAATCTCACGTGAATTCTAACGAGATTCGGAATGCATACTTTTCTAATCTTGCGCGGTTTCAGCAATTTTGTGGAGGGGCAATTAATTCCGGGGCCGCACGCTTCTGTTCAGTGTTAAAATTAATGCAGTTGCACTGTTGCTATATTATTATCAGATCGTGTAAAAAAAAAGAAAATACTTAGGAAACGTAGAATGTGGGTTCATCCAATAATCAGCGAACGTAAGACAGCAAGAGGATACGTTTTACTGTATAAAAATGTAAGTGAACACTCTGAGAATTTTTTTTACTGTTTTAGAATGTCAATTCGGTCTTTTGACGAGCTACACAATATCTTAAAAGACAAAATTTCTTTAGCCACTTTCACCCAGTGCGCCTGTTTTATTGGAATACTCTTCTGCCGAAGTATCCCATAAGCTTGGACGTGCCTGTATTGACGATATAAACTTGTCAGTGTCGAAAAGAGTTTTTGAACTATCCATATTGAATTCTTTATTGGTAAACCTAACAGAAACGACCCATACTACGGAGCTGGCAAGAGGCTACTGAACGAGAATCGCAGTGAAAATGCTTACATAAAAACCAATGCTACCTGTCGCAGATTCGAATCCCGTAGCCGGGCGGCTGAAATTACTGCGATTCCGAAATTTAGAATCGCGATTCTGGTTCCGAGAAGACGCCCGTCTAAACACTTTGCTTATGTGCTACGTAAACGTGAAGCCGAGATTCCGGAAGCCGAGATTCAGAATCCCAGTATAAAAGGAGCCTAAGTGTGAACTAAAACCGTTGCCAGTTAAGCAGACACATTTTTGAATCCAGTTAAGACCAATAAATATAGTTTGTAGTTTTAAAAATTTGCAATAGGATTTGTAAAGGTAAAAGTTTTTTAAACTCGAAGTCTGCTTAGTTAATAAAACTTTCTTCCGCCTTTTCTTTCAACCACAATAAATAATTGGCTAAAAATGTCTGGGGTGGTGGTCATGGTTACGAGTGAGTGAGTGAGTTACTTCCCCCTAACAACACCCTCCTTACCGGTGTAAAATAGTCCAATATTTTGGATTTCAAACAGTATAGAGGGCTAAGGACATACAAATTAAATAAGGTTTATGGCCGAGGTTGGCTGGGTAAGCAAGAGGTCATGGGTTCGATCCCAAGCGGAGAAAAAAACTTTTTCAATTTTAAAAGGTTCAGTTATATTTACCAAAAATGTTCTTTTATATTAACTTTATCAATAATAAGGAACAAGGTCAAATTAAAAGATGTATTATTTTAAATCTTTCTTGGATTTGTTACTAATCACATTGTACAGGTGGGTATTCCTTGAAATTGACGTCACCACATAGGTATCTAAAAGGTGTTTATAAATGCATTAGGTTGTTTTCCTGATGAAAAGTAGCATAACAAAATTTAGGTTAATGGATAAATTTAAAACAAATTGTAATTTTCCATTTTTACAAGAAAGTCCATAATTAAAATGTTATTACTGAACTAGTGAGGCGTGTTGTTTTCATAATATCCGCGACATAATCAAGGGATTTGACGATAATCTGCTAGAATTTTTAAAAGAACTACAGAATATCTTTGCATATTTTATGTTATTTGCTATTGGCATTTCTCTATTACTTATAGTTATACTGAGAGTAGCTAGGTTCCAGCGATTTTATAACAGAATATTACCTTTTTGGTTTTATTTAAGATTTTAAACATTTTGTATAATAACGTAAGATAAAAACAAAACGTCCTTAAAGCATGTCGTGGCATAGATCCCGCTTGTTTTAAATCATTACTTTGATTCCACTACATACTGTGAGTACGTTTTTTTAACATCTTACAATAGGTTATATGTTTAAATGAACGGTTTTTGATATATTGGAGTTGGAAAAATGATACTTTTGTAGGGATTCTTCTTAAAATGGAATATTACATTTTTTTACCAAGATTTTAATTTTGTTTGTATAATTGGTCATATCTCCAAATAAACGGCGCTAAAAAATTTAAAACTTCTTGGGGACTGTTTAAGTAGTGGGGGATCCAACATTTTCTTAACTTGCTTATGAGGGAAGTGGGGGACAAGAAAAATCTTACATAAAAAATAAAGCTACATAATTGTAAATTAAAAAAAAAAATTTTTTTAGGGGACTCCTCTCAAACATCTTACACAATCAGTCTAGGATAGAAAATTGTGGTATTGAGAAAAATCATTAAATAAATAAATATGAGTTTATTGTAATTATTTTGAACAGTGTGAAAATTTGCACACACTCAGGGGTGGATGAAGTTATATAAAAAGCCATGAATTGAATGAATGACTGATTATTACTAATTTTCTCTACAACAATTTAATAATAGGCGCATAATACTCCAGATGGTACATTATGCTATGCATATTATAACAATTGCAAATTATAATTACTCATAAAACCACAAGTATAATTCACTCACTCCTACTTAAAGCCCAGAAGGCCGTCATCCGAGATCTCAATTGAAATTATTAAAATTTGCACTGTCAAAAAAAGCCAAAATTGGGCTATTTTGCCTTGTTCGAATGTTGAACGAAACGCATACAATGTTGTTTGACTAAAAATAAGGGAAAATACAAGTAATTTATGTTCGTATTTTTAAGTTTAAGATGGGCTGCAATTTTTTGGGGTCGGGGAAAATTACCTGTTTTTAAATATCATGCTTCAACATCAAATAAAGCATCAATGTCAAAATAAGGAAAAACTTGGTGTTTCCTTGGTCAGAATTTAATATTCTTGGCACTGTATAAGTGAATGGTTCGCGTGGCGGCTCCTAGAAGGAGGCAAGGGAGGCTAAGCCTCATCAGCTATTCTTACCCACCTAAATATTTACTTAAATAATAACTTTTAATTTACAGCAAGCAATCGTTTTTTCAATAGTATCCCCTTATTTGATACGATTTAATATTTTCTTTACAACCTGACAACAGCGCACGAGGTTTTCGGCTGTTACGTCACCATAGTTTCTCCTAAATGCAATATGTTACGCAAAGAAATTGTTCTGGAAAATATTACAGTGTAGAAAAAGATAAACATAAATAAAAACTAAAGAAAAATCAACAAGATGCACCTTATATCAGGTAACCAGACGCAGGTTCATATAAAATTTTGAAGCAAATAAAAAAAAGTGCAAATCGTTAGAATAATAGTTAGCCAACCTAATAGACCTCTGCAGAAAAGGGTTTGCAGCATAAATTGTGCGATTAAATGGCTGATAGAAAGTAAAATAAGAACGTATGGTTCTGGGTGGAACAAAAAGTGGAATCTTGACCAACAGATCCGGACAATGGTAAACATGGTTTAAGATATTGTATAATAATTTCAAATCATGCCTCTTACGGCGAACCTCAAGTGGAACCAGCCCCAATACAGAATAAGACATTGCATAACCGTCTGGTACTCTAAATGCTGAATATCTAGGAAACTTGTGCTGGACAGTTTCCAAACTATTTACATGTTTAATTGGCAATCAAATAATTTTAGTTGTGTCAAAGTTTATTAAATAATAATGTAAACTTTGAGATATAATAATAAATTAATAATGTAATGGGTGGAACAAAAAGTGGAATCTTGACCAACAGATCCGGACAATGGTAAACATGGTTTAAGATATTGTATAATTATTTCAAATCATGCCTCTTACGGCGAACCTCAAGTGGAACCAGCCCCAATACAGAATAAGACATTGCATAACCGTCTGGTACTCTAAATGCTGAATATCTAGGAAACTTGTGCTGGACAGTTTCCAAACTATTTACATGTTTAATTGGCAATCAAATAATTTTAGTTGTGTCAAAGTTTATTAAATAATAATGTAAACTTTGAGATATAATAATAAATTAATAATGTAATGGGTGGAACAAAAAGTGGAATCTTGACCAACAGATCCGGACAATGGTAAACATGGTTTAAGATATTGCATAATTATTTCAAATCATGCCTCTTACGGCGAACCTCAAGTGGAACCAGCCCCAATACAGAATAAGACATAGCATAACCGTCTGGTACTCTAAATGCTGAATATCTAGGAAACTTGTGCTGGACAGTTTCCAAACTATTTACATGTTTAATTGGCAATCAAATAATTTTAGTTGTGTCAAAGTTTATTAAATAATACTGTAAACTTTGAGATATAATAATAAATGAATAATGCAATAATACACAATGAAAAAGGTTTTTTCCACAATTTTTTTTGTAAATTTTGTAATTTAATGTAAAAAACTCTTTTGAATAATTACATTTTTTTTTAAATATTTTTGTATCTCAATCACAAAAAAATTAGTTTTTACTTTGTTTTACTCTTGGGATACCCCATATTATGTATATTTAAAGATTATGAATTCCATAGCCTTTTCTACTTAGTTTAAAGTTTTGGTATTTAGACTTATCAGTCCTATATCAATAGCTTGTTGCAAAGTTTAAGCAAATTTTAATTATTCCCCCACAAAATTCGCAAATATATAATTGAGCTTTGTTTAATTATCAGGTCCATAATATATTTTTCCTGATTTTAATACTCTGTGCTTTAGAATTCCAATAAATTATTATTCTAAAGCTGGTATTTGGCATATTACAGTTTGTGTGCTTCATTATACCATAACATTTAAAATGTATATTTTAGAGTACTTAATAAACACTTAATATCTCTTAAAATACACTTCTGCCTGTTTTCTGACATTATTATAAAATAAAATATGGCAAAGCAATAAATTTGTACCAGCAAAATACTTTTCACGGCACATTTTTTAATCGGCACTTAGTTAGAATGTTGTAGTTTGCATCAAAGAAATACATTGGGCACAAAATGCCTACTCTACAGGGTGTATCAAAATTCACAAGTGCCGCGCAGTACAAATTTGCGGTGAATAAAGTATGAAATTTAGAGAGAAAAAAACATGTTTTTAGCGGTTTCATATTTTTTGTGATGTTTTCTTTTGAAGTTGCAAATCTTTCTTACATTTTTAATAATTGTACAACTTCTATCTTACGACAGTATGTACTGTTATTTTTTTAATAGTAAAAATAATTATTCTTAAGGGCGGTGCGCGAAATCTTGGACCCATGAAGTAAAAATCTTCCAACACACAAATAACTTACTAAAACTTGAAAAAAATGGCTTAAGATTAAAATATGTTCCAAGATTTAGTTTGTATGTTTTTAATTAAAACGGAACAAACTGGGTCAACATGAAATGTAATTTAATTTCGATAATATTTTTAAAAGGTAGTTAGTTAAAATAATATTCTACCTTTTGTTAATAAAACAGGCATATTTACACAAGAAAAAAAACTAATTCAACATACTTACAAAAATAGGCATGTTCCATAGCATCCCTAGCAGTTAGGCGTTCTAGATGATCATAACGCAAAAGTTTATCCAAAAAGTCTAATGCTTCAGGCGAAACTAAATGTTGGTTTTCACTATGAACGAAACGTTCCCACCTCTTCCTTGAATGCCTAAAAATGCTTCAACCATAAATTTTAATTTATATCCGGGGCCATCCCTATATAGTGTCTCCCAAATTCGATGCTCACACCATTGGAATCTTGGTTGTTATTGAAAAGATGGCTAAATAAGGACAAATTTCTAGAATTTCTAATTGATTTCAAATATCTCAACATTTAAAATGTGATTTCGGCAGACTTGCAGTGTATTTATTTTCGTTACTGAACTATGGAAGTTTTTTTTTAAATAATTTTAACGAGTATTTTAATTATGAATATTTTTAATATCCTTTAGTGAATTTTAATTTTATTTTGGTACTGATAATTTTAGTGATAAAACGCTCGTGTAGCGCTAAATTATTACGTCCAGTGACGTCTCATAAAATATATGTCAATCTGTCAAAATTTGACAGCTGTCAAATAAAATCACGTCTAAATTCCTTATTCGAAGAGATAACAATTTTTTAATTTCGGATTAATTGTAGTTTTATCCTCGGTGAAAAAAAAATCGATAATAATTTGACATTGACAGCTGTCAAAATTTGACAGGAGTAATTTCAACCTTATTTTATTGAAAATTTTCATTTGGCTATTAATTGAAATACACTATTAAGAGTTTGCAGAACCGAGTCATTATATCGATTTGCTATGTGTGTATATTAAAACGGCAATAATTTTGAACACCTCATTCGACCCCATTAAATAGTTTTTGGTATTGTTCTAATTTTCATTAATAAGTTTGTATAATTTCTCTTCAGTTCTTTCATAAAATTTAAAACATCTATTAATTTTATTTTATAATGCTTTTATGTTTTAATGCTTTAAACAACAAAAGATACAACGCATTAATTATTAAATAATTTTTGTTTTCCAAAGATATGCAATGAAATTGTTTTTATTTTTATTTCTCGAAAACGAAGCAAGATAGGAAAACAATTTAACAGACAAGAAAAGGATATTTTTAGTTGCTTAATCCGAAAAAAAATATAAAAATTACCAAAAACTCAGTGGCGTCTTATTTTTTGCCAATATTATTTGTTGACGCCCCCTGAGACGTCACTGGACGTAATAATTTAGCGCTACACGAGCGTTTTATCACTAAAATTATCATTACCAAAATTAAATTAAAATCTGCTAAAGGATATTAAAATTATTTAATATAAAATACTCGTTAAAATTATTTTAAAAAAAACTTAACCCCAAATCTCCTTTCATGTTGGATTTTTCAAAATTTTTTATGGCACATAATTTGATCAAAAATTAATTATCTTTAAGAACGACAACATTTAAAAGTTCCTGTCATCGAAAAAAAATCTTTGCACCGTGGCGCCACCTACATCTTGTATTATTCAAACACATTTTTTACACAGTTGTGAAGCCAATCAGAGAGGCTAAAAACTGGCGTTTACAGAATTTATATGTCGCTTTTAGTTTTCGAAATAATTGGCCTGGGAGTTTTTATTGGAGCACCCTGTATATCGGTTATTTGGATATTTATATAAATATCATGATATTTGTCAACCCTGATCATATCACAAGAAATGTACAATTTCTTAATGAATATTTACAAAAAAATGTGGCTAACTAATGCACAAATCGTCTCCAATAATACAAATCAAATCACCTAGTGATAATTAAGACGGGTGCTTTCCTAGGGTTGTGGATTTGACCGGTCAATTTGTTTTTGGTCAATTGACTGAAATAAATTAAAATTTAAAAATGCAGTGAATGAACCTAACTATACTTGCCAAATTTCTTATTTTGTATTTTGGAAAAAACTAATTTTTTATAACAAGTCTTGTTCTGAAAAGTCTATTGCCATACCTAAATTTTATACAGGGTGGTCAAATGGATGATATGGTTAGGTCCATCCAGGTACACATTCTATAAGTGTACCTATATCTCAATAGTTGCTCCACAGTAGATACATTTCCCTTTTACTTTGTTTTCTTCTCTTATTTCGGTAAAACAATTCCAAATATTGGTTTTGGACTTCCCCAAACTCATCGTAAATGCGACGTCGCGTCGTTAGTTCACAAAAATGCAATGTAAGTGCAAACCCTAACTCTGGCAAATACGAAATGAAAATAAATAGACTGAGAAGGAAAGGTCTATGAAAATGGTATAAAAAGAGAATAACAATAACTTCTCTATTCCTTTCCTTCATTGTGATTGAATCCGTTCCGGGAACCACTAATAAACGTGGCCGACTATTGGGATTCCCAGAATCAGGTGTTATTGTTTTCTTAAATAACGGCGCTATAACCAGAGTACCTATATCGACCATTATACCGTGCTATAACGATACACTAAATATTATCCTGGGTGGTAGGAGGTAATCTGGACAGATCACAAATGCATAAATAATAAAATAAAACTGATACATTTTGACCGAATTTGACCGGTCAAATACGTCATGGTCAATTGACCATGCCCAACTCTATGCTTTCCATCCTAATTAAGATATTTGATAGGTACATAATTATTTTAATCAAATATTTGGGGAAGTTATTTTTAGAGTTGGGCATGGTCAATTGACCATGACGTATTTGACCGGTCAAAATGTATCAATTTTATTTTATTATTTATGCATTTGTGATCTGTCCAGATTACCTCCTACCACCCAGGATGTTTAGTGTATCGTTATAGCGCCGTTATTTAAGAAAACAATAACACCTGATTCTGGGAATCCCAATAGTCGGCCTCGTTTATTAGTGGTTCCCGGAACAGATTCAATCACAATAAAGGAAAGGAATAGAAAAGTTATTGTTATTCTTTTTTTATACCATTTTCATAGACATTTCCTTCTCAGTCTATTTATTTTCATTTCGTATTTGCCACAGTTAGGGTTTGCACTTGCATTTTTGTGAACTAACGACGCGACGTCGCATTTACGATGCGAAACCAAAATTTGGAATTGTTTTACCGAAATAAGAGAATAAAACAAAGTAAAAGGGAAATGTATCTACTGTGGAGCAACTATTGAGATATACACTTATAGAATGTGTACCTGGATGGACCTAACTATATCATCCATTTGACCACCCTGTATAAAATTTAGGTATGGCAATAGACTTTTCAGAACAAGCAAAACTTGTGATAAAAAATTATTTTTTTCCAAAATACAAAATAAGAAATTTGGCAAGTATAGTTAGGTTGGTTCATCCACTGCATTTTTAAATTTTAATTTATTTCAGTCAATTGACCAAAAACAAATTGACCGGTCAAATCCACAACCCTAGTTATTTTGTCTTTCTGTTACTTAAGATTTCACCAACGCATGTAAAATAAACCAAATTTCTCCGCAACCGCACATACGATTTACTTCAATTTAAAAATTTTAAGAACCTATCCTTAAACTCGATTTCTTAAGTAGCGATTATCCTATCGTTTTCGAAATATACTACTGTGCGAGCAAAAATTATTTGCATCAAAGAGGGCCTTGCATCTAAGGACGTAATGCTTAGCCGTAGAGCTTAATACCTATTGGGTGTCAGTAACTACTTGAATTAACAATCAATCAGTTATTCCGTCATCTTTGACAGTCGTTACAAGTAATTTGATTCATCGCTAATTTTTCCAATTTCTTGAACAATTCACACAATGGGCTTTACGGAACAGCACAAAACATTCATAGTTGAAGCGTATTTTCGAAACGGGGTTAGAGTAAATGGTGAGTGGCAATACAATCCGGGTTTGTGCATGGACGATTTTCACGAACATTTTCCTAATGTTGCTTTTATTGCTGGGGATTTTTATCATTGCCTGAAAAGAACCGTGGCTGTGTTTAGGGAAACAGGTTCTATACAACACAAAAAAGGAGCAGGAAGACCATCTGTAAGAACAGAAGATCTTATGGAACATGCAGGAATATTCTTAAGAAGCAGCTAACTTTATTTGCTAATAAAGTGCAAGTATTCCAAGAAATACAAGCCGCAGATTATGAAAGACACAGGAATTACTCTCAATGGTTTACCCAAAATTTATTGGAAATAAATGATTTATTAGACCTGACATTTTCTTCGGATGAAGCCTGGTTCCACCTCTTCGGTTATGTGAATTCTCAGAATACACACATGTTGAGTAGTGAAAATTAGGGCTGCACCGAGCCCTGTTTTTTAACTTGACCGAGTACCGAGTACTCGGCTGAAGGTATTGACCGAGTACCTAGTACTCGGCTGCCGAAGAATGATATTTTTCAAAAGGTCAACATCTCGGAAACTATTAAGGATGGGCTTATAATGCATTTAATAAAAAATAATTTTATGTAGAATCTGAAAATTAAAAAAAAACACAGGGTGTTCTATTTAAAAACCGGAAAATGGAGAGAGACTTATATATTTACATCATAATCTTCCTCTTCTAAATTATAAGTATTAAATTTATTAATGCCACTGTACTTTGCATAAGTAGTGTTATTGAAAATTAAAATTATGAATTATATGTCTCATTTCTTACTGTTTTTGACATGCCGAAAAGGATTGCTTCTATACTTCTAATATTCTACTATACTGGGCCGAGTTATGAATTTAAGAACGAGCACCGAGTACTCATTACTCGGTGAAAATTCTGGCCGAGCACCGAACTACTCGGTACTCGGTGCAGCCCTAGTGAAAATCCCCATTTTTTTTGTAAAGTCCACATTTTACCCTCAAAAAATTGGTGTCTGGTTAGCTGTTTCCCGAAGAAGAATTGTTGGTCCTATTTTTTTTCATGACACAGTTACAGCACAGCGGTATAGACAATATTTTGAATCCATTTGTGGAGCAATTACTTGACGACGAACTACGTTTTGGATATTTTCAACAGGACGGTGCAACTGCCCATACAGCCGCCGAACTATTAACTACTTACGCAATTTTTTCGATGACAGATTGATCAGTTTTCGATGAGACATTGAATTCCCACCTAGATCACCTTATTTAACGGTTATGGATTACTTCGTTTTTCCTCATTTAAAGAACACCATTTTTAAAACACCACTTGCAAATTTAGAACAATTACAAGAAAGGATTATCCAAGAATGTGGTAACATTTCTCCAGAGATGCTAGTCAACACTTTCGAAAATATGAAGAGGTGTGAATTTATGCTTGGAGCATGGCGGTGGCCAATTTCAGCAATTTATGTAATTATTTTTCTTTCTGTATATTCTTACTTTGTTAATTTTGTAAACAACAAAAATAAATTTGTATTTGTCTACTAATTTTATTACTCATTAATTTAGCATATATTATGTCATAATGTGAATTTGACAAAATTTTAACCTAGATTTGGTTAGATATATCGTCCCCATATCATTGTGATCTAAACCAAGACCTACGTTTTATAATCCAAGCCCTCTTTGATGCAAATAATTTTTGCTCGCACGGTACTATAATTTGTGTTAATATAAATAAGCAAACTTTAAAAAATATTTTCCCCAAGGAAAGGCCTAACTTAAAAATCTTGTTACCAGACAAACGTTTGAATCTTTAGCTATGCAGTGATTGAATGAAATTATGAAACATTCTATTTCACTTTTGGGCATTTACGAGGAGGGAGGTGAAATTACACCCCTTACTCTCCTGAGTTTTGAAGCGAAAATGATTATATATTAACAGAAGCGTTATATAGGGTAAAAAAATACAATAGACAATGCAAGTCTGACAAAATCGGTCATTTTATAATACAATGCAAATTACTTTCAACAAATTTAAGAAAAACCAAAAACGAATAATTTGTTTTCCGGCAATAGCGAATATAGGTATTTGTAGTCAAATTTCGAAATCAACCGATGTATTGAATAAGTTACCTGTGCACATTAAAACCGATCATAGATATGTGAGATCCTAAAAGTAGCATTTTAACATGTAAAAGAATTACTTTTTCTTTTGGATTTTTGTCGATGAGTGCCTTTTTTTGTGATATATGTACCTAGTGATCCATTTAGTATTACAATAAGTTAAAAAATGCTGTTCCTAAATATGTAGTAACTATTCCCGAGACCAGTGTTCCACACACTAAGTAGGGAGTTTAAACAAATTGTAGCAATGTAATTGTAACCAATTTTCTAAACAATGATTTCGAAAAAAATAATTGTTTGTCTGACAGATGTTAATCAGTCACATTATTAAAAATAACACTTGCATAACACTTGGTAAGACATGTCATATGTCATGCAACGCAAACCGAACAAGTTCCATCCTCCCATGACATTAACCTTGCAACAGCTAAGCAAAAAGTAGAGATGCGCATACGCACGATATTTATAATTTTGGCAAAAATTGTGCTGGTGGAAAATAGGCATAAAGTTATGGCAATAACCGAAATACCACATTACTTTTTGTTGTTTACTTCTGAAAGTTTCTTATGGGGACAATCTAGTATTATAACTAGGGCTGGGCGATATTGAAATTCCAATATCGAATATCGATATAAAAAAAATTATCGATATAGTCGATATATCGATAGTATATATTATCGATAAAACATAATATATATATAATTAAATAACATAAAAATATTAGGTATATAATAAATACAGTGTCACCAATAAAGTCCGCATCATATGCGATTTTTTTTTATTAATAGCTTTATTCAAACCTTGACTTTGGCATCAAGTTCTGCTTCGATCGAGATGAAAATTAAGCAAAAAAATAGTAGTCACGTGATCCGCATTATCAGTCAAATTTTAATTTTTTTCAAAAAATAAATCAAAAGTGGGGTTATTTCTGAAAAAATCGAAAAAAGTTATTAAAAAAAGTTTTTCTAATGCAGTTTCTAGCCCTCATGCAAAATTTCATCTGCATAAGATAATTTTGATTTTTTACCTATATTTTGTAAATGCACCACTTTTGCAAAATAAGACTGAACGCAACCTACATAAAACTTCTCAGTTTTGACAAGGCTTTATTTCAGATACAAGAACATGATGCCAAAGTCAAATTTTGAATAAAGCTATTAATAAAAAAATCTCATATGATGCGGACTTTACTGATGATACTGTATATCAATATTTTCTTATGTGGCCTGTAAAACTACGTACCTTCATTTCAAGGGGAGACTCTTAATTATGAAAACATGAAGAAAAAAGATTGAATCAAATATTGGTTAGTGATGGGATCACTCGAGTGAAAAATAACCGATCACTCGATTTTTTTAATCACTTGAATTATTCGGTTATCATCGGTAATAATTCGAGTGACGAAAATTCGAATTATTTTATTTTTCAACGACCTGCATGCCATTCATACCAACCACGAATCACTCATTGGCGGCTACATACTACATAAACTGGTTAGTTTACGGAACTGGCGACCTTTTTTTTTTTTAAAAGTTTAAAATATGTGGTTGATTACTGAAGTGATTCAAGAAAAAACTGTTATTTATTACATTTATTACTCTGGCGACCAATATATACGACGAACCGCCAGTGACAATTGATATTAGCATTTGAGTGAAAACTCCATTATCATTCGGTTTTTTAAATCACTTGAATGCTCGTTAGTCGATTATTAAAATAACTCGATTTTTCCCATCACTAATATTGGTGCTTAAATGTGTTATAAGGACGATATTGAAATTCCAATCGAATATCGATATATCGATAATTTATTTTTTAAATATCGTTTATCGCTATATCGATAAAAATATCGATATATCGAATTTTTGCCCAGCCCTAATTATAACATATTTGCCCTCACATTGTCCATAAAATAATGTATGTACTACGTGCACACAAAAAGTTTCAAAGACTGTTGTAATTTAAGTATAAAAATATTTTGCCTCAAATTGGCAACACTGCCTATTATACTTAAAATACCTAATTAGTACACAATACTACACCTATTTAAGAATTATTTAAAAATAATAAAACGCAATTCAAAATGTATCAAATGTCAGTTTTACAGCTGTCTACAAACTAAAAAGCTATATTTTTTGAGGGAAAGCATTTTATGAATACAGAAAAATTTCACACAGAAGAATTATTGAATATGTATAATATACAGTGTCACCAGTAAAGTCCGCACCAATCAATTGTTTCCAAAAAATAATTCAAAAGTGGGGCTATTTCTGAAAATATCGAAAAAAGTTATTAGAAAAAGTTTTTTTAAATGCAGTTTTTAGCCAACATGCAACATTTCAGCTGCATAAGATAATTTTGATTTTTTATCCATATTTTGTAAATTGCACCACTTTTGCAAAATAAGACTCAACGCAACCTACATAAAACTTCTTAGTTTTGACAATGCTTTATTTCAGATACATTTTCTTTAAAGTAGCGCCATATTAAATGTGCGTTTTTCTACAAACTCAAAATTGGACTATTAAATTTTGGTCGCATGTGATGCAAAGTTTATCTGGTTTTTTTTTTGACCCTGTATAAGGTAACTTTATAAAATAAATATTTTTGAAAACTTAGTTTGTGTCTGAAAGTAATACACCTTAATATTAAGACAAAAAAGAACACAGTGTCTTCAGCAAAGTGTTTTTTAAGTGGAAAATAAATTTTAGTTTAACTTAACGCAAAGTTTATCTATTTTTAACAATTTAATTTGAAACCCCTTTACTTTATTTTTTATTTTTTTACTTTCAGACACAAACTACGTTTTCAAAAATATTTATTTTATGAAAGTACCTTATACAGGGTCAAAAACAAATAAACTTTGCATCACGAGCGACCAAATTTTAATAGCCCAATATTGATTTTGTAAAAAAACATACATTTAGAATGGCGCTACTTTAAAGAAAATGTATCTAAAATAAAGCATTGTTGATAATATACATATTATGTAATACACTGTGGCTGAAGGACTTCGGTCGATGGCCTTTTGGGAAACCAATAAAGATCGTACTACTACTACTACTAAAGCATTGTCAAAACTAAGAAGTTTTATGTAGGTTGCGTGGAGTCTTATTTTGCAAAGTGGTGCAATTCACAAAATATGGATAAAAAATCAAAATTATCTTATGCAGCTGAAATTTTTGCATGTGGGCTAGAAACTGCATTTAAAAAAACTTTTTTTAATAACTTTTTTCGATATTTTCAGAAATAACCTCACTTTGGAATAATTTTTTGGAAAAAATTAAAATTTGACAGTTAATGCGAATCACGTGACTATTTTTTTGCTTAATTTTCATCTCGATCGAAGCAGAACTTGATGCCAAAGTCAAATTTTGAATAAAGCAATTAATTTAAAAAAATCCCATATGATGTGGACTTTACTGGTGACACTGTATGGTTTAAGCTATTTTAACAAAAAACAAGTTCGACGATTTTAGGGTTTTCTTCAGTAATTTAAAAATTTAATAGCCTGGAATTTTTTTATATTTAACACTTCAATAACTAGTGAGCTTCAAATTTGGGACACGCATTATAGTAGCCTGTATTTTGGTTAAAAAAAAAAAGAGATGCTAGACGTTTTACTAACTGGTAATAGAGTTTACCACTCAGCCGCAATATAAAAATAATAATTAATACAATGACATATAGGTATATTGTATAATAAAATGTCAACACAATAGATTTTATTTAGTAAATTAATTGAATCGACCGCCACGGGAAAATCCATCGCAAATTTATAAATAAATTGGAAATAAGATCTATAATAATCTAAATTAAATCTATGTAGCTCCAAATTCCTAATAGCTGCAGGATCACTTATAAAAGATCTGAGACACTAACATAATATCATACAAAAAAACTGAAGCAGTTAACTGAACATAGATACTATATACTATAATTTTTAGAAGCTTTCTGTTAGTTCTCAAGTGGTTTCCCTACACGCCTCCCTACAAACAGATCCCATATCAGGAAGTCTGTGTTGCCAGATTTTCTTAATTACCAAAACTTTCTTAAAGTAGAATAATTCAAAGTGATTTTATAGGGTTATAAGGAATTTTACTGCAAAGCAATTTTTCTACTTGTAGGAAAGAAAGAAAAACTCAAAGTCTTCCTCCACAAAACTTAATAGAAATAGATTCTTTAGGGCTCTCTACATGTTTCGAACGTAGAAACGTTCATCTTCAGGAGATAGACATTTTTTTATATTGTGCTGATGGTATTAGCAGAAGAGAAAATGGTATAAAATCTTAATGGAGCTTCTATGGCATTGAAAAATTGAAATTTAGAAATGACGTATATCAAAAAAGTTGAGGAGAGTTAAAACACGGTTAGCATGTGAAGAAAGTTGGTAAAGGAAGTATAAACAACCAAGGTAAAAGAGGAAGAAGAAAAAGGCCTTCTAAAGAGAAGGTGTCAAAGATTTAAAAATCATTTATATAAATTTGTATGTAAAATCATTGATAATATCTGTATGTAGGACAGTATAAAGATAAGAATCTAAGGTAGAATTCATAATATCAGAATAGTTGAAATTGGTTTTTGGGGTACTGGGGGTTATTCATTTTTATCTGCGGCGCAATTTATTTATAGCTGTGGATGATAATTTAAATTATATTTTTTCTGTCAAGTGTATTTTCACTATTATTTTTATAGAGCGCAGAAATTTGCAATGATATTTTTCCATTACCTGAATAGGCGCCTTGTGGCGCGTATTTATTGTATAGCGTGGATTGCAAATGGACGTTAATCTAGGCTAGCGAAACTTCAAATACTAAAACTAGCTTATTATTAGCTGTTGTAGTATAAATAAAAATATATTAATAACAATTGTTACAAGTTTTCAGTACTAAAAGAACGAAAGAATATGACGCGTTTTTCGAATTTGTGGTAAACAATAGGCGGACTCAAAGACAGACACTTCCTATTTATTTTTAGTTCCATTTTACGAGAAAATTGTACATGTTTTTGAATATTATAATCAATAATTATGTTTTGGTATGCCATGCTGTTTTATTTTCCCCCATACTTATAGATTATATAAATATGTCCTAGCAATGATAATCGCAATACACAAACACGTCTCTGGAATGGAAAAATCTCTTTTCAAATTACAGGCCTTGTTTGCAATCCTCAACCATTTTAAGATAAAAAAAGAAATTTAAAGTATCCCCTATTTGATAAGGGTTGGTAGCTAAACTTACCTTCCTAAAATGTCATTAAACCTTGGATCTAATTCTATGTGGTATTTATCGAGATATTCGAACAGCTCTTCAGTTCCTAATACTTTGGCAATGCGAACTAACTGGTCATAATTATCGTGTCCATGAAAAAAAGGCTCCTTCCTAAAGATCATGGACGCCAGCATACAACCCAAAGACCACATGTCCAAAGAGTAGTCATACATTTGGTAATCTACAAGGAGTTCTGGGCCTTTGAAATACCTGGACGCAACTCGAACATTATATTCTTGCCCAGGATGATAGAATTCAGCTAGACCCCAATCAATTAAACGTAGTTTTCTATTTTCATGATCGATCATGACATTGTGGGGTTTAACGTCCCTGTGCATGATGCCCATACTGTGACAATAATCCAATGCCTTGAGCAGTTCATATAAATAATACCTTATATCAAAATCTGTGAGGGTTTGGTATAGTTGCTTAAAATCAATATTATTAACGTGTTCAAATATTAATGCAGGTGTCCTAGATACTGGATCTTTAACAACTGCTTCTAATGTTATTATATTTGTACCACCCCTAAGGTTTTCTAATATTTTTATTTCTCTTTTGATTTTCTTCTTCTTTACAGGCTAAAAAAAACATAAGCCATTGTTAGCACAAGAAAAGTAGGTACAGCACCCACCCAAATATTTAATAATTCAATTTTACATTAGAACAAAGCCCCTACTTTAGAAAAATAAATTATTGTGGAGATCGCGAAAAACACCTACTTATCATTTTTATAAAAGCAAAATAAAAAAAAAATAGCTTTGTACTTTACCATATTAAGTATATAAAATTAACCACTTTTAAAAAATATATGTAATCTTTTTTTATCTTAGTTTTTGACTGCCTACTAGTTGTGTAATGTACACAAAAATACAAAATAGATATTTACTAAAAATTCTAATCCTTTTAAAAAGAATAGTACTTTAAAAATTGCAGCAAATAGCTTATTCCTCCTCAAGGGCATAGTAAGAAAACACAATTATTCTTATCTTTAATTGAAGACATTTATACCCCCTACAATAATAAACATATTACTCGAATACAAAACAATTTAGTTATAAGAGTTATAAAGGCATTTAAGCAATACCTAAATGAGGATATAAATCTAAACTGAAAAATTAAACATTATTATATAGAAAAACCGATCCTTTCCATATGTACATTTTTTTTAGGTTAAGATGTAATTTGTATACTAACTTTATAAAGCCACTTTCAATATGAACAAATATGAGAAATAACTGAATTTGTTGACAACTTTAGAAAGAAGACACTGCCTGCCATCTATTATTTGGTGTTGGTGGTGAAATTCAATCTGTATCAATTCTTCTTGTGGCCCAATCATCTACCCTCTCCCTTGGAAACGACTTAAACGTATTTTTTAACATTTTGTACCTGCCTCGGATATTAACTTACCTTTAATATTTTAACTACACATTTTTCATTGTTTATTACATTAATAGCTTCAAAAACTTCACTATATTTTCCCCTACCAAGCTTACGCACTAATTGGTAGTCATCTTGTTGTCCCCAATCAACAACATAACTTTCATAGTCCCAATATTCACGAGGTTTGTGAGAATTTACATCAGCATAAACTCTTGCTCGACTAGGTACGGCCATACTATTATAATTTACTTGATTAGTAACAAATTGTTTAACATAAGGGCTTGTACCACCAACTGAAAAACAAAGAAGAATAAACTTAAATAAAGTCAATAAAATATATTGATTGTTAATCTAAGTTGGGTCATTTCATTTCACAATAAACATTTAAAGATCAGCCCTAACTGAGAAACAGGTTGTAAAACAAAAGAATAATTTTGGTCACACATGGCAACATAAAATAACACCATCATGCTCTATAACTAGGTGCAGTCTCTGTACAGAGTCTGTACCACCTACATATCTCATATTATGTACATGTTTTGATAAAAAAAATTTGTAGGTGCCACAATAATAAATACATAAATAAATAAATATGATAGAAGATAAATATATTTTACATAATTTTTGTAGTCTAGGTAGCTAGCTAAATGGAATCCATACATATTTTCAGAAAACCATAAACAATGACTCACTTGTCACTTAGTACCCCCCTTGCTTGATTAATAAAAATATTGGTAATTTAATTTCTTGTCTACTTACTTACCAATATGTTAAGGGCCAAGGTACTTAACAGTTTTTCTAATTTAAACAAGTCAATGTAACCAAAATTAATACTAAAGTATGCCTAAACCAAAACCATCAAAAAATGTTAGTAGGTAGGTAGATTAATTTAAATTGTCTTCAACTTTAGAGTTTCAGGAATGATTTTCTGTAGATAGTAAGGCAAAAACCGAGCAAAAAGGTGATTTGTTCAGGAATAAATATTTTGATGAGGTGGAACTAGATTTTAAAACCAATTTGACACAGTCTAGTGTTCTAGATATTTTCATCTACAAATGCTTGAGGTTGATAGTAATAGGTTATAAGATAAGTAAAATCTGAGGTTAGATTGGCAAAGTATATCACAATTTCCCTCATTCATAAAAAAAGAGTCATGTTTCATTTCCTGTATCACACCAATTTGTGAATTTTTTATTAAAAACTTTTGTTGTTCAAAAATGGGCAAAAAAAAAAATTGGTCAAAAATGCAGCCATTTTATGATATTCGGTGAAAACAAAGGGGTAAACCACTACCAAGATTTAGCACAATAAAATACCACTTTTAAAAGAAAAATATATACATCTACTTAACTTCTAAACATCATTCAAAAATACATTAGTCACATACACAATAAAAACCCCCAGTGGTTCACCCATCGGTTAAAGTTTTTGGAAAAAACATATAGGTACCCCTCGAACCCCATGAAAGTAATCTGTTTAACGTAAAATATCTCAAAAAGGTGATCTGTTCCTGTCCCTAAATAAACTATAATTTTTGGCTTGGTGTTTATCAGTTAAATTTCGAGATGCAATGCCTTATGAATGAGCAAAAAGTTAGTTATGAAAGCAGATGTACCCAACTCAGACTACCCTTTAAGGCCAGATAAAGCTGCATATTATTTATAGTTAGGCAAAAACAAATGAGTTTGGCAGTGCCCTAGACAATTAACAAATCATAGTATGACAGTGCAAGCAAGTACAATCATCTTAAATAATTGTGTTAGTTAAACAAATCTAGGTAAGTACCTATAATAAATGTAAAAAAAAAATTCTAGTGTTCTTACAGTGAATTTTTTAAACATGGACTCAAGAATGATGTATGTGAGGTAGGTACAACTAGCAAAATCTAGGTCTAGTTACCTTGTTTAAAACACAGTTTTGCTAATCTAGTACATTTAATCAGCATAACTACATTACAGATCCTTCAAATTTGTGATTTTCGTATAGTCAAAAGTCTGGTATAGGTAGGCACAGATACACGCCATTCCCCACATACTAGACGTTGAAAAGATAGCCTACACTTAAAAACTTCCTACCTAGTTCATTCTGCTGATAATTTTTGACAGGAATTTTCGTTATATATAACACATAGCAATTTTATAGAACTTCTGAAGAACTGTAAATGTGGAACTGAAGACTCAGCCGGCTTCTCTCTAACAAGTCAGAAAAGAACCAAGATGGAAGAAAGTTCCATACCGCCCGAGTAGACTATTCAAAGCGATTCGTAAGCCACTTATTCCAGTATAAGCTGTACCCCTCTAAAACTACATTGCACATTCAGTGTTGCCAGCTTTAAGTAATCATCCTAATGTATAGCGAAAACATACATAAACAGAATTCAATATTGTGAAATTGCCGATCATCGATTATTTGTCATGATAACTTTGTGTTTGGTAAAACTAATTATTACTTACCTGTCATTCTTTTAAAATATTACTCTTCTGAATATTTCTTGGGTCTACGTATACAAATATTATTTAAGATATCGATTAAA
The DNA here is from genome assembly GCA_963969555.1 of Polydrusus pterygomalis. Taxonomy (NCBI): domain Eukaryota; kingdom Metazoa; phylum Arthropoda; class Insecta; order Coleoptera; family Curculionidae; genus Polydrusus; species Polydrusus pterygomalis. The sequence continues at coordinate 33,615,397 of OZ018384.1, read as the reverse complement.
ATTCAAATTTAAAGCGTTCACTACATTGTTTCTATCACCTAAAATAGAACCGGCATGGGACTAAATTAAAATTTTGCACAACTTGGATTTGCTTATCTGCTGAAAACTTGGCAACATCGATAATAATACAGAGGCGTACAGGTAACCTAACAACAACACGTGCCAACTATTATATGCATATTCTATAAAATAATACAGTTAAAAAACGTGCACAAAAATTTATGTTGAACTACAATTTTCTTTCTACTCACTATGTGTCCTAATAACTAATAAAAGGGTGGTAAAAACATTACTCGTGGCACACCACTGATGACAGTTTTGAAGAAGAAAATTATTTTGCACCCACAAACGTCAACGATATTTAGTTGGAATTCGGTTCGGATTTGCGAAATCGAAATACCACGAATACCTACTTGCTTCTGTCAATTTCGACACGCTGATGCTGGTCCCACAGAAAAAAAGGGTTCAAGATGGTAGGTACTTTCCTTTTGCCTCTTTTAAATAGCATAGCAATATAAAAATTGTTGGCTTAGCTAAGTTTAACGAAAGCCTCTCGAACAAGATCGTAAAGTAGTAGTAGTATGAGAAATATAGAGGAGCATACTTAACCGCAGCAAGAGGGTAGGAAAGTGTCGTTGCTGACCTAAGTAAAATTTTTAAAAAGAACGCTTAACAACATACAGCACATATTAGGCGAGTTCCTTTAAAATAGCAAAGCATAGCTAAGTGCGAAGTTCCGCGTTCCTTTTAAAAATTTAATTTAGCACGTACAGCAAAGATTTTTTCCTCCCTCCTTGCCACGGACTATACGTTCGCGAAGTGTTTCTTTAACAAACAGCAAAGATTTTTACTTTGCTTTGCTGTTTGAAAAAAGCAAATGAAATGTACCTATTATGATTGCTTTATAGCGGCTGCTGGGGTTGAGGTCTGGGTGAAACGTAGAGGCGATTTTGGAGCTACGACATCAATTTAAAAAGTGTACGGCGAGTTTTGTCACATGTTTCCCGATTTATTAGCAGATCACCAAAAATTTTAAAATATTTTAGAATGTCTGTGTGCCAAGTTTTACGAGCTTGTGGATATGTTACCTCTTAGAAAACAAAATACTAATTATAATATATGTCTTTAGGGTCTACATATAAACCCGAATGTTTTCTATCAACACCTCATCCGCCATTACTTAATGATCTCCTCCGCTTGCGTCTCAATACTAAAAATATTCGCAGGTATTCGGACCTTTCAGCAATTTTTGCCCTACCAAGAATATTGCGATTTGGCCAGGTTGAGCGGTGCCGCGCTAAGTGGACGGTGCCGATTCAGTGGGCGGATCTTTATATAATTATTGCATGTATATCAAATCTTAATTTTATCTTTCGGAAAACGGGCCGCGCCGATTTCAGTAGTGGGCGGGTTTGTATCTTCACTTCTTTTTGGCGCAGGCAGGGGGTTAGTTAGATAGATAGCACAACAAATGATTGTTAAACTTTTCTCGCTCCCGGGCAACAGAGGAGCATTGGACAACAGAACGTTGCCTCGGATTTGTAGCACCTAGGAATGAGAAAGAGGAATGTATATACATTTGTATTAAGTAGATATCGTTTTAACCATTATCTTTATATATTTTCTACTATTATATTGTACTTAGGCATTTATTAAAATTTATTTTTAATAATTTTTTTTAGTGTGGTTTTATGCAATGATCTACTAAAAATCATTGAGTTTTAGTGTACCTAATATTCACTAGGACAGTCTAGATGTTTCGTGGAGTTTGTACATTGCAATTTCGCAATTATTTATTTGTACATTTGGGGGTTTTATTTATTTATTTATTTATTTAATCTCTTACAAACACAAAAAGTATTAACAAGTGCTTAAAACTATAGGGACTCGAAGACTAAAGAACATTTCAACATTAGAGCAATACTATATCTAATATTTAGATCAGACTGTAGATGTGTTATCTAAGGAAATAATACTTAATTTCTGTGGCGTTTGACTTAAATAAATCGATATTAGCCCTATCAATTAATCGATTACATTGCTCTAACATAATGGTTAAGTGGTGAACAATCCATTGGATCCGTATAAAACAACCTCATACTTCTAATTCTTAAATTAATTTTAGGTAGGTATACCAATATATTTTTATATTGTTAATTAAACACAAATCTTTGTAATTAAGATTATTAATGATAGAGAATACAAATAATACAGGGATCTTCTACTTTCTAAAGTTACAAAATTAAAAAAAATCAAGCATACTTCTATACGATATACATATTATGGATATTCATTATTTTCCTACCATACAAATAACGCAGTATAAAAGTCTTTATTATTATTATTATTATTATTATTATTATTATTATTATTATTATTATTATTATTATTATTATTATTATTATTATTATTATTATTATTATTATTATTATTATTATTATTATTATTATTATTATTATTATTATTATTATTATTATTATGAATCAATTAGGCTGCAATTTTTAAAAACGGGGGTAATCAACCAATGACCACAAGAATAGGTACGCTGTTAAATTTACACCCGTGGGGACTCGGATCCAGTCCCCACGAGCGTAATTATGACTGATGTGTAAGTAAGTATGACATGATTGGTCGATTAGGCCGCCGCGGGTGATCAACCATTCACTTCTTAAATATTAGATACGGTTTCACGCTTATACCCGACAAAAATGGTCGTAAATTTGACAGCGTAAGCGTGATACCGTACTATTTTTTAGGATGTAAGCGGTTGATTACCGCTATTATTTAAAATGTCAATCGAATCGATCAATCACGTTACGCTTACGTTGTCACATTTACGCCCGTGGGGAATCGGTCTCACAGTCTCACGGTACGCAGTCTTTAGACCACTTAAAAAATTTACCCAATATACGCCCTTGGGAAATCGGTCATATGTTCGGTTGGCCGCCTGACTGATTTTGGCTAGCCATTCGTCAATGGCATCAACATTATGGTGTCCCCGTAAAAATGGTTAAGGGAACTATGGAATTATCTCATAGCCAAAATTTTTTTTTACACTCGGTCGGCACTAGTTTTCCAATGAGGAATGCTGGATGCTTTGAGACCGAGTCTCCACTGGCGTAAATTTGACGTTATTGGTGGATTAAGTCGACATTTGAAAAATGTCGGCTAATCAACTAATCACCTCTTACAGCAGTATGCAGCACCCGTCCTTAATCCAGATCATTTTTTAATCCCGTTTTAAATGATTTTTGGGTATGTTGTACCACGGTAAAAATGAATTTAATCTAGATTAGAGTTGATCCTATAACCTTGCATACCGCTGTTTTAATGGGTGCGCTGTAATACTTTTGCCCGTGGGGACGCGGTCTGCCACTTAGAAGAGTGCAAATGGAAATCCTCTGGTAAACCCGTAAACCGTTTTCTTTTCTGTGCTCTGGTGCACCCCCTGCACGATGGATGGAATACGCTACGACGTTTGTTTTGAGCTTTGACAGTAAAAACAAACCAAACATCCCCCAATAATCATAATCCTAAATGTTCCCATCCCAATTTGACACACAAGTAGTGTCTAGGAATAGAAATAACAATTATTAATTGTTTGAAAAAACTTAAAAATCTATTAAAATTGGAAATAAAGTAGTAACCGAAAGCAATATATAATGTCAGACTCCGAGGACGACTACATGTCTTTTAAAGTATTGGTCGACTGGTAAGAATTCCAAACTGCGTCTTTGCAGGTATATTTCTCATTATATTTTTTTAGCCCCGATGATGTACGTCCCAGCCTCTTAGTTAACAGAGAAAAACGTAAACACGAGATATTTAAAAACAAGCTAGAGCCAGCCAATAAACGTCAAAAGACACTTATTGAACTAGAAAGAGAAAACAGAGAAAAGGGTCTCAATACTGCCATAGCTACTGATAATAAAGGGTTTCGAATGTTAGAAAAAATGGGATTTAAGTCTGGCGAGAGTTTGGGTAAATCAAGAAGTGGCATAAAGGAGCCAATTGATATAGTCCTTAGACAAGGAACTTCGGGTGTTGGCAGGGAATCTCATATAAAAGATGTGTTTTCTAAAAAACACCAGCAAAAGATTAAAAATCTTAAACACTATGAAACGCAATTTCGGCTTGCCAATAAAGAAAGAAAAAATTTGTCTCAAATAAGGAAGGATTTCTTTAAAGCTCAAAAAGTTTGTGAAGAACTAGATTTTAGAAGTGTAAGTATTACTTAGCATTACCTACTTATATTTACTATTAGAATAGGTTCCTGTGACAAAATTTAATGTTTTAATTTTCTTTAACAAGTCACACCATGTAAGATAACCCACAGAAGATGTAAGATTATAGGTAACATCAAAATTGATGATTTTTCAGAAATTATGTTCTTATAGGTACCTAAGTATTTATTTTGAGGACATAACAAATCTGAAAAAGATTTTTGCCAGAAACACTATTCTTTATTTTGTCATTTTTCTTAGGTGCTAGGTGAGGGGTAGGTATGTCATGGTGACAAAATATCCGACTTCCTTGACTGGAATAAAGCAATATTTTAAACTTCTTCCACAATAACAAATTTTAAAAACTTACACATGGTTGGCTTTTCAATTAAAATATTTTTCTTAAATTAATTCCTTCATATTATTATTATTATTATTATTATTATTATTATTATTATGGTATTTAGGAGGTTGATTGTTCATTTGTCTTTTACTCAGTCTTTTATAGCCTAGGTACTATGCAAAATAATTTTATTGTGTTGGTGGAACCTAAGCTTATAAAGTCAATATTTATAACAGATTGTTTACCTTGATTTGTAATTTGAAATGATTTCCCACAAGAACAGTTCTTCAAAAGACATTTATTTACTAAGGGTTTTTCCCACATACTAGCATTAAGCCAGCCATAGAATGTTTATGACTTTAGGGCTAAAGGACTTTGGTCAATGGCATATTGAAAAATCTGTTGACAAACTGACTGACTGTTGGCAAATTCTACTTTGTACATACATATTATAGTTTAGTTACTTATATAGTATAGGCATATTGACAAGGCAGATAGGCTTCATTTTGTATTATGCCTGAGATAGGTTACTTTACTTACTTTTACTATGATGCAGTGCCTTTAGAGTTAAATCAGATGCAAGATTCGGGACTGTACTAACAAGTTCTTATTTGAAAAGGAATATTACCCCATAAATGCCTAACTAAATGATTTCTAAAGTTACGATCAAACATCAATTATTTTTTCTACTCGTTTGTGTCACTGCCATCTGTCCATAACACTGTAGTGTCCCAGAACGGTGTTTTTGAACTACCACTCATATGTGTGGATGATATGCATGCTTATATTTATTTGCAGGTATTCTGTACTTATCTATTATAATGTATTTTATTTAATTTATATTTACCTAACCTAAGGCTTGACGTCGTCAATATTCAACCTCTTTTTGAATTTTTATGACAATAAACGTATTATTGATATTTTTCTTAATACCTGGCATAACATTTGTAATTTATAACACTTAACGACATATTTATTCTTTTTTATTAGAATATTAAAGATCCTGTCGAAGATTTCTTTTGGACCAAAGAAACTATTAAGAAACGTAGAAAGATTGACAAAGAATGCTTAGATGACACTGACAGTAGTGATGAGGACGACGAATTTGAACAGTATATTACGGAAGAAAATTTATTTGCAATAATAGACTATATTAGAAGTAAACATCTGTATTGTCTCTATTGTGTAATAACAGGAATAGATATGGAAGATTTAAAAGAAAATTGTCCTGGACCATACCGAATGGATCATGATGATGAAATGGACTAATTTTTATTGATGTAAAACTTTGATCAAATTCCATTGTTATTTATTTTTCAGTTGTAAATGTTTTCCGTTTGTGTTATAAATAAATTTTTGTGAAACTTTGAGATTTTTTATTAAATATCTTATGTAGGTTATTAACTACACGTTATAAATTTAGCTCAAAAATACTTCTAATTCTTGGTGCTGGTATTTTCAACTTAGGATTAGACAATTTTATAATCATTAACTTCAATCAATGTTTTGACTGTTATAGGTGAAACAAACACCTGTGTGTTAATCAAGAATGAAAGTACCAGCCCTTAGTCTCCTGTAGTCAGTGATCAGCATATACATACTTAGGACACTTACGTAGTGTAGGAGTAGGTACCAGTCATACCACCGAAATAAGGACATATATACACCTTGGTATGCACACAAAAAACGTCAGATTTATTACTTTATAATATCCAGTAGGTACCTAACACGAAATATTTAAATAGTCTACTTGAAAAACGTTTACAAATCCTATAGCTTTTTGTCATCTATTAAATATTACTGAAAAATGTAAGTAGGCACTAGAGATTGAATTTTTCTAATGATTGACTAAAATCCATTAAAGCAATTATGACATTCTTTCTATGTATCTAAATACAATTTTACTTTAGTGTTACTGTCAAAAGTAGCATTTTATAACATCACATCTGAAAATAAGAAGGAAAAGTAATATGTATACTAATTAAGGAATATTACTAGGAAGTCTATATGGTACTAGGCATATAAACAAAAAATCTGTTAATTTTGTGGTTTAAGAATACCCAAGAGATGAAAACTCCTAGTAAGAGATTTAAGACAATTATTGATAAACATCAGCGAGTCTCAAGGAGGAGCTTTTGTGAGCACAAAATTTTTGTAAAGCAGTTTGCATAATACCCTATTTAACTTCTCTATGTTTACAGTACTTTAGCTCTGCCTGGGTCTTTTAAACACCAACAGGGGAACTTTGTTTACTTAGGTACTATTTTTTGCAATAAAACCATTATTTATATCAAAAATTTAATCAACAGTTATGTTATAAATTATGGAGCAATGAAATGAAATACAAATGAAATAAAAAAACATTAAATTAAACAAAAAATAAATTAATGTGAACCAGTTGACAACAGAGCTAATAGTCCACCGGCTACTCCAATAGACAAGGTGTAGTTAACCGGTGGTGATAAGGAACGAAGAAAGTAACAGCTTGCTATAATAATTATGGTTAGAAAAAGTGCATTGTTGTGGAAGATCGAGTAAGTGGTAGCTTCAAAATCAGCAACTTCATTTTTCTGCCACAGAATTCTTTCATCTTTCTCCTTCTTGCTCATTTTTTTGTCATCGGCAAGTTTTTTAAGTATATCTCTGGTAACAGCTTCTTCCCTTTTAATAGCAATTTTGTGCTTGAGTGAGAATTTAGTGTTTCTGTAGGCAATTGAGAGAAGGTATGTGGAGACAGCAGTTACAACAGCAAACAAAATTAGGGATGAATAAATGTCCATCATGTGGATTCTCCAAAAAAGCCAGATTGGAACCGCAGATACAATAAATGCATTACCATAAAATAATGCTGAAGATTTTGTGGATACATTCCTGCTAAAGTCTTGCAGCAGAAGTTCTTCCTCCTTGGTAAAACCTTTAACTTGTTGTTTGGACATTATTTTAACTTATATTCACTTCACTACAACTTCTGCTACGTATTGGTATCAAATAATTGAATACTAAACCTCCTTTACACGATTACTAGCTTTCTACTTTAAAATTTGTGTCCACGTCCGCAAAGAGAACCAACAAATTTATCCAACACCGCATAAACACACGGCTCAATTTCTACAGAGTTGTCAGATTTTTTTTTAGACTGACTAATTAATAAAAATTAAACTCTCTTTCTGCTCATGTACTTCACTATCATAGTTCTTGCTTGTGTTTTTTCATTAAGTTTTACGAAAACATATATTTTCAATGAACTGAACTGATTCAGTTGCTTACGTTGTTTTATTAATTATTTTATTCTCTGATTTTAAGCAATAATATATTATAAAATAAGTTTGACAACAGTGAATCGACCACGTTGGATGTTTAGTCATATATTTAAATATACGGTTTTCAGTCGGCGAATCCTATATATCAGAAACCCGGGCAGCATGCTCACCCGGCTATTCCTTTTAAACTAATCATTAGAGGTGGGAGGTGGGTAACTATTTGAAATGAAATTATTTCAAATGGCTATGCAAAATAGAAAATGGCATTTCTATTTTCTATCTTAAATACTTTCGAAAAAAGTATTTTCTATTTTATATTTGAAATAGAATAAATGAACAATTTTCTATTTAAAATAGTTATAGGTAATAGGTAAAACTTAGTTCATATAGATGCGAATCACGAATTGCGAATAATGCTCTGATTGGTCAATTTCGTACACCCGATTTTACCTGATTAACGAACGAGATTCGCCGTCTCTAACGATTGTCAGCTGACAAATGATTGACATTCGACAATTGAATTGTGGTTATGATGACGTTGTGAGAAATTGTCAAATTGCGAGGGAAAAATTCCGTAGAGGCAAGAAACAACTTAAATCTTTATTGTGGAGTTCTGTGACTGAAATTAAATTAAAAAAATCGTCCGCCCAAGCCTATTATTGATAATTAAAGCTAACAATGTTTTTAGAAACATAGAACCTTCGGTTAGAGTTGCCAATCCTTCCGATTCAGGCGGGAGGCTCCCGATTTTTCAATAAATCTTCCGCCTCCCGCTTTTCCTTTTTTTTATACTTCTAGCTCAGAAAATCTACTAGTCAGAAAAATAATTAAATGTCTATCTGAAAAAATAGACTTTAAACTAGTGTTGCAAAACAAAATCCTACTTATTAAGTCATGAAACAAAAAATATTTACCAATTTTAAACAACAAATATTTTTATGATATGGCGAAAGCGCAAAAATTATATCGGCCCCTCCCGCTTTTTGTTTTCTGAAATCTGGCAACCCTACCTTCGGTGTTACATTACATCAATAAAGAGAAAGCATTTTCCATAGAAACTTATTTAAAATACCTATTTTCCATTTTATATTTTAAATGAAAATTTAAAAACCGTTTTCTATTTCTTATCTTAAATGGCTTTTGAGGCATCTATTTTGTATTTTCATTTTAAATGCATTTTTAAAATCATTTTACCCACCTCTGCTAATCATTCCTAGAAAAGTTATAGGTATGGTGTGCATATTCATCTGAGTACACGCCTTGATCCATATAAAGTTACCACGGCAGAGAAAAAATAAATCTAAAACAGCTTTATGATAGCTTGGATATATATATTTACAGCGGTATGCTAAGGTTGTAGGATCACCATTAATCTAGTGAAAATTTATTTTTGTAATTTTATTGATCTGCTTCATAGACAATTTACCTTATCTGATTACAAAAGACAAGTTATTTTTCGACGGTGCATAACATAAACCGAATATAGTCAGGATCAACCATGTAATCTCGATTTAACCGGTATACGGTGCATCTGGGTGTTATTTAACTCAAACAATAATCCCAATTTTCAAATAGAAGTATAATAAGCCCTTTTTTTCTGTGATATTAGATACAACAGGATAGGGCCGATAGGGGAGTGGTTTATTGACACCTTGGAGGCTTTCTTGGCCCATGCTTTTGGTATTCGTTGCTTTAAAGAAATTTTTGGGTGGGTGCCAGAGACAAATTAAGTTGCCTCCATGGTGGGTGGATAAAGCGATTCTTAAGACAAGACAAAACTCCGTTGAGAAATTTTTATGCATTTTGATCCTTTCAAAATCTTCCCCCTTGACGCGGTGCACCCTCGCGGTGCCCCACAGGGTGTACCAAACACCTAAGGCAATTACTCAAATATTTAGTTACATCGGTGGAATTAAAAACTCGTCTTGAGTAGCCACTAAACTCACTTTTTAAAATAGTCAGTTTACGACGTTTACGTAAAACGCGTAGAGAACAAGCTTTGAATATAGTTCTATATTCAAAGAGAACAAGTAAATTAGGGAATAATTTCATTCGTCCCAAGATTTAAATAAAGTGTATCGTAGTATGTATCGTCAGAGAATAGTAGTTGGATATTCTCTGGTATCGTGTTCAAACAACAAATTACAATTACCGAAACAGAAACCTGCAGTGCTTAGTTCACTCGGTTCACTGCACTAAAAGTAGGAAACTGTAATGGGTGCTGTTTGTTCGTGCGGATGGTTGAAAAATATGTTGAGTGCACCGGGTTGTGCTGAACCAAGGAGAACCGTCTTCAATCTGTCAAATGATTGACATCGACAGAAGAAAATTAGAAAAAAAAAATCAGTGCAACGGGTAGCGAGCCGCTAAGAGCAGGCAGGGTACGGTACGAGGTCGTTTTTTGGTTGACAGTCTGCGAGTTGGGGGGACGGGAATTTTAGTTGACCTGGCTAAAATATCTTTTTTGGGCCCCCTAATCAAGGGGTGAAGCCAGTATCAACACTGATAGTGGTGGCAATCAGTGTTGGTGTGTGGTGATAGTGACGTTAGTGTCTGTGGAAACTCTGGGACACCTCGGGTGAATATGGCACGAAATCAAGATGAGGCCAAACAAGTCGTGCGGGTCGATCAGGATTCTGAGACTGATTTACAAGCTTTATTTGACAGTGTGCTTAAACCAGACTCTAAAAGGCCTTTACAAGTACCATGGAGTATGAGAAAGTTACCCGATTCATTTTTTACCCCGCCGTCAACAGGTTCCAAGTCTATAAATCATTCTCGCGAAAATTCCGTTGATTCGGCCTTTGACGTCTCCGGATCCGTGAATTCTGTGCCTTTGCAAACGGCCCATCATCGGGCGCATAGTTCTCCCGCGTCTCTACAACAGACCTATGCCGTGGGGCAACAACAGCCCCCAGCTCATCACCACATAAAACAGCGATCGTACGATGTCGCAAGTAAGACGGAAGACAACACTCCCCTGCCGCCCGGCTGGGAACAGGCACGCACTCCAGAAGGACAAGTGTATTATTTAGAGTGAGTACCTGTACCTGTTGACGACAGGTTTTCCTGGGTCAGATTGTTATGCCACAGGACCGGACTGGGTGATTGTGTCAATAATGCCCTTTATTGAGAATATATAAACATTAGCTCTCTAATAGTTCATGTGCCTTTATTTTTATAATCAAATATAATTTAAAATGTTGATAATTAGACATAAGAAAACAATGTAACTGACAACAAATATAGTGAGTTATGAAAAATAATTTTCTTTTTTTACAAACCATAATCATCCAGAAACGTTCTTGGCATAAGTAATTTGATCTGTCCATATCTATCTATAAATTAAGTGATTGAGGACCTGGCTGACCACAGAAGTTTTGAGACAAACCCTTGGTCTGTCCAGTTAGTTACCTATTTACTATTTCCCATAAGTAGTCCTTATTGATAAGAGAATGTGCAAAAGTGTAAACTCGAAGAAATTGTTGAGCTTCTCAGGGTAAATCACTGACATTTTTTTGTAAATGTGGAAAAATGGAATTGGTAGGTACATCAATTTTATTTAGGAACTTGTGCACCATAGTTTCAGAGGTACCGGCCTACTATGGGAAATTTATGGAATTTTTCTAATAAAATCAAAACCTTGATTAAAACATTAAAATAAGTAGGTAAGTACCTACATACTTTAACAAGTTTGCAAAATCTACCAGATTGGTCAGATTCATAAATATTAGAAGGTTTATATTAAAGGGTCTCATTTATTTTAAGATTAATTCTTTTACTGGTACCCCCTTGCTAGTTGGATGGCAAACATAAACAACTATTTTACTATAATACTTCTTATGCTGTACCTACTTGTATTATTAATTTTTTTATATTGACAGCATAAAGCTGCCTTCTCTATGATAGGTGCAGTCAAAAGTCCAAGTCAAATACAGGGTTATAATCCTAAGAACAGTTTCTCATTGACAAAGCATTGCTTGAAATTAAAAGTCTTAAATCAAATACAAGATTTTATTTTATATTTTATAAAGGGGAAGTGAATTTATTTTCTTCCATCTGGTATAGTACCTGATTTACAAGACAATTTACGTTTAATATTTAAACAGCTATCGAGGCAACTAAGTATTAATAAATTTACTTCAATTGGCACATAATATGTAGGTAGGTACCTAGGTATGTAGGTAATTCTCATACAAATACATTACTTAGTACTTAAGTACTTATATTCTAATGTTTAAAATTTTATCAAATTAATTTTTTATTGAAACCTATAGATTTCTGGATAAATCTTGTATCAAAATGTTAATTAAAAATTATTTTATGACCACCGAAAATATGAAGCTGTGGTTGAGAATATCGGTTCATGTTAAGGACACCTCAAAACAAAACAAAATTTATTATGCTTGTTCCTTTGTAATTTTTCAATAATTAAGTAGGTACCCTTTGTTTAAATTAGAGGCTATTTTTTGTTTCTGTTCAACAATTAATAATCACCTACCTACCGAGTTATTTACTCTCAGACTGTTTTAAATGCAATAATTATAATAGGTAGGTACCTACCAGTTTAAATTTTTATATAATTAATACATAACCAAGAGTTTGTATTATCTTAATAGGCTATAGAAACACGCTTATAATGTGCAATACCTAGTCGGGCCTACATTGCAACTTTCTATAGGTAGGTAGGTACCTATAAAGGAAATTTTCATGCTATATTGAATTTACGATTTTTAGAAGTGGAGCCTTTGCTAGGTATATTAAATTGTTTAAATCGTAATTTGTGAATTCTATGGAATTAAATTGAATTGAAAAAGCAGGGCCGTAACTAGGATTTTATTTCGGGGGGGTGGGTGTTAAGTTTCTTGGCGATCTATGGAAAGGGAAAAAAGCGAGGGGTAAACCACCTCCCAAAATTGGTACACTGATTTCCTATTTGCGAAAATACTTCTGGTATTTCTATGGTAATTCCAAGTATTTCCATGTGTTCCCAAAATTTGGTAATACTTGGAATTACCATAGAAATACCAGAAGTATTTTCGCAAATAGGAAATTAGTGTACAAATATTCTATTATAGGTATTTCTAGATATTTCAAAATATTTCCTTATATTTCTAGGTATTCCCAAATATTTCCTTGTATTTCTAGGTATTCCTAGGTATTACCAAGTATTCCTTGTATTCGGACTTATTCTATAAACCGCTCGCAAAATCGCCGAAAATATTAAACGTCAATATTATTTTGAAAACTTAATCTTGGCACCGTTTTTGCTACACAAAAAAATATAACTTAGAACAACCTGCTGAACGCGCATACCACATATAACAAACCGTCCCAGGTCTGATCCCCACTCCTCATATTCCCAAGTATTTCCATATGTATTTCCAAGTATTTCCTCATGTATTCCCATACATTTCCAAGTACTCCCATATATTTCCATGTTTTTACAAATATTCCCTTGTATTTCCAAGTATTCCCAGATATTTCCATGGATTTCCTTTAATTTGTACACTGATTTCCAGGGGTGGTTTACCCCTCGGAAAAAAGGCAGGCGGATGCAAAAAAATCTTTTTCATTTTCACTCAGGTTCCCGTCTTTATTTCAAAATGAAATAACAGACCCTCAAACAGACCCTTAGCTTATTGAACGACTAAAGCACAAAAAAGTCAAAAAATAAAATAAATTTTGTAGGTCTAATAATAATATGAGTTGTGTTTTTGTTAATTTTCGGGTGGAGTGCGCAGTTCCTGCACCGTTCGTCGCTATTTCGGGTTAGAGGGGGGGTTAAACCCTTCTAGGGTACAGTCCTGGTTAAGAGGACTTCGTACACAACTTAAAAACGAGATTTCTTTCACGGGTTTTTATCTATAAGCAAATAACACAGAATCTTGGTCCTTTTTTTGTCCTAATATGCAAGTAGATAGGGTCAACTGGGGGTAATGTGATACAGGATACAGTCAAAATAGTGGGGGTATTATGATACAGCTACTTTAAAAATACTTACAGTCATCAAATTAAAGTAAGAAAAATTGGTAAAGTAGAGAATTATATACTTAATTATAAGTCATATTCACTTTTACAAAAATGTAAAACGTTTAAAAAATAAAAAAATATTTCTACTTCAGCTACAATTTTTGCTTAGTAAACTTTTATTTTTTTAGTGATAACTTTTACTGCAGGCAAACTATCGATAATAATGTATGTGTTTATGGTTCCCGTCATATACCTAAGACCGACTTAGAGCTTTAATATAAAGCCTTGTTTGTTAAATTTGAGCAATGTTGAAGCAGGTATATTCAATGTTAAAGTGAAGGGGCTATTGTGATACAGCAACTGGGGCTTTTTTGAGACAACCACTGGGGCTCTTATGATACATTCTTTAGTTTCTTCTCTTTGTTGCAGGTGGTATAATGTTTTGTTCAGTATTTCGTTGTCTGTCTATGTTATTTTTGTTGGTATTTTATAATACTTAGACCTCGACTTAGACATTTAATTTTCGTTTGTGAGTTGTAGTTTGTTGCCTTTCAATGGAGCTAATATTTTTATTATATTATTATAAAACCCTTCATTTGTGCATTAAAATTTAATTACAACATTTGTACTTTTTTTTAACAATCCCACATCTAACAGTCACATTACCAATTATAATTTTATAAATATCAATCAGTAGCTTTAGTGAAAAAAAAACATGAAATTACTTTCCTGTATCTAACTTAAAACATACTTGAAAGATGGCTGTCAAAATTGCAGGATCAACTGATAAAGGACAATAGTGTATTATATTAGCCCCACATATTTTAAATCTATCTCCACTACAGAATTAAAGCGTTGTATCACAATAGCCCCTTGCTGTATCAACAATAGCCCCAAACGTGGGGCTATTTTGATACAGCATTTTGTTGTTTTTTTACGGTCAACTATTGTTTTTCTTGTATTTTCCCTCAAAACTGGGTAGAGAACCTCATTGCTTACAACTAGGAATTTTTGGAGATTTTTAAAACTAAAACTTATATTTTTTTTGTTAAAGTTTTAATTTTTGTATCATAATTGACCCTTGGTAGGCCCTATGTAGGTAGGACATATATTTTTAAATAATTTTTATTTCATTTAGCAACAATATAGTAAATTGATTTTTCGATATTCTGTAATCGATTCTAAACAACTTTTATCAAAAGAATTTTTCAAAAAAATAGCAGTTTTGTTCGTTTTTTATAAACCAAAATCTTAATTTTTAGTCTAATTCTAAGTCTAGTTAATAATCCATCTTAAGTTGCCCACTGATTGTCTCTCTTTATAACATCAGTGGCTGGCGAACGGTACTCTCGGAGTCGCGACACAGCTAGCGGAACAGCTAGAAAATAAAAAAAAAACATAGTAAGTGCTGCTAGCTACGGAATCCTCTTAGACAGATTTTTCCTCCGCATAGTTTCAAGGTTAAGTCAAAAAGTCGAAGTCAACTTTACAAATGCGTGTACATTTTACAATGCAGGCTTTTTTTTCGTTCAATTTCATTTTTATGTAAGTATGTAAGAAAAGGAAATTTCATGGGAATGTTT
This sequence comes from Polydrusus pterygomalis, assembly GCA_963969555.1. Classification (NCBI taxonomy): domain Eukaryota; kingdom Metazoa; phylum Arthropoda; class Insecta; order Coleoptera; family Curculionidae; genus Polydrusus; species Polydrusus pterygomalis. The sequence goes on along the minus strand of OZ018384.1, from coordinate 33,600,015 downwards.
TTATTTGTAATTTAAAATAACTTTGCATATAGTAGGTACTTACCCACTTATTTATTTACAATATAATATAGGTACCTATATAGACGCTATTATGCTGAGAAAAGCATTACTAATTACTATACGTGTGCAACCACGTAAACACTGTTCTGTAGTCAGACGTACTGGCTTAGGTATTGGTAAGTTTTTAATTTTTATTATTCACTCCTTCCCGCGCAGTTGTAATTGTAGAACCAAACGGTAATTTGTTCATGTGCATTATTTACGTTAGTATAGGTAGGTAGGTAGGTACTCAAAGGGAAGTAGGGTACCTAAAAAATAAAACAAAAATAATAGCATGTGACTAAATTTCATTTGATACACAGAGTGAGTCGGGAGAAATGGGCCAAACTCTCAGAGTGTAATCTATGCATCAAAATAATAAAAAAAAATCTCAAATGTTGTTATCCAATACTCACTTGTTTTCAAATTATAGCGTTAAATAAAATAAAAATATTGTTAAACCAAAATATGCAACATTAACATTGTTTTAAATAAATCATTGGTTTAGTAAATTTTCAAAAATACCGCCATTGACTTCCACACATTTCCTGCTTCGTTTACGAAGGGCGCGCGTGGCTCTTCTAATTGATTTGCGCCTTTCTTTAATATTGAGTGCAACATTTCTAATGCGTCTAATTAATGCATCCCTATAGCAACTTTTACTGTGTATACCTCATTTTTAACCAACCCCCATAAATTATAGTCCAACGGTGTGAGGTCTGGCGATCTATGAGGCCAACTAATAGGACCACCGTGACCAATCCAAACCTCTGGAAACTTTTGGTCCAAATATTGCTTGACCCGACGATCGAAATGGGCAGGCGCTCCGTCGTGTTAATAATACATTTGAATTCTGATGTTTAAAGAAATCTTCTCCAGTAGTCCTTGCAATTCATTTTGTTAAAAACTTAAGTAGTGATCCCCTGTAAGGCGATTTTCCAAAAGAAAAGGGCCAATTAAATGATTGTCGATCATGCCACACCACACGTTTACCGAAAACCTGTGTTTCGACTATTGCATGAGGATTTTCGTCCGACCATACATGGGAGTTTCGATTATTGTTGATGCCGTCACGGGTGAATGTAGCTTCGTCAGTAAAAAGTATGTGCAGTACAAGATGACGATTATTAATTATCCACTCACAAAATTGAATATGCTTGGCCTAGTCTCCAGGTTGAAGATTCTATACACGCTGTACATGGTACGGGTATAAGCCTTGCTCGTGAAGCGTATTATTGATCACTCTTTTTTGGAAACTTCCCAACTGAGTTCCAATTCTTCGTGAGCTGGTCGCTGTTTTCTATTTCTTCTAAATCTTATCGAATGGCTCGTTCGGATGTTAAATTAGCACTTGGAAGCGTTCCGGTCTCGCACAGTTTGTTGAAAACTCTTATAAAGGCCTTTCTGTTCTTGATGTGGAAATCGTTGACGATATTCTTCAGCAGTCGCTGTAGCATTCCCATTACACAAACCATAAATAAAAACCATATTGGCGTATTCGAGACGTGAATAAATGTATGGCATTTTGTAAAATTTAAGTGATATACAAAAGTTAACGGTGAATCAACGTTTTATACTGACACTAACAGGATAGTGACAGCACAATCAAACGCGGACAATAATACCATTTATTACAGGAAAGCTAAATTAATGCAATATTTTGTTTTTGCGTTATAATTTAAAAACAAATGGAGATTTGATAACAACATTTAAGTTTTTTCTTATTATTTTGGTTTCCAGAGGTTTGAATTGGTCGCGATCTCGGTCGCGATGGTCCTATTAGTTGGCCTCCTAGATCGCCAGACCTCACACCGTTGGACTATAATTTATGGGGTTGGTTAAAAAATGAGGTACTTATACAAAGTAAAAGAAGATACTAGGAATGCATTAATTAGACGCATTAGAAATGCTACACTCAATATTAAAGAAAGGCACGAATCAATTAGAAGAGCCCATAGAAAATTTACCTTTAGATAAGCAAACAATAATCACGGAAGTGGCAGTTTTATGGCCTCGCGCATGTAAACAAAGCTAGACACTATTGACCATGCGCACTGCAACATTATCGTTTGACGAATGGAAAAATAGACAGGTCCTGGCTTTAAAATTTAAATTCTTGCCAAAAAATTGGAATTTCTTCTCAATTTTTGATCAAGTTGGAAAAAAAGGTAGTGATTGCTGGCATTTTTAGTAGTAGCAAACCTATCAGATTTTAAGGATAGAAAATTGTTTTTACGGTTTTGTTTTTAAAATTTGTTTAAAAATGATTCGTCGTCGTGTTTTTACTTCGAAAAGGAAGAGAACAAGAACAGGTAAATTAAACTACGTCTTATAAAATCGAATATAAAAACAAACAAAACCAGCAAAATAATCAATCTACGGTGTTATCGCGTACCTAACCTCAATACATCACTACTCCATACTTACCGAAAATACGAAATACCAGGTATTTTACCCCTATTTGGGCATAATAAAATTATACAACGGCTGCTTCTAGTACTAGTCATTGTTTATATTCAAATCCCAGTCACTATAAAAGCACAAACACAATTCACTAAACTACACAAAAACTAGAAATCCGTAAATATTAAACACCCACAATCCACGATAGCTAAGAAAACTACAAGAAATCCACAGAGAAACTTTAAAACACAACAACAAAAATGACGGCCGAGCCGGTTCTGTAAAGTATCTTGAGCATGTCGATTTCTGTCGATAAAGTAGGACAGGCCGATAACACGAGGTTTGTGCGCATGCACGAAGGTGTCCCGAAGGAAGGCAGCTGACCGGCGAGTCATGCGCTCGGACGTATTTTTTCACCCATAAAACGTAACTTTTGTTTGCGCAGGAGATAAGCTGTACGTATCTAAAGGTAAATTGTCTATGGAAGAGCCACGCGCGCTCTTCGTAAACGAGACAGGAAATGTATGAAAGCCAATGACGGTATTTTTGAAAATTTACTAAACCAATGATTTATTTAAAACAATGTTAACGTCGCATATTTTGGTTTAATAATATTATTATTTTATTTAACGCTGTAATTTGAAAACAAATGAATATTGGATAACAACATTTGAGTTTGTTCTTATTATTTTGATGCATATATTACACCCTTAGAGTTTGGCCCATTCCTCCCGACTCCCCTATATAGGTACCTAGATTTAATAGGTTATACGGGGTATTACATGGGCTGCCGCAACAATGGAAATCGCAGGCAAAATTTAAGGTGGTTAAATATTGGCTCCATTGTTTATTTTAGACCCATGATTTATTTTTATTTATTAAGGGAATATTAACGCCAATTTGCGACTGCAATGAAAAATGCAAGGAAAAATAATAATTGTTGGTAGGTATCTAAATGCGAAAATGATCGTAAAAACCTCTTAACACGCAAGATTTTTGAGTTATGATTTTTTCAGCAACAGCATGCTGAAGTATTAGGTTCTAAATTACAATATTTAGGAACCGTACCCAGGAGCTATCCTCGTTTTTTACTGTGCAGGATAAAATGTGTGTTTGTGTTAATCCAAATAGTGTTATGGAAGAATTAGGATTTGCACATAACCCGGACGAATGGCGCTTATTTATAGATTCGTTTAAAATAAGTTTAAAAGCAGTTCTGTTTCATAATGACAACAAAAGACCCTCTATTCCTCTGGCACATGCAGTTGACATGAAGGAAACATACGAAAGTATGTCACTTATTCTAAACGCAATAAGCTATGATACAAGTGGCAAATATTATTACTAGGGCTTCAGGATGGATTTACCAAGTATTGCTGTTTTCTTTGTCTTTGGGATAGTAGAGCAACAGAGAGCCATTACCAAGTAAAAGAATGGCTTCCGAGATATAATATATTCCAGGTCAAGCTAACGTAAAAAAGATACCTCCCGTTAATCCCAAAAAAGTGCTGACACCTCCCTTAGGTACACATTAAACTGGGATCAATGAAAAATGTCGTTAAAGCATTAGATAAAAAAGGAGATGCATTAAAATATCTTAAATACATTTTTCCTAAACTAAGTGATGCTAAGCTTAAGGAAGGAATATTTGTTGGACCATAAGTTAAGAAAATACTAAGGGATCAACAATTTCAATCATTGTTTCGGAGTTTTTAGGATACAAAAAAGCAGAAAACTACGAAAAACTTATAGAAGAACTAATTGAAAGCTACTGCAAAACGGGATGTCGTATTTCTCTTAAAATACACTTCTTGTACTCCCATTTAAATTTTTTCCCAGAAAACTTGGGTGCGGTCAGTGAAGAACAAGGCGAAAGATTCCACCAAGACATACCTATACTTACTAACAATGGAGCAACGCTACCAAGCAAGGCAGATGGGAGCCAGCAATGATGGGGGGTTATTGTTGGTTTCTTATGAGAGAAAGCGATCAGGAATATAAACGAAACTCAGCATTTACAAAAAAGTTATGTACGAAAGATTTATGTACTATACTTAATTGTATGTTCATGTGTACCTATTTTTGTAAATAAATCCTGTTATCCTTAAAATATCTTGCTCTTGGTTTCATCTTATTTATAAATATTATACCGTGCGAACAAATATTATTTGCATTAAAGAGGGCCTTGCATCTATAAGGACGTAATGCTTAGCCGTAGAGCTTAATACCTGTTGCGTGTCAGTAACTACCTGAATTAACAATCAATCATTTATTCCGTCATCTTTGACTTTGACAGTCGTTACAAGTAATTTGATTCATCGCTAATTTTTCCAATTTCTTGAACAATTCACACAATGGGCTTTACGGAACAGCACAAAACATTCATGGTTAAAGCGTATTTTCAAAACGGGGTTAGAGTAAATGGTGAGTGGTAATACAATCCGGGTTTGTTCGATGAACGATTTTCACGAACATTTTCCTGGCGTTGCTTTTATTGCTGGGGATTTTTATCGTTGCCTGAAAAGAACCGTGCATGGCTGTGTTTAGGGAAACAGGTTCTATACAACACAAAAAAGGAGCAGGAAGACCATCTGTATAAGAACAGAATAACTTGTTGCAAACGTTCGTGAAATAATGCAAAATACGCCAACAAATTGTATATAAGACGCCTGTCCCAAGAAGTGGGAAGATCTTGACATGCAGGACTATTCTTAAGAAGCAGCTAAATTTATTTCCTTATAAAGTGCAAGTATTTTAAGAAATACAAGCCGCAGATTTTGAAAGACGCAGGAATTACTGCAGGAATTTATGCGGTGGTCAATTTCAGCAATTTATGGAATTATTTTTCTTTTTCTTTCTGTATATTCTTACTTTGTTAATTTTGTAAACAACAAAAATAAATTTGTATTTGTCTACTTATTTTATTACCTACTCATTAGTTTGGCATATCATGTCATAATATAAATTTGACAAAATTTTAACCTAGATTTGGTTACATATATCGTTCCCATATCATTGTGATCTAAACCAAGCCCTACGTTTTTTAATCCAAGCCCTCTTTGATGGAAATAATTTTTGCTCGCACGGTATAAAAATATTTGTATAAAATCTAAATAACTAAATAGGTATAGGTATTCTATAACTCAAAAATCTATACGTCGTGAAAAATTTTGGTTGTTGAATGCTCAAACAGGATGCTTTAAACTCCCTTCCCCTACAGTTATTGTAACATCAGTGGCAATTTTTTTTTGTATTTGTTGAATGTTGACTAGTCACTAGTCTAATTTGACGAATTAACTGGCGAAATTTGGAAATTGGAAAATTATTAAACTTTTGCAAGTGAGATTGGCTTATTGGATTCTTAAAAAACTTAGATACACTCTTAGTTATAGGTACAACAAACAAGGGAGTCAATATTGAACCACCTGAAATTTTGCATGGGATTTCCTAAGTTGCGCCAGTAAAAACACCTGGGTGTATGTACAAGTATTATATGATTTTAAAGGTAAATACGAAACCTTGTTTTTTATTAAACAAATTTCACGTGTTAATGAGTAAATAGTTATTAGATAAATTAATTTGGCATTGAAATTATGTAGGTAGGTACACTTATTGATAAGAGGATTTGCAAACATATAACTGGCAACAAACAACTCATGATTTTGTGATTGACAAGAATATCTGCTGCGCAAAATTAAACCGTAGGTATCTACTTACTGCACAAGTCGGGAAAATAATATTTATTTTGTAGTTATAAAGTATAAAGTACACTTTTTTGAGAAAAAATTGAGGTGGTTAGACCGTTTTATTTGTAAAGTTTGTCTCTCGGTTTTTATTTAACCGCCAACTCTGTAATTGTTAAGCAAACCCCAAGGCAAAACCTAAAAAAAGTTGCAAAGATGTAAATAAGGCCACAGTATTTCGAGCGCGGATTTTAGAAGGTTCGATGTCCGAGACTTTGGCGCCTAGAAGTTTAAAATCTAAAAATATCCAGACGCCTCGTCCCATTACTCTGCGTTTACAAAACGGGTCTTTCTTCCAAAATCGTACATAAGTACATGTTTTCTAGGAACAATTAGAAAATTTCAAACGTTAAGTTTTATATAATAGGCTAACTAGGCTGTAAGCGACAGCTGTAAGACGGGGGTATAGCTCACCCTTAATTTTTTGGGTCATGTAGCTTGTTGCTCGCTCCACTTCACTCAATATCAGCGCCTTTATAATTAGGTCGTGCCATACCGCCAATGTTGCTTGATTATGTTGGCGCCAGCAACATGACGCGACTTTAACATAGAAATATACCGGTAGATTAGCAAACAATAACCACGAAAGTGGCAAATTTATGGCCTTGCGCTTGCGCATGTAAACAAAGCCTAACATAACATGGACATGCGCACGGTAAATTTCTCATTTAAATAAAAAGATAGGCAGGATTTAAAATGTTTTACTAAAAACGGTGCACAAATCGTAGCTAAGCCATTAGTCAAGAAATTGTAAAAGTTGACCTTCAATTGATTTTCACGTGTAAGTATAGCTAAAATATGCCTCAAGTTCTTGCCACAATTTATTGCCAAGAAACAGGAACTTGTTCTATTTTTTTCACCAAGTTGGGGCAAAAGGTAGTGATTTATGATGTTTTTAGTGGCTGCCAACCTATCCGATCTATTCTTAAGTACGTAAATGGATCATGAATCCTATATATATCTAGGTATTTAGGTATCTATCTAACTATAAAAGCACGGCGTGTGTCGAACGAAGTTGAGCATTCGGGTAGTAGCGTGTAGCATCCAGGAGGCAGCCAAGTTTGCTTAATCCGGCCCTGTTTATAAACAAGGTGTTCATTTGAAAACTTCCCCCAGAATTTACATGGTAAATTACATAATTATTTAAAAACTTTAATTTAATTAAGTAGCCCGAAGTTTTAAAAAATGAAGAAATTATGTAATACCATAGCCTAATGCAGCATTATACCTGGTTCTAAAATTTACAAAATTACATTCAAAGAACAACCACATCTAGTAAAAATATTATAAAAATATTAATCTATATAGGACATTTTCAACAACGCCGAATCATTAATTCTTATACAGGGTGTTCATTTGAAAACTTCCCACCTCGATTTTCCTGCTTTAAAATTAAAATGTGGAAAATCGCTCGGACCCGTCGATTTTTATTTCGAGGGGGACATCTTTTGCGTATATTGTCAATCTTGTTACTTCAAGCCCCTAGAAGGGAGGGGGGGGTAAGATCTAAATCTTAAATGGATACCCCTATTTTATATAATTTTTTTGGATTCTGCATAAAATTCTGAACATTTTTTAATAAAAGCATTAGGTATTAGTCTATACTTAACAGTTTCCGAGATATTGACTCTTCAAAAATTACATTTTTGAACTTTGACAGCGTCTAGCTTTCTAACTGTACGTCTTAGAGCAAAACGGCTTACATGTCTCTATCTTCGATTTTTATTATCTTTCCAATAGCGTAAACTTTCGGTTAAACCGGATGTAAGAAATATAGTACTTCCGGTTTAACCGGAAGTTGACACTATTGGAAAGATAATAAAAATCGAAGATAGAGACATGTAAGCCGTTTTGCTCTAAGACGTACAGTAAGAAAGCTGGACGCTGTCAAAGTTCAAAAATGTCATTTTTCAAGAGTCAATATCTCGGAAACTGTTAAGTATAGACTAATAATGCTTTTATTAAAAAATGTTCAGAATTTTATGCAGAATCCAAAAAAATTATATAAAATAGGGGTATCCATTTAAGATTTAGATCCTACCCCCCCCCCCCCCCTCTCCTATGGGCTTAAAGTAACAAGATTGACAATATACGCAAAAGATGTCCCCCTCGAAATAAAAATCGACGGGTCCGAGCGATTTTCCACATTTTCATTTTAAAGCAGGAAAATCGAGGTGGGAAGTTTTCAAATGAACACCCTGTATATGTTTGCGCCCGTTTACCAGTGTTTATTTCTATAGATTTAATTTACCATGTTTTGAAAAATATTGGTTGACCGGGGTGTAAAATGGTATCTAAAGAGAACAAAAGCTGTCATTCACACCGCCACGTTTAAATTATGTTTAAGGCTTGATGAACAATTTTTCTGGTCCCAGGACATCACTCAGGAGTAGAGCCCTGCGGGTTCGGGCTGTCAGGGCCCTAAGAAATTTTTTCGGGTCTGCCGGGCTTTGCGTTTTTCGGTAAAAATAAGCCAACTGACATGCTCGTGTTATGTAGAAACATCCAAATAAAAGACCTAGGTAATTGCCAAAAAGCAGATTATTTTCACCTCAAGGCAATTATGGCTCACACTGCAAACCGTTAGAGGCCATGTTAATTAGAACTGTGTTTTAGCAAACATTTATGTCCTGTTTATGCATCATTTCAACGTTTGCTTTAATAAGTTAGTTAGCTGCGAATTTCAACAAATCTAAAAATTCGCTTTTTCTTTTTTAAGCATTATACAGGGTGTTCGGAAATGATGAGCAAAAAATTTAGGGGATAATTCTAGACAGAAAATAAATGCTATCTCGTCTTATAACATTTTTTCGAAAATTGATTATTAACGGAGTTACAGGGTGTTAAAGTTAAATTTTATTTACAGTTTTTTTGCTATACCTTTTGCCACGCTCATAATATTTTGACGAAATCTCGGTTTTTTCAGGATGAGGAATACAAATTTGCCCACCGTTTTTTTCGCATTTTGTAGAGGGCGCCTCATAGGAGCCTATACTTTAAATTGAATGGTCCCAACTTTTTTGTCCTACATTGTATGCGCATTTTGATTGAATATTTTTATTCTCCTAACCTTTTGACTTCAAAAAGGTAGGTATACTCAGTGGCGTATTTAGGGGGGGGGGGTCCGAGGGGTCTGGACCCCCCCCCCCCCCCCCCGTGGGCTTAACATTAAAAAAAACTCTGAACAGATCAGATGCCTTGTTGCATTTAATTTCTAATTAAGTGAGTAAAATAATATATACATGGTGATTGATAATTCGATTAATTCCTCGCAGGAGGTAATTTGTGATTTTTTCTTAAATACCTATGACCTATTCCGAAAATGCTTGGTTTTCGAGTTATTTCAATTTTTTTCTTGTTTTTTACCTGCGTGTCTAATTTATTTAATTTAAAAAAATTGAAATGATGTTCACTTAGTTTTGTAATTTTTTTGCAAACTAAAACTATTAGCAATATTTTGTTTTTACAAATAATTAAGTAACTGTGTCACAGATAACAAAACAACATGGCCAAACTTGGCAAAAAAAATGGCAAAAATAACTTGAAAACCAATCATTTTCGGAATCGGTCATATTATGTAGAAATATATATTTTTAAACATAAATATTTAAAAAAATATATATTCCCATTATTGCGTTTATTTAAAAATTTCTTAATTTCTTCCTTTTTTGGGTTTAGCTATCAAAACATAGAAATTATAAATTTTGATAGTTCAAAATAGGGCGTGGCACCGAAAAATTTTTCGCCTGCGGCGCTTTTTTATAGAAAGATAAAACGAAAGGTATAGACCCCCCGTGGCAATATTCTAAATACGCCACTGGGTATACTACTTTTGTTTCGATAAATCTAACCGTTTTCGAGAAAAACGCTAAAATAACATTGCTTGCATGTGATGAATACAAAATCATTTTAATTTATTTTCAACCTTAAACATAGCATAGCAAAGGAAGGAATATTCCATGGAGTTCGTGGAAATTTTTTAAGAAGAATAAATTTATTCATTGAAGAGAAAGGACGTCACTTTGAAACTTTGATTTGAATGTTTAAGTTATTGTTCTGGCAACTTATGTATTTTAAAACTGCAATAAAATTTAACTTTAACACCCTGTAATCAATTTTCAAAAAAATGTTATAAGAAGAGATAGCATTTATTTTCGGTCTAGAATTATCCCCTAAATTTTTTGCTCATCATTTCCGGACACCCTGTATATTTTTGTCGATCATAAACTCTTCCTATTTCACTTAGTTCCCTTCTTTTTGCCAATTGATTAAATGGATTTTAACCTCATTGCCATTAAAAACTCGTTGGGCGTTATGCAAATATATAAAACTAATTATTAGGAAAACTATTAACAACATGTATCAGTGTGACTAAGAGAGATGTCTAATTGCTATACCTTCCATACAGTGACGCCAAAGAAATTTCTGGCAGCTCGCTTTTTAGACCAAGGTTAATGATAATCCATAATACTTTATAATACTAATATAGAGAGACTACAGAGTTCGACAAAACTCTAGAAAATACCTAAATAGGTACAATTACGCATCTCTAGATATTCCATTCAGATTACTGACCACCCTCGCACACCCCTGAAGCACGCACTATCCTCATCCACTTTAAAATCTTTAAACAATATTTTAAAACTGTCTTTTGCAAAATTTGGCAGGAAAAATAGAAAATAAACCTAAATGAGAAAAATTATCCTAAGCCTAAATTGAGACACTATTGTAGGGCTAAAACTCTATTTATTGCAATAACGCAAGTGCTTAAAATGATATCCATCATTTAACAGAAATAAAGTCGACTTTCAAATTCCTCGCTAACTTTTTTTTTAAAGTAAGATCGATTGAAAAGTATTTTAACAACATTTTTCTATTTGACGTTCATAATAAGTTCATTATGAACTTGAAATGAAGTTCATAATGAAGCTATTTCGATACGCGTTTTTTCTTTATTTGATGATGGTAACATTGAAATTGAAAAATTGACGTAAAATCACGTCTTTTGAAATTCAAAAAAAATTAGCAAAATTGCCCGAATTTCCGAACGCTCTGTATATGTACCGAATGTACAAGGATCACACAACGTATTCCGTCCAATTTTAAATCGCATATCGCTAAAATAACTTTAGAATCTCGTGGTGAAAATGGGTCAATAAATCAAAAAATGACAGTTCGCAAAATAATTTTTGTTGTCCAGAGGTTACTATGATAAAAAATAGTATTACCAACATAAAATTTAGACATAAAAATTTGCGGCTTTATTTTCTTTTTAAATATGTATTTTTTATTGAAAAAGCTACAAATAGAAAAAATAGTATAAAGCACGTGGTTCATAAGGCGTTTTAGCGCACGTGTCAATTAAAAAACAAAAAACTCGCCACTTTGTGGCTCGTTTTTTAAAATAGACGCGTGCGCTAAAACCGCTTCTTATGAAACGTGTACTTTAATATACTATTTTCTTCTATGCGCTAAGAGTATGTGTGCACTACCGTGCGAGCAAAAATTATTTGCATCCAAGAGGGCTTGGATTAAAAAACGTAGGGTTTGGTTTAGATCACATAGTGATATGGGGACGATATTTCTAACCAAATCTAGGTTAAAATTTTGTCAAATTCATATTATGACATGATATGCCAAACTAATGAGTAATAAAATAAGTAGACAAATACAAAATTTATTTTTGTTGTTTACAAAATGAACAAAGTAAGAATATACAGAAAGAAAAGAAAAATAATGGGCCTTTTCACTATTCTTAAATTTTATACATTTGGCATTTGAATTGTTCAGTCGGTGCTATAATAAGTGTTTTTCATCAATAAAATTATTGCTAGGTCATAACATTAATTTATTTCAGCACAGTAAAAACCGGGTAAAATTCAACCAATTTGAAAATCTCAAAACAGGCGCGACTTATGACGTAGATATGTTTAAAGCTTGCTAGAGCGCATGCGTTTAACCTCGCACACGCGTAAATGCTGATCTGTCGAACTGCCATGGGCAAATTAAGCCGCTGTTGCCATATGTAGAAAGTTTTATAATCTTAATAATATACTTTCTTCTTAGAACTTTATTTGGATGCTTTAAATAAATATAAACATAATACTGGTAAAATAATTCATTCCGCAGCTATTGAATGGAAAACTGGTATATTATAATTACTAATTGCTAGTCAATTACCATTAATTACACTGGTACTATAATATATGATTTTTGAGAGTATCGGCAACACTGTCAAGCTGCTGATTTTGTGAATTCTTGATATTTTAAGCCAGCGACTCGACTATTCCTATCATTCCTCTGTGCATCAATCTTCCGGCGCGATGACGTAGGTATGTTTAAGTCCGTGTTTTTATTCAAGGAGTTTTTTTATTTATTTATTTTCTCAGTTACGGCTTAAAAGTATAGAAAAGTAAAAACACAGAAAATTTTATTTTTTGTTCCTTTATACACTACTACCAAAATCAAAATTTAGTGAAAAGGCCCATTACATAAATTGCTGAAATTGGCCACCGCCATGCTCCAAGCATAAATTCACACGTCTCTTCATATTTTCGAAAGTGTTAACCAGCATCTCTGGAGAAATGTTACCACATTCTTGGATAATCCTTTCTTGTAATTGTTCTAAATTTGCAACTGGTGTTTTAAAAATAGTGTTCCATATAATAGTAATCCATAAACAGACAGCCGTCTTATACAATTTGTTGGCGTATTTTGCATTATTTCACGAACGTTTGCAACAAGTTCTTCTGTTCTTACAGATGGTCTTCCTGCTCCTTTTTTGTGTTGTATAGAACCTGTTTCCCTAAACACAGCCACGGTTCTTTTCAAGCAATGATAAAAATCCCCAGCAATAAAAGCAACGTTAGGAAAATGTTCGTGAAAATCGTCCATGCACAAACCCGGATTGTATTGCCACTCACCATTTACTCTAACCCGTTTCGAAAATAGGCTTCAACCATGAATGTTTTGTGCTGTTCCGTAAAGCCCATTGTGTGAATTGTTTAAGAAATTGTAAAAATTAGCGATGAATCAAATTACTTGTAACGACTGTCAAAGATGACGGAATAACTGATTGATTGTTAATTCAGGTAGTTATACTGACACCCAACAGTTATTAAGCTCTACGGCTAAGCATTACGTCTTTAGATGCAAGGCCCTTTTTGATGCAAATAATTTTTGCTCGCACGGTACAAGCAGACTAGTAAAATACTATAACTTGACTTTGACATTAAGCATGACATCTCGTGACGATATATACTATATATACTAACAACGCTAGAATGAAGAATTGACCTCAGGAAGTTAATTAAAACAAAAGCAGCAATTAAATCTTAAGATAGGAATTTCCACGCAGAGAGTACCTAGTTATTTAGTGCTAACTGCTTTAAAGATAAATAGGTACACACATATAAATTGAAATGGGTTTCCTGTATTTACCTAGGTACATAACATATAACGGGTGTCCCAATAGTACCTATAGTGCGGCAAAATTAAACACCTCTATTCTAGTTGAAAATACTAAGAACAAGTAACGAAAATGCAACATGCATGAGGGTGATGAAAAATATGGAGTACACGTAGAGAAATAAAAACTAAGATAAGAAGATGCAAGCCTTCTTGCTCCAAGTTATTAAAACTTGGCAAAAAATGTAATTTTTCCAATGTTAGTATGTACCTCCAAACAGTAGTCTTATAAAATGGTCCGTCATTTATCATTAAAAATATATACCTACCTATTATACACGTAACTTGGCATTTGCTGTGTTTTTTCATATATAAATAAATTAAATTAGTTGACATATATAAAAAAATTGTAAAAATACTACATTGTTGTCAACATTCATATTATTATTGGTAGTTACGATGTTTACGTATCTGCGGAATGTCAAGGAAGGAGTTTCTTGTTCTTAACGGTTACCTACAGATGAACATTAAATAAATTGTTAAAGACACAGGTGTACCAACCTATGTTAGTATGTATATAGAATCCCTGTTAGAATAGATATACATAGAATGGGTAGGTTATATAAAAATAACTATTTCTTACGTCCTCATAAGGTTGTTATAGGGTCAGGGGATAATATATGGGCGGTTTTGAAGAGGAAAACAATTGTAAGCAACACGAATAACAATTCACGGAACTACTCCTAGTATTTAAAAAATATCCACCAATGCAGAAATATAGGCATCTGTGAAATCCGCGGTAATGCTTAGTTATAATACTAAAAATCTGTTTACATTAGGTGCAAGTACTGTATGCACGTATTGCAAGCTCATGCAATGCAATAAATGGTCGGTTTTAAATGAGTAAAGTTGCATCGGCTGATTAAGAAGTCATCAAAGCGGATATAAGAAGTTAGTTTTTCTCGGGGGTTTTTCTGTAAACAATTTTAGGCCACTTTCTTAAAAATCTAGGAAAATGAGAATCAAACTTATGGGTAAAATACACAGATATGGAAGTAATGCTACAGTTGTTAACAGAAATCAATGATGACAAATTTCTGCTGATTGCCCTAGATCTACCGCCTGTGTTTGAAGACGAAGGTTATATTAGGTATATTACATGCATTTGTGATGCAAGTAAGTAAAAATAATATACTAAATATGTGTGTTTTTTAAATGTTCTATCAGTCAAATTATTCCTGATTTCCTAATGATATTAATCTACTTATAATGCTGTAGGGAAATCACAACGGTAACGCTGTACGGACGTTTTTACTACGAGTGACGCAGAATTTTTAATATCCATTCATAATTTTTATTATTATCTAACGTTACAGTGTTGGTGAGCTGTGTTTGTGACCAATTGCGTTTTTGGAATAATTTTTAGTATTTCTTCGAAATAGAACGAAATAGTGCAAAACTTCAGCTGCATAAGATAATTTTGATTTTTTACCTAGTATATTTTGTAAATTGCACCACTTTTGCAAAATAAGACTCGACGCAACCTACATAAAACTTCTCAATTTTGACAAGGCTTTATTTCAGATACATTTTCTTTAAAGTAGCGCCATATTAAATGTGTGTTTTTCTACAAAATCAAAATTGGGCTATTAAAATTTGGTCGCATGTGATGCAAAGTGTATTTGTTTTTGACCCTGTATAAGGTAACTTCATAAAATAAGTATTTTTGAAAACGTAGTTTGTGTCTGATAGTAATACACCTTAATTAATGTTGGTGTGTGTATAATACCATTTATATTGTCTCATTTTTCATACGCCTGTTCCCTGTTGATTTCTTGTACAAAGGAAGAAATACAAAGACTACAGGTACAACAAAACAAGGCAATGCGCACTTTGTTAAATTGTAATAGATTTAGCGATTATTACTATTAGTGATATGTTGAGGACATTGTGTTGGCTGAGTATTGAGCAGTATGTTAAAATGGCGAATCTTGTATTAATAAGATTGAACATAATTTACAACCAAAGTATTTAACGACTTACCTAGAAAAACGATCAAATTATCATGAATACAATATTAGAACAAATCAACATTATAATGTTTCCATGGTAAGGACAACTTCTTTACAAAAAACTCTATTTTATGATGGGATACGCCATTTCAATGGACTGCCGGATGATATTAAGAGTGCACCTAACCTTAAACTTTTTAAGAAAAAACTGTTTATTTGAGGGATTGATTTGGATTTGACGAATCAGTTATTATTATATTATGTACATAAATATTTATAAATTTTGTAATTACTAGCCAAAGTGCTAAATAAAGAAAGATGATTATTATTATTATTATTATTAATAGTAAGACAAAGAAGAACACAGTGTCTTCAGTAAAGTGTTTTTTAAGTGGAAAAGAAATTTTATTTTAACAACGTAAAGTTTATCTATTTCCAACGATTTAATTTAATATTAAATTAATAGGGGTTTTCCCTATATTATAATTTATTATTAAGCTACGTCATAATAACGTTAACGTGTAATACTTTCAGACACAAACTACGTTTTCAAAAGTAAGTACTTATTTTATTAAGTTACCTTATACCGAGGGGTCAACCACCCCTGGAAATCAGTGTACAAATTAAAGGAAATCCATGGAAATATCTGGGAATACTCGGAAATACAAGGGAATATTTGTAAAAACATGGAAATATATGGGAATACTTGGGAATACATGAGGAAATACTTGGAAATACATATGGAAATACGTGGGAATACGAGGAGTGGGGATCGGACCTGGGACGGTTAGTTATATGTGGTATGCGCTTTCAGCAGGTTGTTCTAAGCTATATTTTTTTTGTGTAGCAAAAACGGTGCCAAGATTAACTTTTCAAAATAATATTGACGTTTAATATTTTCGGTGATTTTGTGAGCGGTTTATAGAAGAAGTGCGAATACAAGGAATACTTGGTAATACCTAGGAATACCTAGAAATACAAGGAACTATTTGGGAATACCTAGAAATATAAGGGAATATTTGGAAATATCTAGAAATATAATAGAATATTTGTACACTGATTTCCTAGTTGCGAAAATACTTCTGGTATTTCTATGGCAATTCCAAGTATTACCAAATTTCGGTAACACATGGAAATACCTGGCAATACTTGGAATTACCATAGAAATACCAGCAGTATTTTCGCAAATAGGAAATCAGTGTACAAATTTTGGGGGGTGGTTTACCCCTCGCCTTATACAGGGTCAAAA
Source organism: Polydrusus pterygomalis (assembly GCA_963969555.1). Lineage (NCBI taxonomy): Eukaryota > Metazoa > Arthropoda > Insecta > Coleoptera > Curculionidae > Polydrusus > Polydrusus pterygomalis. The sequence continues at coordinate 33,583,162 of OZ018384.1, read as the reverse complement.
ACAAATAAACTTTTCATCACATGCGACCAAATTTTAATAGTCCAATTTTGATTTTGTATAAAAACACATATTTAATATGGCGCTACTTTAAAGAAAATCTATCTAAAATAAAGCATTGTCAAAACTAAGAAGTTTTATGCGTCGAGTCTTATTTTGCAAAAGTGGTGCAATTTACAAAATATGGGTAAAAATTCAAAATGATCTTATGCAGCTGAAATTTTTCATGTGGGCTAGAAACTGCATTTAAAAAAACTTTTTCTAATAACTTTTTTCGATATTTGCAGAAACAACTCCACTTTTGAATTCTTTTTGGAAAAAATTAAAATTTGACAGATAATGCGAATCACGTGACTACTATTTTTTTTGCTTAATTTTCATCTTGATCGAAGCAGAACTTGATGCCAAAGTAAAATTTTGATTAAAGCTATTAATAAAAATTCACAGATCTTGCATCTTACGCAAGTATCATAGGCGTATTGAAAATACCTACCACATACAGTGGCGAGAAGGAAACCATTATGTCACAGCACAGAGATTACTCCTATCTGTGAGTATGTAACGTGCGGCTATCACGCGTTATTATGACGGCATGGATGCTCCGATTTAGTTTGAAATAATAATTAAATTATTATACTTAGAAATGTGTAAATTATACTTAAAAATGTGTAAATTTGACTGTTTTGTTAAAATAAAAAATATAGTATAATCTATATATTAGTAAATATTGAAGAGAGATCAAAACCACCTTTTCAAAAATAGCGACAAAATTATTTCTTTGGCTATATACCTACAGCCATTTACCTGCTGGTCCTTGTACTCTTTGTTCATAAAATGTCTAAATCTTAAGTCGGCTATGAAATGTTTTGGATTGGTATATCCGTTCTCCCCCGACTTTCTGTGTAATACGCCAAGACCGCAGCGCTATTTAACTTTGTTTCAGCGACATTCACTGTTTATTTTTTTCCAATTTTATCGAAATTGAAACAATCAAAAATGCGGTTACCATGATATCGACTAATATGGACACCTGAAAATTTTAAAAATTACGAAAACGTTATCTGATATCAATGAAATTTAGACGAATAAAATCTATTTGCACTGTCGTAGATTAAATTTTGAATGATACACGTTCGATATATGAACTTTGTTAATGAAACTTGTGCAATTAAACCACTCGGCTAACGCCTCGTGGTTTAACGTTGCACACGTTTCATTAGTGTTCATTGAACTAGTATCATTAATAACTATCTACTAACTGTTCTCAGACTTCTACTGTTCTCTCTCCCGGCCATATTGTCTTAATATCAACAAATATAATAATAAATGCCGAAACCCAAAACAACAACCCAATACTCAGCAGACACTCGCGTTCATTTTTCATGAAATATACCCGTATATACGCACCCAGTCAGTCTAGCTGTGCACCATCTGGTATAGTGGCGACTAGTCAACCAAACAATTATTTTAAGAAGGTGTTAAACAATTTAAATGTAGATGACCGTGTTTAATGTTTTATCACTGCTTATCTTTCGTTTTAACAAGACAGCAAAATCAATATTCTTTGGACTCATTTGTTTTAATCAAAACTCGTTCGATTTTATTTTAATCAAATATTTTAGTACCTTTCATTGTTTGCAAGCCAATATCATGTAGATTGGTTGGTTCGCAGCCATAATCGCATAACTACGAAATAGTTCGTCTTGTATTTCGTAAGTATTATTTAAAACCCAACCTATTATTGGGAGCGGTATTTGGAGTTATGGCAGAAAGTATGTCTCTTTTTTGAATATACCTACTAGTATTTATACAGGGGGGGATTGTTTCCAAACTTTCATGTGCTAGGGTTAAAAACTGTTACCTATATAGGAAATATTTGTGAACACAGATACATTAAGGGTGTTCTATCCCTACATGCTCTTGGCACTTAAAAACCCAGTTTTATGACCATATTTCTATTCCAAAACAACAATTTGGCTACCATAAATCTTGGAGACTATACTTACTACATTGCGAAAAATTATTTGCATCAAAGAGGGCTTGGATTAAAAAACGTAGGGCTTGGTTTAGATAACAATGATATAGGGACGATATATCTAACCAAATCAAATTCATATTATGACATGATATGCAAAACTAATGAGTAATAAAATAAGTAGACAAATACAAATTTATTTTTGTTGTTTACAAAATTAACAAAGTAAGAATATACAGAAAGAAAAAGAAAAATAATTACATAAATTGCTGAAATTGGCCACCGCCATGCTCCAAGCATAAATTCACACGTCTCTTCATATTTTCGAAAGTGGTGACCAGCATCTCTGGAGAAATGTTACCACATTCTTGGATAATCCTTTCTTGTACCTAATTGTTCTAAATTTGCAACTGGTGTTTTAAAAATAGTGTTCTTTAAATAAGGCAAGACGAAGTAATCCATAACCGTTAAACAAGGTGATCTAGGTGGGAATTCAATGTCTGATCGAAAACTGATCAATCTGTCGTCGAAAAAATTGCGTAAGTAGTTAATAGTTTCGGCGGCTGTATGGGCGGTTGCACCGTCCTGTTGAAAATATCCAAAACGCAGTTCGTCGTCAAGTAATTGCCCCACAAATGGATTCAAAATATTGTCTCTATACCGCCGTGCTGTAACTGTGTCATGGAATAAAATAGGACCAACAATTCTTCTTCGGGAAACAGCTAACCAGACACCAATTTTTTGAGGGTGCCATGTGGACAAAAAAATGGGGATTTTTACAACTTCACTTGCGTGTATTCTAAGAATTCACATAACCGGAGAGGTGGAACCAGGCTTCATCCGAAAAAAATTTCAGGTCTTATAAATCATTTCTTTCCAATTAATTTTGGGTAAACCATTGAGAGAAATTCCTGCGTCTTTCAAAATTTGCGGCTTGTATTTCTTGGAATACTTGCACTTTATAAGGAAATAAATTTAGCTGCTTCTTAAGAATAGTCCTGCATGTTCCATAAGATCTTCCCACTTCTTGGGACAGGCGTTTTTTGCATTATTTCACGAACGTTTGCAACAAGTTCTTCTGTTCTTACAGATGTTCTTTCCTGCTCCTTTTTTGTATTGTATAGAACCTGTTTCCCTAAACACAGCCACGATTCTTTTCAGGCAATGATAAAAATCCCCAGCAATAAAAGCAACGTTAGGAAAATGTTCGTGAAAATCGTCCATGCACAAACCCGAATTGTATTGCCACTCACAATTTACTTTGACCCCGTTTCGAAAATACGCTTCAACCATGAATGTTTTGTGCTGTTCCGTAAAGCCGATTGTGTGAATTGTTCAAGAAATTGAAAAAATTAGCGATGAATCAAATTACTTGTAACGACTGTCAAAGATTACGGAATAACTGATTGATTGTTAATTCAGGTAGGTACTGACACCAAACAGGTATTAAGCTCTACGGCTAAGCATGTCCTTAGAAGCAGGGCCCTCTTTGAAGCAAATAATTTTTGCTCGCACGGTATTCATGCGCTATCCCGGAAAACGGGAGGTTATGGGTTTGATTCCCCGCTGTGTCATAAATTGTTTTTATTTTCTGAAGAAACTAGTTTGCATGCTGTTAACACGATTGTCAGTTATGTTTGTTACCTGATAAAAATTTCCATTGGATTTACTGTTGTGTTTACTTGCTCCTCGGGGAAGGGAGGTAGGATTGCTCTTTTTAGGAGTCCGCCACTGACCATGTAAGTTTTAATGATAATTACTTCGGCAAACTGTCTGATATAGATAATTATTAAATTTCAATAATGTGCGGGCGACCATTATACTTCGTGTTATGTTCAAAATCATTGCATTTGAAAGACTGCTTTGATTGAGTTTTTATTAATTGATGTTCACTAAAGAATACACAGCGTCCTGCTCGCCTGATTTTAAAAACTGCTGTACTGTTCATTTGACACCAATAGAAAGAGTACATTCGCCTTTGCTAGTAACAGTTTTAATTAGTTCAGTAGTTTAAGGTTTTCCTGAGTTAGAGGCGAAGGAACGGGAGCGTGCTTTGCGGTATCTGCGACATAATTGACTAACAGTGACAAACTGGTAGTCTTTTGCCGGGCTTAACTTTATCAGTTTATTTCTTGTTTATTGCGAAAGGCAATCTTTTTGACATTAAGAGCAAAAGCATCAAACTTCGATGAATATCGCCATGCACTAGATACTAATAATATAAGTAGGCAATTATTACTATACATTGACACGTATTCCTGTAAGGTCGCTTCACCGTATCCGACCTCCTGAAATGCGTTTAACTGTGGATATCAGCAATTGACAAAAATAAACCAGTCCTAGTATAGTACCACATAAACGGCTATTGAGCATAATGAATAAAAATGTAGCGATTGCTTTTTCTTATAAAATCGAAGTAATTTCTTGAAAGCCAATGAATAAAAACTAAAGTAATTGCTTTTGCCTCCAGCGATTGCTTAAAAGTGCAGAAATTGCTTCTAGTCGATGCTTTTTCTTAAAAAATAGAAGCGATTGCTATCGTTTGCTTAAAATGTGATGAATAAATTAAGGAATTTTCTAGTGTAGCGATCGCTTTAAACTTTTTAAGGTAGGTCGACCCCTTCATCATTTGCTTGGTAGCAATCAACTTTAGTTCTCTGCGTGCGTAGCTCTTAATTTGTGTCTTCAATTATGGCTGAATATATGAACGTCCATAAAAGAAAAATTACAGTGTACGTAAAAATTGCAGATATGATGATTTCAAAATCAAATCAAATCAAATCAAAAGTTCTTTAATCAAAAAAATTGATAACATTTTACAAAAAATGCAGCACCAATTGGTTGATTTGGCGTCAATAATATTACACAATAACTCTTATACACAACAAACTTATATAATAAAGATAAAACAATAATTAAAATTTTGTATATACAACACTGTTTAGATACACATTAAAAACATACACCTCGGTACTATTAAAATATATATTCTAGAAATTCATTTATACTGTAGGGTTCAATTTTTACAATAGTGACAAACAGAGCTCTCTTATACCTTTTAAAATTCCTTTCACTCTTAATATGCGCAGGCAATTTGTTAAAAAACCTTATAGATGAATAGGTACGACCCCTTTCAGTGGATGCGAGCCTGTGCACAGGAACATTGTAACCAATAGTTCTGGTATTAAATGGATGGTGTATCTCATGCTGCCGAAATTTATCTTTATTCTTAAACAGAAAAATCAAACACTCATAAACATACAGACCTGGCAGAGTCAATACATTTAGATCCCTAAACTTACCTCTACATGACTCCCTCCATGACAACCCCAAAAGAATCCTAATTGCCCTTTTCTGTGTTATAAATACCCTATCAGCTTCAATACTACCACCCCAGAATATAACCCCAAAACGCAATGTTGATTGTATGTTTGCAAAGATTTCAGAAAGTTATATCGATTTGACTGCGAAAATGTTGAGTGGTTGGCAAATTATTTTTTGACTGATACTGGTAAAAGGCGAGGGGATGCACTGTCGCCTTTAAATAAGATTAAAGTCTGTGCGGAAATTGTCGGATCCGGGCTTTCAAAATTCTGTAGGTGAAGAACTCGGTGTTCACCAAACTACTGTCTGTAAGAAATACACTTCTGTAATGGATGCAGTTTTGGAGAAGGCTAATATTTTTATTAAATTTCCTACAAGCGCTGAAGCTGTTGTGGAGGTTAAACGGTTGTGGTCAGAGAGATTTATTTATATTTCTTTAATTTGTGAACGAATATCAATTGCTTGTCTTTAATTTCTTCACCACTACTATCACTTTCCTCATTTTCACTAAAATCTGCCATATCACAGATAAAAGTTTCCTATTTTCCACAAAAACGTAACAGCTTACTATTGTACTAAATAAATAAACCAACGTTGTTGTATTTACGTCAACTCTTTTGCAAATTAGGCACCAAACTGGACATGAAAAAAACAGCAATTGCTTCAAAATTTTATTCATATCCAGATCTAGCAATTGCTTTTACGTATAGCATTTGCTAGTCAAGCAATTGCTTTTACTAAAAAGTAATTGCTTAATTTTTATTCATTAGGCTCATTAAACAAACTATACCGGTACTGGACTGGTTAACCAAAATTAAACGGGAAACGTAGCTACAAAGTATCCAGCGGGGTCCCAGAAGGTTCAGTGTTGGGCCCTATTCTCTAACATAAGTAACATATATTTTTGACCTCCCCATTGGTTTAGAATTTAGCCTCTCCATGTTGCGTATGATTTAATAAAGCAAAGCTACGATTTTAAGGTAAAACGCGTACATTTTTATAGACTAAGTCGCCAACACTTTCTCCCCAGCAGCCGAGTTATGCATTCATTACTATTACCCAACGAATGTGTAGGTGCAGTGTCTAAAAAATGGTATGACAATACTCTCAATATCCAAACCAAGACACTAATAAAAAGTTTAAACGGCTGTGTTACCGATTTATTTTAACAATAATAATAATAATTTAATCATGTGTTTTCGAAAAAGGAAGAAAATTACGTAAACAGTAGCAGATGCTACTTTATTATTATTAGTATAGTCAGCGTTATGATAAAGAAAAGGATCAGCCTTTTATAGGTATAGAATATCGCCCGTATAATCAAGAATCGCTCGGACCCGTCAAATTAATTTTTTGTTGAAATGCTTTTTTTTAGAGAAAAAAATATACTGGGTAGATCATAAAAATGCTACGTGTATCAACTTTTAATTTTTTTAATGAAACATATTGTACCTATACAGTGTGACCAGTAAAGTCCGCATCATATGGGATTTTTTTTTTTATTGCTGGCTTTATTCAAACCTTGACTTTGGCATCAAGTTCTGCTTCGATCGAGATTAGTGTTGCCGCCGAGACGAGAGATTCTCGTCTCTCGTCTCGTCTGGCCCCCTCTCGACGAGACGAAAGAGATATTTTCTCTCGAATAAAGCTCCGAGACGAGACGAGAGAAGTACCCTCTCTCGTCGAGAAATTCTCGTCTCTCTCGATCTCTCTCGAGCAAAAAACGTTACTTTTTTGAGCTTTTTTAAATCTTCTTAAATTCCTCTTTGCAAAAATATACATAATGTCTATATTTGGACCAGCGGTTTTCGAGTTATTTAACTGCAAATAGTTTCATAGTTAGCCGTGCCTGGCCATTCAGACTATAGTAATTTACGTTACAAGACCGGAAAGTAGTGTTTTTCAGGTCGAGTCCTGGAAGCTTGCAGAGACCTGCACAACAATAATTTTCGGTTGCGTGACGTACAATATTTTTTTTAAGACCGACACTTCGATATACTTACATTAAATTATTTTATATTATTTTTAAATGCTTCGTATGACTTCTCGTAACGGGCTTTTTATTTTACTGGCAATATATCGTAAGTAGCTTTCCTTGCTGCTTCCAAAATTTCTTCTGAAATCGCATTTTCCGTGTCGGGTAATTCAAAATCTGAATTCATATTGTTAAATTTGCGCACTCGCGAAACAAGTTTCACATAAACAACAAATTAAAAATCAACGAACTGTCACTCGACAATACATCGAAATGTTGTTGTCATAGTAACAAAATCAAGGTAGCTTGTATTATCAAAGAGCGATTGGAAAAACAAAAAACAGTGACCGGAAAAGTCTTTTCCGGTCTCTAACGTCAATTTTGTGGTCTTGATCGACAAAACGTTATTTTCTGGACGAAAAATTGTCCAGAAAGTGTATATTTTCTGGTCGGTTTTAAAAAAGCATATTGTTATGACGTTTTATTGGGTTTTTAGGAACAAAACTATGCAAAACTTCCCAGCTTTTATAACATCGACGGGTATTTTAAATAATATATATCCTATTGTTTTGCTATTATCTGAATCTACCTTTCTCATATTTGGTGGCCCATTAGTGCGACAAAGGTCAATATCTCCGGTACCATTAAAGATAGCGGAAAACTTTTGACCAAGCTTATAAAGGGTTAAGAGGTGCCTCGTTTAAAATTATTTTCGTCGTGGTCCAAAAAACCGCCACGGTAAAAATTTTCCATTTTTTAAATAAAACACCCGGTATATTTTTTAAATTTTCAGATTCTACATAAATTTATAATTACTTTTATTAAATGCATTATTAGTCTATAGTTAATAGTTTCCAAGATATTGACTTTTGAAAATTATATTTTTGAGTTTCGACAGCCTATAACTTTCTAACCTAACAGTACATCTTAGAGCAAAATGGTGCATATGTCTATATCTTCCATTTTCACTATCTTCCCAAATCAATCAACTTCCGGCTAAACCGGATGTAACTCGAAAGCAGGAAATATAGTTCTTCCGGTTTAACCGGAAGGTGTTTTTTTTGGGGAGATAATAAAAATGGAAGATAGGGAAATGTGAGCCGTTTTGCTCACAAGTTTTTTTAAATGCAGTTTCTAGCCCACATGCAAAATGTCAGCTCCATAAGATAATTTTGATTTTTTACCCATATTTTGTAAATTGCACCACTTTTGCAAAATAAGACTCAACGCAACCTACATAAAACTTCTTAGTTTTGACAATACTTTATTTCAGATGATCCATTTTCTTTAAAGTAGCGCCATATTAAATGTGTGTTTTTCTACAAAATCAAAATTGGGCTATTAAAATTTGGTCGCATGTGATGCAAAGTTTATTTGTTTTTGTCCCTGTATAAGGTAACTTCATAAAATAAGTATTTTTGAAAACGTAGTTTGTGTCTGAAAGTAATACACCTTAACATCAAGACACAAAAGAACACAGTGTCATCAGTAAAGTGTTCATTAGGTGAAAAATAAATTTTAGTGATGGGTAAACAATCAAAATTATCTTATGCAGCTGAAATTTTGCATGTGGGCTAGAAACTGCATTTAAAAAAACTTTTTCTAATAACTTTTTTTGATATTTGCAGAAACAACTCCACTTTTGAATTATTTTTTGGAAAAAATTAAAATTTGACAGATAATGCGAATCACGTGACTACTATTTTTTTTTGCTTAATTTTTATCTCGATTGAAGCAGACCTTGATGCCAAAGTCAAATTTCGAATAAAGCTATTAATAAAAAATCCCATATGATGCGGACTTTACTGGTCACACTGTATGTTTACATTCTACTACCAATTCTAAATATTTTTCATAAATCATGCCCTATACCTAGGTTCGACCGTTATTAATTTTTAAAACAAAAAAGTATGAAAATAAACTATTTTATAAGATGTTGAAAATGTCCTGCACCAACTGTTCTGCAGTAGATCAATCGATGTAAACATTCCTGTTGCACATTTTGTACTACTTGTGGGGAAATTTCTCGTATTTCTAGTCGATAAACGTATCTATCGAGTTGCGTTTAAATTTATCAACTAAATTTTTGACGAAGTCCCACAAAAAAGTCCAGTGCGTTAAGATCGGGACAACTCGGTGGCCACTATTGACCCCTGTCTACCTATCCACTGCCCCGGAATTTTTTATTTGAGTACTCCCTTACATGAGCAGCATCGGAGGGAGAAGCACCATCCTGTTGAAAGCAAAAGGTTAAACTTGGTAAATTAGGATCATTATCATCTGGAAATAGAGTGGCAAGAGCTGGAACCAGATCATTTCGAAGGAAATTAGAAATATTTTCTCATCAAAGAGAAATGGCCCGAGTACCTACCCTATTTTCAACAATGCCCGCTACTACCCTTTTTTATTATATACTGGGTGTTACTGTTTGCCAGTGAGGATTTTCCTGTGTCCAGTAGGTATCTGTAGTTTATTAACCTGACCATCTAAAGAAAATGTAGCTTTATCTAAAAAAACAAATTCTTTGGACGATTCGTTCGTGATTATCGGTTAGCTCAATCGTTATTTCAAAAAATAACTCTTGTATAATTATTGGTTTCTAGGGATGAAACTTTTCTTTTTAAAAAAAATTTGATACGGTGGTTTGGTGAGTATAGTGATACTGATATGTTTTTCTGTTCGGGTATACCAGGACGACCACTTTTAATAGTATATTTAACAGTACGGGAAGTTCTCCACTTAATTCCTTCCCTAGGGACTGTCGATTTGCTGTTAGACGGGCGATTTGGGTATTTTCCATTAAATTTATCACGGACTTTCCTATGACATTTACTTTTATCTCCACAACCCAACATAATCACAATTTCTATTCGTTCATCTTCAGCGAGGCGTATTTTGGATGTTATATCGGCAGAACAAAATTCAAATTTGATTAACATTCACTGACATTTTTTGACATCTCAAATTTAAATAGCAAATTGTCATTGTTAATGCCGTAAAAATTGAGACTTGAGTTCAGAACATTGCTAAGTCGAGGAACATATCAATGGTCAAGTATTAAAATGTTAATGAGCCTAATGAATAAAAATGTAGCGATTGCTTTTTTTATAAAATCGAAGTATTTTCTTGAAAGCCAAGGAATAAAAACTAAAGTAATTGCTTTTGCGTCCAGCAATTGCTTAAAAGTGCAGGAATTGCTTCTACTCAATGCTTTTTCTTAAAAAATAGAAGCCATCGCTATCGTTTGCTTAAAATGTGATGAATAAATTAAGGAATTGCTTTTTCTAGTGTATATAGCCATTGCTTTCAACTTTTTAAGGTAGGTCGACCCCTGCATCATTTGCTTGGTAGCAGTCAACTTTAGTTCTCCACGGCATACAAGTGCGTTGCTCATAATTTGTGTCTTCAATTATGGCTGAATATATGAACGTCCGTAAAAGAAAAATCTACAGTGTACGTAAAAATTGCAGATATGATTATTTCAAAAAGTTATATCGATTTGACTGCGAAAATGTTGAGTGGTTGGCAAATTATTTTTTTACTGATGCTGGTAAAAGGCGAGGGGTGCACTGTCGCCTTTAAATAAGATTAAAGTCTTTCTGCGGAAATTGTCGGATCCGGGCTTTCAAAATTCTGTATAGGTGAAGAACTCGGTGTTCATCAAACTACTGTCTGTAAGACATACACTTCTGCAATGGATGCAGTTTTGGAGAATACCAATATTTTTATTAAATTTCCTACAAGTGCTGAAGCTGTTGTGGAAGTTAAACGGTTGTGGTCAGACAGATTTATTTATGTTCCTTTAAATTGTGAACGAATATCAATTGCTTGTCTTTAATTTCTTCATCACTACTATCCCTTTCCTCATTTTTACTGAAATCTGCCATATCACAAATATAAGTTTCCTATTTTCCACAAAAACGTAACAGATCAGAGAGTACTAAATAAGTAGACCAACGTTGTTGTATTTACGTCAACTCTTTTGCAAATTAGACACCAAATTGAACATGAAATATATAATCTGATCAAGTGGATAAGCCACGTCTGAACTTGTGTTGAATAAGCATTTTGCTACAGAGGTGTAAGAAAAACAGCTATTGCTTCAAAATTTTATTCATATCCAGATCTAGCAATTGCTTCTACTTATAGCATTTGCTAGTCAAGCAATTGCTTTTACTAAAAAGTAATTGCTTAATTTTTATTCATTATATTCCATTATTTCGTAATCGGTTGAAGATAGGTACCTATAGGACGTTGTTTATGAAAAATGTCTAGAATTGATTGTAAAATGTAAAAATATACAAAATTATTTATTAAAACAAATAAATTTGATACACCTAGCATTTTTATGATTTACCCTGTATAATATCTTTTTCTCAAAAAAATGCACTTCAAAAAATGTATTTGACGGGTTCGAGCGACTATTGATTAAGCGGTATTCTATTTGAAAGGCTGATCCTCTTCTTTATCATAACGCTGTGCAGCATAGTACCAATTATAAAAAATAAATATTAAATTTTTATTAGCAACACACTACCTACTGAATTCACTGCAATCTTGCAAAGCCGGATTACATTTCTGAATATACGATTACTTTTTTGTTTAGGTGTACCACTTAGTACCACTTCGTAGAAAGCAGCTAAACCGGGCATATAAAACAAAATTTTTACCATTTACCGATATTTCCTCGTAGGTAGGTAGTGTTTCGAGACGTCCTTCGTTTCTCACTAAAGCAAGGCAATAAGATTTCGGAAATTAGCGAGACGGCCCAGTACAACAATGAAGTAATGGTACCTGGTTGGTTCGCAGTGGCGTAGTCCAATGGTTTAACAAACCATCGATGAACAAAATTAAAACTTGCAACGCCTATAGATTGTAAAATACACCGAAACAGTATCTACCTACATCATTGATGTCGATCGGTTATATGGTTGTTATTAATTTATTAAGGCAGCAACTGTACCTTGATTATCTAAAATGACACCTGCCAATATTTCTTTTATCTCTATGTTGCCTGTTCTTTTTTTTTTGCTCGGTCCACTGGGCTTTAGTGAAACTGACCATTTAATCAATATTATCGCTTGTACCGATAATTTTTACTGACCTTAGAGATTGATCAACCTATAGTTTGGTTTGGAAGTCACGATTTAATAAAACCAGCAGAGCCAGCAGGAAGGTCAGCCCCGTCCAGTACGTTTACCGGTCTTTGGTTTATTTAATTTCAGAATCAGTAATATGTTTCGATCCACGTCACTATCTATTTATCTAAAGTACGCTAATATCACCTGTTTTCAATGAATTCACTGTCCTTTAAAGGTCAACGTAAAGAACGGATTATTTTAGCGGAAGTGGTATTTTTTATGGCATTTAAGTAACCTACTCTTTTATACACAGCACCAACAACTGATGCATATTTTTAATGTAGGATGTATTAGAATAGCGGTTCTGGTTTTATTGTATACTGCAGAAGCTAGAAATTGTAAAAACGTGTTACTTTTGGCATAATGCACAGTAATAATGGACTTTTAGGTTTTATAGTAATCTTCTGTTTCGCGACGTTCCGAGTCTGAAATATGGTGGCAATTTTAGGGGGCTAGCAATAATGTGAGTAAGGTACCGGGTAGCGATCGCTACCAGGTATGTCAGTGTACCAGAGGGCACGTTGCTTGGCAAACACTTTGGTTGGTTGGAAAGCTTAAAAACTAAAAACCATGTACCACCGATGCTTCAAGACACGGGACATGGGACCCCAAATCTGGAATCCCATAGGATACGAGACAGTTGGCAATAAAACATGAATCTAAAAATTGCAATAATCTGTGATTTTTATTTATTTATTTCTTTTTATATGAAAGCAATCAAGATAACCGATTCAATAAAAATGAAAATATTGACACAACATGTGGATTTATTGTATACACTAAGGTTTATTATTAGAACAACTGTTAAAATGGTGGGTGGAGGAAAAATTTGCAAAGGCAGAAATAAGTCAGGCAAATAGAGGATTTATTATTTTGGTCGATTGAATGACTGAAATTCAGTTACAATAAAACTAAGCTGCTACCTACTTTAGCTAATATAAGCGATGGGTGGTCGCTACATTTCGGTGTTATTCACAAAATTCCAGGAAAATAAAACCGAAAATTAAAATGCTTTATTTATTAGTTTTCAAAGTTACCTACATCTAATTTTATTGTCCTTTGTTTAAATGGAAACATTTTTTACTGAATTGGGGCAATAGAACACCAAAACGCCTTTCTTGTAGGGAGGAAGTACCTACATTGGGGAAAGCTGTAAATTCACTAATTACTTGGTGAAATGCCCTTATTATTTAGTAGAGTTCCCTCATCCTTTGGGTCTCACCAGGAATTTGGACAGTAGTGACATCACCGATTTGAATGAAATTTTGTATTAACACAAGTGGGGCATGAATAATAAGATACAATAGAAGGGACAAACTTTTTCTGACAAGACTGGGGCGCACAATAAGCCAGAAGGCTGCAGTTCAAGAATCTTAGGCCAAAAACCCTAACCCTAATATTCAAATTAAAGCACCTTTCTATTGTATAAAAACACAAGAGAATTACCAAAAATATAGATTTCTTGACAAAATAGTGAACGACGGGAACCGTCGCGAGTGAATGAAACGTGAAGCAGGCTGGACTCTGCTAGAGTATTATAGTATATAGAAAAATCGTACCGATTCCATTAACATAACAAAATAGATCAGTGCGATTGGCTTAAACTGATGCATGCACTGATTTCAAAAATATATAGGCGTTTTGATTACTTTTGTGTTTTTAATTCTTGCAATGTTCAACAGTTATTTGCAAATCTTTAATCCACATTTGTTTTTGCAGTCACACGACCAGAACGACCACCTGGGAAGATCCCAGAAAAACATTAGCGGCTGCCCAACAGCACCAGAGTGCAGAACATCTCGTCACACATCCGCATACGTCTCCTACTTCCACTGGTAAGTTATTTTAATAAGCTGAACATTCAGGGTCTATGTCGGTGTGTCTTTCTCTTTACTTGAATCGGTTATTTGTGTTGAGAGCTAATTTTTTCGTAAAAAATAAAAATGTACCCTAAATGTTCCAGCATAACTTTCGGTACCAAAAGGGCATATTATATCGACGATTATAAGGAGAATTTTGAGTTCAATTCAACTCAAGGTACCTTATAGTTGAGTGCTGCGACACAGACCAGTTTTTATACACGGGCACTGGTTGAATAGTAAAATTTTGTCCTGTTGGTGTGGTGTCATAATTATATCTATCTAACCATACCTTCAGATTAACAAAAGAATAATCGCGATAGAGGCAAATTTATGGCCTAGCGCATGTAAATATAGGGCATGCGCATTGCAAATTTCTCATTTATAATCACTCACATAATTCATTAATATCTTAATATCAAACTATAGAAATCCGTAAATATTAAAACCCACAATTGCAATAGAGTACAATTAGGGAATCCAATCCCGCAAATGCTGGATCCTGCAAATTAGTGCAAATGCTGGATCCCGCGGGATTAAACGTGCGGGATTTGCGGGACTCGATGTGGTTGCTGTATGTTAATAAAAAGTTGTTTTATGCAGTTAAAAATAGAGTAGAGTAGCAGGAAACTATTTATTGCATATACTTAGGTACAATACATTTGTGGCCCTTTGAATCGAATGGGTGGCGCATATCGATCGATGTGATAAACTTTCCAAAGGGTATACCATCTTTAGCTATCATTCGAGACACTCTTTCTTTCATCGAAACTTTTTTCTCAGATGAAAAAAAAATATCAGTAATTTTCATTTTCTTAGGTAGCACAGAAGAACCACCAACATCTGAGCGCTTAGCAATAGAACTAAACGAACTACTCGAGCTGCTGGTACTAGCTTTCATTTCCTGTGCTATTTTATCAATATCAACACTACCTGCTCTGAACTTTGAATTAATATTATGCTTTGTTTGTAATTGGGACCTTTGGTGGAACGAGCAGAGATTTTAATAATGCTAGGGCATAACTTACATTTTGCTGTAAGACCATCTTCAGACTTTAAAAAATAATTCCAAACTAAACTTGAACCTTTATTCTCTTTGTAAATTACACTGACACTCATTTTAGTGATTGCTGTTTAAATTCCATGTATTATATTCAACCACTTGATAAATGTCACTAGATACTAGTTGAATAACGCTCTTACTATCGCACGTACGCAAGAAAACTGTTCTGGACTCTGGTTTAACATATTTTCAATAGCCCAGCAGGGCGGGGAATCCCCGACGCGTCGACCAAAAATACCGCATTTCATTGTTTGCTATCCCGCAGATCGATGGGCTCAATCCCGCAGGTTTGCGGGATTAAAGTTTGGGAGCGGGATTGGATTCCCTAAGTATACAATAAACCGTGACAACAATAATGGCTTCGATGCGGTTCTGAGGTGTATTCAGATAATACCGCTAAAGAAATGAAAGCTGAAACAAGATGGTTGTGCGCATGCCCATCTGTGCTCGACGTCGATTAACTTTTGTTTGCTCATCTAACCCGTATATAATCTCGATCTCTTGTCGCAGCGCTCGGCAAGGTAGGTACCTTTTTTTGTTGTGTGCTATTTTGTCAGTGCGCTATTTTTTAAGGTCCCATGTATATTGTAGGCTTTAGTAATACGGTAGGTCAGTGTTTATTGTGTGTTATATTATTGTTGTTACGCACAGGTTATAACTAATATTATTAACAAGTTCTGAAGTCTGAGTTTGCTCTACCTATCATAAAATAAATGTTTTCTCCTGGGGGTACGTTCTTATTAACTTGGACATTACAGAGTATGTACTTTCGAACATAAATCTGCTTTAAACATGTCCTTGTAAGCCAAGGTGTAGGATCTTACTTTTTAGGGAATCACATACGGGTTATTTGCTTTGTTGATCAGCCTAATGTGTAATAAATTCAAAGATAAATTCATTGATTTTTTTCATCTTGATCAATTGATAAATTAATTTTATCAATTTTCAGATGCCAAAGTAAATAACGATGTAGATTTAGGACCCTTGCCAGAAGGATGGGAGCAAGCTCAAACTCCGGAAGGGGAAATATATTTTATAAATCACCAGACGCGGACAACCTCCTGGTTTGATCCTAGAATCCGTAAGTTAAGCTTATGAAAACCGATTTGCTTAGGGTGGTTTGCACAGACAAGGTTTTTGACGATATTTTTGTACCAAAATATTTTTTTTTAATTTGGCTCCTTTCAATCTCTGTGACTTCCAGCGCCTTAGCTAGTGCAGGGTAACAAGAGCGTAAGGCTACGGTGCGGGCAGCAAGCGGTTGCCCACCGACGATAGCACAGTATTCACTACACTGCGATGAGCCTTGCAATATTAGGTTCAACCTTTACTCGTTGAAAAAATATGGGTGGTGTTTAGATAAAATAGTTCGTCTTAACTCCCAAATGATTGTAGCAGATTTACAAATTTTCTTTTCGGTACAAAAATATCGTAAGAAACATGAATTTGTATGCTCAGTGGCCAAACAAGGAATAGAGCCCTAGAGTTAAGATTCCCTAAAGAGAGGCCGTGTGCAAACCAGTCTTGGGATGGTTACACTAACCTATTAATCCAGATAAGGGTTGTAGTGGGATAAGGATATGGAGAAAAGTAGTTAACTTATTTGATTGTAGGTTTAAATTATTTGCTTGGCAAAGCGAAAATTAGGTGGTGCCTAAAATCATTCAGACAAATGATGCTTGTTACTATAGTGCTTACTATTAGAAGAGATGGAAGAGAAAATATTGACAAGTAAACGTTTTTCTAAATCTACAATATTTGGACTTTAAAAGTTAAAGTATTTTTGAAGCTGAATTACGTTCAGTTTTTTAAGATACCTGTTTATGCTATGCTATGTATATACATAATATAAAATAAAGAGTCGCGATTAAACTTTGCTAACAATATAAACGAGTCTACTGTTTTAGCGCATACAGAACTTGTTAGTTTGCTTTTGCCATTTTATCATACAGTTTTTGTAATGAAATATGTTTAATAATGTAAAGAATGAAGCCAATGTAAAACTGCTTCGTAGTCACTTGTTTTCTTCCAAAATATAAAATTTAACAAATATTCCATGTTAATAATTAAGCCGCGCTATACCGCAACATACGTCTTTTTCGGAAACATGAAGTTTAGCTAAGTAAAACTCGATATTTATTGAAATTAGCAAAAATTACGAAAATTAGATAAAAAATTATATATAGATACAAGGTGCTTCAGATTAAGCCTACACTCTGCACTATTTCTAACTTGTTTATTATGGGAACAACAACTTTGCTTAAATCTGAGTATAAGTGGCCCGCTGATTAAAATGTATTTTTACATAGGTACTTATTATACCGTATTATTTTTGAATTCTGCTAAAAATAAAACTATATTTTCTATTGCAGCACAACACCTACAACAAAGGTCACCCGGTAGTACTTTGGTACAACCTCCTTGGCACGCGTCAGTTTCCTCATCTCCGCAAAAAGCACAACAAATTAGGCTCCAGCAACTTCAGTTAGAAAGAGAAAGATTGAAGCAGAGGCAACAAGAAATTAGGAGACAACAAGAAATCATGCTCAGGAGTTCTTCGACAGAATTGCCCGGTTTGGATCCCTTTTTGTCCAGTTTAACAGATCATTCCCGCCAGGAGTCTGGAGACAGTGGACTTGGTAAGAATAAAGCCACATATTTAGAGAAAAGTTATTATTCAAAAAATTATATGGATGCTAAGAAGGTAATCAGGGGGCGGATTAAAACATTGGGAAGATCAGGGCTAATGATTATTATTATTTTGGAACCCTTAAAGTTAAAAAAATTAAAGGAATATAAAACTTACACTAAAAAAAAATGTTCATTATTAAAAAATTTAGTTTAAAGAGGCTGTTGTTTCTTCAGTATGTTTTCGTTTGTTTTAGACCCTTCCACCCCCTCTGTAAAATAAAATCGCATAGTAAAAAGATAGTTCCAAATAAATAATTGAATCTTAAAAAGCAGTATAGTATTTGTAGAATTATATCGTTGATCTTTTGACTGCAATAAACCCTCATTATCCCTTTGACCATAAAATAAATAATGAAATCCCAAATTTTAAAACCTTTTCGAGCAGAGCCGGACCAGGTACAAATTCAATTTATACCTATGCTGTATGCCTGATTCATATATAAATACAAACTGATTTTTAATAATTTTAGTCTTTAGTGGTTTTCCGACGAGTAATTTTTAGTTAGGCTTATTAGTGGTAGAATGTGGCGTCCTTGGAATTGTGCTGATAGGGGGGCATCTTCAAGTGTCATTTTTAAAAGAAAGCATTTATCTACCGATGCCAAACTAATAATTAAAAATGTGTATCAATCTTTGTTGAGTAGAAATTTTAATTCGATGGATGCTTTAGCAGAAACGTCTACTTTGACAAAAACTCCTTTATCTTCGGTAAGAGACATAGAACTTAAACCTGTTAATCCTAGAAAAAATCGGAGTGATTCTGGCACATTTAGAAGCATTGACGAAAATGACATGGATTTATTAAGAAGAAAGATTTACCAAATGTATGAGGCACAAACTGTATCCACTTTGATTTCCCTCAAAGAGCGGCTGATTAAAGACGAAACAAATATCTCTTGTTGCGTTTCAAAGCCTTAGGAAAATATTGCGTAAAATGGGTTTTAAATACCGAAGCATTAATAAAAGACAAACATTAATGGAATCTCAACGTTTACGGGAATGGAGACTTAAATATTTAACAGCTGTTAAACAATTTAGAGAAGAAAATCGTCCAATTATTTACCTTGACGAAACATGGTTCGATACCCATGACACTCCAAGAAAAGGTTGGGATGATTCTTCCAAAAAATGTCAAACCAAGGCACCATCAAATAAAGGCAAAAGAATCACAATATTACATGCTTGTTCAGAGAAATAATATTTCTCCTAGATTAAACGCACCTGTAGTAGAATTAATTAAAAACGAAGTAAGAAAAATTTCTGCAGACAGCTGGAAAAACTGTGTACAGCATGTACTTAAGGTGGAAAATTCTTACAATTGTATGATTACAAATGTTCAACCCTTAATTATAAGTTTAGGCTTAGATGAAGATAGTGATAGTGATACAGAGCTAAATTTTGAATAAATTATCAATAGTTTTTTAGAATTTAATTAATTTTTATTGTACTTGTCCTAATAGTTATACTTTTAAATTATATTATTTTCAATTATCATTATTTTACATTTATTATAGATACCTACCTAAAACTAAAAATACCTATCTATTTATTTTAAATTATAAAAATAAATCATGTGGTGTAGGTACATTTTCAAGCCGACCCTGATCCCATTTAATCCCCTTTGAAGAGGTTGAGGCGTATACAATAGGGTTTAATCAGGTAGTTTATTTTTGGCAGTAAGAGTCAACGGTATAATTCTGCAAATACTATACCTATTCGTTTAAAAACAACATAGCAGAATTCCAGCCAGTTATTAAACAGCTAAATTACAACTCAATAAAATTAAAAATAATATAACATTGACCGGTAATTACTTTCTTAATGAGTTCATTGTAAATAAATATACCTTAGACGGATACTATACATTTTGGGTATTTGAGTACCTACAATATAGATTGTCTAACTACCTGTTTTTATTATTTATTTGTCTATGTTAATCATTCCATTTGTAAACACATTAGCCAATGTTATGTGGTTTATTGTTACTTCAATTATGATTTGGTTATTATATTGACTACATACAAAGGAAGTTGAAACTAGATTTTAAAATAGAATTCAGTATATTAGAAAAGTAATAGAATACAAAAATTTATTGTATGTAGGGAACATTGTATAATTATTATTTTAGCCATTCAAACGATTTTAATAAAACATTTGGCAAATTCTCTATAGAAACGTGGTATTTGTGCAATTATGGGTATTTTATAATATTATCTAAATTTAATAAGTAGCAATTAGGTTAATTTTTTTAAATTAAACTGTAAAACCGAGTGGCAGTTAGCTAAGCAAGTTAGTTAAAATTGCAACTCTTAAAAATACAGTGTCACCAGTAAAGTCTGCATCATATGGGATTTTTTTTTATTAATAGCTTTATTCAAAATTTGACTTTGGCATTAAGTTCTGCTTCGATCGAGATGAAAATTAAGCAAAAAAAATAGTAGTCACGTGCAGCTGCATAAGATAATTTTGATTTTTTACCTATATTTTGTAAATTGCACCACTTTTGCAAAATAAGACTCAACGCAACCTACACAAAACTTCTCAGTTTTGACAAGACTTTATTTCAGATACATTTTCTTTAAAGTAGCGCCATATTAAATGTGTGTTTTTCTACAAAATCAAAATTGGGCTGTAAAATTTGTTCGCATGTGATGCAAAGTTTATTTGTTTTTGACCCTGTATAAGGTAACTTCATAAAATAAGTATTTTTGAAAACGTAGTTTGTGTCTGAAAGTAATACACCTTAATATTACGACAAAAAAGAACACAGTGTCATCAGTAAAGTGTTGTGGAAAATACATTTTAGTATAACTTACGTTTATCTATTTTCAACGATTTAATTTAAAACCCCTTTACTTTAATTTTTATTTTTTACTTTCAGACACAAACTACGTTTTCAAAAATACATATTTTATGAAGTTACCTTATACAGGGTCAAAAACAAATAAACTTTGCATCACATGCGACCAAATTTTAATAGCCCAATTTTGATTTTGTAGAAAAACACACATTTAATATGGCGCTACTTTAAAGAAAATGTATCTGAAATAAGGCCTTGTCAAAACTGAGAAGTTTTATGTAGGTTGCGTCGAGTCTTATTTTGCAAAAGTGGTGCAATTTACAAAATATAGGTACAAAATCAAAATTATCTTATGCCGCTGAAATTTTGCATGTGGGTTAGAAACTGCATTTAAAAAAACTTTTTTCGATATTTTCAGAAATAACCCCACTTTTGAATTATTTTTTGGAAAAAATTAAAATTTCACAGATAATGTGAATCACGTCACTACTATTTTTTTGCTTAATGTTCATCTCGATCGAAGCAGAACTTGATGCCAAAAATCTCATATGATGCGGACTTTACTGGTGACACTGTAGAAAGTCTGTAACATTTCTTGTTTATTCAAGGCATGGGAACAAGCTATTCCATGCCACATACTCCAGAGGATTACCTATCAAACATGGACGATAACATGGATGTAGGTAGTGAAAGTCACACGTTAGATACACCCGACATATCAGCTATAAGTGATAACATTGATTCTACTGACGATTTAGTGCCTACTCTACAATTAGACGAATTTCCTATTCCAGACGATATTCAGTCTTTAATAAATCCGGCTACAACAAAACCAGATAATGGTTTAATTTGGTTGTAAGTTAATGTCTTTTATGGTAAGTTTTTATTACATTTTACTTAGTTCGTTCGATAATTTATCGGTAATCTTCGTTAGTTATCGTCAGTTACGTTACTTATAAAAATTATGTTTAAGTGATTCATGTTAGTTATTAGGTAACTAAATTTTTTATTTATTTATTATTTTACCGTAATTAAAAGTAAGTTTTTGTATCTTATTATTAAATTTATATTTTACAGGTTGTAGTAGGTTCGTGGGTGTTATCTGGCACCCACTTTCTAACATTATAAACCTTTTGTCTTTCCCGAAACGTTGGTAAGAATTTTATCGGTTGTCATCGCCGATCTCCGCCATGCATACGTACAGAAAATGTGCAGACGAAAACTGAAGTCTGAAGTTAAAGGATAAAAAAAACGCGTTTATTCGAACGGCTTTATCTGTCATAATTTACAAGGTTCCATGGATGTAAACTGTAAAAGGATCGACGTGACGCGACTGTTACAAAATTGATTGTTTTTGGTAGGACATGCTTTGCTTTACTGTTTTTCTGTTGCGGTCTCACGAATTTATTGTTCTTTTTTTATAAATTTTATTGTTAAAATTATAACTTAATACCTGAAATTTTAAGTACAATCCTGTCCTATCTTATAAAATAGAAAGTTAGCATTTTCCATATTGTTTATAGATCGCATGGCGGCGATCAGTGATGGCCGTAATCTAAGTTTTAGTACTAGGCACACTTTTTATATCAGAATTTAAGTTTAATTTCCATCATTTTAGGATTTTATTATTGTTTCTGTTAAGAGGAGTTATTTTTTATTTTGTTAAAATTTGAAATTGTTATGCAGCCTTATTTTTTCTGCAGTGTTTACTTACGTATATATGAAGCAGTTTTTAATTATTGTTAATGGGAAAATAAGCAGTATCTTTTATATTTTGTAAATATATACATTTTAACGGATCATTGTTTTCAATGTCGGTATGAAAATTTAAAAAAAGGTGTGTTTTTATTGGGTCTGTGTGCAATTAGTTTATGAGATTTTAAAAAGATCTGCTTAATTTTTCCCAGAAAGTTTCATTTAGGTGAACATTTGAAGTATTTATACCAATCTAATTGACAAATATTTAACATCATGCCACCTTAAAAGTCATATTGATTGAAATGTTCAAGACCTTGATGAAACTGATGTTCTGTTGCACAAACTACTCCTGTCAAAGGAGCAGTTATGTCGCGATGATGTTATACTGTTTCTGTTAACTGAAAAGGTTAACAAGATAACATGATGCTCATGCTAAACAAATCCATCCATTATGGTGCCTTTAATAAATATACTTGTATATAATATATAGAAAAATATATTTGCGTACATCGTTTTGTAATTCAAGCTTACAATCTTTTTACACTAACCCTTAATTGCAGTGCCTTCAGAGACATTTTTGTACAGAATTAGTTTTATTGACGGAAATTCTTCGGTACTAGTATTACAAGCAGATTCATCAGCATTATTTACCAGATTTGATAAATTGTAATTTACTAGAGAGTGCTTTACGGAATTTTAAAGATTTATAAGCTAAAAATGAAAGTTATAGTATATTATGTTAAATCTGCTATAATATCGCTGCCGAAGAAAAGTATATTATTATGTATTAAATGTATTTTTTAAATCTGCTTGATGTTTACAAAAGAACTTTCATCACATATCACTAGCAATAATTGGCTTTAATTAGTTGTGAAAAAAGTTATTTAATTCATAACAATAGCGTGCCAGGGGATGACCTATTATCAAATTGCAAGTATATGGGTCATTATGACATTGACAGTGTCACTGTCGAAACTATTCTTAAAATCTTAACAGCATTGCATTTGCAAGGTTATTTTGGTGTTCATTCGATTCAAACTAAACCTCAATTTTAAAGAAAGTAAAATTGGTCCTGGTATTTATTACTTAAATTTTAGATATTAAACTGGGGCAGACAATGACATATTTAGTGAACTGATTTAGTAAATGGTTCTTTATAAAGTACTAATACCTAATTAAAAAGCTATATGATATTTTTCATCAATCTATATGATGTAATAAAGGATATTCTAAATAATCCCAGTTCATTAAATTCACGACGGTCGTATATGTGTCATTTTGAAAGTCCCAAATTATTATACCTAATAATCTAACAAAAAGCAAACGCTGCGTAGCGGTCTGGATTATACCATTCGCAAAACAGGGACAAAAAATAAATGCTGATGTTTTCAATCCTCGAGCGGAAATCTACGCAAAATGTATATCAGATACTATTAAAAAACAAAGAAGGTATATCTGTGATAGAACCTCCATGTTTGATATGTATTTTTCGTCAACATAACCGAAAAAGTTGTATCAACTTTTAAAAAAATATTACTGCAACAGTGTTTCAAAACGTTCAAAGACTCTAGGTCATAATCTAGTTTCTAAACAGTAGTTTTTACGAGATATTCACGTATAAAAGTTTGTAATGGTACTAATGAGAAGACCGACAGAGGTGGTAGTCACCGATTTTAACGCAACTGTACAGAAGTATGACATGACATCGTAAAATTAAGGACCCATATTTTTAAGGTGTTCCTAGGTCTATTGTAGGAACAGAGTGATGTCAGGGTATTGCGAAATCCACTAGGCAAGAACGTATTTCTTTTAAATGGTTGCACCCCTGGCATCATTATATAAAACTCAGACTTTTTATTCGTGGTTTACGAACCATAAACAAAACCGAATAGGGTAGGGTGGGGTAGGTTCGAACAGTTTTTTTCAAATGGCCATAATTTTGAAATCAGTTACATTTAAATTAAATCGAAAATATTAGCAGAACCGCAGATTCATCTTTTATAAATTTAACGGCTATACCTTTTCGGCAAAAATGCGTTTTTCTGTCAAATAGCGATTTAAAAAAAAATGCAATTTGTCCGATTCTGCCCCATAGTGGGGTACTGACGGACACACCATGGGGAAGGTCCGGACACATATTAAAATACCTATATTAAGGTGAAATGACGAATGAATGACGACCCTTGCAAGTTTAATGATATTTTATTAATAAAGTTGGCATATATAATATTTTATTGGATGTTATATGAAAACATATTTACATTAAATTTTAAAATTCCTGCTGTTCTGGATGTTCCTGGCAAATCTGTGGGTTTTGGCAATTTGCTTACCACATCTTTTCTGGAAATAGTCCTTAACATTTGGAAAATGAAAGCCAAAAAATTTACCAAATAGTCTCCATTGTCGAATATTTTGTCCACTACTCCAGATTCGGACAGTCCGAAACTGCCCTATGAAATATGTCCGAACGTGCCCCATATTACCAAGTGCATTTCAGGCGGAAAAATATCCCTAAATGCATTTGTATTTCAATTCATTTTAAGGTTAAGTGTAGGAAAACAAGTTAATATTTATAAATTTGGTGAATATCTTACCTTAAATTTATAAGTAAAGAACGTAATTCCTTACGACTTTCGCAACCTTTCTTACAACGACAACGAAACATTTAAACAAATGTCTACAAACTCCTAATATTTTTTGATAGCCGAACAACTTGCACAGCCACGGCCAATACAAATAATAAACATTTTTTGGTTGGCAAGAATCGAAGGAGTTAATTTTTTCGCGGTAAATTTGAAATGTCCGGAGGTGCCCCATGTCCGGACCTACCCCACCCTACCCTACATGTTTTATAAGAATTTCGTCTTACGGTCGCTTTATGTGACTTTCAGTAACCAATAAAAATATGGGTACTTTTATATATCGAATACCATTCTTTACTCTGTGTGACGACCTCCTCTCGGTCTCGTAACATTATAACTTTTCGTAAGACCGTGTATATTCTTCACTAAAGAAATATTGTTTTATTATATATATTTTTTTTTTAATACAAACATATCAACTGTTTTAATCTAAAATATACTTAGGAAACTAGTGATTATAACATCGCTAGATTCTATTACTTACTTAGAGCAATAATAATTTGTGATTTAAAAAAGAAACAGAGCAATATACTTATGATAAATACTCCCCAAGTGATTTTTTTACTGTTAAGTTGTGTTGTCAGATTTGGCATTCACTCGTGCTTGAATAAGAGTTCAAAAATTGATTCCATATTTTTAACAGTAATTTGACAACACTAACGAAATTGAAACAAATTAGCAATAATAAATCTGTGGCCTTTGTAAAATTTTGGTATACCTAATCAAATTTTCTGCTGTGATATTTAAAAATTTATACCTAAAACATTTTAAATTTTTACAACATTGTATTAAAGAGTTAATAACAAATATCAGGTATTAGGGACTTATTGCAGGGTGTTGTGTGATTTTTGAATCGCCCTAAGCATTCGCTAATAAGTCTGAATTATTTAAAAATAAAGTTACAGCACTTTTCAGTTTGCTAACATAATTAGATATTCCCATAGTTACTCTACCCTATTGTAAGTTAGCTTAAGGTGATCAAAAAATGCACTTTTTTTAATCCAGAACGTTAGATTATTTTAGTTAAGGATTTATTTTTATTTTCGTTTTTATATTTTTTAGATTTATTAATCACTCGTTATTGTATGTTTTATTATACTTGTGTCACATACTATTTGATGTCTAATACTTTTTGTAGAAAAGTATAAATAATTTTTGCATTTTACCAGGGTTCGACCGATATATATATACCTATATCGGCCATAAAAATCATGATTTTTTGCGCGATGTACATAAGTATATCGATATTTATAAAACTGCTGAAATGTGCGACGCTATGAAAAAATATAATAATTACCGTAAAACGGGGCGGGGCTACTTCGGCCAGATTTTACAGTTTTTTGCAGGGTAAAAACTTTCGCGATGCAATTAATGTTTTTTATGTGGGATACTACATCCTTGCTAGAGTAGGTACTTCCTAAAAGAAAAAGTTTGTTTTTTTTGTTCTAACATATATATTTTTTTGGTGGAAAAGTGTCCGAATGTACCATACAAGGTGGGGCAACTTCGGACACCTTCTTTAAACCGAAAAATATTGAAGTAAACATGGCTTAATAATTAGTTCGGACACTAATTTAAATTTTAAAAATATATAAGTTGGGTAGGTACTAAAAAAAGTCAGCATAAAAGCTAGAAATATTAAAAAAAAGCTTTCATATTTACCATATCACATAATATGATATTTATTTTATAAAAATACAAAATATTTTCTTACAAAAATAAGAACTAACATGTAAACAATAAAAACAATTAAAAAAACGAACTCTTAAAACAAATAAAAACAAGCAATACCTATTATTCTAGATGAATATTTTTTGGCATATTATGAAACATAAATCGTTCTCTTCTTATTAACTTGCTTCTTCATCAGAGCTTAGTACTGGTGGACGACCAGGATTTTTTTCATGGTTTCCTTGAATCTTATCACTTATAGTGGATTTGGGAATCTCATAAAATTTCGATGCGCCTCTGACATTGCTTTTCGCCGAACCGCTCCTACAGCCATTGCTATAGGGCGACTCCCCTGCCTGCCTTCTGTATATGCGAACCATGTCCGAAATTGCCCGTCAAATTTGGTTTTTTTTGCTTACACTTCTTTAAAAAAAAAAAGACATAGCAACTATAAATTTCAAATTTTTTCAAAATGTTAACAACATATAGGGCTACTAAAAAGTAAGATAAAGTTATCCCCTATCATAACTAGTTTCGGCTGTGCGCCAGTTACTTTTACCACTTTTGAAAAAGTTCAAAAAATGGCTTCATAATAAAATAACACGTGGAGACGAGACACTTACCTCTAAACGCTGCTAACTGTCGGAACGTACAAAGGCAACTGTTAAGACACGCTTCTGAAGAGAAACAGCCCGCTTGCATTATCTGTTTTCCCACCACTTATTATTTTAACCCTGATGTCGCGATGTCCGAAGTTACCCGCACTATCCGAAGTAGCCCCGTTTTACGGTACTAGCGACCAGCGTTGCCAGATAGTAATGTTAAACTTAACACCACCCAAAAAGTGAAAAGCTACTACTACTACTTTATGTTTACCTTTATTTAACTTAGTATTTTTTCTTCTAACACAAATTCCTGTAATGAAATCATAAAATAAAATGGAACGGAAAATTTTCCATAAGCCGGCGGCCAAAATCAATTAAATTAATACACAGGTAAACCACCAAAAACCAAAATTGAGATGTGAATCGAGCATTGCGTCCTTTTGAATTCAGTTAGTAGCGGTCGTCGCGCATATGTTGATGTATATTTTGATATTTTTATATATATATTTTCGAACCCTGATTTTACAGAAATCCGATAATCCATAATTTTAAAATCAGGCCAACGATTAATTGACAAACAATAAAAAAATTGCTCATTAGTTATAGATTTCAAAAATGTCTAAAGTTTAAATGGGCATTAATAAAATTTAGGATTTTTTGTAGGATTCTGCTACCGCAAAAATTAAGTTTACATAGAATAAGTAAACTTTGAACTGATCAGTCCTAGTATATCATTATTTTTTAACATTTCATTTTATAGTAAGATTGAATCGGATCATATTTAAAATTAAATTAGGGAATTTAATTTTTTATATGGATTTTTGTATTTATTTGTGTTTAAGACATGTCTTGTATCATAAATAAAGAATAAATGCTATTTGGCAGTTTACTATTTTTTTATCCTTATAACCTCATTACCGCAAGTAAAATAAACCCATTTTAACACCGGATTTTTAGATTACTTTAATTTTTTGAATATTACAGTATTTTTTGCTAGTGTAAACACACTTTGAGAATTTTTTCAACCAATCAACGCTGGAAGTATGAACCAAAGTTATAGATTTTTTAGTATGAAAACCTGTAATCTTATGCAAAACAAAACAACAGTTTGATCGTTTTCAATAATTTATGTAGATGTCGCTACCTCTACATTTCCCTTTGCTTCTTTTAAACAGCTAAGCAAAAGTAATTGAGCCTAATGAATAAAAATTAAGCAATTACTTTTTAGTAAAAGCCATTGCTTGACTAGCAAATGCTGTAAGCAGTGGCGGATTCAGAAAAAAATGACAGGGGGGGCACTTACTTGTTATCTTGGGGTGCACGAAAAGCCTACTGCGGACAAAACGCGCCGCAGGCGAAAATTTTTTAAGACCACGCCCAAATTTGGTCAATAATTATTAGTAAATATTTTAAAAATTTATGATTACCTACTTATTTTATTGAAAATGAAATAAGATAAAAAAAATAAAAAAAGGCCAATTTATTTTTCATTAGCGGGTACATTGTTTAAAAGTAAAGTTCAATCTTCTGGTTTCATTTCCAGCAAACTTATCAATAACAATAAAGTCCCTAGATCTACACTTTGTGATCTGTGTCAAGTTAATTTCGGGTTTAGGTCTTCCCTCAATTTTAATTTCAATTTTTTGCTCAATACTTAATGAGCTAAAATTGTTTCTCAAATATTCCACATTCGTAGCCGTTTTGGCATGTTTATTTTTATTAAAATAAGTCCTTACTACCCCAAAATAATACACTTTCTTTGTAAACAAAACCACAGATTACAGTTTTCTGTAACAAAACACAAATTCTAAAATCCTAAAATGTATGCTTTTTATCTAACGTGCTTTTACGCAATCTTTTCGCTAATTATCAAACCACATTGAAAACCTGATTTTTAATATCTATTTCTAAATGCTGTAAAGTTTTGGCATCAAAAAAATATTTGGTTGTTACAGTACAATGCTTTGTCACTGTGTTTTTTGGGTGTTGCGCTTAGGTTGGTTCGTGCGAAATTATTATGACGGGGGGGCACGTGCCCCTGTGCCCCCCCTCTAAATCCGCCACTGGCTGTAAGTAAAAGCAATTGCTAGATCTGGATATGAATAAAATTTTGAAGCAATTGCTGTTTTCTTACACCTCTGTAGCAAATGCTTATTCAACACAAGTTCAGATATAGATTTCGCATGTTCAGTTTGGTGCCTAATTTGCAAAAGAGTTGACGTAAATACAACAACGTTGGTCTATTTATTTAGTACAATAGTAATGTTACGTTTTTGTCGAAAATGGGAAACATATTTCTCATATGGCAGAATTTCAGTGAAAATGAGGAAAGTAATAGTAATGATGAAGAAATTAAAGACAAGCAATTGATATTCGTTCACAAATTGAAGGAACATAAATAAATCTATCTGCATGACCACAACCATTTAGCTTCCACAACAGCTTCAGCGCTTGTAGGAAATTTAATAAAAATATTGGCTTTCTCCATAACTGCATCCATTACAGAAGTGTATGTCTTACAGACAGTATTTTGGGAGACGGAATTTTGAAAGCCCGGATCCGACAATTTCCGCACAGACTTTAATCTTATTTAAAGGCGACAGTCAGCCTTTTACCAGTATCAGTCAAAAAATAATTTGCCAACCACTCAATATTTTCGCATTCAAATCGATATAACTTTCTGAAATCATCATATCTGCAATTTTTACATACACTGATGTAGATTTTTCTTTTACGGACGTTCATATATTCAGCCATAATTGAAGACACAAATTAAGAGCAACGCACATGTATGCCGCGGAGAATTAAAGTTGACTGCTACCAAGCAAATGATGCAGGGGTCCAGGCCCGTAGCCAGAAGGGGGGCAGGGGGGCTTAGCCCCCCCTGGCCTTACTTGTTGCCCTCCTGGCCTTTCTTGTCCACCCACTGAAATATTGTCATTCATTAAAAATTTCATTTATTTAATGAATAATTTTTTGTCTCAAAAATTAATTCCTTATTAATTTACTATTATATTATTTTTAACTTACTATTATAATCAAATATCCCGTTAGTTTTTTTAATAGAAGGAACAGCTAGCGCGAAGTAACCGATATAATGCTAATTGAATTAACAAGGAGATTTAGTGAAAACAATGAACTTATAAATTCACTTCAAGCTGCTGAAGATTTCAATTTTGAAGAAATAGGTTACCTCGCTTCATTGGGAATATCACTCTCTAGTAAGGAAGAACTAATTGTGGCTAAAAATTATTTTAAAAAAATTGAGAATACAAACGTTTTTGAGGAATTACATAAACAAAGAATTGCATTTGAAAACACTTACAATATGTTAGCATCAGTTCGAACATTTGCATGTAGCACAGCAGTTTGCGAATCAAATTTTTCGGTCTTAACTAGAATCAATCGACCCCAAGGGGTTTCAATGGTACATCAAAGGTTGGCAAATTTAGTGTTTTTGGCTTTTGAGAAAAAGAGAACGCAGAACTTAAACATGATGAAAAATTTAATAAAAAAAATAGAAGAATAAGGTTGTTTAAAAAAAAACTATTTGTATATTATACATATACAGGGTGTTCCATAACTTATGGGCCGTAGAGTAACTGGAGATACTAAACATCAAACTAAGCCGATTAAGTCATATAAGTTTTTTCGGATTGTTACTCGTTCTAGAGATACAGGGTGTTGAAAGTAAAAGTTTATTCTCGAAAATAAGCCATAATTTTAAAACCGTTTAATGAATTGAATTGAAAGTTGGCAGTATTATGTTTTTATGAGCAAGAAATAAAAATTTGTAGAAATTTTTAGGTTTCACACTAGAGGGCGCTAGTTGCATACACTGGGCTTCATAATTCTATGATTTTTTTTCTTACCTGTGATATATTAGGTGTTTTTCAATTAAAGTTTCTTAAAGAAGGGCATTTTCTGAGTCAAAAAGGTGTGCTTGATTGATCTTAATATCTTTAACGGTTTTCGAGATATTTCCCTTTAAACATCCCAAAGCATAAAAAAACATAGTACATAATTAAATTAATATTTTAATTATCACAACGCAATAAATTCGAAACAGTGGAACAAAAACAAGAAGCTCACTTTAGTAAATGTTGAACCCGTTGACCGTTGACCTCAATACACTTTATTAAACTTTCAACTAAATAAATAATAATATTAATAATAATAATAATAAACTTTTACTTTCAACACCCTGTATCTCTAGAACGGGTAACAATCCGAAAAAACTTATATGACTTAATCGGCTTAGTTTGATGTCTAGTATCTCCAGTTACTCTACGGCCCATAAGTTATGGGACACCCTGTATTTATTCTGTTTTAATGTTCTCTGAATTTTATGTTTTTTTCATAAATATTATTTTTTTTTTGTATTATTTCGTTTCATATTTCATTTTTTTTTTTTCAAAAAAATATTCTTATTATACAAAATGTATATTTTTTAAAATGTGATCACTTCACATCACAGCGTGCAGAATAACAACAAAAATCAATTATTTTTTTAAAATAGTATCTAGATATTATACCAATGCTGCATAAGGATAATATCCATTTATCCGTAAGTAGGTATGTTGGCGTTATATATTTTTAACATTATAAAAATACATGTGTCTGAGTATCTTAACTTTTAGCCCCCCCTAAAAATATCTGTGCCCCCCTTAAAATACAACTCTGGCTACGGGCCTGCAGGGGTCGACTTACCTTAAAAAGTTGAAAGCAATCGCTACACTAAAAAAAGCAATTCCTTAATTTATTCATCACATTTTAAGCGAACGATAGCGATTGCTTCTATTTTTTAAGAAAAAGCATTGACTAGAAGCAATTCCTGCACTTTTAAGCAATCACTGGACGCAAAAGCAATTACTTCGTTTTTATTCATTGGCTTTCAAGAAATTACTTCGGTTTTATAAGAAAAAGCGATCGCTACATTTTTATTCATTAGGCTTATTATCTTTGCTTGGCTAAGTTGTTAAAGGAACGCGAACAACTTCGTATAATCGCATGAGAAATATAGAGGGCCATACTTAACCGCGGAAAGGGAGGAGAAAAAAATATTTGCTTTGCTATTTAAAATAACGTGAAAGGACTCTGCTAATACATTCAATCAACGCATATTAGGTACTTTCCTTTTGCTTCTTTTAAACAGCAATGCAAAGTAAACATATTTGCTTAGCTAAAAGGAACTCTTCGCGAACAACTTCGTATAGTCATATGAGAAATTACGGCGGTATAGTTAACCAAGGCCAGGGGGAAAGGAAAAAATATTTATTTTTCTTTTCATTTAAATTAAAAAAGATATAATAAAAGTTGCATTTAAATTTTTTGAGAAAAAAGAAATTGTTGCTCCTGCTAAATAGCGCCCTCTAGCTGTCTCAATGGAATGCTGAACAATAGTTTTTATTACCTTGATAAAACAAAAGAAACACTATTTAGCGCGTTCAAATTTGTTAAATTCTGGTAAATCAAGCCAAAGGCGTGACTGTTTTCTATTGCAATGCTTGTCCCCCCTCCCCTAATTATTTTTAGCTAGATATAGCCAGTGGCGTAACTAGCCCTCTGACTTGGGGGTGACCTAGGGTGGGCCTGTTATTGTAACTTGCAGTGGCGGCTCGTGTAGATGCGGGCCGGCGGAGAGCCCGGCGACATTTTTTTGGACCACGCCCAAATTTTAACAAATTCGGTCAATAACACAGGCCTGCATGAAATTTGTGATGACGTGATTTTTGTTTGTTGAGCTCAGTTTTTATATAGAAATAACTAATTAAAATACAATTGGTCTCTATCACCCACACATTTTTTTTTGCAAAAAAAAAAGAAAAAATATAAAAAAAACTTATAATAGGCGTTTTAATACATTTTAAAATGAATGTAGTACTTCAAATTCTAAATGATTGATAAATAAAAAATGATTTTCTGTGGTGCTACAAACCTTCCGACTGGAGACTTTTTATCGACTTCAAAAAGGAGCTTTAAAGCTGTTCTTTTACATAATGACAATATTTTTGCTTCTGTTTCGGTCGGCCATACAGTTAAGTTAAAGAAAAACTATGAAAATTTAGAGGAATTACTTTTAAGAATACAATATGAAAATCACAACTCGGAAGTGTGTGAAGATCTAAAAATTTTAGGTGTTCTCTTAGGTCAGCAGTCCGGATTTACTAAATTTCCATGTTTCCTGTGCGAGTGGGCTAGCAGGAATCGAGAACAGCATTGGATAAAAAGAGACTGGTCACAAAGAGAGACTTTAACACCTGGAAACAAAAATGTAATTCGCGAAAGTCTTATTGACCCTCAAAAAGTTTTACTTCCACAACTTCACATAAAACTTGGACGTATGAAACAATTTGTTAAGGCATTAAACAAAGAAGGAAATTGTTTTAAATATTTGTGTAAAACATTTCCGGCTCAGTCAGAGGCAAAATTAAAGGAGGGAATCTTTGTATGGCCGCAGATTAGCAGCTTGATGAAAGATACAGAATTTGAAAAGGTATAATGGAAGATAAGGAGAAACATGCATAGACTGCTTTTAAAGAAGTTGAATTACTACTATGTTGAGATCGTTGAAAATATGCTGGAAAATTTCAGGAATTTCAGAATATGAGCATAAAAATTCACTTTTTACATTCCCATTTGGACTAATTCCCGGAAAATTTGGGGACGTGGGTGAAGAGCAAGGTGAAAGATTTCATCAATATATTAAAGAGATGGAAAAAGATACCAGGGGCGCTGGGACACAAAAATGATGGCCGCTTTCTGTTGGACATTGAGAGGAGATCTTCCTTTAGCTGAAACAGAAAAACAACCAAAAGAAGCTTTTCTGAAAAAATAAAACGTTTTTGAAGAAGCGTAACGAATAAATAACCATTTATAATAGTTTATATGTGTATATTTTGTATATTTTTCCTTAATATATTAAAAAACTAGCTTATAAATGAAATAAATCGTGTTTTTTCTATATTTTTGGATTTTACCGATTTGAAAAATAACCTTACGTGATATAAAAAAACTGAAAGCAGATTTGAAATCAGCGCTACCAAATTACTAGAAAACAGTTAAAATTTTTAAATCAACTTTTAAAGTGTTAAAAAATGCAGGCCTGTGTAATCAACAGTAATATCACAAGACCTCGTTTTTTTATCGGTTAGAAAACTTTTTTTGGAAATTTTTCGAGTTGAATTTGGACATGTTTATATGGCAAGACATATATGGACATGATATTTGGCAAGATTATTTCGTACATCGTTGAATAAACATGCCTAAAGTTCAACGAGTAAAATTTCCAAATAACTTTGAGGCTGACAACCAAAATACATTTATTATAATTTCATTATTGTATGTTTGGTTGCCAGCCTTGCATTAAAAATATGTCAAAGCAAAAGCAATACGTCAAAATTTGAGATTAGTTATGTAATAAATGACTGATAGGTTTATTAAATATTGTGTAATTTATAAACAATAACAAACTTATTGGAATGAAAATCTACATGGGCGAGCTTATCAGCCTTTTTTTTCTGGGCGGGGGGGGGGGGGCTAGCGACGTCTGGGGGGAGCCCGGCCCCCCTGTAGTTACGCGCCTGGATATGGCACTGTTCAGTGGTCTCATATCGATGCCGGCAGATATCGCTATTTGTCGACGAGGCATGGATCATAGAAAAAAGAAACCAAGGTTGGTTTCTTTTTTCTATGGGCATGGATGAAAGATAAAACGGTGGTCGGATGAGAGTTCCTTTCCCTTAATAACCCCCCCACCACACAAAAGTTGGTAAAACTTTTTCAATTATATTTAATATAGAAACTAAAAAACTTCGTTATTTGGACCTTTCAAAATATTGCAAAAATACTACCATTGATTCACCGTTACTGAGGACTATGGAGGACTTAAGGTAGGAGGCCGATCGCATTGCATTGCATGGATTCGTCAGCTTTACGAGTCGCCGTAAGATGGCGCTCGTGTTCGAAGTGGGCTATCAAATAAATGGTTTCATATGGACGCGATAACTATTTTTATTTAAATTAGTTCTTTAAGGAACAAATAAGGACTTTTATATGAATTTACACTTACTTTGTTATACTTATTAGTAAACTCGGCTTGTATAAAGTTCCAATGATGCTTCGTTTTTAAAATACAGGAACATTTTAGCTAGAGGGTTTTACCTTTGGAGCTAGAAAGAGACTTATTTGGCAGCGTTTCCTCTCTGAAGAAGATCCTGTCTTACACCCCGACACAAAGCAAACTCTACTTTTATAACTAGAGACTTAAAATCATTTTCAGCAATTTCACACTGTAGCCGCTAAAAATAAAGTCAATTTCAAAGTAACAAAATTTATTAAGTTAAAATCTGAGCTTAAAATTCAACAACACGATGCGCGATGCAAACAAGTTTGGATACTTACTGACCAACAAATTGATTAAGTTTTAGCTTTGCTAAATTAATATTACCTGGTATATCTATATCTACATAAGTATCAAACTCTTTGCTTTTATCAAAAATAAATATAAAAATATTACTTTGCACAACATAAATAATAAATGCCTCAAAACATTACAAAAATCGATAAGAATTGTCTCGCATTACAAGTTTCCAAGATAATTTTTGACATATACAAGCAATTTTTGTACTTAGGCAAACATTTGTACTATTTTCGGTGAGCTAACCAACTAAAAGTTTGTACTAATATGCGTTTGTACTGAAGTAGAAACCCGCTGGCTGTGCCAAATGGGTTTTATAATATCGATATAAAGGCAGACCTGTCTATTATAGCCGTCCCATTATTACAATATCAGACACAGTATTTTGCAAAAATTGTAACTTTTTACTATTTAGATCCAACGAACAAATCGTCTGGCTTGGTATTAGGTCCTATTGCTACTGTATTTTTTTTATTGAAATGTAATTAGAAGATGATATAATGCCCGCGAAAATAATTAAAAGAAAGAAAATATTGTGGCATATCGGACAAGTGTGTAACTATATTTTTTATATTGGATTGGAATACACAGGGATCCAAGTTTAATAGATACCCTGGGGCGGGTAGACCACGACGGCCGTTTCGTCCTTGTTAGGACTCGACGGGCAGCCATAACTTAAGCAATTCCAAGAACGACGGAAAAATGTACTAAAAGCCTCCTTGCAGAATCAAGGCGACCATCAATACACCGTAGCGCCATCCCAGCGGAATCAACTCCAATATAAAAGGTAGTTAAGTACACTGGTATAATCGAAAGGTAGACAACTTAATAAACTACGAAGTGCATAGTGCATCACAATCCAGTATAGGGAACGCTATTTGCGTTTTCACCGAAAACATCTGCCATTTTGCAGACCAGAAAACAGATCAACGCTGGCACCCACCAGAATGCGCGCAATCCGTTGGAGTTTTGAGCCATATAAATGTTTAGAAGATGATAAATGTCCGCGAAAACAATTTAAAGAAAATATTGTGGCATATCGGACACATACATTTTTCCGTCGTTCTTGGAATTGCTTAGGTTATGGCTGCCCGTTGAGTCCTAACAAGGACGAAACGGCCGTCGTGGTCTACCCGCCCCAGAGTATCCATTAAACTTGGATCTCTGCGTATTCCAATATAAAAAATAGTTACACACTCGTCCGATAAGCCACAATATTTTCTTTCTTTTAATTGAAATGGTTGAATTTGAAAAATTTCACGTTTCAAAACTTTGGTTTAACCGACGCCAAACGCTTTAACTCTTACCGTTTCCGATATCACAATAGTGTGACTGCCAAATTAGATAGGAGCCTTATTGCTTAAAACGTACCAGAATACTACCGCCGAATATAACCAATGTCCCAATAGTGAGAAAAAGTACTGCACTATACTGAAGAAAGAGATTATTTTTTTAAAGTACGAGATCCTAAGGCTAGTGTGAAATATTCAATGTGTCCAGAAATTAGTATCTATGACAAAGTTGTATTGTTTCAAATAGAAACTATTTTACGGCATTTTTTAAATTGTATGAATAAAGATGGTATTCGGGATATTTGAATTAAAAATTACAATTTTTACACTTAAACGAGCTGTTGATGTTGACAAAAGGCTAAGCATATTTAGTTATTCAATCTTTACCAGAAGTTAGTACTTTTGTATAGAGGATGAAAACCTAAGATGTATGTCGTTATTCACAAAGTCTTTACCATAAAGTTGCTATAGCCCAGCCCATCAAAGCGTAAAAATGTTTTCTTTAAAGGGAATATATCAAAAATATTGCAGCATAGGATACTAAAACTTAATTTGATTTGTCTTTAGAACTCACTAAATGTCTTTTATTTAAAAAAATAAATATTTGTCGTGGATATTAATTTTTGGACACCCTGTGTATGTAACACAAAATTTAAAATACAGGGCTGTGATAAAGAAACGGATTAGCCACGCCAATTTTATTATTTGTAATGCATTTTTTTAGAAAAAAATTATACAATGTGAAACAGAAAAGTGCTACGAGCGTCAACTTCTTTTTTGTTTAAGAATTTTTTTTGTTTATGATATAAACAAAATGACAAAATTACTCAGAACTAACTATTACAGGCAAACAATCCAAGGATTTCTGTACGCTACACGCACCCGGATACTTATCTCCCAGCATATCGACGATACAATCATGAAAAGCATCGTTCCCGCTCGATATCTTTAACACAGTCTCTCTTCCTCTTACGTTCAGGCCTATGTTCCATCCTGTTTCGTTCAGATCGAAGTAGATTGAGGTATGTCAAGTTGCCATATTCCAACAGTCTCCTTAGAGAAAGCGAGGTTATGTCCACGTTGTAGGATAGGTTTAAAAATATGAGGTTAGGGGCCAACCTGAGTAGTTCAAATAAATCAGAATCATTCACCGCACAACGTTGTAAACCGATGTTCCAAAACCAGTCCGTTTCCATTGTCGCAAACCTCCACAATTTGCCGTAAAACCTCTTTCCCATGATTATTAGACACATTCAGCTCTTTTGGAACGTCCCCTGTCCCCATCGATCCAAGAAATCATTTTCCTAATATCCGAATCATTTAAACGATTTTCACTGACATCCAAGACTCGTATCGTTTTTAAGCAGAGTACATCTTGAAACATTCCCACTTCTGATAAATGTATGTTTCTCAAATTGAGAGACGTCAAAGTCAAAGCCTTGTCGCTTACATCCAAATGAGCCAGTTTACTCGTTTTTCCGTTGTCGTTTGACAACGCGTTCGCCAGCAGGCTGAAATG
Organism: Polydrusus pterygomalis; assembly: GCA_963969555.1. NCBI lineage: Eukaryota > Metazoa > Arthropoda > Insecta > Coleoptera > Curculionidae > Polydrusus > Polydrusus pterygomalis. Next base: position 33,544,491 of record OZ018384.1, on the reverse strand, counting down.
AGCGGTTTTTAAACAGGTACAGCTCAAATTGAGGACTTGTAGATTCGACAACGTGGCGAAGCTCGAACAAAGCAGACTCATACAAGTGTTATTCAAAAAGTTTTCCGATAAATTTATTTCCGTCAAGAGTTTTCTGATGGTTGATTGCCTTGATTAGGGGGCAAAGTTCCTCGCTTAACGCGCCTCTGTTTGACAGGTCCAAGTTAACCGACAACGTTTCGATTAGTTGGCACAAGTCACCGTCAACATCAGTGTTCATGTGAGCACAGGTCTCCCGATACCTTTCGATTGGAGGGGGTAAGCTCCACTTGGTTACCTTGCCTGCCACTTTCTCTGCTTGGGTGCTTCCCATGGGAAATAGTAAGCTTAGTGTGCCGTCGTCCGCAAGGACGGCCCCGCTTGGTGTTTCTAGTTGCAGCGCGGGTTTAATGTATTCTTTGCTAGCATATCTACAAGCGGCCTCTTCAGCCAACCACTTGACAGTCCTATTCTGAACCTGGGGCAACACCGGAACTCTAAACAACCTCCCTTCTATCTCCACATCGACGAACAACGTGGGGTCTACGACACTCTGACTCAGTTCCATCTGCGTAGCGTGTGGTGGCGGTGTCGTAGAGTCCGCTTTGACCAGACTACGAACGGTCGTTCCAAATGAGGTTATTTTTACTTGGCTCGTTTGATTTCCTAATCACATTGTATATTTTTACAATTTCAGCTTCTGCGATCAATTCTGGACATTCTTTTATACAACATGTCCTATACCTATTATCTTTAACTATTTTGCAAATATTACCACTTTTAATTTTTAAAAGAACATAGGCGAACAAAAACGTATAAAAAAACTATTTTATAAGATTTTGAAAACGTCTTGCATCAACTGTCCTGCAGTTCAACCTTATGCCTTCAACAGGATGGTGTTTATCCGCACTATGCTGTTCATAGTGCTTTAGGTTGTTATAATGAACAGTAAGTTAAATGTTAGCTCTTACATTGAACAGGTTGTCAACAAGTGTAATCGATTTTTAAAATTTATTATAAGAAATACCTAGTTTTAAAAATTGTTTGGAACCCTCAGTACGTGTGGTTTACCAGCGAAGGCTGGAAAGTATTGAAAATAAATTTTTACGCGATTTTTAAGTACGCGAAGTAAAAACCAATACAGAAACGAAAGAGGAGCAATCATTTCTTACAATACCTTATGTCGAGGGGATTTCTGAAAAGATTAGAAGGATAACCAAAAACTATAATATGAAAATAGCCTTCAAATCCGGAAATACACTTAGAAGCTTTCTTACAAAAGTAAATTGTTCTGTAATGAATACATAAAAAATTGTATCTATCAAATAACTTGCGAGTGTAGCGAATCGTACATGGGAGATACAAAAAGACCTCTTCCAGTACGAGTTAAAGAACACCTGAAACATACTCAAAGAGGTCAAACTTCGAGATCAGGTAGGTATAGCGGAACATGTATGGACCAACCAACATAATATACAGTGGTCAGAAGCCAAAGTTTTGGACACGAAAGTTCAAAGAAGCCGCTTTCATGAATCAAAATACCCATATATTTAGTAAACCAAGTATAGATATCCCCAATATATGGAAGCCTCTTCTTGTCCAAAACCAACAGCTCAAACTTCACACTCCAATAAGCACGTAGGCGGAGTCATCAAGCTTCATTGCACATGGATAGTATTTAAGACAGTAGCCTTAGAATTGTAATTTAGTTTACACTTGAAAACGGTTAGAGATACTAACAACCGAAACGTTGTGTTAACAAAATAAAGACAATGGTCCGACAAGGTAATAATTTTTTTGATATTACTTCATTGTCTACCACCTTCAAACAAACACTTGTATGTTGTCAGGGTTGTTCATAGCGTTTTCCATTGGTAAGTTTAGTGCAAGTTAAATGTATTTCTATGTTTTACCAATAAATAACGCCACAACTTTTAGTCTATCGCACGTTGAGTTCGATGCTTCAATTGCAAATAAAGTTAGACTTGTATTTTTACAAGCCATTATGCTAATAAACCATTAAGACCCACGTACAAGTTTAAAATATATATAAGGAGTCTATTCGACGAGTAATACGAGAAATAACTCCACAAGTGGTATAAAATGTACGACAGAAATTTGTAGATTGGTGCATTTTCAACATCTTAATAAATTTTTTTGCCATTTTGTTCGCCTGTTTTGTGTTTAAAAGTTAAAAGCACTAATATTTTGAAATCACTTAATGATAGGTATAGTTGACGACAGATAATTTTGTACACTAAACTGTGACACTGTAACTGCAACTTTTTTACCTTTATTACCTTTGTAACGTGTTAATTGTTATCATGCTATCTGTCAAAGTATTGTCATTATTTTATTTGATTTAAAAATGCCTTATTTAAGTATTATTGAAAAAGCAAGAATAATATGTTTAGTAAAAATAGGGTGGTACCTATTATGGAAAAATAGCTGACCATTTTAGCCTACCTAGAAGTACTGTTCAAGGAATTGTAAGAAAATGGCAAATCATCAAACACTTGAAAGGTCTGTTGGGTCTCTTTTAAATAATAGAAAATCATGAAATGAAGAAGACCGAAATTTGGTGAAGTATTTAAGGCAAAATCCATTTGAAACTGCAGTATCCGCTATGCACATAACAGGATTCCCTGCTTCATCTAGAACTGCGCAACGCCGAGTCAGACAATGTTCCGAATTAAGAAATCGAGCAGCTGGATCCAAACCGTTTTTAAAAAATAGTGATAAGGAACAAAGAATTGGGTTTGCTATGCAATATTTAAAAGAAAATGATTTTTTTTGGCAAAATGTTATCTTTTCCGATAAAAAACTTTTTAGTCTACATATAATGGAAGAATTCGAGTATATAGACCACCAAATTCTCAATATGATGAGAAGTATACTCAAAAAAAGCAAATCAGTGGACGTTTCTCCGTTAATGTGTGGGCATGGATAAGTGTTTACGGTGCAGGTGTATACTGGAATATTATTGGTGGAACACTAAACAGTAATATATATCTTCAGATTTTGGAAAATGTTTTTCTTCCTTCTGCCGCGATAGTTTTTGAAGAAAATAAGTTTATATTTCAGCAGGATAACTGCCCTGTGCATACTGCAAGAAATATAAGAAACTGGTTTAGACAAAACAACGTAACATATCTGCCTTGGTGCTCAAGAAGTCCTGATTGAAAATGTTTGGGTATTGATGGTAAAAAATTTACAAAATAAATTTAAACCACAGAATGAAATAGAGTTATTTGACAAAATATAAGAAATTTGGGAAGGGCTAACTCCGGATGACACCAGAAGTACTATTTTGTCAATGCCAAGAAGATTACGATTAGTGTTAGAATCCAATGGCGCAGCCAGTGGCGGACTACCGGTGTTCAATGTGTGCGAAGCACACGGGCCCGGGCTAAAAAGGGGCCCGGGAGCGGAGCCACAAAAACATAAAAATGCAAAACAAAATGTTCTCATAGAAAAAAAAATACAATACTCCGGGAACGTATCCGCAAATCTACTCTACTCAATTCTTTTATAGATAGTAACTGAAATAATCATATAACACGGCCTTTATTTTTAGTTTTAGGATAAGGAATTTCTACGATTTAGTTGAAAGTGTCTATGTTTTTTTTTGGACAAAGCATTAAACGGTGGGCACTTTTGCAAAATGTTACTAATGCCAAATAAAATTTAAAAAATTAACACCCACATCGAGGCACGATGCATTAGAAGCTCTTCGTTTTAGATATGTGGATATTTTAAAAACACTGGCAAAAATAATTTTAACCTCTACAAATAAAGCGGAAGCTAATGAAGCAAAGTATTTAAGAAAACACTTGGAAAAATTCGAAACCGTTTTTCTTATTGTTTTTCAAAATAAAATTTTAAAGATGCATTGCCAAAACTTTTACAAAAAAAGAGCAAAATATTGAAGCTGCGTCTAAAATGTTTACCACCGCCACTGAAATCATAAATCAAATGAGAAATAATTTTGATGTAATTAAAACGGACGCTGTTATTTTGGCTAGGCAATGGGGCACTACTCCTGAATTCGAAAACAAAAGGATATCAAGACCAAAAATAATTTTTGATGATGTTAATAACCATTATCCAGTTCAAACAAATGATGATTGGTTTAGAATAAATGTGTTTTTTAAAACTATAGATATAATTATTACAGCCTCAATTAAAAAATCGAAGTTCTGGCCTTTACAAAATTTGTTCTTATTTTCGCGTTTTGTTCCCCAACGTTTTACGAGATCATTCTCTTTCTGATAAGAATATTTACGATATGATTCAAGCCCTGCATCTTCAATATCTAGAAAATATCGCTGATACAATTTCATCGCAAGTGCTTTCATTTAGAGAATGTTTTAAGAATGATTTAGATAATTTAACTTCTATTTCTTATTTATTAGATTTTATATTGGTAAAAAATTATTATTCATCTTCCAGTTTTAGTGAAATTGTAACTGCCTACATTTTTTTTTGACATCCCTATTTCGGTTGCATCAGCTGAACGGTCTTTTTCCAAGTTAAAGTTAATTAAAACTTATTTGAGAAATTGCATGACCGATAAAAAATTATCAACTTTAGCAATTATTTCTATCGAAAATGAGGAAGCTCAAAAAATAGACATTTCTGATCTGATTTCAAACTTTGCGCATGTAAAAGCAAGAAAAAAAGATTTTTTCTGCAATCGTCCACAAACTGACCTCTTTCTGGCGTGATTTGACGCCACAAAGTTCATTATTCCAGTATTGTTAACCGTTGCTAAGCAATGAGACATATCGTGCACCCGAAAGAAGAGGGTGACATCTCAAAATCACTAATTTTTCAGGAGAGGTGTTTAAAGATTATGTCTTTTTTATTTTTGCTAATATTTTTTTTAAGGCATTAATAGGATAATGATTTTTTGACTTGTGTTACAGACTTTGTGCCTCCATTGAATTGTAAAATTCATTGTTTGTTATTGCTTAAGATCAGGGAGAATTTAATAGAAGTAACCTTTTTGAATATGAAATAAGCAAATATAAGTACATATTTCGTCTTGTCACCTTATTAAATATAAATAAATCTATTTTTCAAAACAGAAAATATCTTTTGCCACAAGACAACTAGAAATGTCACCTTTCTCGAAGATAATTCGCGACGTGCTCTTCGCAAAAGACAGGCAAACTGAGATAACACCATCATCTCGATACGTGCTGCGTAAAAATGGCGAATTCAGTAAAGCGACAACACGCCATCTCTCGGTCAATAAGTAAAGCTCACGTGTAATTTTTTTTCTCATGATATAATACAATATTTAAAATTAATTTCTGTATATAACTTAATTTTGCCAAATTTTGAGATGTCACCTTCTTCTTCCGGGTACACGATATAACGATACAGGAATATATTATTCCCGGCCTAGGCCGAGAATATAATATTCTCGTATCGATATATTATGGCTCATTGCTTAGCAACGGTTAACAATACTGGAATAATGACTTTTAACTAATTTTTTATTAGGCACAATCATTTTATTCTATTTTCTTTTCGATTGCAGAAAAAATGGTATGTGCACCTTGTAGGAAAATTCAAAATTCATAAATTAATATGGTTATCAAAAATAATACTCCGTATCATAATGGGGGCCCGGCAAAGTTTTCGCACACGGGCCCGTGGCTACGTTGTTCCGCCACTGGGCGCAGCAATTAAATATTAGTATTTTGTTTGTTGTTTGTTAATAAATTTACCCTTTTTGACTTTATACTTTTGTAGTTTTCCTGGTATTATTTTATAATTTTCTTATTTCGCGGCTGTAATTTAAACACAAAAATATTTAGCAATAAGCAGTATTACTTATGGTAAAAATCGCACATACAATAATTTACAGCTGGTGCTCTATCCAGGTATAAGCAGCAAGGTGAGGAACCAGTTTTACCCAATTTTGTTGTAATTGAGTTATGTATGGGTGGAGTGTACAAATTTATATGTCGTCAACTGTATATGACATGACTTATAAAAAATGTCCAGAATTGACCGCGAAATCTGAAAATGTAAATTTATACATGGTTTATTAAAAAAAATAAAGTGGATGCACGTCGCACTTTTCTGTTGTAACCTGCAAATGCATTACAAAAAAAATGGACGTGTCCGAGCGATTCTTGATCAAACAAGCGGTATCCTGTATAAAAGGCAGATCCGTTTCTTTGTCACAACCTTGTATACACTTTGAGTCCAGTACAATTTGTCTTTAATTTTTTTTATCTGACCAAAATAGAGTTTTTACTTTGTCACAGCATTAGGACGCCCTGTATACTAGACAACACACATGACACCAAAAAATGTTAAAGAATTAATTTTAAACATTAAACGTGTATTTTACAAATAACTAATCTATGAACTTATCGTCTCTCGAGACCTTAAGTTTTAGAGAAATTCAGATTTACTCAGTTAGTGGTTAGTTTTTAAATATTATACAGGGTCCTGCACGTCACCTCCCGTCTTCTATAGCTTACATAGTAATTAAGTTAGAATTTTTTGTTTGCAGACCTTATCTATATCCAAAAAAGTGTGACGTCATAAGGGTGTATTTTTTTAAATTACATGCCATATATTTTCTTACTTATTTGGGTGCCTCCTATAGTAACTTACATACCCCTTAGATTTTATTGAAATCGATTCAGTATTTTAGGCGAAAAAAAATAAAAACTTTAAAATATCAGTTTTGCACCACTGGTTTTAATAATTAATAAAAAAATAAAAGTAATACCTCGTTAATAAAATTATACAAAGGTACTTATTAAATAAAGTCTAACAGCCTCGTTAACCAAGTTTGATTATTACGAATTATACAGGATGTCCAAAGTTTAGTATCAAACTTTGCAACCTTTAAAGCAATTTATTTTTCTTATTTCAAATAGGAACCCCTGTATATTTTAATGTTATTCGAAGCAGAATTAAAAATCAAACATTTGTCCTAACTACAACCCTATCGCAACTTCTAACGCATCAAGACTTATTTGCAGAAAACTCATTTTATCAACTATTCCAACAGCCTTTAGGTATTATGAATAAATATCGAAGGTGGCTTTAAAAAACAATTTATGGGTATTAAAGTTTATTAAATTGACAAGAGACCATTTTGACTCTAGTAATCTGAGTTTCAAAAATTGTTAAATTGTTAGTATTTATTTAAGCTGTTATAAGTACTTTATATTGTTTTTTGTGATGAACTACAACCAAGAAGAGCTCGTAGATATGATTTTTATATTAGGAGCATGCGAAAAGAACTCTTTTTTGGCAAGCCGACTTTACGCACAGCGTTATCCGGAACGACGACATCCAGACAAAAGGAGCCTGCAAAACATAATAGGGTTGTAATTAGGACAAATGTTTGATTTTTAATTCTTCATCGAATGACATTAAAATATACAGGGGTTCCTATTTGAACTAAGAAAAATAAATTGCTTTAAAGTTTGCAAAGTTTGACACCAAACTTTGGACACCCTGTATAATTCGTAATAATCAAACTTGGTTAACGAGACTGTTAGACTTTATTTAATAAGTACCTCTGTATAATTTTATTAATGAGGCATTACTTTTATTTTTTATTAATTTTTAAAACCAGTGGTGCATAACTGATATTTTTCAGTTTTTATTTTTTTTTCGCCTAAAATACTGAATCGATTTCAATAAAATCTTAGGGGTATGATAGTTAATATAGGAGGCACCCAAATAAGTAAGAAAATATATGGCATGTAGTCTAAAAAAATACATCCTTATGATGTCACACTTTTTTGGAACACTCTGTATGAAAAAAAATATTTTCCTGAAATGCGCCCCAAGATACAGGTAAGGTCTGCAAAATATCAAAATCCTAACTTAATTACTAAGTGAGCTATAGAAGATGGGAGGTGAGGTGCAGGACCCTGTATATTGGAAGAGCAAACACTGATGCCAACATCTCTCAAAGTAATGTGGATTTAAAAGCGCCATTTTTGACATCGCGTGAACTTGTTTGACGACTTGCGAGAGACTATAACATATTCGTAGCCTATTTGGCTTTAGAAACTTGTAATAAGAGGATAAAAGTGTAAAACACTAATACACATAATCACTAACAACAAACTTAAATAAAAATAGTATGCATATTTGGCAGTATCTTTTAGTCGTATTTTACAAATATTAACCTTATGGTAACTGGTCAAATTAGTAATGGCACTTGAAGTAAAATACGAACTTTTAGATCATGCATACAAAATGATTGCATTGCTTCATCAAAATTAAAACTAATCAGTCGTAACAAAACAAAATGAATACTAAAATTTTCTAAAAATTAATCGGTTTTACTGGTCATATGACCAGTAATGTTGCCATTTTCGACTTTGCCATTATTAATGGCATTTCCGTTTCTGGCATTAGCCAAATTATCAGGACCATTTCTTTCTAGCCATTGGGCTAGACCACTGACGATTTCTTCTATAACCCATTTCTTTGGTGGCCCATAGCTATCCTTCTTAATGGTCTTTTGGTAACAAGCATTAAATATCGTTCTTACTCTTTCCAATTTTTGAAGTCTCCTAAAAAAATACGTACCAAAACTTCATCCAACACACTGAGCCTAATGAATAAAAATTAAGCAATTACTTTTTAGTAAAAGCAATTGCTTGACTAGCAAATGCTATAAGTAAAAACAATTGCTAGATCTGGATATGAATAAAATTTTGAAGCAATTGCTGGTTTTCTTACACTTCTTTAGCAAATGTTTATTTAACACAAGTTCAGACGTGGCTTATCCACTTGTTCAGATTATAGATTTCATGTTCAGTTTGGTGCCTAATTTGCAAAAGAGTTTACGTAAATACAACAAAGTTGGCATATTTATTTAGTACAATAGTAATCTGTTACGTTTTTGTGGAAAATAGGAAACTTATATTTGTGATATGGCAGATTTCAGTGAAAATGAGAAAAGTGATAGCAGTGATGAAGAAATTAAAGACAAGAAATTGATATTCGTTCACAAATTGAAAGAATATAAATAAATCTCTCTGACCACAACCGTTTAGGTTCCATAACAGCTTCTAATAAAAATATTGGCCTTCTCCAAAACTGCATTCATTACAGAAGTGTATGTCTTACAGACAGTCGAATTTTGAAAGCCCGGATCCGACAATTTCCGCAGAAAGACTTCAATCAAAGTCAAAAAATAATTTGCCAACCACTCAACATTTTCGCATTTAAATCAATATAACTTTCTAAAATCATCGTATCTGCAATTTTTTCGTATACTGTTGTTTCTTTTACGGACGTTCATATATTCAGCCATAATTGAAGACACACATTAAGAGCAACGCACGTGTATGCCGTGGAGAACTAAAGTTGATCGCTACCAAGCAAATGATGCAGGGGTCGACCTACATTAAAAAGTTGAAAGCAATTGCTACACTAGAAAAAGCAATTCCTTAATTTATTCATCGCATTTTAAGCAAACGATAGCAATCGCTTCTATTTTTTAAGAAAAAGCATTGACTAGAAGCAATTCTTGCACTTTTAAGCAATTGCTGGACGCAAAGCAATTACAATTCATTGGCTTTCAAGAAATTACTTCGATTTTATAAGAAAAACAATTGCTACATTTTTATTCATTAGGCTCACTAACAGAACTGCAGTATTGGTACTTCAGAGTAAACACTAGTGGTGCATTCGCCATTTCGTTACTTTTTCGTTTTAGCCAAAAATTGGCCAAATATCACTCTTAAGAGTATAATCCTTTTCAGTTTTACGTTAAAAAACGTTGAAATTATAAATTAATAAAAGCAGAAAAATAAATATGGACAAATTTGACAAAATTTCGTTTTTTGCTTTTATTAATTATTTCGAACCAGAGAACCAAATTCAAATGACAACAAATCACGATATTTATTCCATTGTCAAAAAAGTCCGAAAAGTGGTTAAGATATTTCGCCGGTCTCCTACCAAAAATCCAATTTTACAAACGTATGTAAAGGAAATACATGCAAAAGAACTTTTTCTAATATAGACTGCAAAACAAGATGGAATAGCCTCGTTGATATGTTGGAACCTTTCGTTTTGCTGAGAGATTGTATTTAGAAGAGTTTAATTGATCTGAACAGTCCGGTAGGTATAAATGACAGTAAATTTCAAATAATGAGAGATATTATACAATGTCTTGAACCTGTTAAATTGACAGTGGAAGCGATTTGTAGAAAGTACGCCAATTTGTGTACGGCTGATGTAAGTTTCAAACTTCTATTTCAAAAAATTTGCAAATCTAAATACGTCACTTAGTAAAGACTTTCAACAAGCGCTTACAATTCGTATAAATGAACGTCGAAGTATAATGTCGGGGGTTATCTCATACCTTCAAAATCCTAGCACCCATCATGAAAGCAATTTATTCAAACACCCAAATTCTGATGCCATAGCTCAATTTGTCAAAAATATATCAGAACATTTAAAAAAATATATTACTTCAGATTTGGAATCCAACGACGAAGACAATATGCCTCTGTCTGAAATAAGAGAAAAGCCGACTGGGATTTTAACTTTAAAGCAAAAACTCAAGAAGCCATTGGCTCTGTTACCACTAGAACTAAACCTAATTGGCGGCAAATATAGGAAAATCCAAAAGTTCATCTTAAAAGTCTTAACGTCATTAAAAAAGAAATGTCCCTTTTTGAAAATGGAGGATTAAGAGGTTTATATTTGCAAAAGTGTTACGAATATTTACTGACAGTACCACCTACAAGTTTGCTTAAAGAGCCTTTTCTTCAACAGTCACATTTGCGACCAAACTTTGATCGCGCTTAAGTGACTCAACTTAGACACGTTGGTGTTTTCAAGAGCATATTTTATTTTTACGAAGCAAATCGTAAATGTTTAACAATTTTTTTGTTTGCGCTGTTTAATAAAAAGTTCTTTCCTTTGTTTTACGTACGTACGCATAACGTAATTTTTTATTTACAAAACGTAAATCTATAAAAATGGTTTTTCTTTTTTAGTTTTTTGCCATATGTCTGCATTTTTATTATTTCTGTAGCTACTTGCTAGTCATAGATTTTTTTAATATTAAATGTTATTAAATATAAGGATTGATCCCGGGATCCTGATAATTGGAAATCCTAAGTACGAGGCATTAAAAAAGTGCATAATAAATTTAAAAAGTAGTTGTAGGTAATATTTTATTTCAAAATGAAATTTTGTATGTAGGTACTACGCATTTAAAATGTAAATATATCGTACCTAATACTTGTACTTAAATTGGTGATATTAAAGTATTACTTCTACTTATAATACCTGAGTACTTCTACATAGTAGTGGTATTTATTTCATTAACTCAGAAAACACTAGTATTTAGTACCCGGTACTTAGAATAGCTCTGACACTGATTAGAATTAAACCGGTAAATTACAAGGACATTTCCGCTCAAATCTATTTCTTTAAGTTTTTTTCAACCCTGTAAAGATTGGGTGAAAAATTCATCTAAATTTGTCAAAAAGATAAGCTATAGACAACATAATATTAAGTTCAAGTAAAAAAAATAACGTTCCAACAAAATTTACGAATAATTTAAAAAACCGGTACTTACAGAGGTTTCAAATTAAAATTTTCCTTTTCAATACTTCCACATTCATTAATCAGTTGCCACGTGGAACTTATATTACTTGTGTTACTTCCAGTACTTTCGCTGCGTGTGCGCCTGGCTGGGTTGCCTATTTGTACTGGCGAAGTCCTCTTGGGCGGTAAGTTGGTCGGAGTTAACACTTTGTTCGTACTGGGTATAAAAAAATCGATAAATGACTTATTAAGTGTAAAATGGATATTGTCATATTTTAGATAAACCGTCCAATCGTAAAACGTGTTAACAAAATACAAATTTTTAATGCGAAGTAAATTGATATTACGCTGCTCTCCTGCGATCAAATTGGGATTTGAAACTAAACATTGAACAGGTTTTGAAAACAAATTATACCTGTTTCAGACAGTTATTGCATGTTTTTCACCTAACATGTTTTATGACTGGACGTCTCAGCTTCGGAGTAATAGGAAATCCTATACAAAATTTAAGTAAGTTGATCAATATTTTTAACTGTTATGGCAAAAAATCCTCCGTGTCGGCTTTTAAAAAGTTTCAGAACCGTTAGTTCATCAAATTATTCCCTTTAACAAATTAAAATAAAGGATAGAAACGAAAGAAAAACTGAGTCTTTCTCCACGAGTTTTTTAGATTAAAAATATTCAATCGCGGTCTCTACATGTTTCGAACATAGAAACTTTTATCATAAGGAGACAGAAAAAACTTAGCTGATGTTAGCAGAAGAGAAAAAATGGTAGAAGGTACACAACCTTAATGAAGCTTTCATAAAATAAATCACTATCTGTCTATAGACTGTCCGCGGATAGGGTTTACAATCGCACAAATGGATGAAAAATTTCATTTTTCGGGAAAAAGTCATTCTTGATAAAAAGTTTTGCTTGTAAAAAAAATACAATTCACGAGGAGAAAATTTTGATTTTTTATACAGGGTTCGCAAAATCTTCAAAAACACGATTTTTCTCCATGAGTTTGAAAATGTTGTCCTTAGAACAAAGGGTTTCTTTAGTTCAATGTTACGGTGCGGGCGAAAGTTCTTACAACTTTGTGATAGAGAAATTTATTCAAAGACGTCTCAAAAATGGGACTTCATAAATTATTAAGAAAATTTCAGCGAACTGGTTCAGTTTCCAATTTAAAAAAAAAGCTATGTCAGAATGACGCAGCTTCCACAATCGTATTGCAGTCTGTTGCTGACAATCCTACCCTTTCATTAAGAAACCGAGCTCAAGAACTTCATGTAGTAAAAAACTCATATTCAGTATATTATTATTATTATTATTAACATGTTCTTTATTGGTTACCCAATTGGCCTTCGACCGAGGTCCTTCAGCCGCAGTAAAGTTTACATATTATTACTATTTGCTATTGTATAAGTATAAATAATTAAAAAAGAGATCGCTTGTACAAAAAAAAAACATTAAGTATTATAATAGTATCTTAAAGTCCAAAAACCGTAGTAAAAGCTATTGCAGTTCCATAATGTTTTCATAGGTTCTTAGGTTTGGAAATCTATATCTGGACTGCCTGTCTTCTCTTTTTCTGCAATGAGGTTCGATTAACTCGATATTATGTTGTCTCTTGGCAAACTTTGTGTTTAACTGTTTTATTCTTTGTTCAATGGGTTGTATGTGTGTTTTTCTGTACAAGAGTTCGTTGCTGGATTTGTGCAATTGGTTTTGGGGATGCCTCATTTTGGTTATAGCACGCAGAGCTGAAGTATCTGCGACTGAGATGTTCTTCAGTGTTGAGGGTCTTAGATTAGAAAATATCATATGCCCGTATTCCAAAATGGGTCTGCAGATGGATTTATAAATTTTCACGGCTGTTCTTGTGTTTATTCCTTGGTTTTTAAAAGTTAATGATCGGAAGTGTTTGGCTCGACTGATTGTTTTGCTTTTAATTGTTTTTGTATGCTTGTTAAAGTTTAGTTTGGCATATTCAGTATATTTTAAAGGCAAACAAAATATTCCCATTTAAGCCAACTTTTAATCAAACGTTGGAAGAAGGAAACGAAGCCAAACGTTTGGATTTTTGTCTTTGGGAAGGAAACAAAATAGTAAGTGAAAACAGGAATTTTCATAAATTTATCATGTTCTCCGATGACTCGACATTTTCAACAAACGGGAAAGTGTCTTCTGCGCATATTAGATACTGGAGCGAAAATAATCCCCGTTTTAGAATTCCTGCAAGAAAATATTACAAAAAAGTAAATGTGTGCGTGCGATTTCTTATTATGGCATTATTGGCCCATACTTTTTCGAAAACACGTGTAACCGTAGGAGTTACCTTGAAATGTTGGAAACATGGGGAGTGTTCGAATAGCAAATTATGAAATTATTATTTGTTATTTTAAGATTTTTTTTTTTTGTGTTATTTCCGGGGTCATTTCATTTGTGAAATTAAAAATACATAGTTCTGGTAACACCAAAAATCAGTTTTTAAAACTTTTTGATACCCTTCTGTCATTGATAAATTAAAAAATTAAAAAAAAAACTAAAAAATTCGAAGAATTATTTTAAATCTTGGATTTAAATTACAAACAGTACATAACAGCTACATAAGTTTTCTAATTGGCATTTTGGTCAAAAATAAAAATAAAGGTATATAGTTTACTTTCGGAGAAAAATCATGTTTTTAAAGTTTTTGCAAACCCTGTATAAAAAATCAAGATTTTCTCTTAGTAGATTGCATTTTTTTTACAAGCAAAACTTTTTATCAAGAATGACTTTTTCCCGAAAAATGAAATTTTTCATCCATTTGTGCTATTGTAAACCCTATCCGCGGACAGTCTGTACATATTCATCGTTATGTTCTACCTGTTTTCTGTTTAACCCTTCAATAGTCGCGTGGGCTACGATCGTAGCCCACTCTAATTTGAAGCGATATTATTAAACGGTGGGAGACGCTACGTTCGCACGCCTTTTAGTAGCTGTCGTTTAAACATGAATCTAACAGTCAGTAAACACCCACTCGCTATAAAGCACGGCTGTTCGAGATATTTGAAGATTAATGTCACTGGGCTCCGAGTGTAGCCCACGCGACCAAAGTCGTAACAGAGTATTTTATTAGTGTTTCCTTAATTTTTTCGTTTTAAAAAAATATTTTTTGGTAAGTAACACCTAGTACTTAATGTACTACTTATATTTTAATAATTTTACTGAAATTTTTAGACCCAGAGATAAGAAAGAACATCATGTCGCTGGTTAAAAAAAGACGTGTGGAAAAAACAAACGATTAATGTATGCGGTGAAATAACAATTTTTTTATATTTTGTTTTCTAAAGCCCATAGATCAATATTTTTTTTTATTGTTGTATTCCCTGTATATTAATATAACATATGAAAACTTCCCACCTCGATTTTCCTGCTTTAAAATGAAATTGTGGAAAATCGCTAGGACCCGTCGATTTTCATTTCGAGGGGGACATCTTTTGCGTATATTGTCAATCTTGTTACTTCAAGCCCCTAGGAGGAAGGGGGGGGGGGGGGGGGGGTAAGATCTAAATCTTAAATGGATACCCCTATTTTATATAATTTTTTTGGATTCTGCATAAAATTCTGAACATTTTTTAATAAAAGCATTATTAGTCTATACTTAACAGTTTCCGAGATATTTACTCTTGAAAAATACATTTTTAAACTTTGACAGCGTTTTGCTTTCTAACTATACGTCTTAGAGCAAAACGGCTTACATGTCCCTATCTTCGATTTTTATTATCTTTCCAATAGTGTCAACTTCCGGTCAAACCGGAAGTACTATATTTCTTACATCCGGTTTAACCGAAAGTTGACACTATTGGAAAGATAATAAAAATCGAAGATAGGGACATGTAAGCCGTTTTGCTCTAAGACGTACAGTTAGAAAGCTAGACGCTGTCAAAGTTCAAAAATGTCATTTTTCAAGAGTAAATATCTCGGAAACTGTTAAGTATAGACTAATAATGCTTTAACTAAAAAATGTTCAGAATTTTATGCAGAATCCAAAAAAAATTATATAATTTAAGATTTAGATCTTACCCCCCCCTCCCTCCTAGGGGCTTGAAGTGACAAGATTGACAATATACGCAAAAGATGTCCCCCTCGAAATGAAAATCGACGGGTCCGAGCGATTTTCCACAATTTTATTTTAAAGCAGGAAAATCGAGGTGGGAAGTTTTCAAATGAACACAACAAAAAGTTATTAATTAAGTATTATTTTCACTTTTAAAAGTAAGATTAGTCAAAATTCAAATGGGCTACTAGTCGCCCGCGCGACCAACCTAGTGAAAAAACACCACGCGCCTAACGAAGGGTTAAAATAAGGACAACTGTTCCGAAAACGTGTACCGTAGTTCATTCGGAAAAAAAGAACCACTACTTGTAGAGCCAAATACGAGTTTTTTTTAATCCTTTGAATTCTGTTATAAAAGTTCAATATTTTTAATTTTGCAAAATTAAATTCGTGAAATTTTTGCGTTTTCCGTACCTAATCCGAAACTGTATATTTTTTATAAACACATATTATTATTTCATATTTAGGTGTAATCATTTTTCTTTTTAGGAAGTCGAAAAACTTCATGGGCGAACCAATTCCGAGTAATTTGCGTTTAGAACATCGATGAGAGAGTTTGCAAGTTCTTCAATAAATAAAGCAACAAATATCCTTGAAATAAAATTATAATACCCGAAATGCTCGGTGTTCAAAGCATCCATTAAGGCATCTTCAGTGGGAAGCACTTCATATTCATCGTCAGCTTTGTGTCTAAAAAAAGAGAATTGCAAATTTTAGAATTTGCATAAATCATAGACGATACTTAAAACTTGTCTGCATCCCAAAATTTGAATTTAAAAAGAACACTGTTATAGCATTTTTTTGTTATTTTACGGCCTAGAAGACCTCGAACGAAAAATTTATATAAAATCGTTACCCATCGCAGGGTCCATTATTGGTATCCATAGTTTTACCATTGGAATGTATTGCACCATCAACAGATTTGGGGCTAAAAAGTAAGGAAATTGGTGTCAAAAATATATAGTAATATGTACAGGGTGTTTCATTAAGGGTGGCCACCGGCCATATCTCGGAAACTACTAAGCATTGAAACTTGGGGAAAACAATTTTATGATTAAAGTAATCATAAGAAAATTCTGGAAATTATTTTTAAGTTCCGCATATCGCCACAAGGGGGCACAATTAAAAATTAATTTTTAAAATTCTACATTTCTCCGAAAATTCCTATATTATGGTATACCTCAATGTTTGATGATGATTTTCATTACACATCTCTCTTAGTCAATAGCAATATTTGAGCCGCTTATCAAAATCAGTTTCCGATAGGGCCTGGTGTAAATCTACATGATAGGGATGCAGTCTAAAATCCCCTATAATGCGGAACACTGCAATAACATATACCTAGGTCTATGGAAATTTCTCATGAACTTAAATGCGGATTCGGTTCCACGTACACAAGAACGTTTATAATGTTGTCTTCATTCCTCACTGCACGTCTTTTGATACCAACTGAAATAGGTCGTACACTTTCTGTTTGCCTTAAACGTATTGCCAGTCGTCGAAATACTCTTCTGGTATGGTGCATTCCATAGACAATTTACCTTTAGATAAGCAAACAATAATCACGAAAGTGGCAGTTTTATGGCCTCGCGCATGTAAACAAAGCTAGACACTATTAGCCATGCGCACTGCAACATTATCGTTTGATGAATGGGAAAATAAACAGGTCCGGGCTTTAAAATTTAAATTATTGCCAACAAATTGGAATTTCTTCTCAATTTTTGATCAAGTTGGGAAAAAAGGTTGAGATTTCTGGCATTTTTAGTAGTAGCATACCTATTAGACTTTAAGGATAGAAAATTGTTTTTACGGTTTTGTTTTTAAAATTTGTTTAAAAATGATTCGTCGTCGTGTTTTTAGTTCGAAAAGGAACAAGAACAGGTAAATTAAGCTAGTCTTATAAAATCGAATATAAAAACAAACAAAACCAGCAAAATAACCAATCCACGGTGTTATCGCGTACCTAACCTCAATACATCACTACTCCATACTTACCGAAAATACGAAATACCAGGTATTTTACCCCTATTTGGGCATAATAAAATTATACAACGGCTGCTACTAGTACCTACTAGTCATTGTTTATATTCCAATCCGAGTCACTATTAAAGCACAATTCACTAAACTACATAAGAACTAGAAATCCGTAAATATTAAACACCCACAATCCACGATAGCTAAGAAAACTACAAGGAATCCACAGAGAAACCTTAAAACACAACAACAAAAATGGCGGCCAATCGAGCCGGTTCTGGACAGTATCTTGAGCATGTCGATTATTGTCGATAAAGTAGGACAGGCCGATAACACGAGGTTTGTGCGCATGCACGAAGGTGTACAGAAGGAAGGCAGCTGATCGGCGAGTCATGCGCTCAGACGTATTTTTTCACCCATAAAACGTAACTTTTGTTTGCGCAGGAGATAAGATGTAGGTATCTAAAGGTAAATTGTTTATGGTGCAGTTCTCGTTCCGCAATAGAAAAAATGAAAAAATTCAAAATATACGGCAAGCCTATAGTTTTGATTAGGTAAGAAGTAATTCAAAAAGAATCAAGGAGAAACTTTTGTCAACACCTATCAAAATTGAATCTGCCGGTTTTGTTTCACGGCTATCTAGATTTTTAAAACAACATATTAGGATTAGGTATGCCTAAATTAGAAGTTTTCCACGATTATGTCATTAATTCTAAGGTAGTTTTTGGGCCATTGGAATAATGAGTAACAAACCTACACATAAAAGAATCATAAAGCTTAAAAATATTTTTCTGTCGTGGCCACGAAGCTATAAAAACAATAATTTCTTCAATAAAAGTGTTAAAAATTATTATATTGGCAATAACTCTGAAACCAACAAAGATATCGAACTGCATTCTTCACATTTTTTCTTGTAAATTTAATCTACTTTCCGATTATGATGTCATATTTATACCGTATGATTTGAATTCTCGGAAATTCCGCCCTCTAGCTATTTTATTAGGAACTATCGTGTATCGTTGGATACGGCAATTAAAAGTACTTACCTTTCTCTTCCCAATAAGCTTAAATTTAGTACAATCGGATAAGTCATTTAGAAGTTATAGCGATTTTAATGATTACACTTTCAATAGGACGGTACCAATGAGCCTTAAACCAAAATGATGCAGAATTGTCTATTCTTTCTAATGATGTAACCAGAGGTATACCATAATATAGTAATTTTCGGAGAAATTTTGAATTTTAAAAATTAATTTTCAGTTGTGTCCCCTTGTGGCGAAATGCGGAACTTAAAAATAATTTCCAGAATTTTCTCATGACCACTTTAATTATAAAATTTTTTTCCCCAAGTTTCAATGCTTAGTAGTCTACGAGATATGGCCGGTGGCCACCCTTAATGAAACACCCTGTATGTTTGTATATTATGTAATATGTATATTATGATCTATTGCATTAAAAGCGACGATATGTGTATCAATGGTATTTAAAAAACGAATTAAGAGATGGGTAAAATCGCAGACATGTAATATACAGGGTGTTCATTTGAAAACTTCCCAACTCGATTTTCCTGCTTTAAAATGAAAATGTGGAAAATCGCTCGGACCCGTCGATTTTTATTTCGAGGGGGACATCTTTTGCGTATATTGTCAATCTTGTTACTTCAAGCCCCTAGGAGGGAGGGAGGGGGGGGGGTTAAGATCTAAATCTTAAATGGATACCCCTATTTTATATAATTTTTTTGGATTCTGTATAAAATTCTGATCGTTTTTTAATAAAAGCATTATTAGTCTATACTTAACAGTTTCCGAGATATTTACTCTTGAAAAATGACATTTTTGAACTTTGACAGCGTCTAGCTTTCTAACTGTACGTCTAAGAGCAAAACGGCTTACATGTCCCTATCTTCGATTTTTATTATCTTTCCAATAGTGTCAACTCTCGGTTAAACCGGATGTAAGAAATATAGTACTTCCGATTTGACCGGAAGTTGAAACTATTGGAAAGATAATAAAAATCGAATATAGGGACATGTAAGCCGTTTTGCTCCAAGACGTATAGTTAGAAAGCAAAACGCTGTCAAAGTTCAAAAATGTAATTTTTCAAGAGTCAATATCTCGGAAACTGTTAAGTATAGACTAATAATGCTTTTATTAAAAAATGTTCAGAATTTTATGCAGAATCCAAAAAAAATATATAAAATAGTGGTATTCATTTAAGATTTGGATCTTACCCCCCCTCCCTCCTAGGGGCTTGAAGTAACAAGATTGACAATATACGCAAAAGATGTCCCCCTCGAAATAAAAATCGACGGGCCTGAGCGATTTTCCACATTTTCATTTTAAAGCAGGAAAATCGGGGTGGGAAGTTTTCAAATGAACACCCTGTATAAGAAGACCAATTTGTTTACATTTTGTCCTGATCAGAAATCGTTTTTAACAGAAATCAATGACAAATTTCTGCTGATTGCCCTGGATCTACGGTCTGAGTTTGAAAACGAAGGTTATATTAATTATACTAGATGCATTTGTGATGTGTAAATATTAAGTAAAATTAATACTAAATATACGTGTTTTTAAATTTTCTATAGTCAATCTAGTCAAATTATGTATAGTTTCCTAATGATAACAATTTAAATGCTTTAGGGAAATCACAATGGAACTCTGTACAGACGTTTTTACTACGAGTGATGCAGAAATTGTTTTTGATCCCAAAAAATCACATGCCAATACACTGTAAGGATAACAAGGAGTCTTTACAGTTTACAGTTTTGCCATTCTCGCAAGCCATTTTTTAAAGCCATCTTCTTTAACTTATCTGAAACTTTGCAAGTACAGTTGTATTTAAAAAAAAAGCGTACACGAATTAGAACGAGAGGAAACCTTAACCATATTTGCGTAAAACCGGCTTATCGCATGTTAAAGGTTATTAAAGTCAAAGTCAGTCAAAGATGCTTTATTGTCCAAGACAGAATCTTATTGACAAAGCTGAAAACAATTTACAGAAAAATAAAAAACAAATAATAATAATAATAAAAATATTTAAATATAATAAAATAATAAAAGCAGGTAATCCAAAATTGGAAACCCAAAAAGGAGGAACATTAAAAGTAATCTTGAAAACAGATGCGAGTACACACAGTTCTGTATATAAAAAGAAAACGACAATGTAAAATCAAAAATGCGAACCACAGACAAAATACAATTCTATAATTCGTCATTATAAAAGTCTCCCAACTCGTAGTAAGCTCTCTCTCCACCAAAAGCTGTTTCAAAGAGCTCTTAAACAAAAGTAGCGTAGGACGAGCCCTGATAAACATAGGACGGTGGTAATAAATCTTTCTACTTCCAAAAATGATCGACCTCCTTACCAAAGCTGAAGAAAGTATCGGCAGATGAAGATCCAGCGACTGCCTAGTACCATAAGAATGTTCAGGCACTGGTAGTGTCTTTGCGCTTGTAAATCATGCATGCAGAATGAACAGAGATGTTA
Source organism: Polydrusus pterygomalis (assembly GCA_963969555.1). NCBI lineage: Eukaryota > Metazoa > Arthropoda > Insecta > Coleoptera > Curculionidae > Polydrusus > Polydrusus pterygomalis. The sequence goes on along the minus strand of OZ018384.1, from coordinate 33,523,355 downwards.
AGGTTAACATTTTTTTGGATTTAAACCCCGGTCTGCATGACTCCCTACTATGTAAAAATGCAAAGCATTGTCGTTGGGCGTTAGTTCAATAGAATAACAAAAATTAATTTTTTTATTTTATAATATATCTTAACAGTTTTAAAATTACAATAGAAACAAAAAAAACGTTTAACAAGAATAAATAAAATCTGATATTTGGTCACATATCCGTGTTTTTCTAATACTTGAGCCAGTCTATTTGGAATTGACTGAATTATATTCGATACAATATTTGGATCAAGCTCTTCCCAGCACGCATGTACTATTTCCCATAAATCTTCTGAATTTTGTAGCCTAAAATTTCGATTATATATATTTTTTACGATTATACCCCAAACATTTTCAATTGGATTGATATCGGGATTATAAGCGACCCAAGGCAAGGCAGCACTTTCACATTATGGGTTTGAAACCAGTGGGTTACAGCATTGGCAGTGTGGACTGGACAATTATCTTGTTGAAATATGAAAGTATTATTGGGATATATTTGCTCAGCAGATGGAAACAATATGTTTTCTAAAATGTTAATGTAATTTCCGGCATTATATCGTCCCTCTATTCGCCAGCAAACACCAGGTCCATGAACACTTATCCATCCCCATAAATTTACAGAGAAACGCCCATGTCAAGAAGTGAGGGGTTAGTATATCGCTCTTCAAACCTGGTATTGTTTGGACGGTACACACGAATTGGTCCGTTATAAGTCGATTGGAACGTATTTTCATTAGTAAAAATGACCCAGTTCCAAAATTAAGGATTGCGGTATACAGGGTGTCCCAGAATATGTGGGCAATCTCCCGGATTCGGATAGAATATGAAAAAATAATATGACAAGTTCCCATAAAAAAATTTCCTATAGGCCCTCCCTACTGAGATATAAGCCCCTGAAAGACGCCTCTGGAAATCGGTTTATTTTGAATAATTCTTAAAGTACTTGGTGTAATTTAATACTTTTTCAGTATGATGGTTGCTAGGTAAGTCTCCTCAAAATGAACCATTTTAATTTTATTCGGCTTATTTAGTTTTCCAGGGACGGACTAGCGTTAACAGAATAATGCATATTTTTTTTACACCCTGTATGATAGAGGCATATCAATAATACTATTGAACAGCTGAAACCTTAAACTAAAAAAAAGGTACTCTTCATCGGCATCGATAAAGTAAACCGCCAATGCTTTGCATTTTTGATAATCTATGACGTGTGATAACCTCCAATAAACAATCATTTAGACAAGCCGGTTTTACCCAAATATGACAAAACTTACCTCTCATTCTAATTCTTGTAAGCTTTTTTTATGAATGCAACTGTTTGTCTGATTGTAAACAAATGGTTTTTGATAAATGGAACGTTTTGTCTCCTTATATTACATGTCTGTGGGTAAAACGCATAAAACTAGTAAATTAAATTTCGGGCATTAATTATTATTACCTGTTGCTGTCCTCAAAACAAACATCCATCATCATAGCGGACGTAGAATCATTTGAATTTTCATTTAATCCAATCAAAATGTAATCAAGGGTCTTTTTTTCCTTGGGTCTGCAAAATAAAAATAAAAATTTGGGATTTTTTTTTACCACTTTAGAATCAAAATTCCTAAACACGCTGCAACATTTTTATTTGATTCCGACTGAATGAAAAAACTATAACGTTGACCATCGAGTGTTAACAAGTAGGGCAAAGTTTAAATTGTATGTAAATTATTGTTGTAGCAAGTTGTTTTAAGGGTAATTACATATTGCCAACCAGATCTTACTAAACCTAGTTACCGCTGACGTTGGCCATCTTGACCATTCATACATCTTTAATGTTTTAAAATAATAAGTAAAGTATTTTTCACAATAAATGGTTGACTCCGTTTAACTACCTGGGACGTTTTGCAAGAGCTCGGCCATAAAAATGCAAATAAGCTGTGGGTCAGGGTCGGATTATAATTTGTAATTATAGCAGGTAATATTTAACTATCTTGTGCTTGCGATAACATCATTTAGGATATTTCATGTCATTTAATAATAAATCGAATTAAATATCTTAAGTACTACCCTGCAGTGTATTTGCTTGTTTATTGTGTATAACAATGGGATTAAACCGGTAGTTTTATTGCAGTCAATAAGTCGATACCATTTAGGGTGAAAAATACTTTAACTACTCACATAATTTAATATGTACCAGCAAAATTTTATGGCCACACTACCATTCAGCTAGCCATTCCAAATAACATGTTGAACAAGAAAAAAATGTTTATTTTAATGTAAAAAAGGTCGAAATTGGTTACTTACACACTATTTTCTTCTGACAAATTGACCGAAGAACAATTGGAGGATCTCGACGGGCTCCGAGAATCGTCACTTTTTATGTCTTCAGAAAGTTTCTTTTTACTGGTTCTTAAAAAAATACTTATATTTTACATACGATGTAAATAAGTGAATATACCAGCCCGACTTTCTACATAACAAATACGTACTTGACACTAAACTCCTCTCCAGTAATGTATTTAAGGAATTCAAAGCAGAACGCCATGATCTCTTCTTTTTTGTAAAGTCTATTGGCCAGGTGGTGTCCAAAGAGATACCAATCATAGGCTATGGTGAGGTAGAGAATTTCATATTCATTAAGACTTTCATGGACAAGTCCGTCAGCCCATAAGCTCAAGCGAATTAGGGAAATAAATAGTGGAGTTCTATCCCAGCCACTGATACAGTGTAGGAGTAGACCACTGCTGTCTTCCTAAAATAAAAAAATACATAATATATTAAATTGCAATTATGAATATTTTGAAATAATAGATACAAATAAAGAAATGGCTTATTTTAAACAAGAAATGAAGTATGATTTTTTGGCAAACATGAACGTCACTGAGAAAGCGGTAACGATGTAAAAAACACCCTTTAAAACGAAAAGACAAGCGAAAAAACAGAATTAGTTCCTTGTTAGTCGGGACTGACTAAAAAGCTATGCTCTGGAGTAGGGCTGGGCAAAAATTCGATATATCGATATTTAAAAAATAAAATATCGATTTATCGATATATCAGCTATATTGATATTCGATTGGAATTTCAATATCGTCCTTATAACACATTTAAGGACCAATATTTAATTCAATCTTTTTTCTTCATGTTTTCATAATTAGAGTCTCCCCTTGAAATGAAGGTACGGAATTTTACAGGGCACATAAGAAAATATTGATATACAGTGTCACCAGTAAAGTCCGCATCATATGGGATTTTTTGTTATTAATACCTTTATTCAAAATTTGACTTTGGCATCAAGTTCTGCTTCGATCGAAAAGTTATTAGAAAAAGTTTTTTTTTAATGCAGTTTCTAGCCCACACGCAAAATTTCAGCTGCATAAGATAATTTTAATTTTTTACCCATATTTTGTAATTGCACCACTTTCGCAAAATAAGACTCAACGCAACCTACATAAAACTTCTCTCTTAGTTTAACAACGTAAAGTTTATCTATTTTCAACGATTTACTTTAAAACCCCTATATTATACCTAATTTATTATTAAGCTATGAATAACGTTTTTGTAGAAAAACACACATTTAATATGGCGCTACTTTAAAGAAAATGTATCTGAAATAAAGCCTTGTCAAAACTGAGAAGTTTTATGTAGGTTGCGTTGAGTCTTATTTTGCGCCATATTAAATGTGTGTTTTTCTACAAAAACGTTATTCATAGCTTAATAATAAATTAGGTATAATATAGGGGTTTTAAAGTAAATCGTTGAAAATAGATAAACTTTACGTTGTTAAACTAAGAGAGAAGTTTTATGTAGGTTGCGTTGAGTCTTATTTTGCAAAAGTGGTGCAATTTACAAAATATAGGTAAAAATCAAAATTATCTTATGAAGCTGAAATTTTGCATGTGGACTAGAAACTGCATTTAAAAAAACTTTTTCTAGTAATTTTTTTCGATTTTTTCAGAAATAACCCCTTTTGAATTATTTTTTGGAAAAAATTAAAATTTGACAGATAATGCGAATCAGGTAACTACTATTTTTTTGCTTAATTTTCATCTCGATCGAAGCAGAACTTGATGCTAAAGTCAAATTTTGAATAAAGCTATTAATAAAAAAAAATTCCATAATAATATGATGCGGACTTTACTGGTGACACTGCATTTATAATAAAATATTTTTATGTTTTATCGATAATATACATTATCGATATATCGAATAACGATATTTAAAAAATAAAATATCGATATATACCGATATTTTTTTTAATATCGATATTCGATATTGGAATTTCAATATCGCCCAGCCCTACTCTGGAGTACATTAATTTATACATTCCAAAAAAATTAATTAAGGGCCAAAATACGTTGTTTAAAAAGCCATTTACTTTTAAACTAAGATCCTATTTTAGACAGGTCAGTCCCTCCTACCTGTAAACGCTTTACAACATATTTCATGTAATTCTGAGTGATAAGGACTAGGTCCCATTGTCTATACTGCTGCCAATCAATAGCCAGAGTTTTGGCCAAATTATCACTAGGAACTGATATATCTGAGTCGTTAGCTGGGTCGTCCCAGTTGTACTTGAGACCTTCAGCAACGTACATTGCGTCATGAAAATCTTTAAAAAATTCACAGCCTGGGTAGGGCAGACTTACAAGTTTAAAATCTGAGTAACGTTCTCGATCTACTTTTTCAGAGGCACTTACACTAAAAAATATAATGAGTTTAGCGATTCTGTCATGTACCGGGTGGTCAAATAAGCGAGGACGTCGGCTTTATCTCGGAAACCATTAATCGTACAACTTTCGGAGAGATTTCTTTATAAGTAAAGTGGTCAAGAGAAAATGCTGGAAATTACTTTTAAGTTCCTCATTTCGCCGCAAGGGGGCACAATTAAAAATTGTTTTTTTAAATTCTAAATTTCTCCGAAAATTCCCATATTAAGGTATAACTCTGATTGCATCATTGGAAAGCTTAGACAATTCTGCATCATTTTGGTTAAAGGCTCATTGGCGTACCGACCTTGATAAGAGTGGGAGAAGCTATTGAAAGTGTAAACATTAAAATCGCTGTAACTTCTAAACGACTTATCCGATTTTACTAAATTTAAGCTTGTTTGGAAGGGGAAACTAAGCATTTTCAATTGTCGTATCCAACAGTACACGATAGTGTTTAATAAAATTGCTAGAGGGCGCAATTTGTAATAATAACAGTTTTTTCGATTTTATCCCGAAAATTCAAACCATACGGGATAACTATGACATCATAATCGAAAAGTAGATGAAATTTGCAAGAAAAGATGTGAAGACAGCAGTTCGATATCTTTGTTCGTTTCAGAGTTATTGCCAAAACAATAATTTTTAATACAAATTGCGCCCTCTAGCAATTTTATTAGAAACTATCTTGTACCATTGGATACGACAATTGAAGGTACTTACCTTTCTCTTCCAAACAAGCTTAAATTTAGTAAAATCGGTTAAGTCGTTTAGAAGTTACAGCGATTTTAATGTTTACACTTTCACTTGATAAGAGTGGGAGAAGCTATTGAAAGTGTAAACATTAAAATCGCTGTAACTTCTAAACGACTTATCCGATTTTACTTACTTTAAGCTTTTTTGGAAGAACCTTCAATTGTCGTATCTGATAGTACACGATAGTTTCTAAAAAAATTGCTAGAGGGCGCAATTTGTATTAAAAATTATTGTTTTGGCAATAACTCTGAAACGAACAAAGATATCGAACTGCGGTCTTCACATCTTTTCTTGCAAATTTCATCTACTTTTCGATTATGATATCAAAGTTATACCGTATGATTTGAATTTTCGGGATAAAATCGAAAAAACTGTTATTATTACAAACTGCGCCCTCTAGCAATTTTATTAGAAACTATCTTGTACCATTGGATACGACAATTGAAGGTACTTACCTTTTGCTTCCAAACAAGCTTAAATTTAGTAAAATCGGATAAGTCGTTTAGAAGTTACAGCGATTTTAATGTTTACACTTTCAATAGCTTCTCCCACTCTTATCAAGGCCGGTACGCCAATGAGCCTTAAACCAAAATGATGCAGAATTGTCTAATCTTTCCAATGATGTAATCAGAGTTATACCTTAATATGGGAATTTTCGGAGAAATTTAGAATTAAAAAAAACAAATTTTAATTGTGCCCCCTTGCGGCCAAATGAGGAACTTAAAAGTAATTTCCAGCAATTTCTCTTGACCACTTTACTCATAAAAAAATCTTTCCGAAACTTGTACGATTAATGGTTTCCGAGATAAAGCCGACGTCCTCGCTTATTTGACCACCCGGTACAAATTTAAAAAAAAGTTGAGTTTACTTTATTTTTCAATAGAAAAATAAAATTTAATTATCAATTTGAAAACTTTTTTTTATTGGGTATTGATTTCTCTCAAAATTTTATTCCTGACAAAATTATCTGAGATAATCTACCGTTAGAACGTTTATTGCCGCATTTACAGAAAAAGCGCAAATTAGAAGAACCGGAAAAACTTATTGCAAATTGGACTAAAATGGACCCTACATACGATGCTTTTGCGGTCAAACCACTAGCATCAGCTCCACGATAGAATCAAGAACAAAAAGCTCGAGTTCCAGTTCCTCAGCCACGATTGATTCAAAACTATAATAAATTTATGGGAGGAGTGGATCATCATGATTGGCTGTTGGAGAAGCACAGTATTGCAATTCGGGGCAAGAAGTGGTACTGGTGTTTATTTACGAGAATAATAGATATGGTACCATATCTAAAACTAGGTCATGGAAGAAATGTTTCCAAAGGTCGACCATTTAGTTTTCCTTCAACCTCTAAAACACTTGTTTTAGATAATGTATGACTAGACGAAATAGGCCATTTTCTCAAAAAAAGAGAAAATCAAAGACGCTGCCAGTATCCATCTTGTAAAAGTCGGCCGCTTACATTTTGCAACAAATATAATGACTATGTACTAAATGTTTTTCGAATTTTCATAAAAAATAGTTTTTATCTAGAAATAAAATTCATTTAAAAATATATAAAATGATATTCTTTTTTGCCCAGCGATCTATTTATAGATCAGCCCTTTTTTCAAAAACCACCAATCACTTAAACTTTTGAAGGTGTAATCTAACTAACGATGATCATTTGTAACTAAAAAATTCATATTTCATAAAATTTTTCAAAAAAAAATTAATTTGGGCGTTAATGGGTTAAAATTATTGCGCCCACTTTAAAAAAATTATATTTAGTACTAGGTAGTTTTCAAAATATTTGCAATATCCCAGCCTTTTTGACACATGTACAGGGTGTTTCATTAAGGGTGGCCACCGGCCATATCTCGGAAACTTCTAAACATAGAAACTTGGGGAAAAAAAATTATGAAAAAAGCGGTCATAAGAAAATTTTGGAAATTACTTTTAAGTTCCTCATTTCGCCGCAAGGGGGCACAATTGAAAATAATTTTTTTTAATTTTAAATTTCTCTGAAAATTCCCATATTAAGGTATAACTCTGATTACATTATCGAAAAGCTTAGACAATTCTGCATCATTTTGGTTTAAGGCTCATTGGCGTACCGACCTTGATAAGAGTGGGGGAAGCTATTGAATGTGTAAACATTAAAATCGCTGTAACTTCTAAACGACTTATCCGATTTTACTAAATTTAAGCTTGTTTGGAAGGGAAAGGTATCTTCAATCGCAATATCCAACAGTACACGATAGTGTTTAATAAAATTGCTAGAGGGCGCAATTTGTAATAATAACAGTTTTTTCGATTTTATCCCGAAAATTCAAATCATACGGTATAACTATGACATCATAATCGAAAAGTAAATGAAATTTGCAAGAAAAGATGTGAAGACCGCAGTTCGATATCTTTGTTCGTTTCAGAGTTATTGCCAAAACAATAATTTTTAATACAAATTGCGACCTCTAGCAATTTTATTAGGAACTATCGTGTACCATTGGATACGGCACTTGAAGATACTTATCTTCCCCTTCCAAACAAGCTTAAATTTAGTAAAATCGGATAAGTCGTTCAGAAGTTACAGCGATTTTAATGTTTACACTTTCAATAATAGCTTCTCCCACTCTTATCAAGGTCGGTACGCCAATGAGCCTTAAACCAAAATGATGCAGAATTGTCTAAGCTTTTCGATGATGTAATCAGAGTTATACCTTAATATGGGAATTTTCGGAGAAATTTAGAATTAAAAAAAAAAAATTTTAATTGTGCCCCCTTGCGGCGAAATGAGGAACTTAAAAGTAATTTCCAGAATTTTCTCATGCCCGCTTTATTTATAATTTTTTTTCCAAAGTTTCTATGCCTAGTAGTTTCCGAAATATGGCCGGTGGCCACCCTTAATGAAACACCATGTATATAAATACTTACTATAATCCATGTTTAACCTTACGCTTTTCGACCATAATATCAACAATGGTATTTACGTTAAAACCTTTTAACAGCCTTATATCTTCATTACGAACTTTATCACAGAAAGTTTGAGCCCTCTTGTCCAACTCTTCCGGTTGTGGAGTATAATTAACAGGAGCAGCTTCACGAACTTCTTGAACATCTGGAATCATCTCTTCCAGAGGCCATAAGAACTCTTTTACAGAAATCAATGCTTCGAAGCTGCTGATATCATTTAAACCATTACGGTAACATATTTCTGGTAAACTGGCAATTGTTGACGAACGACAAATGTTTTGGCCTCTAAACAGTATCACGGGAACGGGGAATCGTTGTCGGCATCTAAGAAAGTTGTGATTTAAAGTCCCTTTACTACAGGATCCCTCATTGAAAATAAATAAATTTAAATATTACAGTACCCAATTATGATGTTAAATATAAGAAAATGCTTATAATTATCATGCTTTAATAAATACTATGGTGCGCCGATGGGGAGGGGGGAGTTTAGAACCTCTTTTAGGGTGTGGTAAAAAAATATGAATTAACATAATTCATAACAAATTTTGCATTTTTAACAACAAAGATAGAATTTTATTCATCACTGAACATCTCAAATAAACAATGAAGTTATTTTACTATGTTGCACCCTTGAGACACTGTGTGTCAGGACTATGTACTAATTTAATCGCTTTAATGGCGTATTTTGACTTACACATTCCAAAATTGTTAGTTTATCATACTTTCACACAATGTTATCTTTCAGTTTAACAGGTAATAAGTTTTTATAGTTAACATGACAAATCTGTAGTTTGATGGGAAACCTTTACACTTTCGAGATATTACATCATTGGGGGAAGGGTTATTGCGTTTTGGGGCCCTTAAAGTCGCACTCACAAAAAAATTACACAAAAATTGTAATGGTCACATTTTTTATGTTTGGCTGTGAATAAATATTTTTCCCGGCAAAATTCAAAGACTGGCTATAAGGTTATTATTTGTACCACACATAATATATACAGGGTTTTGTGGAAACAACGCCCTTGGATACATCCAAAATGTGTCATAAATCCGAATACATATTTAATAAAAAAAATTAATGAAAATAGGGCACTTTTAAGTATGTAAAATTAATTACAAAAATTTATTTATATAAGTAAAATATATTTTTGATAATTAAGATTACAATAACTTTTTACACTTCATTGTCACTTTTCCGGCTTTTCTATTAGGTTTTACAAATCAACTATGCGTGTGATATGCAACACATTTTTTCTACAAATAATCACACAGTTAGTTTTAAAGAATATTACACACACGTATGTACCTACCTACATCTGATAAGTACCTCGGATAAGTAGGTATACAAGATGCCCTAAGAAAAAAATGTACTTACTTAAGTAGTATTGGGGAAAAACATTTTAAAATATTGAACAAGTATATATAATTTACTACAGGGTACCTAGGAAAGGGGGTTGGGTACTGCAACACATATGGCGCCTCCCTAAATCCTGACCTGGTGCCAACACTTTTGTATGTTAAGAAATTAAGACCTGTGAAAAATCAATTATTTTTGTTGAAGCTGGCAAAATTACAAAATTATTAAAAAATTCCACATCTTGTAAATAAATGGTTTGTTCTATTAGGTATAAGATATTGTGTATTGGTTTCCCAAAACTAATAAGTAATAACATTCGAACAAGTAAAAGGAAATTAGAGTATTAAAAATAACCTATACACATCTTTCAGGGAGTTGTTCTTGACCAAACAAACTTTTCACTACCACAACAAAACTACAAAAACAATACAAATATTTGTATATGTAATTTGTATTAGAGGGTAGAGAAATATCCCTAAAAAGATAAAGCAACCAATTCGTTTCTTCCCCCTCCAGTAAAATTTTGGACATAAAAGGCATGGCTAGGCTATTTTTTTTTAAAGCTACTACTTACCTGGCTAATTTGGCATTGTCAAACAACTCAGTAGTTTTAGTTTTGTCTAAATAAGTAATTTTGTTTTCATCTTCGTTTTCATAAATTGTAGTAACATTGCGATGGGATTCCATAATGGGAATAACATAGGGATACTGAAAGCACATGGATCCATTATAATTTGGTATCTTTACTACTCTATAATCTCTTTCCATAAATTTAATAACATCACTTAGATAGTCGCTTGGTTGCTGCAAAAATACAATTAAGTAGTTAGATAATTATAACAGGACAACTTAATATTAGAGTTACTTAAGGTAATTATGCAGACTAATTAGTTAAATTCAACTGGGGAATAATCAACTCTCATCTTGATTAATGTATGGTGTGATAGTTTTGGCTTGCCTGTTTTTGCAACACCTCCTAAAATACAAAGGCCTCAGTGCTGTCGCATGACGTCATCACATCTAGGCGGGGTATTTATTATAGTATAATTTATTTATCTATAAGTATCAACAGCACTGGTGCCAATTACAGATACATCTTACAGCTAGTAAATACAACAAAAAAAAATTACACAAAAAGAAATAAAAATACAACAAAAACAAGAATCAAAACCCCACAAAAGTGGGTACTCAACTGAGCATCACAATATTACATCCGTTAATTGGTTCTCAGTTTTCTCTCGACCAAATCCTTGAACTGACCAAGACTAGTTGTATCTACATCAATATCTGATGCATACAGATTAAAAAAGTGGCACATTTTGTAAATTGGAGAATTTTTGTAAAGGTTTGTTCGAGGATAGGTCAGATAAAAAATATTTGAGGCTTGCGAGTTGACTCTATTGACAGCGAATGGTAGTTTACCAAAAATACCAGGGCAGTCAATTCAGTCATTTCAATAATATAATTATGAAAAAATAACAAACCCAGTCTGGGTTCAAATCCCAGCAGAGTATAACTTTTTTCAATTTTAAAAACTTTGCACGCCGATTAACATTTTTCAGTTTTTATTATTGTCTTCAAGTATACAGGATTTATCGTAAACTAGGTACTTTTTATTTTCACATTTTGGTTTTTAGCACAATGTAACAAGTAACCAAGTGTTTTATTTCATCTAAACTGCAACAGTGTCATTTATTTTGATCCAAAAATACTAAGAGATTGGTCATATAAAAATGAGTTATAGGTACAAGGCCCCGGAATATATTCAAGCCTAAATAAAGTTATTTTTTCTTTATTCTACAGAGAACCAGCGGTGATTTAGAAGAAACATTTAAAATAATTTTAAAAACTTTTTAAAGTTTGAGAAAACTTGTTCTATTTATGGGTTTCATGTTTCATACTGTACCCTGCGTTCTTCAATAGCTTGTAAAAATTGTAACTTTTCAAGTTAATTTTTTTGATCTTTACTTTTACCAATATGAACTTCTTTAGAGGGATTTTGGGAAAAATTTGAAAAAATTAATGGAATGTAGTTTTCTTTAAAATGCGATTATTTCAGATCAATTGAATCAATCGTATTTATAATTATAAATTATTTCAGATCAATTAAAACAACCTTACCTATTTTTGGAATAACCTATGACAAGTTATACTACCTTCAGCAAAATGTAGTTTGCAACCTTGGGTGTATTTGTTTGGGGCTAAATCTTTACTGGGAACTACCCTTGATAATTGTTTCTGCAGTTGGAAAGCCAAAAACATATCTATTTGGTCCTTTAACGTAATTTCCAGGTTGACAAATATTGTCAGTAGCACCGGTGTAAAAGCAAAGTATCTGACAAACTAATTGAGACTGATAACCAGTAGTGCAATATTCATTAATTGCCTGGAGACCCTTTCAATACAGTCTTTATGGAGGCCTACTTCAGCCTACATTGTGTGACATTACAATAATTTTAAAATGAGCACTTAGGCTTTGCATTTTAAGTGTTGGTTCTTGCTAGATCTTTTCTATACATGCTCATGGAATTTGTGAAATGTAAAGATCAGGAAGTTGTTATATTTATCTATCTTTAATTATGCCATCATTACTGCAGATAACCTCAAGACAAGGGGACAAACAAAATAGGTACCTACTGCCATATGTGGGCAAGAGTTTATCCGTTGCCCGAAGACTAGAAATACCATTCAAAATGTTATCATTTTATAAGGACAAAAACAAGGGCTACATCTTGCACTTTACACACCATAAGGTCTTGCATATAGGGCAGCCCATCCAGTGCCACAAGCAGTGCTTTATGAGCTTTCTGTATAATACTAATACACAAAATGTGTTGGAAACTGAACATCTTCCTTAGTTATTATAGTGATTAAAATAACATTATGAATAATGATGTCTTACCTCTTCAATTTTATTATTTGGTTGATAGGTATTCTCAGCAAAGTAAGACAGAAGATCACAGATAGATTTATCATTAAAATCATTAGTAGCAGAACCAATATACGTATCACCCATCATCTTGAATGTTTGGAGCACAATTTAATTACTAAAAGGAACTATTAACATTAAAATGTTTATTTTGAAAGCTATTTTACGTTTCGGCACACACAATTTCGTCCTTTTTGGAAAACGGACTCTTACAACTGAAAAATGCCGGCATCCACAATGTTCTTTTGTTTTTTCACAGCCCTCAATTCATCTAACCTATTCTGAAAACAATAATAAAATGTTTTATAATCTCAAATGTTTGTTATTGGATAATTTTGTATGCATTTTGCAATAAAAATACCTACTGCGTAAAAAATCTAGGTGTCGCAGCTTTTTATTACCATATTTTGAATAAAATATTTGGGAAGCATCGTAATTTCTTTACCACTTTTGGCAACGTCTTTTGCATCGACGACCGGAATCATAGCAGATACAAGGACGAATCGAGTTCTTCTAAAATTCTTCTTAACTTCTTTTTGGCATTTGCTGCGCTAAGCGTTATTCGCCAGCACAATTCGGGCGATCGTAAATTGGTCTGCTTTTACAGCTAGTGCGTTCGGTTAATGCAAGTCTGTCTCCTCGGTCTGCTCATTGGTGCAGTGTTGCGTTCGTTTATTAGATCTATGACCTCGGGTGTAACTGCTCGGCGTTCGATATTTGAAAAATCGAGCACTCGGAGTTACCTCGTATCGCCTCACCTAAAAATATGGAGCTAACGGAGCAAACTAATTGAATTTGTGTTTTGACAGCAAATTTGAAAATTTGTTTTACCTAACATAACATACAAAATCAAACGTATGCTTTACCCATATTAGGTTTTCCTTCAATAATAATTTTTTAGAATATTATATACTCTATAAAATAAGATACAATACCTACTTTAAAGGTTTTCAAATTTTCATTTACTTATACATGTTGTAGAAAAATGTATTTATTAAAGGAACCCTCCAAAAATAAATAATTTATTTTACTTTTCGGGCCTCACTGTTATCCAAAATTTTAAGATCTTAAAAGTATTGTTCTTAAAACAGAATATATACAAGAAAAGTCACTAATGAGTAACACTTTTTGGGACATGCAGCATATTTCTTTAAGAATTATTTTGTTTACTTAAATTTTAAAAATGTACTAGAATTTGTTATTACATGACTGATCAGAAGTAGATTTAGTTTGAAATAAAATTTTACATTTTTGTATTTATTGTTTAATTGATAAATTATAAATCTAAAAAATTTCTCTCAAGTTCATAATATAAACATTATTCAAAGCTACTATATCCAAATTTTCATTGTTGTCATTATTTATATCATCGTTTACATTCATAACTTGTAATCGAACAGCTTTCTTCCTCGTCGTATCATCATCAAACATCATCATTTGTGCTCCCCTAAGTGCCACAGCAATTACAGCTAGAATATTTTCCATTTTCGTGTCTTCAAACCACCAACATAAAGTGAGGTTAATTTTATGTCAGATGCTCAGATGGAACTCGACAAACTCTTAAAAGGGTTCGGTAAATACTACGCGCTCGTTTAGCCCGAATATCACGTGACATTAAATCTGCATCTGCTCGCTCTGCTCGACCTTTTCAAAACCGAACGCACTTAGATATACGACCACGAGATGAATGACTGAGTTCCTTGTAGTTACTTTTAAACAGCAAAGCAAAGCCAACGGCTAAGTTGAGCGTTTCTTTTAAAAATATAACTTAGCTAAGCAAAGATTTTTACTTTGCTTTGCCTTTTAAAAGAAGCAAAAAAAAAAGTACTCACCTGTAATTTTGTTATCGCAGCGATACACTGAAACTAAAACTGTTTCAGCTCGGTCAACATGAAAAAAATATCAGTGATTTTGTTTAGTGGTTTCTACTATATTTTTTTAGGTATTAAAAATAGGATGACTTAGAAAACAGTGTACATAGGTACTAAAGCATTTCTAAAAAAAAATTTTTATACGAAAGAAGTAATTTTTATTTGGCCGACGGCAATTAATTCTGGTATTTATTATTTGGTAAAACCATAAAGGATAAAACTATCGACTTTCGTATGGACTATAGGTATCAAGGTTGATAAGGTTGCGGTGTTGTGGAACTAAACAGCGCCACCGAATATCCTGGTAGATATTGGAACCAGAGACACTGTTAGGCACGAAGATGCCCGCTATGCCTAACTTGCCCATCTTTCCCCTACTACTTTTTGCCCGAACTATGACGACATCTTTGGTGGAGTTTACGCTGACATGACTGTGTCTGAAATCACACCCCGTTTTACGATACCTA
Organism: Polydrusus pterygomalis; assembly: GCA_963969555.1. Taxonomy (NCBI): domain Eukaryota; kingdom Metazoa; phylum Arthropoda; class Insecta; order Coleoptera; family Curculionidae; genus Polydrusus; species Polydrusus pterygomalis. Next base: position 33,508,299 of record OZ018384.1, on the reverse strand, counting down.
CTGTGAATCTAACCAAGTTCAACAATGTATTGAATTTTATTTATTAAATATAAAAATGAAACAAAAATAGACTAATTTGCCAAACTAAGTTGCCTAATTTTGATAGATATGATTTATTTAATAATTACTTAAATGTTTATTTAAAAAATCTGCGTTTAAAATTGTAGTGGCAGTGGCAAATCGGACAAGTGTGAAAATGTAATTGTATTAGAATACACCAAAGGATACAAGCATAATGGCAACCTGGGGCGGGAAGGTAACGCTGCCCCTGGGGTTTTATTAATTGTTTATCAGAGTATTTATGCTCAGTTTCCAGAAATTCGGACAAATAATATTTTTTCCAATATAAACTTAAACTTTCATCAACTTTTTCCACCCCTTAGGGGCAAAATTTCCCAACACATCAAAAACACTTAGGTACTCGCTTGTTTTAATAGAGTTAGCATATTCTTAATTTTCAGCAATATATAGCTTAAAATTAAAGATATAGTTATATAATATAATATATCCCCTCAAAATAGACTGGACCCATTTTTTCAACATTGAAGTGAATTCTGAAATAATGACAAAACAGGTACCGTAAAACGGGGCTACTTGAAAACGCGGAGGTAACTTGATAATTTCAGCCGATACTGTTTAAGTCACGTGCCACCGAGAACTGGTGTGAAATATAAAGTGCGCATGTAAGGCGAGCGTATCGACACCTGTTAGTTGGTAGGTTGGATTATACGCGGGAAGTTTTTTGTGCTGGTTAGTAGTACGTGATTTTGTAGGGTTAAAAAAAAGTAAGTTTTATATACATCCTATTACACAGACACATATGAGTTATATAACAAAGCCACATTTTTTTTTTGAAAGAGACTGGTACTTCCTTTGACACCCTAGCCTCAAAACATATATTTCGTGTTTTACTAGCCAGTGGTGTAGCATTTTATTTTTTATTGCCATTTCAGGGGCGACTTGAAAATGGTGCGATTTTACAAAAGAAAGCCAGGAAATCGAAAATATCGAGACTACGATGAAGAATCACTCCAGCGTGCGGTACAATTATATATATATATATACAGGGTGGCAACTTAAGAGATTTAAGTGAACAATTCGATATTCCCTATATAACTTTATATCGAAAAGTTAAGGGCTTATACACAAAATCGTTTTTTTTTAGAGTTTTCTCTTAGTTTGTAAAAAGTGGTTGATTTTTCAATGTTTTGTTGTTTTTGCAATAGGTATTTTTTTTTAAAACGTATATAAAACTATTTTTTGCCATAAATCCCATATTTTTTTAATTAAATTACTAACTGCGGGTTTTATTAAAAGACAATTTGCGTTTCAAGTAGCCTCAATTGTGAGTATAGGTACTTGCATTTTAGATGCGATTTTCAAACAAATTTCATTTAGCCCCATCACGGGGCTACTTGAAAAAATGTTTCAAAATTTTTTTTTCCAGTTTGGCGAGGGCTAGATTTTTTTTCAGTGTTACACCTGATAGCCCTTGCCCCAAAGTAATCTAAAATAATTTTAGTTGAACGTAGCTTTGTTGCACGAGGTAGGACCTAAAAGTTGAAAAAGTGTATCAAGTAGTCCCGTTTCACGGTATATGATAATTATTTTAGTAAAGAAACTTATACATCAATTTTTAGACCTCCACCAGTTATATACGGCGGTCAGTTACTTGCAATTTTATATGATATAGTATACACAGCGGCGTATTTAGGCTTTTGCCGCCGTAATAATTTAGCGCTACACGAGCGTTTTATCACTAAAATTATCATTACCAAAATTAAATTAAAATCTACTAAAGGATATTAAAAATATTTAAAATTAAAATACTCGCCACCTACATCTTGTAAGTAATATTCAAACACATTTTTTACACAGTTATGAAGCCAATCATAGAGGCTAAAAACTGGCGTTTACAGAATTTACATGTCGCTTTTAGTTTTCGAAATAATAGTCCTGGGAGTTTTTATTGAAACACCCTGAATATTAAGAATGCCAAATTTCATTTGCCCTAACCATTATAGTTTAGGAAATATTCCCGCTTGACAACGTCACAAACATAGTAAGTAGGTAGTTGTTTTTTTACAGAACTACGTTGAAAGTGAAAAGATTACCCGAAACTATTGGTACACCAAAAAAAAAAGGGGGGGGGGCTGGGCCTCTCCTCCAAGTATACGCCACTGAGCTTGACATTGACGTTAGTCAAAATGACAAGCTTACTTACAGGCAACACAGAAATCATGACTATACCGTGGGGAACAAAAAATTAAAAACGCTGCCATTTATTTAACTTTGAAATATTAAAAATAGAAATAATAATTAATAGCCCTGCGAAAGAATTTAAAAATTTAAAACAGAATGATTAAATGGCTTTTAAGTGGATTGAACTTTTTATAAATGCTTCATGGATTATACAAACTTAATGCTTTACCTAAAATAATTTCTCTTTGCACTTCGTTTTAATTTAAGAAATGGAGTAGTTGTTATTGTTTCTGATAAGACAGGTGCTGGTTTTTTGTTAAAATATTTTAACTCTTTATTTTTATAAAAAATATTAATTATTGTGTTGTGAGAAACGTCTTAAATATTATCGATTTATTTAAGTTATGCCTATACAAGAAAAGAGACTGATTAATTTTGCTTATGTAATGATATTTTTTAGGAAATAAGAATCGACTACTATATCGTTCGTGCGAAATATATAGGTACCAGTCTTAGGCAGATACATCACACGCTCGTATATTCATACCGTGATTTTCGCCAGTAAAATTATTGTTTAATATTATGTAAATTTAAATAGTTGTTTGTATACTCGGTGTTGTGTTTTTTCTTTGATTCCGAACATCAGAAGTGGAATTCGCCCACGAGTGCCCAAAATTTTATACACCAAATAAGTTTGACAAAAAGTATGTAAGTAACACGATGAATTCCTAAACGCTTTATACGTTTTCGCAATCAATAGTCAGTTGTTAGTAGGCCAAACATATTGGCTTTAAAATCAATTATTACAATGTCTATAAAACTCGTCAAAATAATGCTTGTAGTTATTCAGTTTGCTGAATTATTGTCGAATTGTAAAATTAAATACCTGCTTTGATATAATAAAGAGGCTGATGAATTAATTATTATTACATCACTAGTGGAGTCGGGAGTCGTACAGTGGACCGGTAAACTAAAATTAATTTATTTTATTTATTGATTATTGTTTTGATTTTATCAACAATTACCTATTATTATGATTTTAATATTGTTAACATGTGTTTAAAATTAATATTAACTTATGATTTTGCTCCTCGTATGTCCTACCCAGTTTATTGATTTTGAATGATTTGGTGACTGGTATTTTTTTTTCGTTATTTTTCAACCAGAAGTAGCCAGGGTACAAAAAAAGTATCTAATAATTTGTTATTAGAAATTGGTAACATTATTTTGACTCTAATGGCTTGTGTTAGAAGTATAGTGTCATTGTTAATAATGTTTGATGTGTTGAAGGCTGGGAGCTTTGCACAATTGAGACGTTGAAAGCTTGAACGCCTTGCGTGATGTTTCATGTGTCAAAAGCTTTTGCACTTTGCGTTATATTTAAAGTATTGAAAGCTTGAACGCTCTGCACAATAAACTTTATTAAACGTAAATAATTAAAAAGCAAACAAATATCATAGCAAATTCAAATAAGCATATTTATTTAATACCAACAATATTTGTGTCAGACAAATAAAAATTATTTGTTCAAACAAATCATTTATTTAACTTAAAACGAACATTTTTTCAGTGTACGTAATATACAGAATGTTATTTAAGTATGTGGCCAAACTCCAAGGGGTGCTTCTTTTAGTGATTTTAAGAGGAAAAGTTCATATAAACATGGGTCCGAAAATGCATAGTTTTTACAATACAGGGTGTCAAACTTAAAAAAAAATCGGATGTTCGTAGCTATCTCAATACCTACTCTTTTATTCGATTTTGTTGAAATTTGGCAATTCTGTTTGTAATAACAAGAGGATAATTTAGCCTCAATTAGATTAAAATTATTAAGTTCAGTGGCGTCCCGGAAGACAGCCCAACTAATAATTTTGACAAAAAAATTGCGCGCCACCGACTTTTTTTTTAAAATTATGTATTTCTCAAATTAGGCAACTACAAATACTACTATTTTATTTCCTGAGTTTTTTTTATATCTTGCTTTGTTTCCGAGAAAAAAACCAAACTATTGATATTATTTTATGTTAATTTCTTTTATCAAAAACAGTTTTAATCTGTGCGAAAAAGAGGACTTTCGTGTAATTTTAATTGCTTAATAGTTTGGTAAGTAGTTTAAATTTTGTACTCCTATTGTCCCGGGGACATGCAATAAAGTGGTTTTTATTTTTTTCTCGGAAACAAAGCAAGATATAAAAAAAACTCAGGAAATAAAATAGTAGTATTTGTAGTTGCCTAATTTGAGAAATACATAATTTTAAAAAAAGTCAGTGGCGCGCAATTTTTTTGTCAAAATTATTAGTTGGGCTGTCTTCCGGGACGCCACTGGACTTAATAACTTTAATCTAATTGAGGCTAAAGGGTATCAAGATATTTACGAAAATCCAATTTTTTTTTAAAGTTTGCCACCCTGTATTGTAAAAACTATGCATTTTCGGACCCATGTTTACCTATGTAAACTTTTCTTCTTAAAATCACTAAAAGAAGCACCCCTTGGAGTTTGGCCACATACTTAAATAACACCCTGTATATGTATCTATTTACTAGGAATAAAACTACTTTTACGTTATAGAAATGTATTAAAAAACTGTAAATATAATAATTATATAAGTATTAATTCATGAAACCTAATAATATTTTAACATACCTAAATAGAAGATGGATATAGGGTAATGTGGGACAAAATAGTAACGCCAATATCCACAATCCCCAATATATAATATGTTTTAAAGTGTTTTTTATGTTATTTCTAGCCTCTAGAGTAGGCAAATCTACTTTTTACTAACTTTGCTATAATTTAAAAACATTTTTTTTTCTTCAGTTTGCGTTTTTGACCCATCATTTCCATAACACCCGGTATAGGTAAGAAAAACACATGAGCATATTTTACCCGAATAGAAAAATTTCGAATAATTTTATTATACTAATATTACAGGTCGCTCAGTTACACGTCTTTAAACAGAGCGAATATATAAAAAAAACATTTTAATTTAAAGTACACGAAGCTTATAAACAATATAACTTAATTTAAATTTTAAACTGTCGATGTTGATTTTTAATAATTTTTCTTACTTAGCTTACTTAAGCTTTAAAAATTTTATTATAAATTATCCTACAGATTTCTAAATTTGCATGTAAGATTTTAAAACCTACCTAATTATAGTATACCGGGTGTTTGTCAAAAGACGTTCACCCCTTTAACTTTTCTGTATTTATAGATATTAAAATGAAATTTTGAGATTATGAACAAAAGATGAGTCTGCATTTATTGGCATAATTTTTAATTTGTTAGCACTTCCGGTTTGACTAGAAGTGACCTTGACTTTGGTATTTTAAATGGGGCATCTTGTATATTTGGACTTATTGGGATTCAGCATAACATTCTGAGGAGAATGACACCTCACTTGTCATTTTTTGACGTGTTATAACATTTTATGTTTATTTTTTATCAATCTATATAGTGCTACAAATTAATTAAATCTGTTAATTTATAGTCAAGTAGTATATGAAAATTATTATGTCATAATAATTAACTTTCTAAGTTTCACAAGGGTTTAAAAAATGAAATTTTGTTTTCTTGACTAGGATATTTAAAACGAGCATTTTTTTCCCAACAATTTGATACCATACACTCCTATGCTATTTCAAAATTGACACTAAAAATTTGCCTTAAATCCCAATAGCAAATTTAAAAGCGTAAATTGCCGCCCTTTCTTTTCTAAAGAAATATAAAGGCGGCTTTGAAAAACAATGGAATGGTTTTAAAAACCAATATGGCTTTAAATTAAAATTGTAATGTCATTCGTTTATTAAACTTACATTGTAAATCAGATAAAATGGTTAGTTTTACTTGAAATGAACAAATTGATATGCTCCTAATTTTTGGAGTGACCAGAAAAATTCTTCTGAAGCCGCAAGATTGTATGTGTTGTATGTTTTATAAACTAATGACATTACAACTTTAAATTAAAGCCAGATTGCTTTTCAAAACCATTCCATTGTTTTTCAAAGCCGCCTTTATATTTCTTTAGAAAATAAAGGGCGACAATTAACGCTTTTAAATTTGCTATTGGGGTTTAAGGCAAATTTTTTAGTGTCAATTTTGAAATAGCATAGGAGTGTATGGTATCAAATTGTTGGAAAAAAATCCTCGTTTTAAATATCCTAGTGAACCACCATCGTTCCATTTGGAAAAATGTAGTAAACGTCAAGAAAACAAAATTTCATTTTTTAAACGCTTGTGAAACTAGAAAATCAATTATTATGAAATAATTTTAATTTTCATATACTACTTGACTATAAATTAACAGAATTAATTAATTTGTAGCACTCTAGATTGAAAATAAAAAATAAACATAAAAATGTTATAACACGACAAAAAATGACAAGTGAAGGGTGCCATATGCAAAAGGTGGTATGTGCAAATTAAGGAATTTTATACTAGACACATTATATTGCATAACTGTGTACGAGGTTTTAACTTTAATATACCCTAAACTTTCCTTGGAGATTTTTAGCATAACATCCTGTGAAATACCCAGGTTGGCGGTTACTAGGGTATTTTTTGCAATTTCCATCCACTGGAAAAATTTTTTAGTACAGTTAATTACAAAAGGATTTTTTAGCCGTGGACTTGCCATTATACGCACCACCACACTTACTACGTTTTGATGTTTAGTTCCTAATTTGACCACGTTAAAAAAGTGCCATCGACAGTGGCGCACCCAGGGGGGGGCCAAGGGGGCCTTGCCCCCCCCCCCCTCAAACCCCCAATGAAATTGACTTCAACTTACTATACCCACTAACCCACTAAAAAAAACTTTAATTTCCAGGCGCGATACAAAGAACGATATAATTTTTTATTACTTTTGTTCAGTATTATAAGTAGAAAATTTGCAAAGCTTTCTCAGCCTTCATTCTTCTTATGCAAATTATTCATTTTTTGAAAATTTTTATAATGAAAGGATTCTAATATGCGAGTTTAAATTATGGAACGACAAGTTTACAGATAGCAAAGAAATACCCTCCGATATGTTTAAGCTATATATTCAATGTAATGGTATGATATTTCCCAATATAAAAACTTTTGCAAATTTTTGTTACCCTTCCCGTCACCGCCAGTACCTCTGAAAGGTCATTTTCCACATTAAAGTACTTAAAATCGTACTTAAGAAATTCCACCGGGCAAGTAAGACTTAATGGTTTGGCAAATTTATTTATTCATAAGAATGTTCCTGTTTCTTGTGAAGAAATTTTAAATAAACTTTCTAAGGGTCGATGAAAATTAGATTGACATATTTAACAAATGCAAAGGTGTTATAAAAAAGTTTTGGTTTCTATTATTTATAAAATATTGTTTATTGTTGTGCTTTGTACTAATTTATATTTTTAAATAAATATATTTGTGTTATGGATATGTCGTCATTACTATTACCTATATTTTCTTTGGTAAAAAGAGTGGTATGTTTTGTCCGGAATAATTATTAAAGTGGATATTTTAAAAAGTCAATTTTTTGAGATATTTACTTGAAACTTGAACTTGAATTGAACTAGGCTATTGCGATCTTCTGAGAATACCTGTTAAAAAGCTACAAAGTTCTAGAAAAATGCGTAACTTAAAAGTTTATTAAAAAATTTGCTTCCGGCACTGATTGGCGGGCCCCCCCTAACATAAAATCCTGTGTGCGCCGCTGGCCATCGATATAATTTTTATGGTGCAAGTAAAGTAGGGCACATACTACCCATTTAGCTCAAAAACCGCATTTGCCAGAAAGTGGCACTTACAACTTTTTGCATATGGCACCCTTCAAGTGAGGTGTCATTTCACTCATTATGTTATGCCGAACCCAAATAAGTAAAAATATAAAAGATGTTCCATTTAAAATATCAAAGTCAAGGTCACTTCCGGTCAAACCAGAAGTGCTATTCAATTGAAAATTATGCCAACAAATGCAGACTCATCTCTTATGCATAATCTTAAAATTTCACTTTAATATCTATAAATATAAAAAAAGTTATAGGGGTGAACGTCTCTTGAGAAACACCCGGTAGGTATTCAATCGAACGGAAAGAATGTCAAATGAAACGTATCTTTAAAAAGGAAATTCTGAAACAACAATTACAATATAAACCACAACACTGCCGATAAGGTTGTTTCCATGAAACAGCTTCATTTTAACTTCAAATTTAACTTCCTGAGGACCTTGAATGCTTTTGACCAAAGTAAGCTCCATCAAATTATGTTGTTGATGCACTTTTTTAATATAACTTTCGTCAACTCTTGCTACGCCTGGTGGAGAAGTGACTTCAACTAGTTTTAATGAAAAATCAGCTCTGGCAGCTGTCCAATCAGGACCCTTGATTTTGTACAATGGAATCCCTCCTTCGGAAAGAGGCAAGTTGGAAACCAATGCCATGTATTGGTAAGAGTACTGTTCTGGCATAAGTAAGCAATGATTATCCCTTGGATCACACGTCAACCGTTTGCAGTGTCTGCAAATTTAAAAAAATCTAAATCTATTTATACAAAAACTTTTTCAAATTTATGAAACGTTTATCTAACACATTTATAGTTTATACTCTTTAATTTTATTAGATATACCTTTACCAGTTAAAAAATTAGGTATACAAAGTAAAAGTAAATACTAGGGATGTATTAATTAGATGCATTAGAAATGCTGCACTCAATATTAAAGAAAGGCACGAATCAATTAGAAGAGCCACGCGCGCCCTTCGTAAACGAAGCAGGAAATGTTTGGCAGTCAATGGCGGTATTTTTGAAAATTTACTAAACCAATGATTTATTTAAAACAATGTTAATGTTGCATATCTGAGTTTAACAATATTATTATTTTATTTAACCCTGTAATTTGAAAACAAATGAATATTGGATAACAACATTTGAGTTTTTTTCTTATTATTTTGATGAATTGACCCTTATTCGAGTTTGGCCCATTCCTCCCGACTCACCCTGTATAGAGTGTTCTGTGAACAAATGGGACGAACTAATTAAAATAAAGTTAAAACAAAAAATATTTGATTCGAATTGTCTTACATCTGATTATTTCTGATACAAAAAGTTTGAAATATTTGTTTTAATTTATATTAATTTTTTATTATTATGTATTTCAATATTCAATTTAATATATCTATTCAAATCAAAAGAATGACAAATCAGATAATTAAATAAATAAAATAAGGTTACTTTTATAAAATAAACATTACACTTGGCTAAAAAATATAATCGGGTACTAACTGATGTTTGGCAACTGAGTATATAATAAAGTTACGGCTTAAATTGTATAGCAGAAAGGGAGGCAAGTTGACGAACCTTAGGCTGTAAAGTTACTATTTATAAAAAAGAGGGCCTGCATTAAATATTTAATAAAAAAACTATTTTATTAAAAATAAAACTAAAGTTAAAAAACAACACCAAGTCATCGTCTTGAGTAAGTTGACTAATATTTAGAACCAAAGTTTGAGAAAATATTTTTAGGAATAATATACTTAAAAGTAAACATTCAAGAAACCATGAAACAACACGCTAATAATAAAAGCTTTACAAAAAATCTTATCAAAAACTAAATAATTAAACAACTAAGAACAAAAGTCACAAATCCATATTTTAGCTTTAGCTCCCTAAGGGTCAGCGCCCATAGAAGTGGCAGTGGCGTATGGCGTGAAAGTGGCGTGGCGGTGGCGTGATCGCCACATCGTTTTTAGACGCACACTGAAGAGGCAAAGAAGCAGGAGGCAGTATACAATTCATTACACTATGTCGTCTTTAGAGGATGAGGATGTTCTGGCAATAGTGCATTTAAATAATATTCAAAAAATTAAAAACCGAAGAAGATATTGGCATCCTTTATAAAAAAAAAAAATATGGCAGCTTTAATGTATTTAAAGAGCTCAACCAATATCCAGAACGTTTTCAGTCTTTTTAGAGAATGTCTAAAGACTGTTTTACTCGGCTACTTATACCAAAGTCCCACATCTCAATACCTAATTGTTCTACCAAAATTATAATGCGACTGATCCTACTCGTCGCATGCCACTTATCAAGCGCCTCTAGTGGTTGCAATATGGCAAGCCATAACCACGCCACCGCCACGTCACCTCAGTGTGCGTTGGTTAATTCATTTATATTGTCACGGGTAATGCCACTCGCCAGAGCCACGCCTTTGCCACACCACCGCCACTTCTATGGGCGCTGGCCCTTAGAATTCAAAGTGGTACATTTTACAGCTTCGACATTTTGAGCATAGGAATCAAAGTTCATTATCCTTTTCCAGTCATCAGTTCGTCATCCTAGCTACTTTGTTATTCGTCAACTTACCTCCAAAGGACATTCGTAAATTTTTGGAAAATATTATTAAAATGGCATGAAAATCAGTAATACTTGGCCACGGAACATTTAGAAGACCGTTTTCCAAATCTCCCAGACCTCTGAGCAACAGTCTAGTACTCACCAGTAAAAGTGTATTTTTTATTTTGGTAACCCCATAGATTTTCAATGCGGCGCAAGTGAGTAGGGATGTACTGTACCAATATCTTAATTTTAAAACGATTAGTTTAGTAGAAATGTGCAATTTGTTATATTACCTTTTTCGTCATCTAAGGGCCCGATCCCTTCCCCTACACGGTACTTGTATTGAACCACTTTGTATACCTAAATATTTTCTCAAAAACTACTATCTACATCTTTTAACAAACTGCATTATTATATTTAGGAAACAAACATATTAAAAATACTAAAACACCACAAAATAATACTAACACTACCCAAGAAACATTTACTCTTCTAGATTTTTCATATTAATAATAGTGTCGATTAATTAGGAATTATTCTATTCTCTAAATTGCCTCTATTCATCATAAAACATTTTCAATTTATAAGACTAAGTAGTCATATAAAAGCAAATAAATAAAATAAAAACAAAAAACAACACAGCATCAGTGTAAATCACATAAATGCTGGGCAGTAACCCAACTATTCTTTTGGTAATCTTCTGGCTTAAGGCAGGGCCGTAGAAGAAAAAGGGATCTCAATCCCCTCGAAATGTTGTACAAAATCCAAAATAAAAATTTACCACAATTAGTAGAGCATTTTTACAATAAAAGCCAGATTTTTAAATTTATTGATGATGTATGTGTGTAAATAATGTATGGAATAAATTCAATTACAATTCAGGTAAGACGGTTTGAGAAAAACGCTGAAACACGTCAACTAACTTATAAAAATGCGCTTCCTTTGACGCTTACAACATTTATACGGGGTGTCGCGTTTAGAAGATATTATTGTATGGATGTTTTTTATTAAATGGAATGCCCTGTATAATACTTCAAATTTCGATTCCCCGAAAGAAGCCGCTTTCAAAAACCTAACACACATAAGGTCCAAAATTCGTTGTTTAGAAACCAGAGCAACTAGAAGAAAAATCATCAATTTATTTTCATGAAATCTAACAAAAGTTAAACCAAACAATTAATTAGATGTTGAAATTGTCTTCCCTCTTGCGCCTGACAATATCGATGAATAAATTCTCGTTGCACATTACTTATAGCCTCTTCACTTATTTTGGCACATTCGATTCTTATCCTACTTTTTAAATCATCGATCGGTCTACTTTTGTATACTACATTTTTCAAATGACCCCGCAGAAAATAGTCCATGGGAGTAAGATCCGGGGACCTGGGTGGCCATTCAATGGTACCACGCCTTTCAATCCACTTGTTGGGAAAAACTTGATCAAGGAATGCTCGGACCTCTACAGCATAATGTGGACTTGCGCCATCTTGTTGATACCATAAATTTTCACAGTGAACCCCAGGTTCATTTCTACTTGGAAATAAATTAACCAATTTAGGTACAAGAAATTCTTGCAAAAACTGAAGATATTTCTGCCCATTTACGTTACCGTCAAAAAAACATGGTCCCAAAATTTTATTTCTAACAATACCCGCCCACACATTTAATTTCTGTGGATATTGTGTATGATGCTCTCGCATCCACCTAGGATTTTCTTTTGCCCAGTATCTGCAATTTTGTTTGTTTACCTCGCCGTTTAATTTGAAAGTAGACTCATCCGAAACTTTTATATTTTTTACCAAAAATGGGTTACCATTGCACATGTCCATTAATGATTGACAGAATTCCATTCTACCATCAGGATCGTCATCCGACAACTCTTGAACAATATTTACTTTAAAAGGGTGCCATTTTTCTATCCTCAGTAAATTATGCACTGACATAAAAGAGGTTTCTTGTTCAAGACCAACCTGACGTGTGCTGTTATGAGGATTTTCTTCGAAGGTTAATAAAATATTTAATTTGGTTTTCTCGTCAAGCGCTGGGCGTCCTGCTTTTGGTCGATCTTCTGCAGATCCAGTTTCTCGAAACTTTTTTTCTATTTTGCTCACAACTGATTGAGTTATGGGCCTTTCTGGATATTTACCATTAAACAACGTACATACAGGGTGGCCCTTTAGTGTGGCAAAGTACAATAGCTCCGTTACTATTTCAAATACATTAAAAATATTAATACAAAAGTTGAAGGGCAGTAAGTGACTTATAACGTAAATTTATTTTTAACTCTATAGGGTGGCTCAAAAAAGCGGAACAATAAAAAATGTACTTTTTTCAAATGGAATACCCTGTATATTTTTTCATTTTTAAATTCCACATAAAATTATAATTATTTTTTATTAAATACATTATTAGTCTATACTTTATAGTTTCCGAGATATTGACTCTTGAAAAGTGACATTTTTGAACTTTGACAGCTTCTAGCTTTCTAACAGTACGTCTTAGAGCAAAACGGCTTACATGTCCCTATCTTTAATTTTTATTATCTTCCCAAAAAAAATCAACTTCCGGTTAAACCGGATGTTACTCGAAAGCAGGAAATATAGTTGTTCCGGTTTAACTGGAAGTTGGTTTTTTTGGGAAGATAATAAAAATTGAAGATAGAGACATGTAAGCCGTTTTACTCTAAGACGTACTGTTAGAAAGTTAGAAGCTGTCAAAGTTCAAAAATGTCACTTTTCAAGAGTCAATATCTCGGAAACTATAAAGTATAGACTTATAATGTATTTAATAAAAAATAATTATAATTCTATGTAGAATTTAAAAATGAAAAAATATACAGGGTGTTCCTTTTGAAAAAAGTACATTTTTTCTTGTTCCGCTTTTTTGAGCCACCCTATAGAGTTAAAAATATTTTTACGTTATAAGTCACTTACTGCCCTTCAACTTTTGTATTAATAGTTTTAATGTATTTGAAATAGTAACGGAGCTATTGTACTTTGTCACACTAAAGGGCCACCCTGTACTTCCTGTTTTGTGCAAACTCTATCACCATACCCAATCACCGTGAGTATTTCAATTCTTTGGGTCACTGATAAACGCATTTTCTTTTGATTCTATGAACTTTAAACAGAACAGAAAAGAAATGTCACTGTCAAAGCATCACAATAAGTTTCTACCTGGAAAGTAAACATACAGGTAACCTGACTAAAAAGACGAAATTAATTATAAATTTAATAAAAAATATAAATTGATGATTTTTCTTCTAGTGCTCTGGTTTCTAAACAACGAATGTTGGACCTTATGTGTGTTAGGTTTTTGAAAGCAGCTTTTTTCAAAGAATCGAAATTTAAAGTAATATACAGGGCATTCCATTTAAAAAAAACATCCATACAATCATATCTTCTAAACCCGACACCCCAAATGTTCTAAGCGTCAAAGAAACCGCATTTTTATAAGCTAGTTGACGAGTTTCAGTGTTTTTCTCGAACCGTCTTACCTGAATAGTGAATTGTAATTGAATTTATTCCATACATTATTTACACACTGTATAAATAAAATAAAAATGTGAACCACTCCAATTTCTAATAAACAATAAAGTGTTTGGGTAAAAGGATGCAGGAGCAACCAATACCATGCACCGATCAAGTATTATTTAGGTAATAGTAAGTAATCGCATTTCAACCTTTTACAAGCATAAAACAATTCAGTTCATTAATTTCCGAATACTCTCAATTAGCAAGATTTCTATGGAAAGTCATATTAACCCTTTATTAAACTGAGATGATAATTAATAGGCGCGGAGATTACGGACCTTTTGTCTAAAACCGTGCTTCTCTGATAACCGAACCCCTGTATTATATTTAGACTTGAGCGAAACATTTGTGTGAAAGCGCAACTTTTTATAGTGGTAAAACAAAGCCAGCCTATCTCTAGAAATGGTTGAATTTTGATAAATTTATATAAATGAATTTAATAAGAATTTTGGCATTATTCTTACAATTTTGACCTTTAGAAGAAATTAAGTTCTTTAGGATATGTCTTGACCAAATTTGTGAAAATATACAGGGTGAGTTTTTTAAAGTGTTACAAGGCGATATCTCGAAAACGGTTTAAAATATTTTCTTGAAATTTTAGTGAGGGAATGGGGAGATGGGGGGACATATTTAAACATATTTTTGACGTCTACCCCCCTTCCCCATTTTGAGGGGGGGGGGGTAACTTTGGAATTTTAAATGAGACAATGTACTATTTTTTGGTAAATACGAACCTACGTAAAAAACTACGTACGTATACAAAAAATCTTTTGTTTTGCTCCCCTGGTTACGAAATTATGATTTATTAGGTTATAAAACACAATATATAGTTTACTATTTAATTTCTACTTATTTATCGTCTGTCACGCTTCAGAAGATATTCAAAATGTTTCCCTTCAACTTCCAAACACTTTGTCATTTTTTTTCAGAATAAATATCGTACCCGTTGTAACATTTTAAGTCTCACTAATAAGCATGCAACGCGGATTCGGTATTTCATATCATCTAAAGTTGTAGGTAGCCGCCATCACTTTATCTTTTATAAAATAAAAAATAAATAAAGGAAAAAGTCAAGGGGGCTCAAATCCGGGGACCTAGCAGGCCGTTTACCGAACCAGCTCGATTTATCCACCTGTTTTCAAACAATTCGTTCAACTCATTACGGGCCTGTATCACATAATGCGGTGGAGCTTCGTCCTATTGAAACCACATGTCAGAACTTATGTTTTGGTTTAATAATTGAGGTAATTGGTTTTTAAAAGAATTTCGTAACCAGGAGAGCGAATCAAAAGATTTTTTGTATACGTACGTAGTTTTTTACATAGGTTCGTATTTACCAAAAAAAAGTACATTGTCTCATTTAAAATTCCAAAGTTACCCCCCACCCCTCAAAATGGGGAAGGGGGGTAGACGTCAAAAATATGTTTAAATATGTCCCCCACATCTCCCCATTTCCTCACTAAAATTTCAAGAAAATATTTTAAACCGTTTTCGAGATATCGCCTTGTAACACTTTAAAAAACTCACCCTGTAAAAATAAAATTTTTAAAAACGACATTATTGCTATTTAAAATGTAAACAAATAACTATTTGTCACTATATTTAAAAAAATACGACTCTCCGTTTCCCATTGTTAAACCTATGTTCACAACATTTTATACTATGATACATTTTTATTGATTTTATATAATATATTTATTTGCAGTGTTCTTTTGAATATTGTACTTTTATGAAGAAAACACTAGAATTAGATGTATTTGTTAACTCCGAAACCTTATACGAAATGCATAAATATAACACATTTCAGGGTCAATGAAATAATGAATGTAACAATCGCAATAATATATATTATTTTAAAATAATGTATAACTCGGTATTGCATTTTATATTTGGAACTAAAATAATAAATATATGTTGTATGACATTCTTATCTATAAACATCAGTTTTAAGTTTTTCACAGTAAAAAAATAGGTACAATTTACTAAACTTTGAGATATTATATTCTGCAAATCAAGGCAATATAATGTAAGCCTATGTAAAATAATTTAAAAAGCTTTATATTAAGTTTGAAGAAATAGTCCATGCTTAAAGTGGAGTTGAAAGTATGGAAAAGAAAGAAAAAACCTAGTCTTCCTCTACAAAATTTAATAGAATAAAAATTCTCTAGTGGTCTCTACATGCTTCGAACGTAGAAACGTTCATAATCAGGAGGCAGAAAATTTATTTAGTGCTGATGGTTTTAGCAGAAGAGAAAATGGTGTAGAACCTTAATGGAGCTTTTATGGAATTAAAAAATTAATGTGTAGAAGAGACACAATATGAAGAAAATTGATAAAGGTTAAACCATACTGAGTATGTAAAAAAGTTATTAAAGGGGGTCTAAACCAACCAAATAAACTTGGGAAGAAGAAAAAACCTTCCTAAAAAGAAGGTGTCGAAAAATATTTAAAATTTTTTATAAAACTTTTCAAGTGTATGGCAGTAAGACGTTATAAGAATAAAATTGTCATAATTATGAAGAGATCACAATAAAATTACATTGCAAAACGTGTTTTGTGGGGTACTGAGGATTAAAGCTCAGTAACCCCAATAAAATTAATTAATAAGTTGCACATTTAAACAAATTAGAGGTTCAAAGGATGTTCACGTCCACGTGTTGGGACAAAAGTGTTATATTAAGTGTTTTACCACCTTTAGTCGCATTAAATAAGTATTTAATGACTATATTTGATTTGAGAAGAAACTGGTATCTTTTTATTATTAAATTGCTGAGCTTTACATGAATTGGAAAATAAAAAATATATTATATATATATATAATATATTTGGTCATTACGAAGAAAAGTACAAAGTCCCTACGAAGAATCAAGTTTTAAAGAAATCAGCGCAATCAGCGCAAATGTTCTTGCACTGACAGTCAACTCTACCATAATACGTTCTACACTACGTAATACTAATAAAATAACAAATATTGGCAAGAAGAAGAATATTTATAGTATTATGGGATACAATAAAACAAAGTTGAACTTGTAAATTTCCACTATATTGACTAGAAAAATTACATGTTTTACAGAAAACAAAGGCTTAAAACTAAATTTGTTAGAATCTATGGAAATAAATAAACTTAAAAATAGTGACCTGTTACTTAATGATCAATTAGATTTAAATACTTAGTTCACCTTTGTTAAATTTATTCTGTTGACCATATACCTACTTAAGATTTTGTAAATTATCCATATTGTACCTAATTTAATTTAATTTTTAAACCCTCTGTTGGATTTTCCCGCTATTGTAACCCTTGTTTTTTTTTATTTACATCTTCAATAATTAAAATTTTATTGCACCCATTTTTTTTATTTTTTACCTTTATTAAATCATTGTCATCTGACGAAGCTACCGTGTTAGCGAAACATGTAATTTTTCTAGTAAATATAGTGGAAATTTACAAGTTCAACTTTGTTTTACTGTATCCCATAATACTATAATTATGGATTTCCACCAAGTATCGGCTGAATCAATTAATTAAGAAGAATATTTGTTGTTACAGAATATGTAAAGATTTTAAATTTTAATAAAAAACAAAGAAATACTCTGCTATTGAAAAAATATTTTTAAATAATAACAAAAAAAGAATTGATATACTTTTATTTTAACAGCTCAGGCCCAATTAAAATCACTTCGGCACTGCATGGCATTGCAGAAAAAGATCACTAAAATTAATTGAATTTTTATCAACTTGACTTTAATATTTTACAAAAGACCCTGTCACTTTCTCGCGAAAACTTTTTTGAGTGTTGCTAAGAGATGTGCAAGGGAGATTTATAAATTTAATTTCTATAATGGACTTTAATTTTTTATAAATTTCCTTGGCGCGTAACAATACCTAACTTTCCCTTTGTAAAAAAATATATATAGACAATTTTTATTTAAAAACGTTAGCTACAAAAATATTGATTAACAAAAGGGCGTTATTTCTACACAGTAACATTTTTTGAGTAAATATAATGATTCCTATTTATAATAGTATGATAAATAAAAACTGCCAATAAACAACAGAACAGAAGTGAGTTTAAAACATTTATTTTTACAGTCCTTCTATGTATTATAAAAGCAAGAAGGCTATGTGTAGTAAAAAGTCATGTTATACAGGTTGTCCTAAGAAGATGTCCCTGAAGATGGGTTTTTCCCAATATTCTCGAAATTAAAAAAATAAAATCTTAAAAATGTCAAAATTTCAAAAAATTATTTTTTTTAACCATCCAAAGTTTCCTTGAACAGTAAGGATTAAACAGCTAATGCCATAATAGCAAACTTTGCAGTATTTTGTCTAACACTGTTGAATATAATAGTATATTAAAGTACACGTTTCATAAGAAGCGGTTTTAGCGCACGCGTCTATTTTAAAAAACGAGCCACAAAGTGGCGAGTTTTTTTATTGACACGTGCGCTAAAACGCCTTATGAAACATGTGCTTTATACATTTTTTTCTATTTCACCTTTTATAATCAAGAAAAATACATTTTAAAAAGAAAATAAATTCTTCAAATTTTGTAAATTTTTATGTCTAAATTTTATGTTGGTAATACTATTTTTTATCATAGTAGCCTCTGGACAACAAAAATTATTTTGCAAACTGTCATTTTTTGATTTATTGACCCCTTTTCACCACGAGATTCTAAAGTTATTTTAGCGATATGAGATTTGAAATTGGACGGAATAAGTTGTGTGATCCTAGTACATTCGGTACATATACAAAGCGTTTGGAAATTCTGGAGATTTTGCTACTTTTTTTCGAATTTCAAACGACGTGATTTTACGTCACGGCATTGCAATTTAGTATAGGGAAGATGGAAAATTCAAATAAAGTTAAAGTTAAAATCGACATTGGAAGGTTAGTAGATTGAATTTTGGATAGGATTTGGCAGAAAATAATAGCTTGAAGCATCTACAAAAGATTGATTTATAGATTTATGCAACCAACATGCATGACTGTTATCCACACAGAATAAAAAAGTAAGTTATCAAGCTATTTTCCTCTGCGAAAAATGGGTTTTCTCGTAAATCAAAAGGGCCGCGCAAGTCAATGAAATAAAACATTTAAATGTTACCAACATCAAATAAAGAAAAAACGCGTATCGAAATAGCTTCATTATGATACGCAAATGCGTACCGTACTGAGCTTATTATGAACGTGAAATAGAAAAAAATACTTATTCAGATTGCATAATACTTATAACCAAGAATAGGGTGCTTTTTCTATTATGTCACGGTTATGTATAACGATTCTAAATTCTTTTTCATCTTATCAGTGCAGGGTATAGGTATTTAAAAACATCAATATTACTAAAATGCAATAACTCCATTTCTGTAAAAACACTAAATATCTAATTCTATCAAATATAATTGCCCATTGGGAAACATATTTATACGGGGTATCCGAAAATGATGAGCAAAAAATTTAGGGGATAATTCTAGACCGAAAATAAAAGCTATTTCCTATAACATTTTTTCGAAAATTGATTAAGGTGAAGTGGGGTAAGTGTAACCGCAAAAAAGCCTAGTTGCTCTTCTAAGACCCAGTACAGAGAAACAAATGGCAATAAAATAACAATTTTTTTACAGGTACCTTATAGGCTTACCAACACATTACAAAAATTACCTTTATAAAAATCTGATATTTCTTTATTCAGTAAAAAAATGGCGTCGATATCAAGGTGTTACACTTACCCCGCAATTTGGGGCAAGTGTAACATCCAACGATCATTTACATACAAAATGTGTATTTAGGAACTGGGGCAAGTGTAACATACTCATGAAAAATACCTTTTAAACAAAAAAAAAAGCAAAATAATAACAAAGTTAAAAGCTTTTTTGTAAATAAGAACCCGATTAAAATTTAAAGCGAATATTTTAATAACTGAACGTGAACATTTTTATTTAACATTGTAAGCATCAAATGAAAGTGGGAAGGTTAATTCTCCTCGCCGACCTATTTGAGGTTCTGGTAGTCATTTTTCTACATCGAATAATAGCACCTCTGACTCGTTCATTGTATCAATTTGATTGATTGGGGTAAATGTAACTAACCTGTTACACTTACACCGAGCAAATTTTTACACTTACCCCCTCTATCAATATAGAAGGGGTAAATGTAAAAGCCATTTTAGAGCGGTAGGAGTTTTCCGTAAGTAACCGGGTTTTAACACAAAATATGGATTCCTGGTAAAGAGACACCCCTGATAGCAATATTGGGTTTAAAATTTATTATGTCACAATATTTACAAAAAATCGATAAGAGCAAAAATATCTAGTTAATTGAAGAAAAAAAATATTTATATATAAGATATATACTCTAAACCGTTTAAATAATATACAAAAACCTTCATTTTTAACCTTACTTAAAAAAAAATGGCAGACAGTACACTTACCCCACTTCACCTTATTAACGGAGTTACACGGTGTTAAACTTAAATTTTATTTGCAGTTTTAAAATACATAAGTTACTAGAACAATAAATTAAACATTTAAATCAAAGGTTCAAAGTTGACGCCCTTCCTCTTTAATGCCTAAATTAATTTTTCTTAAAAAATTCCGACGAACTCTATGGAATATTCCTTTCTTTGCTATGCTATGGTTAAGGTTAAAAATAAATTAAAATGATTTCGTATTCATCATATGCAAGCAATATTATTTTAGCGGTTTTCTCTCGAAAACGGTTAGATTTATCCGAGGATTTATCGAAACAATTTTTATTTATGTCAAAAGGTTGGGAGAATAAAAATATTCAGTCAAAATGCGCATACAGTGTAGGACAAAAAAGTTAGGACCATTTAAACTAAACTATAGGCTCCTATGTGGCGCCCTCCACAAAATGCGAAAAAATGGTGGGCAAATTTGTATTCCTCATCTCGAAAACGTCCCATATAGTTACGAGATTTCGTCAAAATATTATGAGCGTGGCAAAAAGTATTGTAAAAAAACTGCAAATAGAATTTAACTTTAACACCCTGTAATTCCGTTAATAATTAATTTTCGAAAAAATGTTATAGAAAGAGATAGCTTTTATTTGCGGTCTAGAATTTTATCCTCTAAATTTTTTGCTCATCATTTTCGGACACCCTGTATAACGTTTAAACGGCATATTATTATATTCTATGGCCACTGGTTATGTTTTGTTTTAACGTAATAATTATGTATTAACAATAATGCTGATAAATAGCGTTAAGACCGTAAGACAGAGACTCTCTTCTCTAGATATACTTACCTATTATAATAATCCGTATTTCACAATAATTATAGTATGTTAATTCGCATTACAATAATAATAAAATGAGCAGAAATACCTAGGTATATTACTAGGTGTAGGTATAACCATAATTATTTTTCCTTTACAAGACAGGTATTTTCTGCGTATACCGATTGTGTTCTTTATTCCGCCCAACAATATAGTAAATCTTTGTTATTTTCTTTATATTTAAGTAAGTATAGTTATGAAAAATATTGAAGTGGCATAAACATTTATGTTTCCTGAAATAAGGAAGTCATTTGTGTGCTATTTATCTACAAAGGCGTAATGAACATATTTCAAAAATATTCAATCAAGTATAAATTTGGTATCACTGAATAACTATTATAGCAAAAGGTATTTGTCACGTACCTAGGTAATTGATTTTTAATTTAAGACTGTTTCCTGCAGAAAAACAATACCTATTACATCATGCTCTCAAATTTGAAAAAAAAACGTTACCAATGTTGGGTCTGGAAATAGGTTTTCCGAGAACGTAAAAATAGGTCCCAATTTGTCTTTAAATAAATTGCTACCAGTAATAACTTTGTACTAACCTTAGGTACTAACCGTACTCTGGTATTCACAGGAGGTCGCCCATCCTCCATTGCAAGGACACTTTTTAAAACGAGTGGTTAAAATGAACTGATGAAAGTGACTACACAAAAATTTACCTTGTAGCGTTGATTTTGCCCAAATTAGCGATGGTCCGGTCTATGTAATTAGCAATAAAGCATTATTTCATATTTCGCCATTAAATTGTTGAGACTTACTGCCCTTATTAATTATTTAAAGCACTAAAAAACACTAAAAATAACATAAAACACTTCAAATTACTCAAACAGGTGGCCATTTTTGCAAATGCAAACCACAGAAAAGAAAAGGGGTGCGATGCAAACGTCAAAGTTCCTGATAGCGCCACCAAACGATCCCTGTTCTAACCTTTTCATTCATAAATAGTATTAGACTATTTTTGTTTATCTTATTTAAAAAGACAAAGACAATGGACGTCCTAGATGACCCAGTCCAATTTTGTCAAGGCCGTTTTTTGACGGAATCGATGTTTTGTCTTGTTTCAAAGCATGTTAGTAGAAAGGGATGCTATATAGGTCAAATAAAATATGAATGGGATTTTTACTACGTGACCTTCCTACGAATTTATAGTACTACGACAACTTTATGAATGAAAGTTGGGTTGTAAAGGGTAAAATGGAACATAATTTGGATGCTGCTTGTAAAAAGTTTTTAAAGTACTTTTAAATGTATTTATAAAGTGGCTTTTGCATTTTTTAGGTTAATTTTCTTTAAATCCATATTTTGTTACGTTTATATTGGCAAATAAACGTTTAAAATACTTTGTTATATTTGAAAATATCTGTCTTATACGCACACCACCCCAAAATAATTGATTTTCTACAAGGTTGTAGAATTTTAAGGCGACCATGCCCACGTTCACGACAAAAATA
The DNA here is from genome assembly GCA_963969555.1 of Polydrusus pterygomalis. Taxonomy (NCBI): domain Eukaryota; kingdom Metazoa; phylum Arthropoda; class Insecta; order Coleoptera; family Curculionidae; genus Polydrusus; species Polydrusus pterygomalis. The sequence continues at coordinate 33,485,508 of OZ018384.1, read as the reverse complement.
GACTTTCAGCAATAAAAGAACTGGACGCTCATCTATAGTTACATAATATCGTTTTACAAAAATATTTAAAGCAATAAAGAAAAAGTTTATGTTTACATATCCTACATTTATTATCCTTAATGTCTTAATGAACTATTTTCTTGCAGATATAGCCATAATTATTATAGTTTTAGGCGTCTTTTGATGTAAGATGTAAGCATTTTTTTCTCTGTAACGACTGTTTTTCTATTTGTGTTGTGGTTTGGGAAGTTGAACGCATGCGCACAAGTACCAATCACAGAATTAAATTACGTAAATTAAGTATTATTAATTATATTAAAAAAAAAATACATTTTTTTGTTTACAGAATATGCTACGAAACTATACGTAAGACACAAAAAACTCCTGGAATCCTGAAAATAGCATTAAATTAAATTGCACAATATAAAAAAATAAGAGAAGTTGGTCGATCTTTTAATATACCAGAGTCGATATTAAGGAAACGAAAAAGTCAGAAAACTAAAAAACGTGGTAGGACGTTAATATTCTCCATTGAACTTGAGTTTCAACTAAAGGAGTACATCCTGACCATAGACATTTACCTCTTTAGATACGTACAGCTTATCTCCTGCGCAAACAAAATTTACGTTTTATGGGTGAAAAAATACGTCCCAGCTGCCTTTCCTCTGAGCAGCATCGGGCATGCGCATAAACCTCGTGTTATTGGCCTATCATTCTTTAACGACATGCTTAAAATACACTCCAGAACCGGCTCGGCTATGTGGATTCCTTGTATAGGTTTCTTTGCTATTGTGGATTGTGGGTGTTTAATATTTACACGGGTTTCTGGTTTTTGTGTAGTTTAGTGAATTGTGTTTGTGTTTTAGTGACTCGAATTGGAATATAAACAATGACTAGTAACATGATTGTTGTATGATTTTATTATGCACAAATAGAGGTAAAATATCTGGTGTTTCGTATTTTATGATCAATTTAAACACATCAAACTAGGCCTAGGCTACACAAACAAGGTATGAAAATGAAAAGAAACCCACACCAAGACAGATTATCCCGATGCATGTTTTGGTATATTTTATTTGCAGCCCTGCAATCTTTAAAAAGTTTAAAAGACACTTTTCTCTATACTTATATTATATAAAAGAAAAAATTTAAATACCTAGGTAGTTTATATTACTCCACGGGTCAAGTTCTCGGGCAAGAACTTTTTCAAATCCTTGAACAAGAAATTGTGCTTGGAAATGTTTTACACGTACCCAAGTTTTTGCCAATTTGTAAAAATCAATACAAGTTATATACCAACTAATATTTGACTTGAGATTAGGTACGCGATAACATCGAAGATTGGTTACACTAACTTAATTCCCAACCAAGAATTTAAATTTTAAAGCCCGGACCTGTATATTTTCCCATTCGTCAAACGATAATGTTGCAATGCGCATGTCTAACAGTGTCTAGCTTTGTTTACATGCGCGAGGCCATAAGTTTGCCACTTTAGTGATTTTTGTTTGCTTATCTAAAGGTAAATATCTGTGATCCTGACTTCCGCTAAACCTTTTTATGGTTTGACGCCGTCTTAATAAACATATGTATATTATAAGCTTTTATTTGATGTAAAATATTTTTGATTTTGATTCCGCCTTCATTACCTAACTACTCCATAACGAGTACAATTCCCCACCTTTTGCACTCAATTACCTATATGTGGTGGGGAATTGTGCGCTTGTAATGGTTGTGTTTTTTGCAATACTGCTCGGTTATATAATGTTTAGTTTAGAAAATAGGCTTTTACACAATAAAGGTATAATGTCAGTAACTTAAGTGTATAGACAGTGGCGGCTCGTTAATGTAGGGCTCTGGGGCGCCGCCCTCCCTGCAATTATTTCAAACAGAATCCAAAAATACTTTACTTAAAAAACCAATAAAGCAATGTATGTGAGCAATCCATTAAAATAATTCAAACCAAACATAGCCCTATTCCAGCGGGTAGGTTATACTAAGCGCGCGCATAATAAAATTCAAACCAAACATAGCCCTATTCCAGCGGGCAGGCTATACTTATAGACAAGCGAGTTGCGCGCTCTCAAGATTATAATAAGTGCGGGCTACCGATTATTCGTCCCGATTCAACGCGACTTTTCGTTATGACTACGGAGGCGTGACGTCACCTACATAATAATATCTCACAACGAGGAGCTCAAAATTTTCCGCCCAACAGCTGTTCGCGACTCGCGATTCGACCTGTCGATGCCGTTCACGTTTTGTTTATTTGTTTTGATTTATTTATTAGTTACATTATAAAGTTGGAAAAGTTCGTCTAATATGAAGGTCATTGATTTACAGAAGCTTGTGTTTAGTTCTCTGAGCTTAAGTGAAAAACTTGATTTAAAAAATACAGGGCGGCCACTACCAATATTGAATATAGTACCTACAAGTGCAATCAAAATGTAAAAGTAAGGCACAGTTTATGCGTAAGTTTGACAAATAAATATATAATAAAAAATCCTGGATATGCGGTTGTGAGGACAAAAATTCTTTTTTTTTTTTGTTTCGTGTGTCTTCTTTTTGACGGGGATGATAATTGGACTGTAAATGGGGTGCAGGACTTAAAACATCTTTCAGAGAAGAGAAAAAACATGAAAATAGTGCAAAACATCGTTATAATGTGGTAAGTTTTGAGGTGTTAGGACAAACTAATATTTTAACTTGTTTAAGTAGTGCTAATGATGCTGATGAAATTAAAATTCACAACGAGAAAGTTAGAAAACACGTACTTTCGAAAATAACAGACATTTTAATTTTTTTTTAATTTAAAGTCAGCGCCCCCCCTGACTCACTAGTCACGAGCCGCCACTGTGTATAGAACATCGGCGTTGTGGTCTAGTGGTCAGTGCAGCGGCCTCACAGATCGAAGGTCCCGGGTTTGATCCCCGGTGCCGGCAACGTCGATGTTAAATTTGGAATTTGGTTTAAGAGGTGCACCGTCTTTCGGAAGAGACGTTAAACTGTGGGTCCCGTGTCATGGATGTTGGCACGTTAAAGAATCCTACTCTTCGATTCGATTCGATTCGATTCGGCAAAATTACCAGATCGTGTGTGACAAATTTCCTGGCGTCGGTGATTGGCCTCGTTGCGGAAATAGACCGACGTAAAAAAAAAGTGTATAGAACTATTAGTATTTTAAGACCAACGATGTAGTCATAGGAACACGTTATGCTCTTAGGTGCGCACAATTCCCCCACATTCCCTTACGTATTAAAAAATATAACGTTTTAAATAAATTTAACTTTTTAGTTTTCCAACTTAATATAATAAGTTTATGTTATAAACACGAATCGTTACTTTTTATAATTGTAGGTGTTACTTAAAAGAACGAAAATAGGTATTAATAAATGGCCCGATGAATCTGTAATATGCGTATAGCTTTCCTCCTGTCAAATTATCCGTTTAAATTCTTTATGTTTTATGTTTTTCGATAATAGTGAATTATATGTAAGTTTTAGAATTTACTAAAAATAACGTTAAGCAAAAGAAAAAAAAAGTGCAGCCAACGCAATGATCTAAAGTAAGTACAAAATAAGCCCAAAATTTGGAGGTCCTTTGATAAGTAGTATTAAAAGAAAGAGTAATGGTATTTGTATTAATATAATCTAAAATAATATATTTTTATAAAAAAATTTAAATATTTTACTACCAGAACTTCCACACTTATATAAATATTTTTTTAATGTTTTAGATCCTTTCTATACTACATAATTTAGTCCTAAAAGGACTCAATACTTTTTTATATTACGTTACCGCCGGAAAGTTTAAAATGGAAAAAATATTATTGGTCCGAATTTCTTAAAACACAGCCGAAATATTCTAATATATAATTGAAGGGTCGAGTGGGTAAAGGGGATAACTAACATTTTGTTAAAAAATGAGTTACTATTGTGGATAAAGGTTATAAGTGACGTTCTTTCACATGCAATTAAAGGAATCTAAAATATCGCATATATTTGAAAAATAGCACTGGATGAAGGAGGTAAATTAACTGGTTTTTTAAATTATTTATGCATGAAGGAGGTAAGTAACAAAACTTACTTCCTTTATCCACTTATTTAAGTATTTACCTCCTTTATCATAAATGTTTTCAAGGTTAATAAATTAACTATTTGAATGTAGTGAATGAAGGAGGCAAGTGACATCACTTACCTCCTTCTTCCGCAAACTTTCTATTTATTTTGCGCAGACTCTACTTTTAAAACATAACCTGCAATATTTTAGTAGTTCTCTCATATTTGCTGTGCCGTTTAGGGAAATATTGTTAAAAATAACTTCAAGAGCTAAACTAATAGTAGCGCTAGCTACGAAAAAAGCCGATCAGCCCCATAATACTACAGGTAATAACATTTTATATTAATATTAAGCTGTAATTTATGTTACCGATTTGTTATTATTTGCTTCTAGCAGAACCACAGCCCGGCTGCAGCGGAATAAATGAATCAAAAAACATCAAAAAAGTTACTCCCCGAAGCCCAGTGAATGGTTTGTTTATACTGAAATATTATGAATTTAATACATTTTTTATTCTATATAATATTTTAGATTCCCCGATGTAAGCAATAATAGCTTAGTTAAGAAGCGCAAGCAAGCAGTCACAAAGAAACTGTTTTTTGATGACGTTCCTAAAGAAACGTCGAATACAGCACCTGCATCAACAAGCAATCATCTTTTTTTAAATAAAAGTCAAAGTAAGAGTAGTCCTCCTAAAGAAATTGTTATTAGCAATCCGGAACCAAAGAAAAAAGTTTTCCCTAAGATCGAGAAAAAAGCCAGAAAAAGGGTGTCAGATCCCGAAAAGTGGAAAAAGCGTGCAGCCGCTGTAGCAAGGGAAATGGGGGAAAGTTACATAAGTCAAAAAGGGAAAACAGTTGCAAGTAAGACTATAAATGAATGAACTCTGTGTACAGTAAAGTGGAGAAATTACTTTGGAAATAAGAAAAAAAATATTTGCTCGTTTTTACAAATTGGATGTGAATGCAAAAATATGTTTTTATTTAAAAGCATGACAGCTCGATCTCCAAAACGTCAGCAAAAAACAGCAAACCGTCATAAAGCTGTCTCCTATAAGTACTTTTTGGAAATAGATAAAAAACATTTTTCATTTGCAAGAAAGCCTTCTGTTCCATATTTCAAATAGGAAAGAAGAAAATTGAGTATCTTCAAAAAAAGAATCGATCATTATGTGAACCAGCTCCCACACCCGATAAACGAGGAAAACATACTAATAGACCACACAAATTCAGTGACGATGCTAGAAAATATATTAAAGATCATATAAGTAGTTTCCCAGCTGAACTCTCTCACTACTCCCGTAACATAAACCCACACAAAAAGTACCTGTCTCCCACACTAACTATTTCGAAAATGTATCAGCTATATGTGGAACTGTGTAACGAAAATAAGAAACCGGCATATTTTGTGAAATACTGCACCTACGCAAAAATATTTTCTACAGAGTTTAATTTATCTTTTGGAACTCCAAGAAGCGATACTTGTACTACATGTGATAGCGGCCAAAGCAATGAACAACATAAAATCAACTATGAGGCGGCGTTTTCATGTCAACGTGAAGACAGGAACATAGCGAAAACTAATCCAGAAATTTGTTATATCACAATGGATCAGCAGCAGACATTACCCTTACCAAAGCTTACTACTTCTAAGGCAAAAAGTTTTTTTAAACAGTTTTAATGATTTTTGAGATTTAATAGAATTTTCCAAATTATTATATTCTATCAAACTTTTATAAAAAATATTTTTATAAGCTAATGTTTAAGACACTCTATCCACATAAAAATTTTGATTAGTTCTTGTTTTATAACTATGATGGTCATAATTAAAAAAACAAACATTTTTTAAACAATCAGGCAATAAAATTATTTTTAATTTTATGTATAATACTAAATAAAAAATTAAATTTCTGACATTCAACCAATCTAAATTTTTCAACATAAAATTAATTTTTGTATATTTGTCAAAATTTAAAATAATTCGCACTGCCATATTTTGTAAAATTTGTAATTTATCAAATATTTCTTCACTATCACAATATAAAATGGAAGAACAATAAAGAAAATGTGGTAATATAATAGTATTAAATACAGTTTTTTTAGAAAACAAACTTAAATTAGAACTGATTTTTTTCCGGCAATCTTCGATATAATACTTTGAAAATAATGAAAAAATTTAAATTTTGAATCAATGATGCTCCCTAAATATTTAAAACTGTTTACTAATTCCAATCTTTCACCATCAATTACAACATTTATATTTTGACAATTTAAATTATTACCTATAACCATACATTTAGTTTTTGAAATATTTAATTTTAATTTATTTACTTTTAGCCAATTTAATAACATATTTATGTTAGAATTTAGTTTATTTTGATTTAGACCATTAAAAATATTTAAAACATTAATATAAACTTACACATTTTTAAAACTAAAGGCATATTGTTGATGTATAAAGTAAATAATATTGGACCTAGTTTACTTCCTTGAGGAACTCCTATATTATTAATTTTTTATTTGAATATGTTTTTGATATTTTTGTTTTTTGTGACCTGTTACTTAAATAATTTTTAAACTATTATAAACGTTTCCGCGAATACCATACCGATACAATTTACTCAATAATCTAGCCCTGTCGATTGTTTAGAATGCCCGCTTAAAATCCAAAAATACAGCTATAACATTTTCCCCTTGATCAATGGTTCTCTTCCACGTCTCAATCACACATTTAATGGCTGTCTCTGTCGAGTACCCTTTTCGAAAACCAGCTTGAACGGAAACTAACATTTTGTTGGCATCAACGAATTCTAATAACTGTTTATATACAACTTCTTCCAATAATTTCTCAATATCCCATAAAACATTTACTAGCCTCATCTCATCCCATCTTTTAGTGTTTTTTACTTTTGGCACTGGTGTAATGTAAGAACATGTTAATTCATCAGGCATATTTCCATATTTTAAACAAGAATTTATTGAATTTAATAATGGGTAACCAATGCTGCCAAAATGTAAAGAAAAAAAAATTGTGCTCGAGTAGGTGCAAGCTGACCCAAGCTTCCAGGAAGACTTACATGAACAATGGAACACTCCCCATGAATAAATTGTTTAGTTTAGTTTAGTACAAATTTTGATTGGATTGACTTTCATTTAAATAAATTAAATGCTTGCCAGAATGCGGCAAAAAGTTCAATAAAGCAGTCACAACAAACAAGTTTAAGCACCGCCATTCTAAAGAATCGATATGGCAAACAAATTGGAACCAATGCCGTCCGCATTTGTTATTAATTTTTAATCATGACCGTTTTTTTTCCGTGGAGGTGGCTGTCACGCGCCGCCAAATTATTCCTGGGGGTAATCCGAGCCCGAATAAAAGAAAAGTAATATAATTTGATTTCACATAATTTTCACCCCAGTTACAGTCACACCAAGATCGTTTGCTTTTATGAGGCTTCGGCTATTCGGAAATTGAAAATTTACTCCTCAACCTTTGTAACTATTAGGGATTGATTTAAAAAGTTAACCCTTAATAGCAAAATTATAAAACTATTAAGTCAACTGATGTTAACAATACAAGGAACCCAACAATATATAGTTTCCCTATTCAAATAAATAGTTTAGCTAATTGAAAATTAAAAGTCAGGAACGATTCAACGACCTGTTTAGTGCAAAATCAAGTATATCAATATAATATACAATATATACATACAGTGATGGGCTAAAATATGGAACAAATTCATTTAAAAATCAGGTATTCATTTTTTAAAAAAACGCTCGGACACGTCGATTATAATTCTTTCTTCCGGATTTTTTGCCTTAAAAAGAAATTATACCGGGTGTGTCAAAAAGTAGATGTAGCAAATTTTTTTTGTTTTTTAGATAGAACCCCCCTATTTTTACTTATTACCCTAATTCTACGTCAAATTCTGCGCATAATTCATGTAGCATACTCTATCCTTATCTCTAACGGTTTTAGAGAAAAATTACATCATAAAAAAAATTCTTTAAAAAAAGGTTAAAAAATTAGTTTATTAAGTGTTGAAAATGCAAACCATTAACTTCTTGACAATATGCTAATCTACCTAAAAACCCTTCTAAAACATTATTTACAGTATTTTCATTAATTTGCCTAATTTCATATCTAATTTTAAATTTTAAGTCTTCCAAATTTTGTGGTTTATCCTTATACACTTTTGATTTCAAATAACCCCAAAGAAAGAAATCCATGGGTGTAAGATCGGGAGATCTTGCAGGCCATTCTATGGGTCCTCTTCTACCTATCCATCGTTCGGGAAATACAGTATTCAAATACTCTCGTACTTGTCGAGCAAAATGAGGCGGAGCACCATCCTGCTGAAACCAAATAGACGCTTCTGGTAGATGAGGCTGATTCGGATTTGGAAAATCCGCTGCTAGTGTGGGAATTAATTCATTTTGAAGAAATTGTAAATACCGGTCTCCTGTAAGATTTCCGTCGAAGAAAAAAGGTCCAATAATTCTATCATTTAATATCCCTGCCCAAACATTTACTTTTTGTGGGTATTGCGTGTGCTGTTCTCTCATCCAACGGGGATTATTTGTACTCCAATACCGAAAATTTTGTCTGTTTACCGAACCATTCAAACAAAACGTGGCTTCATCGCTAAAAAGTATGTTGCGATGGAAAAATAGATTTAAGTTGCAAATTTCCATCATAGTTTCACAAAACTGTAGTCGGCGGTCGGGATCATCTTCGTTTAGCTCGTGCAGCAACCTAATTTTGTACGAATGGTACTTTTCTTGTTTCAATACCCGCAACACAGATCGTCGGCTAACATCATTATTAAGGGCTACTTCAGTGGATGCACTATGAGGATTATCTTCAACCTCTAATAAAATGTTCAATTGTGAGTTTTCACTAATTTTTGGACGACCTGACCGTAGACGATCCATTACATTCCCTGTTTCCCTGAATTTCTTCTCAATTTTACTTACTGTAGATCTTGTAATCGGCCGTTCTGGATACTTAGCGTTAAACAAGTTACAAACTTCTTCTTGACTTCTTGTTTTGTCTCCACATCCAATTAAAATTAAAATTTCGATTCTTTGTGTTTCATTTAAATGCACCATGATCACCGTTTTTCATAAATTATACCTAAACTAATTTTTGATTGACACATGACTTGCTATCGTAGTAACAATTCATTTAAATTTACCTGTTTACCTTTAAGTAGGTACATGTACCTTTTTTTAAAGAATTTTTTTTTATGATGTAATTTTTCTCTAAAACCGCTAGAGATAAGGATAGAGTATGCTACATGAATTATGCGCAGAATTTGACGTAGAATTAGGGTAATAAGTAAAAATAGGGGGGTTCTATTTAAAAAACAAAAAAAAATTTGCTACATCTACTTTTTGACACAACCGGTATAATTTCTTTTTGAGGCAAAAAATCCGGAAGAAAGAATTATAATCGACGTGTCCGAGCGTTTTTTCAAAAAATGAATACCTGATTTTTAAATGAATTTGTTCCATATTTTAGCCCATCACTGTATATACAGTATATTATTAGCAAGTAAATCCTAAATTAGGTATTAAGCCAAGGGAGATTTAGCTTTTTGGCAAGGGGGTAACGCTACAAAAAATATGTATTGAGGGGGAGGAGAAGTTGCTCCAAAAAATTATTCTTTCAAAAGATTAAGAGAGTTGATTACAAACCTAGAATTTTTCTGTATCTGATTGCAAAATCTATATTATTTCAATTCTGATATAGTCGCTTAGCATAAGACATGGATTTTTCTCTTAAGGACAAACACTAGAGATGCATCCACCAGTTCGTTTTTGTTTAAATTAATATTTTTTTAAAGTATTTTAAGGTTTTGCTTCTACAATTTGTTTAAAAATGATTCGTCGTCGTGTTTTTAGTTCGAAAAGAAAGAGTACAAGTCAATTAACTAGTATTATAATATCGAATATAAAAAGCTAACAAAACCAGCAAAATAACCAATCTTCGATATTATCGCGTACCTAACCTCAAGTCAAATATTAGTTGGCATATAACTTGTATTGATTTTTCCAATTTGGTACGTGTATAACATGTTCAAGTACCATGTCTTTTTCAAGAATTTGAAAAAGTTTTTGTCCGATAACTTGACCCGTGGAATACTTTCACCCTGGATTAATATAAACATACCTAGGTATTTACTTTTTCCTTTTATATAATATAAGTATAGAGAAAAGTGTTTCTAAACTTTTTAAGGCAATAAGTATATTGCCCGAAAAATAGGCGTACCTAATTAGATGGCAGGAATGCAAATAAAATATACTAAACCATGCATCGGGATAATCTGTCTTGGCGTGTGTTTCTCTTTATTTTCATACCTTGTTTGTGTAGCCTAGGCCTAGTTAGATGTGTTTAAATCAGTGGCGTATTTATGGGGGGGGGGGGGGGGTCCGAGGGGTCTGGACCCCCCCCACCGTGGGCTCAACATTAAAAAAACTCAGAACAGATCAGATGCCTTGTTGCATTTAATTTCTAATTTAAGTGAGTAAAATAATATATACATGGTGATTGATAATTCGATTAATTCCTCGCAGGAGGTAATTTGTGATTTTTTCTTAAGGTGGGAGTATCAACATGCTTGCCAATCTATAACCTATTTCGCGTAGATTTATTTACGTTTTCTAGCTTTTATACAAAATTTAAAGAAAATCGGTATCGACTTGATATTCTATAGGTAATAATTGACATATTTAATAAATATCAAGAAATTTCATAACTAATTTTAGGAGAATTGTATAGCGAAAAATATCGGGTAAGATTTTTTTTATCATTATATTATTATGTCATTGTCACTCATTGTTCTTTCACTATACAATTCTCCCAAAATTAGCAATGAAATAAATTGATATTTTTGTAATATATCAGATACTACCTAAATAATGTACCGACGATATTGATTTTCTTTAAATGTTAGTTATTAAAATAATAAACCAAAAAAATCAACCCGAAATAGGTTATAGGTTGGCAATAGATTGAATGACGTTGAGAATTCAACCTTAAATATGACCTATTCCGAAAATGCTTGGTTTTCGAGTTATTTCAATTTTTTTCTTGTTTTTTACCTGCGTGTCTAATTTATTTAATTTTAAAAAATTGAAATGATGTTCACTTAGTTTTGTAATTTTTTTGCAAACTAGAACTATTAGCAATACTTTGTTTTTAGAAATAATTAAGTAACTGTGTCACAGATAACAAAACAACATGGCCAAACTTGCCAAAAAAATGGCAAAAATAACTTGAAAACCAATTATTTTCGGAATCGGTCATATTATGTAGAAATATATATTTTTAAACATAAATATTTAAAAAAATATATATTCCCATTATTGCGTTTATATTTAAAAATTTCTTAATTTCTTCCTTTTTTGGGTTCAGCTATCAAAACATAGAAATTATAAATTTTGATAGTTCAAAATAGAGCGTGGCACCGAAAAATTTTTCGCCTGCGGCGCTTTTTTAAAGAAAGAAAGAAAGAAAGAAAGAAAGATAAAACGAAAAGTATAGACCCCCCCCGTGGCAATATTCTAAATACGCCACTGGTTTAAATTGATCATAATAAAATAAAGTTACATATTATCAAGATACATCACTACTCCATACTTACTGAAAATACGAAATACCCGGTATTTTACCCCTATTTAGGCATAATAAAATCAAACAACCGTTTTTACTAGTCATTGTTTATATCCCAATTCAAGTCCGAGTCACCAAAAGCACAAACACAATTCACTAAACTACACAAAAACTAGAAATCCTTAAATATTAAACACCCACAATCCACAATAGCAAAGAAAAGAACGAGGAATCTACAGAGAAAACTTAAAACACAACAACAAAAATGGCGCCGAGCCGGTTCTGGAGTGTATTTTGAGCATGTCGCTAAAGAAGGACAGGTCGATAACAAGAGGTTTGTGCGCATGCCCAATCCTGCTGGAAGTGAAGGTATCTGACCGGTGAACCGAGCGCTCGGAAGTATTTCTTCACCTATAAAATGTAACTTTTGTTTGCGCACGAGACAAGCTGTATGTATCTAAAGGTAAATGTCTATTACGGCAGAGCGTTTGACTGGTAATAGAGAGGTTCTGGGTTCGCTTCCCAGCGGAGGCATACAACTTTCAATTAAAAAAAAAAAATCTGCTTCCTCTTTTTTTTATTCATATGAGTTACTTTGTATGTATTTTGTATATACTTTTTATTAAATTTAAGTAAACTATTATGAAAATAATTATTATTTTATCCATTTTAAACGATTTAATTGTAAACAAGCGGATATGAAAACGGAGTATTTGTTCATGTTCGCAAAATATTAAAATTTTAATGGGTAGGTAGGTATAAAGCAAAATTAATTACCTCTAAAAGCAGTAAAATGACAAGCAATTAAATATTATAAAATTGTCGCTTTAATCAGTCAATTTGAACGCGTTACGTGAAATACGACCATTGTATTATTATTACTTTGTATAGCTTGTATAGCAATAAATAAAACACATTTTAGGGACATCGGCTTTATTTTTATAGTTTTAGATTCAGGCCTGTTGTGTCATTTGTATAAATATTTAAAAAAATCGGATATAGGGTGCTTATTTATACAATGCGTTTTTTTTAACGCGGGCCATAGGGATTTACATGGTAAATCTTTAAGCCTATGCTAGGCACATTTACATACAACAAATAATATTAAAACTTGAGAATAGATAAAATATGAGATGGGAGGAAGAAGTTAACATACAATCTGTGCAAAAAAAGCTCCAAGAGATACCCAAAAAAGCCCTTTTTATTTTTTTTAAATTACACTTTTTTACCCCCTTGTAATTTATTTAATTAACTACCTTAGATAAAGAAAAATATTGACACGGCTGTCAGTATTTTCCTTCATTCTTCCATTTCAGAACCGGCTCGGCCGTCATTTGTGTTGTTGTGTTTTAAGGTTTCTCTGTGGATTCTTTGTAGTTTTCTTTTCTATTGTGGATTGTGGGTGTTTAATATTTACGGATTTTTAGTTTTTGTGTAGTTTAGTGAATTGTGTTTGTGCTTTTAGTGACTGGGATACTCGAATTGGAATATAAACAATGACTAGTAAAAACCGTTGTATGATTTTATTATGCCCAAATAGGGGTGAAATACCTTGTATTTCGTATTTTCAGTACGTATAGAGTAGTAATGTATCTTGATATATAACTTATTTATTTTATTATGATCAATTTAAACACATCTAACTAGGCCTAGGCTACACAAACAAGGTATGAAAATAAAGAGAAAACCACTCCAAGACATATTATCCCGATGCATATTTTGGTATATTTTATTTGGAGCCCTGCAATCTTTAAAAAGCTTACAAGACACTTTTCTCTATACTGATAGTATATAAAGAAAAAAATGTAAATACCTAGGTAGTTTAGGTAGTTTATATTACTCCACGGGTTAAGTTCTCGGGCAAATCTTTTTCAAATTCTTGAACAAATAATTGTACTTGAAAATGTTTTACATTTACCCAAGTTTTTGCCAAATTGTAAACATCAATCCAAGTCAACGGCGGTCCTAGAACGTGTTTCTGGGGGGGGGGGGGGGGTACTTTTAAGGAATTGCGCCGAAGGCGCTCTTTTGCACCGCAGGCGAAAACTTTTTGGGTGCCACGCCCTTTCTTGGGTAAAATAACCGTAAAGCTTAATCTGCGGCGATATGCCAAACTTTAAAACACTCTTTTTATTTAAAAGAAATTTGAAAGGGCGTCAAAATAAACAAGTTTTAAAAGCTTCGAGGGCATTATCCGTGACAGATGAACTTTATTTATACAACTGTACTATACATATCTGGGGGGGCCCGGGCCCCCTGAGCCCCCTCGTAAATACGCCACTGATGTAGTATGTTTTAATATTGTAACTTAAGTCAAAACACTAAAATAAAACAAAACTTAAATGTATATGTATAATAAGGAAATCAGAACATGAAAATAAAGCTAAAAAAAATTACAATTGTTTTTTAATATATTTTGCATTGGATGCCGCTGCTTTTAACATTTTTATTAAGTCATTAGAAAACCGGACATTCTTCGGTCCGGTTTACCAGCATTTTCGCGATATTATATCGACTTATCGACGGACTATTATTATAATAGAATATATCTTATAATATTAAGAAGTTGATATTTTTATATAAAAAATGTTTTTTCAAATTTATTGGTTTTGTTTTTTATTTAAAAATAATAAATATTTATAGTTTTTGGGACATATTATTTTTAGTTTTTGCGTCCTCAACCTGGTCTCTTGGGGGGGGGGGGGGGGTAATTACCCAGTACCCCCCCCCCCCCCCGTAGGACCGCGCTTGATCCAAGTTATATACCAACTAATATTTGACTTGATGTTAGGTAAGCGATAACATCGAAGATTGGTTATTTTGCTAGTTTAGTTTGCTTTTTATATTCGATTTTATAGGTTTTATAGTTTAATTGATTTGTTCTTTTCCCTTTCGAACTAAAAACACGACGACGAATCATTCCTATCCCCAAAATCTGATAGGTTTGCAACTACTAAAAATGTCATGAAATCACTAACTAAATTCCCAACCTGATCAAAAAAATTAAGAAGAAATTTCCATTTTTTGTCAAGAATTTAAATTTTAAAGCCTAGATCTCTCTATTTTTCCATTCGTCAAACGATAATGTTGCAGTGCGCATGTCTAATCGTGTCTATCTTTGTTTACATGCGCGAGGCCATACATTGGGCACTTTCGTGATTATTGTTTGCTTATCTAAAGGTAAATATCTATGCTGTTTACATATTAAAATAAAATAAAGCTTTTCCATTTTCCAAAATGAAATATGGGCCTAAAATTGGAGCACCACTGGATTTTATTTTATCTTCTAGAGTTATTCATAAAAAAATACAGATATATATATTTTGATTTCATATTATTACCTATACTGGGTGAGTTCTTTGAAGTGTTTATTAAGTATATAATAAAATTTAAAATTCCAATTTAAAAAAAAATTATAACTTAAAAAAAGTTTAAACACGCAATAAAATATTCCCTTAATTGGAGATCATATTTATTTGCCATAATATGTGAAAGTCATAAGGCTCTCGAATATAGGACAGCGGCATTACCTTCACATAATGGTCATAATGTATTTCCAAAATATGTACCTAATTAAAATATATTTATAAAATTAAGAGAATTCTTTTGGTGTAAAATAATTATTATAATAATTCAATTTTACATTAAAATACAAAGCTCGATTTTTAGAAAAACTTATAAAAACCGTTGCTATATGACAATATACAGAAACAACTGATTAACACAAATATAGAAGATTCCTTATTCCTATTCCTTAACCCAATAGCTTTTAAGGATATTAGAAATTATCTACAAAGGGGAAAACCTTGCATGGAGCTGATATTTCTGATTGAAACAGAAAATCAATCCACCAAATTGACAATCGAAACACATATTAAACGATTTCCTGATAGAAATGTCTCTTAATATGTTAACTAGATCAATAACTTTTTATCAGCTACAACTGTGGCGTATCATATAGGGGGACAGATCTGCGTTCTCCCCAACATTTACTGGTATATACAGGGTGTCCGGGAAAATGTGGGAAATCTCCCGGATATGAAAAAAACACGTGAAAAGAATACTACAAGCTCATATAAACTTATTTCGTATCGGCCTCCTCTTCGGAGATATGGGCTCCCAAAGAGCTTCCATGGAATTAAGTTTTTGACACATAATTATTAAACCAACAGGTATATTTCAATTTTTTTTCATATGATCTATACCAGGTAAGACCCTTCAAATTACTATCCCAGAAAGTGTTGCGAATTACTCACAGCTGCAGGGACGGACTAGCTGTGACAGTAATGTGCCCATTTTTTGTACGCTTGTATGATAAAAACTTTGGACAACGTTTTTTACATACCTACCTTTAACTATTGACTAAAAATTAAGTACTCTTCATTCATATGAAATATACCTGTTGGTTTAATAATTATGTGTCAAAAACTTAATTCCATGGGAGCTCTTTGGGAGCCCATATCTCCGAAGAGGAGGCCGATACGAAAGAAGTTTATATAAACTTGTAGTATTTTTTTCACATGTTTTTTTTTCATATCCGGGAGAATTCCCACATTTTCCCGGACACCCTGTATATTTCCTTAGATTTGATTAATTTCGACAAAAAAAATTGCCTGAGGCGCTATTTTCGTGGCGATTTTGGGTTATGAATGTTATTAAATTTAAATAGGTTAGTCGAACAATTGCTAGATGCTTGTGGTTGTCGAACTGACCTCGCCCTTTTGTATAAAAGCATATAGGATCGTTATATGAACATGTAACAAAAAGTACCTACTCTCTAAGAAAAAGAACTCTGCGCCCTTGGTAGATGTTTTTTAAAGTTAGTAACCTTCTCAAATATTCTTCGATTGAAAAAGGTAGGTAGGATTTTTTTTCCCCTACTAACTTGACCCTTCTAGAGAGTATAGCTAAAGGGTAAGAACGCACGAGCCGCGCACCGCGGCGGATGGCGGTGAAGCGGTGCCGCGGGGGAGCGCGGAATGCTTTTGCGGAGATCGCCGCGGAATAGTCGTGTCATGAAAGTGTTTGGCACTTTGGCACTTGTACAAATTTATTATGTCGAGAAAACGAAAGAAACGTCGTTGCAACCGAAGATATTGGGTTCACCCGCTGCTTCAAAAAAGGAGTACCGATGGAACTTTCGTAGAGATTTGAGAAAATTCGAAAATAACTTTTTCAACTATACGAGAATGTCAACGTCACCTTTTGATGAATTACTGAACAAAATTAGAAGGAAAATAACTGAAAAAGATGTCAAAAATAATAATAAAATACTCTCGAAAATATTTTATATCACTTAAAATCGCACGAACTTGCATTGTCGTGCGTAGTCTCCCACAAAGTCTGAACATGTCGACAACCGCAAGTCCGCGCGGTCTCCGCGTTCGCCGCGTCCGATGCCGGCGTCCGCTCATCCGCGCGGTTACGCGATGCCAGTGAGTTGTCTGCAATATATTCCTATATAAATTAACATCCGCGCGACCGCCATGTTCACCTAACTCAGTGGTTAACGCATAGACAATTTACCTTTAGATACGTACAGCTTATCTCCTGCGCAAACAAAAATTACGTTTTATGGGTGAAAAAATACGTCCGAGCGCATGACTCGCCGGTCAGCTGCCTTCCTTCTGGATACCTTCGTGCATGCGCACAAACCTCGTGTTATCGGCCTGTCCTACTTTATCGACAATAATCGACGTGCTTAAGATACTGTCCAGAACTGGCTCGGCCGCCATTTTTGTTGTTGTGTTTTAAGGTTTCTCTGTGGATTCCTTGTAGTTTTCTTAGCTATCGTGGATTGTGGGTGTTTAATATTTACGGATCTCTGGAACCTAATGTTTGGTTGCACTAAGGTTTTTAACAATAGGTAACTGACCAGGCGACTTTGTGACATTGGCAAACATTTACACAATTGAAGTTTTCTGATTAGTAAATCAAAAATGAAGCTAACCGGGCCACTCTGATTATGAGAAAATTAATTCTGTCAAAGTTGCTGGTTGGTTAACTTTTTGGTTAAAATCTGTCATGTTCTCGGGCAAACACTTTTTCAAATTCTTGAACAAAACAAGTTTTTGCCAAATTGTAAAAATCAATACAAGTTATATACCAACTAATATTTGACTTGAGGTTAGGTACGCGATAACACCGTAGATTGATTATTTTGCTGGTTTTGTTTGTTTTTATATTCGATTTTATAAGACTAGTTTAATTCACCTGTTCTTGTTCTCTTCCTTTTCGAAGTAAAAACACAACGACGAATCATTTTAAAACAAATTTTAAAAACAAAACCTTAAAAACAATTTTCTATCCTTAAAATCTAATAGGTTTGTTACTGTTAAAAATGCCAAAAATCACATTACACAAAAATTGAGAAGAAATTCCAATTTTTTGGCAAGAATTTAAATTTTAAAGCCCGGACCTGTCTATTTTCCCATTCGTCAAACGATAATGTTGCAGTGCGCATGGCTAATAGTGTCCAGCTTTGTTTACATGCGCGAGGCCATAAAACTGCCACTTTCGTGATTATTGTTTGCTTATCTAAAGGTAAATATCTATGGGTTAACGCGGTAGTCGCTGAGATCTCTATGATGAGACTTTGTGGGTTCGTATCCCACTGCCGGCAAACTGGTTCGAGTCCGGTGGATTTTGGTGGTATAAGTCCTGCGTCAAGCAAAAATTAGGGAAGACTGTCATCTCCAAAACCCACCCAATTTACGCCGATAACCAAGCCGGATGAGATCGGATATCTCGTAGGGTGCGGGGAAAGGAACACACTCTCCAATCGGTAGGTCATGGAAAGCGCGAAACCAAGGGTTGATAGCCCTTAGGGGGTGCTTCTAATGAAAAATTCGAAAATCAATAACAAAGTATTAGGTACCTACTGTTGTCATTACGTATTTGTATTTGATAACGAAAAATACTTTTACTGTCTCAGTTAAGTTCTCCGTTAAACTCTAAATGTATAGAATCAATTTCGTGTTGCATAATTGCAAAAATTTTCTAGCGGCCCTATAGTTTTCTAAATTTTGCTCCTTATTTTACAAGTTTCTCAATTCGCCCCTGCATTTTACCGATTAATTTAAGGGTGTATATTTTAATTAAGGTAAAGAAGGTAAAAATAAATCGTCTGTGGCTGATTTTTTGCTAATTTTTATTTTCCAATTTCAATTTTTAGGATGATAATGTCAGTTTTTCCGTGTATAATTTTTTAAAATCATTATTTGTATTAAACAAATTATAAAATTAACAATTGAAATCCAAATTTAACGTCAGTTGTAGAGTTAAAATTTATGGTAAATTATGCTGATAAACAAAAAGTTAGAAGGAAACATTTTAATTGTTTTCATGTCTAACTTTGTACAAATTAAAATATCATTTCCATATGCGAATATTATTAAGTAAATGTAAATTAACTTTTTGAAAACTAATTGTAGTATTTATTAATGGTGTGGGTTTGTTTGTAATTACCCAGAGCGAACGAACACTGCGCCTGGCTCTCATTTAACTTCTGAAATAAATGGATTATTAGAAAATCGGCAAATACCTTTTCCCCGCATCTTTCACTTTCGAAAGATACACAAAATATTAGGAAATATTAGGTAACGTCCGTGAAAGTAATGAAAACTGAAAATGTAGCGGCAAACCGGAAAAGTGTGTAACTCTAGTTTGTATTAGGATACATGCATGCACAGTGATCTAAGCATAATGGATACCCTGGGGTGGGTGTGGGTAGACAACGCCGGCCATTTTTTCTTTATTAGGAGTATTAGGACTCAACGGGAAGCCATTATCCAATGCACCTATACAGAAAACGGAACAACGCATTTCAAACGGCTTTGTGAAAGCTAAGCGGTAATGAATACGCGGAAACGCCATCTAGTAGAATCAACTCCACAACAAAAGACAGTTTCACTGGTAATACACAATCGGAAGATAGACAACTCAATAAAAACAATGCCGTGCAACCCAGTATGGGGAACGCTATCTACGTTACACCAATACAATCCGCATTAGATTGCAGATCGGAACCGAATAACTTGGGTGCGCACAATCCATTACAAGACAGGTTAAAATATTAGAAAATAGAGTTAACGTCCGTGAGTAATGAAAACTGAAAATGTAGTGGTAAACCAGACAAGTGAGTATTGCATGCACAGTGATCTAAGCATAATGGATACCCTGGGGTGGGTGTGGGTAGACAACGCCGGCCATTTTTTCTTTATTAGTAGTATTAGGACTCAACGGGAAGCCATTATCCAATGCACCCATACAGAAAACGGAACAACGCATTTCAAACGGCTTTGTAAAAGCTTAGCGGTAATGAATACACGGTAACGCCATCTGCTAGAATCAACTCCATAACAAAAGGCAGTTCCACTGGTAATACACAATCGAAAGATAGACAACTCAATAAAAACAATGAAGTGCAATCCAGTATGGGGAACGCTATCTACGTTACACCAATAAAATCCGCATTAGATTGCAGATCGGAACCGGATAACTTGGGTGCGCACAATCCATTACAAGACAGGTTTAAATATTAGAAAATAGAGTTAACGTCTGTGAGTAATCAAAACTGAAAATGTAGTGGCAAACCGGACAAGTGTGTAACTGTAGTTTGTATTAGGAATTAGGATACATGCATGCACAGGGCAGCACAGGGATCTAAGCCTAATAGAGTTGTGTAGTTCGCGAACGAACTAGTTCAAAAGATCGAATCTGGCAACTGAACTAAAAGATTCAATCAGTAATTACTAAAAGATTGAAACAAGGCGAACTAAAGTCTAAACGGAATGTACTACGCAAGCGAGAGCGAGACGACCGAGATTATAGGTTTTGTCACCTGACCGACCTACCTACCGAACTAAACGAACTAGTCTTTTGAACTATTCACTTTATTGAACGAGATCGAAAGATTGAAATCGGTAAAGTGAACTAAACTTCCCAGCACTAAAGCCTAAGCATAATGGATACTCTGGGGTGGGTAGACAACGCTGGTTGTTTCTTCTTTATTAGGACCCCACGGGAAGCTATAACCTAATGCACCTACACAGAAAACGGAACCACGCATTTAAAATGGCTTTGTAAAAGATAAGCGGTAATGAATACGCGGTAACGCCATCTAGTAGATACAACTCCACAACAAAAGGCAGTTCCACTGGTAATACAAAATCAAAAAATAGACAACTCAATAAAAACAATGAGGTGCAACTCAGTATGGAGAACACTATCTACGTTACACCAATACAATCCGCATTAGATTGCAGATCGGAACCGGATAACTAGGGTGCGTGCATGGCAATAGAAGAACAACCATCTTCCAATTTGCCATACCTTGCTGAACGCTTCGAAAATCTAGAAGCAGTTGTTACAAGGCATTGAAGAAAGACAAATACAAATCTTTTAAAATTCGAAAAGTACAGGAACTTTTACCTCGTGATTATTTTGAACGGATGCAGTTTTGTGAAGAATGGATGGAACGAATTAATAACAACCCAGGTATTGCGAATAACATACTGTGTACAGATAAAAGCTCTTTTAATATTAATGGAAGTGTGAACAAGCAGAATGTTAGAGTCTGGTCGCGAGAAAATCCCTACGTAGTGCATCAAACACATACCCAGTGGCGACAAAATGTAAATGTATGGGCAGGTATTCTAGGAAATATGATTATTGGTCCATTTTTTATAGACGGTCCGCTTATCAAAGAAAAATATATGGATCTTTTACATATGGAAGAGGTCCTGCGCTAGCCCACAGAAGGGAGGAAATTATACTTCAACATGATGGAGCTCTAGCTCATAGCGCTATAATTGTAACGGAATATCTAAATAATGTGTTTCCGGGCAGCTGGATAGGATGATTTGGACCTTTTAAATGGCCTGCTCGAAGCCCGGATATCACGCCTTTGGACTTCTTTTATTGGGGATACCTCACATCAAAAGTTTTTGATAACGTAAGAGGAAGACCAAATGATGTCGATGAGTTAAAAAACAGAATAATCGAGGCCTCACGCAGCATCACAGCGCGACAGTTGTCGAATAATAGAAAGCATTTTTATGATTGTTTGGGGCACTGTTTGGCTGAAAATGGAGGGCACTTCGAACAGTTTATATGAGTTTATACAAGACATGTAAAAATATTAGAAAATAGAGTTAACGTCCGTGAGTAATAAAAACTAAAAATGTAGTAGCAAACCAGACAAGTGTGTACTGTACACAGGGATCTAATCATAATGGATACCCTGGGGTGGGTAGACAACGCCGGTTGTTTGTTCTTTATTAGGACTCCACGGGAAGTCATAACCCATTGCACCTCCACAGAAAACGGAACCACGCATTTAAAACGGCTTTTGTAAAAGCTAAGCGGTAATGAATAGGTACATATATAATCTTTCATACATGAGGATGAATGCATTTTTTTTAAATTTTAGTTATCCTGACAACTGTAATTTTATAACTTTTTTATGAAATCTTAAAAATGACCAAGATGAAAATAACGAAGATCTACCGAAATTATTTATGTAACAAGTAAAAAATGTGTAAATGGGTTAATAGTGCTGACAATGTTAGAAAGAAGCACGCGCCCCCCTAAATCCGGTTCCAATTCACTGGTTTGCTATATTCTAGCTTTTTTTAATGATATTTCTTGCGTATTTTCACTAACAACCCCGCTCTTTTTCGTTACCGCATTAGCGGACTAAATGATCACCCTGTATATTCATAAACAGATAGATGAAACCATTATTGCTTGTACGATTTCTGTTTAAACCTAACCCTAAAACCAAAGAAAAACTTGGAATATTTCAAGGTTTATTTAACAGCAGCAAAAATAAATTAGTGGTCCATTATTCACAACCTACGAGTAATAAATTCTAGGTTAATGTTTTTGGTTTAAAAGTTTTTGTGTAAATTTGTCTAAAAGCTCTTAATAGAACGGTGTTTGCATTTTAACAGCTTCAGTTGG
This sequence comes from Polydrusus pterygomalis, assembly GCA_963969555.1. NCBI lineage: Eukaryota > Metazoa > Arthropoda > Insecta > Coleoptera > Curculionidae > Polydrusus > Polydrusus pterygomalis. The sequence goes on along the minus strand of OZ018384.1, from coordinate 33,462,870 downwards.
GTTGCAGCATCCTTGGGAAATCGTGACTAAACGGTAAATATAAGTTTGACCCTTATGAACCAAAATTGCAGTTTAATGGGAAAGAGTGTTGAGCATGTTATATAAAACTCGTTTTATATGTACAGGGTGAGTCGGGAGGAACGGACCAAATTTCAGGAGTGTATTATACACGCGAGAACAATGTAAAAAGCCCATATTATGTTCTTATCCGATATTCATTTGTTTTCAAGTTATAGCGCAATATCAAATTTTTTTCTACGTTTCACTTTTATCAAAATTTTCACGTAATTATAGTATGCCATGCTCAAGACTCTAAACTATTTGACATCTATGTTGTCTTGACAATGTGTCTGTGTACGTTTATTTTCAAGTTTGAGCGATTAAAGTGTTACAATATGCCAAATACTTATTCAAGTTTAGAATATGCAAATATGGTGTTTTATTTATGGTTTTTGTAATGGAAGTGCTACAGCTGCTATTGAAGAATATCGTCAACGGTATCCACATCACAGACATCCGACTAGAAACGTGTTTATCAGAGCTTTTAACAATTTGTGCGAGAATGGTAAGCTTCCCAGTGGCAACATGATACCTGAACGAGCTACTCGACAAGGTTTAGGCGAAGTAGAAAATATTCTGGATTTAGTAGAAGAAAATACAACGACCAGCTCACGAAGAATTGGTACTCAATTGGGCATTCCACAAAAAAGAGTATTAAACACACTCCACGAGCAAGGCTTATATCTATACCATGTACAGAGAGTACAGCACCTAAAACCGGAAGATTATGCTAAACGTATTGAATTTTCTCGGTGGATAACATTACATATCACATAACATTCACCCCTGACGGTATTAATAATACTCGTAACTCTCATGTATGGTCAATCGAAAATCCTCACGCAACAGTTGAAAGTCATTTTCAACATAAGTTTTCGGTTAACGTGTGGTGTGGTATGCTCGATAGCTATATAATTGGCCCTTTCATTTTGGAGAATCGCCTCACAGGAGACAACTACCTAAATTTTTTACAACATGAGTGACAAGGACTACTATAGAGGATGTTCCTGTAAATATCAGAAGGCAAATGTATTACCAGCACGATGGAGCTTCTGCACATTTTGCTCGTCAGGTCAAGCAACATTTAGACGAAACATTTTCAGGGCGTTGGATTGGTCGCGGTGGTCCTATTAATTAGCCTCCAAGATCTCCAGACCTCACAGCACTAGATTATTGTTTATGGGGCTGGTTTAAAAATGAAGTGTACAAAGTAAAAGTGGACACTCGGGATGCACTTATTCGACGTATTAGAAATACTGCAGCCAATTTTAAAGAAGAAAGACATGAAACAATTAGAAGAGCAGCAATTAGACGAAGCAGAAAATGTTTAGGAGTCAATGGCGGTATTTTTGAACGTTTATTAAAATAACGCTATGATTAGGAAATCGTTAATATATGAACTTTTCTTTATTTGGTATTACGCTATAACTTGAAAACAAATGATTATTGAATAAGAACCTATGGTTTTTTTTAAAATTGTTTTTGCGTGTATATTACGCTCCTAAAGTTTGATCCGTTCCTCCCGACCCACCCTGTATAGTATTAAACAGAACAATAATTTATTATATTATTAAAAAATTGTAGCACCTCTTACACAGAAAAAAAATTATATAAGCAGTTTGTCTACTTTTACACTTACTTACTTTAGGTCTGCATATTATATATACCGGGTGGGGAATCGCTATACTGGCCATGAGGAATCCCATGTTATACATACCCCAATTAAACAACTAGTACAATTAAAGTTACTAGACGTTTTATGTTTATTAATTTCAAATTGTTTTACATAATTCAAGAAATATAACAATAATTAAGTGACACTACTTGGAAAATAGCTCCGAGAGAATCCGAAATGGTGATTTCATTGACTTATGTATTACACTAGTACTTAATTTTTAGGAATTTTAAGAAGAATTTTTTTAAATAACTTTTAATTGGCCTATTGGAAAATATTAAAATTTGGTGAGCAAGTCTATCAAGTTTTATAAAATTTTGAAGTCAAATTAATAGGGGAGCCACATATTTAAGGCCAACAAAATTTATATAAGGTCTCCAACTGCCTGCCTTGCAGTTTGCAGTGCTTTATCTCGTTTAAAATTTTGGCAATAGCAGCAATTTTATCAGCTCGTTACCTGATGTGTCAAATGTTTCACCAGATTGAAAAGTGCACGGGCCAGGCGTGACGTAAGTAACGATTGTTTGGATACAAGGGATGCAAAGTGAGGGGAGGGGGGTGCCGTCCACCACCCTGGCTGGCGACAACTGCAATTTTTTTTTGTATCATCTGTTACAAGGAATCTCCTTGATTTATTAAAATTTTCTAGAAGAGCGGTGATTTTATTCTCGTTTTACTTGATTGTATTAGAATTCAATATCCTATGGAATATATATTTTTTTTTAACTAAGAACTGAAAAATCTTGCTAATATACAACCCCCCTCCCCCCCTTTCTACCTACTATTAACCGAAAACTTGGTTTTGTAAAAGAAGTTATATTTTTTCCCATCAAGACAATATTTTGTGCATATATAATATGGCGTCGCAGTAAAATATAAGAGAAATTGTGTATCATATCACATTATGTTATAGCAATAAGTATTTTCCGTACCATAAACCAATATATTATGCTTTAAATAAAGATATTATTTTATTTAATGAAACGCTTTCGTAATTTTTTGATAGAACAAAAATGAGGGTAAGCTGGAAACTTTATGTCATACCTTACCTTTAGACAATCATATCCGGGAAAATGTGAGAAATCTCCCAGATATGAAAAAAAACACGTGAAAAGAATACTACAAGTTCATATAAACTTCTTTCGTATCGGCCTCCTCTTCGGAGATATGGGTTCCCAAAGAGCTCCAATGGAATTAAGTTTTTGATACATAATAATTAAACCAACAGGTATATTTCATTTTTTTTTCATATTATGATGTATATCAGGTAAGACCCTCCAAATTACTATCGCAGAAAGTGTTGCGAATTACTCGCAGCTGCAGGGACAGCCTAGCTGTGACACTAATGTGCCTATTTTTTTACGCCCTGTATGATAAAAACTTTGGACAACGGTTTTTACATACCTTTAACTATTGACTAAAAATTAAGTACCGGGTGTCCCACTAAGAATAGCTCTCGGCCGGGGTCCGTTACATTAGCCCCCCCCGGTGCCCATAACTGCGTAAAATTTTAGCACCCTATAGACCATACCTAGCACTACCTAGCACCCAAATTATAGAGCTAGCACCATAGTCGTTACGGAGTTATTAGGCACTTTTACCGGGGGGGGGCTAATGTAACGCTAGCCCCCCCCGGTGCCCATAACTGCGTAAAATTTTAGCACCATATAGACCATACCTAGCACTACCTAGCACCCAAATTATAGAGCTAGCACCATAGCCGTTACGGAGTTATTAACCATTTTTACCGGGGGGGGCTAATGTAACGCTAGCCCCCCGGTGCCCATAACTGCGTAAAATTTTAGCACCATATAGACTATACCTAGCACTACCTAGCACCCAAATTATAGAGCTAGCACCATAGTCGTTACGGAGTTATTAAGCACTTTTACCGGGGGGGGGGGGCTAATGTAACGCTAGCCCCCCGGTGCCCATAACTGCGTAAAATTTTAGCACCATATAGACTATACCTAGCACCCCCCCCCCCCGGTGCCCATAACTGCGTAAAATTTTAGCACCATATAGACCATACCTAGCACTACCTAGCACCCAAATTATAGAGCTAGCACCATAGCCGTTACGGAGTTATTAACCATTTTTACCGGGGGGGGGCTAATGTAACGCTAGCCCCCCGGTGCCCATAACTGCGTAAAATTTTAGCACCATATAGACTATACCTAGCACTACCTAGCACCCAAATTATAGAGCTAGCACCATAGCCGTTACGGAGTTATTAACCATTTTTACCGGGGGGGGCTAATGTAACGCTATTCCCCCGGTGCCCATAACTGCGTAACATTTTAGCACCATATAGACTATACCTAGCACTACCTAGCACCCAAATTATAGAGCTAGCACCATAGTCGTTACTTTGCCTTCATCTTGCAAGACTATTTAAAATATTTACTATATTAACCAACTGGTTAAAAAAAGGTGTTGTACATGTAAATATACAATAATGCAGGTCGGCAACGTCGCGGTAAGATCACAGCCATACTACTACTATAGTGCGTAAATTCTTGTACTGTAAATATAAAAGTGTTTTTATGGCCAACTGTAAATAGCTTTGTCTCTGGTAATTTGTCTGAGGCGGCAACGTTGTTGATGTCATTTTTAAATTAGGTTAATAACTCCGTAACGACTATGGTGCTAGCTCTATAATTTGGGTGCTAGGTAGTGCTAGGTATAGTCTATATGGTGCTAAAATTTTACGCAGTTATGGGCACCGGGGGGGGCTAGCGTTACATTAGCCCCCCCCGGTAAAAGTGCCTAATAACTCCGTAACGACTATGGTGCTAGCTCTATAATTTGGGTGCTAGGTAGTGCTAGGTATGGTCTATATGGTGCTAAAATTTTAAGCAGTTATGGGCACCGGGGGGGGCTAGCGTTACATTAGCCCCCCCCGGTAAAAGTGCTTAATAACTCAGTAACGTCTATGGTGCTAGCTCTATAAATTGGGTGCTAGGTAGTGCTAGGTATGGTCTATATGGTGCTAAAATTTTACGCAGTTATGGGTACCGGGGGGGGGCTAATGTAACGGACCCTCTCGGCCGTATCTCAGAAAGGGTTAGTCGTATGGCTGGCGGAAAAATTTTTTTTTTGTAAAAGTGGCCATGAGAAATTGCTGGAAATTATTTTTAAGTTCCTTATTTCGCCGCAAGAGGGCACAATTAAATTTTTTTTTTAAATTCTAAATTTCTCCGAAAATTCCCATATTAAGGTTTACATTATCGAAAACCTTAGATAATTCTGCATCATTTTGGTTTAAGGCTCGTTGGCGTACCGACCTTGATAAGAGTGGGGGACGCTATTGAATATGTAAACATTAAAATCGCTGTAACTTCTAAACGACTTATCCGATATTACTAAATTTAAGCTTGTTTGGAAGGAAAAGGTAAGTATCTTTAATCGCCTTATCCAACAGTACACGATAGTGTTTAATAAAATTGCTAGAGGGCGCAATTTGTAATAATAACATGTTTTTCGATTTTATCCCGAAAATTCAAATCATACGGTATAACTATGACATCATAATCGAAAAGTAGATGAAATTTGCAAGAAAAGACGTGAAGACCGCAGTTCGATATCCTTGTTCATTTCAGAGTTATTGCCAAAACAATAATTTTTAATACAAATTGCGCCCTATAGCAATTTTATTAGAAACTATCCTGTACCATTGGATACAACAATTGAAGTTACTTACCTTTCTCTTCCAAACAAGCTTAAATTTAGTAAAATCGGATAAGTCGTTTAGAAGTTACAGCGATTTTAATGTTTACAGTTTCACTTGATAAGAGTTGGAGAAGCTATTGAAAGTGTAAACATTAAAATTGCTGTATCTTCTAAACGACTTATCCGATTTTACTAAATTTAAGCTTGTTTGGAAGTACCTTCAATTGTCGTATCCAGTGGTACACGATAGTTCCTAACAAAATTGCTAGAGGGCGCAATTTGTATTAAAAATTATTGTTTTGGCAATAACTCTGAAACGAACAAAGATATCGAACTGCGGTCTTCACATCTTTTCTTGCAAATTTCATCTACTTTTCGATTATGATGTCATAGTTATACCGTATGACTTGAATTTTCGGGAAAAAACCGAAAAAACTGTTATTATTACAAATTGCGCCCTCTAGCAATTTTATTAAACACTATCGTGTACTGTTAGATACGGCGATTGAAGATACTTACCTTTTTCTTCCAAACAAGCTTAAATTTAGTAAAATCGGATAAGTCGTTTAGAAGTTACAGCGATTTTAATGTTTACACATTCAATAGCTTCCCCCACTCTTATGAAGGTCGGTACGCCAACGAGCCTTTAACCAAAATGATGCAGAATTGTCTAAGCTTTTCGATGATGTAATCAGAGTTATACCCTAATATGGGAATTTTCGGAGAAATTTAGAATTAAAAAAAAAAAAAAATTTAATTGTGCCCTATTGCGGGAAAATGAGGAACTTAAAAATAATTTCCAGCAATTTCTCATGGCCGCTTTTACCAAAAAAATTTTTTTCCGCAAGCCATACGACTAACCCTTTCTGAGATACGGCCGAGAGCTATTCTTAGTGGGACACCCGGTACTCTTCATTCATGTCGCTAATCCTAACCGTTTTCGGAGAAACGTAATTTTATTAATATTAAGCAATTAAAAGTGAACATTTATAATTTATAGAAACAAAGATGTATGTATCTTTTATCGAAATACGCTAAATACATGATGGCCATAGAATGACGTTTTTTTGAAAATGGTTAGGATTAGCGACATGAATGAAGAGTACTTAATTTTTAGTCATTAGTTAAATGTTAAAAACGTTGTCCAAAGTTTTTATCATACAGGGCGTAAAAAATGGGCACATTAGTGTCACGGCTAGTCCGTCCCTGCAGCTGTGAGTAATTCGCAACACTTTCTGGGATAGTAATTTGAAGGGTCTTACCTGGTATAGATCACATGAAAAAAAAATTGAAATATACCTGTTGGTTTAATAATTATGAGTCAAAAACTTAATTCCATGGGAGCTCTTTGGGAGCCCATATCTCCGAAGAGGAGGCCGATACGAAAGAAGTTTATATGAACTTGTAATATTCTTTTCACGTTTTTTTTTTCATATCCGGGAGATTTCCCACATTTACCCGTGTATATATAATTTTTTTTTAATTAACAGCTAATAAATATATTTTTCTAAGATAAAAAAAAATTACTTACGCTTTATGATTGGGATCTTTGACATAATTAGCCGCACAATCAATAGTATAACATTTATAGCCTCCTCTTGTATTTACACATGCATCTTGAGGGGCACACACGTTGTGCTGGCATTCATCAATATCTAAAAAGAACAATTTTTAAGGGTTTACAATTATTATTATTTACTATATTATTATTAGTTTTGATTAAATTTCGTTGTATTATTAAAATAAAATAGGTTTTATTAGCTATTTTCTAGGGCTATTTTAATTACAATTATATTATACAGGGTGACATTTCTACAAAAACGTGGGGGAATACTTATAGGTAGGTACTCGAAATAACTCTTCAATAAGGAAAATGTTTTAGAAAAGTCATAATTCTCAGGCAGTTACCTTTCGAATACCATTTTTCATTGCATGCATTCTTACCTATGCAAACTCGTTGATCATTGCCTAGTTTGTATCCGTTGGGACATTCACAAGTATAGCTGCCAGGCACATTAACACAGGTCCCTATGCACAGTTTGCGTTCCTTAAATTTCTGACACTCGTCGATGTCCAAACAAGTTCTGAAACGAATTTAGTATTCAAATTATAACGACGATTCAATTAAATTTTTTTAATTTTCAATTTATTAAACAAAAATGAGTAAAATAATCATTTATTAACATTTAAATTATTGATGTTCGTAAATTTGTTAAATGCACCTAGATAACTAAACATATTATGTGTGTGATTAAAAGTTAAAATGGCTAACGTACCGTTGAGTTTAATGGAGTACCGTGCGAGCAAAAATTATTTGCATCAAAGAGGGCCTTGCATCTAAGGACGCAATGCTTAGCCGTAGAGCTTAATACCTGTTGGGTGTCAGTAACTACCTGAATTAACAATCAATTAGTTATTCCGTCATCTTTGACAGTCGTTACAAGTAATTTGATTCATCGCTAATTTTTCCAATATCTTGAACAATTCACACAATGGGCTTTATGGAACAGCACAAAACATTCATGGTTGAAGCGTATTTTCGAAACGGGGTTAGAGTAAATGGTGAGTGGCAATACAATCCGGGTTTGTGCATGGACGATTTTCACGAACATTTTCCTAACGTTGCTTTTATTGCTGGGGATTTTTATCATTGCCTGAAAAGAACCGTTGCTGTGTTTAGGAAAATAGGTTCTATACAACACAAAAAAGGAGCAGGAAGACCATCTGTAAGAACAGAAGAACTTGTTGCAAACGTTAAGGTCCTCTGGAACATGCAGGACTATTCTTAAGAAGCAGCTAAATTTATTTACTTATAAAGTGCAAGTATTCCAAGAAATACAAGCCGCAGATTTTAAAAGACGCAGGAATTACTCTCAATGGTTTACCCAAAATTTATTGGAAAGAAATGATTTATTAGACCTGACATTTTTTTCGGATGAAGCCTGGTTCCACCTCTCCGGTTATGTGAATTCTCAGAATATACGCATGTGGAGTAGTGAAAATTCCCATTTTTTTTGTAGAGTCCACATTACACCTTCAAAAAATTGGTGTCTGGTTAGCTGTTTCCCGAAGAAGAATTGTTGGTCCTATTTTTTTTCATGACACAGTTACAGCACAGCGGTATAAAGAACATATTTTGAATCCATTTGTGGAGCAATTACTTGACGACGAACTACGTTTTGGATATTTTCAACAGGACGATGCAACCGCCCATACAGCCGCCGAAACTATTAAATACTTACGCAATTTTTTCGACGACAGATTGATCAGTTTTCGATCAGACATTGAATTCCCACCTAGATCACCTTGTTTAACGGTTATGGATTACTTCGTTTTTTCTCATTTAAAGAACACTATTTTTAAAACACCAGTTGCAAATTTAGAACAATAATTACAAGAAAGGATTATCCAAGAATGTGGTAACATTTCTCCAGAGATGCTGGTCAACACTTTCGAAAATATGAAGAGACGTGTGAATTTATGCTTGGAGCATGGCGGTGGCCAATTTCAGCAATTTATGTAATTATTTTTCTTTTTCTTTCTGTATATTCCTACTTTGTTAATTTTGTAAACAACAAAAATAAATTTGTATTTATCTACTTATATTATTACTCATTAGTTTGCCGTATCATGTCATAATATGAATTTGACAACATTTTAACCTAGATTTGGTTAGATATATCGTCCCCAGATCATTATGATCTAAACCAAGCCCTACGTTTTTTAATCCAAGCCCTCTTTGATGCAAATAATTTTTGCTCGCATGGTATTATTATTATACACATCTCCTTATACTTGATTCGATAAAAATTTTCAAAATTGGTAATTATGTATTATGTAATTTAAAAATAGTCAATAAAAAACTAGGGCTGCCATTAAATTGTTCATATCGTCATATCGCTAATTTGGGACACACTGTATCAATATTTTTTTATAAAAAATAACACAACCTAAAATGTTAATACCAGCGTCTAAGCATTTTTCCATAAAAAGTAACTGAACTGGAGTTACTAAATTTATTTCAAATTATAAACTCTTACTGTATGGTTCGTGGCTCTGTGATTATTACGAATTCATAATAACAATAGGTGTTTTATAAGAGGTTATAATTATTGTACTTGTTGTATTATACATATTGTACTATCACAAGTATAATGCGCCTATGCTTGTAGATAAAACACAAAAATGTGCTAATAATAGTCTTTAAGAATCTCATTCGTACTTCACTGTTTTACTTAACGCAGAGTAGGATAATGCATAACCGAAAATTTGAATTATTATTGAATAACCTGTTATCGCTGTTTAGAGTAAATCCAGGTTTACATGCGCATCTGTAGGATCCCCAAATGTTCACACAGTTGTGTTCACACAATCCAGGCGTTTCCTGGCATTCATTGATGTCATCGCAATAGCTTTGGTTTTTCGTAAATCCCAATTTACAGCCACACTGGTATGATCCTATTGTATTGACGCAGTTGGCGTAGTTGCCGCAAGGCTAAAACAAAAGTTTCTTTTCAATAAAAAAAAAATTAAATTAAATAGATTGAAGCTTGCAGCAGCAGCGGTCTTTTGCAGAATATACTTGTAACTTAAAAAAAAAAAGAGGTTAATGTCTGGGCGGGCATTATCTAAATTCCCATTTCACATGGTAGTGATCCTGATTTACTAGGTTTAACATTATAGTTTCAACAGCATGATGCTCCCCCGCAAGGGAGTATATACTTAAATACAATTTTTTCGGGGTGGTGGGTGTAGGTAGACGGGAGTCAATGGAGTGGCCACCCAGATCGCCTGATTTTAACCCACTATACCTTTTGGGGCTACGTCAAACATTTAGCTTATAAATCTAAACCCAACTCGATAGATACGCTTAAGTCCATTCGATGGGTAATACAAGAAATTTTTTCAAATGTACAAAATGTAGAACAAAAATTTTTAATGGTAACATAACAAAACATACGCAAGAAAATATTTTTTTATCTACGACTATTTAATAATAGAAGCATAATGTGTTTGTTAGTACATATATAATGTGGTTCATATTATTGCCATAGTTACTCATAATCTACAACCGTGGATTATGAGATTTCATAATCCACAGTTCCAACAATGAAGGTTATATTGCTGATTCAAAAAAAAACTAAAATAGACGCTGCTAATAAAATTTTAAAACAAATAAACTCAAATTTGTGCCCATCTACATCTGCCACTGTAAATAATGTTAGCTCCGAAACTTTTTCCATTACTAATAAAAACGATATGAATATAAGTAATATTCCTGCTCCCATTCATTTTCATAATTGCTTTAATGTTACAATCAATATCATGAAAAATTAGAAATAAGTAACTGTATTTTGTTAAATTATTGTTGTTGAATTGTATTTTTAAGTTAAGAAATACCATTAATAATATTACCTTGTTATGTAAAAATATCCTATTGTAATAAAATTTGTTGCTCTGAATGCATTTTCTAATTTTTTGAATACTGAATAGTCGTAGATAAAGTATAGTATTTGACTCGTGTATAATGGCTATATTACACTCGGATTCGTGTAATATAGCCAACATTATACGCTCGTTAAATAATATACTATTAACCACTTGACTAATCATTATACAATAAGGTTGTTGATAGCTCTTAGATGAAATACTTCCTTATTGTATAGGGATATTTCAGGTGGTTAGAAAACTATTTTCTAACTTCAGAATAGTTTTGTTACCATTACCTGACAAGTAGACTGTCTAGAGTGTGTCCACGAATAGAGTTTGAATAAGTAGGTATAGAAGAAAATTTACTATACAGGGTTCGTCACAAACAACATTTTTAGTTTTTTGGATCTTTTTTTTTAATTCCTTGATTTATTAAATGAATTTTGCTAGTGTTGAAACTACAATTTCAACTATTAGATTTGCGATTACTATACAGGGTTCGTCAGAAACAACAGTTTTTTGGATATTTTTTTTTCAATTCTAATTTTCAATTCCTTTTGATGATTGGCTAAATCATCACTTTGGGAACAAATGGATTGGAAGGTACCTAGGGTCCAAATCAGTTGGCACGTAAGAGTCTCGATCTTACAATTATCGACTTTCATTTATGGGGATATTTGAAGCCATATGTGTATAAAACCAATTTCAATAATAACTTAGATCTCTTGAAAGAAAAATTAAGAGGAATTATTGCAAATATTCCAATACAGCAAGTTAGGGACTGTTATCGGAAATTCAGATGTCGAGTTGAGATATGCGCTAACTCGGTGGTACCACGTTTAAATAAAAGCTAATTTATGATTGAATGAATTGAAGAAATATGACCTGTAATAATAAAAATACTTCAAAAGTAGACAAATAAAAAATGGTTTTCTTACAACAAAATCGTTACCTACTCGGTCAGATATAAAATTATATTTGAACTAAGAAAGCAATAGGAGTTGTTTGTTTTTACGTAAATTTATTTTAAACGAACTCCAAAAAACTAAAAATGTTGTTTCTGATACACCCTGTTTAGTAATCGCAAATGTGATATTTGAAATTGTAGTTTCAGCACAAGCAGACGTTTTTATAAAGAATGACTTTTTCCTTCTATACCTACTAATAAAAAAGTTTTTACTCTTCCAAACTCTAGCCGCGGGCACACTGTATAAGTATATGCATATTATATATACAAGACTCAAACGATGGGTTCCTGCCCACCGCAATATCTATGGCAACGAGACTGCTGATGCGCTCGCCAGGGAGGGTGTAAGCATGTATGTCGAACTAGCAGAGAATACTGTGGCTAGACCACTAGGATCAGTCAAAGAGGATATATAGATCGGATAGCTAAACAACTTGCGCAAAGCAGATGGACAGGGCTGACAACCTGTAGCATCTCCAGGCAGTTGTGGCCCCTACTTGACGGCAGGAAAACCGCAACGCTATTACCGCACAGTCGGAAGGACCTAAGAAACATCACTGCAGTAGGTACCGGACATTGCCTGTTCGGTAGACACGCTGAACGTATGCAAATACCAACTAACGACTTCTGCAGAAGTTGCAGAGATGAAGAAGAGCCGTGTGACGTCACATAGTATAAATAGCCCGCTTGCGCGCGATATATTGTAGTACGCTTTGACGTCACAAGCCAACTAATCGATTCTATTTAATCCAGAGGATTAAAAATTTTTTTTTCGTGAACTGTGGTTCTTCTGATGATATTAGCGTACGCTTATTCACTCGAACTTTATTGTATCATACACTTGCTTCACAGATTTTTCAGAATTCAAGGCGGATCGTGCCTTAGATTAAGAAACTTATTAAGCTAAAACTTGTCAACGTCTGTCTTGTCCAATCTCTCTGTTTGATTTGGCTATGTCTATGTTAACTTAAATATTATTACTCGAGAACTTTATACTTTATACTCACCCTATAGTACTTGCATTCATCGATGTCTTCGCACATTTGGGATACTCTGTTTAAATGGTGCCCTGGTGGGCATTCACAGGTGTAATAGCCTAGCCCGTTTTTACAAATCTGAGTTTTACTGCAGTTGTGAGTTCCTCTAGAGCATTCGTTGATATCTGTAAATTAACGTAAAATACGAAGGTTATATAATTGGCTTCTTCACTAATAATCGAATTTAACATATTCAGCATTGCATCCTAAATTAGAACCCGTTAAAAATATATCCCAACAATAAAAATGTTCCTAGAGTGTCAATAAGCTTTTAAGATATTTAAAAGAGAGTAGCATTTTCCTTTAAGTCCCTTGTCAAGATATCTAGATTTCAAGTTTGTGCTGCCTAGGCACATGCCATTATATGCTTATCCTTATAGGTCGGCTAACCACAATCAAAATAAAACCGATAGCAAAAGTAGATTAGGTCATTTTATTCAGTAATTGCATTAAAAGGCGATAGTCGACGAAATTGGTAATTGCCGCTCGTTAATGAACCATCCGCCAATTAGCAGAATTGGAGAATGAATGTTTCAAAAAAGCATATGGATGAAAAACATATTTTTTAAATTTACAGATTTGACCAAAAATAACCCTTAATATGAGTAGTATAGTATGCATACATATGGTTACCATATGTATGTTCAGACCTTTCTATTATCATTTAAGTAGAATTGTTCACGTAAAACATGTAAATTGCATAATTATTTTCCGTACCAACAAGTTTTTCATCTTTAGTTTTCATTACGAAAAGAAGCTTTTGTTTTAATACTTTATGAGGCATAATAGAATTATCTTGTTTAACATTAAGTTCTTGAAACAAGTCGAAGGTGTTGTTTTGTAATTAGACAGATAACGTGCGCAACCTCAGGAATTAATTACGGTTTTAATCTTATTTCTTTGAACTTGCAATTAGGTAAGAGAAACAGCTAGAATATTAAAAATATTAAGGTAAGATATACCGTGCGAGCAAAACTTATTCGCATCAAAAAGGGCTTGGATTAAAAAACGTAGGGCTTGGTTTAGATCACAATGATATGGGGACGATATTATATCTAACCAAATCTAGGTTAAAATATTTTGTCAAATTCATATTATGACATGATGTGCTAATCCAATGAGTAATAAAATAAGTAGACAAATAAAATTGTTTACAAAATTAACAAAGTAAGAATATACAGAAGGAAAAAGAAAAATAATTACATAAATTGCTGAAATTGGCTCCAAGCATAAATTCACACGTCTCTTCATATTTTCGAAAGTGTTGACCAGCATCTCTGGAGAAATGTTACCACATTCTTGGATAATCCTTTCTTGTAATTGTTCTAAATTTGCAACTGGTGTTTTAAAAATAGTGTTCTTTAAATGAGGTAAAACGAAGTAATCCATAACCGTTAAACAAGGTGATCTAGGTGGGAATTCCATGTTTGATCGAAAACTGATCAATCTGTCGTCGAAAAAATTGCGTAAGTCGTTTATAGTTTCGGCGGCTGTATGGGCGGTTGCACCGTCCTGTTGAAAATATACAAAACGTAGTTCGTCGTCAAGTAATTGCTCCACAAATGGATTCAAAATATTGTCTCTATACCGCTGTCAGCTGTGCTGTAACTGTGTCATGGAAAAAAATAGGACCAAAAATTCTTCTTCAGGAAACAGCTAACCAGACACCAATTTTTTGAGGATGTGGACTCTACAAAAAAATGGGAATTTTCACTACTCCACATGCGTGTATACTGAGAATTCACATAACCGGACAGGTGGAACCAGGCTTCATCCGAAGCAAATGTCAGGTCTAATAAATCATTTATTTCCAATAAATTTTGGTTAAAACATTGAGAGTAATTCCTGCGTCTTTCAAAATCTGTGGCTTGTATTTCTTGAAATACTTGCATTTTAAAAGGAAATAAATTTAGCTGCTTCTTAAGAATAGTCCTGCATGTTCCATAAGATCTTCCCCCTTCTTGGGTCAGGCGTCTTGTACAATTTTGTTGGCGTATTTTGCATTATTTCACGAACGTTTGCATCAAGTTCTTCTGTTCTTATAGATGGCCTTCCTGCTTCATTTTTGTGTTGTATAGAACCTGTTTCCCTAAACACAGCCACGGTTCTTTTCAGGCAATGATAAAAATCCCCAGCAATTAGTCATAGCGTTAGGAAAATGTTCGTGAAAATCGTCCATGCACAAATCCGGATTGTATTGCCACTCACCATTTACTCCAACCCTGTTTCGAAAATACGCTTCAACCATGAATGTTTTGTGCTGTTCCGTAAAGCCCATTGTGTGAATTGCTCAAGAAATTTGAAAATTAGCGATGAATCAAATTACTTGTAACGACTGTCAAAGATGACGGAATAACTGATTGATTGTTAATTTAGGTAGTTACTGACACCCAACAGGTATTAAGCTCTACGACTAAGCATTACGTCCTTAGATGCAAGGCCCTCATTGATGCAAATAATTTTTGCTCGCACGGTATTTTAACTATTTCAATTTAGTGTAAATAGCTGTCGTCAAGAACTTACCTTTTCTTTTGAGATTAAACACTTTTCTTGTAAAAAATTGACACGGGTACAAAGTGAGTTTTATTTTTCAGTATAGTCAGCAAAATCGATTTTTCACAATTTGTCTAGATCAATAAATCTTAGTGAAAATAAATTATACAAGTTCCCCGTAAAAGCTGTCCGCTTTAGAAATATATTAAAGGTTTCCTTTAAACTATGAATCTTTGTTTGCCAGTTTTCCGGGATGTTTAGATAAATGCTTTCAACAAAAGATAGTTTTGTTTTTGGTTTTATATAAACAAAATATATACCTACAGTGATGAGCAAAATTTACGCAGCATATTTGGAAAAAAATTATTGTTAGCCGTCAACAAATACTGATGTTGACAATCGTAAAAATCAGTGGCGTATCAAAAATTGAGTGCCCCCCCCCCGCAAAAGTTTTCTATAACGAATGGAAAATGATAATTCTTATTTTCATTACTATTAGGTTAAGGTTTGTGAATTTTTGAATTCGTTAATCGTGTAATCATTTAATTAGGGTTAAACCCACATTATGTGTTAAGTACCTACTATTAAAACAGCAAAACAGCAAACAATTAGAATTTATTTTATAATCGTAAGTAAACTGGTAGACATAACATAGGTAGTAATTAAGTCATTATACGTAATATTCCAGTAAACATGATGCAAAATCATAATTTTAAATAACCACTTATAATATTGCTTACCATGTATGGTAGTAACGGGGGTAGCAGTGATCGAGCCCCATAGAATCCAAAAGACAGAAAACAGTAAAACAAATGAACACTCAACAAGTCTGCGCAAACATTATGTCACTAAGTACTATACAAGGTATTATACAAAACGACCAGATCGTGGAGAGTTTTTTTTTTGGAAAATCGTTTCGTCGATATTTAATGTTTTAACAAACTCGTGTTCGATACTGATTAAGGATAAATCCGAAAGGCGTTGTTGTCCCATGGTGTTACGTAAATAGGTTTTTACTAATTTAAGTTTTGAAAAAGATCGTTCCGATGATGCCACATTAACTGGTAAAGTTAGAAATAACATCACTGCATTAGATACATCTGGAAAATTTAAAGAAACACTATGATTTTTTATTAATAAATGATCCGCAAGGTCCGGTTTTTAATTTTGAAATACTATCTCCAAGTCCAGTGGCGGCTCGTGACTAGCGAGTCAGGGGGGGCGCTGGCTTTAAATAAAAAAAATTTAAAATGTCTATTATTTTTAAAAGTACGTGTCTGTTTTTTCTAACTTTCTCGTTGTGAATTTTAATTTCATCAGCATAAGCACTAAATATTAGTTTGTCCTAACATCTCAAAACTTACCACATTATGACGATGTCTTGCACTATTTTCATGTTTTTTTATTTTCTCTGAAAGTTGTTTTAAGTCCTGCACCCCATTTATAGTCCAATTATCATCCCTGTCAAAAAGAAGACACGCGAAACAAAGAAAGAATTTTTGTCCGCATATCCAGGATTTTTTATTATAATATATTTCTTTGTCAAACTTACGCGTAAACTGTGCCTTACTTTTACATTTTGATTGCATTTGTACTATGTTCAATTTCTAGTAGCCGCCCTGCATTTTTTAAATCAATTTTTTCACTTAAGCTCAGAGAACTAAACACAAGCTTCTGTAAATCACTGACCTGTATATTACACGACATTTTCCAACAACAACAACAACGTAACTAATAAATCAAATCAAAACAAATAAACAAAACATTAGTGCCTAGCGGCATCGACAGGTCGCCTCGTAATAGATATCGATTATTCTACCGTGGCATCGCGAACAGCTGTTGTTGGGCGCGGAAAATTGGAGCTCATCGTGGCCGCTCGTTGTGCGATGTGTAGGTGGCGTCACGCCTCTGTCGTCATGACAACTCATCGATAAGCCGCGTTGAATCGGGACGGATAATCGGTCGCCCGCCCGCGCTTTGTATAAAAAACATTGAGAACCCGCAACTCGCTTGGCTATAAGTATAACCTGCCCGTTGGAATAGGGCTATGTTTGGTTTTAATTTATGCCCGCGCTTAGTATAACCTACCCGCTGGAATAGGGCTATGTTTGGTTTGAATTATTTTAATGGATTGCTTACATAGATTGCTTTATTGGTTTTTTAAGTAAAGTATTTTTGGATTCTGTTTGAAATAATTGCACGGAGGGCGGCGCCCCAGAGCCCTTCATTAACGAGCCGCCACTGTCCAAGTCCCTTTCTGAGGCTTAAAATTTGACTAGGAAAGTCAATGGACAAGTCTTTATGGTATACCGTTTGAAAATTCCGCGCTTTCACGTATACCTAATTCTCACTAAACGAAGTTAAATTCTCAGGATATAAAAAATAAAATTAATTATGAAATGAAATACCTGTATGTTTGTTACTCCACTTGTAAAAATGACCTCAAATGAAAATATATCAAAATCTTTGAGACACTTCCAAATCAATTTATCATTAATACAAAGACATACATGTTTAGGTTTTTTAATACAATTTTAATCTAGTTACAAAATTTTTGAATAAAAGTTAAACAAAACTAATAAACAATGATAGAATAAATAATTATTTTTGTTTAAGTTCCCGCCAAGACGAACGCCACTGTTTAATGATTTTTGGGATTTCCGATGATGCAGAAACAATAGCCAATATTAGAATTTTTGAATGTAACAATAACAAATTTTCCCATAATATGCTGCGTAAATTCTACCCATCAATTTATAACCTATATCGTAACTTCGCAAATTTTCAAAGTTGTAAATTTATTTGTAATTATATTAGTTTATGCACGAATATTAAAGTAATTTTGGTACATATGACTTTTGTACTATCAATGAAAGCCGATAAAAAATTTGGAAAATAATTGTACCGTGCGAGCAAAAATTATTTGCATCAAAGAGGGCCTTGCATCTAAGGACGTAATGCTTAGCCGTAGAGCTTAATACCTGTTGGGTGTCAGTAACTACCTGAATTAACTATCAATCAGTTATTCCGTCATCTTTGACAGTCGTTACAAGTAATTTGATTCATCGCTAATTTTTCCAATTTCTTGAACAATTCACACAACGGGCTTTTCGGAACAGCACAAAACATTCATAGTTAAAGCGTATTTTCAAAACAGGGTTAGAGTAAATGGTGAGTGGCAATACAATCCGGGTTTGGGCATGGACGATTTTCACGAACATTTTCCTAACGTTGCTTTTATTGCTGGGGATTTTTATCATTGCCTGAAAAGAACCGTGGCTGTGTTTAGGGAAACAGGTTCTATACAACACAAAAAAGGAGCAGGAAGACCATCTGTAAGAACAGAAGAACTTGTTGCAAACGTTCGTGAAATAATGCAAAATACGCCAACAAATTGTATAAGACGCCTGTCCCAAGAAGTGGGAAGATCTTATGGAACATGCAGGACTATTTTTAAGAAGCAGCTAAATTTATTTCCTTATAAAGTGCAAGTATTCCAATTAATACAAGCAGCAGATTTTGAAAGACGCAGGAATTACTCTCAATGGTTTACCCAAAATTTATTGGAAAGAAATGATTTATTAGACCTGACATTTTTTTCGGATGAAGCCTGGTTCCACCTCTCCGGTTATGTGAATTCTCAGAATACACGCATGTGGAGTAGTGAAAATCCCCATTTTTTGTAGAGTCCACATTGCACCCTCAAAAAATTGGTGTCTGGTTAGCTGTTTCCCGAAGAAGAATTGTTGGTTCTATTTTTTTCCATGACACAGTACAGCGCAGCACAGCGGGATAGAGACAATATTTTGAATCCATTTGTGGAGCATTTACTTGACGACAAACTACGTTTTGGATATTTTCAACAGGACGGTGCAACCGCCCATACAGCCGCCGAAACTATTAACTACTTGCGCAAATTTTTCGACGACAGATTGATCAGTTTTGATCAGACATTGAATTCCCACCTAGATCATCTTGTTTAACGGTTATGGATTACTTCGTTTTTCCTCATTTAAAGGACACTATTTTTAAAACACCAATTGCAAATTTAGAACAATTACAAGAAAGGATTATCCTAGAACAGTGGTTCTTAACCTTTTAGTGATGAGGGACCATTTGACTAAATTTTTGTCTTGCCATGGATCACAAACTGTCTGGCGGTAATACAAATCATTCCACATGACAGAAATTTCATGTGGTTCTATAAATAAAACACATAAAATTATTTGAAACTAAAAGAGTTTTATATTCGACAAAAGTTTTTAATAACATATTATATTATTTTAGTGCGATTTTTGGGACTGCATCCTGTTTACCAACTGCTGAATCCTTGGTTCAGTGCTACTCAAAGTCAATCGCATGTCGGCACTGGCATCCAAACGATTTCGATGTTTATTTTTAATTATAAAAAGCGCCAAGAATCCCTGCTCACATAAGTATGTGGTTGAAAATAAAGTTAGGTACCTAACGTAAAGCAATTTCTCGAATTTTAGGGAAAGAAATTGCTTTTTGGGCACAAAAATCGTCAAGTTGAATTCCTGCCTCGTCGAATGTATCCTTGCAGTTACTATCGTATTGCATTTCAATTATTTCTTCTTGAATTGTGTCAGGCACCTCAGAAATATTGACAATGAAAGGATGGCGGATCAGTTTTCGAATACCTTTGTCCTCGCAGTCAGGAAAATAGCGATTAAATTAATTTTTTAAGTTTTACAAATGGATGTAATGTGCTTTTTCATTTTTGATCTCAGCACACTGCTCATTAATAATTGAATTCAGCGTATCAAACGCTGAAACGTTCTCTCTTTCGACTTTGCTGATCCATAGGTCGATTTTAGCGATAAACACACTGATTTTATCTTCAAATACAAATATATTGCTCGTGCAAAAACTTTATATTTCTTGACTCTTGCAGCTAAAGGTTTAATTTTATTAGTTGTGCAAAAAAATCCACTAAATAAGCGAAATGTATTTGAAATTTGAACTGACAGAACTGATCCAGCAACTCTTTGTTCTCCTTATAGTTAATAATAATAATTTTACTTCCTCTCTCAGGTCATACAACCTTGACAGCATGTTTCCTTTAGAAAGCCAACGCACTTCGGTGTAAAAAAGAAGCTTTTCGTGTTCAGAGTTCATATCAGAGCATAATTTTTAAGGCCACCAGTACACAGCCGGAATGTTTGATCTGAATTCAGAAATGGAATCCAGAATTTTGAATTCAGAACGCACGGAATTGTATATATTTTTTATTATACAGCACACACATTCTGATTTTTCAGATTATGATTTTTCAAATTTTCAATGGGCCTGAATTCAGATTCTGGATTCCGTTTCTGAATTCAGATCAAACATTCCGGCTGTGTAAGGCCAGCCTTAAAGAGACGAGTATACAGTGCACTCCTTTTTATAGAGTTGACTACTTTTATAGCTGTTTTCAACGTAGCAGCAAATTATTAATTATATAAAATTAATAATTTTCGAATGACTTCGCGGATCAGTTCAGATACTTTCAAGGACCACCAGTGATCCACGGACCACCGGTTAAGAACCACTGTCCTAGAATGTGGTAACATTTCTCCAGAGATGCTGGTCAACACTTTCGAAAATATGAAGAGACGTGTGAATTTATGCTTGGAGCATGGCGGTTGCCAATTTCAGCAATTTTATTTATGTAATTATTTTTTTTTCTTTCTGTATATTCTTCCTTTGTTAATTTTGTAAACAACAAAAATACATTTGTATTTGTCCCCTTATTTTAGTACTCATTAGTTTGGCATATCATGTCATAATATGAATTTGACAAAATGTTAACCTAGATTTGGTTAGATATAGCGTCCCCATATCATTGTGATCTAAACCAAGACCCACGTTGTTTAATCCATGCCCTTTTTGATGCAAATAGTTTTTGCTCGCACGGTAGGTGTTTGGCTGCCAAAAATATTTAATGAAACAAATTTAAAAAATTTGGTATCCATTATAACCAATACAAATACTTCGGGACTTTGCGAGCAAACAACGAAAACTTTTAGACAGGAGAGCGTCCCACGATTATGACAATTCAATGACTGAGACCTAGATGGCAATATGCGAAATTAATAGAAAATATTGCTGACGTGTACCCTTGTATGACTTTACCGTAATAATGAAATAAAAGCCAAAAAGTCTTTAATAATTTTTCCACACCCCTTATGCTTAAAAACCACTTTATCCAACCGCCCCCATACTGACGAAACCCAGAAACCAATATTTTATCTAATATACTGTCACAAAGAACATTTTCCAAAAAAAAACTAGATGTTATTAACATCGTATGACTCGACAAGGACTCGACCTTAGCGCAGTGATAAAACTTGACATGTGGAGTCATCATGTGTGCTATCTGCACATTAATCTTAAGTTCAAAATATATTTACTGTGGACCCTTACAGCTTTGGTATGGATTAGGGTAGACTATGTTTTTCTTTTTTGTATAAAAACTTTATGAACTTTTTGTTGGGTTCTTAGTTGTTTCCAGATATAAATGTCTTGTATAAGAGAATACGTTTAAATTATTGTTTATTTTGTAACTTTAATAATAAAGTTTGATTTATTTGTTTTCCCTTTTTAGCATCGGGCAATTTAGTACAATATCAAAGCTAAGGTGGGAATATAGGGTTGTAATAAAGAAATGGATCAGCATTTTACACAGACTGCTTACTGGATCAAGAAGCGCTCGATTTTTTGTAAAGCATTCCTGTAAAAAAAATTGCTTATACAGGATGAAACAGAACAGTGCTACGTGCGTGACCTTACTTTTTTTATAAAATCCATTAAGGTAAGTGTAGGCAATAATGCCACCTTAAAAAATTGCTCTTTTTTGATAGATATTATTTGGTACTAGACTATACGATACTCATCAAACTACCATAGATTAGGTTAGGTTAGGTTAGAGTGGCAGACCTCTGGCATTGTCCAAACAATCACACGTAGTCCTATAAGAACCGTTGTGGTACCACACATGTTCCGCGGAACCTATTTGCATCAGCTTCCTGATGGTTAACGCGATCGTAGAAGAATCTTGACAGCTCATTCAAACCAGCCACTGCTGTTAATAAACTTAGTAAGTCGACCCAGTTGCAAGCTGCTCACTTCCTCCAGACCATTAAAAAATGGTTCGCCCAGTGCATTGAACCTTCTTCTCGCGAGGCCAGTGCATTCACACAAGAAATGCTGAATACTTTCCTCCTCTTCTTCATCTCTGCAACTTCTGCAAAAGTCGTCAGTTGGTATTTGCATACGTTCAGCGTGTCTACCGAACAGGCAATGTCCGGTGACTACGGCAGTGATGTTTCTTAGGTCCTTCCGACTGTGGTGTAATAGCGCTGCGGTTTTCCTGTTATCAAGTAAGGGCCACAATTGCCTGGAGATGTTACAAGTTGTAAGCCCTGTCCATCTGCTTTGCGCAAGTTGTTTAGCTATTCGATCTATCTCTTCTTTGACCGATCCCAGTGGTCTAGCCACAGTATTCTCTGCTAGTTCGCCAGACATGCTTGCGCCCTCCCTGGCGAGCGCATCAACAGTCTCGTTGCCATATAATATGTTGTTCTGTCCAGGAAGCCAACGCAAGGTGATTCGATGTTGAGCACCAAGTGTGCAGAGATTGTTGCGATAGCGCCTTACTAATTTTAACTTAGTACTGCTGGAGCAAATTGCCTTTGTGGCTGCTTGACTGTCTATATAGATAGCTATAGACGCAGGTCCTTTCAAGCCAGAGTGATCCCGCAGGGTATGGACTGCTTTATCCACTGCAAAAATTTCTGCCTGGAAAATGCTGCAGTAGTCAGGGAGTCTATACGACCTCTGTATCTAAATATAAAAAAATGAGAAGTTTCATCCTCACAAACTAGTAGTGGACCTTTTCACTATAACCGAATTCATCATATTCAGCATGAACATCATGAATTTGAATCTATTGAAAATACATCCCAATAATAAACATCCTCCTAGAGGGTCACAAACCTTTCCTATCCCATTATACCTGCAATTCTTTTATTTGTCAGCCTCGACGGATTATATTGCTATCTTTGTTTTGATAAACCAAAAAGACAAGAACAGCTAAAAATTGAAAACAACCCGCCCGATATATTCAGGTAGACAGACATCAGCTGAATAAGTGGGACCCATAGGTCGAGTCAGATATGACGTCAGTGAGTATATTCTAGGATTTTTATTAAAGAGCGTATCTTGTTTATTTATTTTCTCAATAAATAATTCAAAATTTTTAAAACTGAAACCGTAGAAAATTCTATTTTTCTTTCTCTATGCGATTGGATAAAAATCGAAAATTAGTGAAAAAACCCATTGTACCGGTTGTTCCACCTAAGGAGGTAATCGGCTATATCTCAGAAAGTAATAACACTAGGACTTTGGGAAAAAATATATATCCATAAAAGCGGCCAAGAGAAATTGCTGGAAATTATTCATAAGTTCGAAAAATGACCGCTAGAGAACTTTTAAAATAGAAATGCCGATTTTCTCTTGATTTTTCTTAATAAAAATATGTAAAAAATATAAGCATTGTATTCTTCATAAAATTATGCAACTTTATGTCAGGAATCGTTTTTTTCTATTTTCAATAATAAAGTGGTGGGAAAGGTCAAACCTTTTTTCTTTCAAACGCTGATATATCTGCTTTGGATAAACCGATTTTATTCAACTTGGTCTTGAAAAAAAGCCCTTCTTTTCCTCTAGACGTAGATCTATTAACTATAGCATATTTATTTTGATGGTGGCCACTAGATGGCGTTTTTCCGTTATTCCTCAATGAATAAGGATTTTCTCAAAAAAATCAAATGTTATGATATGACTTTTTCATCATATTTCATTTTAGGGCTTATAAAGGCTATCATATCAAATAGTGAAATAAAAAATCCAGGTCCGTATTTAAAATAAAAAAGTTGATGATAGTCGCTCGAATCCGAAACGTCGGATTAAAAAACTAACCCCATCAGCGTGTAGAGGAGGAAAAGTTACTATAAGGAACTGAAAACCGCAACGTGATATATTTTGTTAAACTAGAGAAATTAGGGATAATAATAATTAATATGGAAAAATTATTCCATTTTTTAAAACATTCATTACTCAATTAATTATCATTAAATTAAGGTTGACGTTATGTATAGGGCATGATTTATTAAAAATGTCTAGAATTGATTGGAGAATGTAAAAATGTAAAAAAGTTACTTATAATAATATGTGTCATTAAAAAATTAATATGATAATTACGATCCACCCTGTATAATATCATTTTAAAAAAATGCGTTTCAAAAAAAATAATTTGACGGGTCCGAGCGATTATTGATTAAGTGTTCCCACCTATTGTTAAAAAATTACATTATAACAATAATATCGAAAATTTTTTACTAAAGGCAATGTTTTCAAAAATGAAGAGGTAAGTATAATATAAATAAACCATGTTAAGTTTTATAAATAATAATAATATTTGTTAATTCACGCCTATTAGTTTTTTTAGACTATTTTAGAGAATCTTGTCGGTTTCGTAAATTTAACTAAAGATGTAATATTTTTATTTTTATTTGATGCCTCTAGTGCTTAGTTTAATTAGTCTACTCGTAAAAATAAGTTTGAGCTCACAATGTTGTAAAATTACCAACTAAATCCTTTTTTACGCCAAATATAACGATCTGTTTATAAAGTTCCCATAAAACTGCGGTCATAAACATTATTTTGTATTACTTGTAAAGTTAAAAACCGTGTCACGTGATTTACATCGTTATTTACACGACACGATTGGCTTGCTTTCAGCACCATAAAAAAATAATAATTGATTCATTTGGATAAAAAATTTTTGTTACTTAATCGTAATAATTGTCTATTAAGGTAACCATTTAAAGAACACGTAGCTTTATCTGAAATATAAATTCTTTAGACCATTCATGCGCGTTTATATCTGCTCAATCATTATTCCACAAAATTGCTTTCCCCAAAAGGATCATCGTCCAATAACTCTTGTACAATTACTGGTATGTAGGAATCAAACGTTTCTTTAAAAAAAAATGTAGATACTGTGGTTTGCTGAGTATCATAGTCACTTCAAAGAAATTACCTTGTCGGACTTCCATTGTATCTATTTTGTTACTTAACACAACGTTTCAGTTAGTTAGTATCTCTAACCGTTTTTAAGTGTAAACTAAATTATAATTCTAAGGCTACTGTCTTAAATAAGTACTATCCATGCGTAATGAAGCTTGATGACTCCGCCTACGTGGTTATTGGAGTGTGAAGTTTAAGCTGTTGGTTTTGGACAAGAAGAGGTTTCCAGATATTGGGGATATCTATACTTGGTTTACTTAATATATGGGTATTTTGATTCATGAAAGCTGCTTCTTTGAACTTTCGTTTTCTCCAGTGCTGTTCCGTGTCCAAAACCTTGGCTTCTGACCACTGTATATTATGTTGGTTGGTTCTTACATGTTTAGCTATACCTGATCTTGAAGTTTTACCATGCTGGGTCCTCTTTCAGCATGCATTTCTTATCTTACATTACCTTATGTTAAGGGGATATCTGAACAGATTAGGATAACCAAAAACTATAATATCAAAACAGCCTTCAAATCCGGAAATACGCTTAGAAGCTTCCTTACAAAAGTACCCCCCCCCCCCCCCCCCGTAGTGAAAACACAAAAAAATGTACCTATCCCTTGCGAGTGTGGCGAATCGTACATTGGAGAAACAAAAAGGGCTCTTCTCGTACGAGTTAAAGAACATCTGAAACATACTCAAAGAGGTGAAACTTTGAGATCAGGTATAGCGGAACATGTATGGACCAACCAACATAATATACAGTGGTCAGAAGCCAATGTTTGGACACGGAATAGTACTGGCGAAAACGAAAATACAAAGAAGCAGCTTTCATGAATCAAAATACCCATATATTTAGTAAACTAAGTATAGATATCCCCAATATCTGGAAACCTCTTCTTGTCCAAAAACAACAGCTCAAACTTTACACTCAAATAACTACGTAGGCTGAGTCATTATAAAACAGTAGTCTTAGAATTATAATTTAGTTTACACTAAACTTGAAAACGGTTAGAGATACTAACTAACCGAAACGTTGTGTTAAGTAACAAAATAAAGACACTGGAAGTCCGAAAAGGTAATTTCTTTGATATTACTTCATTGTCTACCACCTTGAAACATCGTAGTCACTTGTTGACTTGTGTTCAGAACGTTGCTAAGTCAAGAATCAAAAAAAAAAAGGTGAATACACGTAGCATTTTTATGTTCCACCCTGGATAATATATTTTTTTTAAAAGAAATGCATTTGAAAGAAAATAATTTGACGGGGCGAAGCGATTCCTAAATAAGTGGGCGGTATTCTATATACCTAGAATGCCGTTTCTTTTTCATAACCCTATAGATCTTTAGGTCTTTAACAACGATTTTTCCTTATTTCCAATTCACAAAAACATATTTCTGAAATTTCCTCTCTGTCTGTTTGTTCCCGGCTTATAGCAAAAATGAGATCATAAACATACTTAGCAGTTATTCATAAAGCTAAAAATCGCGTCAAGTTATTAACCGCTTTATTCATTCGACACGATTGGCTTGACTTTCCGCTTAATAAAAATATGATTGATTCATTTAGGTAAAAATCATTTATAACGTTAAAGGACCCGAACTGATGTGGTAAATAAAATTGAATGAAGGCATGTGTTTATTTGTGACATACCTACCTATTCCAGGGCGTGGACGCCTTGTATAAAAAGAGGTTGAACGGTTAGGTTCCGTAGGGTGTAATGCGTTCCCACGAATCTTTAAATTTTTTTTTACAAAAAACCCTGTCATCCTGTCAAAGTGTAGACTTTTTGTAATTAACAAGATCCTTTATTGCCTCTATTGTTAAGTGGTTTTTAGTAGCTGACTAGCAGGTCTAACCATATATATTTATGTAACCAGTATATTGTCAATGGTATGCAACCAGGCTTTTAAAAACTGAGGCCTCTATGCAGCTCATTACCGGCATACTGAGCGTACCAAAGATATTATAGTATAGACAACAAATTTTAATCAGCTGTTGTTTCGATGCGAATAGAACGCGCAAACTCGGCTTTAGACCTCCACCTGGTCACAATCTTGTTACGTGCAATTGGCAATATACTGAATATTATTTAGGTCTAAATAACAGCTATATTTAGACCTAAAACTTCCAAGTAGGTACATACTAAATATTGAATGAAATGATCCTTTACCATATAACATTTTTATTCAAAGGTATTTTTGTTGTCGGCTTAGAACATACTATATAGGAATTCCACATCTTTCGCTTATTTGATTTAAATGGACACAGAATGCTTAGCACTATATTCTGTGAAATAGGCTTACAAAGCATAAAATATTCTACTGATGGACGAAACCCGTCATTATGTTTTGCTTTAGGAACTATTTAATATTATTGAACAGCGTAAGAAAATTGTTGAAAAATTGATGTTTTTTAAAGAGGCTAATAGAAATGACGAAATGCCCTGAAGACTACAAAAAAGTCATGTCGTTCGTGAAGTCATGTTAAAAGCAATTTTTTCGAGAAAATGCATAGATGCTAATTATAACAATGATGGCTTTGTAAAAGACAAGGAACGTTGGCTACCTGGTATCGAGAAGTTGCCTATTTGTAGCTAAATTATTAAACAGCGGAGTTGCCTGATTTGATATTGTCTAATAGCATTTTTATTTTATTCATTAGTAAAAGAAACCTATGGTAGACAATTTTATTATAAAATACATCACATGAGAAAGCAAATGATACTAAATGTTATGATATTGCCATTATTGTCCGCCCCACGTTTTTAGAGCTACAATGCCAATAAAGAGACAGGCAGATAAGATACCTAAAAACCTAGTTCAAACCATGTTTTAACTAAAAAGTTAAAAAAATAGTGGACATGGGTATGCCTAATAGTGATGTATCTTCATGAGAAGTGTTTAATTATATAAGAAAGCAGTGTATGTTTTAAATCCATATTTTTTCAGTAGCTCTAGAACCGGAAACGTCACAATATGTATTTATTTCTGGTGTGAATGTCCTGACCTCCCAAGAAGAAGATTTAATGCATTTGGCGAAGCATTCTTCAATAATCTGGAGTAATAAGCAATTTACAACTGGGTTGTACACACACACATAAAGACTGGACACTACCCTTCTGAAATTATTTGTACTTAATTTCGGCTGACTGCTATCAAAAAACAGTAAGCACTTCATTACTTTTAAAATAATTCACACGCAGACTAAGTAATAATTGAAGCGAAAAATGCCTTGAACTATTTATAATATAATAATAATATTGTAGTAAGCATTCTTTTATTATTTTCCTTATTGAAGCTCCTGAAGAACCCCCTAATACAAAATACCCGTAACAAGCAAATCTTGGGGATTATAATTCTATTATCTTATATCTTCTGTCAGCTCTGTTTACTTGGATTATTCTTGTAATATATTCCAACTATACCGATTATTATGTATTATAAATATATGTGAAGGTCTTAAACGCAAAGGGGTTCAAGTTTCCCAATATTCAGCTTCCTGTCACGGGATCAACAACCGCCGAACAAATTTTAATGCAATTTGTAGTACAGTGGTCTAGAATGTAGGCTTGACCCGATATATGAAATTATACAAAATTTTATAAAACATGACATGAAACTGATTGAATTATGGATGTGTAGTCATAAATTAAAATTAAATTTGGAAAAATTATCTTTTTTATGTATAGGAAAGAAAAACAATTTATACAGAAGTGATTTAAAATTAAAAGTCGGCAATTTAAAACAATAAAATTAAATTAAATTTTTGGGGTTGGTTATACAGCGTGATCAGTAAAGTCCGCATCATATGGGATTTTTTTAATTAATAGCTTTATTGGAAATTTCACTTTGGCATCAAGTTTTGCTTCGATCGAGATGAAAATTAAGCAAAAAAATAGTAGTCACGTGATTCGCATTATCTGTCAATTCAAAAGTGGGGTTATTTCTGAAAATATCGAAAAAAAATTATTAGAAAAAGTTTTTTTAAATGCAGTTTCTAGCCCACATGCAAAATTTCAGCTGCATGAGATAATTTTGATTTTTTACCCACCACTAAAATTTATTTTCCACTTAATAAACACTTTACTGATGACACTGTGTTCTTTTTTGTCTTAATATTAAGGTGTATTACTTTCAGACACAAACTACGTTTTCATAAATAATTATTTTATGAAGTTACCTTATACAGGATCAGAAACAAATAAACTTTGCATCACATGCGACCGAATTTTAATAGCCCAATTTTGATTTAGTAGAAAAACACAATTTAATATAGCTCTACTTTAAAGAAAATGTATCTGAAACAAAGCATTGTCAAAACTTAGAAGTTTTATGTAGGTTGCGTTGAGTCTTATTTTGCAAAAGGGGTGCAATTTACAAAATATGGGTAAAAAATCAATCTTATGCTGCTAAAATTTTGCATGTGGGCTAGAAACTGCATTTAAAAAACTTTTCTAATAACTTTTTTCGATACTCTCTGAAATAACCCTACTTTTGAATTATTTTTTGGAAAAAATTAAAATTTGACAGATAATACGAATCACGTGACTACTATTTTTTTTGCTTAATTTTCATCTCGATCGAAGTATATGTTACGTCCTATTTATTTTGCTATTATTCACTCTCATTTACAATATTTAACTTTAATATGGGGATCAACTTTTCAAAATTTGCTTAACCCTATACAAGTTTTACAAAATAAAGCAATTAAAAATTTATATTGCTTGGATAGACAATATTCAACAAATCTTTTAAATAAAATTTTTAATATCATGTCAGTTAAGAATAGTCACCTAATGCAAAATATTGTTTTTGTTCACCAAATTATATCAAAAAAGAAACATTCAAATATAGAGTTCAATTATAGACGTGACGTACACGATCAGTTAACTAGAACTGTTTTTAATATTGACTTACCTTTAATACACACTAGGGCAGGTCAGAACTCCATTTATTATCAAGGTATGAAATTTTACAACGAAATACCCCAAGAATTAAAATTTTTAAACACTAAACGTTTTAAAATGATAATTAAGAAAATTCTTAAAAAAGGAGAAGCTACATTTTAAACTAAAAGTATTTAAACATGCACTTCTTTTATGATTAATTATTCTTTTTAAAATTATTTAAAAATGATATCTAAAAGAAATAATAATTGAATAATTTTATACATATTTAAATATTTCTATTTTTTTATTGACTTACCTTGTATTTTTAATCAGTTATAGTTAACAATTACATTATTTTAGATGTTGTAATTAGTAGAGAATCTCTCATAAAGAAATGTTTTTGGGATTTTTATTGGAATAAATAAATAAATATATTTCAAAACTATTAAAGTCACATAAAGGCAAGCCAATATACAGTGTGTGTATAAAGTCTGGAAATGGCTTAATAACATCACAATTTACTGGCCGATTTAAACCAAATTTGGTACAGTTACGTAGGAGGATCTAACGCACCGAATGACGATATTGGCGTTGTTGCCAGCTTTTTAGTTTGTCTGGAATTCGAACGAATTTTATATTTTTAAATATAACACCCAGTATATTTTTTCATTTGTAATTTTTACATTAAATTTGTTACACTTTTGGTATAACATACTTTGTTCATAATATCAGTAGTTTTCGAAATAACGACGTGTTTTGAAAATATCAACAAATTGTGTTTTATTTATTAATAAATAAAACACCAGTTCAGTTTTGATGTTAAGTCATAAAAGCTGTCATTTTTACATGCAAAAATGTCTTTAACTGAAAGTGAAAGAATTAAAATTCTTATGATGAGAGGATATGGAGATAGGGTCAGATCTTACGAAGAGGTTAAAAATCTATTTAATGACGCATTTCCAAACCGAAATCCAATTTCAAAAGCAACTGTTCTAAAAACTGTCCGACGGTTCGAAGAAACTGGAAATTGTAGAGATAGGCGACGATCAGGACGACCAGTAGTAGTAGATGAAGAGAAAAGTTTAGAAATTTTACAATATGTTGTTGAAACCCCTGTTTCTTCATTAAGAAAAATTTCTCAAGTAAGTGACGTCTGCTTCAAATCCGTCCATAATGTTTTAATAAAACATAAATATCACCCTTTTAAAATACATGTAGTTCAAGAGTTATCAGAAGATGATTATGAGCGAAGAATTGAATTTTGTGATATTATGATGTCAAGGTTTGACCAAAATAACCAGTTTTTCAAATTTATAGTATTTTCGGATGAAGCAACATTTATGTTAAATGGTAAAGTCAATAGACACAACTGTAGGTTTTGGGCAAATGAAAATCCCCACTGGATAGAAGGTCATACACAACGCCCTGGAAAATGAAATGTGTGGGCTGGACTTCTGGGTAACCACAAGATCGATCCATTTTTTATTGATGGAAATTTGACATCACAACTTTACCTTGAGCTCTTGGAAACGCAAATAGTGCCTACTATACGAAATGTGATGGGTCCAAATTATGCAAGTACATTCTTCCAACAGGATGGAGCTCCTCCCCATTTTGGTCGAAACGTGCGCGAATTTTTGAACAACACTTTTTCGAATAGGTGGATCGGTAGAGGGGGTACAATCGAGTGGCCACCTAGGTCCCCTGATTTGTCGCCTAACGACTATTTTTTATGGGGACACTTGAAGAACAGAGTTTATACCACAAAACCTCAAGATTTGGCCGATTTGCAGCGTCGAATTTTGGACGAATTTGAATTAATAACGCCAAAAAATAATTTATAACACAATTGAAAAAATTTTATTTTCAATTAGCAAACTGTCAAGCTGTACAGGGAAAACAGTTTGAACATTTAATATAAAAAATATATTTTTTCTAAATTGTACTAGTTATTTCGAAAACTACTGATATTATGAACAAAGTAAGTGCAACAAATTTAATGTAAAAACTACAAATGAAAAAATATACTGGGTGTTATATTTAAAAATATAAAATTCGTTCGAATTCCAGACAAACTAAAAAGCTGGCAACAACGCCAATATCGTCATTCGGTGCGTTAGATCCTCTTACACAACTGTACCAAATTTGGTTTAAATCGGCCAGTAAATTGTGATGTTATTAAGCCGTTTCCAGACTTTATACACACACTGTATAAGTTCAAGCTAGTCAAATATCCTTTTTACTTTATAGTTTATAATACAGGGTGTCAGATAAGTCAGGAATATCACAAATTAAAAGTACATTTTGTTTTCCAGAGATCGTTGTTGAGTCCCTGCACTAAGGCTTAAAATTAATCTTATTAAATACGTATAATACAAATTCTTACCAATACACTCGTCTCCAGTTTCATTAGGCTCGTATCCGATTTTGCAATACAATGGCGAAC
The DNA here is from genome assembly GCA_963969555.1 of Polydrusus pterygomalis. Classification (NCBI taxonomy): domain Eukaryota; kingdom Metazoa; phylum Arthropoda; class Insecta; order Coleoptera; family Curculionidae; genus Polydrusus; species Polydrusus pterygomalis. Next base: position 33,430,115 of record OZ018384.1, on the reverse strand, counting down.
TACAATCGTATCTTCCATTAAAATTCAAACATTTTAGACCTCTAGGGCAGGGGTTGCTCTCGCATTCGTTTATATCTAGAATTTAATTAATACTTTACATTATAAAGTTTGGCTTGCTTTTTGAATTTGATTTTATTCAAAAAGCTTGAAGGTTTTAATTGTTAGTCCGGGTTATTTAACATGCACGAGGGCCTTTATTTCAAATTTTAACTTGTGAATTTAATAGTTAGATTAAATTTCAGGTCATTGTGAACTTTATTTTATGAAAAAATTGCTGTTTAAAAAATATCTTCGAAACTGATGGGTTTAATATTTATGTACCGTGCGAGCAAAAATTATTTGAATCAAAGAGGGCTTGGATTAAAAAACGCAGGGCTTGGTTTAGATCACAATGATAGGGGGACGATATATCTAACCAAATCTAGGTTAAAATTTTGTCAAATTCATATTATGACATGATCTGCCAAACTAATGCGTAATAAAATAAGTAGACAAATACAAATTGGTTTTTGTTGTTTACAAAGTTAACAAAGTAAGAATATACAGAAAGAAAAAGAAAAACAATTGGCCACCGCCATACTCCAAGCATAAATTCACACGTCTCTTCATATTTTCGAAAGTGTTGACCAGCATCTCTGGAGAAATGTTACCACATTCTTGGACAATCCTTTCTTGTAATTGTTCTAAATTTGCAACTGGTGTTTTAAAAATAGTGTTCTTTAAATGAGGAAAAACGAAGTAATCCATAAACAAGGTGATCTACGTGGGAATTCAATGTCTGATCGAAAACTGATTAATCTGTCGTCGAAAAAATTGCGTAAGTAGTTAATAGTTTCGGCGGCTGTATGGGCGGTTGCACCGTCCTGTTGAAAATATCCAAAACGTAGTTCGTCGTCAAGTTATTGCTCCACAATTGGATTCAAAATATTGTCTCTATACCGCTGTGCTGTAACTGTGTCCTGGAAAAAAAATAGGACCAACAATTCTTCTTCGGGAAACAGCTAACCAGACACCAATTTTTTGAGGGTGCAATATGGACTCTACAAAAAAATGGGGATTTTAACTACTCCACATGCGTGTATTCTGAGAATTCACATAACCGGAGAGGTGGAACCAGGCTTCATCCAAAAAAAATGTCAGGTCTAATAAATCATTTCTTTCCAATAAATTTTGGGTAAACCATTGAGAGTAATTCCTGCGTCTTTCAAAATCTGCTGCTTGTATTAATTGGAATACTTGCACTTTATAAGGAAATAAATTTAGCTGCTTCTTAAGAATAGTCCTGCATGTTCCATAAGATCTTCCCAGTTCTTGGGACAGGCGTCTTGTACATTTTGTTGGCGTATTTTGCATTATTTCACGAACGTTTGCAACAAGTTTTTCTGTTCTTACAGATGGTCTTCCTGCTTCTTGTTTGTGTTGTATACAACCTGTTTCCCTAAACACAGCCACGGTTCTTTTCAGGAAATGATAAAAATCCCCAGCAATAAAAGCCACGTTAGGAATATATTCGTGAAAATCATCCATGCACAAACTCGGATTGTATTGCCACTCACAATTTACTCTAACCCCGTTTCGAAAATACGCTTCAACCATGAATGTTTTGTGCTGTTCCGTAAAGCCCATTGTGTAAATTGTTCAAGAAATTGGAAAAATTAGCGATGAATCAAATTACTTGTAACGACTGTCAAAGATGACGGAATAACTGATTGATTGTTAATTCAGGTAGTTACTGACACCCAACAGGTATTAAGCTCTACGGCTAAGCATTCCGTCCTTAAATGCAAGGCCCTCTTTGATGCAAATTATTTTTGCTCGCACGGTAGGTAAGTTGAAAGAAAAATGTCGAAAGTGTGGTAATGTTAGCGAAAGAACCGAGAATAAGTTTCCAACCTTATTTTGTCCTCATCAGTTTTTAGTATTCCGTATTATTGTTTTCGCTTAGTCGACCATTGGCAAACATGTTTCGCGAACACATTTTCTAAGCTACAATGACTAAAAAAAATATATAATATATGCACATCTACAGATGGCGTAAACAGAAACTTATAAAGAAAAAAAAACTACTTAAATAATTTTCTCCTTTTCGCTGGATTAAAAAAGGTCTGCCAAGGCCAGTAGATAGGTTGTCAAATCGACGATCTAGCAAAAATAGACAAATCATTTCATTTATAAACGTATATAGGGAATACTTCTAGACCGAAAATAAATGCTATCTCTTCCTATAACATTTTTTCGAAAATTGATTATCAACGAAGTTACAGGGTGTTAAAGTTAAATTTTATTTGCAGTTTTTCTTGCAATATCTTTTGCCACGCTCATAATCAGCGGCGCACACAGGATTTTATGTTAGGGGGGGCCCGCTAACCAGTGCCGGATGCAAATTTTTTAATGAACTTTTAAGTTACGCATTTTTCTAGAACTTTGGAGTTTTTTTAACAGGTACTCTTGGAAGATCGCAATAGCCTAGTTCAATCGAGGTAAATATCTAAAAAAATTGACTTTAAAATATCCACTTTAATAATTATTCCGGACAAGACATACCACTCTTTTTACCAAATAAAATATAGGTAATAGTAATGACGACATATCCATAACACAAATATATTTATTTAAAAATATAAATTAGTACAAAGCACAACAATAAACAATATTTTATAAATAATAGAAACCAAAACTTTTTTATAATATAATTTATATAATATATATAAATTTGAATGTTTAATGTATTGTTTTAGTAACTTGTATGTATTTTGAAACTGCAAATAAAATTGAATTTTAACACCCTGTAACTCTGGTAATAATCAATTTTCGGAAAAATGTTATAGGGAAAGATAGCATTTATTTTCGGTCTAGAATTATCCTCTAAATTTTTGCTCATCACGCCGAAGCGATATCTTACTGTTTATATTTTACACTTCAAAAATATTGCTGTATATTTTTCTCTTTACAGTCGATCTCTATTTCTTCCATTAAGCTTTTTTAAAGTCTGTACACAGCCCTTCCTTATTTTGCTGTACCTCTCCTCCTTGTATAGGTATCCTAACGTGCACATTTTTTAGAGTGTTATTTTTAGTTCATTCCCTTCCTAAATAATCTTCGTAATTATATTAAATGTACAGTTATTCTGTTTAAGTAATTTTTACTTATCGTTATTCTCCTCTTGTTCCAAGTCTCCCCAAGTTTGCGTAAGGAACTTAAGAAAAGCCTTTTAATAAATAATAGACATTTCGTTTATCCTGTTTCTAATAAATAATTTAAAATTTGCTTTCTCAAACTTCTTTCCTTAAACACCTTTTAAGTGAAATCTATTTAATTTTTTTTTTATACCTAGTGAAAATTAAGTACTTTTTTTAAGTCTTTGTATTTATTAACGACGAGACGACATCTCATTGTTTATAGATAGCATTCTGTTTTTTATATTGGAATACACAGGGATCCGAGCACAATGGATACCCTGAGGTGGGTAGACCACGACGGCCGTTTCGTCCTTGTTAGGACTCTACGGGCGGCCCTAGCCCAAGCAATCCCGCAACAGCGGTAAGGTGTATTAAAAGTCTTTTACAAAAGCAAAGCGGCCATCAATACACTGTAGCGCCATCCCAGCGGAATTAACTCTAATATAAAAGGCAGCCACACTGGTAATATCGAAAGGTAGACAACTAAATAAACCACGAAGTGCACCAAAATCAGATAAAGGGAACGCTATTTGCATTTTCACTGAAATAGTATGCAGTTTTGCAGATTAGAAACAGATCAACGCAGCTGCACCCACTAGAATGCGCGCAATCCGCTTAAGAAAAGCCATAAAAATGCTTAGAAGATATATAGTGTTCGCGAAAATAATTAAAAGCGAATAACGGTGGCATATCGGACAAGTGTGCAACTGTTTTTTTTATATTGGAATACATAGGGATCCGAGCACAATGGATACCCTGAGGCGGGTAGAACACGACGGCCGTTTCATCCTTGTTAGGACTCTACAGGCAGCCATAACCCAAGCAATCCCGACAACAGCGGTAAGATTTATTAAAAGCCTTTTGCAAAAGCAAAGCAGCTATCAATGCACTGTAGCGCCATCCCAGCGGAATTAACTCCAATATAAAAGGCCACACTGGTAATATCGAAAGGTAGACAACTAAATAAACCACGAAGTGCATCTCAATCAGAGATAGGGAACGCTATTTGCGTTTTCACCGAAACAGTATGCAGTTTTGCAGATTAGATACAGATCAACGTAGCGCCACCCATTTTCGCGGACACTATATATCGTAAGTACAAAGGAATGTAATAAATTTTCTATTATAGTTCCTAATAATATTTTTCGAACCAAGGGGTTCTAGAATTTGTTTTAAAAGTACCACAAAATCGTCACGCCTAACTACTAACTATCTAAACTGTGCATGTATGGGTGCATATAAAATGAAAAATCATTTTATTGCCATCATGTATCAATATTAAGCAGTTAAAAGTGAACATTTATAATTTATAGGAACAAAGATGTATTTTTTATTGAAATACGCTAAATATACATGATGTAAATATGTTAAAAATAACATTTTTTCGAAAACGGTTAGGATTAGCGACATGAATGAAGAGTACTTAATTTTTAGTCAATAGTTAAAGGTAGGTAAAAAACGTAGTACAAAGTTTTTATCATACAGGGCGTAAAAAAATGGGCACATTAGTGTCACAGCTAGTTCGTCCCTGCAGCTGTGAGTAATTCGCAACACTTTCTGGGATAGTAATTTGAAGGGTCTTCCCTGGTATACATCATATGAAAAAAAAAATTAAAATATACCTGTTGGTTTAGTAACTATGTGTCAAAAACTTAATTCCATAGGAGCTCTTTGGGAGCCCATATCTCCGAAGAGAAGCCCGATACGAAATAAGTTTATATGAACTTGTAGTATTTTTTTTACGTGTTTTTTTCATACCCGAGAGATTTCCCACATTTTCCCGGACACCCTGTATAGGGTCATAAATTGGGGAATATTCGCAATTTTAAAACATAGGTATATTATAGTATACCTACTACATTTCGGACCTACTTAAAACAAAAACAGGTTCTAAGGTATTTCGTACGACTTTGGGGCAACTTAACAAAATTAAACACCTTTTGATTTAAATATCTCGAAAACCGTTAAATGTCTCTTAATTCGTAATTACATAACGCGGTCCAAATGACCAGAGGTATTATAATTTTACATAATAAAGGCGTTTAAATAAACGTAATATTTCAATGAATATAGAACTCTTTTTTAATTATATTTGCGCTATGCGCTATAATAGCTTACAACGCTGGAGAATCGAACCCTGCTCTTAGAATTTTTAATGTACATTATCTTACAATAAATATATTAAAATAATTTTTACCTTCGCAGTCTCCTTGATCGTTCATTTTATAGCCAGGCAGGCATTTCTTCAACATTCCATTTATTATAGGTAACTGACTCTGCTGCCTCCTTGGAGTCGTGGGAAATGGTACGTAAGGATTATTAGTGTATGGGTTAAACGGCATTGGGTAACTACTAGCAGGAGTAACACTGGGCATTGTGGTAATGGGATAGTAATACTTTGAAGGTACCGCAGGTGATTGGTTTGGATAGTTTCTTGAAGGCTTTATATCAGGACCGGTAGTTGGCTGCGTCGTTATCGGATAAGTGTTTTTAGACGTAACTGGATCTGGTGATGTGGGATAATGCCCTTGGTAGTTTCTAGAAGGATCATCGAAAACAGGAGATGAGATTGACGTTGGTATTGTAGTAATTGGATATCTGTATACAGGAGGGAGCGGTCTTGGTGTAGTTTGGTACCACCACGGACTTTTTCTATTATTACTGTAAAATGGCTCTCCCCAGATATTGGTAATTGAAATCGGAGGTCTTACTGTTGTTGTGTTGATTACCGTACCAGGATTGAATATGCTTGAAACAGTACTGGATGTTGTAGAATACGTTGTTGACGTAGGGGTAACTTTATGAGTACTCGGCGTTGAACGTCTAGTGGTCGAGCTAGAGGCAGGAGGTGGATGGTACATGGGACGAACTAATTCACATCGATAGGTACCCATCTGATTTTTGCATTTGTAGTTTGGTCCTAGCTCATAGCAATTATTACTGCCTAGTGTACATTCGTCGTCATCTTCACATAAATCGTTAGCCGAGTTTAGAGTATAACCTATCGTCAACCAAAAAAAAAAATAAAAAAAAAATGAAAAATAAAAATTTAAAATAAAATAAAGTTTCAACATTTAAAATACCTTTGGTTCTTTTTCTGCATATACCGGGTGTCAACGAGATTATTGTACATAGCACCACAGTGTTATGTTAAGAGATATTTTAATCAAATTTGGGTTACTGTAATGTTTGAAAGGGATCTTTATTTTTACCTAGAAACCAACTGAATTTCACTTCCGGTTTAACCGGAACTACGCCATTTATGTTTTTTTTAAATGACAACCTGTATATTATATTGCACAGTCAAATTCTCCTCAAAATTCTCTTTTCAACGACATACAACAAGTTGACATTTACTTTCAAAATGGCGGCGTAGGACTCATTTTACCAAAAACAAAATGGTGTCTATAAAACAACGTATGCAATTGATACGGGAAAAATAGTGATAAAATCTTTTAAATTGGTCCCTTTTGTAATTCTTTAAGCACTGACATTTACATTTTCTTCTTTTGTTTTTAAAGGAAGGTATTTTTTTATTGTTTAAAAAATTTTTAACTTTAACCCTATTTTACAGAGTTTTTTTAAATGTTATCATATATTTTTTATTAATTAGTATGAAAGTCTAAAGTATCCTTAGGCAATAATAAAAATTTAATTGTTAAATAATTAACATGTTAATTAATTAATTTGTTCTTCTTTAACGAAATATGAATCAGACCCACGACCAAAAGCACAATACACTACAAAATTTTCATTACAAACTAATAGTCTGATAATGGCGTTGACAAATACCAATTTTGTTATCCAAAGCCAACTTAGGTGGAACTAAGTTATTCAGTTTTATTGAAAAATGCAGGGTTTTTTTTTCTTGTTTAAAACTGAAGCAAAACGCATTCTAATTTCGAAAATATCCCTAGGTGCTTAAGGATACTTTAGACTTTCATACTAAATAATAAAAAGTATATGATAACATTTAAAAAAACTCTGTAAAATAGGGTTAAAGTTTTTTTTAAACAATAAAAAAATACCTTCCTTTAAAAACAAAAGAAGATAATCTAAATGTCAGTGCTTAAAGAATTACAAAAGGGACCAATTTAAAAGATTTTATCACTATTTTTCCCGTATCAATTGCATATGTTGTTTTATAGACACCATTTTGTTTTTGGTAAAATGAGTCCTATGCCGCCATTTTGAAAGTAAATGTCAACTTGTTGTATGTCGTTGAAAAGAGAATTTTGAGGAGAATTTGACTGTGTAATATAATATACAGGTTGTCATTTAAAAAAAACATAAATGGCGTAGTTCCGGTTAAACCGGAAGTGAAATTCAGTTGGTTTGTACAATAATCTCGTTGACACACGGTATAATAGAATGGAAAATAGAATAGAAAAATATTTATTAAAACGGTGGCAATTCTCCTAGAGTTCTTCCATGCTACACTGGGAAAAATGATCTAATACAACAAGTTTGCTAAGACATAGTTTAGATTGATAGCTTATTTTGTATTAACCCATATTAAATAAATTGCTAGTGTATCAAAGCCGCTTTAGTGTTATAGTTATATCAATTCCAGATTTGCTAGAACAGTATTTTTATTGGTAATAATCAGTTCCATTAGCAGCACAGTCTTGTTGAATAATGATCTAGGGGAGAGCAAGGCAATATGACATACTATCTTTTGAAAATCAATTTTTACTAAACCAAAAGGTATATTAGGTTTTATTATTTTTTTTTAATATGGCCTCTTAACGTTTTAAGTGAATTAAAATATTTTACTTGTAAGAATTGCAACATTTAGGAAAAATTTCAAAAAATAACAAGCATTACAAAAACCATTTAACCTTATAGGGTAAGGCAAATTGACATACCAAATTTTTCCCTTAAAGGCATAATGACATGGTTGTATGAAATTAACTGCCCAGTGAGTAAAAAAAAAAAAATAACAATGTTAGTGTAAAATGTAGTTTCTATTGTTTATATTTTATGTTTGTTGTACATTAACGAAATTAAAAAAAAATATTGAAACAAAATATGAATAAATTAAGAACGACACACTGCTATACAGGCAAAACGACACACTGCTATGTCATTTTGCCCAATGTGCAATATAAAGAATAAATATATTTTCTAGGTTATAATTTTATTCAATCATTTAAATGTTAGTGTAATATTAAAACTAGAGGGCTAATAGTTGTGGGTTAACACTAAAACATTGGCAGCGACCTTATATATTTTAACCAAAAATATTTAAACAATCACTTATCTTGATATTTTACATAGGAAAATACACAAACTCTCTAGAAAACAACAAACGATCGACTATGCTATTTTATTACGACTGACGATCTTAGCGGTATTAAGATGTGTTTTGTAGTAGAGAACTCAACACGAATGTAATCGAACTGGGCCGAAAACAGGTAATATGTAATTTTGCCTGCTATGCCATTATGCCTTGCTCTCTCCTACTTTTAATACAGCAATTTTGTTAAGAAATAAATTAACTTCTCAATGCGACGCATTTTGTTCCCAGTAAAACGCTTTCTCTACAATTAAGAAAGCAGAACAGCGTCCCCAAAAACGAATTGTATCCGTTAGAACTTATAATCCAAAAGACGTTGGTGGGGGTTCGTAGCGATCGGCAATCGCTGCGCGCCATAGTATTGGTTCTAACGTATTTGTTGCTCAGGTCACATCGTTGTTCGGAGTCTTCTAGCTGTCCTGTCTAAATTCAAATTCTATTGATCGTGATCGTGCCAATACCTGTGTCAATTAAATTATGTTTACTTTGTATATAAGTTATTTTAAACTTTACATAGAATACTCTTATTACGCACAATCCATTATTAGTATTTTACTTTATAATCTATGGACGAATTTTACGATCTCGGTAAGCCATGTTGCATAATAGATAATCATATGCAATGTTAAACGACAAGAACAATATCACACTAGAAGCTATTTAAATTTTTGAGAACTACAGACTACAGTACTGATTTTTAGTAGTAAGTATATGCTTTATTAACCGTAGCAAGTAAATATTATTATGATTAATGTCAGGTTTCATTACAACTGCCAGTCGGAACCAATATAGTATATAAAACCAGATTACACGCCCCCATAGAACTTGATAATTACTGTGAGTATTCAGAGCAATAATAACTATAAAACATTCTATGTTAGCATTAACTCCTATTTCCTATTTAATTTTCGTTGTCTTACAGTAGGAAAGTGCGTTGCTGTCCCATATAGTATTAAACAGTTGTATAAAGAGTATGTGCATTCTTATAACGAAAAAAAGGCTTTTTTATCAGTGTACTAAACTCAAGTTCATGCAAAATATAATTATACTATTTAAACTAAAAACCCCAAAAAAACTCATCAGCAAATGGGATTTATATTTGTGTTTAAAAATCGTAAATGAAATATATATTATAATAAGATTGTAAACATCAGAGTTGAGAACTTCGAGGGCTCAAAAAGCAAATGAATCCCTAAACTTTGATGTTCGGTGCTGAGGAATATTAAATCTAACAACATTTCCAAGATTCAAATTGTGTAGGTCCTGTCTAGCCACTATAAATTCTCAAAGATAACACGGACATCTGGATTTGTAGATCCCGTAAATAAATAAACCGAAATGGACCGTAGCGCGAAATTTATATTTAAGGAGACTGTTTTGAGCATACACAGGACTAATATGTTTAATTATTTATATTTATCAACACAATATACAAAACCAACACATGCGTTCTGAGCTAACTGAATCTTGTTCTGGAGTTCAAGAGTTAGATAATGAAAGTACACTAGATTGCAATGATCCAATTGGGAAAGAATAAGCGACTTGACTAAAGCCCGCTACTCACAATTCGTTACTTCGTCAATTCGTCCCAGTAATTCACGAAGTATTGCATAGTGAGTATGACGCGCTGCGCCGATGCGATTCGTTATGCGGCGCTTCGGCAGACTTCGCCCAGATGTCGGTATTTGGACGAATCATCAAAGGGAAAATGAACGAAGCGACGAAGTCGATGAAGCGACGAAGTTGAACGGGTTCGGTTTCAGATCTCTCATTCGCGAATCATTCGTTGAAGAAACCAGTCGTCCTGTGTGTGTGTTTACTTCAAAATGGAATGGAATGACGATATTGTTTTTAAATTTATAGAAAAATACAATTGTATCCATGTTTATGGAATCCAGGAGACAAAAACAAGAAAAAATCTGAATAAAGTGCATGATGCTTTCAAAACCATTGCTGAAGAAATGGGAACTGAGAACATCGATGAATTAAAAAAGAAAAAAGAAACTCTTTTTATTTGAATTCGAAATAACCACATAACAAGCTTGAGCTGCAGCGAGAAGAAGCAGGTCTTCTTCTTCACAATTCATTTTTACTAACGACAATAAAAAAAAACGTTTGTTTTAAACAGTAGATAACCGCAGTAAACTTGACCAGTATATTTTTATTCTGACATTGAATTTTTTTGGTCGCACTTCGCACAATGGACGAATTTCCATGCATCATCGAAGCGAAGTGAATCAACGCATAATGAGTGGGATGTAATGCGTCGCATGGTCGAAGCGCGAATTGACGAATTGAACCGACGAATCGCATTAACGAAACGAATCAACGAATAGTGAGTAGCGGGTTTAATATTAAGTTTCACCTCTCAGGCAATAGGTATTTTAATGAGTACAAACTCTTTAGCTTAAAATACATGAGTAATAACTTTCCTTTGAGATAAGGCTCAAAATCCAGATGTACATATTTAAATAATCAACTTACCGGTACCACATGAGACAGTTCTAGTGCAATAGAAGGAGCCTATTGTGTTGTCACATCGATGCATAGCCGAGCAATTGTCTACGCGTAATTGACATTCATTTATATCTAAAAATAATTAATTATTATATCGACTTTTAGTAATTTTAGCTTATAACGTAGGAACGTTAGGATATCGTTTTTTTTACAATTAACTAGGTATTTTGGTTTTAAAGAAATTGTCCATGCTTAAAGTAGAGTTGAAAATATGGGATAGAAAGAAAAAACCTAAACTCTTCGTCCACAAAATTTAATAGAATACAAATTCTCTAGGGGTCTCTACATGTTTCGAACGTAGAAACGTTCATCATCAGGAGACAGTAAATTTATTTAGTGCTGATGGTTTTAGCAGAAGAGAAAATGGTGTAGAACCATAATGGAGCTTTTATGGAATTAAAAAATTGATGTGTAGAAGAGACATAATATGAAGAAAATTGATAAAGGTTAAACCATACTGAGTATGTTAAAAAAGTTATTAAGGGGGTCTAAAGCAACCAAATAAACTGGGGAAGAAGAAAAAAACCTTCCTAAAAAGAAGGTGTCGAAGATTATTTATATTTTTTTATAAAACTAAACTAATAACTGATATTTACCATCACAAGTGTTTTGTGTCAAATTATACTTGAACCCTTTTGGACATGAAGGCGGTAACTGTATTCTGGGAGTAGTAAATGGAATGTTATTAATATTATTACTATTGATTTGACTAATTGGCTTATTGGTTTTTAAACATTTGTATCCACCTTCCTCATTAACACATTCTTCATTCTTTAGGCATACTTCAATGTCATCTTCACATTCATTAATATCTAAAAAAAAACATGTACTAAAAATTTCTTTCGGCTTGAACGAAGTACAAGTACAGAAGCCAATATTGGCTATATATCATTAGTATTGTACTTTCTATACCATCACTAGTTTGATTTATTAAAAAGGTATTACGAATATACCTTCATATAAAATGACAAGCGTTTAAAAAATGTAGCTTATGTATCGTGCGAGCAAAAATTATTTGCATCAAAGAGGGCCTTGTATCCAAGGACGTAATGCTTAGCCGTAGAGTAACTACCTGAATTAACAATCAATCAGTTATTCCGTCATCTTTGACAGTCGTTACAAGTAATTTGATTCAACGCTAATTTTTCCAATTTTTTGAACAATGGGCTTTACGGAACAACACAAAACATTTATGGTTGAAGCGTATTTTCGAAACGGCGTTAGAGTAAATGGTGAGTGGCAATACAATCCGGGTTTGTGCATGGACGATTTTCACTAACATTTTCCTAACGTTGCTTTTATTGCTGAGGATTTTTATCATTGCATGAAAAGAACCGTGTCGGTGTTTAGGGAAACAGGTTCTATACAACACAAAAAAGGAGCAGGAAGACCATCTGTAAGAACAGAAGAACTTGTTGCAAACGTTCATGAAATAATGCAATATACGCCAACAAATAATTGTATAAGACGCCTGTCCCAAGAAGTGGGAAGTTCTTATGGAACATGCAGGACTATTCTTAAGAAGCAGCTAAATTTATTTCCTTATAAAGTGCAAGTATTATAATTTTGTAAACAACAAAAATAAATTTATATTTGTCTACTTATTTTATTACTCATGAGTTGGGCATATCATGTCATAATATGAATTTGACAAAATTTTAACCTAGACTTGGTTAGATATATCGTCCCCATATCATTGTAATCTAAACCAAGCTCTACGTTTTTTAATCCAATCCCTCTTTGATGCAAATAACTTTTGCATATATTTTTTTGTGAAGGGCATTTGAATAGGTACAATTACCGCTAATTCGTTCAGATAATTTTGTTGTACCTATATTTATGTTGACCTCTAAAATAAAAACATCCCTTGGCTCCTATCTTATCTTTAAAACTCTGCTCTAACTAAAAAAACATGTACAAGTCAAAACGATCAAATTTTAATCAGATTTTAAATAAAATTATACGATAAAAAATCTTAAAACTATTAAAATTTATCGCCAAAAATGATCGGGCCATTAGTTCTCCATCCAACGTCGATCCGTGAATAAGTGACAGAGAAAACTGTCGTTTTACTATCGAGAAAATATTGATAAATGAAACGTAAAAGTGGAACACTTAAAAAAACATTTATACTCGTAAAATACATTAAAAGGCTATGCGTTCAACCATAAAAGAGAAATCCATATAAGTCCGTAATAGTTTTCTGGGTAAAGTATATCTGAACTATGATTAATACTCAAGCCTTTTATTTGATTGGCTACCTTCGCAACGGAAAGTCACGTCATTTTTCTTAAATCCAGGGGGACAAGCTTTCCTAGAGGCTTTATCCACGCAAGTATAGTTTCCCTTTGTGTTAAGACAAATCTCGTTATCTTTGTCACACTTATTGTCTCCTGATATACATTCGTCTATATCTGCAATTGAAAACCAGGTGTTAGGGATATTTATAAACTAAACCAAAGACTATTTATTAGTAAAGACAGTAATTAAACAAATGTTACGTTATGACTGAAGAGGCTAAAATTAATATAGGAATTGAGAACAAACTTTGTTTTAAGATCACGACTTTATATGGAGATTGCAATTTTATAGTACTACTACATTGTGAAACTGCATAAACTACGGCGTATACTCTTATAGCGTACTGTACTGTAAACAATAATATATTTAAATGCCTACAATAAGATCAATACAGTGTGTATCAGCCAAATAGAATAAACTCGATAATACATAAAGGGTTTTCCAATAAGAACGATATGATTTTGAAACGATATGGTAACCATGGTAATAAAGTTATACCTGTCACCAGTTGTCAGTTATTGTCAGTAAACTATAACAATTTATTATGGCTAAATACGCGCTTCAAGAACGTTTGGTTATTATCCAAAAATTTTACGAAAATAGACGATCTTTTGTGACCACTTATCGCGCACTTCGCGAAAACTTTGGTGTAAATAATCGTCCTCCTTTGCTTGCCATTCGTCGCATCGTTGAGAAATTTGAAAATAATCGAAACGACATCGAAACGCAAGATCTTTTAAGAATATTGCTGCTGTAAGAGCTAGTGTTGCAGTGGATCCAAATTTATCAATTCCTCGTCGTGCTCAAGAGTTAAGGATTAAAAAAACGACAACTTGGCGTATTTTGAAAGAAGACTTGAATTTACACCCGTATAAGATTGTTTTGACCCAAGAACTTAAGCCACTGGACCATCGTCGGCGCAGAGAATTTTCTGCTTGGAGTTTAGAAGAACTTGAAAGGGATCCTAATTTTGCCAAAAAAATTATCTTTTCAGATAAAGCTCATTTTTGGTTAAGTGGATACGTTAACAAGCAAAATTGCCGTTTTTGGTGTGAAAACAATCCACAACAGATTCATAAGAAGCCTTTGTATCCGCTAAAGGTAACTGTATGGTGTGGTTTATGGTATGGTGGCATCATCGGACCATTTTTTTCCAAAATGAGGCAGGAGATGCAGTAACAGTGAATGGTGAACGATATCGACAGATGTTAAGAAATTTTTAGTGGCCAAATTTAGATGCACTTGATTTGGAGGATATGTGGTTCCAGCAAGACGGTGCCACATGCCCACATGTCATACTGCTCATGAAACTATCGATATACTGCAAGAAAAGTTTGACGAAAGGATAATTTCAAGGAATCTTACTGTTCAGTGGCCTGTTCAGAAGCTGTGATTTAACTCCTTTAGATTACTTCTTGTGGGGCTATTTGAAATCTAAGGTTTATGAAAACAGACCACAAACACTTGATGCATTAAGGTTGAACATTGAACCCTGCATTCGTCAGATCACGCCCGATTTATTGCATAAAGTCATCGAAAATTGGGTTCGTCGAATTCGCTCGTGTACACGAAGTCGCGGAGGACATTCAAACAATGTGTTATTCAAAACATAAATGTTATCGACTATATTTTTAGATAATATAAAACGTGTTGTTGTATCTGAAATTATTTTAATTTTATTTCATTTTGAAATCATATCGTTCTTATTGGAAAACCTTTTACATGGGGGCGTGTCCGAAAAAAACGCTCCAACACGTCGCGTCGATTGGTATTTCTAGTTGCGCATTTTTTTCAATAAAAACTTTTTATACAGGGTGTGTCATGTAACAGTGGCAAATACCAACTTTATTATTTTAAATGACCACAACATTTTGAGACATAAAATTGCTGACATCGGTATTCATAGGAGTCTGCTTCGATGGCTGTCTTCTGATGTGAGCAACAGAACCCAAGCTGTTAAAATTGGTATGTTTTCATCAGCTCCTACTGAGGTCCGTTCTGGAGTGCCTCAATGGTCTCATCTAGGGCCTCTTTTATTTAATATTTACATAAATGATATTGTCAGCTTTTTTAAGTTTTGTTATTTTTTAATGTACGCAGATGACTTAAAAGCTTTCCATGTGGTCACTAATCACTAAAATGCCTTGCTCATCCAACAGGACCTAAATAATATTTTTTCGTACTGCCAGCGTAACTGTCTCTACCTTAACCTTAAAAAATGCTACACTATTACGTTTTCCAGAAATATAAATAAAATTTTACCAAATGATACTATCAACAATATACCATTAACAAGAGTCTCTATCGTAAAAGACAAGGTATTTGGTTTGACTGTAAAATGTTATTTGATCACCAAATCTAGCAAATTACCACCAAAGCTAACCCAAGCTGTTAAAATTGGTATGTTTTCATCAGCTCCTACTGAGGTCAGTTCTGGAGTGCCTCAAGGGTCTCTTTTATTTAATATTTACATAAATGATATTGTCAGCTTCTTTAAGTTTTGTTATTTTTTAATGTACGCAGATGACTTAAAAGCTTTCCATGTGGTCACTAATCACTAAAATGCCTTGCTCATCCAACAGGACCTAAATAATATTTTTTCGTACTGTCAGCGTAACTGTCTCTACCTTAACCTTAAAAAATGCTACACTATTACGTTTTCCAGAAATATAAATAAAATTTTACCAAATGATACTATCAACAATGTACCATTAACAAGAGTCTCTATCGTAAAAGACAAGGTATTTGGTTTGACTGTAAAATGTTATTTGATCACCAAATCCAGCAAATTACCACCAAAGCTAAAAAATCACTTGGTTTTATTATTAGAACCTGTAGGTGTTTTAAACAAATATAATCTATTCGTACATTATACATGTCATATGTTAATAGTGTACTTTCTTTTGGATCGGTAATTTGGAATCCTCAATATGATGTATATATCAGTAAAATTGAAAAAGTCCAAGAAAAATTTATAAAATATCTGTGCTATAAAGTTTATTTTAACGACAACTTTACCTCAATCAAACGAAATCTAAAGTTATTATCACTTGAGGATAGAAGGCAAATGTACGACATAAAATTTGCCAACAAAATTTTTAACAACATGATTGATTCAACGCCAATTATTAATTTATTAAATATAAACGTTCCATCCTATAACACGCTAAACCAGATTATTTTCCATATACAATCCAGTACAACAAATTATCACTCTAACTCGCCACTGAATCGTTGCTGTAAATCGTATAATAGGCTTTCAAATTTGGTTCACCTGAATATCTGTTTTCTTTCCCTGATGGCTCTAACCAGTGCACTCAAAAAGTTTTATTTGGATCATATTGCATAGGAAGTATCTTATGAATTCAATTTTAGTATAATAACACTGATCTTTTGACATTTTGTTTAATATTTAAATTAAAAACATATTTTTATATATCTTTATTTTTTTATGTAAGTAAACTGCTCTAATGTTAGAATTATATATTTTTTATTTAGTGAATACTGTTCCTGGGTTCGGCCCGTTTGTATTCCTCAATGTAAAATAAATAAATAAATAAATAATTTAATTTTTGATTAATCAGAAAACTATAGATATATTTCATGTATGTACAATATCCTATACCTATCTTCAACTGTTTCGGAAATATTAAGTGTTTTCAGATTTATTGCAAATATTAACAACACACTGAAAAACTAATAAGTAATACTGTTTATTTCTTGATAATGTAAAAAACAAAAAAAAAACATTAATGTAGTACGTATCATTTTATAGGGATACATTTTATTTTCTTGTAATGTTCGAATAATCGATGAATGGCTAACATCGAACATTGGGGATGTTTTTCGACTAGAAGTATGTGGGTTTTCCTCAAACTCAAGCAAAATATCTAATTTGGTATCTACTTTTTTTTATCTGATTTACATGTCCAAGCTGGCGAAACTGCTTTTCTATTTTACTAATTTTCCCTTGAGTTATAGGCGGCAAATTTAGAAATTTTTCATGAAATAAGCGAGCAACTTCCATTTGTGTCTGTGTTTTATCTTCATAACCAATCATCTGTAGAATTGTTATTTTGTGCATTTCTGTTAAATAAACCATTTTTCTGATATGCAGTTAACGAAATTTAAACGACTATAATACTGACAATTACTGTCATGCAGACAGACAACAACTTGCTAAGGTCAGGAGTTTTAAACAAAACTATTTATATATTTTTTTAAATTTCATATTAGTAAAAAGAAACGCTGAAATGCAATACATCTGAAAACACTTAATATTTCCAATATAGTTGATGATATGTATAGGATAATTAAATAATAGGTAAATAACCGTAAATATAATAAGAAGTATATAAATTTAAGCCACACTTATGATTTTTCAGTCAATACACACATCACATTTATGAAACAATACCATTTCGTACCTGCACAAGATTCAATGGAAGCTTTATAATAAAACCCTGGAGGGCAATCCGGACCTTCGCATGAAAACGATCCTATGGAATTCTTGCAAACTTTCGGAGGGGGACAGATTAACTCGATTTCGCACTCGTCTACATCTGAAAAATACATATACAGCGTTATAATAAAGAAATGGATATTAGCCTTTTATATAGAATACCGCATGAAACATATTGTTTATTTTTATGATATAATATATTTAAAAAAAAAATGCATTTCTAAAAAATAAATTTGACGGGTCCAAGCGATTCTTGATAAATGATTAAAAGTTGAAAAATATAACTACTTATAGGTTTTAACAAAATATTTGAAGTGAATTTCAGCAAATCTAATATTTTTGGAAAGAGATAAATTTATATTAGATATATTATTATGTTTTTACGTATCAGATTTACATCTGTATGCCCTAAGTAAGTATTACTCAAAAATCGTAAATAGATTTTTAGAAAAACACTTTAATTTCCTCAAAAAATACTTGGGGCATTTTAATTTTTTTATAATCTTTCATTCAATACCACCAACCAAAACACAACGATTGTAAAAATTAATATTCAATAACATCAGCCAAAGAGCTTGATTACAATATAGAGATTATTGGTATTGACATAGGACATGTCTAAGTTTTCGTAAAAATACGTCACGAAAAGATAAGCAAAAAATCATGAAACATGTCAATTTTACCAGTAGACTAATAAAGCTTATAACAGATTTTGACTCGACCCACCAAATTCAGTAGAAATCACTTACCATCACAAACAGATTTTTCTGCGTTAAATCTATGACCTACTGGACACTTGCTTTCGACACCATCTTCATCCCCATCTACAGTAACAAAACAAAAGTATGTTCCTTCATCGTTTTCGCATTCTTCGCCTTGCTCGCATTCATGTGTTCCTAACGCGCATTCATCAATATCTAGAAGACAAAACAAAATTGGTCCAATACGAATAATGTAAGGGAACCGTGGCTAGCTGTTGCGCGTTTTTTTTTGCTTGTGTGCCATAATTCTCGTAAAAGAAATGGAATATTTTATGTAATATGTATAGGTATATAAATATTTTAATTGATGGTGATAAACTAGAAATAGTCAGTTCTTTTAAATATTTAGGTATATTGATTGCTTCAAAATTAAAATTTAATAACCAATTCGAAAATTTAATTTACAAAATTGCGGGAAAAATTAGTTATTTTAAAAGAATAAGTTTAAATTTAAAATTTTATTCAAAAAAAATTGTATACAATACTTTAATTTTACCACATTTTCTTTATTGTTCTACAATTTTGTTTATGGCGGATGAAGGTGTAATAAATAGATTACAAATTTTACAAAATAAAGCAATGCGAATTTTACTTAATATGGATAGATATACAAAAATTAATGTGATGTTAAAAAATTAGAATGGTTAAATGTAAAAAATTTAGTATTATTTTTGGTTCTAATATTTATTTTTAAAATTCAAAATGATTTGTTACCGCCACATTTAAAGCAATTGACTGTTCTAAATAGTGATCAACATAATTATTTAACACGAAATAACAATAATTTTTTTCTTAATAATTTTTCAAAAAATATTACAAATAAATCAGTTTTTCATAAGTGTCTTATTGAATTTAATAAATTAAACAAGTCAATAAAAAATCAAAAAAGTTTAAAATCTTTTAAAAAAAGTTTAAAATCTTTCTTATTAACTCAACAGGACAAATAAAGTTTCAAAAGGTCATTTAATTCAAAAAATAAATAAAAAAAAGGGTATAAACTTGTTAAAATGTATCATGTAGCCACGTGCTAAATAAATCTTTTTACTACTACTACTAGGTTATGTGTGTGATTGTATTGAAGATTGTCGAAGACATTATTAGGTATTTCCATGAAAAAGTGTAAAAGCATAAATATTACAAATTTTCCCTTTTTTGGTGATAGTTGCAAACCTAGAAACTATCAACTGGAATGCCACTCTTGATGCGTACCCAGTCAAAACACGCGACTGGCTTGCTAACAGGCCATTGTCACTTAAGAAAACACCTTCAACGGATGGGAATCTACAATGAATGCAGACTTTGCGGTGAAGAGGACGAAACCGCATGACAAACTTGGTAGGAAACTATTGGATCTCGTTGAAGGAACAGACCTTTTCTAACAAGACTGGGGCGCACAATAACCCAGAAGGCTGTTGTGTAAGAAGGTTGGGCTACACATACCCCCCGCCTTTAATCGACCAACCAACCCCAAGGCAAAAAATAAATTCAAACAATTACTCGCACAGCTGTCAATTTAATACAATTTTTTAAGGCCCAATATTGACGCTCATAAGAAACCAATAAAAACTTTAAAGTTTTGAAGAGTGTAATAAAATGTTTTATTTGCAAAAATAGTACATGTTTCCAGTATAAAGTAACAAAGCTTTTGGTACAAAGTATATTTGCTTAGATTTACAGAAGCAAATATACAGTTCAATGTAAGGTGATGGTTTTTAATAAATATGAAGATTTATTTTCGTAACTAAAGCATTGTAGTATTACCTATTTATGTGTTATTTTAGTCTGTGTTGTTGTTATTATTATTTATTATTGACAAGCTATTTTTTATTTTATTCCATTCTAAATATTATTGTTTAATTTTAAATTTACCGATTATAAAAGTATTTACTGGAACAACATGGGCAGATGTGCATATTCTCATAACCTTTCTCCTATTATACGTAGAATTCAAAGTAATATTACATGAAAGATCAGTGAAAGGTTACATCGTCAATATTTTTAAAATAAACAATGTTTCCTGATATTTTGTCCTCGAAATCCAAGGCAAAATGATAATAAAAATTCTTTATTATGAGCAGTGATGTCAGCGGTCATCTTTCTAAAAAAAATGTATTCGGTATTTTCATTTTGCAAGATTTTTTAAGCTTATTAAAATGCAAATATGGCATAAATTCTCGAAGACCAGTAACGATTTTGTTGTAAGTACATAATAATGCCAGAAAAAACACGCCCGTAATATAACGAACGCCCTTTATCTTTAAATAAAAAAAAAAACAAGAAAAACCTTTAAAAATGTATGCTTTTCGTTTTACCATCTAAATTAAAGCTAAAGTATATTTCAAACAGAACCTAAGTAATACATAGATGCTTTTTAAATCATGCCGTAGTTTTTAACTTTACTTAGGTAAGTACATTTTAAGATATGAACTAATTTTAAAGTAAAATATTTTTGGTATATAACATTTTAATTTTTTCTGCAAACGTCAAACAGATTACTAAAACGAATGAATATTTTATATTTAAAATTTGCTTACCAAAAAATTCGAGGATAATAAAATAAAAGCTGACCTAATTAGGATACAGAAGTAAAAAGGAACATTCTATCCGTCTTACAAAAATAATGAATCAACTAGTCGTAATCGATTTTAGGAAAATTTGATTTAGAAGCAGAACACCAAAATATAAAAGAAATATAATATTGTTAATAATTCAAAAAATAACCTAAAATTTTTATACAAGCTTTATTTCGAAACAATCGCTGTGACTTTATGTAAAATTGAATTATTTATTTAAAATTAATTTTTTTAATTGCATAGTTTTTTTTTGAAAATGTTTACAATTTATGGTCACTTTCCAGCTTGGTAATTTTATGTTTTTCCAATTATCCACCTATAACCTACTTTTTTGTATACAAAATATGTTTCACATTTACCTATAGTGTAGTATGAACCATAGCCGGTTTTCGAAGATATGCATTATAACAGCACAAAAGGCATTAACCCAATACATATAGAAATTTTTTTAAAAATAGTGAAATAATAATAAAAAATAAATAATTTTTTAATTAAAATATATATTGAAACATGATTTCAAAATTATTTATTAAACACCATCTTAATTTATATACAATGAAATTTATCTTATTTGCTTGCTAAAGCACCTTTGTTCTAGTTTTCCCATTTGGCTTTGATTTATAAAATAATAATTTTGGTAACCCACAATGTAATTTATGAAACGCATTAAAATGGCGTGATAACGTTTTGACCTATTTCATAAATTTAAAATTTTCCCCTAAATTACCTGTCAATGGATTTTGTGTTTTAATTTCCATGAAAAGCGGATCAGATAAAATTGTGTCGAGCTTCCTTATTTTCTTTTATCGGAGTAAAAATTGTAAACTACTGGTCAATTAGCGTTTTTAGTTCCAATATTTTACAATAATTATATCGTATTTGGCTTTATAAATTTCCTTTTTAGAAACATTTATTTGCTTAATAAATTTTTTTTTTGTAGCTTCGTACCAGATAACAAAAATCAATTTTTTTAATTAATCATCGAGGATGCGTTTGTTATAAAGAAAATGAAAGAAAAATCTTGTTTAAGATATTGTCAGTAAGTTTTATATACAGTGACTTTTTTTAACTCCAGACATGGTAATTATACTCGGAACTAAACGATAAAATTTTGCACCAGAGAGGTTATTTGAATCCTTAGAAGACTTACTTTTACCTACAGATTTTACCAATGAAGCTAGAAGAGATTACTCTTTCTGTCAGGTATTTGATTCTGACAGTTCCATGTATTGTTTAAATTAATTTGTAACTGCCTATACGAAGCATAACAAAATTGCTTTTTTTAGAATAGTTTCTAGCAATGACCATTGCTTCTAAGGAAAAAGTCAATAACATTACCTTATAATACCTTATTAAAAGGAATCGCCCACCATTCTCCCTTAGACGTTGGTCAACTCGTTGAAATGTTTTCTGATCTGGAAGAGTACGATTAGGAAATCTGTCGTGATATAACCTCCTGGCTTCCAAAGCATTGGAGGATGCAAGAACATACATCAGATGCAGATCTGCATAGTCATTGAACATGTATTCCATATTTCGAATTATTATTTCACAATTAGTTTCATCACGAAATTCGAAAAACACTAAATACAGGATGTAAATAAAATGACGTTTTTCCAAAAGCGGTTAGGATTAGCGACATGAATCAGTACTTAATTTTTAGTTAATTGTTAAAGGTATGTAAAAAACGTTGTTCAACGCTTTTATCATACAGGGCGTAAAAAAATTGGCACATTAGTGTCACAGCTAGTCCGTCCTTGCAGCTGTGAGTAGTTCGCAACACTTTCTGGGATAGTAATTTAAAGGGTCTTCCCTGGTATATATCATATAAAAAAATTTAAATATACCTGTTGGTTTAATAATTATGTGTCAAAAACTTAAATCCATGGGAGCCCATTTCTCCGAAGAGGAGGCCGATACGAAAGAAGTTTATATGAACTTTTAGTATTCTTTTCACGTGTTTTTTCATATCCGGGAGATTTCCCACAATTTCCCGGACACCCTGTGTAATTATCTAAAAATATGCCTCATGAATCCTTCCTTTTTTCCTTTACCTATCTTCTTTTGCTTATTTTTTTTGGTGTCAATAAACTGTGTTTTTAATTGATGATATACCTACCTCGGCAAGATTTCTTGTCTGCTGCTAGTTCATAACCTTTTCTACAGGAGCACTCAATGGCGGTACCTGTATCCAAACAGTCGTGATCGCAGGGGTTATTCTTTTCACATCTAAAAAAGTAAATTTAATGGAACTAAGCAAACCGAACAAATAGAAAGAAATTAAACTAAATTTTCTTTTTAAATAAAAACATTCTCTCTTTATAATCAGCATAAATAACACAAATAATAGAATTGGTTGAATTAAAACCAGATAACTGAGGAGTAAAATAATTAGGAATTCCAAAAGCAAACCTAAAAATCTGTATCCTTTTTTAGAAAAGAAATATCGAGATAAATTAAGAGGAAAAACGTTAAAAAATTGTAAAAGTTAAGAACCCAGCTAATTTAAACGTTATTATGCCACCGAATTTTCTCGCAGGGTGTTCAAAAGTTAGTGTTAAACATGTAACTTTTGTTCTTCCTTGTATAATAGCAACCTGAAGCTTATTTTACGATAACTGGAATACAGCAAGAAAACCCAAATAAAGTGCCTTTAATTTGCAAAAAGACTCATCCAAATCGCCCCAGGATCTAAAAAGTTGTTTCAAATTAAAATGTACTAATATTTTTCTTATCCGGTTTTTTTTTACCGGCAGTGTACTTTTTATATGGCAAAACTAATACGAAGAACAGAAAAAGTCCTACAATGTAATCGGAGCCTGGATAAAAGTAATATTCTAACTTGCAAGTTTTTCCAAATCTCCCTTAAATTGAACATCTTTCTTATTTCATCAACCTTTTCTATTATCTTAACTTACATTGAATTTTATCGTGTGTAAGTTATATCTATGGCTTTTTATATACTTAGTATAATGTCAGATAAGTTACAAAGCTGAAAGCACTAATTTAGCAATGTACGAGGGGAACTGGAAAGTGTTTAAACGGAACAAAATACTTTTATTTAATTTTGTCCGGTAAATCAACTTAACATGTACTCATTTGCGGCGGTAAGTGGAACATTACAGTATCAGGTACTGTAAAGTATTGCCTAGCAACCATCTTTTGTTTTTAGAAATAATGACATTTTACTTTCGATTTTTGACAAGTTGTCACTTAAAATTATAGGAAACAAAATGTTCAAGTACACATATTGAGCATTAATTATTCAATTCATATACATTAAACTAAATTAAACTTGGAATATAATAATACCTATATAAGTTTTTAAAACTTATAATAACAGTAACTGTCAGAATTCAAAACAAAATAAAGGCAATCATGGCCGACTATAAAAATGCGTTCCACGCCCCGACTAGTATTTATTGGAAAATCGCTATTTTGGCAGCATGCCTTACTATAAATAATATACTTTTTTCTACCAACTTTAGTAAATGAAAAATTTTACGCAACTACAGAATAGGCTCTCTTTTACAATTTTTTAAATATTTTGCTTAACTAAAGTTAGTAATTTTTATTTTGTTTTGAATATATATCTATCGATACGAAATAACTTTGTGTAGATGCTTTAACTTGTAAAAGTATTTTTTCTACCAACTTTAGTAAATGAAAATTATTACGCAACTACAGAATAGACTCTCTTTTACAATTTTTTAAATATTTTGGTTAACTAAAGTTAGTAATTTTTATTTTATTTAAACTATATTCAGTGATACCAATTAATATTGCCAATAATATTTTAAAATTTGTAATAAACATTTTTATTAAATCTTTTTAAAAAGGATTATAATGACAAAATGAAATAAAATATCATACGATACACGTCCGTTAGGTGTTATTACAGCACTCGTTTATATTCCATACTCGGCTCCTACGTCGCCTCGTCCGTAAACCAACTCGTACTGTAATAAGTCACCTACCGGCCTTGTAACGTAAAATACTATTCTGATTATATCTTTTAACCATGATATATCCCGTAACTTTTGCGAAGCAACTCCTTTTTAAAAATTTTTTAATTTAATTTTCGTCTGCGGATCATTTTTGCTCCCTTTGGGTTTTTAATGATTTTATTTATATTTGACTGAGAAAAATAACTTCCCATGCTAGTTTCCTTACTAAAAATAATTATTGTTTGAATAGTTTGCAAGGTTTTGTACTCATTTATAGGTACTATGGTTTAGGGAAACGGTATTTTATGTAAAGAAGTAACTACAAATTAAATTGTTTCAAAATATGCGACAAAACGAAAAGTTTTAATAAAATTGGTTAAAAAATTTAAAAAACAATTATTTCCTAAACATGTCCAAAAGCAATTTGACCCACAATTAATTATGTAACTTACCTGCTTCCCTTGGCCCTTTTGACAGGTTTACATGATACTCCGTCCTTCATAAGTTCGTATCCAGGAAAACAACCGCATTTGAAGGTCTTGCCAGTGGGTTCACATAATTGAGCGCAAAACTCGCCAGTTTCGCAGACATTTTCTTCAGACAGCCCTATAAAGAAAATATATGTGGTAACAAAAAAATACAAAATTATGCAGCGTTATGACATAGAAACGGATTATCCAAAACTATGCGTGTTAACTTTAATTGTGTCAATTAAACCTAGGAATTGTATTTTTACATTATACATTCAATTTTAAACATTTTTTAGAAATCATGCCCTATACCTATCTTCAACCGTTAACGAATGCATGCACCATTGATATGTTTCTCGACTTAACATCGTGCTGAACTCAAGTCACAATAGTTAAGACATTGACAGTGACAGTTTGCTATTTAAGTTTGAGACCTCAAAAAATGTCAGTGAATATTAATCAAATTTGAACTTTGCTCTGCTGATGACGCTGATTGGCATAGAGGGCGACCCAATTTGTCCTAGGTGTCGGGAAGAGAAGGAGACACTGCTGCACTTCCTGGGGTCGTGTGAGGCTCTGGAGAGACTTAGACATCAGGTCTTTGGTTTAGTGGTTCTCCGAATAGAGGAAATAATTGCCCTCGCCTGGAAGGATGTTCTGACTTTGATAACCAGATAGGGAAGGTTAGGCGAGGGCACAGGTGGTTAGAGTAGTTGGGGAAGATTCAGAAGTAAGTAAAAAGGATAGCTATTTGCTAGGTTGCTAAGCTTCCCCACAACTACTACCGTGCGAGCAAAAATTATTTGCATCAAAGAGGGCCTTGCATTTAAGGACGTAATGCTTAGCCGTAGAGCTTAATATCTGTTGGGTGTCAGTAACTACCTGAATTAACATCAATCAGTTATTCCGTCATCTTTACAAGAAATTTGATTTATCGCTAATTTTTCTAATTTCTTGAACAATTCACACAATGGGCTTTACGGAACAGCACAAAACATTCATGGTTGAAGCGTAGTTTCGATACGGGGTTAAAGTAAATGGTGAGTGGCAATACAATCCAGGTTTGTGCATGGACGATTTTCAGGAACATTTTCCTAACGTTGCTTTTATTGCTGGGGATTTTTATCATTGCCTGAAAAGAACCGTGGCTGTGTTTAGGAAAACAGGTTCTATACAACACAAAAAAGGAGCAGGAAGACCATCTGTAAGATTAGAAGAACTTGTTGCAAACGTTCTTGAAATAATGCAAAATACGCCAACAAATTGTATAAGACGCCTGTCCTAAGAAGTGGGAAGATCTTATGGAACATGCAGGACTATTCTTAAGAAGCAGCTAAATTTATTTCCTTATAAAGTGCAAGTATTCCAAGAAATACAAGCCGCAGATTTTGAAAGACGCAGGAATTACTCTCAATGGTTTACCTTTATGGTTTAAAGAACACTATTTTTAAAACACCAGTTGCAAGTTTAAAACAATTACAAGAAAGGATTATCCAAGAATGTGGTAACATTTCTCCAGAGATGCTGGTCAACACTTTCGAAAATATGAAGAGACGTGTGAATTTATGCTTGGAGCATGCCGGTGGCCAATTTCAGCAATTTATGTAATTATTTTTCTTTTTCTTTCTGTATATTCTTACTTTGTTAATTTTGTAAACAACAAAAATAAATTTGTAATTGTCTACTTATTTTATTACTCATTAGTTTGGCATATCATGTCATAATATAAATTTGACAAAATTTTAACCTAGATTTTGTTAGATATATCATCCCCATATCATTGTGATCTAAACCAAGCTACACGTTTTAAAATCCAAGCGCTCTTTGATGCAAATAAATGTTGCTCACACGGTACTAACTAACTACTAACTTGCTCTACTGATATTACATCTAAAATGTGCCTCGCTGATAATGAACGCATAGAAATTTTGATTATGTTGGGTTGTGGATTTAAAAGTAGAAATCATAAGAAAGTTCGTGATGTGTTAAAAAAAAATACCCAAAACCTCCCGATTATTAGCCAATCGATATTGTCTAGTGGTCGTCCTGGTATACACCTGCGAAGAAAAAAATAAACAAATTATTTTCACTACAGAAAGATTCTTATAAGTCAAGCATACAAACTTGAACGTGACTACGATACTCACCAAACCACCGTAACTAAATTAAAAAAAAATGAGAAGTTTCATCCCTACAAACCAGCAATTATACAGAAGTTATTGGACAATGATCCTAAATTTAAAAAAATGAGAAGTTTCACCCCTACAAACCAGCAATTATACAGGAGTTATTGGACAATGATCCTAAATTTAAAAAAATGAGAAGTTTCATCCCTACAAACCAGCAATTATACAGGAGTTATTGGACAATGATCCTAAATTTAAAAAAATGAGAAGTTTCATCCCTACAAACCAGCAATTATACAGGAGTTATTGGACAATGATCCTAAATTTAAAAAAATGAGAAGTTTCATCCCTACAAACCAGCAGTTATAGAGGAGTTATTGGACAATGATCCTAAATTTAAAAAAAATTAGAAGTTTCATCCCTACAAACCAGCAATTATACAGGAGTTATTGGACAATGATCCTAAATTAAAAAAATGAGAAGTTTCATCCCAACAAACCAGCAATTATAGAGGAGTTATTGGACAATGATCCTAAATTTAAAAAAATGAGAAGTTTCATCCCTACAAACGAGCAATTATACAGGAGTTATTGGACAATGATCCTAAATTTAAAAAAAATGAGAAGTTTCATCCCTACAAACCAGCAATTATACAGGAGTTATTGGACAATAATCCTAAATTTAAAAAAATGAGAAGTTTTATCCCTACAAACCAGCAATTATACAGGAGTTATTGGACAATGATCCTAAATTAAAAAAATGAGAAGTTTCATCCCTACAAACCAGCAATTATACAGGAGTTATTGGACAATGATCCTAAATTTAAAAAAATGAGAAGTTTTATCCCTACAAACCAGCAATTATACAGGAGTTATTGGACAATGATCCTAAATTTAAAAAAATGAGAAGTTTCATCCCTACAAACCAGCAATTATACAGAAGTTATTGGACAATGATCCTAAATTAAAAAAAAATGAGAAGTTTTATCCCTACAAACCAGCAATTATACAGGAGTTATTGGACAATGATCCTAAATTTAAAAAAATGAGAAGTTTCATCCCTACAAACCAGCAATTATACAGGAGTTATTGGACAATAATCCTAAATTTAAAAAAACGAGAAGTTTTATCCCTACAAACCAGCAATTATACAGGAGTTATTGGACAATGATCCTAAATTTAAAAAAATGAGAAGTTTCATCCCTACAAACCAGCAATTATACAGGAGTTATTGGACAATGATCCTAAATTAAAAAAAATGAGAAGTTTTATCCCTACAAACCAGCAATTATACAGGAGTTATTGGACAATGATCCTAAATTTAAAAAAATGAGAAGTTTCATCCCTACAAACCAGCAATTATACAGGAGTTATTGGACAATGATCCTAAATTTTAAAAAATGAGAAGTTTCATCCCTACAAACTAGCAATTATACAGGAGTTATTGGACAATGATCCTGATAGGCGAGGGCAATTTTGTGAAATAATGATTGAGCGTTTTCTTTAATTGGTTAGGTTAATAGACAAAACTATTAGATACTGGGCATAGGAAAATTTTCGCTGGTTTATAGAAATTCAAACCCAGTACAATGAAAAGGTTAATGCCTGGGCGGGTTTAAAATAGGGTAATCGGACCATTTTGTGAATGTTAGGACTAAATATGATGAATTCGGTGAATTAGTGAAAGGATCCATTGACTTTTCACAATTAAAATGCCATTGTAAATAAAATTAACCTAAAATATATTTTCGCCGCGTAGATCTTAAATTTTATAAATGTAAGTGACTGAAATGTCGTTGTCGTTACTGTACCCAAGTAGCATTTTTAGTGGAAGAAACGTAGCGGCCACGAAACTAGTAACTTTAATGTGTATTGCCAAAGTCACTACCACGTGGTAAAAATGGTTCTATTACGTGGATGTCACCAAAATGGGGAACACTTTTTTCGTGGCAGCCACGTCCCAACGACGTTTTCGGATTTTATACAATGACGTTTAAGCCACGTTGCGATTACGTGACGAAAACGGGGGGGTATGGTGGCCGACACTAAAAAGAAACTTTACTGCGCTTGTCTATTGGTTAATTATTTTTCTGTATGTCGGTCTCTTTCTTACATATTCTTTATCTAATTATCCATACTTTTCCTACAACTACTTACTGAATAATTATTATAATATTATTAAAAACATTTCAAACATGAACCTGTAGAAAGTAAGTTCCCAGAGCATAAAATTACAACGATTCAAAGTTTACTGTCAAATATGGGTGTTATAATTTGAAATATAAGCTTGCGCCGTTGGAAAATTATATATTTAAAAAAACGTTATAAATCAATAAAATTCAAAAACCCGAATATTATGTATAAATAGGTTCGTCTATAGTTTTATATCAATCTTGGTTACCTCAAACTAATAAATATGTATTGACCCACGAAATTTAATGCAGCAGAGATGAGAAATAATATTTTTTTTTATGGCATGTTTATTTTTCTCATAATGGCGGCCTAAATTTATTTGTAAACATGTCTGCTTTTAAAGGCGACAATTTTAAATTCACATAACCCTAAAATGTGTATTTAAAGTGGCAGAAACTAAAAATATTTCACTCTATAGTTACATTCATCAAACAAGTGGCCAATGGAACTAATCTGTCAACTGTCCGGTCACTACAAAGTAGCAGCAACACTGTGGCCACCTTGATTCGCCACGTTAAAGTTCCTAAAACGCCGTTGCCACGTTGCAAGCACCTTGTTCCGCCAGTTCAAAGTTATAACCGGAAAGAGTTCTTGTCGGGATACAGTGTTGCCAGTTTATTACAATGAAGTCGATAAATCTCAAATTGCACTAATAAACCTTTAACTTTTTATGTACCTATTAATGTTTACTAAAAATATAGGGCAAATTATTTTAATATATATCATATACTTTTACAATAACTAAATTGTTACAATTTATTACAAATTTTTCAGTTCCTTTATTAGATTTTTTAAACTTGCTCTGACATCACTGTCGGGATCTAACAACATAACCTCCAAATTGAAATAAATAACAAATACTTATTTCATGTCAATTTGTGGCGCCTTTTTATTTTTATTTCTATTATTTAATAAATAAATAAATAATCTGAGATGCAATAATATGTTGTTCGTCATTACAGACGTCAGAAAAATCTTCATCAGGAACAGGAACAAACAAACCGTCAATAATATAGTATCATGAACACAATTTATTTTAGTTTCAATTTCGTCACAATGCGTATGATCAACATCTTCAAAATCGTGAAAGGCAATGGATTTACTATTCGCTTGTACTGAGGTTGAAAGCAGAGCTCGAAATTTTGTATGGTTTTTCTGTACTGACGGTAATTGCTGCTTATTTACAGGATAATAGTATTTAAGTGTGGCACTTTCCGCGCTTTCGTTTTGTTGTTTTATTTTCCTATAAAATGTTGTCGAATGTCGGATAGTGTTCCGACGCTTTTTATTGTTACCCGTTCTACACAAACACTAAATAAAGTTAGTAATAATAAGTACCTACGCTAATACGACAGGAGTCCAACCCCAACTATGGAGACGGAGGATTTTGATTTTCTTTTTAAGATGAAACAGGGTCCATGTACGAATCAGATCACTATTGGGTAACGGTTACTTCATAGTGGATTTGACGGTAATAAAGACTTTACAGTGAGTTTGATTTCATGCAAAATGTGGAAATCACTTATGGGCGTAGCAATACCGTGGTGATAGTATCCACAATTATATAATCAAGTGCCGTCACATTAAAGGTTTGTAAAAGGTTTTCGAAACGTCGCTAAAACTTTTAAACCTACTATATGGTTATTACCACTTGCAAGTAATATTTGGTGGTTGCCGTTACTTTTAATTTCCACTTTATAGTTTGGATAATTTTTAAGGTCATTCCGCTTAGTGTTCATAACGTTTCAGCCACCATATCAGACCACCAAAAAGTTATGAAACTATGAAATGGCTTACAGAGGTGAGAATTACGTAATTGCAACTACGCCAATATAAAATAAACATATTATCACTGTAAAATCTTAGATTTAGTGATCATTACGTAATAACCACTTGGTCAAAGTTGCCGTATAAGTTTTTGTCACTATTAATGCTACTTGGGTAATGTCGTCAAAAATGTATAGATTGATCTTTAAGAAATACCAAACACCTTTCTGCAAGTTACAATTAAACAGGAGCAATAATGGTTTGTTATATTTTTCATTTATTCCTGCGAAAAATAGCAGCATAACTGAACCACTAAAAATGATATTTTTGGGTATCCAAAGAGCTTTGCGTGTCACCTTATGGCACGCAGAAAAAGTTTGTTTCTGGGCAAGGCGACATGTTTTCAGTCGAATTAATGGTTCTTTTAAATAGACACGATAACATCATAAATTTTCTCCACGACGGTCCCAATCTTACAAGAGCAGTAATTAAATTAAATAAATGATATAGGTAGGAATTTCATACCGTGCGAGCAAAAATTATTTGCATCTAAGGACGTAATGCTTAGCCGTAGAGCTTAATACCTGTTGGGCGTCAGTAACTCCCTGAAATAACAATCAATTAGTTATTCCGTCACCTTTGACAGTCGTTACAAGTAATTTAATTCATCGCTAATTTTGTCAATTTCTTGAACAATTCACACAATGGGCTTTACGGAACAGCACTAAACATTCATGGTTAAAGCGTATTTTCAAATCGGGGTTAGAGTAAATGGGCAATACAATCCGGGTTTGTGCATTGACGATTTTCACGAACATTTTCCTAACGTTGCTTTTATTGCTGGGGATTTTCATCATTGCCTGAAAAGAACCGTGGCATTAGGGAAACAGGTTCTATACAACACAAAAAAGGAGCAGGAAACCCATCTGTTAGAACAGAAGAACTTGTTGCAAACGTTTGTGAAATAATGCAAAATACGCCAACAAATTGTATAAGACGCCTGTCCCAAGAAGTGGAAAGATCTTATGGACCATGCAGGACTATTCTTAAGAAGCAGCTAAATTTATTTCCTTATAAAGTGCAAGTATTTCAAGAAATACAAGCCGCAGATTTTAAAAGACGCAGGAATTACTCTCAATGGTTTACCAAAGTTTATTAGACCTGACATTTTTTTGGATGAAGCCTGGTTCTCCGGTTATGTGAATTCTCAGAATATGTGGAGTAGTGAAAATCCCCATTTTTTTGTAGAGCCCACATTGCACTCTCAAAACATTGGTGTCTGGTTAGCTGTTTCCCGAAGAAGAATTGTTGGTTCTATTTTTTTCCATGACACAGTTACAGCACAGTGGTATAGAGACAATATTTTGAATCTATTTTTGTGGAGCAATTACTCGACGACGAACTACGTTTTGGATATTTTCAACAGGACGGTGCAACCGCCCATTAGCCGCCGAAACTATTAATTACTTACGCAGTTTTTCGACGACAGATTGATCAATTTTCGATCAGACATTGAATTCCCACCTAGATCACCTTGTTTAACGGTTATGGATTACTTCGTTTTTTCTCATTTAAAGAACACTATTTGCAAATTTA
This sequence comes from Polydrusus pterygomalis, assembly GCA_963969555.1. Classification (NCBI taxonomy): domain Eukaryota; kingdom Metazoa; phylum Arthropoda; class Insecta; order Coleoptera; family Curculionidae; genus Polydrusus; species Polydrusus pterygomalis. The sequence continues at coordinate 33,396,925 of OZ018384.1, read as the reverse complement.
GAACAATTTTATTTCAAGAAGGGATTATCCAAGAATGTGGTAATATTTCTCCAGAGATGCTGGTCAACACTTTTGAAAATATGAAGAGACGTGTGAATTTATGCTTGGAGCATGGCGGTGGCCAATTTCTGCAATTTATGTAATTATTTTTCTTTTTCTCTCTGTATATTCTTACTTTGTTAATTTTGTAAACAACAAAAATAAATTTGTAGGTACGGAGTTTTTTAAAATAGTTTCCACCACAGTAAATACCGGGAAGTGCACCTCCAGACTGACTATGGAAAATCCCATGTAAATTTTGTTCCCCTCAAATATTGGCTCCCTCCACATTAAACAATAAACCAAATTAGAAAGGAATAATTGTGGCATATCGGACAAGTGTGTAACTGTTTTTTATATTGGAATTCACAGGGATTCAAGCACAATGGATACCCTGGGGCGGGTAGACCACGACGGTCATTTCGTCCTTGTTAGGACCCTAAGGGCAGCCATAACCCAAGCAATCCCGACAACAGCGGTTGGATGTATTAAAAGCCTTTTACAAAAGCAAAGCGGCCATCAATACAACGTAGCGCCATCCCAGCGGAATTAATTCTAATATAAAAGACAGTCACACGTACGTAAACGGATTGCGCGCATTCTAGTTGATCTGTTTCTAATCTGCAAAACGGCAGATGTTCCGGTGAAAATGCAAATAGCGTTCCCTATACTGGATTGTGATGCACTTTGTGGTTTATTTAGTTGTCTACCTTTCGATTATTACCAGTGTGACTGTCTTTAATATTGGAGTTAATTCCAAAATTGTAAATATTGGCTTATGTTGTTGGCCTATACTATACTGTAAGACATGTTGGAACTAATTAAAAAGAAAACTTCTAGTAACATCAGTGGCGGCTTGTGACTAGCGAGTCAGGGGGGGGGCGCTGGCTTTAAATAAAAAACAATTTAAATGTCTATTATTTTCAAAAGTACGTGTCTGTTTTTTCTAACTTTCTCGTTGTGAATTTTAATTTCATCAGCATAAGCACTAGTTAAACAAGTTAAAATATTAGTCCTAACATCTCAAAACTTACCACATTATGACGATGTTTTGCACTATTTTCATGTTTTTTTATTTTCTCTGAAAGATGTTTTAAGTCCTGCACCCCATTTATAGTCCAATTATCATCCCCGTCAAAAAGAAGACACACCAAACAAAAAAAAAATTTGTCCTCACAACCGCATACCTATTCAGGATTTTTTATTATATATTTCTTTGTCAAACTTACGCGTAAACTGTGCCTTTCTTTTACATTTTCATTGCACTTGTAGGTACTATGTTCAATCTCTAGTGGCCGCACTGCATTTTTTAAATCAAGTTTTTCATTTAAGCTCAGAGAACTAGACACAAGCTTCTGTAAATCACTGATCTTCATATTACACGACATTTTCCAACTTTATAACGTAACTAATAAATCAAATCAAAACAAATGAACAAAACATTAACGCCTAGCGGCATCGACAGGTCGCCTCGTCAGAGCAAATAATATATCGATTATTCTACCGTGGCATCGCGAACAGCTGTTGTTGGGCGCGGAAAATTGGAGCTCGTCCGAGGCCGCTCGTTGTGCGATGTGTAGGTGACGTCACGCCTTTGTCGTCATGGCAACTCATCGAGAAGCCGCGTTGAGTCGGTCGGTCGGTCGGTCGCCCCCGCCCGCCCGTGCTTATTAGTACATTGAGAGCGCGGAACTCGCTTGTCTATGAGTATAACCTGCCCGCTGGAATAGGGCTATGTTTGATTTGAATTATTTTAATGGATTGCTTACATACATTGCTTTATTGGTTTTTTAAGTAAAGTATTTTTGGATTCTGTTTGAAATAATTGCAGGGAGGGCGGCGCCCCAGAGCCCTTCATTAACGAGCCGCCACTGAGTAACATTTGACTTTATCATAATTATTACTGCTGGTTCAAGAGTTTTTTTTTTTAATAACTTTTAATTGGCTTATTAGAAAACAATAAAATTTGGTGTGCGAATCCATCGTACAGTGTCACCAGTAAAGTCCGCATTATATGGGATTTATTTTTATTAATAGCTTTATTCGAAATATGACTTTGGCATCAAGTTCTGCTTCGATCGAGATAAAAATTAAGCAAACAAATGTAGTCACGTGATTCGCAGTATCTGTCAAATTTTAATTTTGTCCAAAAAATAATTCAAAAGTGGGGTTATTTTCGAAAATATCGAAAAAATTATTAGAAAAAGTTTTTTTAAATGCAGTTTTTAGCCCACGTGCAAAATTTCAGCTGCATAGGATAATTTTGATTTTTTGCCTATGTTTTGTAAATTGCACCACTTTTGTAAAATAAGACTCAACGCTACATAAAACTTCTTAGTTTTGACAATGCTTTATTTCAGATACATTTTCTTTAAAGTAGCGCCATATTAAATGTGTGTTTTTCTACAAAATCAAAATTGGGCTATTAAAATTTGGTCGCATGTGATGCAAAGTTTTTTTGTTTTGGACCCTGTATAAGGTAACTTCATAAAATAAGTATTTTCGAAAATGTAGTTTGTGTCTGAAAGCAATACACCTTAATATTAAGACAAAGAAGAACACAGTGTCATCAGTAAAAGTGTTCATTGAAAGTCAAGTGGAAAATAAAATTTAGTTTAACTTAATGTAAAGTTTATCTATTTTCAACGATTTAATTTAAAACCCCCTTTACTTTATTTTTTATTTTCTTACTTTCAGGCACAAACTACGTTTTCAAAAATACTTATTTTATGAAGTTACCTTATACAGGGTCCAAAACAAAAAAACTTTGCATTACATGCGACCAAATTTTAATAGCCCAATTTTGATTTTAAAGAAAAACACACATTTAATATGGCGCTTCTTTAAAGAAAATGTATCTGAAATAAAGCATTGTCAAAACTAAGAAGTTTTATGTAGGTTGCGTTGAGACTAATTTTGCAAAAGTGGTGCAATTTACAAAATATAGGTAAAAAATCAAAATTATCTTATGCAGCTGAAATTTTGCATGTGGGCTGAAAACTGCATTTAAAAAACTTTTTCTAATAACTTTTTTCGATATTTTCAGAAATAACCCCAATTTTGAATTATTTTTTGGAAAAATTTAAAATTTGACAGATAATGCGAATCACGTGACAACTGTTTTTTTGCTTAATTTTCATCTCGATCGAAGGAGAACTCGATGCCAAAGTCAAATTTTGAATAAAGCTATTAATAAAAAAAAAAACCATATGATGCGGAATTTACTGGTGACACTGTATAAGGATTTTCAAAAATGTTTAATAAAATTTTAATATAAAATTAATAGGGAATCCAATATTTGAGGGGTAGCATAGTAAACTATGCTACTAAGGCAAATCTTAATAAAACTACCACATCTATCAAAAAACTTTAAAGAGTAAAATTCTTTAAGAAAAGTTTTTAAACATAATGTTTTTCTTGTTTAAGAAAACACAAAGTTTTCTTAACGTACTAAACAAAATAAAATTAATTCTAAAAACTCCATCTCTTTTGGGAAAAGGGCACAAGCATAAACTTTTTCGTTTTACGTCCTATATTGATCAAAACTCAATAAACATGAATTGTTAATTAAGTTGGGGAGCGTTTTTCAATTTTTCGTATCACAATTAAAGCGAAATGCTAACTTTATCTAAATATTGACGAAAAATCGAACTTTTTAAACAGTAATATCGATAAAAATAAATACTACAAATGCTAATTATTACTTTTAATAGTTATTTATGTACCAAGGCAGTAAAGTGATTCTTTATCGGACGAGTCTGAAATTATGAGATGAGCGAGCGAGGCGAATAACAGGCGAGTCGATAAAGACACTTTACTGACGTGGTGCATACAAAATTTTATCGCAAACCGTTCAGAATTTATAATATAAAAAATTGAGGTATAACTCATCGCAATAAATCGCGAGAAAACTATTATCGAGCTGTCATAGGGAAAGGCGTGACAGTGACAGACGATTTTTGATTAATAAATGTGAAAGTCACTAATATGCGGAGGATAAAAGTATTTATCTGCCGCATTTGCGGCAGGTAAAGTATTTTATTTTACAATAAAATAAAGTGTTCGTTTACTTCCGGAAATCACTCTGATGATGTATGGCTTTACTGACGGTTGACGATAAATAGAGTTTATAGGAATATAGCCTAGATCTTTAGGTGGGTGTTATAGAAATTCTATTTTACTATTATTTATTTTACTGAATTTTTTTTTACTTTAAATATTACTTTCCTCGCAACTTAGGTATTAACACCGCTCAAAATCGGGTATCGTTTGGGTTTGCTATTTATATATGGTGAATAATAATTGTGTATAAGAATTTCAAAAAAAAATTGTTAAATTTCAGCATTATTGCTAGTTTAATCATTTTTGTGCACTTATAGCTTAATACTTTAGATATTTTCAACGAACTCATGTATATGTCGTAGGCGCGGGAAACATTATAGCAATTTTACTTGGTGTCAACTCTAGAATTCAAAAATGCTATAAAATAATTTTTTTCTACATATTTCCAATAACAACTTATACCTTGCTCGAATAACGGCACTAATTGACTGACCACTCTGTGTATATGTCGTAGGCTAATTACAAATTCAGTCGTTTTATAAAACGCCTAGTCGTTTTATAAATGACTAGGTATATTGTAAAACGAAGAATATATACTGAATTTTTACAATTCGACTGAACTTTTTAGGCGTTTCATAAAACGCCGAATTGCTCTCAGGCTTATTGTAAACGGTTCTTCAATCTCGTTTGTTTTAGGATATGACTAATTATAACTAGTCGTTTTATAAAAGACTGAAAAGTACTTAGGCATTTTATAAAACACCTATTTATATTGTTGCTTTATCGTATTATATTTCAAACAAATAAATAGTAAGTTGGACACTTTATTTTTGTTATAACATCATAAAAGAACTTAATGGGTAACTTTTACAACACATGTTCCGACATTCCCTAGGTAAATTTAGGTATATATTCACATAATGTAATTCAACCAAATTTAAAAGTAACATTATTTTACTTATTTGAACACGGTCCGCTTGAATGACATTTGCTATTGCATTTCAAGTGAGCCTTAAAACAAACACACTTATTTGTGAGACACTGCGTTTTGCTTGCTTTGCAGGAAAATTTTTTGAATCCCTGTCCTCCAAATTTAGAAAACTTTGTAAAAGCTTCTCTCAGAGAAATCATTTTTCCTTCCAAAACCTAAATTGGTTGGGAATATTCAATGCCAACGATTTCATCTCTTGAAAACCATCGAATCAAAATTCCGTGCTTAGTAGTAATTTGGTATAGGTACTCCATTTTTTATTTCTACGATAGTTCCCAATATATTTTTAGGGTCTAGTGGTCCCCTATCGAATGTAGGTACTTCAACCGCAATATTTTGTCCCAGAAATAGAGGTTTCAACTTTTGGTTGGTATTTTGAAGCATTTTTTTCTGCAGCACGTTTTTGACCAGCAACACATCCCATTCTTTGTGTATGTATGATATCCTCTCTTTGGCATAAATCCCATATCCATGTTGTTTCATTCAGCACTAAATCTGAAGAACTTATCTTTAAACATTTAACACAGCAAACCATTGCATTTCCATTATTTCCAAGTGTTTTTGTTTTAAGGCTCACTTGAAATGCAATAGTAAATGTCATTCAAGACCGTGTTCAAATAAGTAAAATAATATTACTTTTAAATTATGTTGAATTACATTATGTAAATATATACCTAAATTTACCTAGGGAACAAGGGCGTCCGAAGGAACTTTTCCAAGGGGGGGGGGGGCAAATCATAATTGGAATTATTTTTGTTTCTAGCAGTTCAACAAACCTTCAATAAAAGAATAGAGCAAAACACCTAATACTTATATTAAATAACAAAAAATAGCTAAACAAAATATTTAAAAATGTTCAAATATAACAAAAAACTTATAAGTTATTCAGATTTATTGGAGAAAATAAATGTTAATTTTCTTGAATCTTTCATACATAAACCGTCCAATCGGTGCTCAGTCATAGTCGAGCGAATCCAGGTTGTTACTCTTCTGAGAGTACTGAATGATCTTTCGACTGTACATGAGGAGTGATTATGCAAAAGTCGATAAATCCATAATATCCTGTTTTGAGTAAATGACAAAAAACGCATATATGAAGATTTTTGTCACCGATCTAAAAAAAAAACTATAAATGTATTTGTCTTGATGAGTGCTTAAAAGCAGCATTAATTTTACTGCAATACATTATCCAATAAATTTATAATTGGATTTATCGACTTTTGGTAAATTAAAATTAGATTTATCGACTTTTGGTAAATTAAAATTGGGATTTATCGACTTCTGTTCGATTTTAAGAGTGGCGTTGTGTATATAGTGGCCATTGGATATACCGACTTTTCAACGGCCGACGAGCTTTAGCTTGTAAATTTAAATTGAATTTAACGATTTTTGTTTAATTTCGGTATGCCAAAACGTAGATAAAGCTATGAAGTATAAAAATCAATATCTATCTGGAAAAAAGTAAAAAGTGGATTTATCGACTTTTGCATAATCACTCCTCACATGTAGTTGGAGGTAAACAAATTGCTATCGCAATTGCCTGACCAATAGTATATCTATTTGTATATTGCTATTATGACTAGCTGTGTAAATTAAAATAAAGCTTTATTTATTCTATTCTAATATTTTTCCTTCGCTATTTAGTGAAGATTTTTGAATTCCACATTTCATTTTATGCAACAAGAGTTCGTTTTACCAATTTTGTCAATTGAATTGTATCTCAATAAATATGTATATCCCAGTTAAATAAAATATCTCAAATCTACTTAGGCCAGAGGGGGGGGGCAAGCCCCCCTTGCCCCCCCCCCCCTTCAGACGCCCTTGCTAGGGAATGTCGGAACATGTGTTGTAAGAGTTACCCATTAAGTTCTTTTATTATGTTATAACAAAAATAAAGTGTCCAACTTACTATTTATTTGTTTGAAATATTATACGATGAAGCAACAATATAAATCGGTGTTTTATAAAATGCCTAAGTACTTTCCAGTCTTTTACAAAACGACTAGTTATAATCAGTCAGATTAAAGAACCGTTTATAATACACACAAAAAAATCTAGTCTCCAGTTGAACCTAAAAGTTTCAAACTGAAACTATCATATACATGAATAGGAGCAATGCTAAAGTAAAATTAAATAGAAAATACCTTAGCATCAAAATATAGTTTTAAATTAATACTACATTATTTTAACTTGACTCTACTTTAGTTTTAGGGTAATAAAAATAAATGATCAACCTATCAATAATTTTAGTTGCAGATATAGTATACGTTAATATTGGTTTGATGCAAAGTAATGCAAATAGCATCAAAGAAATAATAAGGGTTTAGATTTTACTCAAGTTGTGTATAGAGACTGTCTTTGTGCTCGCTGTGAGAATACAAATTTATTTTTATTTTCAAACCCATCATAGTATATTTCACTTTGACCACAATACTTATTTTTAAAACAAGTATAAGATTATCTTGTTGTGATGATAATGTAATCTCTTTATGAACATAATTTTGATTAACTTGATGATATAATTTAAAACTAGTAGTAGTTTAAAAATGAGTATTTTTTAGGTACAAAATAAAGCAAGTTAGTTTCAAAATAAGCCTATTTGTTTGAGCATTACTATAAGCTTGGTTTGAGAGTAGTTTTTTTTGTGTGTAAGCCTGAGAGCAATTCGGCGTTTCAAGAAACGCCTAAAAAGTTCAGTTGAATTGTAAAAATTCAGTATATATTCTTCATTTTACAATATGCCTAGTCATTTATGAAACGACTAGGCGTTTTATAAAACGACTGAATTTGTAATTAGCCTACGACATATACACAGAGTGGTCAGTCAATTAGTGCCGTTATTGGAGCAAGGTATAAGTTGTTATTGGAAATATGTAGAAAAAAATTATTTTATAGCATTTTTGAATTCTAGAGTTGAAACCAAGTTAAATTGCTATAATGTTTCCCGCACACTCAAAACCTATCGCTAACGAGATACTCACACATACAAGATTTTTCACTTATGTCCGGGACTTGTGGGGTTTCTCAAATAAATACATATTTTAAACTAGCGAAAGCATTATATCGATTGGACATAAGTGATTTCTCCTTAAAATATGAGTCTACTATAGAAGAACGTGTTAAGCTAAAAAAGTCGAAATGTCAAATGTATGGACATGGGGGGTTTCTCAAATAAGCGATTCAAATATCATCCGCATAAATATTAAAAACATCAGGTATTGGGAGACGCTGATAAAATACGAAGAGCAAACTTTTGTTTCGAAGTTATGGAAAAGGTAAATAAGGATAGGGAACTCTCACGCCATGTTTGTTTTACCGATGAATGCATCTTCACACTAAACGATTAACCTAATTAGAAGAGTTATTCTTTTCCAATAAACCAAATGTTTTAAAATTGTGTATATTGGAGTACAGAAAATAAACACTTATTTGTACAAACAATGATTCAATACTCTTAAAAGGTTAATATTTCGGAGGGCATAATTGGACATCGGATTATTGAACCCCTTTTTTGGAACAAAATTTGGGAAAATACATTGGTTTTGAAACTCTTACAAGCTTAAATTGGAGATGCATTTATTAATTTATTATTTATTATTACATTTGGGATGCAGAACTAGAAGTTCCAAAGAAGCATCCACTATACACAATAAACAGTTTATGCGGAAACATTTTGCTGATTAACATAGCAATAGACACTTAACCTAACTAACTCTACCTATGGCTATCCCAATACTTGTTCGACAAAATGTCCTTTTAAAAGTCTTTTAAAAATAGGGAAGGTTGCACTAAAAATGTCAAATTCATGGCAGTATGAATTATAAATTTTTTGCAGTCTATCCAATGGTATATTTAAACCCAAGTTAGTTCGTCTGTAAGGTAAATTAAATAAGGTTGTATGTCTTAATTCTCTGGTGGGAATATTAAAGCTTAGTGCTGATAATAGTTCTGGGACGCTGAAATTTGAGTTAATTATTTTATATAGAAAAGATATGTCAGAAATTTTTCTGCGGTCAGACAGAGGAATAAATTTATATTTTTCTTTTGCAAGATCTAATGCGCATTAAATGCAATGGTTTTGAGAAACCTGTTTTGTACTGCTTCCAGCCTATTAACATGTGTGACGCATTGAGGATTCCAGATGACAGAGGCAAAAGAGAGCTTACTATGAACAAAAGCAAAATATAGTGAGATCATTGTTTTGGGATTTCGAAAGTCTTTACAGATTCTAGTAATGAAGCCCAGCATTCTGTTTGACTCGGTAAAGATTTTATTAAAGTGTTTGTCCAGAATGACTCCTTAATCCTTTATTTGATTTACTTTCTTTAAATTTGAATTATTGATGCTATATGAGTATTCGCAAGTATAAATATTTTCAATGAATGTTATAAAACAACACTTTGTTACGTTTAAGAAAACACTACACATGGTTGAGATCCGCTTGTATTTTCAGACAGTCATCCAGTCCCCTTATAGGGCGATATATTTTTAGGTCATCTGCATATAGTAAGAACATTGTGTGATGAAAGCACTTTGTTATGTCGTTAATATAAATTATGAAAAACGAGCAACCCAGATGACTACCCTGAGGAACCCCCGAGCTGACCGAGAAGGTCTCAGACTGGAAACCGTTTACAGAAACAATCTGGGAACGCTTTAAGGTGTAGGATCATATCCACCTGAGCAGACGCTGGCAGACACCAACCTCAGCAAGTTTCTCAATCAACCGCTTATGGTTAATCTTGTCAAAAGCCTTACAGAAGTCGGTGTATACAGAGTCTACCTGAATGCCACGATCTATTAAGCTGCAAATATTTTGAGAGTAACACATTAAATTTGTTTCTAGAGACCTGCCAGGAAAGAAACCGTGTTGTTGATTAATAATGGTGGTTTTGACAGTTGGCATAATATCGTTATAGACTATTTTTTCTAATATTTTGGCTAAGATGCAAACTTTACTTATTGGTCTATAGTTCGTAACGTCATCTTTTGGGCCACTTTTAAATATAGGAGTCATAATATGAGATATTTTCCATTTTTCTGGAAATATTCCTGTTTTTAACGAAAACTCATATATAATTCGCATTCGAGGAAGTTGCTCCTGAGAATGAGGATATTTAGTTTCAAATCGACAGTTGTCCTAAATTACACCATAAATTGGCCAGCTAGGTCTATTGGTGTGAGAGTCCATCATACAAGAACTTTCAAAAAAGTCCAATTCAATTTTGATGTAAAATCAATAGGGGAGCCTATATCTTTTACATGGTATTTTCCATGGCCAGTCTGGCGACACTCGACAGCACTTTGCCCTAAATAATCAGCAACCCAGTATACTATGGGTTCGTTGAAAATACCTAACTTAAGCTATGTGACCAGTGACCATCTAGAAGGAGTTGTATTTTAACTTCTATTAACATTTATACTGTATACAAAAGTACAATCTAAACAATTTTTACCTGGATAAAATGCAAATTCGTCAGAAGGTTTTGTGTACTTAGAGCCTTCAGCTGACGATAAATGATCAGTTTTAATAGTTGGTTTTGCAGTTGAACTTATTGGATTTGTCTTTAGCTCGACAGCTTCTTCACAACAGCTAATAAATGCTTCAGTATATGGTGAACCAAATCCCAGAGTATCGACACATGGATCTCCTGTTCTTTTTGTTTCTATGCCCATTTGACAAGCTTCACAACAATCCTAGAAAAATTATTTTATGTAGGTACTTACATTTTTTGAAGAATATAATAAAGTTGTACATAAGTCGACATAGATCAAACCAATATTCATAAATTGCAACGGTTCGTTAGAGTAAATAGTAATTTAAACATAATTGTTATGCACAGTCTGCATTAACGAATTTTGTAAGACAAACTAAACACTTTTACCGATGTCGGCCCTCTTCTACGATTTTGTCGGAAAGGCTGGCAGATTATCATTCCGAAGGTTTTTAAATCCAATGTCGTGAATATTAGCGGTAGGAAAATCCTAATCTTTATTAAGTCGTATTGTTTAGACCGAAGTAAATCTATTTTCCCGGAAAATACGTTTGAATAAACATGGTCCCTTCTTTCGTAAACAATTCTCAACTTTATGTTTTTAAATCATTTGTGAAATTTAATGTCTTAAAAGGCAGGTTGCCATTTACCTCATTATTTCCTATGTTTACTATATTTAATAGAGAAAAAAGGCTCTACTGTCATAATATATTTTTTAAGCCATTTCATGATCAATATCCTTTTCATCGCTTCTAATATTTTATATAATAATTATTTAACTATAACATACAAACATTACGCATCGTTACCTATTGACTGCTTTTTAGGGATTTCATGTCGCTACATATTATCGGCATAATAAGCCCTTTAATCGGTACAAATCGTCAGTGACGTAGCCTTTGTTCAGCCTGATCATGGAATAGTCTATAAACTTCATGAAAGGACTAAGGTAACCTTTACTGTCCATTTATTCATGGTAACAATAAAGTCAGGTCCGTAGAACTGGGGCTAGTGATTATTTTTTTTTTGTAAAAAATAGCATTGTCACATTTAAAATATGGGGATACAGGAATATCAATTGTTTTTACGAGAAAGTCTTTATACAGCTAAGTCTCAACTGACCATTTACAATCAGCTATTAAACTACTGACGAGCATAATAAAATTATTTATACCTTTTTATCTCCCTCTTCTGGACTACAGGAACCCGCTCGGGCAGCTATTTTTCCTGATTCGCATTGTTGCACTCTTAAAATCAAACAAAATAGATAATTATTAAATTATCAGAGAAATCAACTTAACGATTTTTATTTTCACTCCGACCACAAGAGTTCTAATTAACTTATTGTTCAGGGTAATGTCTGCCGCAGAACCCTTCAATTCATCGTAGTCAGTATCAGACGTATTTCTCTATCTACCCTACAGCAAATTGTCTCTATGTATCAGACATGAGTCTACCAAACCAGCCAGGAATCGAGCCATCAACTGCTTGTGAAGCAAGAAGTCTGGATGCGATGTTAACAAAAATTTAGAAAACGTGCTGGTCTTCTGATTTACCCATTACTTTTGCATTGCGTTCTTTATGCTCACCACTATATATTCCCAGATAGATGTTATAACCAGTCATTAAATTTTTTAATAGGTTAAGAATAGGAAAATATTCTTTATGCTTCTTACCCCCAATTACAATAATATATAAACCATTACTGGAGTTGAAGAATTGCGGTAAGGCTTATATTACTGGTATAACAAATCATTAGAATTAATTGGAGTATTCGGGGATTTTTCTCTTAAATATTACGTATAACGGGTATTTAAGTTTCTTAGGGGTAGTAAAAGTAAGTTTATTTTAGTTTAAAGAAGCTGTGGTTAAATTAATTGTAAAAATGCGTTATTATTATTAAAACTTTGGTATATACCAGGTGTTAAATGGTTCCAAGACATTACTTTAAACAATTGAGTCGTTAAAATTGACCATTGCATTGCTTTATCCTTAAATAAATGTATTATATTACCTGAATTGTTTCTTGCAACAGAAATCAATTGTATTAAGACATGCCTTTTCATCTTCGATTGGTACGCCTGGTATTGGCGGCTCAAACCCTTTGCAACTATGTCCACTTGACGAATAATTAGTTCCCAAGTTGCAGCAAATCTGTCTGGTTTTTATGTTAAAGCCTGAAACAGAATCGCTTTATTAATTTGCTGGAAAAAAAGAGGTACATAAACTTAAAATTACAATGTAGAGGAGGCCTAGAATGGTAACTAATTATATAGTAACTGGAAAAAATCAGCCAACAAAATATATAGGTATAGCTATGTTAATGAAATCAACTTTGCTTGGAGAAGCATAGTTTCATTTATGAAAAAGTATAACTAACAGCATAAATCTAATACAGGTAAAAACGTAGCCTACACCCTTAAGGTTTTTAAAATTAAGACCTATAAAAATTAAAATTTATTCTGGGTCACACTTCTACTTAAAATTTTCGTACTCCTTTGAGATCATAAAAGATGAGGGTCGATTGAAGCAACAAATTTGGGTTAGGCACTTATGTGTATAGGGCCCCTTTTAAACGACAATTCAAACTATCTGATTTGTTCCATTGCGCTTTTAGGCATTTTTTAATGCTAGTCATGATAGAAACACCTAGGAGTTAGTTATCACAAGTAATAACATTTTTCTACTTGTGCTTTGCAACTAAAACTGTTAGGCCGGAAAATGGAAATGAATCTTATTCCAAATTGATATTTTTCACAAAAAAAAAACAATAAAGCATTCAATTATTAAAGTGCCTCAAAATGTTACCAGTTAAAAAAAGGTCTGTAGATAAATTTTCAGGCCGACATTAAGTCTCGTCTCCTAGTTTTCTTCTTTTTATTTCATTCGTTAATTTACTAGACTGGTTTGTTTTGGCGGACACAGAATGGCCTTTATACATGGTGGCAATTTAGTGCTCCAAAGAAAATTTAAAAAACAGGAAAATTTAATTGAAACATATTGCTTTTTATCAATAAATAAGAACATGCAAAATCATAATCAAACCTAAAAATTATAACTGAAACATATTAATCGGCGTGCAGACACAGTTTTTAAACTTCAAAAAAATATATGCCTCTTCTGGAATTCTTATACCCACAGCAGTCCTATCGTTTTGAAGTAATTAACAACATTAAGAAATAGGGTGCCTAACTCCGTCGAATTACGGTAATCATGGATTAAGGTAGACCACTGACCTTAGTTTTTTACCTCAAGTTCTACTTACTATAGTTTGTTACACAATGCAATCATTTATCCTATACTATATACAGTGTCCGCAAGAAAGTCCGCATCAAATGGGATTTTTTTTTTTATTATTAGGTATAGGTAAAAATTGAAAAGGCAGTTAGTTTTTGCTTACCTAAAAACCAAAAATGACGTATACTGAAGCAGCTGCACGACTTGCGTTACCTGTCAAATTTGACATTTTTTATAAAATAGGTTCAAAATTGCCCTTATTTAACAAAATATCGAAAAACTTTATTCGAAAAAGTTGTTTATTTAGGCATTTTTAGTCTCTGTTTGAAATTTTGATTGTCTATTACAATTTTTATTTTTTGCCAGTTTCTTGAAAATTTTGATCAACCCTCGTGGATTAACTATTATACATCGATGTAAAACCATTTGCCTTTAATTCGTTTGTAATCTTAATGCAATTTTGTGTAAAATTTTTGTTTCCTGTTATTTGTTTTGCTTCAAAAACTGAAATTGTTATTGATTAGTATGTAATGTTTGATGCAAAGTTTATCTAATTACATCAGTTTTGCCAAAACCGACGTTTCCTATTTTTCTTAAGTTAGTAAACAGATGTACAAAAAGAAAATATTAGGAAGCTTTCGTTGAAATTTTACTTAATTAATATTGGATTAAAAAAATATATATTAATCGCTCGAAACATTTTATTCAACAAAAATATAGTTTAATATAATTAATTTAATATTAATTAAGTAAAATTTCAACGAAAGCTTCCAATATTTTCTTTTTGTACATCTGTTTACCAACTAAAGAGAAATGAGAAACGTCGGTTTTGGCAAAACTGATGTAATTAGATAAACTTTGCATTAAGATTACAAATGAAGTAAAGGCAAATGGTTTTACATCGATGTATAAAAGTTAATCTACGAGGGTTGATCAAAATTTTCAAGAACCTGGCAAAAAATAAAAATTGTATTAGACTGTCAAAATTTCGTATAGAGACTAAAAATGCCTAAATAAACAACTTTCTCAAATAAAGTTTTTCGATATTTGGATAAATAATGGCATTTTTGAACCTATTTTATTAAAAATGTCAAATTTGACAGGTAACGCAAGTCGTGCAGCTGCTTCAGTATACGTCATTTTTGGTTTTTAGGTAAGCAAAAACTAACTGCTTTTTCAAATTTTACCTATACCTAATAATAAAAAAAAATCCCATTTGATGCGAACTTTCCTGCGGACACTGTATTACCTATGTCATGTATATACTTATCAGAATTTTTCTTGTTTTATTTGTTCAGATTATACCTATAGGTAAAATACAATACCTACAGTTCAACATAAACTAATTGAATTTAGTCAGATATTACATTTACTGTCAAGGAAATCCCCATATATGACTTACGTAAAGTACGTAGACCCAAAAAATGTTTTTATGGAATTTGTTCGTTAAAATACATTTTATTGATACGGTTACATTTCTAAACTTTATGTAGGCTAGCCTAATGTTAAATAAAAACTTTATTTTATTGCCATACAAACAATAATAATAGTAATATCTAATAATAATTTCACTTATGTAAGGTACGTAGACCCAGAAAATAGAATTATATATTTGTTCGCTATCCTATTACATATTAATATGCTTACCTTTTTAAACTAATATACAGTGTGTCCAAGAAGTTTTTTATCACCGATTTCTCAGAAAATTTTATTCTTTATAAAAGTTGGTGCATGCCTTAAAACTATAAATGCATTCGAATGACGATAGGATATGGTGACAGGGTAAGAACCCAACAAGAAGTGTGTCAGTTATTTAATGAAAAATATCATAATCGTCCGCCAATTTCACAATCAGCTGTAAGTAAGATCGAGCATAAATTTCTTCAGCTTGGTCATGTTTGGGATGCCCCAAGAAGTGTTCGGAAAGCATTGAATGATGACAAAAAGATGGACGTATTATTAAGTGTTCAAGAAAGTAACCATATTAACTCTAGGAACATGGCTACAAACTTAAATATTTCGAAAACAACGGTTTTAAAAGCATTGCATGAAAATAAGTACCATCCTTTTAAGATGAAAGTCCTTCAAGGACGTTATGAAAAGGATTTTGACAGGCGGCTTGAATTTTGTAAAATTTTACAAGAAATGTGCATTAGGAATCCCAATTTTGTTAAAAACATTGTTTTTTCTGATGAATCCACATTTTGCTTGAATGGTGAGGTCAACACACAAAATTATGGGTATTGGTCGGATATAAACCCAAATTGGATGAGGGAGGGACATACTCAGTAAAGACAAAAAGTAAATGTGTGGGCAGGCATTGTGGGTGATATCGTGATAGGACCGTTTTTTTTTAATGAGAATCTAAACGGTCAACGATATTTAAGTTTTCTACAAGATGATCTTACTCCAGCTTTTTCGAAGATTTTTCCTGATAAAGAAAATTCCGATTTACCACATCAGAATATCTGGTTCCAACAAGATGGTGCCCCGCCTCATTATTCAGCAGAAGTTCGCGCTTATCTTAATACTATTTTTGAAAATAGATGGATTGGAAGAAGGGGAGCTATTGAATGGCCGCCGAAGTCTCCCGACTTAACACCCCTTGACTTTTTTCTGTGGGGTTACCTTAAAGGTAAAGTTTTCCAAACTAAGCCAATGGACATGGGAGACTTAAAGAATCGAATTGTTCAAGAAATACGGTCAATCAGTCCGGAAGTTGTCAGAAATGTGCAGAAAGAATTTTTCGATCGCCTAGGTTACTGCCAATTAACCTTTGGGCAACATTTTCAACATTTATTAAAATGATAAATAATTAATTGTTGTATTTATTTTCGAACTTTAACTGTCGATAAATCATAATGACATGTTAGATAAAAAATGTTCACAATTATGCACAGAATCCTAAAATTTAAAAAAAAAATGGGGGTTCCCATTTAAAAAATTAAAGTTGGTCCAAGCAGAGTGCTTTCGGAGACACCCTGTATAATAAAAAATATAGAAAATAATTCATATTAAAAAAACAAAATCGACGTGTCCGAGTGATTTTTAAAAACATTCAAAATTTTCTAAATAATGAATTTATTCCAGACTTTACATCCTCACTGTACATTAGAAACCTAACCTTTACGAGCAAACATTTTAAGAACAAAAATTTCACAAACTAACTTTTTGACAAAAAACGGCATTCAGATAAAATGAAACTTATTACTTATCGATGAAATCAACTAACGAGCAAGGCACACATTAATAACCACAAAATATTTTGAAAACGTAATTAAATGTAACGAAAAGCACAAAAACACAATTCATAACTCGGTCTTTGGGCTCATTACGGTCCACTACTAATCTGGGGATATTATTATGTCCCAATATCAGCTGATCGATGACAAATTTCTGCTGCCGTCTGTTTTAAAACGAGAGAATTCGTGCCGTTTACTATATCTGGTAGGTATTAATAACATGTTTCGGACTCAACAACTCACCATCAGTAAGAATAAGTGCAAATTCATATTGTATAAACTTTTCTTTGTTTTTAAAGTCAACTAGAAATAACTTTTTTAGCTTTGGAAAACAAATTCTTATTGAATACACAGGTTTTAAAACAAAATTTTTTCTTGGAACTTATTTTTCTATTAACCCATTAGAGCATAAGGTTATTTTTTGTGAAATTTTCTGTGAAAATATGTTTTTTTACATGTATAATATTTTAAAAATTATAGTAAAACCCAAAATGAATCGGCCTAATTTCTCAGTCTGTCAGAATGACAGGTCCGTTATAATGGACAGTATACGCTTTGATCACTTAGTAAATAAATTTTTTTTTACAAAATTTAGGTTATATATTTATGAAAATATGTAGTTTAAAGTTATACATGATATAATTCATTTAGTGTGGTACAATTTAAAACATTCTTTAGGATGTAAACCTATATTGCATTTCTCGCAAATGAAATTAGCCTTCTTGGTAGCCTGTATAGCACAATATGTCCTATATTGTCATATCTAATGTCGGTGGTTGCACTGAATACAGATGGTGTACCAATTTTTTGTAAAAGGGATCGAGCAATAGATCTTCCAAACTTCAATAAGTCATCTTTGAGCATTCGTTTTTATATCAATATCCATTGGAAATTGAGACGTCAATAAATAGGCGAAAATAATCGAAATTTGGTCAGTACCATTTTCGTTGCCGGATTCTGGTTCTATAAGTGGCCACTAAATTATCCATTTTGTCAACACCACCCATTCCGTGATAATAATATGCTACCATTTCTGGCTGGTCAATTTGTTTTTTGTTTTCGACTCTCTGCACCATCTGGAAGTTTTGACAACATTGTCCTGAGAAAAATTTGATCCTGCTGCAACAACTTTGTTATCTTTCCATTTAACAAGTAAAACAGATTCACTAGCCAACTTGTATGCACCTCTTGGTTTCTTGTTTTATTCCTTTTCATCAGGAAATAATGAACAACCTTCCATCCTGATGTTTTCACGAATAGTTCTCAGCACAAATTTCTAAATATGCCTATGATGTAGAAGAAGTTTCTATTGATGCCGTGGCTGCTAATGTATTTCTAATAATAAATAGAGGAATACAGAAAACAAAATACTATGTTAAGTCTAACAAACAAGAAAGAACATATTTTGTGATAAGAATAACAATTGTTGCCATTATGCATAGTGTCCATTATAAGGGACACAAGATAAATGAGTATTTTTAGGTTAGAAAAAATGACGACAAAAAAAGATCTCACATAAAATACTATTCTATGTGAAGTCAACAAACAATTTTAAAATAATACACATATTGTATAATTTCTAATTCATAGTAAAAAAAACTTATCCTCCGTCTCACTGTGAGTAGAATTCTGGATCCATAACAAAAGCGTAAACAACACATTTCGCGTGTAGATCTAACTGGTCACTAAAAAGAACTGACTAAGGACACTGTTTTGAAGAGCAGCAAATATGCAAACACGTGATATTTGTTTCAGGTGCCTACTGGCAACCAGAAATATCCATGTCCATTTACAGATACATTATGCACTAATGGGTTAAAATTAAATGCCAACTTATGGCAAGCCATAAAAAAATAGCCACATAACTTTTTTTCCAACAATCAAATTTATTTAATTTGTTTTTCAAAAAGGCAACTTTTTTTTTTAAACATAAGTAGCAACGGTATACAATTTCATCCATTACGTTCTCTAACATTCTTGGAGTTATTCTCCTAATGGCGGCTTGAACTTCAACTTGAAGTTGGTCATTATTTTTACATGTTTTCCAGTAGACTTCATATTTAAGAATGTAACAGAAACGTCGGAAGAACGCGCAGGCAACCGTGTGGGACATTGTTGTTTAGTAAATATGTTGTTTAACTGTTAATTGTTGATTTTTTATGGTTTGTTATACATAAAATGGCATTTAATTTTGATAGAAAAATAAATTCAAAATATATTTGGTTTTAAAACCAGTGAATTCAATTTTTTTTTATTGTTTTCCAGAGCCATATATAGAAATAAGTTGGTTACTGACAGAATATTTGCCAGGTTCTTCATTTAAAAAACGAAAAAGGTGATTAAAAATTTACTATTTAGAGCCTAAAATAATTTTAAAAAATTGAGCGATTTAAAATATTTTTTATTTCTTCAGAAAAGTCACCTCATAGGGGTAATTTACTATTATTTTTTTTATTATTATTAGGGCATAAGGGGAGCTATAGCCTTTGTAGCCCCCCCCCCCCCCTTATAGATCCGCTACTGCATAACGTCACCGAGAATGTTAACACGGTGTAAAAACAGTCTCTGGTTCGAAGCATCATAAAATGCGTTTGTTTGAAGGTGGTAGACAATGAGTAATATGAAAAAAAATTACCTTGTCGGACTTCCATTGTTTTTATTTTGTTACTTAACACAACGTTTCGGTTAGTTAGTATCTCTAACCGTTTTCAATTCAAACTCTTTATCACAGAGTATCTAACGTTTGCAACAATCCGGAAGACCTAAATATTAAAATTTTAAATATCAAAAAAGATTTAAAACAGAATGGTTACCCTGAAACCTTTGTAACTAATACCATCTTAAAACTTAAAAATCGCGAAGTAAAAACTAAATAACACAGAAACGAAAGAGGAGCAAGCATTTCTTCATAGGCGTAGTTAGACTGTCAACACTGGGGGTGCTGAAGTCCAGTGGCGGCTCGTGACATGTTAACGTGGGGGTGCACAAAAAGCCCGCCACAGGCGAAATGCGCCGCAGACGAAAAGTTTTTCAAGACCACGCCCAAATTTGGTCAATAATTTTTAGTAAATATTTTAATGTGATGTTAAGAGCAGGTTTAGGTCTTTCAATGTTCTTGACAATCACTTCCTCCTCCAACGGTAACTTGCTAAAAGATTTTTTCAAAAATTCCACGACGACGCATTCATTGTTTTTTCGTGTTTATTTAACTTTAAACTTTAACTAAATTCAATAAAACCATATTAAACCTTAATAAACAAAAAAAAATATAGTCAAAATACCGGCTAAAAATTTCCGCGAATTTGAACGACTACGACTTGTTAAATTTAAATTATCAAATTAATGCAGAATTGCAGAACATGACATACACAAGCTATTATGCCGCTTTCGTATTTTACGAGATTTTTATGATCGTAGACCCGCTCTGACAAGTAAACTGGGCGTGAACTACACGGTACACGGAGAGAAAGTTTCAACATAATCCGCAACTATCTAAATATACTTAAATTTGTACCAGAATTCGAATTCTTGAAATATTAATATGAAAAATTCATTACATATATTGTATATTATAAAAATAGGTTAGTTCTAAAATTAGCCTATACTTATATTGTACATTTTTTTTGGGGGTGCTAATTTAGATTTCGGGGGTGCTTAGTACCCCAAGTACCCCCCTAACTACGCCTATGCATTTCTTACAATACCTTATGTTAAGGGGATTTCTGAAAAGATTAGAAGGATAACCAAAAACTATAATATCAAAACAGCCGTCAAAACCGGAAATACCCTTAAAAGCTTTCTTACAAAAGTAACCCCCCCCCCCCCCCGTAATGAAAGCACAAAAAATTGTATCAATCAAATATCTTGCGAGTGTGGCGAATCGTACATTAGAGAAAGAAAAATACCTCTTCCCGTACGAGTTAAAGAACATCTGAAACATACTCAAAGAGGTGAGATTTCCGAGATCAGGTATAGCGGAACATGTACGGACCAACCAACATAATATACAGTGGTCAGAAGCCAAGGTTTTGGACACGGAACAGCACTGGAGAAAACGAAAATTCAAAGAAGCAGCTTTCATGAATCAAAATACTCATATTATATTTAGTAAACCAAATATAGATATCCACAATATCTGCAAGCCTATTCTTATCCAAAACCAACAGCTCAAACGTCACACTCTAATAAGCACGTAGGCGGAGTCATCAAGCTTCATTGCACATGGATAGTATTTAAGACATTAGCCTAGCTAGAATTATAATTTAGTTTAGACTTGAAAACGGTTAGAGGTACTAACTAACCGAAACGCTGTGTTAAGTAACAAAATAAAGACAATGGAAGTCCGACAAGGTAATTTTTTTGATATCTTAAAATGCAATACTCGACTTGACATACTGTCAGGAAAGATGCTATTTTGGATCATGTCATGAAGCTTTAAAGATGATGACAGATGTTTTTTCACAATGCTCTTAACGACGGCACTGCGTTTGATCAAATTAAGATGCGTTCAAGTTCTAAATAAGCCTTAAATGAAATTTAAAGTATATACCTAGGTATATTTAAGTTACATTGATTTAGGTGTCCATTCTAATAATAAATGAATTTTAAAATATGGTAAATTTACCAATATCATTAATATTTGACGGCTAGTTATAGTTTTTTTTAGTTCTGTAATCGACCTTGATCCATTTTCTATTTTAATAAAACTTACATCATTTGACATACACTACTCCGTAAAAAATAATTCAACAGTGTTTGATGTAAAGTGACCACATATATAGAATTATTTTTCTTTAACATTATTCTTTCTATTTCTGCTCTTTGCTTCTCCCTTACCACTTACCGCGCTGTATTTAATTTTATTTAGGTTTAGTTAGGATTAATTTATATCTTATCTCTGTGTTCCTTCGGCATCCCCATGCTTACGTAGGATGCTGCAAAAACTATTATTATGTTGCTAAAATGTAATATGTAACGAGATTTGATATGTAACTAATAAATGTATTATTAAGGTGGAATTATCAACGTCATTCAATCTATTGCCAACCTATAACCTATTTCGCGTTGATTTTTTGAGTTTATTATTTTAATAACTAACATTTAAAGAAAATCAATATAGTCGGTAAGTACATTATTTAGGTAGTATCTGATATATTACAAAAATATCAATTTATTTCATTGCTAATTTTGGGAGAATTGTATATTGAAACAACAATGACATAATAATGTTAAAAAAATCTTACCCGATATTTTTCGCTCGACAATTCTCCTAAAATAATTTATAAAATGCCTTAATATTTATTTAATATGTCAATTATTACCCATAGAATATGCAGTCGATATTGATTTTATTTAAATTTTGTGTAAAAGCTAAAAAAATAAATAAATCTACGCAAAATAGGTTATAGGTTGGCAAGCATGTTGATACTCCCACCTTAAATGTATATTATTTTTTTTTTATTTCATTGTCAAAGTTTGTCCAAAACAAATTATCGCCCAACGTACGTAACCATATTTATTTGAAATTAAAAAGTAATCACCGTTTTAAAATTGATTTAGTATATCGTCGGCTTCATATAAAAATGGCATAAGTCCACAATTTACCTAAATTGAGATTTTAATGCTATTTACTAGATCATCGTGTTATCTATCGAATAAACTTGACGCAGACCCTTAAATTGCTAGATGTCTCTCTAGGGACGGAAATAAATACTTGCACAAGTCCAGTACCGTCTAGATTTATATGAAAAAGGCACAAGTCCTGTTTGGTTAGGTTCCAACGGTTTTTAAATTAATAGTTAAAAATAGTGTTTTTAGTTAATTACTAAATGCAAAATTGTGAAATAATAAACGTAAGTACTACAATATTGCCTTATTTCATCAAAAAAGTATAAAATATGCCGTATTGTTATTATAAAATGCTTTTTATGCTAAGTAGGACTTATGCAACTTTCATTTTCATAGATTTTTAAAGTTTCGGTGGAGTTATGCCAATTTCATAATACCAGTTTTTATCGTTTCCTGCAAAATAATACTTTTGTGACTTATGCCATTAGTATAAATAGAGGATAGACTAGAAAATATCGTGTTACCAGTGAAAATTTTGTTCTGAAGATCGACGTATTTACTTTCAAGGATTTTAAGGTAAATTGTAACAATTTTAGTGGTTTTAAAAAAAGCTGCCTTTTTAAAGTATCAAAAAACACCGGTATACTATTCGTCAATGCCTCCCTCAACAGCCCGTCCAAAATTAGATACTAATTATTTTTTTTAATAATTGCAAGGTTCCGGAAGTTACTCCTGCATTCAATTTATTTATAGGTCTCTTTTATACATGATTGACCTTGAGAACTGCGCCCTTAACACGAATATTTTTTGCAGGGTATTAAATAATACCTGATAAAATTGCGTTTTAAAAGCAATAAAAATTAGTCATATCTCCCTATATTTTTGTAAAATAACGTGGCAACAATGCAAACATATGATTAATAAAACATACCAGGTGTTTCTCAAAAGACGGTCACCCCTATAACTTTTTTATATTTATAGATATTACATGAAATTTTGAGATTATGCATAAGATATGAGTCTGAATTTATTGGCATGATTTTTAATTTGTTAGCACTTCCGGTTTGACCGGAAGTGACCTTGACTTGGATATTTTAAATGGGACATCTTGTATATTTTTAGTTATTTGGGTTCTGCATAATATTATGAGTGAAATGACACCTCACTTGTAATTTTTTGACGTGTTATAACATTTTTATGTTTATTTTTTATTTTTAATCTAGAGTGCTACAAATTAATTAAATCTGTTAATTTCTAGTCAAGTAGTATATGAAAATTAAAATTATGTCATAATAATTGACTTTCTAAGTTTCACAACCGTTTAAAAAATGAAATTTTGTTTTCTTGACGTTTACTCCATTTTTCCAAATGGAACGATGGTGGTTCACTAGGATATTTAAAACGAGCATTTTTTTCCCAACAATTTGATACCATACACTCTTATGCTATTTTAAAATTGACACTGAAAAATTTGCCTTAAATCCCAGTCGCAAATTTAAAAGCGTTATGCATTATTGCCGCCCTCTCTTTTCTAAAGAAATATAAAGGCGGCTTTAAAAAACAATGGAATGGTTTTGAAAAGCAATATGGCTTTAATGTAAAGTTGTAATGTCATTAGTTTACAAAACATACAATCTCCAAAAATTAGGAGCATATCAATTTGTTCATTTCTAGTAAAACTAACCATTTTAAACGCTTGTGAAATTTGAATTTTCATATACCTCTTGACTATAAATTAACAGATTTAATTAATTTAGCACTCTAGATTGAAAATAAAAAATAAACATAAAAATGTTAAAACATGTTAAAAAATGACAAGTGAGGTGTCATTTTACTCAGAATGTTATGCTGAATCCCAATAAGTAAAAATATACAAGGTGTCCCCCTTTAAAATACCAAAGTCAAGGTCACTTTCGGTCAAACCGGAAGTGCTAACAAACTGAAAATTATGCCAATAAATGCAGACTCAGCTCTTATGCATAATCTCAAAATTTCATTTTAATATCTATAAATAGAGAAAAGTTATAGGGGTGAACGTCTTTTGAGAAACACCCGGTATATTATTTTTATCTACATTGACCTGAAATAGCTTCTTACTTACACTTCTCAATGCTCTATCAAAATAGGTTTTGCCACACGTGTACCAGGCTTTAGATCAGTAATAATATTAAAGTAAAATAAGCGATAACTTAGTGAATAAAAAAAAATCATTCATCAAACAGAAGTTACAAGACGACCCAACCCTTTCAGAACGCACTAGTTTACCGCTGGATGGAGTGATGTAACTATTGGAGTGCTGTCTACGTAGTTCCTACTTTCAAGTAAAAGATAGGTTCTATGCCCCGGATGACGGTCTTCCAATGGGTTCATCTCTCTCTCCGGTGGTGGCTAACCTGTACATGGAATTTAACGCTATTTACACTGCCAAGATTAAACCTAAACTTTGGCTTAGATATGTTGATGATACCTTTATTATCTGGACAGACAGCAACGAAGAGCTGATACGGTTTTTGGAACATATTAATAGTATAAGACAATCCATTAAATTTACCATGGAAACAGAAAAACATTCCACTCTACCTTTTCTCGATGTTCTCATTGTTCTCGTCAAACGAAGTACCGATAACATAAAAACTTCAGTATACAGGAAACCCACTCACACCGGGCAATACCTTAATCACGGATCGAATCATTCGAACTCCATAAAACAGGGCATAATTCAAACTCTTTATCACAGAGCATCTAACGTTTGCAACAATCCGGAAGACCTAAATATTGAAATTTCAAACATCAAAAGAGATTTAAAACAGAATGGTTACCCTGAAACTTTTGTAACTAATACCATCTCAAAACTTAGTAAAAACGAATACAGAAGCTAGAGAGGAGCAAACATTTCTTACAATACCTTATGTCAAGGGGATTTCTGAAAAGATTAGAAGAATAACCAAAAACTATAATATCAAAACAGCTTTTAAATCCGGAAATACGCGTAGAAGCTTTTTTACAAAAGTAAAACCCCCCAGTAATGAAAACACAAAAAATTGTATCTATCAAATCCCTTGCGAGTGTGGCGAATCGTACATTGGAGAAACCAAAAGACCTCTTCCCGTACGAGTTAAAGAACATCTGAAACATACTCAAAGAGGTGAAACTTCGAGATTAGGTATAGCAGAACATGTATGGACTAACCAACATAATATACAGTGGTCAGAAGCCAAGGTTTTGGACACGGAACAGCACTGGAAAAAACGAAAATTCAAGGAAGCAGCTTTCATGAATCAAAATACACATATATTCAGTAAACCAAGTATAGATATCCCCAATATCTGGAAGCCTCTTCTTATCCAAAACCAACAGCTCAAACTTCACACTCCAATAAGCACGTAGGCGGAGTCATCAAGCTTCATTGCACATGGATAGTATTTAAGACAGTAGCCTTAGAATTATAATTTATAGGGAAAAGAAAACCATAAAGTCTTTCTCCACAATTTTAATTCAATAGCTACGCTATAATCTACATGTTTCGAGTGTAGAAACACTCATCATCAGGATGTTGAAGTAAAAATTATGAACAGCTGATGTTGTTAGCAAAAGAGAAAATATAATTAAGTTAAAGCTGGAACTAATCCATAATGGAGCTTTCAATAGCACGTATAGGGAGTGAAAAAATTTAGCAGTCAAGAGGTGGAAAATCTATCAGCAAGCTGAAAGGTCAGGGACCAGTAAAAAGCCACTATGGGCGGGAAATGAAGAGAAAAACAGGACATATCAATACAAATCCATGTCAAATGAAGTGTTTTGTGAAAATCAGTTCAGAGTGTGTGTGATGAAAACATTAGTTTGATTTGATTTGAAAAATTCGCCTATGTCGAGGAGGTGTGAAAGAATAAGTCAGAAATGAGGGGGGGAGAAAGAAAAAAATGTGTTTTTTATATTTGAGTATAGATGCTTTCATTTAGCTTGAAGAAAAATGCTGTTGGGGCACTAAGCTTGTTACGGCCCAGTTACCCCAGCAGGAGTCAAAACTGACACATATTGTAGAAAAAAAAATAAAAGTTTACCACATTTTAGAGGAACTTTTTGGTATTTTTTAAAAAAAATTTCTTTTTAAAAATTTTTTTTTACTTCAACATCCTGATGATGAGTGTTTCTACACTCGAAACATGTAGATTATAGCGTAGCTATTGAATTAAAATTGTGGAGAAAGACTTTATGGTTTTCTTTTCCCTATACTATTCAACTCCACTTTGAGTATGGACTACTTCTTCAAAATTATAATTTAGTTTACACTTGAAAACGGTTAGAGATACTAACTAAACGAAACGTTGTGTTAAGTAACAAAATAAAGACAATGGAAGTCCGACAAGGTAATTTTTTTGATATTACTTCATTGCCTACCACCTTTAAACAAACTTAGTGAATGTATGCAAATGTAGGTTAAATGTCAAAAGCTGAATACCGAATTATTACACGTAGCGACTAAAAATAAAAAATCGCAATTTATTTCTGGGAACGCCCGTTAATCGTTTAATTTAACAGCAACGCTTTACAATCAACAAGAAAATACTTGGAAAGCAAGAAATCAATGGCAGTATTTGCAATTTTAATTCAAAATATGCATTTCTATCGATAACATTTTGTTATTGTTTTGGAACAGCGCATTCTGTAAAATAGGACTAAATTTTTATGCTCTGTAAACGATTAATGTTTTTATCTTTTACAGAAACATTTTTCCCAAGTTATACAGGGTTATGATTACGAAACGGAGCAGCCTTTTATATAAAGGGTTTTCCAATAAGAACGATATGATTTTGAAACGATATGGTAACCATGGTAATAAAGTTATACCTGTCACCAGTTGTCAGTTATTGTCAGTAAACTATAACAATTTATTATAGCTAAATACGCGCTTCAAGGACGTTTGGTTATTATCCAAAAATTTTTCGAAAATAGACGATCTTTTGTGAACACTTATCGCGCACTTCGCGAAAACTTTGCTGTAAATAATCGTCCTCCTTTGCTTGCCATTCGTCGCATCGTTGAGAAATTTGAAAGTAATTTTACTCTTCACGATGTAAAAACACCAAGAAGACATCGAAACGCAAGAACTGTTGAGCATATTGCTGCTGTAAGAGCTAGTGTTGCAGTGGATCCAAATTTATCAATTCCTCCTCGTGCTCAAGAGTTAAGGATTAAAAAAACGATAACTTGGCGTATTTTGAAAGAAGACTTGAATTTACACCCGTATAAGATTGTTTTGACCCAAGAACTTAAGCCACTGGACCATCGTCGGCGCAGCGAATTTTCTGCTTGGAGAACAACTTGAAAGGGATCCTAATTTTGCCAAAAAAATTATCTTTTCAGATGAAGCTCATTTTTGGTTAAGTGGATACGTTAACAAGCAAAATTGCCGTTTTTGGTGTGAAAACAATCCACAACAGATTCATGAGAAGCCTTTGTATCCGCTAAAGGTAACTGTATGGTGTGGTTTATGGTATGGTGGCATCATCGGACCATTTTTTTCCAAAATGAGCCAGGAGATGCAGTTACAGTGAATGGTGAACGATATCGACAGATGTTAAAAAAAAATTTGTGGCCTAATTTAGATGCACTTGATTTGGAGGATATGTGGTTCCAGCAAGATGGTGCCACATGTCACACTGCTCATGAAACTATCGATATACTTTAAGAAAAGTTTGACGAAAGGATAATTTTAAGGAATGCAACTGTTCAGTGGCCTCCAAGAAGCTGTGATTTAACTCCTTTAGATTACTTCTTGTGGGGCTATTTGAAATCTAAGGTTTATGAAAACAGACCACAAACACTTGATGCATTAAGGTTGAACATTGAACCCTGCATTCGTCAGATCACGCCCGATTTATTGCATTAAGTCATCGAAAATTGGGTTCGTCGAATTCGCTTGTGTACACGAAGTGGCGGAGGACATTTAAACGATGTGTTATTCAAAACATAAATGTTATCGACTATACTTTAAGATAATATAAAACGTTTTGTTGTATCTGAAATTATTTTAATTTTATTTCATTTTGAAATTATATCTTTCTTATTGAAAAACCCTTTAGAATACCGCCCACTTAATCAAAAATCGCTCGAACCCGTCAAATAAATTTTTTTGAAAAAAAAAATTTTTAATGAAACTTATTGTATATTTTTACATTCTACAATTAATTCTAGATATTTTTCATAAATTATGCCCTATCTTCAGCCGTTTTACGAAACATTAATACTTTAATGCTGGTATGCAGTTGTAATATGTACAGTTTTGACGACAGATAATTTCGTACACTAAACTGTGACACTCTAAATGCAACTTTTTTACCTTTATTACCTTTGTAACGTATTAATTGTTATCATGATATCTGTCAAAGTATTGTCATTAGCTTATTTGATTTAAAAATGCCTTACTTAAGTATTATTGAAAAGGCAAGACTAATATGTTTAGTAGAAATAGGGTGGTCTTATGGAAGAAAACTGATCATTTTAGAGTATCTAGAAGTACTGTTCAAAGAATTGTAAAAAAAATGGCGCTATCATCAAACACTCGAAAGGTCTGTTGGGTCTGGTTTAAACTCGGGTTTAAATAATAGAAAATCATCAAATGAAGAAGACCGAAACTTGGTGGAGTATTTAAAGCAAAACTGCAGTATCCGCTATGCACATAACAGGATTTCCTGCTTCATCTAGAACTGCGCAACGCCGAGTAAGACAATGTTTCGAATTAAGAAATCGAGCAGCTGCATCCAAACCGTTTTTAAAAAGTAGTGATAGGGAACAAAGAATTGGGTTTGCTATGCAATATTTACCAGAAAATGTTTTTTTTTGGCAAAATGTTATTTTTTCCGATGAGAACACTTTTCAGTCTATATATAATGGAAGGATTCGAGTATATAGACCACCAACTTCCCGATATGATGAGAGGTATACTCAAAAGCAAACCAGTGGACGTTCCTCCGTTAATGTGTGGTCATGGATAAGTGTCTACGGTGCAGGTGTATAGGTACTGGAATATTGGTGGAACACTAAACCGTAATATATATCTTCAGATTTTGGAAAATGTTTTTCTTTCTTCGGCCGCGATAGTTTTTGAAGGAAATTACTTTATATTTCAGCAGGATAACTGCCCTGTGCATACTGCAAGAAATATAGGAAACTGGTTTAGGCAAAACCACATAACATGTCTGCCTTGGTGCTCAAGAAGTCCTGAAAATCCAACTGAAAATTTTTGGGGATTGATGGTAAAAAAAATGTACAAAATAAATTTTAAACCACAAAATAAAATAGAGTTATTTGATAAAATAGAAGAAACTTGGGAAATACTCCGGATTACACCAGAAGTATAATTTTGTCAATGCCAAGAAGATTACGATTAGTGTTAGAATCCAATGGCTCAGCAATTAAATATTAGTATTTTGTTTGCTGTTTGTTAATAAATTTACCCTTTTTGGCCTTATACTTTTGTAGTTTTTCTGGTATTATTTTATAATTTTCTTCTTTCGCGGCTGTAATTTAAACACAAAATATTCAGAAATAGCCATTATTACTTATGGTAAAAAATCGTACCTACTTACAATAATTTACAGCTATGTATATAGCTGGTGTTATATCCAGGTATAAGCAGCAAGATGAGAGACCCGTTTTACCCAATTTTGTTGTAATTGTGTTATGTATGGGTGAAGTGAACGAATTTATATGTCGTCAACTGTATCTTAACGCAAGTCATGATCTTTAAGGCATTGACAAAGAAATGTGGCTATTTAACTTTGAAACGTCAAAAATGTCAATGAATGTTAATCAAATTTGAATTTTGCTCAGCTGATATTACATCCAAAATGCGCGTCGCTGAAGATGAACGAATGGACATTTTGATTATGTTGGGTTGTGGAGATAAAAATAAGTCATAGTGCGTGATATGTTCAATGAAAAATACCCAAATCGCCCGCCTATATTAGCCAATCGACAGTTTCTAGGGTAGCAATTAAGTTCTCGTTCTGTTAAAAGTGGTCGTCCTGGTATACCTGAGTGGGAATAAATAAAGATAATATTATTATCACTTCAAGAAGATTCTCATAGCTCAAGCATACAACTTGCGCTTGACTACGATATTCACGAAACCACCGTATCTAAATTTAAAAAAAAAGGAAGTTTCATCCCTACAAACTAGTAATTGTACAATATCGGACTATGATCCTGATAGGCGAGAGCAATTTTGTAAAATAATGATTAAGTTAGGTAACAGATAAACATGCACGAATTGTCCAAACAATTTGTACTTTAGATGAAGCTACGTTTACATTAAATGGCCAGGTTAATAGACAAACCTACAGATGCTGGACACAGAAATCCTCAATGATTCATAGAAATTCACACCCAGTATAACGCAAACGTTAATTAATGCCTGGGCGGGCATTGTTGAAAATAGGAATCGGGCCATTTATTTTTGATAAGAGCCTCACTGGACAAAGACATCCAAATTTCCTTCGAAATATCTGGTTCCAGCTCTTGCCACTCTATTTCCAGGTGATAATTATCCTGACTTACCAAGTTTAACTTGATGGTTTCAACAGGATGGTGCATTATTTTACTCATGTAAGGGAACACTTAAATACAATTTTTCCAAGGCGGTGGATGGATAGAGGGGGGGGGGGGGATCAATATAGGCGCTACCCAGATCTCCCGATCTTAACCTACTGGACCTTTATTTTGTGGAGCTTCGTTAAACTCGATAGATACGCTTAAGGAGTCCATTCGACGGCGAGAAATTTCTCCACAAGTAGTATAAAATGTACAACATTTTTAGGTCAATTGATCTACTGCAAAACAGTTGGCGAAGGACATTTTCCACATCTTATAAATAGTATATTTTCATACTTTGTCGTTTGTCTATTTTGTTTTAAAAGTTAATATTTCGTAAACGGTTGAAGATAGGTATAGGGCATGATTATTATTAAAAATGTCTAGAATTGATTGTAGAAAGTAAAAATGTAAAAATATACAATAAGTTTCATTCATTCAGCCGGAATAGTCAACAATCTATGATTTCTCTAAATGGGGTATAAATTATTTAATTCGAACCAATTAGAGTTAAATTGTACATTCTGATTTACAGCTATTACACAGTTAATGGATTTAAAAAAATGTATTAATTTTATAAAAATAATTTAGCGTTAATACCCATAAAAGTATTGACTTTTAACTCATTAAAAATACCCTCTTCAACCCGTATTTCTCGCTAAACTTTACGAAGATGGGGCATCAACATTTTTTAGTGGCTCGTTATCTTTATGATATGACGATCTATTTATCTCTTGGCCTTAAGGAAAATGGTTTTTGGGCCCTTAAGTTGAAATTGTCGCTTAAAAAATAATATTATGGCAAGCGGGTATGGTTCGTAACTGCTGCGGTACAAGAACCTATTATAAAGTAAATTAAAGTAAAGTAAAGGAATATGTTCAAAACCTTTTTGGATGGAGGCACAACAGGATTAAATGACACCATATGGCCAGCTAAATCTTCTGATCTTTCACCAAATGACATTTTCCTGTGAGATCACAATAAAAGCGTTATTATATCGAAATGTGAAGAACTAAAGATGTTAATTTCAGGTATACGCAATCGAATCTCTGCGTATCGACTTAATAATGTAAGAGCTGAATTCTAGGACCTTTTAGGATATTGCTTGCCAATAAACGGAGGACTGTCTGTCGGAGGATCTCAGTAAAAAACATTTGGGGTTTGGTTAGGTTTGAATAGGTTCGAGTGGCAGACTTCTGGCACTGTCCAAATAGTCTCACGTAGTCCTATAAGGACCGTTGTGGTTCTACACGTAAACCGCGGAACCTATGCGCATCAGCTTCCTGATGGTTAACGCGACGTAGACCGTAGAAGAATATTGGCAGCTCTTTTAAACCGGCCACTGCTGTTAATTAACTTAGAGAGTCGACCCAGTTGTAAGCTGCTTCCTCCTCCAGATCATTAAAGAATGTTTCGCCCAAGGCATTGAACCTTTTTCTCGCAAGGACTGGGCATTCACAAAAGAAATGCTGAATAATTTCCTCCTCGTCATCTCTGCAACTTCTGCAGAAGTCGTTAGCTGGTATTTGCATACGATCGGCGTGTCTACCGAAAAGGCAATGTCCGGTGACTATGGCAGTGCTATTTCTTAGGCCTTTTCGACCGTGCTGTAATAACTATGCGGTTTTCCTATTCTCAAGTAGTTGCCACCATTGCTTGGAGAGGCTCCAAGTTATTAGTTATGCCCATCTGCTTTGCGCAAGTTGTTTAGCTAGCCGATCTATCTCCTCTTTGACTGATCCCAGTGGTCTAGCCACAGTATTCTCTGCTAGTTCGACAGACATGTCTGCTCCCTCCCTGGTGAGCGCATCAGCAGTCTCGTTGCCATCTATATCGCTATGGCCAGAAATCCAACACAAGGTGACTCGATGCAGAGCACTAAGTGTGCAGAGATTGTTGCGTTTAATACTGCTGGAATGAATTGCCTTTATGGCTGCTTCACTGTCTATATAGATAGCTATAGACGCAGCTCCTTTCAGGCCTGGATGATCCTGCAGGATATTGATTGTTTTATCTACTGCCTTGAAAAATGCTGCAGTAGTCATGGAGTCTATACGACCTCAGTATTTGCATTAAGTTTCCATTAAAATTAGTTGTTGTTTTAATAGGTATTTTTAAAAAAAGTGTTGTTAAATTTAAGTGATTTTGCGGGAAATTATTATAGAGTAATTGGAAATTGCATTATTTCCATGCAGCTCGGTATTGAAGATGAATTTAGAATATTACTTTACGCTAATTAAGTTGTAAAACAAAACGTACTGCAACGGGTCTATTTAAAGGCAATAAGCTTAACCTAGAAATTTAATTATATATACAAGACTAACCTTAACCTATTGAACTTGACTTAATTTTCTAATATTAAATTATAGGAAACAGCCCTTTTGCTTGATTTAGTAGAAAATACGGTTAAGAAGTGCAGAGGTGGATTGGCGTAACTGTTTATTTGAAAGTGGTAGACAATGAAGTAATATCAAAAAAAAATACCTTGTCGGACTTCCATTGTCTTTATTTTGTTACTTAACACAACGTTTCGGTTAGTTAGTATCTCTAACCGTTTCCAAGTGTAAACTAAATTATAATTCTAAGGCTACTGTCTTAAATACTATCCATGTGCAATGAAGCTTGATGACTCCGTCTACGTGCTTATTGGAGTGTGAAGTTTGAGCTGTTGGTACTTGGAAACTTTGAGATCAGGTATAGCGAAACATGTATGGACCAACCAACAGAAGCCAACGTTTTGGACATGGAACAGCACTGGAGAAAACGAAAATTCAAAGGAGCATCTTTCATGAATCGAAATATCCATATATTTAGTAAACCATGTATAGATATTCCCAATATCTGGAAGCCTCCTCTTGTCCAAAACCAACAGCTCAAACTTTATACTCCAATAAGCACGTAGGCGGAGTAATCAAGCTTCATCGCACATGGATAGTATTTAAGACAGTAACCTTAGAATTATAACTTAGTTTACACTTAAAAAGGGTAAGACGTACTAACTAACCAAAACGTTGTGTTAAGTACCAAAATAAATTCAATGGAAGTCCGACAAGGTTTTTTTTTTTATAACTGAATAATTAAATTTTACTGGTGACAGCCGAACGCCTGTAACTATTTTATGGCATAACTGAACCAAGATGTATTTATAAAAAATTTAGAAGGACCAGCAACTGATCCAGCTCTGTTTACAGTTCCAGTTCCATACCCAACGGACAAATTTCGCTAATGAACACATCAACTGGGAAGAGATCAATGGAAATGGTAATGTGTGTACTGTTTACAGACGAGATGAGATGGATATTGAAAGGCTCCACTGACCTCCTTGTAGCCCCGTGCTGAATCTAATAAAACATGTGTGAGGCAGGCAAGGAAGAATGCTACCAAAAATCATTTAAGCTCATCGAGCAGCTTTTCTTGAAGAATGGATAAATATTCCAGAAGAAGCCATTGCCAACTGTATGGCCAAGCTCGTTCCTTGGCAGGCGTAATTGATTGATTGAATTCGCACAACAAATTGTATTATTTTCTAATAAGCAAATTAAAAGTTATTTAAAAGAAACTGTTCGTTAAATCCTTAAGAATTGAATACATCTGTGATACATACATCAATGAAATCAATAGTAATAATTGGTATGGTAATATTAAATGTTATTATTGTATTATTTTTTTATAGCTTTCAGCATGTTTTACAGTATTAAGAAAAATAAAACATAATGATTAACTGGTATTATAATAAAAATAGTTCTCGGAGAGTATCCAAAATATTAAACAACAGTTCTGAATATTGTTAGTAATTGTGAGAGTAATATACCGTGCGAGCAAAAATTATTTGCATCAAAGAGGGCCTTGCATCTAAGGACGTAATGCTTAGCCGTAGAGCCTAATACCTGTTGGGTGTCAGTAACTACCTGAATTAACAATCAATCAGTTATTCCGTCATCTTTGACAGTCGTTACAAGTAATTTGATTCAACGCTAATTTTTCCAATTTTTTGAACAATTCACACAATGGGCTTTACGGAACAACACAAAACATTTATGGTTGGAGCGTATTTTCGAAACGGCGTTAGAGTAAATGGTGAGTGGCAATACAATCCGGGTTTGTGCATGGACGATTTTCACGAACATTGCTTTTATTGCTGGAGACTTTTATCATTGCCTGAAAAGACCCGTGGCTGTGTTTAGGGAAACAGGTTCTATACAACACAAAAAAGGAGCAGGAAGACCATCTGTAAGAACAGAAGAACTTGTTGCAAACGTTCGTGAAATAATGCAAAATACGCCAACAAATTGTATAAGACGCCAGTCCAAAGAAGTGGGAAGATCGTATGGAACATGCAGTACTATTCTTAAGAAGCAGCTAAATTAATTTCCTTGTAAAGTGCAAGTACTCCAAGAAATACAAGCCGCAGATTTTGAAAGACGCAGCAATTACTCTCAATGGTTTACCCAAAATGTATTGGAAAAAAATGATTTATTAGACCTGACATTTTTTTCGGATGAAGCCTGGTTCCACCTCTCTGGTTATGTGAATTCTCAGAATACACGCATGTGGAGTAGTGAAAATCCCCATTTTTTTGTCCATGAGTCCACTTTGCACCCTCAAAAAATTGGTGTATGGTTGGTAGTAGTAGAATTGTTGGTCCTATTTTTTTCCATGACACAGTTACAGCACAGCGCAGCGGTATAGAGACAATATTTTGAATCCATTTGTGGAGCAATTACTTGACGACGAACTACGTTTTAGATATTTTCAACAGGACGGCGCAACCGCCCATACAGCCGCCGAAACTATTAACTACTTACGCAATTTTTTCGACGACAGATTGATCAGTTTTCGGTCAGACATTGAATTCCCACCTAGATCACCTTGTTTAACGGTTATGGATTACTTCGTTTTTCCTCATTTAAAGAACACTATTTTTAAAACACCAGTTGCAAATTTAGAACAATTACAAGAAGGGAGTATCCAAGAATGTGGCAACATTTCTCCAGAGATGCTGGTCAACACTTTCAAAGATATGAAGAGACGTGTGAATTTATGCTTGGAGCATGGCAGTGACGTGGCCAATTTCAGCAATTTATGTAATTCTTTTTCTTTTTCTTTCTGTATATTCTTACTTTGCTAATTTTGTAAGCAACAAAAATAGATTTGTATTTGTCTACTTATTTTATTACTTATTAGTTTGGCATATCATGTCATATTATAAATTTGACAAAATTTTATCCTAGATTTGGTTAGATATATCGTCCCCATATCATTGTGATCTAAACCAAGCCCCACGTTTTCCAATCTAACCCCACTTTGATGCAAATAATTTTTGCTCGCACGGTATTATAATTAATAAATGCAACTGCTTGAAGCAAAATAATGATGTACTAGATGGTAGAACACAAGAAAATAATACAGATTAAGAACTTTTACTCCATGCAGAAGAACATAATGGAATTGGTACCAGGAATTGTTGGCAAAACTGTAGGAAAGCATCACTCCATAGTATTGCGCAAATTACATTACCAGTATAAATATCATCTGTATCAAAAGCATTAGGGATTGATGAAAGGTGATGAAATACGAGGAAAATCTTGTTTTTTGTATTTTATTTTAAGTTTGACTGTATGACGTTATTGTTACGTTTAAAGTTTAATAAAAGCACTCTTATATTATGTTTATATTGGTTTACTGTTTTATTTCACTATTGCATTCCCCTTAAGTCAGATCAGAAACATGCAGGTCTTCCATTAAATATAGGCTTAATAGGCTGGGAGATTGAGGCTGCATGTGATCTTCGAGAATGGCTTCGACATTATTCTTATAGCAATCAAATTCAACTTGCATGGTTTTTTAAACTTTAGTAAGTATATAATTCGTACCAAATAAAACAAATTGCGAATTATACGAAATGTAGAAAAAATAAAAGATTTAAATTAAAAATGAAGATATTCCTTTTAATAACCAATATCTATATCATTCTGCATCATATAAAAAAAAACATTTTTTTTGTTTTTGCCTTTCACTAGTTTGCCTGTTTTACTAAAAATAAAATAAAATTAATTTACGGCATTTTGTTTGGTTCATTTTCGTATAAAGTCCAAAAATTTTAATTCAAGACAAGTTTATATTTTACAAATAGTACACGCTGTATATTCTGGCGTTTTTATTTTTGGCATGTTGCTAGAATATGTTTTTGGGATAACTAGTGACGTATTGAAAAATGATTTAGCAAGCTACCTTACTGGTACCTATATGATATGGCATAACTTGGAGAACGAATGCTTTCAGAATTACTACTAGTACATTACTATTTTGGTTTCTTATTTCTATCCAAAACTGCTTAATAAATTAGTAAAATTGATTCTAATGATACTGTATTAATATACATGGTGTTTCATTAACGGTGGCCACCGGCCATATCTCGGAAACTACTAAGCATAGAAACTTAAGGGGAAAAATTATGATTAAAGTGGTCATGAGAAAGTTCTGGAAATTATTTTTAAGTTCCACATGGGGCCGCAAGGGGGCACAATTGAAAATTCTTTTTTTTAATTCTAAATTTTTACTAAAATTTCCATATTAAGGCATAACTCTGATTACATCATTAGAAAGCTTAGACAATTCTGCACCATTTTGATTTAAGGCTCATTGGCGTACCAACCTTGATAAGATCGGGGGAAGCTATTGAAAGTGTAAACATTAAAATCGCTGTAACTTCTAAACGACTTATCCGATTTTACTAAATTTAATCTTGTTTGACAGAGAAAGGTCAGTACCATCAATTGTCGTATCCAATGGTACACGATAGTATCTAATAAAATTGCTAGAGGGCGCAATTTGTAATAATAACAGTTTTTTTGATTTTATCCCGAAAATTCAAACCATACGGTATAACTATGACATCATAATCGGAAAGAAGATTAAAATTGCAAGAAAAATGTGAAGACCGCAGTTCGATATCTTAGTTCGTTTCAGAGTTATTGCCAAAACAATAATTTTTAACACGGTAATCGAAGAAATTATTGTTTTTATAGCTTCGTGGCCAAAGCATCTACGACAAAAAAATATTTTTTAACTTTATGATTCTGTAATGTGTAGGAGAATTAGCCCCGCCTAAATACTCACTAGTGGGATATTACATATTATTATAAAAATATACTCATAAATATACCACATTGTATCTTTGCATATTACGTTAAATATACGAGAAATAAGCTGTTTGATTTGTGCAACATTAGATCACAACACAATACGTCAGATCAACGTGTCCCTGGCTAAAATATAGTTGTGTTTTAATTGGGTTTATGCTCACAAGTAGTTTTAAAAAAAAAATATACTCTACGTCAACCCATACCCACTCTTTTCCTCTATACCTTGGCACTACAAGATATTAAAATAATATGAACAAAATCTAGCCGTTTGTTTTCAAAATCAACATTCTGTACATACAGTGTGACCAGTAAAGTCCGCATCATATGGGTTTTTTTTTTATTAATAACTTTAATCGAAACTTGACTTTGGCATCAAGTTCTGCCTCGATCGAGATGAAAATTAAGCAAAAAAAATATTAGTCACGTGATTCGCATTATCTGTCAAATTTTAATTTTTTCCAAAAAATTATTCAAAAGTTGAGTTATTTCTAAAAGTATCGAAAAAAGTTATTAGAAAAAGTTTTTTTGATTGCAGTTTCTAGCTCACATGCAAAATTTTAGATTCATAAGATAATTTTGATTTTTTACCCATATTTTGTAAATTGCACCACTTTTGCAAAATAAGACTCAACGCAACCAACATTGGAGCTAACTTCTTAGTTTCGACAATGCTTTATTTCAGATACATTTTCTTTAAAGTGGCGCCATATTGAATATGTGTTTTTCTACAAAATCAAAATTATTGGGCTATTCAAATTTGGTCGCATGTGGTGCAAAGTTTACCTGTTTTTGACCCTGTATAAGGTAATTTCATAAAATAGGTATTTTTAAAAACGCAGTTTGTGTCTGTAAGTAATACACCTTAATATTAAGATAAAAAAGAACACAGTGTCATCAGTAAAGTGTTCATTAAGTGGAAAATAAATTTTAGTGGTGGGTAAAAAATCAAAATTATCTTATACAGCTGAAATTTTTAATGTGGGCTAGAAACTGCATTTAAAAAAACTTTTTCTTATAACCTTTTTCGATATTTTCAGAAATAACCCCACAATTGTGACGTGACTACTATTTTTTGCTTCATCTTTATCTCGATCAAAGCACAACTTGATGCCAAAGTCAAATTTTGACTAAAGCTAATAATAAAAAAAAATCTCATATGATGCGGACTTTACTGTTCACACTGTATATTTTTATTTCTTTATGAATGAAAGACAACTTAAGACTTTACACAAATTAAAAAGAAAAAAAAATTAATAGTTTTTAAAAAACAAGTGAAAAGTCCAGGCAATATGCAACTGACACATGCATTGGACACTTTTACTCAGAACGCCAATATCTACAAAATACTAAAAATTTAGAAAAATGAGCCGCAAGTAATTTTCAATAAGCGATATGAGGGGTCCTTTCTTAAAATTTAATCATACAAGTAAGTGAAATGTACTTACCTTGACACAACACTAAGAATGTCAATAATACTATAACTAAATAGCCCATTGTTGAACATAAAGAAGAGTATTTTAAACGTTTAATTTTGAATCTTTCTATTCAGCCCCGCTTGACTGACACTAACAATGTGCTTATCAGCGTTATTTACTTGCTCGTCCCTTTTAAGGGTGTCGAGGATATTATGAAATCTTATCGTTCCAAGAGCAAATATTGGGTCTAATTTACTGACGTCGATTTTTCGGTTAACCCCTAGACCCAACCACCAATCATTTCTTGCCCGAGTATAAAAAGCCCTTTTAATTAAAAACGTAACCAAAAATTACGGACCAAGTGCTTACAGACAAAACACAACTAAAGTGCGCCTTATTGGAAATATTCAAATGTTCGGAATACTAACACAAATTTTACAATTCATGAGCTTTTAATATTGTACCTTGAAAATCGTTTAACATGAGAACGGCATAATTTTTGTTGCGCCATGCGTACCCTTTGGATGTAATTTTTACTGCAGCAGTGGCGTAACTACCATATCTATAACCCTTGCAATCTAAGGTTGGCTACCAGGCTGGAGCTCCCCGATTTGAACAAATATTTTAGCAATAATTTTCTGAACAATTAGAAGATAATATTATACAGTGATGGGCTAAAATATGGAACAAATTCATTTAAAAATCAGGTATTCATTTTTTGAAAAAACGCTCGGATACGTCGATTATATTTCTTTCTTCCGGATTTTTTGCCTCAAAAAGAAATTATACCGGGTGTGTCAAAAAGTAGATGTAGCAAAATTTTTTTGTTTTTTAAATAGAACCCCCCTATTTTTACTTATTACCCTAATTCTACGTCAAATTCTGCGCATAATTCATGTAGCATACTATATCCTTATCTCTAACGGTTTTAGAGAAAAATTACATCATAAAAAAAAATTCTTTAAAAAAAGGTTAAAAAATTAGTTTATTAAGTGTTGAAAATGCAAACCATTAACTTCTTGACAATATGCTAATCTACTTAAAAACCCTTCTAAACCATTATTTACAGTATTTTCATTAATTTGACTAATTTCATATCTAATTTTAAATTTTAAGTCTTCCAAATTTTGTGGTTTATCCTTATACACTTTTGATTTCAAATAACCCCAAAGAAAGAAATCCATGGGTGTAAGATCGGGAGATCTTGCAGGCCATTCTATGGGTCCTCTTCTACCTATCCATCGTTCGGGAAATACAGTATTTAAATACTCTCGTACTTGTCGAGCAAAATGAGGCGGAGCACCATCCTGCTGATACCAAATAGACGCTTCTGGTAGATGAGGCTGATTCGGATTTGGAAAATCCGCTGCTAGTGTGGGAATTAATTCATTTTGAAGAAATTGTAAATACCGGTCTCCTGTAAGATTTCCATCGAAGAAAAAAGGTCCAATAATTCTATCATTTAATATCCCTGCCTAAACATTTACTTTTTGTGGGTATTGCGTGTGCTGTTCTCTCATCCAACGGGGATTATTTGTACTCCAATACCGAAAATTTTGTCTGTTTACCGAACCATTCAAACAAAACGTGGCTTCATCGCTAAAAAGTATGTTGCGATGGAAAAATAGATTTAAGTTGCAAATTTCCATCATAGTTTCACAAAACTGTAGTCGGCGGTCGGGATCATCTTCGTTTAGCTCGTG
The DNA here is from genome assembly GCA_963969555.1 of Polydrusus pterygomalis. NCBI lineage: Eukaryota > Metazoa > Arthropoda > Insecta > Coleoptera > Curculionidae > Polydrusus > Polydrusus pterygomalis. The sequence continues at coordinate 33,355,436 of OZ018384.1, read as the reverse complement.
CAGCAACCTAATTTTGTACGGATGGTACTTTTCTTGTTTCAATACCCGCAACACAGATCGTCGGTTAACATCATTATTAAGGACTACTTCAGTGGATGCACTATGAGGATTATCTTCAACCTCTAACAAAATGTTCAATTGTGAGTTTTCACTAATTTTTGGACGACCTGGCCGTAGACGATCCTTTACATTCCCTGTTTCCCTGAATTTCTTTCAATTTTACTTACTGTAGATCTTCTAATCGGCCGTTCTGGATACTTAGCGTTAAACAAGTTACAAACTTCTTCTTGACTTCTTGTTTTGTCTCCACATCCAATTAAAATTAAAATTTCGATTTTTTGTGTTTCATTTAAATGCACCATGATCACCGTTTTTCAGAATTATACCTAAACTAATTTTTGATTGACACATGACTTGCTATCGTAGTAACAATTCATTTAAATTTACCTGTTTACCTTTAAGTAGGTACATGTACCTTTTTTTAAAGAATTTTTTTTTTATGATGTAATTTTTCTCTAAACCCGTTAGAGATAAGGATAGAGTATGCTACATGAAATATGCGCAGAATTTGACGTAGAATTAGGGTAATAAGTAAAAATAGCGGGGTTCTATTTAAAAAAAAAATTTTGCTACATCTACTTTTTGACAGACCCGGTATAATTTCTTTTTGAGGCAAAAAATCCGGAAGAAAGAATTACAATCGACGTGTCCGAGCGTTTCTTCAAAAAATGAATACCTGATTTTTAAATGAATTTGTTCCATATTTTAGCCCATCACTGTAGTGTCCGCGAAAATACCGTGCGAGCAAAAATTATTTGCATCAAAGAGGGCCTTGCATCTAAGGACGCAATGCTTAGCCGTAGAGCTTAATACCTGTTGGGTGTCAGTAACTACCTGAATTAACAATCAATCAGTTATTCCGTCATCTTTGACAGTCGTTACGAGTAATTTGATTCATCGCTAATTTTTCCAATTTCTTGATCAATTCACACAATGGGCTTTACGGAACCGCACAAAACATTCATGGTTGAAGCGTATTTTCGAAACGGGGTTAGAGTAAATGGTGAGTGGCAATACAATCCGGGTTTGTGCATGCACGAACATTTTCTTAACGTTGCTTTTATTGCTGGGGATTTTTATCATTGCCTGAAAAGAACCGTGGCTATGTTTAGGGAAACAGGTTCTATACAACACAAAAAAGGAGCAGGAAGACCAGCTGTAAGAACAGAAGAACTTGTTGCAAACGTTCGTGAAATAATGCAAAATACGCCAACAAATTGTATAAGACGCCTGTCCCAAGAATAGAATAGAATAGAATGAATAGAATAGAATATATTACTTAGATATAGATTTACATTGGTATCATAATACTACGAATTTATGTACACAATGGACTAGTGATGGTGTGTGCACATGTGTATAGTGACTAAACTAATGTACAAAATACAATTCATTTAATCTTATTAAATTAATTTAATTTATAAATATAATAATATCATAATAATATCCATTTAAACCAAAGTAGGGAGTTATACTATGCCTAGCTACTAAACCAGGTCACTTCTTTATCTATCAACCAGTTATGTAAAACATTATTTATTTTCTTAAAAGGTTTTCTTTTGATCTTATTAGGCAACATATTATATATTTTAGGCGCAGTGTAGTATAGGCAAGGAGTGGGAAGATCTTATGGAACATGCATGACTATTCTTAAGAAGCAGCTAAATTTATTTCCTTATAAAGTGCAAGTATTCCAAGCAGATTTTGATCAGATTGATCAGTTTTCGATCAGATATTGAATTCCCACCTAGATCATCTTGTTTAACGGTTATGGATTACTTCGTTTTTCCTCATTTAAAGAAGATTATTTTTAAAACACCAGTTTCAAATTTAGAACAATTACAAGAGAGGATTATCCAAAAATGTGGTAACATTTCTCCAGAGATGCTGCTCAACACTTTCGAAGAGACGTGTGAATTTATGCTTGGAGCATGGCGGTGGCCAATTTCAGCAATTTATGTAATTATTTTTCTTTTTCTTTCTGTATATTCTTACTTTGTTAATTTTGTAAACAACAAAAATAAATTTGTATTTGTCTACTTATTTTAATACTCATTAGGTTGGCATATCATGTCATAATATGAATTTGACAAAATTTTAACCTAGATTTGGTTAGATATATCGTCCCCATATCATTGTGATCTAAACCAAGCTCTACGTTTTTTAATCCAAGCCCTCTTTGATGCTAATAATTTTTGCTCGCACGGTAAATAAAAAGGGAATATTGTGGCATATCGGACAAGTGTGTAACGGTTTTTTATATTGGAATATGCAGGGATCCAAGCACAATGGATACCCTGGGGCGGGTAGACCACGACGGCCGTTTCGTCCTTGATAGGACTCTACAGACAGCCATTATCCAAGCAATCCCGACACCAGCGGTAAGATATATTAAAAGCCTTTTACAAAAGCAAAGTGGCCATCAATACACCGTGGCGCCATCCCAGCGAAATTAACTCCAATATAAAAGGCAGTCACACGTGCCAGCGTTATCTGTTTCTAATCTACAAAATGGCGATATTACCAGTGTGAATGCCTTTTATATTAGAGTTAATTCCGATGGGAAGGTATATTGATGGCCGCTTTGCTTTTGTTAAAGGTTTTTAATACATCTTACCGTTGTTGTTGGGATTGCTTGGGTTATGGCTGTCCGTAGAGTCCTAACAAGGACAAAACGGCCGTCGTGGTCTACCCGCCCCAGGGTATCCATTGTGCTTGGATCCCTGTTTATTCCAATATAAAAACAGTTACACACACTTGTCCGATATGCCACAATATTCACTTTCTATTTTCTGAACAATGTTTTTTTTCATATATCCTATCTCCTCCTAGAACCAAGTTTCCGGGCGAATAGCTGGGTAGAGGGGCTGGTTGAATATATTACCATGGAATATCAGACACCTTCACCATCAATGCTAGTGTTCCTCAAGGGTCCATATTATCCCCCACTCTCTTCTTACTGTACATTAACGACCTTCTAGCGAAAACAGAAAATCCAATATATAGCTTTGCTGACGACAGCACACTTATCTCATCTTTTACTTTGAAATCTGAATCATCGGCTGCTGACGCACATCTTCGCAGACAACATGAGGTATCACGCCTCAATAAAGACCTGGAAGAAATTTTGTCTTGGGGTGACAGTAACCAAGTCGAATTTAATGCTCAAAAAACCCAGGCAGCAGTTTTCTCTAAGAAGGTTAACATTGCAGAACCCGATATCGTTATGGCAGGACACGCAATTCCACTGACTTCGTCTATTAATTTGCTGGGTGTCAACCTGGGAGGAAATATGTCTTGGCATAATCACGTTGTGGCAATCGCCAGGGCAGCTTCTCAGAAGCTCGGTATACTTTTCCATACCAAAAAGTTGTATATACCTCAACAACTTTTGACACTCTATAAAGCCCAGATTTGACCATCACTGGAATACTGCTCTCATATCTGGAGTTCTGCACCGAAGCATACCCTTCGGTTGTTGGATTCCATCCAAAGGAGAGCCGTTCGTCTAATCGGCGACCACGAGCTGACTAAGAACCTCGACAGCTTAGAACATCGAAGACAGGTTGGTGATTTGACTCTCTTCTACAGATATTTTCATGGCAAGTGTTCGACAGATATTGCCCGCTCGATTCCACCTAGAGTAATGCATAGCAGAAACACACGACGAACCACTGCCGCCCATCCCTATGTGGTTCAACTTAGTACACCCCGAACATCATTGTTTCAGAACTCTTTCATTTGGAGGACGTCATCTTTGTGGAGCGGCCTTTCTGAGACCGTGTTTCCAACCGAATATAACCTCCAACGATTCAAGAAAAACGTGAATCGCTTTCTTCGCACACGCACCGCTCCCAGAGCACGCTAAAGGATTTTTCCTATAGTGCTTGTGCTCGATCATAAAAAAAAAGTCCGGATAACAGGTAGGGAAAGGACTGTAATCCAGAGTCGGCATTATTGGCTCAGGGAAAAATAATATTTATTATTAAAAAGACCAAAATTGTACAGGCAATTAGTACTAACTACAAAGTTCATACACATACATTGACGGTGTCCCCTTATCTTCAGGGGGTTCTGCCCCTAATTAATGTCAATATAGAAAGCGATATCTTAAAAATGGTAAAAAAAGCGGAAATTCTACAGACACTTATGTTGGATTGCACAAAGGCTTTTAACAATAATTAACTAACCAAGCAACTTTGACTGTGTCCGTGACTTTGACAAACCTAATTCTGACTCACAATCAAAGTCTATTGGCTAGCTTTAGTACAATTTATACAAATTTGTACAAGTTTATACACGTTTGTTCGGGATTGTACAAGTTTGTACACGTTTGTACAATTTTAAAAAGTACACGATTATTTTCGTTTGTATAAACGTATACAAACATGTTCATGATCCCCCCTCCGAGAAAAAGGGGCGGTCGTTAATGTCAGTATGTACTTAGTAATGTCAATAGTTGTTTTCAACCGTTTTGTAGATAGGTAAGGTGACTTCAAGTTGTCGTATCTATATGCTTTTGATTTATAAGTATCTCATCTCCTCACCCTTTAAAAAAAAGTAGGTAATTTTTAATATTTTCAATTCAATTTTCTGCGTGTAAATATTAATAACTAAATTATAATATTCTTACGTTTTCTTATACTTTTAGCATTTTCAAGGTCTGTTTTATCTTTCGTATAAAAATGACACTAAAAAAGCTTAAAGAAGTACCCTGTGGCACAATGGCATAGAAAGAATAAAACAAGGTAAGGGTCTCGAATTTTTGTGAAGTATAACGTGTGACCTTTTCAATATAAGAATCGGAGTGTGTAAATAAAAAAAACGGAGAAGTATCGGAGGGAAAAAACTGGATTAGACCACAATATTTTTTATAGGTGTATTAACTTTAAGGACCTTTTTATTTTACCCCTAGTAGCAAAGAAATTATATTACAGAGACGATATGAATAACCTTTGCTTGGTACATTAAAATTTATGAACCTATAAAATTGCTTAGTTTCAGGGGTTTTGAAAAACGATCGTGTAAAGTGTATTTATAAAAACAATAGAAAATGCAGGGTGGCTGACAGGCCCTAAATATTATCTAGGTAATAACGATAAATAATTGAAATTGTGTTTCAAGAGTTATTCTCTTCTTACCCGGCTAGCAAGCTCTTATCTATGAGGACGTATAGTTGTATTTAAGATACATGTCCAACTTGCAAGTCTCTATTATGGTATCGGTTATTACCGTGCGAGCAAAAATTATTTGCATCAGAGAGGGCCTTGCATCTAAGGACGTAATGCTTAGCCGTAGAGCTTAATATCTGTTGGGTGTCAGTAACTATCTGAATTAACAATCAATCAGTTATTCCGTCATCTTTGACAGTCGTTACAAGTAATTTGATTTATCCCTAATTTTTCCAATTTCTTGAACAATTCACACAATGGGCTTTACGGAACAGCACAAAACATTCATGGTTAAAGCGTATTTTCGAAACGGGGTTAGAGTAAATGGTGAGTGGCAATACAATCCGGGTTTGTGCATTGACGATTCTCACAAAAATTTGATTGATTGAATTCCCACCTCGTTTAACGGTTATGGATTACGTTTTTCCTCATTTAAAGAACACTATTTTTAAAACACCAGTTGTAAATTTAGAACAATTACAAGTAAGGATTATCCAAGAATGTGGTAACATTTCTCCAGAGATGCTGGTCAACACTTTCGAAAATATGAAGATACGTGTGAATACTTGGGCAAAGCGGATAAAATGTACATTCTGAAAAAAAAAAAAATTTTGGCAAAAGGGACAAGAAATCATGTACTAACTTAATTAATTTTGAAGGCCAGATAAATCCCAGTGCCACAGATTTTTTTTATTAGAAATCGATAATTATTAATAAACAAACTATTTTTTTTTGCTTAACACATCCGCTTTGCCCGGGCCTCCCCTACTCATGTCGCCGCAAGGGGGCACAATTGAAAATTATTTTTTTAAATTCTAAATTTCTCCGAAAATTCCCATATTAAGGTATAACTCTGATGACATCATAAGAAAGCTTAGACAATTCTGCATCATTTTGGTTTAAGGCTCATTGGCGTACCGGCCTTGATAAGAATGGGGGCTATTGAAAGTGTAAACATTAAAATCGCTGTAACTTCTAAACGCCTTATGCGATTTTACTAAATTTAAGCCTGTTTAGAACAGAAAGGCAAGTACCTTCAATTGCCGTATCCAATGATACACTATAGTTTTTAATAAAATTGCTAGAGAGCGCAATTTGTAATAATAAGAGTTTTTTTGATTTTACCCCGAAAATTTAAATCATACGGTTTACCTATGACATCATAATCGGAAAGTAGAATAAATTTGCAAGAAAAATGTGAAGATCGCATTTTGATATCTTTTTTCGTTTTAGAGTTATTGCCAAAACAATAATTTTTAACACTTTAATCGAAAAACTTATTGTTTGGCCAAAGTATTCCATAACAAAAAAATATTTCTCAACTTTATGATTCTGTAATGTGTAGGTTTGTTACTTATTATTCCAATGGCCCAAAAAGCTACTTTAGAATTAATGACATACTCATGGAGAACTTCTGATATGATGTTTTTAAAAATAAATCTAGATAGCATCCAAATCAGCAGATTTAATTTTGATAGGTGTTGACAAAAGTTTCCCCTTGATTCTTTTTGAATTACTTCTTACCTAATCAAAACTTATGCTATATCCCTCAAAAAATGCTCTTCCAAACAAGCTTAAATTTAGTAAAATCGCATAAGGCGTTTAGAAGTTACAGCGATTTTAATGTTTACACTTTCAATAGCTTTCCCCACTCTTAGCAAGGTCGGTACGCCAATGAGCCTTAAACCAAAATGATGCAGAATTGTCTAAGCTTTCTAATGATGTAATTAGAGTTATACCTTAATATGGGAATGATCGGAAAAATTTAGAATTTAAAAAAATTATTTTTAATTATGTCCCCTTGCGGCGAAATGTGGAACTTAAAAATAATTTCCAGAATTTTCTCATGACCGCATAATTTTTTTTTCTTAAGTTCCTATGCTTAGAAGTTTCCGAGATATACCCTTAACTGATCACGCTGTATTATAGTCAGAATAATATTTTGTATTTTATTGTCAATCTTAAAAAAACTAACATATTTAGAAAATAAGTATTGATAGTAGTACCTACTTTTTACTAACTGCTAATGGCCGTTTGTACCGCCTTGCTTAAAGTTAAAGATTAGCTAGGTCGAACCTTATACTTAAGCTCACCTTAAATTAAAATGGAATGCACCGGGTCAATACCCGTAAAACTTAGCTAGGGGTTCAAGAAGTTTGACAACGGCGTCAATCTGGTAATTTTTTAGTAACTTTTGCACCGAATCTTTTCTCCCCTAATTGTTTTGTCGTTTCATTTTCATTCGTCATCCAAAATCAACCTACATAAAAAACGGTTTTTGGTCAAAACTGTTAAAATAATCAGCCCTGTTGTACACTTTTCTAGGCAAACCAAAAATAATCAAATTAATTTCGTCGACTTCATCGTCATCAGCAATGAGTTCTAATAAATCCATTTTTCCTGTTTAGGTTGACTTGGACTTGACTGACGTTTAGGTTATATTATTTTTTTCAATGGTTTAAGGTTAGATTTCCAAGATAAGCCGAATAATTCTGGGGCTTAACTTTGTTCGACTGGAAGCCAAGCTTTAGGCAAAAAGTCAACGCGTGCAAACCAAATTCTGTAGATAAGGTGAACCTTACATTAAGTAGCATCTAATCCAAGCGATGCAAACGGTCATGCTAAATGAACCAGGCTCATTGGGAAAATCAGAAAGAAAATCAACGTTTAATTCAAGCAATTTAAAATTGATAATTGTTTTGGAGAGCTTAATTACGAATCGCTGAAATTCTTCACGATTTCGTAATTTATTTCAGGATAAAAAAGGTTTATTTTGAAATAAAATGATTTTAAATTTGTCGTTGACCACTTTGTCTGGTACCATTTGCGGCTAAATTATAAAATTGAAATAACATTGAAACCGCTTTTAAATAGTATAGCTTTAAATGAAATTAAATTAAAAATTTTTTCGCGGCTGGTTTTTACCTTTATTTTTGTATTTAGCTGTAAAGCTGTTGAACATTATTTTAAAATAATTATGTAGGTAACCGACTTAAAAAATGGTTAAAAAAGTATGGATTTATGTTATTTTATGAATAACAACCATAGACAATTTACCTTTAGATACGTACGTACAGCTTATCTCCTGCGAAACAAAAGTTACGTTTTATGGGTGAAAAAATACGTCCGTGCGCATGACTCGCCGGTCAGCTGCCTTCCCTCTGGGTACCTTCGGGCATGCGCCCGTCCTACTTTATCGACATGCTCAAAATACACTCCAGAACCGGCTCGGCCGCCATTTTTGTTATTGTGTTTTAAGGTTTCTCTGTGGATTCCTTGTAGTTTTCTTAGCTATTGTGGATTGTGTATTGTGGGTGTTTAATATTTACGGATTTCTAGTTTTTGTGTAGTTTAGTGAATTGTATCTGATTGTAAGAAAATTAATTCTGTCAAAGTTGCTGGTTGGTTAATTTTTTGGTTAAATCTGTACACCTCGACATTAAGCCTTTAGTAAAGCCAGTATTCCACGGGTCAAGTTCTCGGGCAAACACTTTTCAAATTCTTGAACAAGAATTTTTGCTTGAAAATAGTTTACACGTACCCAAGTTTTTGCCAAATTGTAAAAATCAATATAAGTTATATATACTAACTAATATTTGACTTAAGGTTAGGCACGCGATAACACCGTAGATTGGTTATTTTTCTGGTTATGTTTGTTATTATATTCGATTTTATAAGACTAGTTTAATTCACTTTTTCTTGTTCTCTTCCTTTTCGAACTAAAAACACGAAGACGAATCATTTTTAAATACATTTTAAAAGCAAAAACAAAACCTTAAAAACAATTTTCTATCCTTAAAATCTGATAGGTTTGCTACTACTAAAATGCCAGAAACCACTACCTTGACCAAAAATTTAGAAGAAAGTCCAATTTTTTGGCAAGAATTTAAATTTTAAAGCATGGACCTGTCTATTTTCCCATTTGTCAAACGATAATGTTGCAGTGCGCATGCCTAATAGTGTCTAGCTTTGTTTACATGCGCGAGGCCATAAATTTGCCACTTTCGTGATAATTGTTTGCTTATCTAAAGGTAAATTGTCTATGATAACATCTGGTAGCCGCAGTGATTGATGGTGGCCATATTTTTAATTTTAATTTTCCAATAGAAAAATCATTAGAAAATTTGACGCAGCAGGCGCGGCTGCCGAGTCGATCTTTCAATATTTTTATTTTTCCCTAGGTATGTTAATTCTGGTGCCTTTATGAATGAAAACTGTAATAACAGGAAACACTCCAATATAAAAAATTAATTCAAGTTTTCTGAGGTGAGTGATGAGAGTGTGGCGAGAATAATGGCTAGAACAAAAATTACTGGCATGGGTGCTGATGGGATAGACCTTAAAATGCTTTTGTTAATCACTCCATATCTCACATCATATCTAACGTTTATTATTAATTATTCTCTTAAAGCCTGTAAATTTCCAACGGAATGGAAAAGTGCGAACATTATCCCGGTACCGAAAAATAGCACATCTCACACATCAGATGTCGCAGTATTGTCCAGTCAGCATTCTGTCTACCTTATCGAAAATACTCGAGAAAGTTAGGAATGACCAATTAAAGGAAAACGTGGCAGCTAACCGAATACTGCCTATCACACAGTCAGGCTTCCGAGCGCAGCACAGTAGTACGACAACAGCTCTAGTGCATGTCTGTGATGAAATGTTTAGAAGTCTAGATAAAAATAAGATGACGGCTTTAGTGCTGTTAGACTACAGCACGGCATTTGATACTCTGGATCACTCAGTTCTCCTCTAAACGTAAATACCTCGGTCTACATGACACAAGCCCTTGATCTATTAAACAATTACCTATTGGGTAGAAGACAAAGAGTGTGTGTTGGTTTAGATGTTTCGGATTATGCAAATATTGAAAGGGGGTTCCACAGGGAAGTATTTTGGGACCGCTCTTGTTTTCTTTATGTACCTGTGATTTTTATAAATTTTTAAAGGTATGTTTATCTTATCAATATGCAGATGGTAAGCAAATTTATTTTTACTTTCCTCATTCGGAGGTTATAACGGCCATGAAGGCTATTAATGCTGAATTGGCAATTATTTCTGAAATATCCAAATTCCATAAATTGGTATTAAATGGTACAAAATCCAAGTTACTTCTTTTTGACTCATCTGAGTTAAATAATTTTAATATTAAAATTGAAGGTGCTGTTTTAGTGCCTTCAGATTGCGAAAAAAATTTAGGTATTTTTTTGGATACGCAGCTTCGATCCGAAGCACACGTTTGTAAAATAATACAGAGAGCCTATTATAAATTAAAACTTTTATATATGCACAAAGACATTTTAATGACTGATGCCAAACTAAGACTCAGCGACTCTGTGATATTATCGTTAGTTTCATACTTACCCAGAGAGAAAAAAATAGTCTCCAAAAACTTCAGAATTCTTGTCTTAAATTTTGGTTTAATGCCAGGAAATTTGATCACGTCACACCGTTATTTCAAGCTTCCGGATGGTTGAGAATGGACGAGCGTTTTTTTGCACTTATCTACACTTTCACATAAAATTGTTAAGTGCGAATCGCAGGCGTATCTTTGCGAGAAGCTTGTGGTGTGTAGGTACTGACATACATGGACGAGAGGCGCGATACTGTAAGAGATTTATTATCCCCCAGCACCGAATCGCCAAATTTCAGGGATCTTTTAGTTACAACGCTGTCACATCTGTACCGGGTGAGTCAACGATTGCGCGGAGTAATATTAGGCCTTGAGGATAAGATTTGTTGATAATGAGCTTTTGTATGAAGGTATGGTTGGATATCTGGCACATTTTAAAAATATTTTGAATTATGCAGGGTGCGCCCAAAAAGTAGGGTGTCATAAAGTTACATTTTTTTAAATGGAACACCCTATATTTGAATGTATTTATTAATTCTACGTGTTATTTCATACATTTTTATTAATGGTTTAATATACGAAAGAGCTATAGTTTTTAAGAAAATTCTACTTATAATGAAAATTTTGCATTTGCAAGCATCTCGTTGTTGTGAAAATGCTTCTTAAATTTTGACACTAAGCGATTCATAATTTTTATACTTACTAAATTAAGTCAAAAATACATATTTACTATGAAATATTTGACGTCTCATTTACAGGGTGTTTACTTTCTAGGACCAAAGTCAGAAAACTTCTAATTGAAAAATATCACTTTTTTTAAATGGATTCTCCATCTGGAAACTCATCACGCCTGATGAATCAAACATTTCTATTAAATTTTGAAAACTTTGAGGACTCCTAGGCATACCGCTCGGGATATTTCATCCTGTATAGTTGTTCAGCAAAAATACACTTTTTATGCGCCTCGCCCAAAACATAAATCATATCGATTAATTCATTTTTTGAAAAATTCATTTTGATAACCTACCAACTTATAAAATGACTGAACAATAAACTTTGCAGTAAAAAGGCTAAATTTCTATATTGATCTGATTCCTAATGTTTTATCCACTGCCATTATTTTTATTTATTTTCCATGGCTATTGTGATCCATTGACAAAAAATGCTATAACGAGGACATTAAATCTCGAAATATCAAATTATTTTAAAAACTATTAGAGATAGGGATAGGACGTTCTTCACGAAAGTTGAAGAGTTTATGACAAGCTATAAGATGACAGAAAAATATATAGGGTGTTCCATTTAAAAAAAGTGATATTTTATTAAAAGTTTTCTGACTTTGGTCCTAGAAAGTAAACACTCTGTAAATGAGACGTCAAAAATTTCATAGTAAATATGTATTTTTGACTTAATTTAGTAAGTTTAAAAATTATGAATCGCTTAGTGTCAAAATTTAAGAAGCATTTTCACAACAACGAGATGCTTGCAAATGAAAAATTTTCATTATAGGTCGATTTATCTTAAAAACTATAACTTTTTCGTATATTAAACCATTAATAAAAATGTATGAAATAACACGTAGAATTAATAAATACATTCGAATATAGGGTGTCCCATTTAAAAAATGTAACATTATGACACCCTACTTTTTGAGCGCACCCTGTATAATTCAAAATATTTTTAAAATGTGCCAGATATCCAACCAGACCTTCATACAAAAGCTTATCATCGACAAATCTTATCTTTAAGTCATATATTAACTCCGCGCAATCGTTGACTCACCCGGTACAGCGCTCTACCTGCCCGTGTGAAATCCCTTACCGCTGCCACTGGCTTTAATAGGATTGTCAGGCAGTTCATTGTGAGTAAAAGAAATGAGTAATTATTCGTTTTTATATACCTACTACCTTCAAGCATGCTGTTATGAAATATTTATTATTAATATTATACATGTATTAATGTATTATAAGTATTTAAAAATATTATTTTCTTTAGTTTATAGTTAGAAGACGGTTAGATAGAGTAGCGTTGCTAGATCTCGCCGTCTATAAAACATTATGTGTAACCCTAGTTACAGTTAACACTTACTGCTGTAAAATTGTAACATGCTGTATAGTGTATAGCCAAGTTATTTTTGACCAGGCACAGAGTTGTGTAATTTCCGCAAAATTGAACATGTTTCATCAGTCTTGGCTAAACCGTCAAAATTATATTTCTGGCTTATCGTATTATTTTATTACTTACCTTAAGCGGCCTTTAAAAATCCATTAAATCCTCTTTGTCCTAGAGAATAGGGTCCAAGGACTGGGATTAATGAACAATTTATTTTCACTATGACGGACAGGATAATTCTATTATTTTATGGATGGTGTCGTACGATGGTTGAATGGTTGAAATATATCATGATGTCACAATAAAGTAGCTTACCTATTTAGTTTCCGATGAAAGTGTAACCGTATCATAGGCTTTTAAACGGCATAATAAATTGGACGTTAGAGTTACGTTATATGAGAAATGGATCACGAAAAAAATTATGTTACATACATTCTATGCGATCTTAAATTTTACCAATTTCGATAAACCCTTCGCCTACTGCGCTATTTTCATAGTATTTACTCAGCGAGTATTATAACTTCTATTTTGAAAAAAAAAACAATTAACTAATTTCTTTAATTATTTGTAATTTCCATAGAAATTTTACCCTGGGGAGCTATGTCGGTGATCATTTTTATTCGTAGGGGTCACATTGTAAATTTTGCTCACGAAGTATTATACACGTAGGGAAAATGTTTGTCCGCCCATCTCTTAGTAATAAGTTAGAATAGTACAAATATGAAGTATCGCAAAGCAAACAGAGGTAGGTAGATTATGTTTCCCACGCTCCATCGTATTGCATCTCGCCCATGGCCCTCGCTGGGGGCGCGCCGCGCCGCTTCGATTCTATTGATATCAAATAATTCACTCTTTCGTACGTTGCCGCCTGAATGAAAGGATCAGGATCAAGCAAAACGCATCGAGCCAGCCAGATCCGATGCGATGGAGTGGGGGAAACATAATCTACCTATTTCTGTTTACTTTGCGATACTTCATATTTGTACTATTCTAACTTATTACTAAGAGATGGGCGGACAAACATTTTCCCTACGTGTATAGCTTACTTAGTAATTAAGTTAGAAGTTTGATATTTTGTAGACCTTACCTGTATCTTGGGGCGCATTTCAGGAAAATATTTTTTTTCTTACAGAAAAGTGTGACGTCATAAGGATGCATTTTTTAGATTACACGCCATATATTTTATTACTTATTTGGGTGCCTCCTATAATTGTCTACATACCCCTAAAATTTTAATAAAATCGATTCAGTATTATAGGCGAGAAAAAATAAAAGCTAAAAAATATCAGTTTTGCACCACTGGTTTTAAAAATTAATAAAAAATAAAAATAATTCCTCGTTAATAAAATTATACAAAGATACTTATTAAATAAAGTCCAGCAGTCTCGTTAACCAAGTTTGACTAATACGAATTGTACAGGGTGTCCAAAGTTTGGTGTCAAACTTTGCAAACTTTAAAGCAATTTATTTTTCTTATTTCAAATAGGAACCCCTGTATCTTTTTATGTCAATCGATGCAGAATTAAAAATCAAACATTTGTCCTAATTACAACCCTATCGCAATTTCTAACACATCAAAACTTATTTGCAGAAAACTCATTTTATCATCTATTCCAACAGTCATCATTATGAATAAATATCGAAGGTGGCTTTGAAAAACAATTTATTGGTATTAAAGTTTATTAAAGTAACAAGAGACCAGTTCAACTTTAGTAATCTAAAAGTTTCAAATATTGTTAAATTGTAAGTAATTATTTAAGCTGTTATAAGTAATTTATATTGTTTTTTGTGATGGACTAAAACCAAGAAGAGCTCGTAGATATGATTTTTATATTAGGAGCATGCGAAAAGAACTCTTTTTTCGCAAGCCGAGTTTACGCACAGCGTTATCCGGAACAACGACATCCAGACAAAAGGAGCCTGCAAAATATATTAGAGAGGTTAGTACAAACGGGAAATGTAAACTACCCAAAACCAGTGAGAAATAAACCGGTCCGAACTAAAGAAAATCAATTGGCTGTGCTATTATCTGTTATAGAAAATCCTTGAGTTAGTCAACCAGCAGTCGCTGATGCCGTAGATGTAAACGAGAGAACAGTTCAACGAATTTTAAAGGATAACCATATCCACGATTATCATTTCCAGTTAATAATTACTAACAATTTAGAAATATTTGAAACTTTTAGATTACTAAAGTCAAAATAGTCTCTTATCACTTTAATAAACTTTAATACCAATAAATTGTTTTTTTATTTTTCAATGCCACCTTCGATATTTATTCATAATAATGACTGTTGGAATAGTTGATAAAATGAGTTTTCTGCAAATAAGTCTTGATGCGTTAGAAATTGCCATAGGGTTGTAATTAAAACAAATGTTTGATTTTTAATTCTGCATCGAATGACATAAAAAGATACAGGGGTTCCTATTTGAAATAAGAAAAATAAATTGCTTTAAAGTTTGCAAAGTTCGACACTAAATTTTGGACATCCTGTACAATTCGTATTAGTCAAACTTGGTTAACGAGACTGTTAGACTTTATTTAATAAGTATCTTTGTATAATTTTATTAAAGAGGCTTAATTAATTTTTAATACGAGTGGTGCAAAACTGATATTTTTTAGTTTTTGTTTTTTTTCGCCTATAATACTGAATCGATTTTAATAAAATTTTAGGGGTATGTAGGAGGCATCCAAATAAGCAAGAAAATATATGGCGTGTAATCTAAAAAAATTCATCCTTATGACGTCACACTTTTTTGAAACACCCTGTATGAAAAAATAATATTTTCCTGAAATGCGCACCAAGATACAGGTAAGGTCTGCAAAATATCAAAACCTAACTTAATTAATAAGTGAGTAATAGAAGACGGGAGGTGAGGTGCAGGACCCTGTATAGGTCAAAGAAGTTGTCCATTTTCTCTAAGAGACCTGAATAAATTAACAAAAACAACAAAATACTCAAAGTCAGGGTCTCACAAAGAACCCCGCACTTCTCTTATGGAAAATGGCCTTCGGTTAAATTTTCTAAATTTTTAGTATATTGTAGAGAATGCCATTCTGATCAAAAGTGTTCATGGCCACAACAATATCTGCTGACCAGTTTTTGAGATACAGGGTGTCCAAGTTTAAATATATGAATTCTCAATACATTATATTTTCGTAGTTTATAATATGAATTCGTTTTGTTTTTCTAAATTTTTGATGGCCCTGTCGTGGATAGGATAGAATACTATAAAAATAGTTAAAAAAATTTTATTATATACCGGGTGAGTGACGAAAATTATTTAATATTTTTTGTTAAATCATTGTATTTTCCGCAATAAATTAAATGTTTACAAATTAATAATATAGATGACATTAGCTTGGAGCAAGCTATCAGAATTTATATTATTTATATTTATACAGGGTAACTCAAAAAAGTTAATATTTTTTTTATTAGATTTGAAAGAAATTTTGTAGATATTTCTTTATGTACTATTTGTCGCTTATCGTATGCTTCCAAATATATATAATTATCAAGGTTATACAGGGTGTTTTCGATGATAAGGGATAGAAAAATAACATAAAATTGCATGCATTTATAAATCACCCGGTATATTAAAAATCGATCGGTTAAATTTCGTTATTTTTTAATATCATTTGCTTGAAGTGTCTTACTTACATGTTTGCTATTGATATCCCTTTTTCTATGACCAGTTCTGGAGATATACAGCGTCGAACAGATTCAAAACTCAAAAAATAAGCAAATAAAAGAGCAATTTTTTTTTAATTTCAATAAAATTTGTTATGTAAGTTCATTTTATGGTTAAAAATAAATATATTTAATGCTATACAGGGTGTTTCGAATAATTAGGGGCCTACTTATTATTTTTGGATAAAATAATTTGGATATAATAAATTGTTCATAGTTTTATATATATATTTCTTATTTGCAATACAGTGTTAGAATACCCTAATTATTCGAAACACCCCGTATAACATTAAATATATTTATTTTTAACTATAAAATGAACTTACATAACAAATTTTATTGAAATTAAAAAAAATTGCTCTTTCATTTGCTTATTTTTTGAGTTTTAAGTCTGTTCGACGCTGTATATCTCCTGAACTGCTCATAGAAAAAGGGAAATTAATAGCAAACATGTAAGTAAGACACTTCAAGCAAAAGATATTAAAACATAACGAAATTTAACCGATCCATTTTTAATATACCAGGTGATTTATAAATACATACAATTTTATGTTATTTTTCTATCGCTTATCATCGGAAACACCCCGTATAACCTTGATAATTATATATATTTGGAAGCATACGATAGGCGACAAGTAGTACATAAAGAAATATCTACAAAATTTCTTTCAAAACTAATAAAACAAATATTAACTTTTTTGAGTTATCCTGTATAAATATAAATAATATAAATTCTGATAGCTTGCTCCAAGCTAATGTCATCTATAGTATTAATTTGTAAACATTTAATTTAATGCGGAAAATACAATAATTTAACAAAAAATATTAAATAATTTTCGTCACTCACCCGGTATATAATAAAAAAATTTAAACTATTTTTATAGGATTCTATCCTATCTACGACAGGGTCAACAAAAATTTAGAAAAACAAAACGAAATAATATTATAAACTATGAAAACATAATGTATTGAGGATTCATATTTTGCAACTTGGACACCCTGTATCTCAAAAACTGGTCGGCAGATATTGTTGTGGCCATGAACAATTTTGATCAGAATGGCATTCTCTACAACATACTAAAAATTTAGAAAATTTAACCGAGGGCCATTTTCCATAAGAGAAGTGCGGGGGCTCTTTCTTGTCCTTTATTAAAAGGTAGGTGACATGTTTCGCTCTGATGATGCTCTCATTTCAGCAAGTAATTTCAGCAATTTCTCTTGACCACTTCTTTACTCATAAAAAAATCTTTCCGAAAGTTGTACTATTAATGTTTTCCGAGATAAAGCCGACGTCCTAGCTTATTTGACCACCCGGTACATTCAAATGTGATATCGTATTAATTTGTGTTAAAAACTAGTTTTTTATTTCATTATGTTTTCAAATAAAAGTTGGTAAAAATAACCTGATTTTTAATGGTAGTAGATATGATTTTATATTTGAATGTATTTATCAATTCTGATCCACTTTTTTTTAATACGCTTTTATTAGCTTCACCTGTATGTTTGTCCGTAACTGATTTTTTTGAACCCGATTTTGACCCACTTTAAACGGTCAGATTTAATTTAAATTTTGTAGACTTATCAAGAACCGCTGACAATACAATAATCTACTAATCTAGCTCAATCTACTGAAAAACTTTTTTTTCTTAACAATAACTTAATCTAAAAAATGAAAAATAAATATAGTTTAAAAAAACTAAAAAACACGATTTAATAATTAATCAAACTAAAAAGCGGAAAATAAATATAGTTTAAAATAATTCTTGAAATTCTTAGTATAGGCAGAAAATAATAATGAACGATAAACATTAGTATTATTGTGAAAAAAGCGTGGGTCGCTTTGTGCTATATTTTTCGTATATCGAGCACCCCACGCTTTTTTCACAATAATACTAATGTTTATCGTTCATTATTATTTTCTGCCTATTTAAGAATTTCAAGAATTATTTTAAATTATATTTATTTTCCTCTTTTTAGTTTGATTAAATATTAAAGCGTGTTTTTTAGTTTTTTTAAACTATATTTATTTATAACAAAGAACCCCGCACTTCTCTTATGGAAAATGGCCCTCGGTTAAATTTTCTAAATTTTTAGTATGTTGTAGAGAATGCCATTCTGATCAAAAGTGTTCATGGCCACAACAATATCTGCCGACCAGTTTTTGAGATACAGGTTGCAAAATATGAATTCTTAAAACATTATATTTTCCCAGTTTATAATATGAATTCGTTTGGTTTTTCTAAATTTTTGATGGCCCTGTCGTAGATAGGATAGAATACTATAAAAATAGTTTAAATTTTTTTATTATATACCGGGTGAGTGACGAAATTATTTAATATTTTTTGTTAAATCATTGTATTTTCGGCATTAAACTAAAAGTTTACAAAGTAATACTGTAGATGACATTAGCTAGGAGCAAGCTATCGGAATTTATATTATTTATATTTATACAGGGTAACTCAAAAAAGTTAATATTTTTTTTATTAGTTTTGAAAGAAATTTTGTGGATATTTCCTTATGTACAACTTGTCGCTTATCGTATGCTTCCAAATATACATAATTATCAAGGTCATACAGGGTGTTTTCGATG
This sequence comes from Polydrusus pterygomalis, assembly GCA_963969555.1. NCBI lineage: Eukaryota > Metazoa > Arthropoda > Insecta > Coleoptera > Curculionidae > Polydrusus > Polydrusus pterygomalis. Next base: position 33,336,455 of record OZ018384.1, on the reverse strand, counting down.
ATAAACGATAGAAAAATAACATAAAAGTGCATGTATTTATAAATCACCCGGTATATTAAAAATAGATAGGTTAAATTTCGTTATTTTTTAATATTTTTTGCTTGAAGTGTCTTACTTACATGTTTGCTATTGATTTCCCTTTTCCTATGACCAGTTCTGGAGATATACAGCGTCGAACAGACTCAAAACTCAAAAAATAAGCAAATAAAATAACAATTTTTTTTAATTTCAAGAAAATTTATTATGTAAGTTCATTTTATGATTAAAAATAAATATATATAATGCTATACAGGGTGTTTCGAATAATTAGGGGCCTACTTATTTTTTTTGGATAAAATAATTTGGATATAATAAATTGTTCATAGTTTTTATATATATTTCTTATTTGCAATACAGGGTTAGAATACCCTAATTATTCAAAACACCCTGTATAGCATTAAATATATTTATTTTTAATCATAAAATGAACTTTCTTGAAATTAAAAAAAAACTGTTATTTTATTTGCTTATTTCTTGAGTTTTGAGTCTGTTCGACGCTGTATATCTCCAGAACTGGTCATAGGAAAAGGGAAATCAATACCAAACATGTAAGTAAGACACTTCAAATTTAACCGATCCATTTTTAATATACCGGGTGATTTATAAATACATGCATTTTTATCTTATTCTTCTATCGCTTACCATCGGAAACACCCTGTATAACCTTGATAATTATATATATTTGGAAGCAAATAATAAGCGACAAGCGGTTCATAAAGAAATATCTACAAAATTTCTTTCAAAACTAATAAAAAAATATTAACTTTTTTGAGTTACCCTGTATAAATATAAATATTATAAATTCTGATAGCTTGCTCCAAACTAATGTCACCTACAGTATTACTTTGTAAACATTTAATTTAATGCCGAAAATACAATGATTTAACAAAATATATTAAATAATTTTCGTCACTCACCCGGTATATAATAACAAAATTTAAACTATTTTTATAGTATTCTATCCTATCTACGACAGGGCCATCAAAAATTTGGAACAGCAAAACGAATTCATATTATAAACTAGGAAAATATAATGTATTGAGAATTCATATTTTGCAACTTGGACCTCAAAAACTCAAAAACTGGTCGGCAGATATTGTTGTGGCCATGAACACTTTTGATCAGAATGGCATTTTCTACAACATACTAAAAATTTAGAAAATTTAACCGAGCGCCATTTTCCATAAGAGAAGTGCGGGGTTCTTTCGATATTGTCAAAAATAAAGGTCCGTGGTCCACGATCTCTCCTTGTACTGGTTCAAGTTGAACTTTGCGTTTCCTTTCGCTCGTCGCATCCTAAACTCACTGATGAGCCATGATATGTCAAAACTCACTCATTGTAATTGTTGGCTGCCAAATTCACTTGTTGTTGTTGAAATAAAACAAAAATCAAAACTCATATCTGCATGTATATTTTCAATCATACGATATACACTTATTCGACAAGAAGTAACTGTAAGTCCAGCATTGGATAACAAAACATAAACGTGATCTAGCAAAGGCAACGTAACTTATTTGAGCATAATCATTTTTTTTAAATTTATACGTTGATTTTTTATACAAAATAAGATTTAAAGCCCATGGGTTGACGGCAATTAATTATTTCTAAACTCGGGTACACATCTCTGCGAACACTATAAGCAACAAACTGAAACAAACTTTGGCTAAGAACTTTAGACTATTTGGTCATTTGATTTTTTTTAATTCCCTAACACTCCCGCGGTAGAAGCATTGGACTGGAGAAAAGCTAGGTTTGATGGGCGGTCTAGAATCTCAATTTGCCAAAAGGAGATTTGGTCGTAATTTAAAAGTTAACTTTGACGTAATGCAAAAAAAGCCCATACTTGGAGCCTTAAAACTACTAAACAATAGATATGTAAGTGGTAATTAACTCTATGTTATAAAATGCCCAAGACAGTTTTTCTCTTTTTTTATTAAAATTGTATTAAATTCTATTTTTTAATTACATATTTTTTAGGTAAACAATTATTGTTATACTTTTCAGGTTTGTCGTTTACTTTTTTATTACCAAAACAACTTGGTAATAAATTAGTAGCAATGTTTTTATCATTTAATACAAATCAGTATAAATATATGATATATAAAAGTAGGGTTTAAACGGCATGTACGGGGAAGACGAAAACTAGCATTTAAAAAAATATATAAGTCGAGTAGGTACTTTGACTCTCTTTTTGTCTAGAGATAGGTAGCCAAAAAGATTTTGTATATCCTAAAGTAATCATCCAATAAGACCGGCACAAATATATTTAAATATACTTGTATACATTTTACGACCAGTGCAGGTTGGAATGAATAATAAACGAATAATAAATAGGGATGAAAACGATGATATTAGGTATACAGGGTGATTCAAAAGTACTTTGACAAACTTCGGGAGGTAATTGCTGGCAATATTTTAACATGAAAAGTTCTTATAAACAGTGGTCCTTGGCGACTTCGTTACGGAGATACAGGGTGTTGAAATGTTAAAAGAAATAGTAATAATTTTTAAATAATTCCTTAACGAGTTATTTTTTTTTAATGAAATTTTGTGAATTAAATAAGCATCTAAGGACACTTATTTTTAAAGTACAACACGTTCGTAAATTTAACCAGTGGCGTCGGTACAAAATGTTACTATCATATTTTTTGTGAAAACTATGCTACACAACTGACTTATTTTATTTTAACTTTTTTCTTATAAATCCCCCCTTTATTTAGAACAAAAAAGATCACGTGTGTTTTTTTGATACGAGGGACGGTTTAAGCGTAAATGATTATTTTATTTGAATATACACAAATATTAAAAAATGTGTTTTAAACTGATCAACCACTCAAATATTTATTACAGTATTTTACTAATTAACAAATATGTGTATGCCTAAGGAAGGTATCTGAGGATGCCTATTTTCTAAGTATAACACGTTTTCAGTGGCATACATATTTATTTATTAGTATGTTATTTTTTAATATTTTGTATTTTGACAAGGCGGCTTTGGAAATTTTGTCGATAAATTAAAATATATTTGACAGTAAGTTACCATTAAAAATAACAAAACTGAAGAAATAAAACTCAATGGTAACTAACTGTCAAATATATTTTAATTTATCGACAAAAAAAGCATTTCCAAAGCCGCCTTGTCAAAATACAAAATATTAAAAAATAACATACTAATAAATAAATATGTATGCCACTGAAAACGTGTTATACTGAGAAAATAGGCATCCTCAGATACCTTCCTTAGGCATATACATATTTGTTTCGTCATCAATCAACGATCAGGACTCGACGTGGTTAATAACTCTGCATCCTTGTTTATTACAGTAACAAGTTTGAATAAAAGCATAAAAGAACGTCTCCAAAATTCCGCAATAATATAACGTGCTAGCCAAGGATAAAACTATAAACGTCAGTTAATTACTTTCTTTATTTGTTTAGTTGACAACCGTTGTATTTTAGAACGTCATTGTCAACCTTATTTTGATCTGCCAATCTAATTCGTATTTTGTAAATCTGTGTGCCTTAGAACTGTTCCTGTTTCTAAAAATAGTTCTTTTTAGAGGTAATTATACCCACCATCTGTTTTGGCGGTAAGTATTTATGGATTTTTATAATAACTAATTTATTTATTTTAAATATTCTAACCGTGAAAGTCCTTTGAAACGTTTACGGCAGTGGCTAAATTCCCTTAAATGAAAGGATGTTAAAAATTTGACTTTTGCGATTTTAATAGTCAATAAAACACCAAACTTTTGTAGATTTTAAGCTTTAAAAATAGTATTAAATGTATAAACATTTGTTTGTCAATTTCTTTTAGATAATAGAGAATGCCGGGCAAAACTTAAAATAAATAATAATTTTTCGTGATATTATGTAGGTACGTCAAACGGTAGGCAGGCACGTCCATTTTATGAACTGAACTTAGTTTTGACTTTTTTCGTCTCGTAATTTTGATTTGATTCATACGATTTTGATGACGTAAAAGTGATGACGCACGGGAAAAGAACCACTGTGGCGACTTTATGTAGGTATTCGTTAAAAACTGTAATAAATATTTGAGTGGTTGATCAGTTTAAAACACATTTTTTAATATTTGTGTATATTCAAATAAAATAATCATTTACGCTTAAACCGTCCCTCGTATCAAAAAAACACATGTGATCTTTTTTGTTCTAAATAAAGGGGGGATTTATAAGAAAAAAGTTAAAATAAAATAAGTCAGTGGTGTAGCATAGTTTTCACAAAAAATATGATAGTAACATTTTGTACCGACGCCACTGGTTAAATTTACGAACGTGTTGTACTTTGAAAATAAGTGTCCTTAGATGCTTATTTAATTCACAAAATTTCATAAAAAAAAAATAACTCGTTAAGGAGTTATTTAAAAATTATTACTATTTCTTTTAACATTTCAACACCCTGTATCTCCGTAACGAAGTCGCCAAGGACCACTGTTTATAAGAACTTTTAGTGTTAAAATATTGCCAGCAATTACCTTCCGAAGTTTGTCAAAGTACTTTTGAATCACCCTGTATAATAGGTAATTTCAAAATAAAAATGAAACTTTACAAGCTTTAGGTACCAATAACTAATATTTATTCTGAAAATGCCAAAGGTATGAAAAGAGCTTAGCACAAATACTCAACAATACAAACAATTAAAGCGTTTTTTTTTAAATATTTCTATTGGAAAAATATTTTTTGGCTTATTTTCTTGAAACTCTAAACGCTGATTTCTTATTTTTTTTCACGTCTGCCGCTAAAAGGGATTAGAAGAAGTTTAAAGTTGGAAAAAATATTCTTTGAATTGCATTCTTAACGTATTTATTTCAATATTTCAATAAATTCCGCCCCCAAGGTGTTTATAAACGTAAAGTCCATGGACATTTTCTGTGAGCGTTATCAACGATCTACAGTGAGGACGTAAAGTCTGAAATAAATTCATTATTTAGGAAACGCTGAATGTTTTTAAAAATCGCTCGAACACGCCGATTTTGTTTTTTTAATACGAATTTTTTTCAATATCCGAAAGCACTCTGCTTGGACCAACTTTAATTTGTTTAAATGGGAACCCCCATTTTTTTTTAATTTTAGGATTCTGTGCATAATAGTGAACATTTTTTATTTAACATGTCATTATGATTTATCGACAGTTAAAGTTCGAAAATAAATACAACAATTAAATCAGTATCAGCATAACTCAGTGAATAATTACTTGTCACATTGTTACATTTAGTCAAGTTAGACAGTTTTATGCTTCGTGTCAAAATATCGTAATATTGTGTCATTATTTTCAAGATAGATTATTTTTACTCTAACGTTTTTCTAATTTTTGTAGTTTATTAAGTAATAGTTATTGTAAAATTTATTTTTAACAAAAATGAAACTTATTGAAGCACAGAGGATAGAAATTCTAATGATGATAGGATATGGTGACAGGGTAAGAACCCAACAAGAAGTGTGTCAGTTATTTAATGAAAATCATAATCGTCCGCCAATTTCACAATCAGCTGTAAGTAAGATCGAGCATAAATGTCTTCAGCTTGGTCATGTTCGAGATGCCCCAAGAAGTGTTTAAGAAAATAACTATATTAACTCTAGGAACATGGCTACAAACTTAAATATTTCGAAAACAACGGTTTTAAAAGTATTGCATGAAAATAAGTACCATCCTTTTAAGATGAAAGTCCTTCAAGAACTTTATGAAGAGGATTTTGACAGGCGGCTTGAATTTTGTAAAATTTTACAAGAAATATGCATTAGGAATCCCAGTTTTGTTAAAAACATTGTTTTTTCTTATGAATCCACATTTTGCTTGAATGGTGAGGTCAACACACAAAATTATAGGTATTGGTCGGATATAAACCCAAATTGGATGAGGGAGGGACATACTCAGTATAGACAAAAAATAAATGTGTGGGCAGGCATTGTGGGTGATATCGTGATAGGACCGTTGTTTTTAATGAGAATCTAAACGGCCAACCATTTAAGTTTTCTACAAGATGATCTTACTTCAGCTCTTTCGACGATTTTTCGACGATGGTGCCCCTCCTTATTATTCAGCAGAAGATCGCGCTTATCTTAATACTATTTTTGAAAATAGATGGATGGCAGTCTCCCGACCTAACCCCCCTTGACTTTTTTCTGTTGGGTTACCTTAAAGGTAAAGTTTTCCAAACTAAGCCAAGGGACATGGAGGACTTAAAGAATCGAATTGTTCAAGAAATACGGTCAAGCAGTCCGAAAGTTGTCAGAAATGTGCAGAAAGAATTTTTCGATCGTCTAGGTTACTGCCAATTACCCTTTGGGCAACATTTTTAACATTTATTAAAATGATAAATAATTAATTGTTGTATTTATTTTCGAACTTTAACTGTCGATAAATCATAATGACATGTTAGATAAAAAAATATTCACAATTATGCACAGAATCTTAAAATTAAAAAAAAAAATGGGGGTTCCCATTTAAAAAATTAAAGTTAGTCGAAGCAGAGTGCTTTCGGAGACACCCTGTATAATAAAAAATATTGAAAAAAAATCGTATTAAAAAAACAAAATCGACGTGTCCGAGTGATTTTTAAAAAAATTCAGCGTTTCCTAAATAATGAATTTATTCCAGACTTTACGTCCTCACTTTATAATGAATAAGGCATATTTTTTAATGATGACGTTGAACCCATTTTTTGGTACTATTTTCATAAACCAAGCTAGTAGATAAATGACATTTTTACTGAAAGAGAAAGAAATAATGTAGAAAAACATGAAAGCGTTTCTTTTTAAAAATAATACAGGCATACCTATTAAAGGTTCTATATTGAGGAGTATTTATGCTACCTGCTGCTTTGTTTTGATAGCGCATTAGGACATCCGTGTATTATTATAACTTGCATTTAAAAACTGTTCATACTATCGTATCGCCTCTGTATTTATCCCTTGTTCGTTTATTATTAAAATTAGGCCAATCAAATTAACAAAGGTCATAAAGTATACCGGAATCTTTAAATGCGGTTCGGCCTCATATACTAATAACGGTCCAAAACGAATGGGCCTAGTAAATGTTCGCAATATGCAATACACGTTTCGATATATGAATACCGAAATAAATGACCGGCCTTTTGAAAGATTCCGCAGTCACGTATCTTGCGTTAGTTATACAAAATCTTCGATCAAAAGAATTGGGGCCCAATTATAGGTCGACCGCGTACATGGCGCTGCGTTCCGAAACGCGGGAGCGCGATCTGAACCGGAAGCAGCGTTGGATCGGAGCCGGGACTTCCGGCGTGGGCCTGACGTAAAACGATTGAAATACGGGACACGACACTTGCTTAGGCCAGCCAAACAAGAAAAGATTGGTTCGGAAGACACCGTTCTAAGTCCTAAAAGCTCTGTCACGTAATTAAATTTTAATTAATTATTAATTAAGTGTTTGTCTGCCTGTTCAGTCTTTTCTTTTTTCGTTTATTACTTAGGAACATTTTTTAAGCGTTTGAAAACACAGCATTATCATCATCATCATCACATCTAGTAATTTTCTGCTTGTGAAAAAGTATGCATGTTTTTAAATAGCAGCTACTAGTCTATAGTGTTTCAAAAACTCATATGCATGAAGTGGTGCATTTAAAAAGATAAAAGGCCTTATACAATTTCAAAATGTGAAAAAAGAACACTTGAGTAATTATATCTACATTTTTAATATCCTACCGACTGCACCACTTTTTAAAATATTGAAATTGTCACCACTTATATTGCTATTTATACTATATGAATCATGGTAGTAGGTAAATCATAGTTTACCCTTATAGGTACCATAATATATTATGAACTGTTTTTTGTTAACTGTTTAACGTGTAATATCGCGCAAGCGTACGATCAATGCATTTTTAAGGTACAAAGTACTTTTATTGCTACTAGAAATCTAACGTTGTTTGTCATTTTGGTGTTTTCAAACAATTAAAGTACCTTTAGTAAATTACGATTATTATTACTATAAGAATTTTTAAAGCTACGCCGACGAATAAGACAGGCCCAAACTTGACTTTATAGTATAAGGTTCTGGTACAAAAAGGCCAGCTAATTAAATCATAATTTTAAGCAAAATCGTTGGATTTGATCATACAACATTTATTATTAAATTTGCAAAAGAAATTAATTATTAGGAACTAAAATCATTGTGAAAATGACCAATATACAGGGTGTTTGGGCAGGAAAGGGCACTATTTTGGAAATGTGTTCAGAGGGTGAAAATAAGAGCAATAAACCAATATGTTTTAGTTCGATTCTCAACCATCTCTGAAATAATCGGTTCTGATTTTTTTTATATTGAAATAATGAAGGAGGCTTTAGTTTTAAACATCCGATACATTTTGATTGATAGTTTTGACATGCATATAATGCCCCACACATTCAGTCACAGGGAGTATGCTGACATGATATTCGTGTATGGTTACTGTAACGGTAGTGCGATGCGCACCGTTAATGAATATCGACGTCGTTTTCCAAACCGAAGAGTTCCTAATAGAAGAATTTTTCAAAAAGTCGTTTTCCAAATCGAAGAGTTCCTAAAAGAAGAATTTTTCAAAAAGTATTTGCAAGTGCTCAGGAAACTGGAATGTTTCCAAGCGTGAGAATTGTTTCTGAAAGAGTGCAGGGTCTAGATGTGGAAAATAAAGAAAATGTTCTGGATATTGTCGCAGAGAACTCAGGTATAAGTACGAGACGGGTTGCAAATGAACTTCATATACCATCACATCTAGCCGCATGGGAGTCACTTAGGAAAAACGGTTTAAAACCTTTTTACGTTCAACCCGTTCAACATGATCCTGCTTCAAGGGTACAATTTTGTGAATGGATGCATCAAAATCGAAGTCTGCACAAATATATTTTATTTAGCGATGAAGCTCAGTTCACTCGTGATGAAATTAATAATTGCCCCAATGAACATCGGTGGTCAGATAAAAACCGTCATGCTACATTTGAACGAAACTTTCAACATCGATTCAGTATTAATGTCTGGTGTGGAATGCTCAACGACCAGTTTTGTTTGGTCCATTTGAAATGGATGGGCGTCTTACTGGAGAAGGATATTTACAGTTTTTGAAAGACCATTTGATACACATTTTGGATGATGTTCCGTTAAATGTTCGACAACGAATGTACTTCCAACATGATGGGGCCCCACCTCATTTTAGTCTCCGTGTGCGAAATTTCTTGAATTATCGTTTTCCTAATCGCTGGATTGGCAGAGGTGGTCCGCAAGTTTCGCCACCGAGGTGACTAGACTTAAACCCGCTTGATTATTGCCTTTGTGGATGAATGAAATCGCTAGTATATGAAACACGAGTGGAAACGAGAGAAGCACTCCGAGATCGAATTTTCAATGCTGCAGCTTTTATAAAAAACAATCCCCACTCAATCCAACGGGCTACCCGAGCGATTAACAAACGTGCCGAAAAATGTATTGAAGTTGGTGGAGGGGTTTTTGAAAATATTCTTTAAGTTAGTTAGTACTGCAGTACCTGCAATTATTCGCTTTTAAAATAAAAATTAACTTACAAAAACTTTGGAACCTATTATTTCAGAAATGGTTGAAAATCGAACAAAAACATATGGGTTTATTTCTCTTATTTTTACCTTCTGAACACATTTCCAAAATATTGCCCTTTCCTCTCCAAATACCCTGTATATAAACAATTAATTTATGATGAATTTTAATACACAAAAATAAATTAAATGGTGAAGAGACACTCTTAAATTTTAAAGGAAAACGATGACCATAATAAATGTTATATCAACTGCCCCAACAATACATGGTGTGTAGAACCTTTAGGGATTATTACAGTGTGGGAGGTCTTGTTTGATTAACCAGGGATACTTTCACGTCGGGCTCTCGCTTTGTCCTCTGCCTTCGCTACTTGCTTTCAGTCGCTTGGCTCAAGTATAAAAAACAACGTCTCTTTTTCGGACGATTTTACATCTGCATTAAGCTATTAAAAAAAACTTTTTTAAAAAAAAATAAACGCAATTTTCTGCACAGTAGTGAGCGGAATTAATAATATGGATTTCGTTAAAAAAATGGATATTTTTATATTAAAATTTATTTATTTATAAGAACAGGCCTATTCGTCATGTCTAATATAGGGAAAGTACACTAATTTTAAGCAATCATGGTACTTTAAAAATATATATCAGTTTTGTTGAAATGAGTATTTTGCACATAAAACAAAGTATCCACTTGGATGAAGCTAAAATTTTAAATAAAAAAAGATACCTGCGTTTTTGGATTTTTTTTTTCAGAAATAAATGGATACTTTGTTACCTAAATCTATTTTAGTTAAAATATTTACCCAGTAAATTAGTAGTAATAAATAATTTTCATTGCTTCTGAACAATTTAATTACTAGATGGGGGTAGATATAGGGGAAGTTTAAAAAAAAATGTGTTGTCGCCTATAATACGCTGTACCAAGGTACAGTCTGAAGAGCTTAATTTAATCTTCAACATAATTCGATATATACGTACTTATATAAAGAAAATTAACTCAGTTTTTATAACCACAATGTGAAAATCGCGCTTCTGAAATGTTTAAATTTTTTAAAATGGTTTTCGGAAAATAAATAAGATTTGGGGAATAATTTTTTGGTAATGAAATTTCATTAAAAATAATAAAAAATGTAATATCGTCCGACACACTAATCCAATTTCACGTCACGTTTACGTTACATCTATTTATTCTATTAACTCAGTTTTAATTTTATTAATTAATTTGCGAAGTTCATCACAATAGGTTTTATACAGGTGGACACCTTTAATTTTTGTATCAATGGGCGAACAAAAGGCAGACACGTGTGTACCTCGAACTAATGATACTCTACCAACTAGCTACTTGCATGAAGTACCCGGCACAGTAAGTGCCGTTACTGACTGTTATTTTTTAAAGTAAGACTGAAATTGGATGATGGAACACGGCCTTGTAACTTGCCCAAAGTTTTTAAGTGAACGTCGAGACAGAGGTATTGATATGGATGTCTTGATGGAGCGATGCTTGATAGTCTGGACCAACGATGCACCAATGGAAATGAAATGGCTCCACAGCAATGAACAGCACTAGCAATAAAGTGCACATAAGTGCCTGCCTTTTACTTGGTTTAGCTCGTGAATGTTCCACGCAGGGAAGACACGTCTGCACATTGCTTTGTACCGAACTGCCGACACGTTCTGCGCTGTCTATCACAGAAAAGTTCACAGTCTCTCGCGATTGATACCGTATTCTGCCATTTTATTGCACAATTATATGTGGCGCCGACAGTAGCACCGCCACCGTTGCTATTATCGTAAACATGGTAAAAATAATGAGGCAGAAACGGTCGACCACCATCGCCGCAAACTTCCAATCGCTTATCACCTCGGCCTCTTCATCTGCTTTTTTCATTCGATTTGTTATGAACTGCAGCTCTTTGAGGATGAGTTGCAAATCGCGTTGACCAGTACTTGTACCGGGTATTGCCGCGTCCTCGATAGTTGTTGCGTTTCGTCCGAAATTCGCACCTAAGTTTGTAGTCATTGTGGAACTATTTCCCGACGCACCGGAAACGTTCCTTATATCATCATCAATGTCCAACACGTTAGCCAGTAAACTTTTAGACGAACGTTCTTTAAGCTCCAATTCCTTCATTCTGCTGTTCATCATTATCGTCTTGCGGGTTATTTTTTTACCTGGTCGACTCATCCCGAGCATCCAAGGTAACCATTGTAGGAATACTGTTTTAATCTGTAAAAAATGTAATTAATATATGACGTAATCAAGAATTGTTGGGACCTAACAATTTTTTTTTTAAATGCATTTAAAAAAAGGATATTATGGCTAAGTGGATCAACTTTACTTTTTTTGGTGAAACATATTGTATATTTTTACATTTTACAATCAATTCCAGACTTTTTCATAAATCCATGCCCTATAAGTACCGAAATATTAACACTTTAATACTGGTAGGGGAAGGTCGCCCTTGATGGCATACTTCCCATGATGGCATACCACAGGTATCTCTGGAATAAACCGGGTTTGCGTCATCCCGCATAGTTAGACGGGCGCGCGTGTGGGCGAGAGGCGAAGTAATATTAGCCAGTTTTTAAACCAAAAATTTATTATGTTAGGTGCATTAAATTAGAATGTACGATTTTTTTCCGATAACTATAGGATATATATGTTACTTTGCAATGGTTATTTTAAATCTAAGTTGTGGTTTTAATTTTTTATAATTTATATGCTAGAAGTGTGACATATTCCTAAGATGGCATATCCATTGGTTTCCTATAATGGCATACCTATAAATACATATAAATAGGTATGCCATCATAGGCGTCATGTTCAAAACGGCGCTACTTTTACTTTTCTTTGTGTCTATGTCCCTAAACACTACTTATATGCTTTGTAAAGTTTTTGAATATCTTAAGATTGCACTTTCCTGATAATGTTTTAATTTTTTTTAAAGTTTTAAACATGTTCCCTAGAATGTAATATATTATTTTAAGTCTTTTTAAACAGTTTTATGTGCTTGAATTTTTTAACAATAAAAATGTGCAAACTGTAACAAAAATATTTTTTTTAAATGTATGCGTCCTTCAGATTTTTGCATTTTACTGGAGTATGCCATCATAGGCAACGCAGATGGCATACTTGGTGGTTTTTCTTTTCTATTCTTTTTACCAAAAAAATAGTTTTTGTATATTTTTATAAGGAATATTTAGGTAGTAACAAATATTTTAACATGGTTAAATAGGTTAAAACTTTGAACTAAAAAATATATTAGGTGGTAAAAAATAAGGTGCCATCATTGGCGACCTTCCCCTATGCGCAGTTTATATGTTTTTCAACTTAGCAACGTTTTGAACTTAAGTCACAATCTTTAAGGCATTGAGAATGACAAATTACTATTTAGATTATCTGTAACGTAGCCCCACAATAAAAAGTCCAGAGGGTTAGGATCTGGCAATATGTGTGGCCACTGCATTGGCCTCCGTCTACCGATCCATTGCCCCGAAACAATTGTGTTTAAGTACTTCCTTATATGAGTAGCATAATGAGGTGAGCATCATCCTGTTGAAATCATAAAGGTTAAACCTGACAAATCAGGATCATTGTCATCTGGAAATAGAGTGGTTAAAGTTGGAACTAGATCATTTCGAAGGAAATTTAGATATCTTTCTCCAGTAAGGCTTTCATCAAAGAAAACTAGTTCGATTACATATTTTCAACAATACCCGCCAAGACCTTTTTATTTTTTTTGCCTCAGGTATACAAGGACATCCACTTTTAACACTATCTTTAACAGTACGGTAAGTTCTCGACTTAATTGCTACCCTGGACTCTATCGATTGGCTGATAGACTCACGATTTGGGTATTTTTCATTGAACATATCACGGACTTCCCTATGACTTCTACTTTTATCCCCACAATGTAATATCAGCGAAGCAAAATTCAAATTTGATTAACATTCACTGACATTTATTGATGTCTCAAACGTAAAAGATTGTGGCTTGAGTTCAGAACGTTGCTAAGTCGAGAAACATATTAATGGCCCGTAACAGCTATATTGTAAACGGTTGAAGATACACGATTTATGAATTTATTGTAGAATGTAAAAATTTAAAAATATACAATATGTTTCATAAAAAGAAATTAATTTAACTGGTCCGAGAGATTCTTAATTAAGTGCGTGATATTCTACATTGTCACCAGTAAAGTCCGCATCATATGGGATTTTTTTTTATTACTAGCTTTATTCAAAATTTGTCTTTGGCGTCAAGTTCTGCTTCGATCGAAATGCAAATTAAGCAAAAAAATAGTAGTCACGTGATTCGCATTATCTGTCAAATTTTAATTTTTTCCAAAAAATAATTCAAAAGTGGAATTATTTCTGAAAAATAAAAAAGTTATTGGAAAAAGTTTTTTTAAATGCAGTTTCTATTCTAGCCCACATGCAAAATTTCAGCTGCATAAGATTATTTTGATTTTTTACCTATATTTTGTAAATTGCACCACTTTTGCAAAATAAGACTCAACGCAACCTACATAAAACTTCTCAGTTTTAACAAGGCTTTATTTCAGATACATTTTCTTTAAAGTGGCGCCATATTAAATGTGTGTTTTTTTACAAAATCAAAAATGGGCTATTAAAATTTGGTCGCATGTAATGCAAAGTTTATTTGTTTTTGACCCTGTATAAGGTAACTTCATAAAATAAGTATTTTTGGAAACGTAGTTTGTGTCTGAAAGTAAAAAAATAAAAAATAAAATAAAGGGGTTTTAAATTAAATCGTTGAAAATAGATAAACTTTACGTTAAGTTAAACTAAAATTTATTTTCCACTTAATAAACACTTTACTGATGACACTGTGTTCTTTTTTGCCTTAATATTAAGGTGTATTACTTTCAGACACAATCTACGTTTTCAAAAATACTTATTTTATGAAGTTACCTTACACAGGGTCAAAAACAAATGAAGTTTGTATCACATGCGACTAAATTTTAATAGCCCAATTTTGATTTTGTAGAAAAACACACATTTAATAGGGCGCTACTTTAAAGAAAATGTATCTGAAATAAAGCATTGTCAAAATTAAGAAGTTTTATGTAGGTTGCGTTGAGTCTTATTTTGCAAAAGTGGTGCATATTACAAAATATAGGTAGAAAATCAAAATAATCTTATCCAGCTGAAATTTTGCATGTGGGCTAGAAACTGCATTAAAAAAAACTTTTTCCAATAACTTTTTTCGATATTTTCAGAAATAACCCCACTTTTGAATTATTTTTTGGAAAAAATTAAAATTTGACAGATAATGCGAATCATGTGACTACTATTTTTTTGCCTAATTTTCATCTCGATCGAAGCAGAACTTGATGTCAAAGTCAAATTTTGAATAAAGCTATTTATAAAAAAAAATCCCATATGATGCGGACTTTACTGGTGACACTGTATATAAAAATAAAAGGCTGCTTCTTTTCTTCATCATAACGCTGTATGAAATATTGCTATAACTAACTACACATACAATAATGGACAGATTCTTTAATGGCATACATGCCTCTATAAATTGTAAGCGATAAACGAATGTAACAGTTAGATTTACATTTGTTCAAAAGACGCCAGACAGTTACAGCGTTGTCAAATCGGTAAAAGGATAGTGACGTTAAAATTAGGACAATATCGTTATCATTAGTTGAGAAATCATGACGATGCTAAAATTTCGAAACCTGTCTACTCAAACATAATAGCTTTTAAAAATGTTTTAAAACATTACTTATAAGTAATAATAATTGCTGCTTAGATGAAAACCAGCGTTAACCCACTTTTCGTTCTCTAATTTTGTTATCTTGTAATTCTTAGTACTTTAATAAGGTTTTTACTAAAACCTAATAGCATTTTCATCTGGTTTTTATTAAGGACATTCGCTAAAAATTGACATGTAGCCGTTGGCACACTATAGTTAATTTGAAGAGTAGTCCATGCTTAAAGTGGAGTTAAAGTATGGGAAAGAAAGAAAAAACCAAAAGTCTTCCTCCACAAAATTTAATAGAATAAAAAATGATTCAAAGGTCTCTACATGTTTCGAACGTAGAAACGTTCATCATCAGGAAACAGAAAATTTTTATTTTATGCTGATGGTGTTAGCAAAAGAGAAAATTAGAACCTTAATGGAGCTTTTATGGACTTAAAAAATTAAAGTGTAGAAGAGACATGATATTAAGAAAAATGATTAAGCTTAAACCATACTTAGTATGTGAAAAAATTATTAATGGGGGTCTAAGCCAACCAAATAAACTGGGGAAGAAGAAAAACCCCTTTCTAAGAAGGTGTCGAAGATTATTTAAAAACGTTTAAAAAACTTTCCAAACATAGGTATGTCTGTATGACATTATGAGGATAAAATTGAAGGGATCACGATAAGATTACGTTCTAAAAAGAGTTTTTTTTTGCTAAAAGAGAGTTTTTAATCCTCAGTACCCCAAAAAACTCTTTTTAGAACGTAACCTTATCGTGATCCCAACATCGATGGCTTAAAAACATCAGTTGTAATACATCGATGTTTTCTAAACATCGATATTTAATAATGTTGGGAAAAACCGACTTATTTTAATAATCGACTACCGGTTTTTCACTCCTTGAATACTAATAAAAAATAAAAAAAATATTAATTCTTGAGTGCAACGCAACACGAAAGGCGGGAGAGACGGTTTAACCGAATTCGTTCCTCGAATTATAATTAAAACAAAAAAAAAGGTCGCGAATTTTCATCACTCCAATTATAACATTGCATTGAACATCGAAAGGTAAACATCGTTGTCGGCATCAATGTTTATGACCTCTAACATCGATGTCGAAAACTTTGAACATCGGTAACACAACATTGATGTTTCAAAAACATCGATGAACATCGCCCAGCACTAGTTTGACCTTTATCATTTTTCTTAATATCATGACTCTTTTACACTTTAACTAACACCATCAGCATAAAATAAAATTTTTCTGTCTCCTGATGATGAACGTTTCTACGTTCGAAACATGTAGAGACCCTTGAATCATTTTTTATTCTAATACATTTTGTGGAGGAAGACTTTTAGTTTTTCTTTCTTTCCCACACTATAGTTAATTAATTTTTAAAATTAGTTGGAATAGTCGCAAAAAAAAAAATGTTAAGGTCATTCCAATTTTCAGAAGAAACTATAAATTAAAAAAAATATTTCAAATTTAAGGAACTTTCAATGCAGCTCTATAATTTTAAGAAAATGACTTGTGAATCTTGACTATTTCGGTGATTTCATTATTTCTTTGTGTTTTTTTCAGAAATAACGGATATATTTAAGCATTTAGAGAACATGTACCGGGTGATTCAATAAAAAATGCAGCCGGCTATATCTCGGAAACTACTAAACGTAGAAACTTGGGATAAAAAAAATTATGATTAAAGCGGTCCTGAGAAAATTCTGAAAATAATTTTAAAGTTCCGCATTTTGCCGCAAGAGGGCGTAATTGGAAAGTAAATTTTAAAATTTCACATAACTTCGAAAATTCCACATTAAGGTATATGTTTGATAACACCATTTTAAATCTTGGACAATTATGCATCATTTTGGTCTTATGCTCATTGGCGTGCCGACTTTAATAAGAGTGGGGGAAGCTGTTGAAAGTGTAAACATTAAATCGCTGTAACTTCTAAACGACTGATCCGATTTCACTCAATTTAAGCTTGTTTGGAAGAGAAAGGTAAGTACCTTAAATTGTCATATTTAATGGTACACAACAGTTTCAAATAAAATTGCTAGAGGGTGCAATTTGTATTAAAAATTAATGTTTTGTCAATAACTCTGAAACGAACAAAGATATCGAGCTGCAATTTTTATATTTTTTCTAGCAAATTTCATCTACTTTTCGATAATGGTATCATAATTATACCGTATGATTTGAATTTTCGGGATAAAATCAAAAAAACTATTATTACAAATTGCGCCCTCTAGCAATTTTATTGAGAACTATTATGGACAACTAAATACGATTGGTGAATGTGCATACATTTCTCTTCCAAACAGTCTTTAGTTTGCTAAAATTGGATAAGTCGTTTAGAAGTTACAGTGATTTAAATGTTTACACTTTCAACAGCTTCCCCCACTCTTATTAAAGTCGGTACGCCAATGAGCATAATACCAAAATGATGCATAATTGTCCAAGCTTTAAAATGGTGTTATCAAACATATACCTTAATGTGGAATTTTCGGAGTTATGTAAAATTTTAAAATTTACTTTTCAATTACGCCCTCTTGCGGCAAAATGCGGAACTTAAAAATTATTTCCAAAATTTTCTCAGGACCGCTTTAATCATAATTTTTTTTATCCCATTTTTTCTACGTTTAGTAGTTTCCGAGATATAGCCGGCTGCCTTTCTTATTGAATCACCCGGTACGTGAAAGTCAAAATACAGGGTGATTCATTAAGGGTGGCGACCGGCCATATCTCGGAAACTACTAGGCATAGAAACTTGGAGAAAAAAAAATTATGATTAAAGCGGTCATGAGAAAATTCTGGAAATTACTTTAAAGTTCCTCATTTCGCCGCAAGGGGGCACAATTAAATTTTTTTTTTTAATTCTAAATTTCTTTGAAATTTTCCATATTAAGGTATAACTCTAATTACATCATCGAAAAGCTTAGACAATTCTGCATCATTTTGGTTTAAGGCTCATTGGCGTGCCGGCCTTGATAAGAGTGCGGGAAGCTATTGAATGTGCAAACATTAAAATCGCTGTAACTTGTAAACGACTTATCCGATTTTACTAAATTCAAGCTTGTTTGGAAGGGAAAGGTATGTATCTTCAATCGCCGTATCCAATAGTACACGATAGTGTTTAATAAAATTGCTAGAGGGCGCAATTTGTAATAATAACAGTTTTTTCGATTTTATCCCGGAAATTCAAACCATACGGTATAACTATGACATCATAATCGAAAAGTAGATGAAATTTGCAAGAAAAGATGTGAAGACCGCAGTTCGATATCTTTGTTCGTTTCAGAGTTATTGCCAAAACAATAATTTTTAATACAAATTGCGCCCTCTAGCAATTTTATTAGAAATTATCTTGTACCATTGGATACGACAATTAAAGGTACTTACCTTTCTCTTCCAAACAAGCTTAAATTTAGTAAAATCGGTTAAGTCGTTTAGAAGTTACAGCGATTTTAATGTTTACAGTTTCACTTGATAAGAATGGGAGAAGCTATTGAAAGTGTAAACATTAAAATCGCTGTAACTTCTAAACGACGTATCCGATTTTACTAAATTTAAGCTTGTTTGGAAGAACCTTCAATTGTCGTATCTATTGGTACAAGATAGTTTCTAATAAAATTGCTATAGGGCGCAATTTGGATTAAAAATTATTGTTTTGGCAATAACTCTGAAACGAACAAAGATATCGAACTGCGGTCTTCACATCTTTTCTTGCAAATTTCATCTACTTTTCGATTATGATGTCATAGTTATACCGTATGATTTGAATTTCCGGGATAAAATTGAAAAAACTGTTATTATTACAAATTGCGCCCTCTAACAATTTTATTAAATACTATCGTGTACTATTGGATACGGCGATTGAAGATACATACCTTTCCCTTCCAAACAAGCTTAAATTTAGTAAAATCGGATAAGTCGTTTACAAGTTACACCAATTTTAATGTTTGCATATTCAACCCCACTCTTATCAAGACCGGCACGCCAATGAGCCTTAAACCAAAACGATGCAGAATTGTCTAAGCTTTTCAATGATGTAATCAGAGTTATACCTTAATATGGAAAATTTCAAAGAAATTTAGAATAAAAAAAAAATATATTTAATTGTGCCCCCTTGCGGCAAAATGAGGAACTTAAAAGTAATTTCCAGAATTTTCTCATGACCGCTTTAATCATAATTTTTTTTTCTCCAAGTTTCTATGCCTAGTAGTTTCCGACCACCCTTAATGAATCACCCTGTATAATAGATACATTGTCTTATATAAATTTATTGGTAAACGTATTTTATTAGAGGTTATTGAATTTAAAAAGGGTCCCTTTCCGTATTTTAAAATATTCATATAAATTTAAAGTTTTAATAAATTAGCCTAAATATATTGTTGTCCATTAATCATCCTGTAGAAAATATAAAGTGAAAAATGACACTGAAAAATTGTTCATTGAAGCAAAATTAATATTAATTAAGCAACGCAGCAGACAGAATTTAAACAAAATGGTAAAAAGAATAAAAGTTTAATGCATTAAAAATTTTGTATAATATATATAGTATTTTTAAATCCAAGAAATTTAATTCAACATAAGATTTAGTAAAATATTGCAAAAATTGAATCTCTGGAATTGCATTTAATCAACTTTGTGTTGTGCGCCAAAAAAAAAATGAATCAAGGTCTATTGTAGAAACCAATTTTTTGATAAAAAAAAAATTGTTTCAGCGTTATAGCACAAGTAATATAAGTACGTTTACATTGAGAAGCTTAACTCAATTTCCAAGATACAATTATTAGTGAGTGCTTACCTCTAATAAACACTTTTAGTTTACTGATAATTGAACATTGAGGAAAGAACAAATAACCGAATCAACATTGAAATATAATCAGGGGCGGATGGGCCCACCGGAACACCGGAACACCGGAACACCGGGAGATTTCCCGGTGCGCCGGTCCCTCAGGCGCCGATAGGCGCCGCCGCTGTTTGCCAACTTTTTTCTTTTCTTTTTTAACAATTTGAATTTTTATGTTATCTTTATGTTGAATATTTTTTATTTAATTTTTATATTAATAATAAATATTAAGCCTAATGAATAAAAAATAGCAATTACTTGAAGCAATTACTTTTTAGTAAAAGCAATTGCTCGACTAGCAAATGCTATTAGTAACAGCGATCGCTAGATCTGGATATGCGATTGCTATTTTTCTTACACCTCTGTAGCAAATGCTTATTCAACACAAGTTCAGACGTGGCTTATCCACTTGTTCAGATTAGAGATTTCATGTTCAGGTTGGTCCCTAATTTGCAAAAGAGTTGACGTAAATACAACAACGTTGGTCTATTTATTTAGTACAATAGAAATCTGTAACGTTTTTTGTGGAAAATATAAAACTTATATTTGTGATATGGCAGATTTTAGTGAAAATAAGGAAAGTTATAGTAGTGATGAAGAAATTAAAGACAAGCAATTGATATTCGTTCACAAATTGAAGGAACATAAATAAATCTCTCTGACCACAACCGTTTAGCTTCCACAACAGCTTCAGCACTTGTAGGAAATTTAATAAAAATATTGACCTTCTCTAAAACTGCATCCATTACAGAAGTGTGTCCTACAGACAGTAGTTTGGTGAACACCGAGTTCTTCACCTACAGAATTTTGAAAGCCCGGATCCGACAATTTCCGCAGAAAGACTTTAATCTTATTTAAAGGCGACAGTGCACCCCCTCGCCTTTTACCAGTATCAGTCAAAAAATAATTTGCCAACCACTTAACATTTTCGCAGTCAAATCGATATAACTTTCTGAAATCATGATATCTGCAATTTTACGTACACTGTAGATTTTTCTTTTACGGATGTTCATTTAGTCATAATTGAAGACACAAATTAAGAGCAACGCACGTGGTTAGCACGTGGTAAACTAAAGTTGACAACTACCGAGCAAATGATGAAGGGGTCGACCTACCTTAAAAAGTTGGAAGCGATTGCTGCACTAGAAAAAGCGATTCCTTAATTTATTCATCACATTTTAAGCAAACGATAGCAATTGCTTCTATTTTTTAACAAAAAGCATTGACTAGAAGCAATTCCTGCACTTTTAAGCAATTGCTGGACGCAAAAGCAATTACTTTATTATTTATCGGCTTTCAAGAGAAATTACTTCGATTTTATAAGAAAAAGAAATTGCTACATTTTTATTCATTGGGCTCATTTTTTTCACCTAAATGTGTTTTAAATGTAAAAAATGGAGTTTGTTTTTTTATTTATAAGTTATTATAAAAAATATGTCGTAAGTGGATGAAAAAATACATATTTAGGTCTTTTCATTTTTTTATTGGATCGACACGACGCGGCGCCGTTTCAATTGACTTTCCGCGCCGGTCCGAGGTATCCCATCCGCCCCTGAATATAATGAAAAAAACGGTAAGGGCTGATATACCTGGTGTTTCTCAAAAGACGTTCACCCCTATAACTTTTTTATATTTATAGATATTAAAATGAAATTTTGAGATTATGCATAAGAGATGAGTCTGCATTTATTGGCATAATTTTCAATTTGTTAGCACTTCCGGTTTGACAGGAAGTGACCTTGAATTTGATATTTTAAATGGGACATCTTGTATATTTTTACTTATTTGGGTTCAGCATAACATTATGAGTGAAATGACAGCTCACTTGTAATTTTTTGACGTGTTATAACATTTTAATGTTTATTTTTTATTTTCAATCTGGAGTGCTACAAATTAATTAAATCTGTTAATTTATACTCAAGTAGTATATTATGAAAATTAAAATTATGTCATAATAATTGACTTTCTAAGTTTCACAAGCGTTAAAAAATGAAATTATATTTTCTTCACGTTTACTCCATTTTTCCAAATGGAACGATGGTGGTTCACTAGGATATTTAAAACGAGCATTTTTTTCCCAACAATTTGATACCATACACTCCCATGTTATTTTAAAATTGACATTGAAAAATTTGCCTTAAATCCCAATCGCAAATTTAAAAGCGTTATGCATTATTGCCGCCCTCTCTTTTTTGAAGCAATGTAAAGGCGGCTTTGAAAAACAATGGAATGGTTTTGAAAAACAATATGGCTTTAATTTAAAGTTGTAATGTCATTAGTTTATAAAACATACAATACATACAATCTTGCGGCTTCAGAAGAATTTTTGTGGTCTCTCCAAAAATTAGGAGCATATTAATTTGTTAATTTCTAGTAAAACTAATCATTTTATCTTATTTACAATGTAAGTTTAATAAACGAATTACATTACAATTTTAATTAAAAACCATATTGGTTTTCAAAACCATTCCATTGTTTTTCAAAGGCGCCTTTGTATTTCTTTAGAAAAGAGAGGGCGGCAATAATGCATAACGCTTTTAAATTTGCGATTGGGATTTAAGGCAAATTTTTCAGTGTCAATTTTAAAATACCATAGGAGTGTATGGTATCAGATTGTTGGAAAAAAAATACTCGTTTCAAATATCCTAGTGAACTACCATGGTTCCATTTGGAAAAATGCTTGTGAAACTTGGAAAGTCAATTATTATGACATAATTTCAATTTTCATGTACTACTACTTGACTATAAACTATAATTTAACAGATTTAATTTATTTGTAGCACTCTAGATTGAAAATAAAAAATAAAAATAAAAATGTTATAACACGTCAAAAAATGACAAGTGAGGTGTCATTTTACTCAGAATGTTATGCTGAATCCCAATAAGTAAAAATATACAAGATGTCCCATTTAAAATACCAAGTCAAGGTCACTTCCGGTCAAACCGGAAGTGCTAACAAATTGAAAAGTATGCCAATAAATGCAGACTTATCTTTTATGCACAATCTTAAAATTTCATTTTAATATCTATAAATACAAAAAGTTATAGGGGTGAACGTCTTTTGAGAAACACCCGGTATTACGACTAATTCATATTAAATTTCTTTAAAAATAAAAACTTCAGAACTTGATAGTTCTATTTTTCATTCACCTTTACGCCTTACCTAAGTTAACTTTCATAAGTAATAATTTAAGAAATGCAGGATCGATTCCACGGAATACTTTGAGAACTTTTTTTTTTTGGCTTTACGATATTTGAAAATAAGGGTTTAACCAATTCTTGTTCGCATTCAGTATAAATAATATCCTTTTCGTTGTGATAATTTCGTAATATCCATGTATTAATTATATTTACGCATCATCGCAATTTAAAAAGTAAAGATAACCTTGACAGTAGCCTCCATTATATCTTCGTAAGTAACAAAACTCGTTATTTGGGCGTAAATACGAACGAAAAATAGGTTTTCACTTTGTTGTTTGCATGTTTGAAATAATTGATACAACTTCTAAATGCCGATTTTTCCTTTGATATCCGTTTTGGGACAACGATCCCTGCTCAAAAATAATGATGGTTCCATACAATTTTGATACTTATTTGATATTAGTGAGCAGACACATATTCCTTTGTCCCTGTTATGTCACAATTTTTTTTCTTATATTAATTTTTATATAATTTTTTTTTTTAAATGATGCAAAACGTATGAACCAATATTTTGGCCAGAAATTTCAAAGGCCCCAAAATAGATGAAGATAAAAAAAATTACAAGTTAACACGCCTTATAAATTCCAAATTTGGAGAGGTATCGAAGTATCTTTAATATGCTGCAACGGACGCTTCCCTTAACAGTCCAATAGTGCTTATATGGACACATATAACAGTGTCAGGATTTTAACTAGAAATTTGGCACAAAAATTGTAATTTTCAAAGACATCATTATTAAGAGAACTGTTAAGGAAAGACCAGAAATTTAGAAAAATAAGAAAATGTTCAAGTTTTAAAATGTATGGTCCACAATAAGGAATAAAATAAGGTTAAAAGTTCATATAACATCCCCCATTTCCAACCTACATGCTCACAAATAGAGGATCCTGAAGGTATTTTTGTCAATTGAACTACCTAAAAATGTCACACTTTTAGTTCAAGTCAAAATTAACCCAGATACGCCTACTGTCCGTTAAAACATACATTGTATAAGACTCCAGATAATTTTTTTTTCTATTATCAACTAGATGGTGCAACCGATTCTAATTTGAACAACAATGCCTTTAACAGATTTTATTATTTTAAATATGCCAAAGTAAGTTTTTGTGCCGGTAAGTGCTTAGTGAAAATTTCTGTTTAATCTAAACGAACAATGGACAATCTAAAGTAAGTACTCTTACACTTTTTTAAAATATTTTTTTGTATTAAATCACATAGTTCAGTTAGGTAAGGTTAGTAGCTTTTTATAATGAGTAATATAACTAATAAAATTAGATTGTTTTGTAAAAATGTAACCTCAAAAATTGGAGTCGGTTATAACAAACAGTAGCATAATACGGAGTGGATATGTTATATTTTTATTTTTGCAGGTATTGGAGAAAACCGTTAAAATTGCACGAGCTAATGACAGAAATAGAAAATTTGGATGAAAATGTACCAATTCCAGATGGTATAGCAGTTCTTCCAACAACGAATGCCATTGGTTACAACACCGACTAAGACTCTGGGGATGAGAACATTGTTAGAATAAAGAATCTTCCTGGCAGTCAGCTAATTGCAGATGCTGAAGTAATTTTTGTCGAGAATCAAATAGTGGTGACGATGTTGAGGTAGTGGAGACTAAAAATGAGGATTTGACAGCGATGATGATCTTCTATTATCTACTTTTCAGTCCGCAAAACGTCAAAAATTAACTAAACAAAAGAGTTAAAAAATCCAGTACTCTTGGAATAATGGGGACATAATCTCAAATTTTTCCAACTGGAAAGAACTGATAGTGGGCCGAAAAATTCCCTTTCGCCTTATCGCCTTAGAGATATATCTACAAATGAAATAAGATGTTTTATTGGAGTACTACTGCTCAGTGGACATAATCCGTTTTCGAGAAGGGCAATGTATTGGAAAATAGTGATGACGCCGGATGGAAACACGTCTATTCGGATATATCAAGAGATCGATTCAATTATCTCATGCAAAACATTAATCTCAATGATAATAAAAGATTATAAAAAGATGATAAAATTTCCAAAATGCGGCCCTTGTTTGAGGCGCTGAACAAAACAAAAATATTTTGTTTGCGCCCTTTGAAGAATTTCATAGATTGGACGAATCTATGGTTCCTTATTATGGAGGGTATGGAGCAACGCAATTCATTTAGGGTAAACCCATTCGATGGGGGTACAAATTATGGGCAGGCGCCACGAGACTGGGCTATATTGAATTGTTTGATCAGTTTGTATCGAGTCTCAATTAGAGGAAAAAAATGGTATTTTTCTTTATTCTCTCATTGTTTTGCCATGGCGGAACATAATGCTTGGCAGTTGCATAAACTTAATGGTGGAAAAATGGATCATTTATCGTTCCGAAGATGTATTGCTCAGGGAATATTGGGAACCTTCAAAAAAACAACAAAACGAGGCCCTTCCAAGAAGAGTAAAAATCTTCATTTTACGTCAAGATATGTCTGTATATGTGTATATGTGGACCATCTTGTGATTTATCAAGAAAAGTAGACCAGATGCTCATTGTGTCGTAAACAGGCAGCATTTAGATGCCAAAAATGCTCTTCATCCAAAAGAAAGTTCTATAAGTTATCACACTAAAGATGACTAAGTTTTTATTTCTTGTAACTTTGTTCCATTTTCTTGTGTCTATTTAATTATAATTAATTTCTTATTATAGTAGTTTAAATTGCTACTGTCCGTTTAAACATACACCAATTATCTAAAAACCTAAACATAAACATTAAAATAAAAAAAAAAATTGCTACAAAAAGTGTTTAAAATCATCTTAGAAATTACTCTATATAGAGTTGCAAAAGATATATTAAAAAAAAGTTTCAGGTATATCTGGGTTAAGTAGCGCTGGTAAATTATAGATCCAACTTTTTTTGGTTGACATATTTTTTATATCGAATTAGAAACTCAAAATAAAATTTGAAAGGGTGTTCTTAGTGATCATGATTTATTGCGGAATTGGAAATAGTTCTTCAAAAGATAATTCAATTTGGGGTTAGTTCTAAAAGTATCGAAAAAAGTTATAAGAAAAAGGTTTTTTAAATGCAGTTTCTAGCCCAAATGCCAAATTTCAGCTGCACAAGATAGTTTTGATTTTTTACCCATATTTTGTAAATTGCACCACTTTTGCAAAATAAGACTCAACGCAACCTACATAAAACTTTTTAGTTTTGACAATGCTTTATTTCAGATATATTTTCTTTAAAGTAGTAGTAGTAAATGTGTGCTTTTCTACAAAATCAAAATTAAGCTATTAAAATTTGGTCGTATGTGATGCAAAGTTTATTTGTTTTTGACCCTGTATAAGGTAACTTCATAAAATAAGTATTTTTGAAAACGTAGTTTGTGTCTGAAAGTAATACACCTTAATATTAAGACAAAAAAGAACACAGTGTCATCAGTAAAGTGTTCATTAAGTGGAAAATAAATTTTAGTGGTGGGTAAAAAATTAAAATATTTTATGCAGTTGAAATTATGCATGTTAGCTAGAAACTGCATTTAAAAAAACTTTTTCTAATTTTTTCGATATTTTCATTATTCATTTTAATTATTTTTTTAAAAAAAATTAAAATTTGACAGATAATGCGAATTACGTGACTACTATTTTTTTGCTTAATTTTCATCTCGATCGAAGATGCCAAAGTCAAATTTCGAATAAAGCTATTATTAAAAAAAATCCCATATGATGCGCACTTTACTGGTCATACTGTATATATGTATTATTTCATCATTCCGAAAAAAAATTTACAATTCCGAACACTAATATTTTTAAAAAATTCACTAATATTAGTGGAGGAAGACTGGAAGACAGACTATATTTCTTCCTATTTTATTATTAACATGTTTTAGTATTTGCCAAACAACTTACCCACTGTGGCATTTCATGAATATCAGCCGTTCGATGATGGTAATTTAAAACTACCACAGTTAAAACCACAGAAGATGCAACCATAAACATAATACAATTGAAGTAGGTACCTGTAAAGTCAAATTACTTAGTATCTGCAATAGAACTGTTTGTTTCATGAGTAAAAATAAGTCTAAACCATACGTTAACGACAATTACTAACTACGAAAAAACAATATTAATAAAAAGTAAAACAAAGTTTTATGTACAGTACATACTTTCAAGCAGAACTCACTCATTTTAAGTGATGATTCAAAGATATATATTCGTTCACACAAAAACTCTATCCGAAAATTTATATACAAAGACACAGTTATCTACATTTCTCCCATTCAGGCAATGTTCAGAAAATATTTCTATTTTTTAGAATTTTCTCAAATCAACATGGCGGGTGTGATGGTGAATTATGCTTTTATACAACTAATTGATGGATTCTATTTAAGATAAAAAAAGCAAAGTTTGCTGACTTAAGAAATATTTAACTAATATACAAATAATCTGTGTATATTGGCTTAAATAATGAAGAACCTTTTGTCTCTTCAGGTTAACGTTTTAGTGCAAATATAAAACATTTCTTACTTATAAGGGTTTGAAAAAAAAATACTATTCACCATACAGACCTGACTTGGGTTCTAGCGACTATCTTTTGTTTTCCAACCTGAAATACAGAACTTCGTGAAAGACGTATTAGGGTGAAATAGGCAAATCAAAAAATTATTTTTTAAAGGTTTACAAAAGTTAATACAGATATATCATAAATGTATCATTATCAGGACATTGGGAAATAACAAATAAGAAAAGCAAATCCAAAGACGTAGACTTATACGTATGATATAAATTATATATGATACAGCAATAATTTGTTTTTGTAACTGAGGTTCTGTTTATACTTACTGAGATTGGTAACGCAAAGACGACGCAGAGGCTAATATAAGTCATGTTATTGTTTTAGTTTTGCTTATATACTTTAAATCATACAAATACGTGCTGGGAATTGCTTGGCAACAAGACACCATTGCTATTAAATCAAGACTGTCATCCATTCAATCTCCTTTGTAAACCTCTACGAATCTTTGAAGTATAAAAGCATAACGTTACTTTATAAACTAGAAAGTTTCAAAGCTTATATTATTATGAAAACTAGTTGAGATAAGTTGAGTTTTGTAGATGCTTCTTTATAAATCTTTCTTGAATTTAATTACCAGCATAGTTTCTGTTAATTATAAAATTGTTTGTAGTGGTAGAACCACAGACGAATAAGCAAATAAATACAGAGCTGTTACACTGATACTGACTATAAGTTTAGTTAAATTGATCGATGAAAACCAGAATAATTTTATTATAATAGCGTGCAGCACATAGCTATACTACATGCCTGATTTGTACACCGCTATGTATTAATTTGAGAAAATTCAAAAGATGAACTACGATCGTATCCTCCTCCAATATTTTCACAAAGCTCTAAGGCCGAGGTGAAGCAGCAATGTAGAGACCACATTCTTCACTAGATAAGTTGAAAATAGGTCCCGACACTGCTGCTATAATACTTTTACGCAGTCAATATTATTATGGTTACCTTTGCAGATATATTTTATTTAGTTTTTTTTTAACATTTTCGGGTTTTGAGATGGGACAAAGCTAAAGAGCAAGATAAGAGGAAATTGCAAAGCATCTATTAATGTATGAAACAACCGTTAAGTGAAAAGACGCTAAGTAGCGTTTTAAAAGGCGTTTTATTTGGTTTATAAGTGTGCATGATTACCTGGCGAGACGCGTGGAGATGGCTTGGTATCGACATAGTTGGCCCGATCTGCCCATCAAACATAGTGTTAAGTGCCTTAGTATATTCCTCCACGATCGCCAATCTATGCACCACAAAACCATTTCTTTAAACAAACGTAGAGTTTGTATGGTTAGTTAATTTTCTTGTTTAGACATACAGAAGAAAGTGCGCATAGCGCATTTAGCAATAATAATTTATACTGTGTTGTAGTTAGCGGTGTGCTATTAATGGCTAATTAAGTTAATTACCTATTAAAATTGCCACTACTTTGACGAGGAGGTAACGAATTATTAAAATATAGAAACAAAAAATAAAAGATAATTAAGACAAATAGTACAAACAATAAAAGGAAAAATAAAACATGTCAACAGCAAAACATACAGATTGATACTCCTAGTGGGACAGAGCCATTTGATACTTGGAGGTTGAGAAGGTCTTTGGCAAGAGTAGTAGTAGTAGTAGAGTAGTCTGCTGAGCGAGCGTGCGCACCCTGAGATAGTTTTGAGAGTCTGCAGGAGCAGTTAGATAAGGTTTTCAGCTGAGCAGGCCAGCTGCCTTTCTAGGTCCCATTATGGGACCTTGAGAGCTTAAAGAGGATTTCTTGCCAATACAGAGGAGGCTAGGCTATATATTGGGAAAGGAGTAGGGAATATTATTAATATATTATTTTAGTTTATGTAACATTTAGTAGGTTTGTAAATTTATAACTTAAATTTATTAGTGCTAACGGTTTTCTCTTCATATGACAATTTATAAAATAAATATTGTTAAGTCATTTACTTGAAAAACTGTTGAAGTGACTTTATTTTTATTACAAATATGTCATATGTTTGTAGTCATCAACCGCATATCTTCAATACAAAGCAATATCGAACAGATCCCTTGTTCATCTCATAAATAAAAAGGTATACAAAAGCTAGCATAATTCTGCTCCAGTAAATACCACGACAGCAGAAATTTTGGGTTATTATTAATTACTAAATTCCAATTTCTTGTTGTTATTTACTAACCTAGCATATTAACGAAATGTTTACATTTAATATGTGTAGTGTTATATTAATATATTTGCTGAATGATTTAAGTCAAATAAAAATAAATTATTATGAAAATCAAATAAATTAGTAATGCCTTTATACAGGGTGGATCATAAGAATGCTCCGTGTATCAACTTATGTTTTTTAATGAAACATATTGTATATTTTTATTTCCTACAATCAATTGTAGACATTATATAAATCATGCCCCATACCTATCTTCAACTGTTTACCAAATATTAACGTTTGAAACCAAACAGACAAACTACAAATTATGCAATCATCTATCAATAAGCTGTTCTGCAGTAGATCAATTGATCTAAAAATTCCTGTTGTAAATTTTTTACTTTCTACTTGTAAAGACATTTCTCATATTATTCGAATGGACTACTTAAACATATCTATCGAGTTAAATTCAGATTTATAAACTAAATTTTTAATGTAGTCCCCTAAAAAAAAATCCGGTGGGTTAAGATCGGGTGATCTGGGTGGCCACTTTATTCACCCCCGTCTATCTATTCACCGCCTCGAAATATTTGTATTTAGTCCCTTACATGACCAGCCTAATGCAGGGAAGCACCATCTTTTGAAATTCATGAGGCACTTGGTAAATCAGGGTCATTATATTTCTTTCTTTGGACAAATTGTGCATGAATATCTGTTATTATGTAATCATTATTTCACAAAATTACTCTCTCCTATCAGGATTATCGTCCAATAACTCTTGTACAATTACTGGTTTGTAGGAATGAAACTTCTCTTTTAAAAAAAATTTAAATACGAAGAAGTTATCTGCTTGAGCTATGAGCCTGTAGTGATAATAATATGTTCATTTTCTTCTCCTCGAGTATACAAAAAAGACCACTTTTAACACTATCTTTAACGGTACGGGAAGTTATCCACTTAATTGTTACCCCAGACACTGTCGATTGGCTAATAGGCTGACGATTTGGGTATTCTTCATTGAACATATCATGGACTTCCCTATGACTTCTATTTTTATCTCTTTCTTTAGTGAGACGCATTTTGGATATAATATCAGCAGCGCAAAATTCAAATTTGATTAATATTTGCTGACACTTTTTGACGTCTCAATCCTAAATAGCAAATTGTCATTCTCAACGCCTTAAAGATTCCAGACGGTTGCTAAGTCAAGAAACATATCAATGGTGCATAACAGCATTAAAGTTTTAATATTTCGTAAATGGTTGAAGATAGTTATAGGGCATGATTTATGACAAATTTCTAGAATTGATTGTAAAAAACATATTGTATATTTTTTATTAAAAAATTGAAGTACACACCCGAGACAAGTAGCATTTTTATGGACCACTCTTTTTTTTTTTAAATACAAATTTGACCTGTCCGAGAGATTCTTGATTAAGTGCGCGGTATTCTATATAAAGAGCTGATCGGTTTCTTTATCACAACGTTTTATATTAAAAATAATACAATACCAGTTAAATTAATCATACAGTGTTAGGCGTTATGATTACTAATATTACGGGATAAGTTACCATTAAAAGTGATAAAGCAATAAACTATTAAATTAATAAGTTTTATTTAAAGTTATTAGGCAGAAATTTTAATTTAATACTATATTATGTTATCTTCTCGTAAAAATTAAGGTTAAACGGATAGTAAAACATAAAGAAAATTATAAATTAATTAAATTTTAAAATTAATGTGTGCCATGTTTTTAATATCGTTGTTGTTGCTTTCGCTAACCAACGAACTAAAACTTAAATGATGCTGGTGTTAAACGCACTGTTATTTTACAGGTTACATTAAAATTTCACATTTAACACAGTTCTGTTAACAAAAAAAAATTAATATTCATTTATAATAAAATTTAGGAAGATAATCCATGTAATTCTTTAATGTGGAAACTTATACTTACATTGCTTTGTACAGAAGATAATGAAGCTTGTTTAACCTCGGTCGCAGTAGCCAACCATTCACCCGAACACAGTAAGAAAAGCACTAGTCGCTGAATAGCTTGAGCGACTAGTTGTGTACATTGTAGCTGTGGCTGGGCGAAGTGCTGTTACGATGCATGCAGAGCGCGTATCCGACAACGGCCAATAAAAATAAACGAATTTGCCAACTGAGGGGTGTCAGTGTGTTTGCAAATTAGAAGAAACTAATTATTACTTGAACCGAGACTCTAACCTATCAGGGGCACAGCGTCGGACGTCTTGGTAATCACGTGAGCCACCAGCAGGGAAAACACAGTCTGTGACAATAGAATGGTCACACCTGCAACAGATAGTGCGTCACGCGAGTCGTCTGACCTGCGACCTGTGCCGCGAAACTATTTACATTGCGGCCCTTCTTTCCAAGTATCCGGCTCACCCCCAATAACATTACGAGTCAAAGAGGAAATGTTTGCGGCATCTCCAATATTATTCACTCGCAACGATTTCCCGATTAACAGCACTTCGCTCAACCATGGCTTCGCCCTAAAACATTTCTTCTTTGATCGCACTTAGACAATCATTTGAAGTAAAGTTGAAACAAACGCGCCGCGGACACAGCAATCACATATACACAACGACACAAAAAAATCAAATCAGGCAGCACTGAGGATGTAGCCAGCACAGGCAGGTCAGACAAAACGATTGGTACCTAACAAGGGAATGGCATCAGATACTTGGGGCAAGGTTTCAGCCACGAGGTTCAGGAACACAGTCAACGAGAGCAAGATGGTCACTCCTGCAACAGAACACATCTTGATTACGCGCAATGGTAATATCAAGGGTAACCGCTCGAAGTAATTATCGGTGTGTATGCATTGTTGGTTCGGGTAAAATGTAAAGTTGGGGCCAACGGGGGGAATGTTACTTACCATTCTACAGCTGGCATCTACTTAGAAAGCGATCAGTAATAAAAGCTATAAAGGAAAAGAAAGGATATTGTGGCATGGATGCATGCTAATAAGTCGTTATAGTATTCTCAATATCGCTTGGGCGCGTTAATAAATACGCCCTCCAAGTATCAACCGGCATTCCAGCAATAGAGGACAATAGGGCGTCAAGACACACGATGCTCCCAGGAGGCCTATCATACCTATCAACGGAACTGCGTCTGACGTGGTTGGTATCTTTTCAGCAACTAGGTTCAGAAATACTGTCAATGAAAGAAGAATGGTGACACCTGAAATTAAGATTTTGAATTTTGAACGTGTTTTGTGTCCGTAATGAGCCATCACTTTGAGCACATAGGGGCGATGTACGTTACTTATGCAACTTTATGTAATCCTATAGCTGGTCTGTAAATGTTTTACGATATATGATGGATGGATGGAGAATGGATAGACATTTAATTGTACAATAAACATCACAAATACAGTAATAATGATAATGCCAGTGTAAAGTGTGATAAACTTGAGAGAAACACTGAGCTATGCGGTTTGTAGCATGGCTAGTGTATTTAAGCAAAACTCACGCAACACAGGAAAGCAAGCACTGAGTGCCCAAATGACATAAGTCATGTACCTAATGTTAGCTTCTCGCCCGAATCAGGCGGTAATGTGAATCCCAGTAGAGCCATTGAAGATATCAACACACAAGGAACTATGAGGTTAAAAAAGTAGTAAAGTGTCCGTCTCCTTATCTGAATCGTAAATGTTACGTCCACATATGGTTCCGGACAGCAAGCGTAGATTATCGTGTTCTTCTTTCCAGGCATTCCTGTAAAGAAATGGTACATCAGTAATAGGCAAAATAGTTACTTCTCATGCTGAAGTTAAATTTTTTGAAATAAAGCCAAATTTTTTATATACTTTCTAGGATTTGCGGCTGCTCATTCATACAAAAAAACTGTCTGATCTCTTATAGTACTCTTTCAGGCTTCTATAATTGTATGATAACTTTTAAATTTAAATAATATTTTTATTTACTAAATATAATACATATTTTGGTAAAACATGGTACCTAGGTATACATAATTGAGAGCCTAAGTATATGTTTTTTAAACCATTTTCTTTTTTCTTCTAAACCAAACCTGCTCTTTTACATGCAAATTAAATAGATAGCTATACATGGCTATATATTATTACATTCAAGTTTATGACGTAAAAGATCGAATGTAAAAAGAAAATAACTACGCAGATAACACACAGAAATATTTTTCATTATTTTAAAATCATATTTCCTTGGCATATATATGGAATAATAACTCGACCACCAGCTGATATAAATTGTTTCTTATTCTCGTCAAAACTTATCGCAGAAATTAAAAAATCGCCAGTTATTGATTAAGGTCGATCCAACCGATCGTAGTTTTCAAAAGCCCTTAAGGTTATTGAGACTAATTGGGAACAACGGAAAGCCAATCAAAAAAATTGTCTTCCCAAATATACTGAACTTACTGTATTTTATTTATTGAAGGGAATTAAATAATATTTGAAGAAATAATCGATACTACTACTGGTAAGTAAAAATGTCATTAACAAATATTTGCCAAAACATATTATTTTCCTTACCGATGTAATGATATCATCAAAACTTTGTTATTAATCGTTAATTGGTTCCTTATGTCGGTTGTAAACTATTTATCTGAAAGTAATACCGCTGGCTTCTATCTGAAGATGGCCTTCCATCGGAACAAGACTATTGGAACATGTTGAAGGGAACAGTGTTAAAAGCAGAATAAATATTCGCATCAATTCAACATGAAGCAACATTTGGCATGCAACGATGTTGTATGCAACAAATGGCATTGAGCCTAATGAATAAATGTTGCAATTGCTTTTTCTTATAAAATCGAAGTAATTTCTTGAAAACCAATGAATAAAAACTAAAATAATTGCTTTTGCGTCCAGCAATTGCTTAAAAGTGCAGGAATTGCTTCTAGTCCATGCTTTTTCTTAAAAAATAAAAGCAATTGCTGTCGTTTGCTTAAAATGTGATGAATAAATTCAGGAATTGCTTTTTCTAGTGGTGCAATTGCTTTCAACTTTTTAAGGTAGGTCGACCCCTGCATCATTTGCTTGGTAGCAGTCAACTTTAGTTCTCCGCGGCATACACGTGCGTTGGTCTTAATTTGGGTATTCAATTATGGCTGAATATATGAACGCCCGTAAAAGAAAAATCTACAGTGTACGTAAAAAATGCAGATATGATGATTTCAGAAAGTTATATCGATTTGACTGCGAAAATATTGAGTGACTGGCAAATTATTTTTTGACTGATACTGGTAAAAGGCGAGGGGGTGCACTGTCTGTAAGACATACACTTCTGTAATGGATGCAGTTTTGGAGAAAGCCACTTTTTATTACATTTCCTACAAGTGCTGAAGCTGTTGTGAAAGCTAAACGGTTGTGGTCAGAGAGATTTATTTATATTCCTTCAATTTGTGAACGAATATCAATTGCTTGTCTTTAATTTCTTAATCACTACCATCACTTTCCTCATTTTCACTGAAATCTGCCATATTACAAAAATAAGTTTCCTATTTTCCACAAAAACGTAACAGAATACTAATAATTGCACTAAATAAATAGACCAACGTTGTTGTGTTTACTTTAACTCTTTTGCAAATTAGGCACCACACTGAACATGAAATCTATAATCTGAACAAATGGATAAGCCACGTCTGAACATGTGTTAAATAAGCATTTGCTACAGAGGTTTTTACTTATAGCATTTGCTAGTCCAGTAATTGCTTTTACTAAAAAGTAATTGCTTCAAGTAATTGCTTAATTTTTATTTATTAGGCTCAATGTATATCGCGTTGAAAGTGACACATGCGACATGTCCTAATTTTTTTCTGAGTAAATATCAAAAATGCGGCAAATTGGTGAAATTGGTTTTTAAACGTTCTACAAATAGTTGCATATTGCTTTTCACATTGTTGCTGGTAGAAGGCAAACAGTCTCCTTGTTAAATGTTGCCTTCCAACTTTTTAATGTTGAAATTTCAAACCGAGTTAAAACACATATTTTCTCCTATATATATATATATTTACTTTTACAACTAGTGTTGCTCCGGTGAAAGGCCGCCTTAGGAACTTCTCGGCTTTCCCAGTACTATACAACTGAATTTTTAAAAACTTTACATAATGTGTGTCATTAAACAAGAAATGACCTTTTAAATCTTACAATAAAAGTTATTATCAATTTATTATTAAGAAAAATATCGCCGATTGAATTTGACCTGTTTTTCAATATTCTATAAAATTGGAACGGAGTGTATTTCCCCGCAAGCAAAAAGAAACTTCTTTTCACCCTACTGAAATTACTTTTTTAAGCTCAAAAACAAAGCCTGTCGTAACAAAAAAAACGAGGTTGCTGGGTCTATACTGTTTTAAACAGGGTAACGTAAAATATTTTGACAGGTTGTAATTTCTGAACTTTATGCCAATGGTGAAAATAGTTTTATTTAGTCTAACTACAATACGCTTGAAATTGAAGAAAAACTAGTTGAGGGTCAAATGAATTTTTTCTCTCTAACAAAACAATTAAAATATATACTACAAAACAAATACCTAATTATTTAGAATTCTAAAGCTACTTACCAATTAGGTACCATTCGCCATTCGTTATAAAGTCAGAAAGGTCGCCTCCGGTATCCGAGTTTAAAATCAGGTCGAGCTGCATAAAGGGAAAACCATGTAAATTTTGCCTCAACTAATGAAAGACAACTCTAATTGCGACGAAACTTAAACCACTTTGTATTGTTCGCATTAAAGCGATATTAAAACATTTACTATACTACATTAAACTATTGAAAATTATCTAAAACTAATCAAAACTAAGTATATATATTTAAATGTTAGTTTGTAAATTCTCCCGATGCATTCTTTTTGCTTTTTAATCATTGCAGTTTTTGCGGGCACTTTGAAATATTTATTGATATTGATAAAATTTAAAATTTTAATATTAAAAACACATAATAAATGGAATATTTCGTAAAAATCCAACATGTTTCTTCTGAAAAATACTAATCCTGCATGTTTTGAGTATACAGGGTGTCCGGGAAAATGTGGGAAATCTCCCGGATATAAAAAAAACACGTGAAAGAATACTACAAGTTCATATATACTTCTTTCCTATCGGCTTCCTCTTCGGAGATATGGGCTCCCAAAGAGCTCCCATGGAAATAAGTTTATGACACACAATTAATAAACCAACAGGTATATTTCAATTTTTTTTTCATATGATGTATACCAGGTAAGACCCTTCAAATTACTACTACTATTTGCAATATAAATGCATATGTATTTATTACGAACTTGTTTAAATTGCAACATTGTTAGATACAATTAAAAAACGAAAAGGTTATCATTTTTTTAATAATTACAAGAGATAAATGTTCATTCATAATTAATTAATAATGCAGAAAAATTATTAAAAAATACCAAAACCTATTTTTTCATCGTAAATGGGTGTAATTACATATTTGAACGTAGTTTTTAGTTTTGATTAACTTTTTTTATAACAATTTTTGATATTGTCAAAAATAAAGGTACTTTGCTCTTGGGCAAAATTCATATTTTTTGACAAACCTCGTATACGCTTAAAAGAATTTAATATCTGATAGTTGCATTTTAGGTTTTAGACCATGCAGAACTTTTTATTAGGAATAACTTTTTTTTGTAATATTAATAATAAAAAAGTTTTCCATATGGTTCCAACTTACGGAGACATACTGTATAAGGATAGTGCAAACATGCTGTTAGAGTCCTTGGGCCATCAAAAAATTTGAACAATTCATATCCCAAGGAAGTTTTCGAGTTCGAACAAATCAAATCAAATTAAAAAAAAAACAGACAGTGTACCACACAATTAGGTAAGGGAATAATTCAATATATTATTATTTTCAGTCATGTAAAATACTATAATACAATTTTATTTATTAGAATATTGTCTATTTAATATTTCTCCAGAAGAAACATGCCAGACTTTTATTTTAAAAATATATGTTTTAAATAAAATAAAATATCCAATCCAATTATTTTAAAACATCCTAAATTATTTTATACCATATATTCTAATAATGATATTATGGGTAATGAATAAAAACACTTAAAGCATTTGTTGATTGGCTCACCGATTAAAAAGTAAAATATTGCCCATAATTCAGGTAATTCAGGAGTTAATACGTACTGACTGATGTCACATGTTATAAATAACGAAACAGCCTTCCGTTAAAAGAGATTTACCTCATTTCTCGTGTCATTATCAACAGCCCAGACCCTAAACATTTTTTAAATATACCTATATACGTTTCCTAGATTATTGAAAATATCCTGTCTGGAAAATCTGGAAAATAACTAAATACATGGTATAAGAGTTTTTTTATTATGTCATTTAATTAAGAGTAACTGATTCAATTAAATCGATATTAAATATTTTCATCACAAATTTTGATTCAAATTTAATAACACCCCTGGATAGCAATATTTAAACTTTATTTAGTTTAATCCTCGTTTAAAATGTTTATATTTTAACAAGATATTATGCAGTAAATATTTCAAACACAGATTAGCAAGTTTGGAGCTTTGTGTTTTGATAATGGTAAGTCATACAATATGTCAGCTAAATTTTATTGATACATTCTCATCATAAATTATTTCTCCTTTTTTTATATTTAATAAAGTTTGTTTTAGTTTGTCTACATTTTTGCCTAATATATCAGATTTATGTTTGTGGTGCTTTTATTAAAAACTATTTTTAAAATTTGATATGGGGGTACACAAAATATAGATAATTTCAAATATTTATTATTTATTTAAGGGCCAGAAAATAGCAATGAAGAATAAACTTTTAAAAACAGCATTTGCGGGGATTTATTTTTACTAATATTATGAACTTATTCTTCCACTCAAAAGTTGCTGGTAAAAATTAATTCTTTAAATTTGACTCAAATTTACTATATTTAAATCCTAAATTTTCTTGAAAATATGAAATATATCAGATTACTTTGAACCAGTTATTATAAAATAATCATATAGAAATGAAATGAGTTATTTTTAATTAACGTGTACTGTAAATAAGAAATCTAATAAAGGTACTGCGGCATTACGTATTTACATTCAAATTGTTCATTATTTTTTATCTAAAAGATCGTTTAAAGAGCTTTTAAAAATGTCAGCCCTGGGCTGTTTTCCTTCAGTAGTTATTGAAATAATTAGTGCAGGTTTAATTTTGAAAAAGTCCCAAAATTGAATTTATCATGTGGAGTGTTCTTAAAAGCTTTTTAAACACACTTTCAGTTAAAAAATACAGACGGTTCCATTTAAAATTACACATCTTTACGTAATTTTTTTAAAGATCACGTACAATGTTTCCCGGTTTTGTAAAAACTTCATAGTATTCATCAGTAGTTTGGTATTAAAATAATTTTTATATATTGTACGACAAAAAGTGCTTCCGGGGATGTCCTTTGTTAGACATACTTTATGCGGAAAATAAGCGTCACTTGGTTCAGGTGTGCTCTATGAATTTTTTCTGAATATTAACAATAACAATATTGCCTGGATCTTCTTTAAAAAAGATTATTATTACAATATACAGTTTTATAATGGCCAGGCGAAGTATTACAGTAAATTATGCAAAAGGTCATATATAATATTTATATCCTGATACTAAAGTTAAATAATTTACCGCATATCCAGTAGAAGAAAATAAATATATATTTTTCATAAAATAAAATAAAAGGCATAAACATGCTCAGATAGAAGCTATCTACTCTTAAGTATTCATAACAATTAGAAAAACAAGGAAAGAAAAGTAAGTAATGGTGCTAGTGCTCTAATAGTGCCTTGATAATATTTATTCTTTTAGAAACGGGTTCCTATCAATAAACATAAAACATAATGGAGGTTAAAAGTCGGTGCCACATCGTATAAATACACTTCATTTCTATATGACATTTAATATTAAGTAATATAGCTGAACTTGGTGCAAAACAGTTCATTCGAAGTTAAATAGTAAACATGCATAAAGAGCATGAGGAATATTATTTCTAACGATACTTTAAACTTTAAAAACAGGTTTACGTGAACATACAATTTGCAATTCTTATTAATAATACAATAGTAAAAAGAAATCATGCAAAAAAGGGTTATTATACCATGCTAAAAGTTATATCAATATTATAAAGAATAAAATTTATTTCCCAAACATTATTATTTTATCACTTGCTCTTATTTTAGTTTTTATATAATACTAGAAGGTAGGTTAAATACTATAATATTGGTAAACCTAGATTTCTCTTTTATTCACGTACTTATATAAGTAAGACGATTACCACGGTAGTCAATTCAATATATATATTTGAACACGTAAGTTCAATTAAAATTGTATATAATATGTATGGATAGGGGCAGTGAAAATATGGCGGTTACTAATACTATAAGGGTCTGTTGACAGTGCTAGTTTCCATTATAAATGAAATATCACGTAAGTTTGTGTTGTCTTTAGCACATCTATGTTAGAATTAAAAAAGAATGTAATTTCTTATTAGGTGCTGCTCGTATGTAAAACAATAGCTCTCTTTAACCGCTTATATTTACTAGCTCAACTTGAAAAAATATTATTGTTTTATAAATACAATGATAGCAATAAATTATGCACGCACAACTGTAGAAATTTAATTATAATTTGTTTAAAGATTATATAATTCACACAACACCTTGTTATGTATGACTGTCATTTCTTCTCAAATACATTCAATTGCACAATATTTAAAAGTACGATACATCTCTTTTTAAAAATTATTTTTTAACCAATGAGATATTTAGGTTTTTATCTTTAAAATTAAATAAAATTAAGTTCCAGCGAAGTGTGAAAAATAGATCCATGGTTAACTAACTATTTTATACTATCGACGAGCATGATAAATATAAGTTATTAAATATTGCTGATTAGTACAGTAAAATTAGTAGTCCACACATTTTTCACAAGGTGATTTTTGCGTCATTATACCTATAGACAAGGATGTTTCCTTTAATTGCCTTTAGCCCTCAAGACCACCGTCAAAGGTACAATTTTTCAGTTTCTTTTTTTAAATAACATATTTTAATTCCTACAAAAACTGTATAAGTATAGTGTTTTTCCAGAAAAAATACATCTTTTAAAAAAAGCAAAAACTGAGATGTACACCTGGGGATGGTTTTTAATGATTTTAAAACAACTAAAGGTCTGCTTGTCTACATTGTAACATAAAATTCAGCTTGTCACAAATTTGTTGAGGATTTACATAACAATTTAGCTAATTTTACTGACCCATATGTGAATTTTAGGTTCCGTCTAAATGGTATCCTAGCAACCTGAATCGGATATATATACTATTACTACTTTTCCGCAGAGTCACTTTTAGGTTTGACGTTCCCCCTTAAATTCTATCAACTCTAAAAATCTTAAACCTTAAACCTGGTTATATAATCGTATCTACATGCGTTAAAAATATAACTGAAAGAACGTATATAACAAATCGCTCACTTGGATCACATACCCACCAGAATTTTAAAAAAACAACCTCTCTGCTAGAACTTTACAGGTAGAGTATAAAAGTAGGGGTAAACAGGTAATTTTTGGGATATTATTTGGAAAAAAGGGAATTTAAATTGAATTTGCTAAATTAACAAACTGTATTAAAAATACCTAAGAGAAAAGTGTTTTGTAGAGTTTCATTATTTAGCTATTTGGACTATAAAGCTAAAAATTTTAAGGCACTAAAATACTTACTGAGAATAATTCACTATGCATTTTTCGTATTAAACTTGACAATTTTTCCACATGAGCTAAGAAAAATTTACTTACAAAAAGTTTTCATGTTGTTAGTGAACAGTTAATAAAGGGAAGTAAACTCTTGGTGCATGACGATTCCACGCTGCAAAAATGGCAAAAAGTTGCTTTTAAGTAAGCATTTAAAATAAGTTTTTCGAAGTTAATACAACAACTAATAATTGAAGTAATACTGCCAACAACATTTTACCAAGTTATGAAAATATACCAAAATATATTTGCTATCGAAAAACATTTGTTATTGTTAAACTCCGTAGAGATGGTTTACGGCAATAACCGAAATAAATCAATTTTATTCCGTATAATAAAAGATAATATATAACCGACTTTGGGAAGTATAATTCATCTAACACTGTTGTGAAATGAACATTAGTTGTATCTGGTACTTCATTATGTTTAAGCCTAAAATATTATTCGTGTTTTAGTTTTCATTAAATATATTTTCTTATATTACATTTGTTTATTGTCGTTAATCAATACTACACGTTGATGAGTATTGTTTATAAATTTTAAAGAAATTTGTATTAAGTATAAAGTTAATTTAAAAAAATAATTTTCTTAATGATCCGGATGTTTTTTACAGCTTCTGTTTTTAAATCTTTTAGAGTAAAAATACTTAAGAAGTCAATGTATATTACAAAAAAAAAACTTAACTTATAAGTAAACTCTGTTCGAAATATTGTTTGTCATTTTAGAATGAAATATTACAAAATATATATATAATATTTGTAATTTTACAATATAATAATATAAAATTATATTTACTCTATAATATTGTAAAAGTACAAATAATATTTCATTCTAAAGTGAAAAACAATGTTTCGTTATTATACAAAACCTGTACTATAGCAACGTATTATATTTAAAATATATAGGTAAATGTTAAAAAAATAATTTAATTTTATATCACATTTAAAGGTAACTCTACTAAGTAAATTTATAGTTTGCAATGTAATGTTACAAAATAATTAAAATTTTACAATACATTATTTGTAATTTAACTTTTATA
Source organism: Polydrusus pterygomalis (assembly GCA_963969555.1). Lineage (NCBI taxonomy): Eukaryota > Metazoa > Arthropoda > Insecta > Coleoptera > Curculionidae > Polydrusus > Polydrusus pterygomalis. Next base: position 33,293,594 of record OZ018384.1, on the reverse strand, counting down.
TAACTTTACAAGAAATTTAATGCTCTCACTGAATGCCACAAATGTCTTGTAACTTCATAAACTGTTCTACGTTACTTGGTAACTCGCTAGGCTCTATTTTCAACTTAGTAACAGGCTTATATTAATTAATTAGGGCGTGTTTTTCCTGTACGAAGAATACCAAGCAATTTTGCTCTAAAATGTTGGGCTCTCGAAAATTCTTTGTTGACTTTTTAAAACAAATAAAGAACAGGTAGTTCATTGTATTACGTTTTAACAGCGATATTTAAAAAGTAAAAAACCACTAAAGAGGAAACTCCTTGAGCTTCTAAAGTTTTGCGGATTAAAGTTTCAAGGATCATACATTTCGAGTTTCTGGCCAATCAATATTTCTCGATAAAACAGCAGTATTTTGGCTTCTATATGATGGGTATATTGTTGTTTATTATACAAGCCCCTCCCATTTAGCACACTTTTCCCCATTTTATTCCCTTTTTCGCCTATACTTTATTATTTTTACTGCATGGTGAAGTTTATGTGAAACCTGTGCATTTGGGTATGTTTTCTTTTAGATGTGAAATTACAGTTCCTTTATAGTCCAAAAAACGATAACTAGATAGAAAGAAGGTATTTGTTAGTTTATCACGATTTCCTTATTAAGGTACGAGTTGTTTATTTACTAATGCAATGAATTGGAAAACTACGAAAGTTTTCATTTTTTGCACCTACCTAAATAATTGTGCAAAATAGGAAAAAAGGTCTTTTTTAAGGTGGAAAAGGGAAAAGTGATTTTGCAAAGTAGGTAGCAGAGAAATTGAGGGCATTATGCTCCATGCAAAATAGTAAACCTAATGACATGGTTCCCTAATGAAAGGGTCGCTGTTCTAGAATGATTTTATGGACAATGACACAAGTTCTTCTGTTTTAATACTAAAATGTTAGTCCAAAGTTATGTGTGGCCCATTCAGCAAATAAAAGAGTATATTGATTGTACTTTTTTCTACAAATTTATTTGTGAAATAAAGCCGCAAAAATAAGTTATTAGTGGTTGGTGTATAATCTAGAAAAAAAGGTCGGTATGTCAGTATTAAATCTCCCAATTAAATATACTTTTATGATGTAGTAGCGCCGCGATGGTAATGTAAAATTGAAAAATTTTAAATTTAACACGGTTAGCCTAGCAGCTAAAGCGCGCATTAGGGCTATAGGCTGACGAACGCAATCCACTAACGGTATGAATGTGACAAATGTGAGTTTGGTGTTAGCCATTATCAATGTTGCCAATAAATTTTAATAGTTTAAATTGTGTAAATACATATGATAATCCCCTATTCAAAATTATTAATCACTAAACTCTCCTTAAAAACTTAAGCCTTACAATTTTAAACCCGTCTTTATACATTTTTGAATTTTTCAAACATAACCAGTTTCTATTAGAATTAAATACAGAATTCCTTTTAGAATATATAATTTGATTGCTATTTTTTGTAATAAAGGAGAGTAGTTTCAAACTTTAAATATTAAATCAATTTTACATAATATACATTACATTGTTCAGCACGAACAAGTGATATTGATACTGTTTCAATTCAGAATTAAACTTTAACCCTTTGTGAAAGTTTATATAACAGGGTTAGTTGAAATAACCAGAACGGCTAATTTTCTTCAAAACTACCGAGGCTAAATCAATGAATTTTGGTACAGGTGGATAACTTAAAAAATTGAATTGAAAATTGACAAGTACGACGTTTAGTTTTTCTGTAACTCAAGGATTGTTTTTTTTTCAAATGTAACACTACTCTTATTTTTATTGAATTCGATTCCTCCCATGAACGTTACCATTTCCTGATAGTATCAAATTTTTATCTCAAATAGTTTTATGGGAAAAAAGGTTAATTAGTTACAACTAACTCTAAAAAAATCAAATCTACTTATTTCCATTTAAAATAATGGGAAAAAGAAAGGTTGGTAGACATAATGTACCTAATAGTATCGATAACGATAATAACAACAAACAACTACTAACAATAACATAGTTAGTAAAAATTACCTACATATTATAGTACACTACAGTAATTTGATTATGAAACCGATACTATATAAGTAATTTTTACTAGCTCTGTTATTGTTAGTAGTTGTTTGTTGTTTTTATTATCGTTATCGACACTATTAGGTACATTATTTGAAACGTTTTTAAACGGAAATAGATTGGATTTTTTTAGAGTTAGAGTTGTAACTAATTAACTTTTTTTCCCATAGAACTATTTGAGATAAAAATGGGAAAATCAGGAAATGGTAACGTTGATGGGAGAAATCGAATTCAATAAAAAAAGGGCAGTGTTACATTGGAAAAAAAACATTCCTTAAGTTACAGAAAAAACTAAAAATCTGGCAACGTCGCAATTGTCAATTTTCAATTCAATTTTTTAAGTTATCCACCTGTACCAAAATTCATTGATTTAGCCTTGGTAGTTTAGAAAATTAGCCGTTCCGGTTATTTCAACTAACCCTGTGTATACAGTGTGTCCGAAATTCAAGTCTCTATATGGGTATCTCGCTTAATAGATGAGATAGAAAGTTGGTTAAATGGGGAATATTTTAGAGAATTTAATGCCGATCTCGAATCCATTTTCAAAATTATTAAAAGTTTTGTAGTTTTTCACTTATTAAACAAAAACTAAAAATGGCGCATTTCGTTTTTTTTTAAATAGGGGCTTACCGGTTAATTTGACATATCCCAAAGTATTACATTCTTAAGACACTTTTTAGGGAAGAACATTTCTGTACAAAAAGAAAATGCAGATTGTCTTTTGTTCGTAAGTTACCCACAGTAACTTTGTTATTTCTTATGGCGGCCATCTTGGATTTATTCATCAAATTATTTCTCTTTAAATTACCTTTTAAACGATGTGCCACATGCTACCAAAATTTTGGAGAAATACTCTTAAATTATTAAAAAACCAGTTTTATCGTTAACTTGGCAACAGCGCATGCATCTAACATAGCAGATAGTAATTAAACCATTTAAAGCACCTCTTAAACCTTTATTTTTTTAGAATACAGTTTCTTACAAGATCCTTAAATTCTGAACCTGACCTAACCTAACCAAAACCAAATCCGGATAACTTAAAATAAAAAACATTTATCAACAGCATGCAACTAATTTAGTTATTTAAAAATGGCAAGATAAGATACATTTATAAACGATCTAAGATGATAAGAACATCAGAAGAGTTTTAAAAAACTGTCAGAATTGTCACAGTGTTAATGGCCGACATTTTAACCATTTAAATTAATAGATTCGAAAAACGAATTTTTAAATTCTTATATCGTTTTTGAATGTATCTTATCTTGCCATTTTTTAATAACTAAATTAGTTGCAGGCTATTGATAAACAATGTTTTTTGTTTTAAGTTATCCTACTTGGTTTTGGTTAGGTTAGGTCAGGTTCAGAACTTAAGGATCTTGTAAGAAACTGTCTTCTAAAAAAATAAAGGTTTAAGAGGTGCTTTAAATGGTTTAATTACTATCTGCTATGTTAGATGCATGCGCTGTTGCCAAGTTAACGATAAAATTGGTTTTTTAATAATTTTAGAGTATTTCTCCAAAATTTTGGTAGCATGTGGTACATCGTTTAAAAGGTGATTCAAAGAGAAATAATTTTATGTACAAATCCAAGATGGCCGCCATAAGAAATAACAAAATTACTGTGGGTAACTCACAAACAAAAGACAATCTGCATTTTCTTTTTGTACAGAAATGTTCTTCCCTAAAAAGTGTCTTAAGAATGTAACACTTTGGGATATGTCAAATTAACCGTTAAGCCCCTATTTAAAAAAAAAAGGAATGCGCCATTTTTAGTTTTTGTTTAATAAGTGAAAAACTACAAAACTTTCAATTATTTTGAAAAAGGATTCGAGATCGGCATTAAATTCTCTAAAATACTCCCTATTTAACCAACTTTCTATATCATCTATTAAGCGAGATACCCATATAGAGACTGGAATTTCGGACACTGTATAGTATACCCAATACAAGTAAACTTTTCAGGCTGAAACTATAAAATACTTTTGTGGGACAGGCAACATTGACTGGAAATGGCATAGAGGTATGTAAGACCGAGGTATGTCGGTGAGCCAAAGTTGTGCCAAGCTTATGAAAGCGCGAGTTTGTTTGGATATATTCGCATAGCAAGGCTAAATAGCGCGAGTTAGGCATATACTACAATTGCTGTTGACACAATTAAATAAAATATATTTTTCTACATTCTAACACTTTACGTTATTTAAATTACCTAAAAACTGCGTAACGTCATTTGTAGTGTAAACCTTAGCGAATTCAGTGTATAAAGACCAGTAATCAACCTCAGAAAATCTGCTTTTCACAGAAAATGTCAATAATTAATTATTGTGCTATATTAAGACCTCTTTAAAACATTATTATTCTGGAATTTTCTAGATAAGCGGTTAATTTTTTATAGTTCTCTTAATATGTCTTTAAAGACCTGATGGCATAGTAAAAATACGTTAATTTTACAGGTAAGGACGTGAGATATTTTATTAAAGGCTATACATATAAATGCTATTACAGAAATTTAATTGATAATAAAAAATCAAAGGCTTTAATTGTACCTCCCGAAAGTGTGTAACATTACCTTATAATTTAAGGTTTAACATCATTATTCGTGAAGTAATATGTAATTTTAGCATATACCGGTAGTTTTTGGCAGCCGCTGCTATTCCTCTTTAACCTTACTCGTCCAATACTTCGTAATAACTCTTAATGTGCAAAACGATTTGGTTTTTGCCAGCTGTTAAATGATCGCAAAATAGGGATACGTTTTTATAAAAAATGGTTTGATCCTAACAGAAATTTCAGCTCGATTTTGTTTTTTAGTATCTACCGCAACTGTTATATTTCTTATGGCAGCTATTTCGCATTGTTATAAATTATTTATTATAACTAATTTATTTATTTTTAAAATAACATACCATGTGCCATTAAAATAAAAAAAAATATTACTATCAAATAATTTTTTATTTCGATATATCAACTTATAGTATAATTATTAAAGTAGCATGTATTATACCAAATTTACCCTTTTGATACTTAAATATTAAGTTTACATGGTAGCTTATATTATTGCTTGTGAGCTAGGTATTGAAAAATTACGCGCCGTTTAGCTAAAAAAAAAATTACTCAAATAATAGGAAGATAAATATTTGTAAATAGTCACCAGACAAAAATTTGTTTATAATTAAATGCGGTACTAAGTATTACACAAGAAAATAAAAAATGCCTATATTTTTCGTAAGTTTTTTAAGAGTTATTTTTTTTTTTAATGTTGAATAGTAAATATAAATTGTATATTATTATTTTGTACCTTGTTTTGAACAAAAATTAATACCTGGAAGTGGCGTAATGTTGCAGTATTAAAATATTTTGTAAAAGATGTCCCATTTTTTTAATAGCTGTATGACTAACGATCTTAAGCAAACAAATAAAATACAAATTTATCAAATATTTGCTTTACCTAATTTGTAACAATTTCAAACCACTTTGAGCTTACTCAGATATCAGAAAGTCCGCCATTTTCTAAATTTTAATTATTATTGAAATATACAGGGTGTCCGTTCCTGACTTCCCTGACGATGTAAAACATTTACTGTAGTACGGTTTTATGAGTCTCTACGGCCTACACAAAATACTAAAACTTCATTAAATTATAATATAAAATATAATTTCTTTATTGACTTAAGGATTGGTTAGCCATACTTTGTAAGATAATTAACAATGTTTTGGGTATTAAGTCGTAATATATTTACGATGGATAAAATATAATGGAGAACCGAGCGCTTTAGAAATTTTAATTATTAGTGCCCAAAAGTTTTAAAGGGTCATATTCTAAGTTATAAACATTATTTTCTATTTTATTACTATCCGACACTTATAAATAAATTTAGTTGCTGACAGCTTAATTACCCAATTAATCAGAATGTTAATTTGTATTAACTTTTTAGTTGTCTAAATTAAGACGATAAAGATAATGCTTAGTTTGCAAAAATGATAGGTATGTTTCTTTTGTTTGTGCTATTTGCATTTATACTGAATTTTGTTTCTTCTGGGCACCGTAATTTAATTATTTTCATTAGAATTACGTTTCTTGTTAACTTTTATGTGCAAAGCGCCGGGAGATTCTTTTCAAGGGTGTGGTGGAGTAGTAAATGAAGCGCTGGTGAAATTTTTTTAATAACTCTAAATAACTTATAATGTAGGCCATAATAAGCGAGAACGATATCACGGTGTTTTATGGTTCATCATACCCGAGTCAAATACTATACTTTATCTTCAACCACCCAACAGTGCCACCCACGAATTTTATATTCTGACAAGATAACACCAATTTGTGCCCTATTTTGACATATTTTAAATATCAGCTAAAGCTTTATTTGATATCAATTCATGTCATTTAATTAACAGATAATTTTTTCGAAACCCAAAAATTGTAGACCATCTTTAAAATTGAAAATACTAATTAAAATTACGTCTTGTTTTCCTTATTTTTGGTTAAACTAAAAGTGGATCTCTATACAGTTCTAAACTAGTCCAGTTCGTCCATCGTTTTCGTTATACAGTGTCACCATTAAAGTCCGCACCACATGGAACTTTTTTTATTAATGAGGTTAGTTAAAATTAAATATCAGCAATCATTTTTGCTTCAAATTAGACTAAAAATTATATATTCAATTGTCACCATCTGTCATTCGGTGTCTGTCAAAAATTACATTTTTGTCAAAAAATGCTGAAAAATGGGATTGTTTTACCGAATTTCAAAAAATGTTATTAGAAAAAGTTGTTTCTAGTACAATTCTAGGCCTAAATACAAAGCTCTAGTGCAAATTTGAATTTTTTGTCATTTTTTCAAAGTAACTTTTTTATATATAATGTAAGTTGGCTTAATGGATTTTAAACTATTTGTTTATACCATACTTAATATTTTATTTAGTTTGTATGCTTATTTTTTCACTAGAATACCATTTTTTTTCGAAATATAAAATTAGAGGCAAAAAAATTTACACGGGTGGTGCAAAGTTATCATAATTTAAAAATTTTAACAGATAGACGTCATATGTTCTATTTTTTTGAATAGTATATACACGTAAAAAGTTTAAAAAACTTATAATTAAATTCCCAGCCATACTAGCCATAGCCAACTTATAAAATTCGAAATTGCCTTGAAATTTTATTGTGAATAAAAAGAAAATGCGTCAAAATTGTGAACTAATCTGATATCTGGGAATTTAATTATAAGTTTTTTAAACGTTTACTTGTATGTACTATCAAAAAAATAGAACATATTATGACGTCTATCTGTTAAAATTTTTAAATTATGATAACTTTGCACCACCCGTGTAAATTTTTTTTGCCTCTAATTTTATATTTCGAAAAAAAAAATGGTATTCAAGTGAAAAAAATAAGCATACAAACTAAATAAAATATTAAGTATGGTATAAACAAATAGTTTAAAATCCATTAAGCCAACTTACATTTTATGGAAAAAATGGCAAAAGATTCAACTTTGTGCTAGACATCTGAAACTTTGTATTTAGGCCTAAAATTGTACTAGAAACAACTTTTTCTTATAACATTTTTTGAAATTCGGTAAAACAAAGCCATTTTTCAGCATTTTTTGACAAAAATGTAATTTTTGACAGATACCGAATGACAGATGGTGACAATTGAATATATAATTTTTAGTCTTATTTGAAGCAAAAACGTTTGCTGATATTTACTTTTACCTAACCTCATTAATAAAAAAAAGTTCCATGTGGTGCGGACTTTAATGGTGACACTGTATATACAGGGTGTTCTATTAAAAAAAAATGTGATCACCTTGTATAATTTCATTAGAAAGATAGTAAGTTGGAAATGGTTACTAAACGTAATTATTTCTTAAACTACTAAACACAAACCCATATAAACCTCTATTATAAAATCCAACTACTTAATGCATATCTTTTGGGCCTATAATACAGGGTGTTTCAGAATAAGATGCTGATCCTTAACGGTGTGAATCCTTAGGTGATTTGAGGAAGAAAAGTTCAAATTAATATATATCCTTAACCTATCAACTTTCGAACTACAGGGCGTTAAAGTTTTAAGAAAAAAATCGTTTTTTTATCATAACTTTAAAAACTTTCTAGCTATTTTTATGATTTTTTCACACATGCCCTCTAAGCATCAATAGCCATTTTTTGGTGTAGAAAATTTTTAAAATTTTTAACCAGTGGCGTCCTGAAAGGGTTTGGACTAGACATTTTGGAAAAATATTATGTACCTACGCCACTGCTTTTTCTCAAGATAAAAATTATTTTTAAAATACTCATTCATTTTAGGCCAAATTTAATATCTTGCCTTTTTATCGTCCGACAAACAGTTTCCGACAAAAAAAAATAAAAGCATTAAATGCGCATTCGCTATGTGCCTACGGTTTATTTTTTAACAATAAATTAAAACAACTAACATTAAATAACGTGTGAACAAAAACGAAAATAACTTAGATTAGCTGTTGAAAGTGGCCACCACCTGCAAGAATGCATGCTCCAGCTCTTCTTCTCATTGAGTCTCGTACCCTTTGAAACATTCCTGGGGTATTCCTGATAGTGTCAAAACAAACTATTATGCGGTTTCTCAACTCCTCTTCAGTATTTATTGGGATGCTGTAAACCAACGTTTTCAGATGTCCCCACAGGAAAAAATCTAGACTGTTTAGATCAGGGGATCTAGGTGGCCACGATTGTGTTCCTCTGCGCCCTATCCATCGATTACTATAATGTTGATTTAAAAACGCTCGTGCTAAGAGACTGAAATGGGCAGGTGCACCACGTGCATAAACCACATAATATGTCATGTAAAAATAGGGACGTCTTCTAGCAAAATTGGTAAAATGAGTTCTAGAAATTGGCGATAATCGATTCCGTTCAATCTTGCTGGTAAAAAATAAGGCCCAATTAAATAATCACCAATAATTCCAGCCCAAACATTTACAGAAAATTGCTCTTGGTGGTGGGATTCCGTAATGGCATGTGGGTTTTCTTCTGCCCAGAAGTGATTGTTATGAAAATTTTGTATGGCGTTCCTGGAAAAATTAGCTTCGTCCATGAATAAAATGCTGGCATCAAATTGGGGATTTTCGGTAACCATTTGAATAAACCATTGGCAGAAATTGATGCTAATGGAAAATCCCTAGGAAGTAGGGCCTGGACCCGTTGAATATGGTATGGATATAACAAATAATTTTGAAGAATTCTCCAGACTAGCACATGACTAATATTTAAAATATTCCCAATTTTTCTGGTACTTATATTAGGGTTTTGTTCCACGAAATTTAAAACAAGCTTCTTCGGTTTCCGGTGTTCATGTAGTTTGGTGTGCCCCTTTTAAGTAGTTTTTTGTTTCAAAAGATCCCGTTTCACATAACTTTCTGTGAGCTCCTGAAATCGTTCGTGCATCCGGAACTATTCTATTTGGATAACGCTCTTGGTATAATCGTCTGGCTTCGAATGCATTACCGTCAGCAAGCCCGTACAGGTAATGCATATCCGCAAACTCGACATTTGTAAAATTTACTATGACACTTATGCGTTTAAAAAGTATTACGTTTTAAAAATTTAAGTTAAGTGAAAACCCGTGTACATAAATAAATAGCTGTCAAAACTATTTGGCATTAAATATTTCGTTATTGTCATTGTCTCTTTAACAAAGTTCATAGCCTACTTGTCAGAAACCATAGGCACATAGCGAGTGCGCATTTAATGCTTTTTATTTTTTTGTCGGAAACTGTTTGTCGGACGATAAAAAGGCAAGATATTAAATTTGACCTAAAATGAATGAGTATTTTAAAAATAATTTTTATCTTGAGAAAAAGCAGTGGCGTACATAATATTTTTTGAAAATGTCTAACCCTTTCAGGACGCCACTGGTTAAAAATTTTTAAAATTTTTCTACACCAAAAAATGGCTATTGATGCTTAGAGGGCATGTGTGAAAAATTCATAAAAATAGCTAGAAAGTTTTTAAAGTTATGATAGAAAAACGATTTTTTTCTTAAAACTTTAACGCCCTGTAGTTCGAAAGTTGATAGGTTAAGGATATACAGTGTCCGCAAGAAAGTCCGCATCAAATGGGATTTTTTTTTTATTATTATTTATAGGTAAAAATTGAAAACGCAGTTCGTTTTTGCTTACCTAAAAACCAAAAATGACGTGTACTAAAGCAGCTGCACGACTTGCGTTACCTGTCAAATTTAACATTTTTAATAAAATAGGTTCAAAAATGCCATTATTTATCAAAATATCGAAAAACTTTATTCGAGAAAGTTGTTTATTTAGGCATTTTTAGCCTCTGTTCAAAATTTTGACAGTCTAATACAATTTTTATTTTTTGCCAGGTTCTTGAAAATTTTGATCAACCCTCGTAGATTAACTTTTATACATCGATGTAAAACCATTTTCCATTACTTCATTTGTAATCTTAATGCAATTCTGTGTAAAATTTTTGTTTCCAATTATTTATTTTGCTTCAAAAACTGAAATTGTTATTGATCAGTAAGTAATGTTTGATGCAAAGTTTATCTAATTACATTAGTTTTGCCAAAACCGACGTTTCTCATTTTTCTTAAGTTAGTAAACAGATGTACAAGAAAAAAATATTAGGAAGCTTTCGTTGAAATTTTACTTAATTAATATTGGATCATAAAGAATAAATATTAATCGCTCGAAACATTTTATTCAACAAAAATATAGTTTAAATAATTAATTTAATTTAATATTAATTAAGTAAAATTTCAACGAAAGCTTCCTAATATTTTCTTTTTGTACGTCTGTTTACTAACTTAAGAAAATGAGAAACGTCGGTTTTGGCAAAACTAATGTAATTAGATAAACTTTGCATCAAACATTACATACTGATCAATAACAATGTCAGTTTTTTAAGCAAAATAAATAATTGGAAACAAAAATTTTACCCAAAATTGCATTAAGATTACAAATGAAGTAAAGGCAAATGGTTTTACATCGATGTATAAAAGTTAATCTACGAGGGTTGATCAAAATTTTCAAGAATCTGGCAAAAAATAAACATTGTATTAGACTATCAAAATTTCGTACAGAGGCTAAAAATGACTAAATAAACAACTTTGTCGAATAAAGTTTTTCGATATTTTGATAAATAATGGCATTTTTGAACCTATTTTATTAAAAATGTCAAATTTGACAGGTAACGCAAGTCGTGCAGCTGCTTCAGTATACGTCATTTTTGGTTTTTAGGTAAGCAAAAACTAACTGGTTTTTCAATTTTTACCTATACCTAATAATAAAAAAAAATCCCATTTGATGCGAAATTTCTTGCGGACACTGTATATTAATTTGAACTTTTCTTCTTAAAATCACCTAAGGATTCACACCGTTTAGGATCAGCATCTTATTCTGAAACACCCTGTATACAGGATATTCCATTTTAAAAATTACAAGTTTAATTCGCCGGACTTTTTTTAGCCTAATTTAAAATGTTATTTAAAATATGCCGGTTTTATATCCACTCCTCGTACAATTTTAGTTTATAGTAGTTCTTCAATAAAGATGTAATCTTTCATCCACACCTCGTGCGTCGGACCCGGTATATACAGACCTTGGCATCTGTCCGAGAAACCATCTGAACTAAATAACATGTAGGTAAATCATTTCCAAGGGTCGCTGAGCACTAAGCGCCAGACAGGGGTGGTGATCTGATCAACTGTCCAAGTAAATTAGGGCCATTAGCAGTAAATACGAGACAGTACCTGCGAGCTAGCTTAATACAGAAACAACAAGTGATAATGACAATTCGGAAAAGAACAATGTACCACGTATAATTTAAACTAAGGGCTCTTGGATCGGCAAATAAATTGCTATATAACAATTTAAGCTAAGTAACTGAAACTGAAAACTCCAGCAATGCAGAAAATTTCAAAGTAAGAAATTGATAACTTTAAAGGGCCATAACTAGTCCTAGGATTGGATTACGGCCATGGACGTTCAAATCTAGAGAAAAATTGACCTAAAGCCACTTTCCATGTGTGAAGACTAATAAAAATAATACATTAAAACGTGAAGTTTGCACATATTTTGAAAAACGCTATTCCTACTCGTAACATTAAACCAACAAAATCCATTGAAGATTTCTTTTATTTTTAAGTTATCAAAGGAGAAATGCGAAAATTAGTCTATGGCCTAGTTTTTTTGATCTGGCGAAGATACAAAAGTGCCACAATGCCCTTCTTATTAAGACTTGCTTTAATACAATGTAACGTTAAGCACCTTAGGTAATTAACTTTATAACTTAATATCAAAATTTTAACAGTCATATTTACGAAGAAGATATAAATTTAAAACCAGTCGACTTTGACAACTAAGGTATTTAAAATTTCTAGGGTCAGAAAGGGCTAATTAAGTTTTATAATATTAATAATTATTGTTGTAATGAAAAAAGAAAAATAAATTTAGAAACGCAAGATGTATATTGATTACTACCGTGCGAGCAAAAATTATTTGCATCAAAGAGGGCTTTGCAACTAAGGACGTAATGCTTAGCCGTAGAGCTTAATACCTGTTGGGTGTCGGTAACTACCTGAATTAACAATCAATCAGTTATTCCGTCATCTTTGACAGTCGTTACAAGTACATAATTTAATTCATCGCTAATTTTTCCAATCTCTTCCACAATTCACACAATGGGCTTTACGGAACAGCACAATACATTAATGGTTGAAACGTATTTTCGAAACGGGGTTAGAGTAAATGGTGAGTGGCAATACAATCCGGGTTTGTGCATGGACGATTTTCACTAACATTTTCCTAACGTTGCTTTTATTGTAGGGGATTTTTATCATTGCCTGAAAAGAACCGTGGCTGTGTTTAGGGAAACAGGTTCTATACAACACAAAAAAGGAGCAGGAAGACCATCTGTAAGAACAGAAGAACTTGTTGCAAACGTTCGTGAAATAATGCAAAATACGCCAACAAATTGTATAAGACGCCTGTCCCAAGAAATGGGAAGATTTTATGGAACATGCAGGACTATTTCTTTCTGTATATTCTAACTTTGTTAATTTAGTAAACAAGAAAAAAATTGTATTTGTCTACTTATTTTTTTACTTATTACTTTGGCATATCATCTCATAACATGAATGTGACAAAATTTTAACCTAGATTTGGTTAGATATATCGTCCCCATATCATTGTGATCTAAACCAAGCCCTACGTTTTTTAATCCAAGCCCTCTTTGATGTAAATAATTTTTGCTCGCACGGTATTTGTTTTTTAAGAATTTAAGTATTTGTTTTTTAAGAACTTAAGTTCTTTCTAGTGAAATTTATTTCTATAACTAAAATAAATATGCAGATAAATTTATTAAAATATAATACCTGCTGTAGGTAATAAGTATTTTGGATGCTTTGTAATTCACACTTTTGCAAATAAATCTGTTTTATATAAAGTTTATAATTTTACTTTGTCGTTATTAGATAGCCAATACAAGAATGTTATCTACCATTATTAATCATTTTAAGTTGACTGGTTTAGGAATAAAAGCTGATAAAGTTACAAGTTATCCACAAGAGACGCAAGGGCTTTAAAATGAAAGTAATATGTTTTGTATATGAGCGTATATAGGTAAGGGTAAAAGTTTGGATCCCGTTAAATATCTAAAAATATTTATTAAAACTTAATCTAATTTGGTAACGAAATACGATCAAAGACATAAGTTTATTATAAACTTGTGATATTTGTTTGAATGATTTAAAATGTTAGAGGCTGAACTAATCAAGCCATACCAAGCACGGCTACTATTTAAGCTTTTAGACATAGTTTATGCACAATTTCGTCACATATGATATTCATTTTCTAATGCAACCACAACTATCTTGGTTATGATAGTCTTTTATTAATAACATTATTTGACCTTATTTCCTAATTCAGAATAAATTAAAAAATTGCGAATTCTTTTTAGGTTTAAATCACCATGAATTGACGTATAAATCCCCAGCTAGTCCCGTGGGCAATTTTTATTCCCAGTTTGTTTTTTAATGATGATTAATCCCTAACCATTTTGTCATACTCTATTACTCTCTGTAAATTTGTGTAAATCAAAGACTGCTCTCCGTAGGTCTATAAACTTAACATCTAACACATATAAAAGTTATGAAACAAAACATTCTAATTACTATGTTTATTAAACCCAAACATATTACATTACCGGTATTTTTATACAGTAAATCAAAAATTGTCAATTTTTTTAAAAAATTTTTAAAATTGTACGTTCACAGTTTGGTGCAATGCACGTTAGCAAAAAGTAATTAAAATCAGGGACATGTGATGCATATGGCATTTATCGGCCAATGAAGCGTTACAGTTTCTATTAAAGTAAAATCAAAGCCCAGCTGTGTGGCGCTATGTTAAATTGGACATACCATACACATTTTTCAATAGAATTTTTACCTTAATCGAGTATTGGACGGTAAGGCCATTTTGATTCTCATCAAAGCACCAAAGGTAAAGAGCTTCTCTCAGGATTACAGAATATTGGTTGTATTTACGTAAATTATTTTTACGGCACTGTTTTGAAATTTGAAAAAGCATTTTTGTTCCGAAAAAATTCGATATCCCGTTATGCTACTGAGACATGTAAATTTATTTTTACTTTAAAAACTTTGCAATGTACCTAATGATTTCAATTAAAGATAACTTTCCTAAATAATATCAGTGAATTAATTATTACGGCGAAGTTGACCGAGTGTCTCGGTGCATGGCAGATTTGGGTTCGATTTCCATTTTCTTAGTTAATGTGAACCAAAAATAATTACCTCTATCTATAAGAATAATAGAAAATCTTTTGAAACAGGGTGGCCCAGAAGTACGGAATAAAATTATTTAAAAATATTTTGAAATATACAGGATAACATATTTTTAATAGTACACCATGTACGTATGGCATTTTGGAATTTTGCTTTAAAATTTATACTTTGTATATAACGTTATATTTCAAAAATTAAATATTTTTTTGGCGATTGACGTTTAAAAAATAATATTTTTCAATGGTGCTTACTAGAGAAAAACTGTCTCCATATAACTAAGTATCTTATTCTCTATCCAAAAAGCCAACTCTTGGTTGTACTGTTATAACTAAAAAATCGGTTTTACGGGTTAATATTAAGCCCGAAGTTGGATTTTTTGAGTAGAGAAAACAATTTTTTTTTCTTAAATGCACCGTTTAAAATGCGAAAAATTTCAGTTTTCAAACGGCAATATCTTAAAAACGGTTGATTTTGACACATTATAATATGAATTATAAAATAAATGTACCAGGGGGTCAACTAAGAATGGTCGCCGGCTATATCTCATAAATCGTTTTTTTTACGGCTTGTGAAAATGAATATTTATACAAAAGAGACTAAGAAATTGCTAGAAATCGTTTTTAAGTTTCTAGGTTGGCCGCTAGGGAGAGTCACTAAAGTGACCAATCAAAAAGCGGGATTTTCTTAAAAATGTTCGCAGCAAAAGTAGATTTTTTTTAATAAAGAAAATCCTGGATCATCTTTGTTTTTAGGCTTACGCTAAACCTTTTTGATTAAGGGGGATAGGAGGGGACAAATATAGCTATGGAAAAATATTTACAACTTTGGACAAATTTAAACTCGGTAAATAAGGATAAGGATTATTTTGTTTCATCAAGTTAATAAAAAAGGTATTCTGAATTCCGTTGCGACAGGTAGAGGGCGCTATCTAGCAGGATCAATAATTTCTCCATTTTTTTTTCAAAGATTTTCAATGCAACGATATAATATCTTCTTCAACTTAAGTTGAAAAAAGGATAAATAAGAAGAATATGTGTGAAAACCGCAATCAATATATTTTCTTAAGCCAGAGATGTGGAAAATATAATATCAAAATGATCTCCATAAGAACCAACTGATGTTTTATTTAGGTATTTGTTGTTTAAAGAGTTGTTGCTATAATTATAACAACAGTTCTTTAAATTATTGTTCTATAAATTTAAATTAATTATAACAAAAATGCAGAAAATATTTGTAACTTTTTGCCTACACATACCATATTAAAATGTTTCCATTTAAAATTTTTGGAAAAAATGAAGAAATTTTTGATTCTACTAAATAGCGCCCTCCAGCTATCGCAATGGAATTTAGAATGACTTAGTTTTTATGAACTTAATAAAACAAAAGAAACCCTATTTAGCGAGTTCAAATTTGTCAAATTCTGATATGCGAAACCAAAGTTGTGAACATTTTTTAAACAAAAATGTAGAGCAAAAACTTAAATACAAAAGCCATGTAGAATTTTTATTAAGTTAAAAAAATGCGTTTTTATTAAGTTAAAAAAATGCGACCCTTGAAACACCTTCACTATAAAGATATTTAAGAATATCCTGCTTTTTGATTAGTCACTACAGTTACGCGCCCTTGCGGCCAACCAAGAAACTTAAAAATAATTTCCAGCAATTTCTTACTTTCCTAATAAATATTATTTTCCTCAAGCCGTAAGGTAAACGGTTTCTAAGATATGGTCGGCGGTCATTCTTAGTTTACCACCAGGTACAATTTTAGGTAAGTATAACGTTGTCTTGGATTGCGATGTTTCGACCAATGATTTGCTACCTAGATAGATGAAATAATAACAAATAAAACTATTGACAAAATCGTATTCCATTGTGAAGTAAATCAACATACAAATTTCGCCCCTCCACTTTGTTTGCCAAACTCGGTTAAAACTATTAACATGATGTGGGGAACATAAATATTTGTCTAAAACTTTATAAAAAGTCGGCAACGCAGCAGTAAGACATCCGCCTCTCAAAGATCTGACCGCCACGACATTGCTCTGGGGCCATGATGACGCTGTTTCATTCATTTCCGTTTAGGGATGTCCACAGAAAATGTATCGTGGAATCGATAATTTTAGAATTACAAAACAAATCACAAATATAATTATTTTAAGCTTAAACCCTAACTAAAACCAAAAGTAAAAGGTATATATACAGGGTTAGTTGAAATAACCAGAACGGCTAATTTTCTTCAAAACTACCAACGGTAAATCAATTAATTTTGGTACAGGTGGATAACTTAGGAAAATAAATTTTTACTAGCTATGTTATTGTTAGTAGTTGTTTGTTAGGCGGGTGACACACTGGAAAAATAAGTTTCATGAAACTTGTGGCTTTCAGCAAGTTACGTCAAACAAAAACGAAAGAAGATCAGGGTGGATAACATGAGTGTTATGCACATCTGGACTTCGCCTTTTCTGATATTAAGCTGTACCTAACCGTTACTAGCTATAGTTGTGAAATGTAATGTAATTATTTTTTTTTACTGCTTGAATCAGAAATAAAGACATCATTATTATTATTATTATTATTATTATTATTATTATTATTATTATTATTATTATTATTATTATTATTATTATTATTATTATTATTATTATTATTATTATTATTATTATTATTATTATTATTATTATTATTATTATTATTATTATTATTATTATTATTATTATTATTATTATTATTATTATTATTATTATTATTATTATTATTATTATTATTATTATTATTATTATTATTATTATTATTATTATTATTATTATTATTATTATTATTATTATTATTATTATTATTATTATTATTATTATTATTATTATTATTATTATTATTATTATTATTATTATTATTATTATTATTATTATTATTATTATTATTATTATTATTATTATTATTATTATTATTATTATTATTATTATTATTATTATTATTATTATTATTATTATTATTATTATTATTATTATTATTATTATTATTATTATTATTATTATTATTATTATTATTATTATTATTATTATTATTATTATTATTATTATTATTATTATTATTATTATTATTATTATTATTATTATTATTATTATTATTATTATTATTATTATTATTATTATTATTATTATTATTATTATTATTATTATTATTATTATTATTATTATTATTATTATTATTATTATTATTATTATTATTATTATTATTATTAAGTTATGAGCGAAGAGAAAAAGACGATTTTGGGTACATCCTGCTAACATCGTTAACCTCAAATATACCTACTGCTAGTGTTGTTGGTAAATAACTCTGGTAACATCCTGATCAGTTTAAGGTGTCACCCGCCTAAATTGTTATTATCGTTATCGATACTATTAGGTACATTATGTCTACCAACCTTCCTTTTCACATTATTTGAAATGTTTTTAAATGGAAATAGATTGGATTTTTTTACAGTTAGAACTGCAACTAATTAACTTTTTCACCATAGAACTATTTGAGATAAAAATTTGATACTATCAGGAAAAGGTAATGTTGATGGGAGGAATCGAATTCAGTAAAAAAAAGAGTAGTGTTACATTTGAAAAAAAAAACATTAAGTTACAGAAAAAACTAAAAATCTGGCAACGTCGCCATAATTAATTGTTAATTCAATTTTTTAAGTTATCCACCTGTACCAAAATTCATTGATTTAGCCTTGGTAGTTTTGAAGAAAATTCGCCGTTCCGGTTATTTCAATTAATCCGGTTAATTAATTATTGTACGAATAAAAATAAGGCCTAATACATCAATTAAAATACATCGATGCATCGATAAATGTCAAATGGCCTTGATGCATCGCTTAAAAACGATGTAATGCTTTGAAAATATCGATGTTTTGAATGCGTCGATGTATATCGAACATCCCTATTTTCGTTTGGTGTTGCTTTGACAGCGGTCAGATATTTTCTTGTTTATCGATTTTGTGTAATAATTGCTGTGTTTTGTGATATTTTTTGGAAACTAATTAAGATTAATCGCAAGCGGAAAAACTTTGCAGTAACTTATCATAGGTGAGTAAATAAAGCGTCAAGTTATTTGTAGGTTAGGTTCAAACTATAGTATCAATGTCACATTCAAAGATAAATCTACCGTAATATCTACTCCCTGCCCCACCCAGTTCTTCATCGCCTCTCTCTCCTACAAGCGATGTTATCAACACATTTTAATAGCGTTTATGAAGGACATGTGCCATCTATAGGTATCAGATCATTGGTTTCGACAACCTAGTATAGGTACTGTGTAATTCAAAATATTTTTAAAATGTGCACCTTAAGTTTTAGTATAATTTTTCTATATTTTTAAATTGTTTAGCACAACCCTGATGTATGTATTAAAATGCTATTTCTTAAGGGGTTGATTACTGGTTGATATACAGGGTGTTATTTCAGTATGTGGCCAAACTCCAAGGGGTGCTTCTTCAAGTGATTTTATGAAGAAAAGTTTATATAAACATGGGTCCGAAAATGCATAGTTTTTACGATACAGGGTGTCAAACTTTTTAAAAAAAATCGGATGTTCGTAAATATCTCAATACTCTTTTAGTCAATTTGGTTGAAATTTGGCAATTCTATTTGTAATAATAAGAGGATAATTTAACCTTAATTAGATTAAAATTATTAAGTCCAGTGGCGTCCCGGAAGACAGTCCAACTAATATTTTTGACAAAAAAATTGCGCTCCACTGACTTTTTTTAAAATTATGTGATTTTTTCGAATTAAGCAACTACAAATACAACTATTTTATTTTTTGAGTTTTTTTCATATCTCGCTTTGTTTTCGAGAAAAAAAATAAAAACAACTTTATTGCATGTCCCCGGGACAATAAGAGCTATAAATAGTTGTTACATTTAAAACATTGCAGTAATAAGTTATTACGTTATGCGATTATTTTATGTTAATTTCTTTTATCGAAAACAGTTTAAGAGGACTTTCGTGTAATTTTAATTGCTTGATAATTTGGTAAGTAAGTAGTTTAAATTTTTTACTCTTATTGTCCCGGGGACATGCAATAAAGTGGTTTTTTATTTTTTTCTCGAAAACAAAGCAAGATATGAAAAAAACTAATATAGTTGTATTTGTAGTTGCTTAATTCGAAAAAAAATACATAATTTTAAAAAGTCAGTGGCGCGCAAATTTTTTGTCAAACATATTAGTTAGACTGTCTTCCGGGACGCCACTGGACTTAATAATTTTAATCTAATTGAGGTTAAATTATTCTCTTATTATTACAAACAGAATTGCCAAATTTCAACAAAATCGAATAAAAAAGTCTTGAGATATTTACGAACATTCGATTTTTTTTTAAAAGTTTGACACCCTGTATCGTAAAAACTATGCATCCTCGGACCCATGTTTATATAAACTTTTCTTTTTAAAATCACTTAAAGAAGCACCACTTGGAGTTTGGCCACATAATTAAATAACACCCTGTAGTATAACTGTGTATTTCCGTGTAATACTAAAACATGTAAACATTGCAGCAATACCTGGTTACCGTCATGGGTCCAGCTACCAAACTTCATGTCACAGTGTTGATCATCAAAGGGGAACCACGTAATGTCTATCTTGCATGTGCTCTTGAAGATACCCGGTGGGATGTACAAGCAGCTGCCGTTATGTTTGACCACAACGTTTGTTTGGAAAGTCCCGTCGAAACCCTCATCAGCACTTTATAACAACACAAAGTGTTAAAATCGGCTCTTAATATACCTTATTTGCTGCTGCTCTGGTTTTTAGCGATGTCATTACCAGAATATTCTAGATCCTTAGCGTTTTAAATTTAAACGATTTGACTGGCGTCACAAATATAAGGGGTTTGTGTGAAGACGTTGTGCTCTGTAATTTGCTAATAAATTGTAAAAAATTGCTTTCCAACCAAATCAGTAATTAACGGTTAACAAAACCGATTCCGCATTAAATTTATTGCTAGGTGATACCACTTCATTAAATAAGAATAACAGAAAAATAAAAGAAAACAAAGGAATTGTGATAATATAATAAGCTGTGCAGACAGACTAATAGGAACTTATTCTTTTAAAATAAACTTTATCCACACTATTTTAAACCTTGAATTTTAAACCAATATTGAACGTGAACATCCATATCTTAAACTTCTACTAAATAGGTTTTCTTCGCGTTGCAACTATATTTTAATTGTATTTGTCAAATATATTGCCATATTTTTAATTTACAATTTGTAAGATGATGACTGGTGACATTGAATATCAAACTATAAGAAGGGCATATAAGCAGATTTCCTAAATCTGCTACGTTAAATTCATAGATGGCACCAATGAGTCATCTTTCACATAAGTACCTACACCTATCCTAGATTTAAGTAGCTTATTTTCCTACCTATAGTATAGTATACCGGGTGTCCACGGAAGGTGGCTCGCCCCTCTAACTTTTTTGTTTTTCAAGATAATGAAATAAAATTCGGGAAATTTTTTTACGACATAAAACTGCATTATTTGACAGGTGACTCAACATTATGGAACTTCCGGTTTAACCGGAAGTGACATAAACTTTCGATTTTTAAATGGGACACCTGGTATATTTTTCCTTTTTTTGACTCCATATGACATTCTAAATACAACGATGTGTCACTTGTCACTTTTTGTCACCAAGAAAATATTTTTTTTCCAAATTTATTGTTTTATCTAGAGGGCTATGAATTCCTTAAAATCACTTATTTCAGTTCCCCAATCTTGGTAAAAATGCAATTTTACTATTTTTGATCCAATGCTATGTGCTATGTAAAATTTAATCTTTAAAGTTGTATAACTTATTTTTTTTTAAATGGTAACATGGTGGCTCGTCGGGTTAAGAAAAAAGAGGATTTTATTACGATTATTTTTATACCATACACTATTAGGTTTTAGAAAAGCTGCCATTAAAAAACTTTAAAAAGTTAACTTAGAACTTTCCTAAAATGAAGCATATTTTGAGAATAAATTTAGATTTAAATGCATCAAGTAGCCTGTGACCAGCAAAACTGATAAAACAAAATCATGCCTTGAAGAAAATTAAAATGCCAACAGCTTCTGCCAAAGTAAATTAGTTTGTTGTTTAAAAAACATGGAAAATAATAGTTTTAGAAGGAGTGAAAAAGTTGAAAAAAAATATTTTCTTGGTGACAAAAAGTGACAAGTGATACATCGTCATATGAAGTCAAAAAAAATAAAAATATACCAGGTGTCCCATTTAAAAATCGAAAGTTTATGTCACTTCCGTCATCAAAAAATGCAGTTTTATGTCGTATACAAATCCCCCGAATTTTATTTCATTATCTTGAAAAACAAAAAAGTTAAAGGGGCGAGCCACCGTCCGTGGACACCCGGTAGACTTAAAAATGTCCCTATTTTTAATTGCTTTGTAGCTTATAATATTTTCAACCTTTTGAAGTCCCAACGTTAATTACATGAAAACATATTGACTGCCATGTATTCTATTTCTAACAGAATTAAATGACGACTCTCACTATTTAATACATACCTAGGCTACAATGTATATGTTGGGTAAAATATGAATGTCATGCGGTTTGTATAACTTGGTTTTTATTTGCAATTATTACTACTTTTCAAAATGGTTAAAATAAGTAGGTTTTACTTTCTTACTTAAGAAACATCCAGTTTGTTTGTATTAGTGTATTACGTATTTTGCTATTTTTCGACGAAATAAAACCTATTTTAGTTATACTTGCTATCGCTTTTTATCTACTTTTATTTGTTTAACATTTAACACCTGCAACGGTAAAATCATTGTGAAAATTGGTCCAATTACCCCGGAGTAATCAGCGTACATATTATTATCAATTATTATTATCAGTTATATCATTTATATCAATTATTATTATCAATTATATCATTAAAAAGTTCAATAAAATACGATATGCGGCAACACCACGACATCACATCAGTGAATTTGAGACATCTGTATTAAGGCCTAATACTTACATCGCAACATCTGTTGCCGAGGCGCTGCATTATAACGACTGATTTAAGGTTAGAGTTACGATCAACTCCACAATGGCGGCCAAACCACCTCCAATACGTCTAAAACTGTATTGTCAACTTTTCTCGGACATCCGGCATTCTTATAGTTTGATATTCAATGCTGGTGAAAATCTTTTATTGGTTTAAGTGGTATACTATTTATTTACTGATTTCTATTGGCTTGCAACCTACATTGCCCACTTTTTTTCATCCCCGCATTTTAAGACCTTCATGTGTCCAAGGCCGATGTCTCAACCTGGTAAATTGACATCTACCCTATATGGCTGCTACTAATTTCATGACTAGAAATTAAAACATTTTTGCTACCTGTACCTGAACCAAAAATGAAGCTGGTTTTTCCTATCGTTTTCCAGCAATAATAAACCGATAAGACCGCGTGAATTTAGAAATAAACAACCCACATTTTCAAAGCCAACAGGCAAAAAATAAACAGTGTCATAACAGTAAAGGGATTACCGTGAATTGGCTGTTAAACAACTAAGACAAAGTATTTTTTCTTATACCAATGGTAAACAACACCCAAACCCAGCTTTGCTCGGGCGTATCCTAGATAGCATTATAGCTACGTGAACTAATTACTGTATAAGAACTTGACATAACATGTGATATTAATTAATAAAGATATTTTTAAATTTAAAAAAAAAATAATAATTTTATAATCTAAGAAAATAATTATTTTATGTTTATATTTTTGAGTGTTTGGTAACATAGGCATTTTAAAGGGGCAGTATTGATAAAATCAAAATAAATAATGATTTCGAGACGACAAAATAGAATCAATTACGGTTATTTAGCCAAAAGCCTGTTCCTTTAATTTTGCTTATGATATTGTAAAATATAATTCGTTGCTAAAAAATTGGAAATGCTTTCTAAAAAGCAAAAAGGCAATAAATAAAATACTTCCAAACTAAAATTGAAAAATATATTAAGAGTTCTTTGGGTCAAACAGCAGGCAAAAACCCTATGTAGATAGACCCTGTCAGACCCTATGCATTATGCTATCATATGGGTATTTGGTATAGAAAGGCCTCGCTATTTCAAGCTGATCTTTTAAAAAATAGCCTTTAAAAAACAAGGTTTATAGTATTATTGTAAAAACGTTTATTCTATTTTAGCTTTTAATGTTTTTTTAACCATCAGAAATGATAATAAGCAGATTGCACAGACAAAAATTGATTTCACTTTATTTAATGTTGCGACAAAATATTATGACTTCATCATATATTCTAACGACTCAACATACAGAAGCATGTTTTTCTATAAATTAATTTTATTTAATGAAAATTCGTGTAAAATAAGGTGTGTATTCTGTGAATTTCTTTCGCAGTGAACTATTACGTGTAGGCAAGAACGAAACTGCGAGCTTATTATCAGTTTTCGATTATGAATTTTTTAATGCTTCCGGTATTTGTTTAATAATTTTAATCGATGTGCTTACCAATGCATTTCGTAAATGGGTACATCAATGTTGAGAATTTAAAATTTTAATGAAATAAAAATGGCAGGGGTTTGGGTCTTATATACAATAGCTCAGTAATCATTATACTTTGTTTCCAATTTGAGGAGGTTAGTTCAGCACTCGATAAAATACCGACATTAAGAATGTAATATATTATTATTTTTGTTAAAAGATGTCTTAGTAGTAAGTAATTTAAACCTAAATCCAAATTGCATGCATTTATTGCCATTTAGGTATATTTGTAGTGTTTAACAAAATGTTGGGTACATTTTAAGTAAATAATAAAGGTGTTAACTATGCTTATGCAAAATGGCTTTCGTCCTTCTGTCATCTGTAACATTTTTTTTTTTGGACAATAATCGTTTTTGACACATTCTAATCTAAAATATATTTGTATATATACAGGGTGAGTCGGGAGGTATGGGCCAAACTCTAAGGGTGTATCTATGCATCAAAATAATAAGAAAAAACTCAAATGTTGTTATCCAATATTCATTTGTTTTCAAATTACAGCGTTAAATAAAACATTAATATTGTTAAACCAAAATATGCAACATTAACATTGTTTTAAATAAATCATTTTTAAATTATCAAAATACCGCCATTGACTTTCCAGCGCGTGGCTCTTTTAATAATTGATTCGTGCCTTTCTTTAATATTAGGTGCAGCATTTCTAATGCGTCTAATTAATGCATCCCGAGTATCTACTTTTACTTTGTATACCTCATTTTTTAGCCAACCTCATAAATTATAGTCCAACGGTGTGAGGTCTGGCGACCTAGGAGGCCAACTAATTAAACTAACTGTTAAACAATTATGGCTTTTGTACAAGACACGTTTAATCTACCTTAGAGTCATAACAATATGTTTTTTCTTCATAATTTATATATTCTAAAGTTAAAACAAAAAAAGGACTTTAAAACAATATATAAATTATGAAAAATAATATTGTATTACGATTCTACCGTAGTCTGAGTACAAGAACCAAAATAAAAATTTGACCAAAAAAATATTTTCCAATTTAACAATACTATTTCGTCATTTGATAAAATTAACCACTTTTTTAATTTTCCTGTAACTATTTAAAAGCTTGTGTTAATCATTGTATCACCCTGTATATTTTAAATTAGAATGCGTATTAGATAATAATTCAATGTATCAATAATTATAATATAGAAATTAGAGTTTAATTTTTAAATAATATTAACTATTTCATCCGCCCCCTAACGTTCAGCATCCTATACATTATAAGTGAAATAAAACTTAAGGCCTAATTTTCCACCAATAGAGAAGAAAAAAAAGTTAATCGTTTTTAAAATAATAAGTGAAAACTCCGGGCAATGAAGCAAATCTCAAAATAATAACTTGCCACCTTCAAAAGGCAATAACTCAAAAACTAGTTATAGGATTGAATTGCGGCCATTGACACTTTTACTCAGTACGTTAAGATCTAGAAGATATTAAATAGGATTTAGAAAATTTAGCCGAAAGCCATTTTCCATAAGAGACGTGAGAGGTCCTTTAGAAACACAATATATAGCCTCTTTATTAAACAATATAATAGATATTTTGATATGGTTTACATTTTTTCAGAAAATGTAGAAAACGTGATATAGTGTCGTTTAGTAAAAGTTTTATTGTTTTGATATAAAAACCGGTAAATTCGTGGAATTAACCGAATAAAAGAGACGAACAATATATCACGGACTGCGATTTACTGATTAATATTTTTTTGTTCGGGATTAATAACCCATACAAGAGTTCATTCCAGGCAAATTTAAAATTCAGTCTGGAAAAATATTCAGCATTATTCCACGTGTATACTTCCCAACGATGCTTCAACATTTGTGAGTGTACGATGTTATGGCTGATTTTTAGTGACATGTCCTATAAATTTTTATATAAGTATTGATTCAAATTTGATACACTTATTTGGCCTAATATATTATGAAAAAAAGCGAGAGGCGAATTATTACGAAAATGATTTTCTGTTTTTATATTGGCAAGTAGCTAAAATAATCCCTTATTAAAATTTTTTGAGCTTGTATCATAGTAAGGATAAACACACGAATCTTATTATTAAAATAATACTATTTTATAATATTCAGAGCCTTTCTGAGGTCGTTTTTTGTTTGAAAAATATTATATTATGATTTTCAGTGATAAATATCAATGGTCTATGAGGAAAAAGCATTTCAATAATTTTTGTGTGTTTTTTCTTTATTATTTGGTGTATGATTTTTGTTGGGTAACGTTGTTTGTGGCTATTGTTTTTATGATATCTAGTTCTTGTTTGTATTGGATGTCTGAGAGAGGAATGTTAACTTGTCGATGTACCATGCTATTGAATGCAGCTAGTTTTGTTTGTTGGGGGTGCTTTGAATCTGCGGGTATGACTATATCTGTGGTAGTTGGTTTTTTATGAATTTGGTAGGTTAATTGATTTTCTTGGTTTTTCATTATTGTGAGGTCTAGGAAATTAATTGAGTTGTCAATTTCTTTTTCTATGGTAAATTGTATTCTATGGTTTAAACTATTAAGAAGATTGAAAAATTGGTTTAATTGTCGGTCCGTGCCGGTCCAAACACAAAACACATCGTCGACATACCTACGTCAAAAATGTATGTTTTTGATTATAGGATTTTTTATGTTAAATAATTTGTTTTCGAAATATGCCATAAAAAGTCCACTTAACAAAGGTGATAAGGAAGAGCCCATCGGTAGTCCCTCCTTTTGTAAGTAGAATTTGTCATTGAACCTGAAATAGCTTTGGTTTATGCAAAGGTTGGTAAGCGCAGTTATTTTATCTATATTAACTGCAGTGTGGCTATTGGATAGATTGTTGTGTATAATGTTTTTTAGTTCGGCTATTGGTATTGAAGTGAATAGGCTCTTAACATCGAAGGAAACCAGGACGGAGTTGCTGGGTATTTTAATATTTTTGGTTTGTTCTATAAATTCAAAAGTGTTTTTTATTGCATATTTCAAAGAACAATTGATGATTTTAGGGAGATAGTTATTAAGAAACTAGAATAATTTGTATGAGGGGACATTGGTGACTACTGGTCTTATGGGTATGTTGGATTTGTGTAGTTCGTAATCGTCACGTTTACTATCAAAAATAAAAAAAGGACAATATTTGAGGCCTTTTTCGAGAAGCTTATATTCGTTTGGAGTAAAGTCTGTGTTAGAAGGATTTTTAACCCTAGGATAAAAGTTTGTGGTGGTGGTTTGTGTTTGTTATGTAATAATTTTGGATTGGATTGTGTTTTTGTGTTGTATTAATTTTGTGAGTTTTTGATTCTGGTTTAAATAATGTTGATGGATTTGTTCGTTAACTATTTCTATGATATTTTTGGTGATTTCATCAAAAGTAATATTGTCTAAGCGTTTTAAAACTTCTATGTGAATTGCTCAATAAGATTTTCATAATTTGTTGATTTTTAAAAAAATAATCTAATAGAAACGTGTTCGCCTGTCCTTATTTAGAAAAATAAAGGTTCTTGTAATACCAAAATTGGACGGTAAAAAATAGATTACTTTGCGTTTTAATAATGGATTTATATGAGGAACCTAGGTTTATATACAAGTACATGCTTTTTATGGATGATGGTTGCCATTAAAAAAAGCAATATTTGACAAGGGCGTAGCCGTAGCCATGAAAAATAATGCAACTGTAAAAAAACTGGTGTTTTAAATCTAGAAAGATCTATTTTTAAAGGGGTAAGACAAGAACAAAATGAAAAACCTCGAAGCCTTGTGAACGACTAAAACTAAATATTTACGACTATATACAGTGTGTCCCGCTTTTCATGAATACACCCTGATATCTCAGTTATTAATAATGCGATTTTCTTCAAATTTTGGTGATGATTGTATGTTAGAAAAATAAAGTATTTGGCATAGTGAACACTTTTACGCATCATATATTAGTGTTGGGGGGTAAAAAAGGGTTGATTTTTTGAGAAAAGTATATTAGGGCTTATTTTAAATAATTTTTTCTATCAGATTTAGAATCAGCATCCCAAAAAACCCCTTAATTATTATTTTCAAAATCTCAGGAGCTGATTTTAGCAGTAAAAAAATTATTTTTTAATTTGGCACTGTTTTAATAACTCCTTTATTTAAAACTATGATATCAAAATTACAAATTATATTATTTTAGATTTCTGTATTTTCAACATAACTACCTTCTAAAACAATACACTTTTCAACAATTCTTCTTAAACGTAAATTCACTTTTCTTAAAGTTTGGGGAGTAATTTCTTATCAAAATTTCGAAAAAAAAAAACTTAATCATAGTAGTTGCGAGGATACTGAATTCAACGAAATGACATGGAGGTGTTTGAAACGTAATAGGATCAGGACATTAAAACCAAAAAGTTAGCAATAAACAACCTATTAAAAAAAAAAGTGCCAAATTAAAAAATAATTTTGTTACTGCTAAAATCAGCTCTTGAGATTTTGAAAATATTAATTAAGGGGTTTTTTGGGATGCTGATTCTAAATCTGATAGAAAAAATTATTTAAAATAAGCCCTAATATACTTTTCTCAAAAAATCAACCCTTTTTTACCCCCCAAGACCGCACGCCTATGATGCATAAAACTGTTCACTATGCCAAATACTTCATTTTTCTAACATACAATCACCACCAAAATTTGAAGAAAATCGCATTATTAATAACTGAGATATCAGGGTGTATTCATGAAAAGCGGGACACATTGTATTTTTAAAATTTAAATAAAAAATATAATGCAGTGGGTTTACAGTAAAGTAGGGTTGCCATTTAAAAAAAATTTGACATCAAATTTGGTTACTTTGCAAAAACCATTGTTCGGGGTTTTAGATTTTTTTTATTATAGTCAGTAGAAGAATCGCTAATCGAGTTTTTTCGAGACACTTAAAAATAGGTCTCCTGTACATAGTTCTGCCATAAATTATGCTTACAAATTATAAAGGGTGTCTCACGGTCGATGGTACCTTAGATGTTTCTGACGAACCAGTAAAGGAATCGTTCTGAAAATTTGGTCGCGTACATAAACGGACATGATCTACCAACCTACAATATTTTTAAGAATACAGTGTTGCCGCTTCCACACAAAAATAATAGTAACTTCGATTTTTTAAATGCAACACCATATATTTTATTTTATTTTCGAAACCCCCATTACTTTTCTTACAATTTTTATTAACTCTACTCTATACTTATCTCTTACCGTTTCTAAGATATAAATTAGTTTCCGTTTTTTTTGTCAGAAAACGTCACTTTTAAAAATGCTTATAATTTTGAACTCTAAAACACTGAAACCCTGAAATTTGGTAAATAGTTAACTAATACCATATGACTCTTTGCCCTAGTCCCAAATCTTAGTTGCAATATACAGGGTGGTTGAAAAATACACTTATTCGGTTAACTTGAAAAAGTGACCATAAGTCCTTTTTTTCAAGTGTAACACCCTGTATATTATTACGGATTTGAAAAGCTGCTTAAATTTCACTTAATTCTTGTATATCATACCTGTATCTAACTAACTAGTTTAACCATTTTTTTGACGTATTAAGCATATTTGTAAAATTTTCTATACAATTCAATTTTTATTCGGTTATTAGTAAGTAGCCATGACAAAAACTGATGTTTACTTATGTTACTATGGTTATCGTTTTAACATTTCATTAAGTTTAGATACAAGATAGAAATACACTTTAAAGTCATTGAAGAAAACTATACAAATGCAGTTCTTATGAATTTATTTATTTTATTTGGACAATGTGTGTTTGCATTGACACGCAAAAAAAATTAAAACTAAATTTTTCTTGAAATCCATGCAGTCAACACCCGCATATTAAAGTGTTTGGATGTAAACGGCCAGCGTTTTGAACATCTGTTAAAATAGCATTTTAATATCTAGTTATAATTTTAGTAGTCTTTTATTAAACAAACATCAGTTTTTGTCATGGCTAACTTACTAATAACCGAAAAAAAAAGAAAAGTATAGAAAATTTTACAAATTATGTTTAATACGTCAAAAAAATAGTTAAACTAGTTAGTTAGGTACATGTATGATATACAAGAATTAAGTGAAATTTTAGCAGCTTTTCAAATCCGTAATAATATACAGGGTGTTACATTTGAAAAATAGGACTTATGGTCACTTTTTCAAGTTACAAGAATTAATGTATTTTTCAACTAGGGCAAAGAGCCCTATGGTATTAGTTAACTATTTACCAAATTTCGGGGTTTCAGTGTTTTAGAGTTCAAAATTATCAGCATTTTTAAAAGTGACATTTTCGTACAAAAAAAACGGAAATTAATTTATATCTTAGAAACGGTAAGAGATAAGTACAGAGTAGAGTTAATAAAAATTGTAAGGAAAGTAATTGAGGTTTCGAAAATAAAATTAAATATATGGTGCTGCCTTTAAAAAATCGAAGTTACTATTGATTTTGTGTGTAAGCGGCAACACTGTATAGTTAAAAATATTTTAGGTTGGTAGAGCATGTCCGTTTATGTACGCGACCAAATTTTTAGAACGATTCCATCGACCGTGAGACACCCTGTATAATGTATCGCCTATTTTTGTTAGGATTCTTAGTACTTAATATATAAAGCTTAAAAAAGACGTTTTATCGTGTAGTTTAAAGCTCAAAATGATATACCGCATGTTTTCTGTAGGTCTGTAGACATACATTTAAAAAAAAAGTAAAAACGAACGTTTTTGGTTTATTTATTAACTCAGTGAATAGTGCTTATTACTGAACGGCTGTTCTGACTTGCTGTGGCTGGTCTTATCGAATCATTTTAATTACTTTGGTGTCATCTGCTTAACTATCTATGTTCTCGAATAACTTAGAAAAACCTCATGTATAAGATAAATCAGACAATGCGTTCTTTAATTATTTTATTATTAATTTTTAAATTATAAACCCTATTACCATACTCGTTTTTAAATTGAGGATTAGGTATGTTTTACAAAATATGCTTTTGTTAAGTCAATGTTTGTTTTTTCACATTTTCTTCACATACAAAAAAAAGACTGGCTTTATAAATGTCGGAGAAAAATTATTAGTATTAGTGTAAATATGTTTCATCGAATAAAAAATCCGCACACAAAATTAAATATATTATGTAAATAATAAAACAATTCACAATTTGTTTTTACCGCTGTGTAGTATTTACATAGAAAGAAAATATATGATCCGTAAACTAAATATTTATTATCGTCAAATATAAAATACCACGAAAATGGGAAAAATTCGTTACCTAGAATATAAAAAAGTGGGAAAAGGTTGAAACTCTTGTGGCCAGTATTTCATTTCTATAGTGGGACACTAAGCAGGGTGACAGGCCAATAAAAATGCAAATATAATTTTTCTATATATATTGCACTCAAGGCACGTTAAAAATTTAACTGAAGATCTAATAATATGTCAGGCATATGCTTCTCCTAGTTTCCATAAAACCATTTATCACTCAAGGGCTCAGTCATAACCTATTGGTTGTTAAAAAGCAATTTTTTTCCACAATTTACGTCAGCAAAATATATGAGCACAACATGAGCATTTGTTAAATTAAATGTTAAAAGATTTATGTAACAACTTAATTTTGTAATACTGTTTTACAGAACTAATTCAGTATTTATTCACGTTATATTGTTAGTCCCAAATGAAGCTCCGATACAAACATTAACTGCAACATTAAGTATGTTCTTTTACAGTAAACATGCAAAAATTAACATATAAACATCAAATCACTGGACCTGGACAGTGCCTATGTAAAAATGTCAATTAATAGACATAACATTTTAACAACATCTAATTTGACATTGAAACACTGAACATATAAAAGCATTAGTACATTGAAATGTGGGCGAGCAACAACCATTTTTGCAGTGACCAAGCTATTTTTTTTATCTATACAATATGGTTGCTTACATTTCTGTTTTTATTTACAGTGGTTAATTTTTTATTTTAATGTTTATATTTATTTTAACTTTTAGCTTGTTTTTATTACACCTTGTGTATTTTTCATACGGTATATTTTAGAGTACTGTTTAAACTGTTTTGTTTAGTAGTGCTGTTATTGAAGGTATTCAGGGACACCCTGACCCAACAAGAGTCGCATAACTAAGTTACTACCGTACTTTTGCTTTAGATATATACATTGTAAATTAACAGGGCTTGCTTTTTATCATGACACTAACAGCATACCTATATAAATTTATTGGAATGTACTGTAACAATATCATTGTTGGGTAAGTCTGTTAATAATATATCACGCATTTAATTGTAATTGAATACATAAAAGGAAGACAGAAATTAATCCAGGCGTATTAAAAAAAAATAAAGTTAAAACTGCAATTAATTGTCATTAGAAGTTTTCCAAGTAAGGGTGTATTGGTTTAGTTCCACAGCATTAGTTTTATTATTGTATTATTATTATACTGATCTTTCCATTAACATTAGTCGTAATCCATGGTAGAACTTCTTAAGGGATTTTTACACTCCAGTACCAAAGATTTTATTTTGCAGCACATCAATCCTATCAATAAAAATAATATGAATAATTTACTTTGTTATAATATTACCTTATTTAAAAACATTTTTGGTGACTGAAGTTGCGTAGTACTACTACATTATCAAACTGAATACCTCATAACTACTGTGTACCCTTATTATTAAATTTAACAAAGAATGTTTATAGCAATATAATACAGATCATTATTCTTTAATTAAACTATTTATCCTTAAGTATTGTGAATAGCGTGGAATTCCACAGGTCGGTTTGGTCATTTAGTAGGGTTTTTATTATGTTTGTAAATTTCAATTGATTCTAAGATATTACGTTTCTTACTTTTTGGGATATTATATAAAATTTGTAATTTATTAATATCTGGGAAACAATGATCTCTCTCCATTGTTTCCCAGATATTAATAATTTAAAAATTTTGGATAATAAGCCTAATGAATAAAAATGTAGCAATTGCTTTTTCTTATAAAATCGAAGTAATTTCTTGAAAGCCAATGAATAAAAACTAAAGTAATTGCTTTTGCTTCCAGCAATTACTTAAACGTGCAAAAATTGCTTCTAGTCAATGCTTTTTCTTAAAAAAATAGAAGAAATTGCTATCGTTTGCTTAAAATTTGATGGATAAATTAAGGAATTGCTTTTTCTAGTGTAGCAATTGCTTTTAACTTTTTAAGGTAGGTCGATCCCTGCATTATTTGCTTGGTAGCAGTCAACTTTAGTTCTCCGCGTTCTTCAATTATGGCTGAATATATGAACGACCGTAAAAGAAAAATCTACAGTGTATGTAAAATTGCAGATATGATGATTTCAGAAAGTTATATCGATTTGACTGCGAAAATGTTGAGTGGTTGTCAAATTATTGTTTGACTGATACTGGTAAAAGGCGAGGGGGTGCACTGTCGCCTTTAAATAAGATTAAAGTCTTTCTGCGGAAATTATCGGATCCAGGCTTTCAAAATTCTGTAGGTGAAGAACTCGGTGTTCACCAAACTACTGCCTGTAAGACATACTACACTTCTGTGATGGATGCAGTTTTGAAGAAGGCCAATATTTTAATTAAATTTTCTACAAGTGCTGAAGCTGTTGTGGAAGCTAAACGGTTGTGGTGCGAGAGATTTATTTATGTTCCTTTAATTTGTAAACCAATTGCTTGTCTTTAATTTCTTCACTTCATCACTCCTATCACTTTCCTCATTTTCACTGAAATCTGCCATATCACAAATATAAGTTTCCTATTTTCCACAAAAACGTAACAGATTACTATTGTACTAAAGAAATAAATAGACCAACGTTGTTGTATTTACGTCGACTCTTTTGCAAATTAGGCACCAAACTGAACATGGAAATCTATAATCTGAACAAGTGGATAAACCACGTCTGAACTTGTGTTGAATAAGCATTTGCTACAGAGGTGTAAGAAAAACAGCAATTGTTTCAAAATTTTATTCATATACAGATCTAGCAATTGCTTTTACTTATAGCATTTGCTAGTCAAGCAATTGCTTTTACTAAAAAGTAGTTGCTCCAAGAATTGCTTAATTTTTATTCATTAGGCTCAATGTCACAAAAAGTAAAATACTTAATATCTTAGAATCAATTGAAATTTACAAACATAATAAAAACCCTACCATAAACCGACTAAATGACAAAAACCGACCTATGGAATTCCCGCTATTCACAATACTTAAGGATAAATAACTTAATTAAAGAATAATGATCTGTATTATATTGCTATAAACATCCTTTATTAAATCTTTTTATAAGGGTACACCGTAGTTTTAAGGTATCCAGTTTGATAATGTAGTAGTACTACAAAACTGCAGTCACCAAATTTATTTTTAAAATAAAGTGATATTATGACAAAGTAAATTATTCATATTGTTTTTGTAATATAATATGCAATACTTATCACAAAGTAACGGATTACTGACTTAATCCAAAATTTAAATCCTATCAAGTTAAGATTTTTGTTTAAAAAATTAAAAAGATTTGACTGTAGTAATTACAATTCAGCTATGTTACCTTCATAACTAAATAAAACATTAATAATATGCTATTTTTTTTTGTAAAACAAACTTCATTTGTGTGCTTCTAAGTCAAATATTGTTTAGTTAAAAAGTTTGTTTTAAAACAATTTTTGACCTAATTCCAAACTCAAACGTAAGTTTTGAGCGGTTTTCTCGACAACCGTTATAAGACAAAACTTGGAAACTACTTCTGGTGGTATTGAATAATTTAGACCTTTAGAAAGGACAAGGTTCTCTTTAAAGGATAAATGTTTGCTTAAGAAGTTGATGGCTGCTTTGTCAATCATTTCATTAATTACAATTTCCAGTTCTTCAACAAACCGGAAAAACTTATTAAAATTAATATTAGTATGATTTAGGTTTTAGTATTTTTATTTGTAAATTTAAAGAAAAGTATTTTCAGTTTAGACCACAGCGTTCTTATTTCTTATCGGAATTTAATACATTTTTTATGCCGGTATTATATTATTATAGATGATAAAGTAAAGGATCAGTGTTTTATATAGAATACCGCCCACTTAATCAAGAATCGCTCGGACCCGTCAAATCAATTTTTTTAAAATACCTACTTTTTTTTTAGAAAAAAGATTTTGATCATCAAAATGCTACATTACCTCTAATTTTTTTAATGAAACAAATTGTATATTTTTACATTTCAACATTCCACAATCAATTCTAGATAATTATCATAAATTATGCTCCACAGTATGTTCACGGATGGGGTTTACAAGAGGACAAATGGACTAAAAATTTAAAGATACGAAAAAAAAGTCACTCTTAATAAACGTTTTTGCTTGTCTAGAAAATACGATTCATCATATGAAACTTCAATTTTTTTATACAGGGTGGGTTAAAAATGCAAAAATGTTACTTTGCTTAAGAGTAAACATACTTTATTTGAAAGATACGAAAAAAAGTCACTCTTAATAAACGTTTTTGCTTGTCTAGAAATACGATCCATCATAAGAAACTTTAATTTTTTATACAGGGTGGGTAAAACTGCAAAAATGTTATTTTGCTTAAGAGTAAACATACTTTATTTTGAAAGTTACGAAAAAAATCCACTCTTAATGAATGTGTTTTCTATACAACAAACCGAAGTAGAATAATTCATTAAAAGGTTTACCTATGTAAAAATTATTTCCCAAAAAGTATTCGCTGGCACACCTCTGACTGGTGAACCTAGTTAAAATAATAATGACACTTAAGGTGATAGGTACTTGTTGTCAATGTCTTTATTTAATGAAGTTATTATTTAAGTAAAAATGCTATCTACTGAACAAAGAGTTTTTATACTACAATGTTATGGGGATGGTCAAGTTTCATACCGCTACGTCATGGAACAATTTACCGAGAAATTTGTAGGAATCCCAATAACTAGGATGACAATCTGCAAGTTAATAAAAAAGTTCAAGAGAACTGGTTCGATTTTGGATATCAAAAAAAAAAGAAGGAATACGACCATGATGATGCTGCTA
The DNA here is from genome assembly GCA_963969555.1 of Polydrusus pterygomalis. Taxonomy (NCBI): domain Eukaryota; kingdom Metazoa; phylum Arthropoda; class Insecta; order Coleoptera; family Curculionidae; genus Polydrusus; species Polydrusus pterygomalis. The sequence goes on along the minus strand of OZ018384.1, from coordinate 33,257,154 downwards.
CAGTCTTAGTTCTTCAATCTGTTGAAAAAAATCCTATAGCGTCCCTTAGAAATCGTGTTATTCAGTTGGAAGTTGTGAAAAAAAGTCAAATTCAGAAGATCCAAATTGTATCCGTATAAACCGCACTTTAATCAAAGATTGGAAGAAGGAGATGACGCGAAACGACTTGATTTTTCCTTGTGGAGACAAAATTTTAAGTGGAAATGTTGATTTTTATAAATGTATCATGTTTTCTGATGACAGTACATTTTCTACCAATGAAACCGTTGCAACCCAGCACATTAGGTACTGGTCTTTAGAAAATCCCGAATTCAGAATTATGACGAGAAGACAGTATTTCACAAAAGTGAACGTGAGGTGCGCGATATCCATCCATGGCATCATAGGGCCATATTTTTTTGGTAACACGTGCAATAGATTACCATATTTAGAAATGCTGGATACATTTTTCAATGATGAAGTCGAAAATCTACCATTCAATTTTCGACAAAATATGTATTTTCAGCAAAATGGTTGTCCAGCCCATTTTGCTCGTGAGGTTAGAGAATATGGCTTGACCGCAGATTTGGTCCAAGGTGGATTGGCAGGAATGGCCCAGTTTTGTGGCCCCCAAGAAGCCCCGACTTAACCTTGGCGGATATGTTTTTATGGGGCCGTTTAAAACAAATTGTTTTTTCTACCGCAGTACCAAATGATATTGATGTGCTGAATGGCAGAATTATCCAGGCTGTCCAATCGATATCTCAGAAAGAAATCAGAAATTCTTTCACTTATTTGAGACAGCAATTGGAAAAATGTGTCGAGTATGGGGGTGGAGTTTTTAAATTATGAAATCGTTATCGTATTCTTTTCATGTTAATAAAAATGTCCTTATTATTATTATTATTATTATTATTATTATTATTATTATTATTATTATTATTATTATTATTTTTCTGTTTCTCACATAATTGTGGTTTATTTTTTTATACGCACTGACGGGCTATGCCAAGTCAGTGCATATTCTATTATTACTATTCTGAATTAAGGAATGATCTGACAATATGGCATGTTTTTAGAATGACTGATTTCTGAAAGTTTCGATGTATGTTTGTGCTGATTCCTAGTTGTTTCAGGTGTGATTTAAATGTTCCTGGTGTGAGGCCTGTCACTGACATAATAAGAGGGATAATAGTGACTTTTTCTTGCTTCCAAAGTCTTTTCATTTCCATTGCCAGGTCTGTGTATTTGGAGATTTTCTCATTGTATTTCGTTTGGATGTTTTTATCACTAGGAACAGCTATGTCAATTAGGTATGTGGTTTTTTCTTTTTTTAACTGAAGAGTGATATCTGGTCTATTTGCGGATATTGTTTTATCTGTTTGAATATTTATATCCCAGTACAGTTTGAAATCTTTGTTTTCGAGTATGGATGTTGGTGTGTATTTGTAGTATGGTTCTGAGTTTTCTACGAGCTTACACGCTATGGCCAGTGCTTGGTGAACTACTTTTGCTGCTGCGTTGTGTCTTGCTGTGTATTCTTGGCCAGCAAGTATTTTACATCCACTTGTAATATGTTCAATTGTTTCCTTCTGGAGGTGGCATTTTCTGCATGTGTCGTCTGTTATAGCCGGGTCTTTGATTATATGTTTTTGATAATTTCTTGTTGCTATAACTTTATCTTGAATAGCGAGTAAGAACCCTTCTGTTTCTGGGAAGAGCTGACCATCTTTTAGCCATGTATATGATGATCCTTTGTCGATGTAATCTTGTTTCACGTGGTATCTATGCTGTCCATGGAGTATTTTCTCTGACCAGGTATTGATTTTATCTTGTTGTAATTGTGTATCATTGTATGTGTCTGCTGGGTGGTTTGTTTGGGATAGGTTGAGAGGCGTATAGTTTTTATCTGCATTGCTTATCGCTGTGTGGAGACTGGTATTTTTAGTATGAAAGAATTCTCTGAGTTTTTGGATTTGCCTTGTGTGCAGGGATGTTACGTCTATAATTCCTCTTCCTCCTACATTTCTTTTGATTGTTAGCCTTTCTTTACATGAATTGGGGTGTAGCTTTCTGTGTTTAGTAAGTTCAGAGCGTATGAGGATGTTAATATTTCCTAGGTCTGTTTGGGACCACTTGATAATACCGAATGAATATGTGAGAGTAGGTATGGCGTACGTATTTATGGCCTTAGTAAGGTTCTTGGAATTTAACTTCGTTTTTATCAGTTTGGTAAGTCTATTTTTGAATTCACTTATAAGCTCTGTTTTGATGTGGGTATGGTTTAGTTTGGTGCCTTGATGGAATCCTAGGTATTTGTATGTTTCGTCTCTGAGCATGTTGTCTAGTGTTTTATTATTGACTACCTGAACATCATGATGTTCTTTCCACTGACCTTTGTTTATGTGGAGTACTCTGCATTTACTCATTCCAAACTCCATGCAGACGTCTGAGGTAAATGTTTCCGTGATTTTAAGAAGGCCCTTCAACTGGGTTTCCGTGGCTGCGTAGAGTTTAATGTCGTCCATATATAATAAGTGGTTTATTTGTTGTTGGTTTTCTTTATTATGCCTGAGATGAAAGCCATGCTTTGTATTATTAAGTATGTTTGAGAGTGGGTTAAGGCAGAGACAGAACCACAGGGCGCTAAGTGAATCCCCCTGGAAAATACCACGCCTGATATGGAGTTCGTCTGTTTGGATATATTCGGTTTCTGTGTTTAATCGGATATTCGTTCTCCAGGTTTTCATGGTTTGTATAAGGAATTCTCTAATATTCTTATTGATTTTGTAGATTTCAAGGACCTTTATTAACCAGCTATGAGGTACGGAGTCAAAGGCCTTTTTATAATCTATATACCCGATGTGGAGGTTTCTATGTTCTTTTCCAGTTTGTCCCATGATGACATTATCTATAACCAGTTGTTCCTTACAGCCCCCCTTATTATTATTATTATTATTATTATTATTATTATTATTATTATTATTATTATTATTATTATTATTATTATTATTATTATTATTATTATTATTATTATTATTATTATTATTATTATTATTATTATAATTACTTCATTAAAACTTATTATTATTATTATTATTATTACTTCAGTAAAAACGTTTATTTAGAGTGGATTTTTTTCGTATCTTTCCAAATAAAGTATGTTTACTCTTAAGCAAAGTAAACTTTTTGCAGTTTTTACCCACCCTGTATAAAAATATTGAAGTTTCTTATGATGAATCGTATTTTCTAGACAAGCAAAAACTTTATTACGAGCGACTTTTTTTCGTATCTTTCAGTTTTTAGTCCATTTGTCCTCTTGTAAACCCCATCCGTGGACATACTGTATATGCCTATTTTTAACCGTTTAAGAAATATCAACTTTTAAAGTATCTCGTAAGGCAAACGACAATGTATAAAAAGAAACAACTTTATAAGGTGTTGAAAATGTTCTCCACCAACTGTTCTCTATCGATCTAAAAATTCGTATTGTACATTTTGTACAACTTAAGGAGTAATTTTTCGTATTACTCGTAGAACGGACTTCTTAAGCGTTTCTATCGAGTTGGGTTTAGTTTTATAAACTAAATTTTTGACGTAGCAACACAAAAAAAGTCCAGTGGGTTAAAATCGGGCAATCTGGGTGGTCATTCTATTGATCCCGTAGTGTAATACTAAAATTTCTCCACAAGTAGTACAAAAGCAACAGGCATTTTTAGATATACTGACCTACTACAGAATAGTTGATGGAAGACACTTTCAACATCTTTTTTCATACTTTATTGTTTGTCTATTTTGTTTTAAAAGTTAACAATTCGGTTGCCAATTGCAATAGGTATAGGGCATGATTTATAAAGATGTCTATAATTGATTGTAGAATGTAAAAATATACAATATGTTTCATTAAATTAAATTAAAGGTGACACGTAGCATTTTTATGATCCACCTGTATAATATATTTTTCTAAAAAAATGCATTTAAAAAAAAAATTGTTGGGTACAGGCGATTCCTAATTAAGTAGTCGGTATTCTATACCGGGTGTTTCTCAAAAGACGTTCACTCCTATAACTTTTCTGTATTTATAGATATTAAAATAAAATTTTGAGATTATGCATAAGAGATGAGTTTGCATTTATTGGCATACTTTTCAATTTGCTAGCACTTCCGGTTTGACCGGAAGTGACCTTGACTTTGGTATTTTAAATGGGACATCTTATATATTTTTACTCATTGGGATTCAGCATAACATTCTGAGTAAAATGACCCCTCACTTGTCATTTTTTGACGTGTTATAACATTTTTATGTTTATTTTTTATTTTTAATCTAAACTGCTACAAATTAATTAAATCTGTTAATTTATAGTCAAGTGTTATATGAAAATTAAAGTTATGTCATAATAATTGACTTTCTAAGTTTCACAAGCGTTTAAAAAATTAAATTCTGTTTTCTTGGCGTTTACTCCATTTTTCCAAATGGAAAGATGGTAGTTTACTAGGATATTTTAAAACGAGCATTTTTTTTTCAACAATTTGATACCATACATTCCTATGCTACTTTAAAATTGACACGAAAAAATTTGCCTTAAGTCCCAATCGCAAATTTAAAAGCGTTATGCATTATTGCCGCCCTGTCTTTTCTAAAGAAGTATAAAGGCGGCTTTGAAAAACAATGGAATGGTTTTGAAAACCAACATGTATTTAAATTAAAATTGTAATGCCATTAGTTTATTAAACTTACATTGTAAATCAGATAAAATGGTTAGTTTTACTAGAAATGAACAAATTGATAATATGCTTCTAATTTTTGAGTGACCAGAAAAATTCTTCTGAAGCCGCAAGATTGTATGTTTTATAAACTAATGACATAACAACTTTAAATTAAAGCCATATTGCTTTTTAAATCCATTCCATTGTTTTTCAAAGCCGCCTTTATATTTCTTTAGAAAAGAGAGGGCAGGGCGGCCCTAATGTATAACGCTTTTAAATTTGCGATTGGGATTTAAGGCAAATTTTTCAGTGTCAATTTTAAAATAGCATAGGAGTGTATGGTATCAAATTGTTGGAAAAAAATGCTCGTTTTAAATATCCTAGTGAACAACCATCGTTCCATTTGGAAAAATGGAGTAAACGTCAAGAAAACAAAATTTCATTTTTTAAACGCTTCTGAAACTTAGATATTTAATTATTATGACATAATTTTAATTTTCATATACTACTTGACTCTAAATTAACAGATTTAATTAACTTGTAGCACTCTAGATTGAAAATAAAAAATAAACATAAAAATGTTATAACACGTCAAAAAATGACAAGTGAGGTGTCATTAACTCATAATGTTATGCTGAATCCCAATAAGTAAAAATATACAAGATGTCCCATTTAAAATATCAAAGTCAAGGTCACTTCCGGTCAAACCGGAAGTGCTAACAAATTGAAAATTATGCCAATAAATCCAGACTCATCTCTTATGCATAATCTTAAAATTTCATTTTAATATCTATACCTAAATACAGAAAAATTATAGCAGTGAACGTCTTTTGAAAAACACCCGGTATAAAAGGCTGGTCCGTTTTTTGAATCGTTTTTACTAAATCAGTTTTCCCTTATATTAAAAATGATGCCAGTACCTACGCCAAAACTTCAATTTTTTACATCTTATAGCGTAAAATTTATATTTCATAACAGTCTTACCCTAAAACATCCTTCTTATAAATCTTTTATGTCATCAATTCGAAACTCCCAGCTTCGGTAAATCTCTCCCGCAAACTTTAAAAATGACACAGCGAATGTGGGCTGTTAGTGTCACATGTTGCCAGGGCGCTTTAAAATGCAATACAGGTATCAACTTATCTGTATTCGACTCCAGAGGGTCAGGATTAGGTGTGGCCCACAGCAACGGCTGGCTGTGTCATACTTCCCGCCTATTGTTTTTAAATCCACACACTTTCATTTTATCGTTCACTCCTTAATATGGTTTTTGTATGGTTCTCTCTTTTAATAGCCCAATAACATAAGACACAATAAGGTGTTAAGGTCGGAAAACAGGATTTTTGCAAACATCTTTATTTTGGCATTATACGTAGTGATTGTAGACAAGTTAGTCTTCATGCATGCTATCGATTGGGCTATTGTTGACGTTATTTATTATTAAGATCTGTGTAAAAATCCAGAAAAATATTAGTTTTATGAAGCAAAAACCTATGTAATTGGGCTAAAACACTTTTCGTAACCTACCTGTTTCCTATATTTTCGCAATTATTATAACGTAGGGTCCTACCCATTCGTACCTTGTGCCATTGGCTGTTTTATTAAAAAATAGGAAGTAGCAGCTGGTAAAATTTGAAAGAGCTGTAGCTTAGACTCGAGCGCCAGATCCAATTGTAAGGAGTATAATATGGAGGGTTAATTAATTTTGAGCTTAGAAATAGGGTTCCTTTAAAAAAATATGTAACATGGAGACTGAAATTCCGGCCATTTGTTATTAAATAATAAGGTAAGAAATATTTATAAAGAAAATAATGTATTAATATACAGTGAGCTCAAAAATTTTGGAATAACTTAGTTTAAAATTCAGGCGACTATTTTCTGGAAAAACGCTTGGACATGTCGATTATTATTTTTAATTGTGAAATTTTTGACATAATAAATGTGTATACAGGTTGTCTTAAGAAGAACATATACCGTCAACATTAATGTTTTTAAATAGAACACCCTGTATATTAAATTATTTTTAAATTCTACGATACATTCTAAACACTTTTTGTATAACATACCATATCTCCAAAATCAACGGTTTTCGATATATTGACATTTTAAAAATTTTCTGAAAAAATGCCGAGATCCGTGGATTTTTAGTTTTAATTGCGCATTTCTTTATTATTATTGTAATCTGTTACCTGAATTAATTTATTTTGACACAGATATTTTCTTTTTGTCAAAAAATCTTCAAATTGTATAGATCTATTTAACTTCAAGTAATTCTGTAAAAATGGCGCGGTTAAGTGAAAAAGATATAAGTATTTTGTCGACGGGGTCCAATATAATGGCCGGCAAGGTCACCAGATTTGACCCCGCTAGATTTTTTTCTGTGGGGCTATTTAAAATCTAAAGTAAACTTTAACAGACCTAACAATATTGATGAACTTAAAGCTCGAATAAGGCATGAGGTTAGATTAATAGAGCCCCAGGTAATCCATAACGTTTTGGAAGAATTCAAAGATCGACTTGCGTATTGCCAGGAAGTTGGTGGCGGTCAATTTCGACATTTATTAAAAAATTTATTATAGTCTATGTAAATATTATAGACTAAATAGATGTAAAGAGTTCAATTTTAATTGTAGTTTTCGTACCAGAAAAAGTGTCAATATATCGAAAACCGTTCATTTTGGAGATATGGTATGTTATACAAAAAGTGTTCAGAATGTATCGTACAATTTAAAAGTAATATAATATACAGGGTGTTCTATTTTAAAAAAATCAATGTTGACGGTATGTTCTTCATAAGACAACCTGTATACAAATTTATTATGTCAAAAAATTCGCAATTAAAAATAATAATCGACATGTTCAAGCCTTTTTCCAGAAAATAATCACCTGAATTTTAAACGAATTTATTCCCACCTTTTAGAGCTCACTGTATATATTATTATATTATTATATTATGCTTAAAAATTGTCCCACATCGACACTAGATGACATATACCCTTACATTTCAATATTTTAACTAGAGCACAGTATATTTCAGGAAATTCTTCAGACCAAACTAAGTAAAGTTGTTTTTATGTTTTCTATACCTAAAACTGGCTGTTTTATAGCTATTAGCATTTGAAAATTAATTAAATATTTTACATAATATATTTTTATGGAAGTTAGTTCTTGGCTTTTTCTCTGTACCACTAAATTGTCAACTTCCGTCAAACCGCAATAAAAAATAAAACAAACATGTAATAAAGCCTGTCAAAGTGTACAAAATATAATTTTCGAGTTGTCAAAATCTCAAAAAAGGCAAGTCTTAGGTACAAAAAAAAAGTAAAGCATCTTTATTTAGTAGTCGGTTTCTAGAATTCCTAAAATCTTAATGCTTTGCAAGTATATTTGACAATAATTTTAGAATATACGCCTAAGTACCATTTTTTTACATTTTGTTGAAACTGTAATCACAAAGAAGTTAATCTACTTTATAACACTCTTGGTACACCCTGTACCGCTTCAAAATTTACCAGCTACCACTAAAATAAATTATTTTATTGCGTGTTTTTTTTTGGCAAATTAGACCATAATAGATATATGGATTAATGTACTAAATTACAGTTCACTAGATAAATTTTAATAGAAGGTTTTAATGGTAATTATTCAACAAAATTTTAAATAGGTTCGCATATAATACCACTAAAGTATCTAAATAAAATTATTTTGTTTGAATGTGGTGGACAATGTAATATAGTATTATCAAAAGAACTACTTTGTCGGACTTTCATTGTCTTTATTTGGTTACTAAACACAATGTTGTGTTTGCACAATTTTGACTTGAAAACCGTTAGAGATACTAACTAACCGAAACGTTGTGTTAAGTAACAAAATAAAGACAATGGAAGTCTGAGGAAGTAATTCTTTTGATAAAAATATTTTGGAGTCAAATATTTACTTAATTATATAGGTAATTACTTTTATTTTCGATACTTTATGCCATCAAGCCTTAAAAAATGTAGAAATATAAACTTTGGCTACCATTAATTCCCTTCGCTACTAATTGTTTATGTTTGACGGTAAACTTGTTTTCCCAACCCGCTAGAAAAGTTATAAAACACGTTTTGTTCTCTCCAAACGAAGAACCACCTAGTGGGTACTGATATTGATGGTGCCTAAATTTAAAATTTATTTTTAAAACAGAAATATCCTAAAATAAGTAAAACCAATATGTTAAATAGCACTTTGTATATTTTAGCCGGTATAACTTAACACGCCATACAACTTCGGCTCTGAACAAGCAATTTAGTGTAACAAATTTGCATAATCTTGATAGAGTTTAATCATTTTCAACATAAAAACATTATAAATTATATGGTTATTTTTGAAACTACTACACTCCGAAAATATATTATACTCGCAATACAACCCGATGTCGATCGACATTTTGGGAATTCTTTTAGCTAGCTGTCTGTATCCGCTAGCCCACATTCCTTACTTGAGTTTAAATATAACCAACTTGTACGAACAGGCTGATTGAAAATCAAAAACTGTGTCCAGACAAGCCAAACCGACTTGAAACGTTTATATTGCATGCAAGAACCTCGTCTTTGTTAAAAATTAATCTAAGACCAACTAGTTATAGCACGTATTATATTGAGCGCCACCAGGGGCAAAATATGCTGCCCAAATAGAGCGACCCAAATTTTTGTAAATTTGGTCATTTTTGTCCTGCTATAATTTTTACGTATTAGAAACTATATTATTTAGAGGGTGCATTTATCAGAAACCGAGTCTACGATTTACTTCAATTTAAACATATTGAAAGACCTTTTCTTAAAGTCTGTTTCTTGTGTAGCAGATTTTCCGATTACACTTTCAAAATACACATAATTTGTGTAAGTATAAATAGGGCAACTTTAAAAATTATTTTCTCCCAAAGGAAGACCTTAATATAAAATCTATTACAAGACAAACAACTCCAACAAGTCCAAAACACTTCTGTCATTTAATGGTAGGTTAGGTTAAGTTAGGTTAGAGTGGCAGACCTCTGGCATAGTCCAAATAGCCTCACGTAACATAAGGCCGTTGTGATACCACACGTATTCAGCGGAACCAATCCGCATCAGCCTCCTGATAATTAACGCGACGTATACCGTAAAAGAATCTTGACAGCTCATTCAAACCAGCCACTGCCGTAAATAAACTTTGTGAGTCGACCCAGTTGTAAGTTGCTTACTTCCTCCAGATCATTAAATAATGGTTCGCTCAAGGCATTCACACAAGAAATGCTGAATACTTTCCTCCTCTTCTTCTGCAACTTCTGCAGAAGCCGTTAGCTGGTATTTGCATACGTTCAGCGTGTCTACCGAACAGGTAATGTCCGGTGACTACTGCAGTGATGTTTCTTAAGTCCTTCCGACTGTGCTGTAATAACGCTGCGGTTTTCCTGCCATCAAGTAGGGGCCATCATTGCCTGAAGATGCTACAGGTTGTCAGCACTGTCCAGTCATTCAATGATACATGTTTTATCTAAATTCAAAATGTATGCAATTATATTCGGCTTAGGGGCCCGAGCGGGTGGTAACTCTAGTAACACCGGTTTTTTTTTGCCGTGGAGAAGGTCTCTTTCGAGTAGGATATCATTGAAGTACCTAACAAATTCTAACTTTTTCAGTTTTACAGTTGGAAGTATTCGCCTTTAGAGTTCATTTCAACTGGAAAACTTTTAGCACAAAACAAGTTTGAACTATTGGGAAACTTAGGCTGGAATATTCTAAATTAATACTGGACCATTGATATACTTGCTCATTATTTTTTTCATATTTTTTAACATTCAACAAACCGCCATTTTTAAAAAGGAAAGGGGGCCTAATAAATAAATTTAAACTTATATTTACTATTTTTTCGTCCATCCGGACGGCTGATGACCTACATGTGGTATGTCGCGAATATATTATTCAAAGTGCCCTACATACCTGCAAGGTTGCATAAACTCCATTGTCACCTGAGAATTTACAGGCTCTTAATGGTAATGTTGGAATTACATTTAATAAGTAATATATAATTAAAACTCACTGTAAGGATTATCCCTCGAATAATCCCATTAAATACCGGTGAGCATGTAGTTATGTAGTTACATCACATTATACAAATAAAAGTACTTTTATATTAAATAGTTTCGATATTCACAATATTAAAAGCTCAATAGTATACAGGGTGAGGACTTTAACTGGAGCAAAAACGCTAAAAGTGTAGGAAAAATTATTTGTGAAAAATGCAAAAACACGTCGATTAAAATATTTTGTGATCTTCATACTCATAACAAAAATTTGTTTTTTAAATCCTTTAAGGGGGGAAACAAAACCCAATCTAATTTTTTTTTTAATAGAAAGATACCACTGGTGGTGCCTTGCTGGAAAGCTCTTTTAAAGAGAAAATTCACAGCAAAATACATCAGTAGATTTATCATTTGACAATTATAACATACCGTGCGAGCGAAAATTATTTGCATCAAAGAGGGCTTGGATTAAAAACGTAGGGCTTGGTTTAGATCATAATGATGTGGGGACGATATATCTAACCAAATCTAGGTTTAGATTTTGTCAAATTCATATTATGACATGATATGCCAAACTAATGAGTAATAAAATAAGTAGACAAATACAAATTTATTTTTGTTGTTTACCAAATTAACAAAGTAAGAATATACAGAAAGAAAAAGAAAAATAATTACATAAATTGTTAAAATTGGCCACCGACATGCTCCAAGCATAAATTTACATGTCTCTTCATATTTTCGAAAGTGTTGACCAGCATCTCTGGAGAAATGTTACCACATTCTCGGATAATTCTTTCTTGTAATTGTTTAAAATTTGCAACTGGTGTTTTAAAAATAGTGTCTTTAAATGAGGAAAAACGAAGTAATCCATAACCTTTAAACAAGGTGATCTAGGTGGGAATTCAATGTCTGATCGAAAACTGATCAATCAAGTCGTCGAACAAATTGCGTAATTAGTTAATAGTTTCGGCGGCTGTATGGGTGTTGCACCGTCCTGTTAAAAATATCCAAAACGTATTTCGTCGTCAAGTAATTGCTCCACGAATGGATTCAAAATATTGTCTCTATACCGCTGTGCAGTAACTGTGTCATGGAAAAAAATAGGACCAACAATTCTTCTTCGGGAAACACCTAACCAGACACCAATTTTTTGAGAGTGCAATGTGGACTCTACAAAAAAATAGAGATTTTCACTACTCCACATGCGTGTATTCTGAGAATTCACATAACCGGAGAAGTGGAACCAGGCTTCATCCGAAAAAAATGTCAGGTCTAATAAATCATTTCTTTCCAATAAATTTTGGGTAAACCATTGATAATAATTCCTGCGTCTATCAAAATCTGCGTCTTGTATTTCTTTGAATACTTGCACTTTGCACTTCAACCATGAATGTTTTGCGCTGTTCCGTAAAGCCCATTGTGTGAATTGTTCAAGAAATTGGGAAAATTAGCGATGAATCAAATTACTTGTAACGACTGTCAAAGATGACGGAACAACTGATTGATTGTTAATTCAGGTAGTTACTGACATCCAACAGGTATTAAGCTCTATGGCTAAGCATTACGTCCTTAGATGTAAGGCCCTCTTTGATGCAAATAATTTTTACTCGCACGGTACTTAACTAATCTTTCCCATTGGATTTTCCACTTCAACTTAGCAAAACCTAATATAACATTTTTAATCTTATTTATTAAAAAGTAAAAGTTAGGTTTCAATCTCATTGTACAGGAAGTTTAGGGTTTTAATTAAACGGTAAGAATTGAAGTGAAAGATTTAAAGATGTAAAAATTTCGGGCTGAGCGCTTGGAAATGCTCTTATCTATGCAAAATAAATAAATTTCAGGATTTCAAAAGGCAATTTGGTTAAATTTAAATTGACATGAGCTAGTAGGTTGCTAGATATAACCCACTAACGTAATTGTTTTCACAAACAACACAAGAATGTGTGCAATAAAAAATATTGAACTGCAAGAAGTTTTTTAAATTTTCTTTTAATAAATGTATACAGGGTCCTGCAATAGTGCGTCAGGCTTCCATAGCTCCTATACGAATGGGGTTAGGAATTTTATTAATATGCCGACTTAAACCGCATAGTACGGGGTACTTCCGAAAAATATTTTCTCATATACAGGGTGGCCCAAAAAAGTGTGGTCACATAAAGTTGTGATTTTTTAAATGGAATACCCTGTATGTTATTAAATTTTCACATTCTACATAAAATTATAAAATTTTTTTTATAAATGCATTACTGGTCTATATTTAATAGTTTCCGAGATATCGATATTTGAAAAATGACGTTTTTGAACTTTGACAGCTTTTAGCTTTCTAACTGTACGTCTTAGAGCAAAACGGCTTACATGTTCCTATCTTCGATTTTTATTATCTTTCCAATAGTGTCAGCTTCCGGTCAAACCGGATGTAACTCATAAGCAGGAAATATAGTACTTCCGGTTTGACCGGAAGTTAAAATTTTTGGAAAGATAACAAAAATCGAAGATAGGAACATGTAAGCCGTTTTGCTCTAAGACGTACAGTTAGAAAGCTAAAAGCTGTCAACGTTCAAAAACGTCATTTTTCAAATATCGATATCTCGGAAACTCTTAAGTATAGACCAGTCATGCATTTATAAAAAAATTATTATAATTTTATGTAGAATGTAAAAATTTAATAATATACAGGGTATTCCATTTAAAAAATCACAACTTTATGTGACCACACTTTTTTGGGCCACCCTGTATATGAGAAAATATTTTCCGGAAGTACCCCGTACTATGCGGTTTAAGTCGGCATATTAATAAAATTCCTAACCCCATTCGTATAGGAGCTATGGAAGCCTGACGCACTATTGCAGGACCCTGTATACAGACTGTTTGCGGATAGGGTTTACAATAGCACAAATGGATGAAAAATTTCTTTTTTCGGGAAAAAGTCATTCTTGATAAAAAACTTTTGCTTGTAAAAAAATTTAATTCACGAAGAGAATATTTTGATTTTTTATACAGGGTTCCCAAAAACTTCAAAAAAATGAGTACTACCTTTTTTTTTCATTTTTGACCAAAATGCCAATTAGAAAACTTATTTAGAATAGTTTGTGTCTTCTGCGCATATCAGATGCTGAAGCGAAAATAATCCCCGTTTTAGAATTGCTTGCAAGAAGACAATATTACAAAAAAGTAAATGTCTGGTATGCGATTTCTTATAATGGCACTATTAGCCCATACTTTTTCGAAAACACGTGTAACCGTAGTAGTTACCTTGAAATGTTAGAAATATTCCTTTCTGACAACCTAGAAGAATTGCCTCTCCAATTTAGGAACGAAATGTACTTTCAACAAGATGGATGCCCTGCGCATTTCGCAATTTATTTAACTATTTCAGATGCCTATCTTTGGGGGCGCCTCAAACAATTAATGTACTTCCGTCCAATTGAGAAAGACGTACAGCTTCTAAAACAGAGAATTGTTGAAGCTGTTCAACAATTTCCATTGAAGAAATTCGAAGGACCACATTCGTTTACAGCTGAAAAAATGTGTTGAATATGGAGGGGGAGTGTTTGAATAGCAAATTATGACATTATTATTTGTTGTTATTTTAAGATTTTTTTGTGTTATTTCCGGGATCATTTCATTTGTGAAATTAAAAATACATATTTATGGTAACACCAAAAATCAGTTTTTGAAACTTTTTGACACCCCTCTGTCATTGAATGTATGTATTTCCACTGCTTATGCTGCTATCCAAAAAAAAATCTTTTACCTCTAAAAATTAAAAAAAAAAAACTAAAAAATCGAAGATTTATTTTAAATCTCGGATTTAAATTACAAACGTTATTCTAAATAAGTTTTCTAATTGGCATTTTGGTCAAAAATAAAGGTAGTTTACTCTTGGAGAAAAATCATGTTTTTGAAGTTTTTGCGAACCCTGTATCAAAAATCAAAATTTTCTCTTCGTGAATTGCATTTTTATTACAAGCAAAACTTTTTATCAAGAATGATTTTTTCCCGAAAAATGAAATTTTTCATCCTTTTGTGCTATTGTAAACCCTATCCGCGGACAGTCTGCATATTCCCCATTAATTTATGTAAACATATGTCGACATTTACGTTTTACTTAAGGTCTTGTGCCTTACAGTTCTGATTAAAGAGGGAACATGAAAGCCAGCGATCGTTCTATGAAGGAGCTCATCATAGATATTGCACTGTATCTATCTACAGGGTGGCCCTTTAGTGTGGCAAAGTACAATAGCTCCGTTACTATTTCAAATACATTAAAAATATTAATACAAAAGTTGAAGGGCAGTAAGTGACTTATAACGCAAAATTATTTTTAACTTTATAGGGTGGCTCAAAAAAGCGGAACAATAAAAAATGTACTTTTTTCAAATGGAACATCCTGTATATTTTTTCATTTTTAAATTCCACATTAAATTATAATTATTTTTTATTAAATACATTATTAGTCTATACTTTATAGTTTCCGAGATATTGACTCTTAAAAAGTGACATTTTTGAACTTTGACAGCTTCTAGCTTTCTAACAGTACGTCTTAGAGCAAAACGGCTTACATGTCCTTATCTTTAATTTTTATTATCTTCCCAAAAAAATCAACTTCCGGTTAAACCGGATGTTACTCGAAAGCAGGAAATATAGTTGTTCCGGTTTAACTGGAAGTTGATTTTTTTGGGAAGATAATAAAAATTGAAGATAGGGACATGTAAGCCGTTTTGCTCTAAGACGTACTGTTAGAAAGTTAGAAGCTGTCAAAGTTCAAAAATGTCACTTTTCTAGAGTCAATATCTCGGAAACTATAAAGTATAGACTAATAATGTATTTAATAAAAAATAATTATAATTCTATGTAGAATTTAAAAATGAAAAAATATACAGGGTGTTCCATTTGAAAAAAGTACATTTTTCCTTGTTCCGCTTTTTTGAGCCACCCTATAGAGTTAAAAATAATTTTACGTTATAAGTCACTTACTGCCCTTCAACTTTTGTATTAATATTTTTAATGTATTTGAAATAGTAACGAAGCTATTGTACTTTGCCACACTAAAGGGCCACCCTGTACAAGGTGTTATTAGGAGAGGCGATTTTGTGCCGTAAATTTGAAACATTCTGTAGAGTAAACTGGTAAAGTTAGAAATTCCCGGTATGTGCTGTTAGTAATATGAGATCAATATCTCCAGACCTTTTGCCAGTTTTTTTGTAAGTGTCTTTTGGCAATAGATACACTATTAAACAAAAAATGTGTCAAATTTTGGTAGGAAAATCTTTACAATGCTGTATGTATATACAAAAAAAAATTGTGTTTACAACTAAATCACCTTACAATCAACAAAATATTTAGAAAATACAGTTTAAATAAATCTTGGAACTCGATTTTACAGACGACAAAACCAAAACAAAAACGCTGACTTTAAAACTTATGCCCCAATCCAACTTCTATAAACAGCGGTAAAACAAGCTTAAAATAGTTAAATCTATCAAACTGTTTTTTTAATAAAATTGTAAATAAAACGATGAGGACGGCGAAATGACGTTTTATTAAAGAAAGTTTCTGTTTGAACAATTTTTCGTATAAAGAACTGTCCACTTACAGAATTTCCCTTTAAACAAGTTTTCTTTCAAGAGTTTTTTTCAATCAACTTTGCAAGTATGTTTATTTAGGTTTGTTTACGCTGACATTATTATATGAATAATAAAAATACAAGGAACGATGATATTACGATATCCTAAAATAATATCATTTATTAAAATGGTAAATTTTAACTCAAACGCAGTGTATTTTCCAGAGCATCTTAGGCCTTTAGAAAAATTATTTAAATGCTAGGACCAGAGCTGTCGGTAATTGAATTAAAATAATTGAAAAATCGTGTTCAATTACTTTTTAGTAATTGAATTACTTTTAGAAAATAGTAATTGTAATTGATTTTCCAATTATTGTGATAAAGTAATTGTAATTGGTAATTGGTTTTAAGAAATCTGAGGTAATTGAATTAGTTAAAAGTAATTCAATTATTTTAAAAATTAATTAAATTACTTCCAAATAATTCAATTACATAAAAGTAATTTAATTACTTACCAAAATGTAATTAAATTACTCAGAGTAATTTATTTACCAAAAAAGTGCCTATAATTTATAAATCCAGACTAATTCAATTACTTACCAAAATGTAATTAAATTACTCTCAGAGTAATTTATTTGCCAAAAAAGTGCCTATAATTTATGGATTCAGAGTAATTCAATTACTTTTAGGGTAGTTCCATTACTATAAAGTAATTGAATTAGTATAAAAGTAATTGAATTAAACTCAGTAATTCGAATGCGGTAATTGATCAAGGAATCAATTACTTTTAATGGGTAATTGTTATTTAAAATATTTTTATCATACTGTTAGTAATTGGTAATTGTAATTGATGCCTTTTTCGGAGGGTAATGGGTAATTGAAATTGAATTACTTTTTAAGAGTAATTGCCACAGCTCTGGCTAGGACTAGTGACGGCGAATTTGCCACTTAGTTTTTTGGTCAGTTTCGTTGCCTTTTGGTTTTATCCAAAAACCTAGCAAATAAATTACCAACAGTTTCAAGTTAAAAATTTGGATTTATAAAGTAATACAAGCAGAAAGAGTAATATGACGTTAATAAGTATCTGATCTCATGTTTTCAAACTTTATGCTTTCTTTTTAATTGTTTCTAGAAAAGGTTTGTAACACTCTTTTATTATTGGGATGTATCATCATTATCAATAGGTTCCAATTCTTGCTACACGAAGACGGGTAGGTACCTATTGGGCTGCTTTTGGATAAAACAAAAAATAAACTAAATTATGAATCAAAAAACAAAATGGCGACTGCGTCAATAGTCTTTGGTCTCGAACAGAATATTGTAAAAAATGTACTAACACGCAAGATTAAAATGTTGTTTATAAAAATCATAATAAAAAAAAATCGAGCTTTCCGTATAGTTCATTGCACTTGTTCAAACGCATCTCGAATTTTTGGATATCTTCACAAGAACTATTTATTTCGAGACTTGCAAAGTGAGAATTTTTACTTCTAGAAATAAATATGGGTCATTAATTTCTTACCAGCTAAAAACTTTTAGAGTTTTGGAAACTAGCAGACGTTTGATGGAGCCAGATCTGGCAAATGGTGCTGGTTCAGCAACGATTTCAAAATTTAAACTATGTTTTGTTGAGCAATTTTACTTGGGTTTTTGTACTTTAGTCAGCAATAACATGTCTTGCTAATTCTTAGTTTTAGTCTCAAGAGCACAGCTCACAATCGAAAAAATCTCACCAAATTTTATTCTGCGATAGGCTAACATCATACTTGTGTGTGTACGTACGGGCACTATTTAATTCCGAATTCCAAAAATTTGCAATTGAAAATTAATAATGTTATTACCTAAACAATTTAAAATCTAATTTAACAAAAATTAAATAAAATATTGATGATATTGGCATTATTAACGTTATTCCTGAAAATATAGATTGCGGAAATCTGCAAATATTTAATACATTTAATATATAAATGTGGTTAAAATTCATGCTGCAGTAAGCCGTTATGATTTTTACGATATAATAATAAAAACTGGATAGTATTTGCCTATTTTGAAAAAATACTAATTTAAAATGACACATACACTGATAAGCAGAATAAACGAACCACAAACAAAATGTTGTTCAATTTCAATGAATAACTTTTTAACCTTTGTATCAATTTCAATAATTTTATCACTGAATTAATAGGATATGTTTGAAGGTATGATAGTTTTCCTGCTTTCTGTATACAAGGCATTGCATTACCAATAAAGATCGTGGTAATCTTACATACAATGTGTTTACTTTCTATATGAAAATATGCCTGTATGTACACCACATTACGTGTATATGTAAATTGTATGAATAAAACTGGAATAATCTCCATTTTCCAAGCGCAAGCCTTGGTTTTCAAAACAGAAAACAATTATTAAGTTGCTATATAAAGGAAAATGACGAAATAGAGTTCCTGTAGTGCTGTACGAGCAAAGTAAGTTAGACGATAAGCTGAATTTCTAAAACCATAATTTAACCTTATTTTCATCTAAACCAACTTGGCTGCAAAAGTGTAGATTTATTTAGAATTTAAATTTACCTTTTGCCAACTTGTTTCCGGCCTCTGTTCATTTTAAAGTGTAAAAATATTTTCAAGTTAATCATTGATAAACAGATTTTCTGTTGTTGTTGGTACATTTTATAAAGAACATCTAGGTATTTTTTAGTTTTCTAAAAATCCAAAGCTTTAAAGAGTCTAGGAAGTTATTCTAACTTCCAATGAGATGGGACTAACAAGGCGGCTACTTCTGATGAGCATAAATCATCACAGTCTAAATTAAGATAGGACATATTATGTCCATTAAGAGTACCTGCACTGTATGCAACGGTACAATGGATACCTTAGCTGTATGTTTTGTGAACGAGAGAGGGAAACGGTTTAGCTCATAGACGCAAGTGCATCCGGTACTTGGATTGATCCTCGGGAAATAAAGGAGATAGTAATATTTATTACAATTATTACAATACGTTATACAAAAAATGCTCACGCGTCATAGCTGCGCTGCCTGTTAAGGAGGTATTTTCCGAGAGGATAGAAACGTACGTGGGGTTCGTGTGGCGATATAATCTCGGAGGAAGGGTTTAGGTCCTTTAGGTTTTTTGTTGTTTGATTTGTTTCCTCGCTTCAAACCTAGAATGTGCTTTATACGAGAAACTAGCCTTACTTCAATAATCACGGATCGGTTTTATTTATACAAAGAAAACAATGCATTGTGCAGAGTGATTTTAAAATATTTGAAAACCGATGTACGCTGTCAATTGTTTTTCTGTCATTAAAATTGAACTTTGAAAATTTACTTGTTTGTGTACCTACTGTTATTATTATAGCTTCTGTATTTAAGAAATATGCAGGGTAAGTCGGGAGAAATGTGCCAAACTCTAAAGGAGTACACGCATTGAATCGACTCGGACCGGTCGACTCGGAAAAGAGCAGTCGGAATAGCAAACATCATGGGGTGGAGTCGACCGATCCGAGTCGACCGGTCCGACTCAGTGCGCGGGGTCTAATTTAATTACATGAATATCAAAAATTTCCGACTGCTCTTTTCCTAGTCGACCGGTCCGAGTCGATTCAATGCGTGTACTCCTTAAGGGTGTAATCTATGCATCAAAGTAATAAGAAAAAACTCAAATGTTGTTATCCAATATTCATTTGTTTTTAAATTACAGCGTTTAATAAAATAATAATATTGTTAAACCAAAGCACACCGAACAGAAAGGCCTTTATCAGAGTTTTCGACAAACTGTGCGAGACCGGAACGCTTCCAAGTGCTAATGTAACATCCAAACGAGCCATTCGACAGGATTAAGAAGAAATAGAAAATGTTCTAGCTTTAGTAGAAGAAGATGCAACGACTAGCTCATGAAGAATTGGAAATCAGTTGGGGATTCCCCAAAAAAGAGTGATCAATACGCTTCACGAGCAAGGTTTATACCCGTACCATGTACAGCGTGTACAGAATCTTTAACCTGGAGACTACGTCAAGCATGTGCAATTTTATGAGTGGATAATTAATAATCGTCATCTTGTACCGCACATACTTTTTACTGACAAAGCTACATTCATCGATGACAGCATCAACATGTGCGGTGCGGCATGATCGACAATAATTTAATTGGCCCTTTTCTTTTGGAAAATCGCCTTACAGGGGATCACTACTTAAGTTTTTTTATAAAATGAATTGCAATGAATACTGGAGGAGATTCCTTTAAACATCAAAATTCAACACGACGGAGCGCCTGTCCATTTCGATCGTCTGGTCAAGCAATATTTGGACCAAAAGTTTCCAGAGGTTTGTATTGGTCGCTGTGGTCCTATTAGTCGGTCTCCTAGATCGCCAGACCTCACACCGTTGGATTTTAATTTATGGGGTTGGTTAAAAAATGAGGTATACAAAGTAAAAGTAGAAACTAGGGATGCATAGACGCATTAGAAATGCTGCACTCAATATTAAAGAAAGGCACGAATTAATTAGAAGAAACCCACGCGCACCCTTTGTAAACGAAGCAGGAAATGTTTGGAAGTCAATATTTGAAATTTTACTAAATGAATGATTTATTTAAAACAATGTTAATGTTGCATATTTTGTTTTAACAATATTAAAACAAATGAATAGTGGATAGCAACATTTGAGTTTTTTTTATTATTTTGATGCATAGATTACACCCTTAGAGTTCGGCCCATTTCTCCCGACTCACCCTGTATAAGCAGATCAATTTATTATATTTTAAACAGTGGTAACTGAAATATTGAGATACGTCTGCACGAAATTTTTGTCGATTTCTTGTTGCATCCTTAATATCAAACTTGTCAAACAACGTAACAGTCTTATCGAGAAAGCGTCGGCGTCATTCTATTGAGATAATCTGTCTGTGAGATCGTGTTTTACAAAGAATGCAATTTTCTATTTTATTTAATTTACGATCAAAGTGCATCAGATATTGACATTGTTGCGCATTTTATTCTTTACAAAGAATATGTAAAATGTACAATTTTTCTTTTACTTTTCGATATATCCTAAATTTAAAGGTAATTTAAAATAATACAATATAGATTATAACATATGAAGTTTGAAATTAATTGTATGAAAGTCTGATTAATTGTTCCAAGCTTTTACTATTATGAGAATAATTGACAATAAAATAATTGACAAACAAGACGCTGAAGAAGCGTTTTAATAGCTAAAGATTTAAATAATCAAAATGCTAAGTAGCTTAAATTAAATTCCATTTTAAACTAAAACCTAGACATTGTTGCCTCGGTTAATATTCAAAATACAGGGCGTTTAGGAAGGAAAGGGCAATATTTTGGGAATGTATTCAGAGGGTGAAAATAATAGACCCATATGTTTAAGTTCGATTCTCAACCATTTCTGAAATAATCGGTTCTGAATTTTTTTATATTGAAATAATAAAGGAGGCTGTAGTTTTAAACGTCGGACACATTTTGATTGATAGTTTTGACATGCAGAGTAGTTGTCAGTTAGCTTCATATTAAGCGTATCGACTTGAACCAAGATTTTCATACTTACAATGCCCCACACATTTAGTCACAGATAGTATGCCGACATGACATTCGTGTATGGTTACTGTAACGGTAGTGCGATGCAGTGAATATCAACGTCGTTTTCCAAATCGAAGAGTTTCTAATGGAGGAGTTTTTCAAAAAGTATTTGCAAGTGCTCAGAAAACTGGAATGTTTCCAAGCGTGAGAATTGTTTCTGAAAGAGTGCAGGGTCTAGATGTGGAAAATGAAGAAAATGTTCTCGATATTGTCGCAGAGAACTAAGGTATAAGTACGAGACGGGTTGCAAATGACCTTCATATACCATCACATCTAGCCGTATGGGAGTCACTTAGAAAAAACGGTTTGAAACCTTTTCAGGTTCAACCCGTTCAACATCTTCTAGATGGTGATCCTACTTCAAGGGTACAATTTTGTGAATGAATCCATCAAAATCGAAGTCTGCACAAATACATTTTATTTAGCGATGAAGCTCAGTTCACTCGTGATGGAATTAATAATTGTCACAATAAACATCGGTGGTCAG
This sequence comes from Polydrusus pterygomalis, assembly GCA_963969555.1. NCBI lineage: Eukaryota > Metazoa > Arthropoda > Insecta > Coleoptera > Curculionidae > Polydrusus > Polydrusus pterygomalis. The sequence goes on along the minus strand of OZ018384.1, from coordinate 33,234,778 downwards.
ATGAAAACCCTCATCCTACATTTGAACGGAACTTTCAACATCGATTCAGTATTAATGTCTGGTGTGAAATGCTCAACGACCAGTTGTTTGATCCATTTGAAATGGATGGGCGTCTTACTGGAGAAGGATAATTACGGTTTTTGAAAGACCATTTGATACACATTTTGGATGATGTCCCGTTAAATGTTCGACAACGAATGTACTTCCAACATGATGGAGCCCCACCTCATTTTAGTCTTCGTGCGCGAAATTTCTTAAATTATCGTTTTCCTAATCGCTGGATTGGCAGAGGTGGTCCGCAAGTTTGGCCACCGAGATCGCCAGACTTAAACCCGCTTGATTATTGCCTTTGGGGATGGATGAAATCGCTAGTATATGAAATACGAGTGGAAACGAGAGAAGCACTCCGTGATCGAATTTTCAATGCTGCAACTTTTATAAAAAACAATCCCCACTCAATCCAACGTGCTACCCGAGCAATTAACAAACGTGCCGAAAAATGTATTTAGGTTGGTGGAGGGGTTTTTGAAAATATTCTTTAAGTTAGTTTGTACTGCAGTACCTGCAATTATTCGCTTTTAAAATAAAAATTAACTTACAAAAACTTTAGAACCTATTATTTCAAAAATGGTTCAGAATCGAACTAAAACATATGGGTTTATTTATCTTATTTTCACCCTCTGAACGCATTCCCAAATTATTGATCTTTCCTCCCCAAACACCCTGTATAAAATACCGATATCTTAATTTAAGCCCGAGCGAGATACAACAAGAAAATTATTAGAACCTTGAAAATAATTTCCCGCAATTTCTCTTGGCCAATTTTGTAATAAAATTGCATAGCATTGTGACAAAGGAACGGTTCCTTATCCAGGGCGGCCCAGGGCCCATTCTAATTTGGCCATTAGATACATAGAAAAAATTAAATTTTTGAGAATCCTATCGAATGTAAAACAAACTTTCAAATTGAAAAAAAAAACTTTAAAAATTTTAATGATGCAGTTTAGTAAATCTTTAAGTCGTCTAAGTGTTATTTTTTTTAAATTGAAATAAACAAACTTTAATAGAATTTGTAAAGGAATTTATTCACGCAATGTGTACTTATCCTCAGTACATACTTCCTCGAAGAGAAGATATTCGTAAGGGAATTTAAATATAGACTGTAAACTTTTAAAATATAAGGGGATAAAGTTTCCATTTCGCCGTAATCTTGAGATATTCGGTTTTATGGCTGGGATGATAAAGATTTTTATTATACGTACGCAAAATATTAAATTATCAGACCTCGTTACAGGAAATATGGTATATCTACTGTAAAACGATTAATATATTATACAGGGTGAGTCGGGAGGAATGGGCCAAACTCTAAGGGTATAATCTATGCATCGAAATAATAAGAAAAAACTCAAATGTTGTTATCCAATATTCATTTGTTTTCAAATTACAGCGTTAAATAAAATAATAATATTGTTAAACAAAAATATGCAACATTAACATTGTTTTAAATAAATCATTGGTTTAATAAATTTTCAAAAATACCGCCATTGACTTCCAAACATTTCCATCGCGACCAATTCAAACCTCTGGAAACCAATTGTTGTGCTGTCACTATCCTGTTAGTGTCAATATAAATAGTCTCAGTATAAAAGTTTACATTAATTTACCGTTAACTTTCGGATTTGTAACATTTAAATTTTATAAAATGCCATACATTTATTCACATCTCGAATACGCCAATATGGTTTTTATTAATGGTTTGTGTAATGGGAATGCTACAGCGGCTGCTAAATAATATCGTCAACAATTTTCACATCAAAGAACACCGAACAGAAACGCCTTTATCAGAGTTTTCAATAAACTGTGCGAGACCGGAACGCTTCCAAGTGCTAATGTAACGTCCGAACGAGCCATGCGACAGGATTTAGATAAAATAGAAAATGTTCTAGCTTTAGTAGAAGAAGATGCAACGACCACTGACCAGCTCACGAAGAATTGGAACTCAGTTGGAGATTTCCCAAAAAAGAGTGATCAATACGCTTCACGAGCAAGGCTTATACCCGTACCATGTACAGCGTGTACAGAACCTTTAACCTGAAAACTACGCCAAGCGTAAGCAATTTTGTGAGTGGATAATTAATTATAGTCATCTTGTACCGCACATACTTTTTACTGACGAAGCTACATTCACCCGTGACGGCATCCACAAATAATCGAAACTCTCATGTATGGTCGGACGAAAATCCTCACGCAATAGTCGAAAATAATTTTCAACACAGGTTTTCAGTAAACGTGTGGTGCGGCATGATCGACAATAATTTAATTGGCCCTTTTTTTTTGGAAAATCGCCTTACAGGGGATCACTACTTAAGTTTTCTTATAAAATAAATTGCAAGGGCTACTGGAGGAGATTCCTTTCAACATCAGAATTCAAATGTATTATCAACACGACGGAGCGCCTGCCCATTTCGATCGTCGGGTCAAGCAATATTTGGACCAAAAGTTTCCAGAGGTTTGGATTGGTCGCGGTGGTCCTATTAATTGGCCTCCTAGATCGCCAGACCTCACACCATTGGACTATAATTTATGGGGTTGGTTAAAAAATGAGGTATACAAAGTAAAAGTATATACTAGGGATGCAATAATGAGATTCATTAGAAATGCTGCACTCAATATTAAACTAAGACACGAATCAATTAGAAGAGCTACGCATATCCTTCGTAAACGAAGCAGGAAATGTTTGGAAGTCAATGGCGGTATATTTGAAAACTTACTAATGAATGATTTATTTAAAACAATGTTAATGTTGCATATTTTGGTTTAACAAAATTATTATTTCATTTAACGCTGTAATTTGAAAACAAATAAATATTGGGTAACAACATTTGGGTTTTTTCCTATTATTTTGATTCATAGATTACACCCTTAGAGTTTGGCCCATTCCTCCCGACTTACCCTGCATAAGCAGATCAATTTATTATATTTTTAACAGCAGTAACTAAAATATTGAAATACGTCTGTACGAAGATCTGTTACATTTTCAGCAGGACGGTACCTCACCTCATTATTTTATGCCTGTACGATAGTGGTTAAACGAGAGATTTCCGGATAGATGGATTGGTAGAAGGATTGAATGGCCTCTGAGATCACCCTTAAACTTCTTTCTTTGGGGACATTTTAAATCCATTGCATTATGCTTTGAAGTTTTTCGAAATGTTAGAGTGAAGTTCGAAAACAGATTTTATTATTATTGAGGACATAATAGACTACATAGATAAAAGGACTTCTTGAGTAAATAACTAAGATGAAAAGGTCACCCATATTTCATTAACCATTACTTGGTTATGCATAGCCAAAATATCTTAACACATTTTTTGTTTTCAAAATATTACACTGACGAAAGTACTTTGCGAGAGGAAACAAAAAACATGTTTTCAGCACTTAACACGAATTGGAAAACTTGCCTTATATCATTTACCTACGTGGCTTGTCGGCGTGACTGATATTCTCTGGGTATTAGTCTCGCTGTTAGACCTCGAGGCGAAGCCATTTACAGAAGGAATACATTAAACGAAAATGCTTAAAATGTGTTAAAAAGAGTAATCTATAAAAGTTGTCGCGAGACAGAAAATAAAAAATATTAAAATGTAGCTTTGAAGCTGCCACATCGTAAAACTGTGTTTTTCGATACGATATATTCGATAACATAACATAATATAAGAATTTTCATATAGCTAGCTTTGACTACAATAAGTAAACCAGTGTTATGTTAGCATATTGCAACGAACCTGATATGCTGAAATTTGTATTTTGCAGATTCTAGGGTTCATTTCACAGAGGTCGTATAGATTATTGCAGCATTTCCCGGCAGAAATTTTTGCAGTGTATAAAGCAGTCTATACCCTGCAGGATCACCCTGGCTCGAGAGGACCTGTATCTATAGCTATCTATATAGACAGTCAAGTAGCCATAAAGGCAATTTGCTCCAGCAGTACTAAGTCAAAATTAGTAAGGCGCTGTCGCAACAATCTGCACACTTGGTGCTCAACGTCGAATCACCTTGTGTTGGTTTCCTGGACACAACAACATATATGGCAACAAGACTGCTGATGCGCTCGCCAGGGAGGGCGCAAGAATGACTATCGAACTAGCAGATAATACTGTGGCTAGACCACTGAGGTCAGTCAAAGAAGAGAGAGATCAAATAGCTAAACAACTTGCGCAAAGCAGATGGACAGGGCTTACAACTTGTAGCATCGCCAGGCAAGTGTGACCCCTAATTGATAACAGGAAAACCGCAGCGCTATTACAGCACAGTCGGAAGGACCTAAGAAACATCACTGCCGTATAGTCACCAGACATTGCCTGCTCGGTAGACACGCTGAACGTATGCAAATACCAACTAACGACTTCTGTAGAAGTTGCAGAGATGAAGAAGATGAGGAAAGTATTCAGCATTTCTTGTGTGAATGCCCCGGCCTCGCGAGAAGAAGGTTTGATGCACTAAACGAACCATTTTTTAATGATCTGGCGGAAGTGAACAGCCTGCAACTGGGTCGACTTACTAAGTTTATTAACAGCAGTGGCTGGTTTGAATGAGCTGTCAAGATTCGTCTACGATCGCGTTAACCATCAGGAAGCTGATGCAAATGTGGTACCACAACGGACCTTATAGGACTACGTGTGACTGTTTGGAAAATGCCAGAGGTCAGCCACTCTAACCAAACCTAACCTAACCTAGCGTTCATTTACCCCTTGTGCCAGACCTTTAAAGACTTAAACAACTTCATCATAATTAAGCTTCTTTAACTATCTATACGGACCAGAAAATTACCTTTAATTGATACCACGGCCCCAAATACCTAATTGGTAGGCTTAGAACCCAAATTACAGCAACTAGCCACAAAGTACCAACGCGGTATTTTGCAAACAACATAAATTAAGTAGGGCTACACTAAAAGCGCTACGCTAGTAAAGATTAATAAATGTTTTCTACTGCAAATGCTTGTGCAAATGCAAATATTTATTTAATTAAAATGGGATACCGTATTATACCGTGCGAGCAAAAATTATTTGCATCAAAGAGGGCCTTGCATCTAAGGATGCAATGCTTAGCCGTAGAGCTTAATACCTGTTGGGTGTCAGTAACTACCTGACTTAACAATCAATTAGATATTCCGTCATCTTTGACAGTCGTTACAAGTAATTTGATTCATCGCTAATTTTTCCAATTTCTTGAACAATTCACACAATGGGCTTTACGGAACAGCACAAAACATTTATGGTTGAAGCGTATTTTTGAAGCGGGGTTAGAGTAAATGGTGAGTGGCAATACAATCCGGGTTTGGGCATGGACGATTTTCACGAACATTTTCCTAACGTTGCTTTTATTGCTGGGGATTTTTATCATTGCCTGAAAAGAACCATGGCTGTGTTTAGGGAAACAGGTTCTATACAATACAAAAAATGAGCAGGAAGACCACCTGTAAGAACAGAAGAACTTGTTGCAAACGTTCGTGAAATAATGAAAAATACGCCAACAAATTGTATAAGACGCCTGCCCCAAGAAGTGGGAAGATCTTATCGAACATGCAGGACTATTCTTTAGAAGCAGCTAAATTTATTTCCTTATAAAGTGCAAGTATTCCAAGAAATACAAGCCGCAGAATTTGAAAGACGCAGAAATTAATCTCAATGGTTTACCCAAAATTTATTGGAAAGAAATGATTTATTACACCTGACATTTTTTTCGGATGAAGCCTGGTTCCACCTCTCCGGTTATGTGAATTCTCAGAATACACGCATGTGGAGTATTGAAAATCACCATTTTTTTGTACCTTCAAAAAATTGGTGTCTGGTTAGCCGTTTCCCGAAGAAGAATTGTTGGTCCTATGTTTTTCCATGACACAGTTACAGCACAGCGGTATAGAGACAATATTTTGAATCCATTTGTGGAGCAATTACTTGACGACGAACTACGTTTTGGATATTTTCAACAGGACGGTGCAACCGCCCACACAGCCGCCGAAACTATTAACTAATTACGCAATTTTTTCGACGACAGATTGATCAGTTTTTGATCAGACATTGAATTCTCACCTAGATCACCTTGTTTAACGGTTATGGATTACTTTGTTTTTCCTCATTTAAAGAACATATTTTTAAAACACCAGTTGCAAATTTAGAACAATGACAAGAAAGGATTATCCAAGAATGTGGTAACATTTCTCCAGGGATGCTGGTCAACACTTTCGAAAATATGAAGAGACGTGTGAATTTATGCTTGGAGCATGGCGGTGGCCAATTTCAGCCATTTATGTAATTATTTTTCTTTCTCTTTCTGTATATTCCTACTTTGTTAATTTTGTAAACAACAAAAATAAATTTGTATTTGTCTACTTATTTTATTACTCATTAGTTTCATTGTGATCTAGACCAAGCCCCACGTTTTTTAATCCAAGCCCTCTTTGATGCAAATAATTTTTGCTAGCACGGTATTAGTTCCACTAGAAAAACTACAGATTTTAATTAAAAAAAATTGTTTTTATGGTTCATTATAAGCCTATAAGCAAAACCAGAAAACTAGAGTTAGAGCTTAACTTGTATAGGATTAAAACAATATAAATAAGTGTAAGCTTAAAGTAAGCTCCCGAGTAAATTTAACTTTAACCTTACCTGTGAAAATATAATTCAGGATTAAAAGAATCTAATTTTCAACAAATCTAACACCGACGCAGTATTTTGTTAAATACTTATAACAATAAAATGATAAATCCTTTACAACAAACTGAAAAAAAAAAAAACACGGAACTTTATAAAACACGTACAAATACGAGTATTTCGACGACTAATCACGAACGAAAATAATGTAGTGTATTACGTTTAGAAAAAGAAGTCTATGATAAGGATAAAATTAAGTTGTAGCTTGCCTTTTCTCGGCTTGCCAGCCACTATAAGGTTTACTCTGAAAATGGTCTCGTAACTCTAAAAACATATTTGTTTCGGGGTTGTAGCATTTGATCCGTTAAGTTGGATGCGAATTTTGTTATGACAGCCACCACTCCAAAATAATCATACAACGAAAGCATGGTTTTTAATTGCGAGCAAGAACGTCACACCAGTGTTGCAGGACCTTAAAAATTTACGGATTAAACCAAATTTATAATTCAAACTTAATTTACTAAAGCACCGGGACGAAATATTCGCGTACAATTATTTTTACATGGTCGTTATAAAGCAGCAACTCATAAGCGTACAATGAAATTTTAAGGAAATAATAGTTATTAATGATACCAGTTCGATATGAACAATATAACGAAACGTATGTGCAACGTTAAACCACGAGGCGTCAGCCGAGTGGTTTAATTGCACAAGTTTCATTAACAAAGTTCATATCGAACGTGTATCATTCAAAATTTAATTTACGACTGTGCAAATAGATTTCAATCGTCTAAATTTCATTGATATCAGATAACGTTTTCGTAATTTTTAAAATTTTCAGGTGTCCATATTAGTCGATATAACCGCATTTTTGATTGTTTCAATTTCGATTTTTACAACGTCATTATTGCCGTCTAATTTTCTATTGTATGCAAAGTGTTGGCCAAAAATTATTTAAATATGGGATATTCTGAATCCGAAAGTGTCCCTTCGGATGTCGAAGATATCGCGCAAAGCGTAATAGATTCCCTACTTCCCGAAAAGTCAAGGCAGGTGTACGAACAGACCTACTAAATATGAAGATTGGTGTAATGGAAAAGGAATAAAAAACATCAGCAGCGAAAAGGCGCTCCTTGCATATTTTAACCATCTCGCAAAACATAGCAAGGCTTTGTCGCTTTGGGTCTATTATTCTATGCTACGTTCAGTTATGTCAGTGAAGAAAAATACGGATATCAGTAAGTGCGTCCATTTAATTGCGTTTCTTAAACGAAAATCAGAAGGATTTCGGACAAAAATATCTAAGATTTTAACAAAAGAATACATAACCCGTTTTGTGTTGGAAGCTGATAAAAGCACTTATTTTATGATGAAAGTTGCATTGATTGTGGGGCTTGCGGGTGCGTGCAGGCGCACTGAATTGACGAATCTGCAGCTACAAAATGTCAAAGATGAAGGACAATGCATTTATATTACTATCCCAATTACGAAAACGAAGATACAACGAGATTTTTTCATCACAAGCGGGAATGTTGAAGGAATTAATATGGTCGAAATGGTTCGAAGATACAAAGCAATGCGGCCAAGTAACGCAGATCACACTCGATTTTTTTGTGGGATACAGAAATGGAACATGTATTAAGCAACCAGTTGGCATTAATACTTTTGGAAAAATGCCGTATAATATAGCATCCTTCCTAGGCCTTCCAAATCCTAAACTTTATACTGGACATTGTTTCCGTAGATCGTCTGCGTCGTTGCTTGCAGATTCTGGAGTCGATTTATTAACGGTTAAGAGGCATTGGTGGTTGGCGTTCGAGCACAGTGGCAGAGATTTATATAGAAGATTCCAAAGAAAATAAGAAGAAATTGTCCTCTAATATTTTGGGTAATATTTCAGGCACTGATGGCCCTTTGACAAGTTCGAGCACTCGGGGAATAAACTTACTTTCTAAAAATTCAGCCCACCTGTCATCGGCTGGACTTAATTTAACTACTTGTTCAGATTTTGTAATTAATGTTTACAATAAATAAATGCAATCCGTTTTAATAACAAATAAATAGTTTGCACCGACTTTCTTTTTGTTTTTGTATCTTAACATTTGGATGTTATTATGAATTCATAATGGCACTGAGTGCTATTATGAAGGTCATAATGACATCTAAATGATAATGCTAAATACGTCATAATGACACTGTCGTAGATTAACCTACTTAATGAACCTTTTTGTTAACGGCCTTCTTTTTAGATTTTAATTTTTTACAAAACAAGTTTTTTTTAAATTTAAAGACACAGTTTGAGGCTGAAAGTCGACCCACCCTACTATTGAACCCCCTATTCGAATGATATCTTGAGTTTGTCTCCTGTGATTTTCTATTTAACTTGTCGATACAAGAATAGCATTATCATCGGCGGCGTATCTGATCTCATGTTTTTAAACTTTATGTTTTCGCGGCGTCTCTTTAATTGTTTCCAACAAAGGTTTGTGACACTCAGGAAGATTTGTATTATTGGGATGTATTATCAATAGGCTGTAATTCAGGATGTCATTGCGGAATAAGATATACCGTACGACCAAAAATTATTTGCATCAAAGAGAGCTTGGATTAAAAAACGTGTGGCCTGGTTTAGATCACAAAGATATGGGGACGATATATCTGCTGGATGCTGAAATTGGCCACCGCCATGCTCCAAGCATAAATTCACACGTCTCTTCATATTTTCGAAAGTGTTGACCAGCATCTCAGGAGAAATGTTACCACATTCTTGGATAATTCTTTCTTGTAATTGTCCTAAATTTGCTACTGGTGTTTTAAAAATAGTGTTTTTTAAATGAGGAAAAACGAAGTAATCCATAACCGTTAAACAAGGTGATCTAGGTGGGAATTCAATGTCTGACCGAAAAGTTCCATAAGAAGACAGGCATCTTATACAATTTGTTGGCGTATTTTGCATTATTTCACGAACGTTTGCAACAAGTTCTTCTGTTCTTACAGATGGTCTTCCTGCTCCTTTTTTGTGTTGTATAGAACCTGTTTCCCTAAACACAGCCACGGTTCTTTTCAGGCAATGATAAAAATCCCCAGCAATAAAAGTAACGTTAGGAAAATGTTCGTGAAAATCGTCCATGCATAAACCTGGAATGTATTGCCACTCACCATTTACTCTAACCCCGTTTCGAAAATACGCTTCAACCATAAATGTTTTGTGCTGTTCCGTAAAGCCCATTGTGTGAATTGTTCAAGAAATTGGAAAAATTAGTAATGAATTAAATTACTTGTAACGACTGTCAAAGATGACGAAATAACTGATTGATTGTTAATTCAGGTAGTTAGTGACACACAATAGGTATTAAGCTCTACGGCTAAGCATTACGTCCTTAGATGCAAGGCCCTCTTTGATGCAAATAATTTTTGCTCGCACGGTTGTAAAAAAGAACATTGTATATAACACATTCATTGTTTAAAAAAAAATATTTAGCACTAAATTTTAGTGCTTTATTTAAATTAAGTTGTGTGACTAAAGTTGACTGAAAAATAGTCAAAGCCTCGGTACTCAGTTGGTTAAAGCTCGATCCTCACCAACGAATAGACAAACAAGAATGTTAACTGGTCGAAGCAAAAATGACATTAGGTAATATCAAAACTGGCAAAAACAGCACCACCATCGTGTCTGGTAAGAACCTTAAACCGAGAGGCGGGACGTTTAGACCGCCTTAGCTTTTTTTCGCGAAATATTTTAAAGTAATCTTTAAGCCAAAAAAAACTATTCAAAATCCCGGTAGTTGATTTTATCAAATTGCAGGATTCTGAATAACCTTTTTGACTAAATATCACTTTAAAAAAAAATTCTTTAAATTATTGTTAATCTAGCCTGGAAGAAAATGGATGTAACGGATGGTCTGGGTACGTTCATCGCTTACATGTAAGAATATTTTCTGTGACGATGACAGAATGGTATAGTAAGGGTCGCGTTTAAAACGCTATTTCCATTTTTTCTGAACTACGCCACTGGTTGCTTCATGCATGACTAATGACATTGATGGCAGCAATTTTAATCTATCCAACTCGAATGGATGTTAACAGTCGAGTAAACTGTTAAAAATGCTATCATTGCTACCAAACAATTCATTCACCAATAAATTTATGATATGGGGTAAAACAGTATCGTTGTGGCAATTTTAAGAGATAGTAGGTAGGTACGTACTTATCAAAATAACAAAAGAGATTTTGGACCGGAAACGCTTTGTTGTTAAAAAGTTTAAAAATATTTTATTATTATTGATACCCAACTGACAATGTGCCCTAATTCGGATAATGCTTTAGCGTTTGTTAATTTTGGGTTTGTTCCAGTTGTTACCAGTTATAATTAAATGAATTCTGTTTCTATACTAGAAATATTTATTCTATTATGTATTTATTCTTCATAATATATTTATTTAAGAACTTAGTATCTTCTTGTACTCCTTTGACAATGGCCCGCAAGGGCCGAAACACGTATCAGGAAACTGATTAAGTTTGTGAAACCTAACAAGTAGTTATTATTTTTTCTTTCTATGCAATGGAACAACAGTTTCACCAAGCATGTAGCCCAACACAAATTAATTATAACTTTAGAGTTTTTATCTTGTTTCTCGTAGATACATCGGCCAGTAGAGATAAGCTATATTGCCTATATACCATACATTAAGCTTGTGTAAAGTGCGTATTCTTATTCCGATGTATCGTATTTTTTAAATTGCTGTCACACAACGTAGAGCCTCTATATCAAAATATGAAATGTTAACGGTTTATCATTTATTAATGCCATAATGTTGTATGACAAATGTGTTCTGAAGATATTTTTCACACAGCTAGGTTTTGCGGTAAAGTTGTTGACAGTATGAATACATTAAGTGGTTTGATATTATTTGCAGTGTCATGTGTGCAGTGAAGTGTAATTTAACAATTTATTTTATCTGGGATATCTTGATAACCAGAAAAAGTTATTGAAAAATTAGCTAATGAAGACATTTATTTTAAAAAATTAAAAAAGGGTTTTCTTTAATTTTTTTAGATCCATCCTAAGATGTATTTATTATTATTATTATTATTATTATTATTATTATTATTATTATTATTATTATTATTATTATTATTATTATTATTATTATTATTATTATTATTATTATTATTATTATTATTATTATTATTATTATTATTATTATTATTATTATTATTATTATTATTATTATTATTATTATTATTATTATTATTATTATTATTATTATTATTATTATTATTATTATTATTATTATTATTTACAGACGGTTCCAAAACTAAAGAAGGTATTGGAGCCGGAATATATGGCAAAAACCCTAAAATAGAATTAACAAAGCCTGGGAACTAAGACAACCATATTTCAAGCAGAGGTTCATGCAATTGAAATGTGTGCAAGACTGCTGATAGATAGACGGTATGCACATAAGTCAATCAAGATATTCTCTAACAGTCCAGCTGCATTAAAAGCTCATGAATCAAGATGGTGTACCTCAAAAACGGTGTGAAGTTGTCACGAAACACTATCCGAACTAACTCTAAACAACAAAGTAACCCTAACATGGATACCGGGACACATGGGTCTGGAGGGTAATGAGGCTGCCGACAAGATCGCTAATAGGTGTAGCACTAAAATTTACAGGACCCGAGCCGGTAATAAGTATATCTTATGCTACGCCCAGGAAAACAATAGTAGCTGAAGCAAAAAGCAAATGAGAAAGACACTGGTTAACTCTACCAGGTCTAACACACTCAAAAGCATTTATAAACAGCCATATAAAACAACTATTAACTGACAAACTACTAGTGCTCAACAGGTCATGCCTTAAAGCACTAGTGGGATTGTACACCGGCCACTGCATATTGCGACACCATATGTATAAAATTGGAATGGCCTCAACTGATGAATGCCGGCTTTGCATGGAAGATGCAGAAACAGCAGAACACGTACTGTGCGTTTGCCCCGCAGCAGGAAGAATCAGATTCGCCCTATTCGGCGAGGTAACTCTGCTGCCGGATGACATGAAAAATGTCTCTCCCAATACCATCATTAACTTCATTAAAAAGTTAGACCTATTGGAGGAAATATAAACAAGGTGTGAGCCACAATAGATCGCATGGTCGCAGTGGAGGGTTAGCTTTAACCCACTTAATTTCAACCTAACCTAACCTAACCCAAGATGTATTTACCATATCATGATTCATCAGCAAGTCTATTATCCGGTTAATGAAATGAGAGTAGGGTATACTTTTCCTCTCTAAAGCAATGTTATGGCAAAAATGGATCTGATGAAATAAAAGGAAGCGCTTCTTCAAAAGTAAAAAAAAAGTCTTTACTTAAAAGGACCTTTGTAAGTAAATTTACGAAATCCTTTTAAGACAGCGAAAAACAGTAAATACTTGCTGAAGTAATCACTATTTTTATTACTTTCTGTTGAGGTAGTTTGTGTCTTTTCTCTAATGACGCCTGGTACCGAATCAACGAATACATCTTTTAGTAAAGTTGTAATAAAAGTAACAATAATAGATATTATCAAAAGAATTTTTTTGTTTCTTTTTGTCAGAATAGATATTATGTTAAACATTTTTACGTTATCAAGAACTGCAACTTAAGGAAGTAAACGTTTTAAAAATTGAAACGCTTTTATGAAAACCTCAGCTCTACTTTTTAGTTACTTATATTCCCATTTATTCCTGTACAGATGACAAAATTTTTTTTGTTGTGTCGGTTAAGCATATAAATCTGGAAAACGTCGTAAGAAACAAGCGTTCATTTTCAGTTTCCACTTTATTTAACTGTACGCTGTCAAATTACTTTCACAATAAACCATTAGCAAAATATTACTTCAATAAATTTCCAAAAAAAAAAACTCAAACGGCTTAATCTGTTCTGAACAAGAGAAATCGATTTCCTTTCTAAGTTTTAAATTGCTATGAAAATATGCAGACGCATAAACTAAATAAAGTAATTAAGGTTTGAAATTGAAAATCGTGTGCGAACACTCGTATCTCATATATGTGCAAGGTCTATGCATGCATTGTGCAAATGTCATTTTTATGCAAACATTATCTAAGGCATTAATGTTTGATAATAACCCGTTAAATTAACTGAAATACTGAATTTATAACCTGGCAAACTGAGAAAATAAAAATGAATACACTGAGAAAAAGCCTTCTATTCCTGATAAAAATTCACATACTCTTTAATCTTTATACAACTGTTTAATACTATATATTATGTGACAGCAACGTGTTTTCCTACTGAAAGAGAACGAAAAGTACTAGACCGTTGTGTAGTGATAATATCACGGTAGTTTAGCCAATAGGAAATAGGAGTTATTGCTACCATAGAATGGTTTACATCCATTATTGCTCTGAATACTCACTGTAATTATCAAGTTCTATTGGGGGTGTAATCTAATTTTATATACTATATTAGTTCCGACTGGCAGTTGTAATGAAACTTGATATTAATCATAATAATATTTGCTTGCTTTAGTTAATAAAGAATATATCAAATCAGTACTGTAGTTCTCAAAAATTTAAATAGCTTCTAGTGTGATATTCTTGTCGTTTACCATTGCATATTATGATTATCTATTATGCTACATGGTTTACTGAGATGGTAAATTCGTCCATAGATTATAAAGTCTAATATTAATGATGGGTTGTGCGAAATAAGAATCTTCAATTGCTTTATCTGACATGCAAAGTTTAAAAAAACTTAAATACAAAGTAAAAATAAATTAATTGAAACAGGTATTGGTACGATCAATAAAATTCAAATTCAGACAGCACAGCTAGAAGACTCCGAACAGTACGAACAACGATGTGATCTGTGCAACAAACCCCCTCCAACGTCTTGTAGAGAAAGCGCTTCACTGGGAACAAAATACATCGCATTGAGAAGAGAAGATACAATTTATTTCTTAATAAAATTGCTGTATTAGAAGTAGTTCATTATTCAATAAGACTGTGCTGCTAATGAAACTGATTACTATCAATAAAAACACTGTTCTAGCAAATCGGGAATTGATATATCACTAAAGCGGGTTTGATACACTAGCAATTTATTTAATATGGGTATGGTGATGAAATTTAAGGTATTTAATTGTGCTATAGAATTAGGTAGTGTAAAATAATATAGGTTTATAATTATTTATGGTACTAGTGTGTTATGTTGAAAATAAGTCACGCTAGAAAGATTTATACCACGAGGCCGTCAGGCCGAGTGGTATAAATTCTCAAGTGACTTAGGAAACATAACACACGAGTAGCATACAATGTTTTATCCAACAAGTGGAAGAAATCGTTTTTTATGAGATAATAATTAATAATCAAAATAAAAATAATCAAAGCTACTGGCGTCTCAGTAGCCTATAAATGTCAGAATGACTTGACAGTGACTTTTTTACATTTTGGTCAAAGTTGGTTGATTGTTTGGTTGCCACGAGCATGATACATTGTTAGCAAATGTTTAAATAACTTTTGACACTTGTCAGTTCTCCCTGCAGAAAAGGGAAGCTTTCTTGAAGAAAAAAAACCTATAGAAATGGGGGAAACCGATGAAAATTACGTTCCTGAGGATATCCTTACGGAAGCGGAAGAAGCAGCTATGCAGATTCTGCCAGAAAAGTCCCGAGATGCTTACGACAAGGAGTTCAAAATGTTTGAGTGTTGGATGAATTCACGGAAGATAAAAGGTATCAATAAAAATGTTCTATTGGCTTATTTTTTACATTTGCAAAAAAAATTGGCCCCATCGTCGCTATGGACCAAATACTCGATGCTTCGCTCGACTATTCACCTTTATAAAAAAATCGACATTTCAAAATATGGCAAACTAACGAGCTTTTTGAAAAGCAGATCACAGGGATACAAACCAAAGAAGTCCAAGACATTAGAACGACCTGAAATAGAGAAGTTTTTGAACGAAGCTCCCGACGACGAGTACTTGTTGATGAAAGTGGCTTTGATAATGGGGATTAGCGGTGCTTGTAGATGCGATGAATTGATCAAATTTAAACAGCTGTACCCATATGGGAGCGTCTGGTTCCAATAAACCAACGAAATTTACAATGACTTCAAATTCGAATAAACCGTTAGCGTTTTCCTTTAATTTTAATATCAATGTGAATTCTGCTTGTAATTATTGTAATATAAATAAATAGAATACTACTTTGAATATGAACATGAGTTGGATTATAACTCACTAGTATGTTATTTGATAGTTTACTTGTCTAAAATGACATTGATAAGGAAGGATAGTCATAACTGTCATGTGTTGGATAAAAAATATTATAAACAGACTTGCTTTTTGCAAAGTCTTTGAGCACCACCACGTAAGAATTTTTATGTATTTGGCAATTCTTAAATTATAAGCAATTAAAAATTTATAACAAATACATCCATCCACAATTGATGCTTCAGAAAACGTCGATTAAGGAAAACCGTGAGGGAAAATGATGCAGGATTTACTTACTAAGCTTTTTAATGTTGGTGAAAAACAATTTTTTTTCAAATTGAAGATACCAGTGGAGGAAGACAAGTGCCTCATTTCTTAAGTCTTAAGTGACAATAATAACCCTAATTTAACACATAATGCTCTTAAAATTAACCATGTAGTTAGAAGTAGTATTACCTAAAATATGGGATCGGCCAATGCTCCTAACATTTCAGACTGTCGAAAACACTCGTTCCTTTACGTGTCAGCGCCCATGGCAAACACTAGGCATAACGACGGGGGGCCGAGAGTTAATTATTTTGCTAAAGTAAAGTTTGAGCTTAGAAGAAAAAAAATTAATTTGTACGGGGCTGTCTTAATAAAATCTTGCTGATTATTGAACGATATTTGACAATGTTATACAGGGTGTCCGGAAACTTCGTTCGTATACTTTAAGGGGATATTCTACATACGAAAATATGAAAAAAAGTTCATATGAATGTAGGTCCTTAAATGACTTATAAGAAATCTATGGCCGTCCAAAGGTGACCTCTAAAGATTAGTTTCTATTTTATATCTATGCAACCGCTTAAGGTACCGGTGTGCTTATTGGCACACAAACTAATATTAACATTTGCTAATTTATGATATTGAGAGTTATTATGAAAAAAATTAGTCAGGGACGTTCTTACGGGGGGGGGGGGGGGGGGCTTAGTTTATTTATGCCTAATTTTTTTACACGACACATTTAAAAAATTTTACCCAAAAATTATAACTCCAACAGAAAAAAGATATTCTTAAAAAAAATTATTGGACCAATGATTTAGGAGAAAAATCGATTTATTTAAATCATTGCATAAACTATTATCGAATTGTGTTTAAACTAAAACATCAAAGTAGTCTTATGGCAAATACAAATTTGAAGTAAAAAAACATCGAGACGCCCATGGTTAGCGTTAAAATAAATTGACAATGACGTTTTTGTGATTTATTGATCAAGTGCAAAGTGTTTTTGATTAATTAAGGTGCAAATTTTAAAAAATGGCAGGTTATTCATTTGCTGAGTTAGCTGATATGCATTTTATGTATGGCAAAGCTAATGGTTGTGCTCGAGAAGCTCGCATGTATCAAGAGAATTTGCCAAACCGTCAAATTCCTTGTGAGAAATTATTCATTAATTTACATCAACGATTAAGAGAAACCGGAACTTTTATGCCAAATATGAATGAAACTGGGAGAAGCCGTACTACTAGGACTCCACAAGCAGAAGAAAAAGTGCTCGAATGCGTTGCAGCCAATCCGGGTATAGCACAAGAAGAATTGCCTTACAAGGGGATATCCCTAAGAGTACAACATGGGAAATTTTGCATGAACAACCTCTTTATCCATACCATATACAAAGAGTTCAGGCGCTTAAGCCTCAAGACCTACTTCCTCGTGCAGAGTTTTGACAGAAAAATTTCATCAAGACCGTTTTTTTCCACATAAAGTCTTGTTTACTGACGAAGCAGGGTTTACCCGTAAAGGCATCGTAAATTTTCATAATAACCATGTATGGGCAGAAGAAAATCCCCATGCAATTTTTGAAAGTCGATTTTAAAATTACTGTTTGGGCAGGTATATTGGGCGATCGAATAATAGGACCATACATTATGCCTCAACGTTTAGATGGGCCCGCATATTTAGATTTTTTACAAGACTCTTTGCCTGTTCTAATTGAAGATGTGCCGTACCAGCAAAGACTTACAAACTATTTTATGCACGATGGGGCTCCACCTCATCTTAGTAGATTGGTTCGAGATCATTTAAATCAAACATATCCAGACCGGTGGATAGGCCGAGGTGGGCCCATTGCCTGGCCTCCCCGTTCACCTGATCTCAATACATTGGATTACTTTCTTTGGGGATATCTGAAGTCTTTTGTATATTCAGTAGCTGTTGAAAATGTACAACAATTGGAACAACGTGTAATTTATTGTTGCGAGGAAATTCGTAATAAGGATGGAGTTTTCGCAAGAGTACGAACATCAATGAGAAATCGTTTAGTTGGTTGAATTGATATGAATGGAAACCATTTTCAACATTTGTTGTAAATTTTCTACTTTTTTCAGATTATTCTTATTAAACCAACAACTCTTAATTTATTTTGTTTAAAAATGACAATAAAACAACGTTTTGACTTAATTATTGTCATTGTCAATTTATTTTAACGCTAACCATGGGCTTCTTGATGTTTTTTTACTTCAAATTTGTATTTGCCATAAGACTATTTTGATGTTTTAGTTTAAACACAATTCGATAGTAGTTTATGCAATGATTTAAATAAATCGATTTTTCTCCTAAATCATTGGTCCAATAATTTTTTTTAAGAATACCTTTTTTGTGCAGAAAAATCACTGGAATTATAACTTTTGGGTAAAATTTTTTAAATGTGTCGTGTAAAAAAATTAGGAATAAATAAACTAAGCCACCCCCCTATAAGAACGTCCCTGACTAAATTTCATAATAACTCTCAATATCATAAATTAGCAATTGTTTCATTGATTCTGAAACTAAAATAATCCTGAAAATTTTTAGGTACAAAATTGTTAAGGAACAAATAAATAAAAGTAATTTTAATATTCGTAAATTATTACAGAACAAAATAATTCAATGATCATGTCCGCCATATGACAAAGAGTAGTACTAAGTTTTTCTAAAATTTGTATTTATTTTTTAAATTTAATTAATCTGCATTTATAGTACAACAAGGTTTACCTTTGACTTTTATTAGTTACTAAACACTACGCAACAGTTGATTAGTAACATCAACAATGTAAATTGTAAAAATGTTATCTTCGTCCAGAGAAGTTATACGGCTATAAAAATTATTTACTTGCTTCATATCATTATTTGTAAAATAATCCACATGTATAAATTAACGTGTAGAGTTTAAATAAAAACTATTTGGTTAAATTATTAAAACAAGTTAAGCTACACCCAAACAATATTAAATGAACCCGGAATTTATATTAGGTAAAAGGTAGGGTAAAGTCTGAATGTAACCAATTTAAACCAGGTTAGCAGTTGACAATAGGTAGATTAAAAGTTGTCGAATGGCTAAATTGACTATATTTGGGCTAGCTTATGCTCGAAGCAATATAGGCTTATAATTTCGTAGAAGTTATTTAAGTTGTTGAATTTATTAGAAATATTTAGTACTTTTTGATGTGGTAATATTACAGTGTTCAAGTTAAATAATGTTAATTAAATTACATGATTTGAGGGGCATTGCACCAACAACTCCTATACCTATAAGAGTAATTGAATAAACGCCCTCAAGATTTATACATTGATTATACAGGGTAAGTCGGGAGGAATGGGCCAAACTCTAAGGGTGAAATCTATCCATCAAAGTAATAAGAAAAAACTCAAATGTTGTTATCCAATATTCATTTGTTTTCAAATCACAGCGTTTAATAAAATAATAATATTGTTAAAAATATGCAACATTAACATTGTTTTAAATAAATTATTGGTTTAGTAAATTTTCAAAAATACCGCCATTGACTTCCGAACATTTCCTGCTTCGTTTACGAAGGGCGCGCGTGGCTCTTCTAATTAAATCGTGGTTTTCTTTAATATAGAGTGCAGCATTTCTAATGCGTCTAATTAACGCATCCCTAGTATCTACTTTTACTTTGAATACCAGGAATACCTCATTTTTAGTAAACGTGCGGTGCGGCATGATAGACAATAATTAAATTGTCCCTTTTCTTTTGGAAAATCGCCTTACAGAGGATCACTACTTAAGTTTTTTACAAAATTAATTGCAAGGACTACTGAAGGAGATTCCCTTAAACATCAGAATTCAAATGTATTATCAACACGACGGAGCGCCTGCCCATTTCGATCGTCGGGTCAAGCAATATTTGGACCAAAAGTGTCCACAGATTTGAATTGGTCGCGATGTTCCTATTAGTTGGCCTCCTAGATCGCCAGACCTCACACCGTTGGAGTATTTATTTATGGGGTTGGTTTAAAAATGAGGTATTCAAAGTAAAAGTAGATACAAGGGATGCATTAATTAGACGCATTAGAAATGCTGAACTCAATATTAAAGAAGGGCACGAATCAATTAGAAGAGCCACGCGCGCCCTTCGTAAACGAAGCAGGAAATGTTTGGAGGTCAATGGCGGTATTTTTAAAAATTTACTAAACCAATGATTTATTTAAAACAATGTTAATGTTGCATATTTTGGTTTAACAATATTATTATTTTATTTAAAAATGTAATTTGAAAACAAATGAATATTGGATAGCAACATTTGAGTTTTTTCTTATTATTTTGATGCATAAATTACACCCTTAGAGTGTAGCCCATTCCTCCCGACTAACCCTGTATATAATTTACTGGAGCTAAAACAATGGAAGAATTATAATTTTACGGTCATACCTATTGTAAAAATCCGTCTATCATCCTGGGGGGGGGGGGGGGGGGTATTTTCCTTTTGCATATTGAATTTTACACAGTGTACTCTACAATGAAAGAAGTTGTTAAAATATATTGTTTATTAGAAGTTACTGTAGTATTTTTGAATGTTTGAGCTATCAATAATTAGAGTCGAATATACCGTTTGAGATGCCAATCATACGCCTGGATATAGTTGACCACCAGCATTAAATAATTTTTTAGCACGTTGCAAAGTATTCTACCACTGATCCATCAAAAAAAGTTATGCTTGAACAGCCATGAAAATGCAAGTCGTACTTTTTAATATTATGAGGAAATATTATTTTATAGAAAATGACAATCATCTCTTATATTATGAAAAATTTTATAGAACAATTGACTGTCCCTTATTACGATATGAGCAGCCGGTTTTTAAAACATTTAAATTAGGTACCCACGTACAGCTTTGTTTACGGATAAAGCAAATCCGGACGTAGACGTATGATTTAAATTATACCTACAAGCTTAAGCAAATGAACATTACCAGTTTTCTCTTTCCGAGGTTATGTTAACCTTAACATCTCATTTGGATTACCACAGCACGTATCAAATCGTAAGTTTACTTCCTGTCCTTACGTATCTGTCTCATATATTTCCCCAGTCTTGGATTTTAAAGTATTAAAAATTAAATGTAAGATTTTTCGTTTAACAATAATATACCTTGTCTGAAGATTTTCAACTACCCGAATTGCCAGCCCATGGTAAGGCATAATTTAGTCGCATGGATGCTTTAAGACACTTAGCGTTTCCACGTTGTCTTCCTCCCTGCATTAACTTAATTTTACACGCCACTGACCTTTTCTTGGGATAGGCTTATTTAAATTGATATCTCAATTTGAATAAACCTTAATAAACTACAGTATGTTGCAACACGTGTCTGGGGTCGAATAGATATTTCCTTTTCTTTTTTAGCAGAAGCTTGTTTGGGAAGGAGTTGATAAAAGAAGTATGTCACTTGCACATTGTACAGAATATGCGGGTTTTTCCATTACGTACAGGGTTATTCGCGGTAAGTGGTATATTAGAAAAACTAAGAAACTAATAAACTTTATCACTGAGCATATTTACCTAATAACTCTCTTAGAAATTTGTTTTAAGTTTTCTGTCACATATCGGAAGTCAATGTTTATGTTAATTTTTTAATAGAATAAGACTTATTTTCTCGATGTCAAAAATATTTTGTTTAATAAATCAATAGTCTAAACATTCTTATTATTGATAATAAACAAACCGATGTCAACGTCTTCTCAATTTGACTTTCATTAACGAAGCTCGAATGTCCATCTTACCAATGTGCTGCTAATACCCTTTATCATGGACTGCATGAGAATTCTGTCTTTGTCTTTATTTACATAAGGACCATGGACCATATGAATGATATCGATATCAAAATTTGAATGGTAGGTGAAAACCAATAACAAACAACAATGACTTTTTCAAATAATTTTTAAAGAATAATCAAAATAATAATAAACAATATTTTACAGTATCAACCTATCTTTTTCAAAAAACATAAAATAACTTTAGTGTAGGTATTATTATTAAAGTTGGTA
The DNA here is from genome assembly GCA_963969555.1 of Polydrusus pterygomalis. Classification (NCBI taxonomy): domain Eukaryota; kingdom Metazoa; phylum Arthropoda; class Insecta; order Coleoptera; family Curculionidae; genus Polydrusus; species Polydrusus pterygomalis. The sequence goes on along the minus strand of OZ018384.1, from coordinate 33,212,595 downwards.
GAACCAGAGGTGATATCAGAAACGGGACAATATATTTTTATAAAAGTTTTACAGTACATACAGTGTCAGCTTAACTGCGACATAAATAAACAAATTTTCTTGTAGACTTTTTAATAGATTAAGAGACTGATATTTGGTTGCGCAAAGATGTTAAACAGTAACTAACTGATTAGATAACATTGATGCTACTTGTCTACTTACTAAATCAATAAGTTTGCTAACTAGACCACTTTAATTATTAGAAAAGAATTTCTGCCAATATCATTTGTATCACAGTTCTGTTAAAGATGTCTGACTTGCGTAAACTGAGAAGATTAATAACTCTTTGCTGCAGTCCGTTTATTTGATTGTACTTATATATTAAAGTACATATACTTTATAAATTACAATTTCTTATAATCTGTCAAAAGTTGTAAGACTACCTTTACTTCTATAGCGTAATATTACAGAGGAATCTGAAAGTGGCAGCAAATCAGTTCTTAAATAATTCAAAATATAAGAAGATGGTGGTAAAAAAACAGTAGACAAGCTCTGGGTGGGCGCAAGCATGTGTGCCGAACTAGCAGAGAATACTGTGGCTAGACCACTGGGATCAGTCAAAGAGGATATAAATCGGATAGCTAAACAACTTGCACAAAGCAGATGGACAGGGCTGGCAACTTGTAGCTTCTCCAGGCAATTGTGGCCCCTACTTGTCGACAGGAAAACCGCAGTGCTATTACAACACAGTCGGAAGGACCTAAGAAACATCACTGCCGTAGTCACTGGACATTGCCTGTTCGGTAGACACGTTCAACGTATGCAAACACCAGCTAACGACTTCCGTAGAAGTAGCAGAGATGAAGAAGAGGAGGAAAGTATTCAGCATTTCTTGGGTGAATGCTAAAAGCTAGAAGAAGGTTCAATGCCCTGGGCGAACCATTCTTTAATGATCTGGAGGAAGTGAGCAGCCTGCAACTGGGTCGACTCACTAAGTTTATTAACAGCAGTGGCTGGTTTGAATGAACTGTCAAGATTGTTCTACGATCCACGTCGCGTAAACCATCAGGAAGCTGATGCGACCCGTGTCAGGGGCGCACCAAGGGGGGGGGGGGCCAAGGGGGCCTTGGCCCCCCCCCAAAACCCCCAATGAAATTGACTTTAACTATACCCACTAACCCGCTAAAAAAAAACTTTAATTTCCAGGCGCGATACAAAGAACGATATAATTTTTATTACTTTTGTACAGTATACCTTAGATTCACTTATTACCAACCTAGACGATCGATTTATTAATCACAGGGAAATTATTTTGCTATTTAACTGTTTATTGCCCTGTCCCAATAAACAAGTAGAAAATTTGCAAAGCTTTCTCAGCCTTCATTCTTTTTATGCAAATTATTAATTTTTTGAAAATTTTTATAATGAAAGCATTCTAATATGCGAATTTAAATTATGGAACGACAAGTTTACAGATAGCAAAGAAATACCCTCCGATATGTTTAAGCTATATATTCAATATGTATGTATATGTATGTATGATATTTCCCAATATAAAAAACTTTTGCAAATTTTTGTTACCCTCAGTACCTCTCAAGGGTCATTTTCCACATTAAAGTACTTAAAATCGTACTTTTAAGAAATTCCACCAGGAAAGTAAGACTTAATGGTTTGGCAAATTTATTTATTCATAAGAATGTTCCTGTTTCTTGTGAAGAAATTTTAAATAAACTTTCTAAGGGTCGAAGAAAATTAGATTTACATATTTAAGAAATGCGAAGGTGTTATAAAAAAGTTTTGGTTTCTATTATTTATAAAATATTGTTTATTGTTGTGCTTTGTACTAATTTATATTCTTAAATAAATATATTTGTGTTATGGATATGTCGTCATTACTATTACCTATATTTTTTTGGTAAAAAGAGTGGTATGTTTTGTCCGGAATAATTATTAAAGTGGATATTTTAAAGTCAATTTTTTTAGATATTTACCTCGATTGAACTAGGCTATTGCGATCTTCCAAGAGTACCTGTTAAAAAAGCTCCAAAGTTTTAGAAAAATGCGTAACTTAAAAGTTTATTAAAAAATTTGCTTCCGGCACTGGTTAGCGGGCCCCCCCTAACATAAAATCCTGGGTGCGCCGCTGACACGTGTGGTACCACAACGGTTCTTGCAGGCCTACGTGTGACTGTTTGGTAAATGCCAGAGGTCTGCCACTCTAACTTAACCTGGGGCCTCAGTAATAATATTTAAATTTTCGCAACAGTGCAGCCAATTCAGATTTTTACGTTTGGGAAATACTTTTAGAAATGAAAAAGTATGTGCGCATAATATATGAATTAAAAATGTTTCCTTTAATTATTTTTGTGTATGGTTTTGTGTGGACGAAACCAGCTCACGTATTATATTATACTTCCGACTTTGAAATTTGAAATTATATTCAAAATTTTCGCACAACCTACCTACACTATTCCTCTCTAAAACCAAAACGTTTCAATCGTCCGAAATAGAGGCGTACAATAGGCCCTGATGTCCCAACAAACCGAACTACTTATGCGTCTACGTATAAAGAAACGCTTTATTAAAATCCGAGATCCGAATATGATAATATAGACAGCAAAGAATATATACATTTAGAAATATTTTTTCATATCGAACCTATAAAACGTTCTTTACAAAAATTCGATCATCTTAATATTATCAAGCAGCAACAAAAATGTCAGGTTTTAAAGAAGTAAAAAATTCTATACGGGTTCTTTATGGCATGGCCTTCATTGCCCCATTTTTTATAACAAATCGCACACCTAAATGGTAGTTTTATAAAGCGGTTGCCCTATTGTAGCGTTTCTTGACAACGAATGAATGATACAGCAGCGTAATCTTTTGTGAAAACAGGCTATAAGGGTGAGCTATTTAAGTTAAGCGATAATGGACTGAATGCAGCCTTCACATACACTGCGCGGCATATTTAACGCATAACGAAAAAATGGCTTTAATTTTGATGTTATATATTTTCCAAATTTGTGGTTCGTTTTTAATGATTTTTTTTTCTAGTTGTAGGTTTTTTCCTTAAGCATATCACTGTCTTTGTTGTTTTGCTTAAAAAAGTAACTTTGGTATTATAACGGGTGTTATAAAACTGATATGTTTTTTTTACGGAAATTCAAAACACCCTGTGGGATTTACTAGCCACTGCAAGTTATCGCAATTACAGCCAAATGAAAGTCCCATGTTTCCTTTATATTTTCTTTTTTGATTCATTGGTTTATCTCTGTTTTTTCATGAAATATTCAATTTTTAGTTAGATCATAGATATGTTAATAAAAAATGTTTAGTTAAAAAATACAAAATAAACGAAATGCTTTGATTAATGCAACAGCAAGAAAAAACAAATTATAAAGTAAATAAAGAATCAATATCTGGTATTAATTAATTTTATTGAATCCGCAAAACAAGGCAAAAAAATACAGGGAAAAAAATTGTAATTTCTAAAGGTATTCAAAAAAATTAAATATGAATAATTAGTAGCGAGTATTGCCTCCCCTTGCTCTAATGACTGCTTCACATCTTCTTGGCATACTTAAAATCAGATTTCTGATTTCATCTTGACTAATCTGATTCCATATTTCCATAAGCCTCAATGACAGATCATTTAAGTTTCTAGGAGGAGGAAGCAAGGCTATAAGATGTCGTCCCATGTTATCCCACAAATGCTCAACAGGATTAATGTCAGGGCTTCTTGCTGGCTAAGGCAAAGTTAAAATTTCTGTTTCTTGGAAATAATTTTGTACCACTCTTGCTATGTGTGGGCGTGCATTATCTTGCATAAATAAAAAAGTATCCCCAATAAATGGGGCAAATGGTCCCATATAGGGTTCTAAAATGTCTGATATATATAAAGGTTACCTGTCAAAGGACCTCCCTAAATCACAACTAACTCCGTGCGAGCATCTAAACTAATGCCACCCACCCATTAATTTACATTGCATTAATCAAAGCATTTCGTTTATTTTATATTTTTTAACTAAACATTTTTTTATGAAAATCACGTTGAACTAAAAATTGAATATTTCATGAAAAAACAGAGATAAACCAATGAATCAAAAAAGAAAATATAAAGGAAACATGAGACTTTCATTTGGCTGTAATTGCGATAACTTGCAGTGGCTAGTAAATCCCACAGGGTGTTTTGAATTTCCGTAAAAAAAACATAACAGTTTTATAACACCCGGTATAATACCAAAGTTACTTTTTTAAGCAAAATAACAAAGGCAATGATATGCTTAAGGAAAAACCCCACAATTAGAAAAAAAAATCATTAAAAACGAACCACAAATTTGGAAAATATATAACATCAAAATTGAGGCAATTTTTTCGTTATGCGTTAAATATGCCGCGCAGTGTATTTAAAGGTCCCCTATCACATCGTTAAAAATGCGAATAGATATTTAAGGTTTAATTTATGATCTAACTAGCAAATTGTTTTTACATTTTAATAGTGTCACTCTCTTCCGCCTTGACAAGTTGTTAGCCCATTTCGAGATCAAGTTTCCTCCCTTCTAATAAAACACACATAAAACCAAATAATGTATTACATAGATGACACCCGCACACCCAAATACTGAGTTTTTCAATTTTAAAATCGTTCTAAATTTCATATTTTTGTTCCACACAGATTGTAGAAAATGGATTGTCCATTAAAAAACTAATTGTGTTCATAACTTTTAAATTATAAAAAGTTAAAAATTACTTTGTTTACGAACGTGATAATGATTAACATTTAAAATTTATAAGGTTCTTAATATATGTATGCATGGTTATTTTTAAATACTTGTGATATTTGCCAAACAGTACTAGAAAAAAATAAAGGTATCCCATCGCTGCAATGTGCTTTTTCCCTATAATCGAATTTAACATATTCTGCAGCTGTAGATTTAATTTTAGAAATTTAAATGGCTTATGATAGAGGCCAAAAATGTACACTTATTTCTCTAGATCTTTGCAAAACTTTTGATACAGTAAATTTTTCTATTCTTTTAAGAAAACTTGATATGATGGGTATTTCGGGTGTAGTTTTGACTTGTTTAGAAACTATTTGAATCAGCGGAAACAAAAAGTTTGTATCAAAAATAAATATAGCAAATTTCTTAATATAATTGTGGTGTTCCGCAAGGTTCGATTTTGGCCCGTTTATTTTTCCTTATTTATATTAATTCTATATTTAAATTAAAATTGAAAGGGAAAATTAGATTGTTTGCTGATGATACAACTATTCTAGACATCGCTGATTCATATGAAATTATACAAAATTTTATAAACCATGAATTACATTAAATTTGGAAAAATCCTCTTTTTTATGTATAGGAAGGAAACCCAATTTATACAGAAGTGATTTAAAATTAAAAGTTGGGCATTTAAAACAATATTAAAAATAAAACTTCTCCAATTGTTATTTAAAAATAAATTGTAAACGACGTTGCTCGATTTAAAAAATAAATTTATAATTGGAAAAATTTTTCCTCAGACAACCTACGAGCACCAAAAATATTTTACTTTTAATTTCGGTGTGTAGTACCTAAGCAATATTTATATCCAGCAGGTAATATAAATCCATTGTAATCTAATTCGATCAAAATGGTGATTATTGCCGTTCCTTATTTATACGACAAAGGTTGCGTCAAACAAGTTTTTAAAAAAGAAAATTCTTATCTACGGGCAATATTTCATAGTTTAACGACATCCTATTAAATTACCTTTACTGATTGAAAAAGTAAACGCATTCCTAATAATTAGAAGATGATATAGTGTCCGCGAAAATAATTAAAAGAATATATTGTGTCATATCGGACAAGTGTGTAACTATTTTTTATATTGGAATACACAGGGATCCAAGTTTAATGGATACCCTGGGGCGGGTAGACCACGACGGCCGTTTCATCCTTGTTAGGACTCTACGGGCAGCCATACCCCAAGCAATTCCAAGAACGACGGCAGACGTTTTTGGTAAAAAGGCGAATAGCGTTCCCTGTACTAGATTGTGATGCACTTCGTGGTTCATTTAGTTGTCTACCTTTCGATTATTACCAGTGTAACTGCCTTTTATATTGGAGTTAATTGCGCTGGGATGGCGCCACGGTGTATTGATGGCCGCCTTGATTTTGCAAGGAGGCTTTTAGTACATTTTTCAGTCGTTCTTGGAATTGCTTGGGTTATGGCTACCCATAGAGTCCTAACGAGAACGAAACGGCCGTCGTGGTCTACCCGCCACAGGGTATTCATTAAACTTGGATCGCTGTGTATTCCAATATAAAAAATAGTTACACACTTGTCCGATATGCCACAATATTTTCTTCTATTCTAACTAATAATTATTTATTGTCCAATATTATTATTTATTCACATTCTTTCAATTTTGTTATATTACATATAGATTACATATAATTGGGGAATTTGTCATTGTTTTTAATCCAACTAATTAGAGATTAATTATTTTTATTTAGGGTGCATATTTCTTGCTCTCGCGTTTCTTACAAAACGGAATTTCTTCAACTAACTGCTGCAAGTTAAGTTGAAGTTAAATTCGCCAAAACCCATTAACAAAATAATCGGTAAACGTATATTTTTTAAGGGGTTTAAATTGCAGATTAACATTCTAAATTTAAACGCTTGTTCTAAATATACGGAGTGCTATTAACGTTACAAAGGCCGCACATATTTTAATAATAATTAATACGAAATTTTTTTTGTGTACTTTAGACAAATCAAAATACTACTATTTAAATTAAAATAAACATCTACGGATTGAAATGGTTAAATTTTCAAAATAAAATCTAGGTAGGAAGATAGATGGTATATGCAATTAAATAACTAAATATGACAACCACTACAGAGTACCAACGGGAAAACTCTACTAGGCAATTGCAAAAATATAGGTACCTAAAGAGGTTTACGAAAATTCATTTACACAAAAAATATTCTTTTTAGCATTAATAAATTAATACTTAGGCTTTATGGTTATTTAAGATGCTAGGCATAACAATGGATTTTTTTTCTAAAAAAAAAATGCATTGCAAGAAAATTAATTTGATGGGCCCGAGCTTGATTAAGTAAAGACCAAAACCGATGTTACAGTAGCATCTTTCTTTCATTTTATATTTCAAAATAAAAAGTTACCTTTTTTTGTAACTACATTTTTATTAATGAAGAAATATAAAATAAGTAAACAAAATTTAAGCTTTTACAAGCATAGTAGATTAGACCACGCAAAAAGTCCTAATTTGATAAAAGCAAATGTTTAACAATAAAATGTTAAATTATAGGTGAAAATTATTTTTTTTTATAAAAACGCTCAGCAAGTTTGCTTATTAACTTTTCCTAATGTATTAATTTGAATACCACGTTTTAATATTATTATTTAAAATATTATATACAGGGTGTTTCATTAAGGGTGGCCACCGGCCATATCTCGGAAACTACTAGGCATAGAAACTTGGAAAAAAAATTATGATTAAAGCGGTCATGAGAAAATTCTGGAAATTACATTCAAGTTCCTCATTTCGCCGCAAGGGGGCACAATTAAATATTTTTTTTTAAATTATAAATTTCTCCGAAAATTTCCATATTAAGGTATAACTCTGATTACATCATCGAAAAGCTTAGACAATTCTGCATCATTTTGGTTTAAGGCTCATTGGCGTACCGACCTTGATAACAGTGGGGGAAGCTATTGAATGTGTAAACATTAAAATCGCTGTAACTACTAAACGACTTATCCGATTTTACTAAATTTAAGCTTGTTTGGAAGGAAAAGGTAAGTATCTTCAATTGTCGTATCCAACAGTACACGATAGTGTTTAATAAAATTACTAGAGGGCGCAATTTGTAATAATAACAGTTTTTTCAATTTTCTCTCGAAAATTCAGATCATACGGTATAACTATGACATCATAATCGAAAAGTAGATGAAATTTGCAAGAAAATATGTGAAGACCGCAGTTCGATATCTTTGTTCGTTTCAGAGTTATTGCCAAAACAATAATTTTTAATACAAATTGCGCTCTCTAGCAATTTTATTAGAAACTTACCATTAGATACGACAATTGAAGGTTCTTCCAAACAAGCTTAAATTTAGTAAAATCGGATAAGTCGTTTTCGGGAGAAAATCGAAAAAACTGTTATTTTATTAAACACTATCGTGTACTCTTGGATACGGCGATTGAAGATACTTACCTTTCCCTTCCAAATAAGCTTAAATTTAGTAAAATCGGATGTCATTTAGAAGTTACAGTGATTTTAATGATTACTTTCAATAGCTTCCCCCACTCTTATCAAGATCGGTACGCCAATGAGCCTTAAACCAAAATGATGCAGAATTGTCTAGAGTTATACCTCAATATGGGAATTTTCGGAGAAATTTAGAATTTAAAAAAAAAAAATTAGTTGTGCCCCCTTGCGGCGAAATGAGGAACTTAAATGTAATTTCCAGAATTTTCTCATGACCGCTTTAATCATAATTTTATTTCCAAGTTTCTATGCCTAGTAGTTTCCGAGATATTGCCGGTGGCCACCCTTAATGAAACACCCTGTATACCTATCACTCAAGATAAAAAGATAAAGGTTCGCTACTAATAATAATATTTTTATGAAAAATTTAATACTGTCCAAAAGTAAATATTTTTATTCGGTTCACCAGGAATTCATTTGCTTAGCGGAAATTAAGCTCTTATGGATAAAACGTGTCCTAAAATAATATGCTTGCATGCCGACAAAAAGCCCAAATTTTCGGGAATTTCACAGAGAAAAATTAAAAAAGATAGAAGGAATTTATGCCTTAATTTGGGCAATGTGGAAAAATATAAAAGAGATAATCAATCATTTACATTTAGTCCCTTTTCGCTTAATGGAAGCAATAAAGAACATCGGAGTAAGTTAATTTTTCTCTGAAATTTAATTATTTATCTATAGCTTCCGTCAATGACAATTTCCACAAAATAAAAATTGTGTTAATGAAAGCTTTTGTATAATAAACGTAAATATATCGTCTGTCAAAAAATGTCAAATAAATTTAGGTTAAACAACAACCTTTTTAAAGTTTCTTGTATACAAATAATAAATTATTAACAGGTATAAACAAATCTTTAGCGGATAGTGCACATCATCTACTAGGAAGGTAAAATGGAATTTTGCTTGAAAATGTTAAAAAACAAATTCGTAGTTAAATGTGATGTTACTTTGACTCTTGCCATAAACCAAGCATGCTAAATTATCGAAAATCTCCTCAGGTTTGGCCACCAATCCATTCGATCATTTTCAGTAATAATTTTCACCCGCATGGCATTGCAAAATATAATCGATGATGAACTGGGTGAAACGTAAGCAAATTTTAGGGTGGTCAAATATTGGCCTTTAGACAAAGAGTTTATGCATTTTAATTGTTCAAAGTATCATAGAAAAACCTGACTTGCAACACTAAGAATAATTTTGTACAGGTTGGAATTTTTAACTGGAATTAATTCAGTATTAAAGAAGCCTCTTTATTTGCTGAAATTTTAATTTGGCGTACTTTTTTCGTGTCTTCATGAAATTTTCCCCTCTTGTTCGGGTAGAAACCGCCCAATTTTTTTTCAAATGTAAAGGTATGTATTCCCTTTTTTATGCCATTTCCAACGAGCACAATACATACCTTTACATTTCAAAAAATGGGGGGCGGTTTCTATCTCCAAAAGAGGGGTAAATTTCATGCAGACATGAAAAAATATACCAAACTTAAAATAAACTCAACCGTAGTTCTGTATGTTTTCAGCAAATAAGGAAGCTTTCTGTATCCTATATAAAATTTCATAAAATTAAGTATGTATGTACATATATATCTTTTACCTGCCTCTTATGTCAATAATATTGCCGACTCATATATCATATTTTTAACAATAGCGCACACGCAGCATCTTTCTCTAGGTTCACTCGATCCGCTAATTTATTCACAAACCCAGATACCAGATATAACCTTTTGTACCGGGTGAGTCAACGATTGCGCGGAATAATTATATGCCTTGAAGATAAGATTTGTCGATAATAAGATTTTGTAATAAGGAATGGTTGGATATATGGCACATTTAAAAAATATTTTGAATTATACAGGGTGCGCCCAAAAAGTAGGGTGTCATCAAGTTGCATTTTTTAAAATGGGACACCCTATATTTGAATACATTTATCAATTTGACGTGTTATTTCATAAATTTTTCTTAATGGTTTAATATACGAAAAAGTTATAGTTTTTAAGATAATTCGACATAATGAAAATTTTGCATTTGCAAGCATCTCGTCGTGAAAATGCTACTTTAATTTTTACTCTAAGCGATTCATAATTTTTATACTTACTAAATAAAGGCAAAAAAACATATTCCCTATGAAATATTTAACATCTCATTTACAGGGTGTTTATTTTCTAGGACCAAAGTCAGAAAACTTCTAATTGAAAAATATCACTTTTATTAAATGGAACACCCAATATATTTTTCTGTCATCTTATAGCTCGTCATAAACTCTTCAACTTTCGTGAAGAACGTCCTTTCCCTTTCGATTGTTTTCGAAATATTTTGATATTTCGAGATTTAATGTCCTCGCTACAGCATCTTTTGTCAATGGATCACAGTAGCCATGGAAAATAAATGAATGAATTATCTTAAAAACTATAATCATCCGGTACAGAAGTTACATTTAAGAAAAGCAATTTTCCGTCCCCTTTCAGTGCGTCACTGTTTTTTATATAACTCTTCATTCATCCCCTAGTTGTTTGTTTATGCCTATCAATTATTTGAATTAGCGTCTATGTTGTGTTACAACGCCTTTCCCTCTTTTGCCTAGTAGATTGTATAATTATATTATAAGAATGTTAATTAATTAATTAAAATATGTTGGTTGAGATAGGAGGCTACGCTTCACCTCCAATTATTGTAATTTTTAAATTTAAATTAGAATAAATACATATTTATTTATTGGTTTATTGTATTTTATTTATAGTTATGTTAAAATAATATTTTTGTAACTTATAAAAATAAATAACACTAACTTGAAATATTTATGAAAAGACCAATGAATATTTGTTTGCTGGTGCTTTAATGGATTGGATCGGTATTACTAAATGTTTAAAAGTACTTTTATTTTTTCTTATTGCATCCTACAAACTATGTCTTCTTTACACTTGAATAACCCAAGGAATCAATATTGGACCACTGTAAAATTTGTGTAAAATTATTTATATTATATTCGCACTTAATTTTTTTTCTTTTCTGTGTACGTGTATAATAATGGAATATTGCTGACCAATATTACTGTGTCAGCAGTTCATCTTAAATCTAGCAAAAAGGTAACAGCGTAGCTCAAAGAATGTTTTACAGTCATTTTTTTGACAGACGTATTTTCTAATATATTATACAGGGTGAAATTTTTAACTTAAAACAGAACAGTATTAGTAAGCCTCTTTATTTGCTGAAAAAATACAGAACTACGGCTGCGTTTACTTTTAGTTTGGCATTTTTTTTCGCGTCATCATGAAATTTACCCCTCTTTGGGGGGTAGAAACCGCTTTTTTTTCAAATGTAAAGGTAAGTAATTGTATGGTATATGCAGGTATATAATTCAAAAGTAAACAGTGGATCATATTCCCTTTTTTATGTCATAATACATACCTTGAAATTTGAAAAAAAAACTTGGGGGCTGTTCTACCGTAAAAAGAGGGGGAAATTTCATGAGGGCACGAAAAAAATATGCGAAACTAAAAATAAACGCAGCCGTAGTTCTATATTTTTTCAGCAAATAAAGGGACTTCCTAATACTAAATTTATTTCAGTTAAAAATCCCACCCTGCATAAATAACATTAAAGCCGATGGATTCTGCTCATGCTTTATGATAATAAACTGTACCTTGATGTCTCTATGCCACAACAGAACACAAAACATAACTATCGAGAATAGGAAAGGAAGAAAACTATTTCAGAACTCTACATGTTACCTGTTATACATGAGAACGTCAGGTTTCCATAATTTGTTCGGCGTTATCCGTAAGTCTTTAACCCCTCCATATTCAGTCTCGTTCCATCGTAGATTGTAGTCCGTCCATTCCTGAAACATAAGTTATATTCATAAAAACAATATATATAATTTATGTATTATAATCACTTTATATTTATTTTCGCTGTTATACAGCATTAAGGGTGGCCACCAGCCATATCTCGGAAACTACTAAGCATTGAGACTTGGGGAAACATTTTTTATGATTAAAGTGGTAATAAGAAAATTCTGGAAATTATTTTTAAGTTCTGCATTTCGCCACAAGGGGGCACAATTGAAAATTAATTTTTAAAATTCTAAATTTCTCCGAAAATTCCTATATTATGGTATACCTCTGGTTACATCATGAGAAAGAATAGATAATTCTCCATAATTTTGGTTTAAGGGTCATTGGCGTACCGACCTTGATAAGAGTGGGGGAAGCTATTGAAAGTGTAATCATTAAAATCGCTATAACTTCTAAATGACTTATCCGATTTTACTAAATTTAAGCTTGTTTAAGAGAAAGGTAAGTACTTTCAATTGCCGTATCCAACGATACACGATAGTTTCTAAGAAAATTGCTAGTTTGTAAATTGCAAATTTGTAATAATAACAGTTTTTTCGATTTTATCCCGAAAATTCAAATCATACGGTATAACTATGACATGATAATCGGAAAGTAGATTAAATTTACAAGTAAAAAAATGAACACTGCAGTTCGATATCTTTGTTGGTTTCAGAGTTATTGCCAAAACAATAATTTTTAACATTTTTATCGAAGAAATTATTGTTTTTATAGCTTCGTGGTTACGACAAAAAAATATTTTTAATCTTTATGATTCTTTTATGTGTAGGTTTGTTACTCATTATTCCAATGGCCCAAAAACTACTTTACTACTTCTAATTTAGGCATAATATGATGTTTTAAAAAATAAATCTAGACAGCCGTGAAACAAAATCGGCCGATTTAATTTTGATAGGTGTTGAGAAAAGTTTCTCCTTGATTCTTTTTGAATTACTTCTCACCTAATTAAGACTATAGGCTTGCCGTATATTTTGAATGTTTTCAATGTGCCCCTATTGCGGAACGAGAATATGCTGCCATATATCTTGAACGAATGCACCATACCAGAAGAGTATTTCGACGACTGGCAATACGTTTAAGGCAAACGGGAAGTGCACGACCTATTTCAGTTGGTATCGGAGGACCTGCAGTAAGGAATGAAGACCAGTATAAACGTTCTTGCATACGTGGAAGCGAATCCGCATTTAAGTTCTTGAGAAATTTTCATAGACCTAGGTATAAGTGTTATTGCAGTGTTCCGAATTATAAGGAATTTTAGGCTGCATCCCTATCATGTAGATTTACACCAGGCCCTATCGGAAACTGATTTTGATAAGCGGCTCGACTATTGCTATTGGCTAAGAGAGATGTGTAATGAAAATTATTATCAAGTATTAAAAACATTCCTTTAACCTTCATTTCTGCTTGCGAGGCCAGGGCAATGGTGAATGCTTTTCTTCTCTTCTTCATCTGTGCAACTTCAGTCACTAGCTGGTAGTTGCATATAGGTCTACCGGAAAGGCAATTTGCTCTGACTACGGCAGTGATATTTCTTAGGTCTCTCTGACTGTGTTGCAATAACTCTGAGGTTTTCCTGTTATCAAGTAGGGGCCACAATTGCTTTGAGATGCTACAGGTTGTTCATTGTCTATCTGCTTTGTGCAAGTTGTTTAGCTATACGATCTATCTCCTCTTTGACTGATCCCAGTGGTCTAGCCACAGTATACTTTGCTATCAAAAAAATTACCTTGTCGTACTTCCATTGTCTTTGTTTTGTCTCTTAACACGTAACTTCTTAACTTAAGTGTAAACTCTTATTATGAGCATTTGAAAACGGTTAAAGATACTAACTAACCGAAACGTTGTGTTAAGAAACAAAACAAAGAGAATGGAAGTCCGACAAGGTAATTTTTTTGATATTACTTTATTGTCTACCACCTTCAAACAAACAAAAAAATATACTTTGCTAGTTCGACAGACATGCCTGCGCCATGCAGATGCATTAAGAACATTTTTAGACGAAAATAATCTTTATTTGGTGTTATCGAAAAAGCTTTAGTGCAGCAAAGAGTGTATTTAGTTAAAAAATTGTTATTTATTAAGGTATCTAAAGATGGTATTGACAAAAAAAATAAAACAAGTTTTAAAATTATGTGAATTTTCTGGGATAGGTACCTTTAAAATCAACACGGTCATTTTTCGCTCCCTAATATATATTTTTTAAAATGTTTTGTTTACTGTAAAACGTTTCTTCGTATAAAGTACAGTAACATCACTATCATTGACGTTGTGTTTTATATTCTGAACTCATTTCACCGAAAATAATTTGCCCTAATTAAGTTTTCATACGGCTGCTTTGTCAGCGAAGTGGATAGAAATTAAGTTTAATATTATTTCCTTATTCTGACTGCAGATGTTTTATGGCACAGCTACGAGACAGATTTCATCATAATTAAGTTTCCTCTCTGACCGTCCAACAATTAATTTTGTGGATTCCAATTAAATTCCAAATTGTACATGAGTAATTTCAGCTTAGTATTCAATTGAACAATTAACTTAATTTCAAACTTAGAGAATTAGATCGTTTTCGCAAACATTGACATTCATCTATCTCGGCTTTGTCGCTGCCGACCATGGTTGTGACAGCATCTCGCCCAATATTTCCCTATGAATAATGAGAATCGCCGTTATTTCCACTAAACAGCTGTGATCGGAAAGAACTCATTACTATACCGATTCCTAACCAATCAAGACTTATTTAAATGTTCAGTACATAAATAAACAACAAATATTTGATATTAATTATTTCTGGCACAAATGCCTTTAACATCATCGTAAATATAAATAAATTCATATCTACTCGTCTACCTACTCATATAGTCAAACAACTCTTTAGTATAGGTTCAGTTACCGTCACAAAAATCCGGTCAGCATTTTTTTCTATTGTAAGCCGACCTTTATACATCTCGAATACCTAAAAATTACCTTTTTTAATGACATTGACAAAAATTGTCTACTGAAATTTATTTACGGCTAGTGAAATAAATTTACAAATATGCCCTGTCATTTAAATGCTGCGGAAAAGGCCAAAATTGTAACACTGCTAGAAGAAGGATGGTCAGAGAGACGGGTGGCTCAAAGATTTCAAACGCCAAAAAGTACAGTTCATGATATCAAAATAAAATGGATGGAAACACATTCGCTGGAAAGAATAGGAGGAACAGGCCTTAAAAGGGCTTCGGCAGAAGAACATGACAATACTCTAATTCAATACCTAAGGGAAAATCCTTTTAAAACGGCTGTTTTAGCTTACAATGTAACTGATTTTCCGGGTTCCGTTAGAACCGCACAACGAAGAAGGTTCAAATCCTTGCAATCACCCTGCAGCTAAAGCATTTCCTAACGGTAACCAACAAAGAGCAAAATGCATTACAATATTACGGAGGTGGTATAAATGCTTTGGAAAATGTAATTTTCACAGATGAAAAGATTTTCCAATCATGTTACAGCGGGAGAGTAAGGGTATATAGACCACCAAATACCTGGTTTGATGAACGCTACACTCAGAATATTTCAACAAGCGGCCGTTTTTCTGTCAACATTTTGGGGGTGGATGAGTGCACAGGGTATAGGAGTTTGTACGCGCATAGAAGGTAGATTTAATGCACAAAATTACACACAAATATTGGAGAACGTGATGTTGCCATCGGTTAATGATATGTTTCCCAATACTAATTACATTTACCAACATGATAACTGCCCGGTTCATACTGCCCACGCAGTATCTGATTGGATGCAACAAGGGGACATTCAAGTATTACCCTGGCCTTCTAGGAGTCCAGATTTAAATCAGATGGAAAATGTTTGGGGTTGATCAAGAGAATTAACAAATATAATGATTTTCGTCCAGAAAATAGAGAACAATTGTGGCTGAAAATACAAGAGACTTGGAATCAGCTAACGCCAGAATACTGTAATGGTCTGGTGGCTTTAATGCCTAAAAGTTTAACTTCAGTTATTCTAAGTAATGGAATGGCAATAAAATATTAAATACTATTGGTTTTATTTCCTCCTTAGTTTATTTATGTTGCCATAGTTTTGTAGTAGTAGAGTTACTTTACTTTCTTTTAAGCTATTTCTGTATTGAATAACAAGTTATTATTGTCTAGTTTACTTTACCATAATCTCTTTACCACTACTTTTACCTTCCAAGCTATGGTAGTAAAGGTAAAAGACTGAATTATCAAAATTCAGGACAAAAATATTGTATCAGATTAGTGCCCGGATTTTTGTGACGGTAACTGTACTTGTGATAAGGCAAAATATAATAAATTCTATATGGTTAATTTGGAAAATTGAAATAATTTTAAAAAATATTTATGTCTTTAATCGTTACGCAAAAAAAATTCTGTATTGAATAAGAAGGCATGCCTAATAAAATAGCAACTGAAATAATAAAACGTGATTTTTTCAATTAAAACCTTCAAACGCCATTTCCAGACGAATAAAGTTTCTTTGAAAGAAAAATAATTTTAAAAATGATTTATGCACAAGTTTCTGCGTCATAACGTATTCTTAAAGGCATAAAACTTTTAAAAGTTTAGTTAGTAATGATGGCTGAAAAAGTTTCCACCTCTCGTTTTTGCAAAATTAAAACTGGCAGGCAACATTCCTGCGCAAAAATTTACATTATAAATTGGGCTTTCTAAGTTTTAAAAACTTAATAAAAATATAGTAATTTCTTAAAACTTTTAAAAACCCGATTGGTGAAAATGTTTTGCATGTCAAATCAGTAAGGTCTGTATGATATGATAGAACAAGCAAACTGTGTAAAATGTACTAATCAAAATAATTATTAATTAAAGTTAAAAGTAATGCCGAACGTTAATGTCTTGGATACTCCGAAAAAGAAAACAAAAGGCAAATAAACATTATGACACTGTATAATATAAACTAACAAAAACGATTAAAGAAAAATATTTTTCTAGGCTCAGATTCTATTTAGATTCCTAGCGTTTAACTATAGCCACAGAATATACCGTGCGAGCAAAACTTATTTGCATCAAAGAGGGCCTTGCACCTAACGATGTAATGCTTAGCCGTAGAGCTTAATACCTGTTGGGTGTCAGTAACTACCTGAATTAACAATCAATCAGTTATTCCGTCATCTTTGACAGTCGTTAAAAGTAATTTGATTCATCGCTATTTTTTCCAATTTCTTGAACAATTCACCTAATTGGCTTTACGAAACAGCACAAAACATTCATGGTTGAAGCGTATTTTCGAAACGGGGTTAGAGTAAATGGTGAGTGGCAATACAATCCGGATTTGTGCATGGACGATTTTCACGAAAATTTTCCTAACGTTGCTTTTATTGCTGGGGAATTTTATTATTGCCTGAAAAGAACCGTGGCTGTGTTTAGGGAAAATGAATTCCCACCTAGATCACCTTGTTTAACAGTTACTTCGTTTTTCCTTATTTAAAGAACACTATTTTTAAAACACCAGTTGCAAATTTAGAACAATTACAAGAAAGGATTATCCAAGAATGTGGTCACATTTCTCCAGAGATGCTGGTCAACCCTTTCGAAAATACGAAGAGACGTGTAAATTTATGTTTGGAGCATGGCGGTGGCCAATTTCAGCAATTTATGTAATTATTTTTCTTTTTCTTTCTGTATATTCTTACTTTGTTAATTTTGTAAATAACAAAAATAAATTTGCATTTGTCTACTTATTTTATTACCCATTAGTTTTGCATACCATTTCATAATATGAATTTAACAAAATTTTAACCTAGATTTGGTTAGATATATCGTCCCCATATCATTGTGATCTAAACCAAGACCCACGTTTTTTAATCCAAGCCTTTGATGCAAATAATTTTTGCTCGCACCGTAGGATAAACTATACTAACACAAAATTAAATTCAACATTGGTAATATAATATTTTATCACTACAAAATTAAACAAAAACCTTATTTCTTAGTAATATTTATGATACTTTGCACTTAACAGACCAAATTATTGACCTTCCATTAATAAAGAAAATTTAGCGTCTCAAAAGCTGCTTTGGCACAATATACATTTTACGAATATTGGAGAATTTAGTTATTTATTTAAGCCATTCTTTTAAGCTGACACCGACACAACTGTGTATTTAGGGTTAGTAATGAATGAAGTAAATTAAATGTCATGAAAACAAAGAGCACTGCCAATCACTTTAGTTATATATTTTAAGCACTTCAAATTGTATTTAAAATAATAAGTATTTATGGGGAAAATTTAGGTTAGATCAAATTTTTTTTTCGGTAAACAGGATCAAATTATTTGAGCTATCACAATACCTCCATTTACATTTGAAAAAAGGGTTAGTGTTAATCTCTGCGTGAAGGAAAGGCAAAAATAATTATAACCTATCAAAAAAAGGGTACTTGTGTTTGTGGAATTTTTAGGGATTCTTTGTTACAGAATTTTTATCAGGTGAAAGATTCACCCTGTATATGAACTTTATACGAATAATAGTACCCCACAGAAGGAGTTCTAAAAAAATATTAAAAAAATTCATTGCCTTTGTCACTCTATATTTTTTTTAATTTTGAAAAAAGAGTCTAATGTTATATAAGTTAAGGTACTTTTTGAAAACATACAGGTGAGGTTCAAAAGGTCTGTACTATAATTCTGTTTGCAAGATAGTCAAATTAGGTGTCAAAAATTTGTATTAAAAGATTAAAAATAGTTTATCTAGATTATTTACAGCTTAATATCACCTTAATCATAACTCTTATTTTAAAAAAATGCCCTTAAAGCGGAAGATTTTATTTTTTAAGAGATATTTAGCTTTAATATCATGTTTTAAAGTGCATCAAAAGTTTCAACAAAAATTGTTGATTAGTTTCATTTGTAGAGGCTCTCTTAAGGTATTGAGACCCTGAAGGCGAAAAGAAGGGAAAAGTGGCATTGACCTTAAAGTGTAGCTCAGACATCCAGGCAAATTATCTCGGGTTAAATTAATTTGTTATATAAGCCAAAAGTTCCGTACGAGCTTTCTGGAAAATATTAGTTGGAAAAACTGCATTTTCATGGTTGAAGAATAAATTGACAATTTTTACCCTTAACCCAAGTTATTGGTAAGCATGGAAATTAAAATTCATACCCATGTCAATAAGCGACAGAATTACATTACGATAAAATTTATTACGCCTGATTATGGAGAACTATAGGGTAGGAGGCCGATCGACAATGGCAGCATTTTCAAATTCTGTCCCGGTTTTTTGGTTAGTTCGCTAGTTGGCCGATAGATGGCTCTCGCGTCCGAAGTGGGCTGATGTTGTCTTCTTCTTCTTCGTTTTTAATATGGAAAACTAGATCCTCCATAGTTTTTAACTTTTACTTAAACCCTTTATTTTTCTGTGCTTTTATTTTTGACAATTGACATTTTATTTTTCGAAATAGCAAATAACGTTTGAAGGCAAGACAAGACAAATAACGTTGTATTGTAATTAATTTCCATATTTATAATGAATAATGGTACAATTTATAAAAGTAGAGTTTGCTTTGTGTCGGGGTGTAAGACAGGATCTTCTTCAGAGATGAAACATGAAACGCAGCCAAATAAGTCTCTTTCTAGCTCCAAAGGTAAAACATTCTAGCTAGAATGTTCCTGTATTTTAAAAACGAAGCATCGTTGGAACTTTATACAGGCCGAGTTTACTAATAAGTATATCAAAGTAGGTGTAAATTCATATAAAAGTCCTTATTTGTTCCTTAAAGAACTAATTTAAATAAAAATAGTTATCGCGTCCATAAGAAACCATTTATTTGATAGCCCACTTCGAACACGAGCGCCATCTTATGGCAACTCGTAAAGCTGAATTACCTATGCTAATTTGGGACCGAATCCAATGCAGTGCGATCGGCCTCCTACCTCAAGTCCTCCATACGCCTGATATACGGATATATAAAACTTGTTTCTCTGTAGTAATATATTAAGGGATGGGGAAATTATCGAAAATCTGAGAATGATTTTCTGATTATTTCCCAATCCCGAAATGTATTTTGAAGATTATTTACCAAATAAAAAACTAACGATTTATGTTGCACAATTTAATGTATTGCAATTAAACACACAATTAGTATACTGTATAACAGAATGCTGAGGGGTGGAGTTTGAAGAAACAGGGCCAATTTTCGCTGCTGTGGTCTCTTTACAAATATCCATTCTGGGATGAATAGGTTGAGTACTGATGGTTGCAGCAGGGACCATGTTCTTGTCGTCGTTTCCTCTCATCTTATAAATGATATTCTCATGGTGCTCTTGATCGATTTGCAAGTACGGCCTGATTGATGCAGTCGATGAATGGCCTGTGATTTTTATCAGCTACTCTTCCTGGACGCCGCTTTCGCAAGAGCAGACACAGCAGAAGCTCGCAGCGAATGGTTTGTCACTTTCTTCCCTGTAAGTAGGCCAGCTTCATGTGCGCAAGTTTGTGTCCATTTTGACAGTGTGTTCTTTCCAACGGGAACATTTTTGTACCATGTCTTTTTGGTCGGATTGACACTGACGAAGAACCTTGGATTATCAATACCCTGCCTTTTCGACATATATTTATAATACAGGCGTACAGGACACATATCTGGAGAACCGTTATTTGAAACAAGCCATTTTGATTCGGCACATTTTCTGTCGCCCCCTTGAGCTGTTTTCGTAAAAATTGGATTGTATTGGATTCTATTGGTTACGTTCCCACAAAAGTCCTTTTCTACCCTGAAATGACTAACCAGACTTGTGCATGCCTCTCCTCCTCTCCAAGCAAGTTCAAATGAAAAAATGTGAAATAATTTCTTGATCAGACCATCTGGAGTGTTTTCATCAAGAACAGCGATGATTTTTTTGATTTCATTACCAGTCAAAGCATTGGCACTACATTTTCTTTTTTCTGGAATTTTTTGAAGCTCCTTTCTTTTTGCATTTCTGGCATATCTGGCAGATTTGAAGACTATGTCTTCGAAAGGGTTGATTTTTCGTTGATATTGGTTGAAATATTTTTCCATGAGTAATTTCGCAGTGACATTCCATATCGTTTTCACTGTACCTAAAATCAAGAAATATGCATTAAGCATTGGCACAAGAGATTGACGGACGTACAGGCAGAGAGACAATTGCGCGGACACCATACAGGCAGAATTAGAAATTGAAAACGCGCAGCTTACCTTCTTTGTAGTCTGTTCCATCTATTTTCCTCATATTGTATGCCCAGTCCTTCAAAATTTTCGCCAACATAGCATCAGGCGTCACTGATGTAAAATGGTAATCTCGTATCTCACAAAAATTCTGGAATTGCTTCCATACGAAGTCTCTTGATCGCTTTGTATTTTCAGATCCATTTTTATCGACATATTTGGTGATTTCTTCGAGAGAAAAATCTTCAAAACGTTCCATTTTTGTAAAACGTTTAAATGCTAATGACACTTTGGCGTTTGTTTGTATTTTATTTGTTGTCCATAGTAACAACCAAAAACGCCATTGTTCGTTATCTAGATAATCATCAAACATCACCACGACAATAAAAAACCTGTTGTTACAGACGTGTGATTTTAACTGTTGACAAGTGCGATTTTCAGTTTTGACGGGTAAGATTTTCACTTTTGACAAGGGTGATTTTTACCGGAGAGCGGGAGATTATCGCTGAATAATCAGTTGAAAATCAACCCGCTTTTATAATGGATGAGGTAAATAATCATTTTAATTTATGTGAGTTATTCATACCTACTGTTTCGACAAGGTTAAAAGCACACCTGAATGTGGCAAGTCTGCAGAGTTAAGTTAAATACAAAGTAATATTATCAAAAAGCATCTGCTACGTAGATAGTACCGAGCGAGCAAAAATTATTTGCATCAAAGAGGGCCTTGCATCTAAGGACGTAATGTTTAGCTGTAGAGCTTAATGTCTGTTGGGTGTCAGTAACTACCTGAATTAACAATCAATCAGTTATTTCGTCATCTTTGACAGTCGTTACAAGTAATTTGATTAAAAAAAAAATTAAAAAATATATTTATTTCCATTCAACAATAAATACATGAATAACAATGAGTAAATAACATAAACAAATATATTAAAAGTTGCAATCATCAATAAAAAATTAGTAAAAAGTAATAGCACACAGCAGATTTGCAAAGCATAATGCTTGACTGCTAATCTGTGCGTGTTTGTGTTGTTAAGCTAATGCGCGTACTCCAAATCTATTACATAATATTTTGAGTATAAAGTTACCAAAAAATTATAGATTTTTTGGTTATTCTTCGCTAATTTTTCCAATTTCTTGAACAATTCACACAACGGGCTTTACGGAACAGTACAAAACATTCATGGTTGAAGCGTATTTTCGAAACGGGGTTAGAGTAAATGGTAAGTGGCAATACAATCCGGGATTGTGCATGGACGATTTTCACGAACATTTTTCTAACGTTGCTTTTATTGCTGGGGATTTTTATCATTGCCTGAAAAGAACCGTGGCTGTGTTTAGGGAAACAGGTTCTATACAACACAAAGAAGGAGCAGGAAGATCATCTGTAAGAACAGAAGAACTTGTTGCAAACAACACTTTTGGCATATCATGTCATAATATGAATTTGACAAAATTTTAACCTAGATTTGGTTAGATATATCGTCCCCATATCATTGTGATCTAAACCAAGCCCTACGTTTTTTAATCCTCTCTTTGATACAAATAATTTTTGCTCGCACGCTATAGTTATTTATACAAAATGTGTTTTTTATTACATTATATACAAAAAAAAAATATATATATATTTTTCTAAATAAAAAATCTGTTTGTACTAGGTATATTAAAACAAAAAAAAATAATTAACAAACTCGATAAGATCATTTTATGAAAATCTAGTTATTTACCAATAATTATTGACTTAATAAATTTTTTATGTAATTTATATTCATTTCTATGATTTCAATATGGTAAAATATTCTTTAAAGAACTCTGCGTTTAACTTGACAGAAAATATTGGATTAAAGCGGCGAGTTTGTGAAGTATAACATTTCAAGTGAAAAAAGTCGAATTTAGCACAATTTTATTCGGACAAGTTTAAATTAAAGAGAGATAAGGAGTAAGCTATATTTACTTACTGTGGATATAAAGTTGTTCCGCATTTATGTAAAAAGCTTTATATTTTAACAAAAATATGTCTTATGTTGCTTTTTAATTTTCAAAACTAAGCTATTTACATTGGTTGAACATTATTAAAACATACGATACATATTATTGCCTTAGAGCCAAGTTTCTAGAATATTGGTAACTACAGCACAAGAGACAAATACTTATAAAAAATTACACCGATTCCTTAAAGACATTATATGGTAATAATAAGATAATCAGTTACAAGGCATCGTATCGCGAAAACAATTTATTTTATAAACAAACATTTCCTTGATTATTTCTTTTGAATGTATTTCTAATATTATACGCAATTTAAATATCATTTTCTGGAATCATATTTAAAAAGAAACCACCAAAGGAAATAAAAATACGGTTGGAATATTTTTTAGGGTTTTAAAAAAAGTTTTATTAATGAATGATGCTTTAAGGATAATTATAATACTGGAAACTTGAAATTGCTTTTGCTCGTATTCAGGAGAAAATTTAATTTACCAAGTAATTTCTTATTAATCGATGGGCGTTTATTTAAAATAATCTATTTCATTATACAGTGTGTCCGCTTGAGTTCTGTACTTATGGAAAACTTTTTTAATATTAATTTTACGAAAAAAAGTTACTCTTTATAAAAAGTTCTGCTTACTGAAAGAATACTAGTAGACTATTCAAACTTAAGATAGTATGTACAGGATGATCAAAAAGTATCAAATCAAAATTGACCTACGAGAAAAGTACCCTTAATTTTAATTTTAGAGCAAAATGGAATAAGAAAATGTTGATTGGCATTAAAAATTATATCTGTCTACTTTTAGTAGACTATTATTGAAAATTAAATTAAAAATGTAAATCTTAATTCTTAATGGCATGTGCATTATCTTGCCACCATTTCCCACCTGAATTTGAATTTCAACTGTCAGTTATGTTATTTGTCTGAAACATCGGTAGAATAATTAGATAAATATGCCGTTGAAATTGAGTATGCAAGATAAAATTGAAATAATTTTAATTGTTGTGTCTACTAAGAGTAGAAACAGATATAGTTGTTAATGCCAATCAACATTTTCTTATTCCATTTTGCTTTAAAATTAAGGGTACTTTTCTCGTAGGTCAATTTTGATTTGATACTTTTTGATCATCCTGTATTTCGTAAAATTAATATTAAAAAAGTTTTCCATATGTACAGAACTCAAGCGGACACACTGTATTGTGCGAGCAAAAATTATTTGCATCAAAGAGGGCCTTGCATCTAAGGACGTAATGCTTAGCGGTAGAGCTTAATACCGTGCGAGGAAAAATTATTTGCATCAAAGAGGGCCTTGCATCTAAAGACGTAATGCTTAGCCGTAGAGCTTAATACCTGTTAGGTCAGTAACTAACTGAATTAACAATCAATCGGTTATTCCGTCATCTTTGACAGTCGTTACAAAGTAATTTGATTCTTCGCTAATTTTTCCAATTTCTTGAGCAATTCACGCAATGGGCTTTACTGAACAGCACAAAACATTCATGGTTGAAGCGTATTTTCGAAACGGGGTTAGAGTAAATGGTGAGTGGCAATACAATCCAGGTTTGTCCATGGACGATTTTCACGAACATTTTTCTAACGTTGCTTTTATTGCTGGGGATTTTTATCATTGCCTGAAAAGAACCGTGGCTGTGTTTAGGGAAACAGGTTCTATATAGCACAAAAAAGGAGCAGGGAGACCATCTGTAAGAACAGAAGAACTTGTTGCAAACGTACGTGAAATAATGCAAAATACGCCAACAAATTGTATAAGACGCCTGTACCAAGAAGTGGGAAGATCTTATGGAACATGCAGGACTATTCTTAAGAAGCAATTATTAAGTAACACGGTATTTGTCGAAGTTCAGTGGCGTAGCGCTACTACCGCGAACCTCCGCAGTTGCGGGGGGGGGGGCCGAAAGAACCTATTGCTATGGCCCCGAAGGGGCCGAAGTCCTGGGCAAGGGGGCCCTAACACAATTTTCGCGGGGGGGGGGGGGAGGGCATAATTTGTCGCTACACCACTGTCGAAGTTGTTGAGAAAAAAACATTAAAATTAAAAATCAAAGCCAAAAATAATAATTTTAATACTAATCTTTCTACATATATTAAAGATACAAAAAAACATACCCTTATTAGAACCTCATGTCATTGTGGGAGATATTAATATATTTTTTTTATCATAAAATGGGATGTGCCTTACCGTATTAGATCAGACAGCCAAGCTGCCCTTCAGGCTTTGAACTCCTTCCGATTTACATTAAAAATTACAATGGAGTGCCTTAACGACCTAAAAAACCTGGCAGCCAGAAACAACAAGGTTGAACTCCTATGGGCTCCTGGCCATTCAGGGATAAAAGTCAACGAAAAAGCAGATGAACTGGCAAGAACTGGATCTCTTCAAAATTTCAGGGGCCCAGAAACCGCCCTTGGAATATCAAAAAAGACAACCAAAACAGCATTAGACAGATGGGCGCAAAAACAACATCTATCTCGATGGAACGGTACACCTGGCCAGGCAAGAAGCTATCAGCTGGAATGCTGCTCTTGACGCGTACCCAGCTAAAACAGGTGACCGGCCTACTAACAGGCCATTGTCACTTAAGAAAACACCTTCAACGAATGGGAGTCTACATATAATGGACCCATTGAATGTAGACTTTGCGGCGAAGAGGACGAAACCGCCTCTCATATCATATACAGCTGCGAAGCGCTAAACCGTAAAAGATTCAAAATCTTCGGAAACATTGGACGAGGCGATAACCTCCCGCATGACAAACTTGGAAGAAAAATACTGGACCTCATAGAAGGAACAAACCTTTTCAAACAAGACTGGGGCGCACAATAAGCCAGAAGGCTGCAGTGTAAGAAGCTTGGGCTACACGTCGAACCCGACTCCCGCCTTTAATTAACCAACCGTATTAGATCTGGCATCGGTTGGACCACGCATACCTCGGTCCCATAAATTACGTCATATATTAGGTCCTAATGGTCGCGTTATAGGAATAGTGGTAGGGAGTGGTTCGCAGGCTTTTACTAATCTTATTATTTTTTAAGGACGTTTGCCGATAAAACTAATCAATGTAGCTTGGAAGTTTTAAGCGCCCATTAAAACAAATACACTCAGTTCCAAAAAAAGTGACGCACCTAATTTTTGATTTAACTTTGTAGCTTTGTAATTTCTGAACGAATGGACCATTTTTTATTTTCTTTCCATTTATTGGTAGGTAATTCCTTTACTTTTAAGAAAAAAATAAACTGGTAGAAATTTTTTCAAAGCCCCCCGCATGATAGTGGAAAAACTCAAGTCATGTTATTTTCTTCATTTTTGACTCACCCTGTGCGCTAATCAAGTAAATGTATAGAAAGCGCCTACACTCTATATGAAAGTCGCTTCTTTTACGAGCATTATGATTTTTTGTTCATTAATTTATCTTTAAAGTTGGCCAAATTACAGCTTTTTTGCTGAAACCTTGCATATTACCAACTTTATGAATTTACCGATAAACAGTTTTTATCAGATACGAATTTTAAAAGCATTTTTATTAAACACAAAATTATAACCTAGGATAACTGCTTAATACCGTGTATTGCCTCCCCTACCAACTCTAAGAGCTTCTCATCCACGCGGCATACTATAAATTAGGTTTCTTATCGTTTCCATTGGTATACGATTCCATTCTTCTACTAATGCATATGCTAATTCTGCGAAATTTTCAGCAGGCCTCTGGCGAGAACGTACCTTTCTTCCTAGTTCATTCCACAAATGTTCTATAGGGTTCATATCGGGCCTATCGGGGCTTCTGGCAGGCCACTGTAATGTGGTGATATCCGTAACTTCTAAGAAGTTTCGAACAATTGCTGCGGTGTGTGGTCGGGCATTATCCTGCATCAATATAAAATTATTGCCCACTAACTCTGCACGAGGTAAGACATACTGCTGTAAAATGTCAATACAGACTAGCGCTGTCATTGACTGTCTCAATGGAAAAATATGGAGTGATGTCTTTCCATTCATTGAAATCCCTGCCCACACCATAACTGACCCACCATTATAACTTTCACATTCTGTTATTAAATTCTGATTAAACCTTTCACCAGTCCTTCTCCATACTCTTTTCCTTCCATCCACCTTGTTAAGGCAAAACCGTAATTCATCCGTAAACAAGACATTCGACCATTCACGAATATTCCATTGTCCATAATTTTCAACGAAGTTTCTTCTAGCAGCACGATGTTGTAGCAATAATTTGGGACCTTTTGCAGGTCTCCAAGCTTTCAAATTAACTTCGTTTAGAAGTCGACATACTGTTTGCTTACTTATTGTAACACCCCGAATTTAACGAAGATCTTGCTGAACATTTACCGCAGTATTTGATCGATCACGTAATATCCTCAATCTCCAGAAGCGATCATCTATTGAAAAAGTTTTTCGAGGGCGACTAAAACCAACCCTTCGAGCAGTGCTTCCTGTTTGTACGTACTTGTGGATTGCTCTACGAGCAGTTGCTTCATGGACACCCACTCCACGAGCGGCGTAACGTTTACTACGCCCATCAATAACTAAAGTAACTAATACTGCTACTTGTTCTGAACTTATTTGGCATTTTATGTAATTTTAGCCACTACAAGTTTTATAATGACATTGACTTTTTTAATGACACAACGACAAAGGGTCAAATAATATAGATTAATTGCTATGGCAAGGGCAATAATTGTTTTTCTGGCAATGTGATCCTACAATGAATTACATTTGTGGAATAAACGTAAGGTTTCAGCAAAAAAGCTGTAATTTGGACAATTTTAGAGATAAATTAATGAACAAAAAATCAAAATGCTCGTAAAAGAAGCGACTTTCATAAAGAAGCAACTTTCATATAAAGTGTAGGCGCTTTCTATACGTTTACTTGATTAACGTACAGACTTGAGTTTTTGCTCTATCATCCAGGGGTTTTGAAAAAATTCCTACCGGTTTATTTTTTTCTTAAAGGTAAAACCTGCCAATCAATGAAAATAAAATAAAAATCGGTCCATTCGTTCAGAAATTACAAAGCTTCAAAGTTGCAACAAAAATTAGGTGCGTCACTTTTTTTGGAACTGAGTGTATATATTTAAAAATTATTTTAACCTTTGCCTTGTCACTGAACCACAAGGTAATAAAATTTAAACACCACCTTAATTTTCGGAAATATGAGACATAAAATCGCTCGAAACCTGCTTTGTAATGTACATTGATAATTAACAACGCCTTAATTGGGCTATGAAATTTGACCCTTAATCTAGAGGGTATTTTATCGGTTGCTTAAATAAGAAGATCCACGAAGTCAAATAGCAGTGGGGATTAATATTTTTTTTATAAAACCGCATTTTTTAAATAAAATAAAGCCATTAAGAAAACTAGAGCTTTTACAAAAAAAAAATATATATAAGCAAAACTTAGTGTTCTTATATTGTAGAATCCAACGATCGATTCGACGTATTTAAAACAAGAATTTAAAATGCTTTGTATTGTATCTAGTGTCCGACCGAAACAAGATTTTCAGACGAAACCGAAACCATAACTGAATCTTCGGCCTTGGTCACAGTTTCGGCCGAAACCGAAACTGAAACTTTATACGTGTTAAAAAGTTTATTGCATGCTGAAATTTAATTTATTTTATATAGGACGAGATCGATCTTGGGAACGAATTGACCTCTTCCCCCCCCCCCCCCAAAAAAAAGTTGACAGAGAAAAAAATCTATTTATATACAGTGTGACCAGTAATGTTTGCATCATATGGGATTTTTTTATTACTTTATTCGAAATTTGACTTTGGCCTCAAGTTCTGCTTCGATCGAGATGAAAATTAAGCAAAAAAAACAGTAGTCACGCGTGATCGTCAAATTTTAATTATTTTCAAAAATAATTCAAAAGTGGGGTTATCTTTTTGAAAAATATTTTTTAAATGGTTTCTAGCACACATGCAAAATTTTAGCTGCATAAGATAGTTTTGATTTTTTACCTATATTTTGTAAATTGCACCACTTTTGCAAAATAAGACTCAATGCAACCTACATAAAACTTCTTAGTTTTGACAATGCTTTATTTCAAATACATTTTCTTTAAAGTAGCGCCATATTAAACTGGTGTTTTTCTACAAAATCAAAATTGGGTTTTAAAACTTGGTTGCATGTGATGCAAAGTTTATTTGTTTTTGACCCTGTACAAGGTAACTTCATAAAATAAGTATTTTTGAAAACGTAGTTTGTAGTTGAAAGTAATACACCTTAATATTAAGACAAAAAAGAACACAGTGTCATCAAGAAAGTGTTCATTAAGTGGAAAATAAATTTTAGTTATGGGTAAAAAATCAAAATTATCTTATGCAGCTGAAATTTTGCATGTGGGCTAGAAACTGCATTTAAAAAACTTTTTCTTATAACTTTTTTTTGATATTTTCAGAAATAACCCCACTTTTGAATTGGAAAACATTAAAATTTTACAGATAGGTAATGCGAATCACGTGTCTACTAGTTTTATGATTAATTTTTATCTTGATCGAAGCAGAACTTGATGCCAAAGTCAAATGTCGAATAAAGCTATTAATGAAAAAGTTTCGGCATGGCAGAAGGTTCGGCCGGTTTTTGGCCGAAACCGAAACTGTCACCGAAACTAGACTTTTCGGCCGAAACTAGCCGAAACCGAACCTTCGGTCGGTCACTAAATTTGTATCTAAACCGCTCAAACGAAAATCATATTATATAAAATGAGTTTTTGGAGATTTATACATTTCAGTGTGACCAAAAATAAGGGAAAATATATGTATATTCGTATTTTTAATTTTAAAGATGATCTGTAATACTGTAATTTTAGGGTTTCAGGAAAATTACGTGTTTTTAAATAATTAATGTTACCGAATAGTTGAAATTTGCTATTTAAGAACTTCCCAAGTGCCTTTTGAAAATTACTTATTTATAATACCACCACAAAAAAAACAGTATTAATTGCTATATCTCGTGATATAACAAACAAACTTAAACGTTCCGGGCTTCTCGAGAAAAACAAAATTACTTTTTCTTTTTAGCAAAACAAGTAATACCTGACCCGAGGCCTTATATTTTCTATAAAAGGCTTTATTCAACAAGTTATTTCACTTCCATTTCCATTTCGTTTATTTAATATCTATATCTGACAATGTTTGAATACCTGGTAAGTAAACATCTGGATCTATTCCCGTATTATATTTCATTGAATTTGCAATAAAATATTTAAATGAGAAATAAACTTGTTAATTATAATTTCATATCTTTGCCTATATTTATTTCCTTATTACATTTTATAAAATTTCACATTAAATATACCTTATTTATTACCATTATCATTCAAGGCAAGGAATACATTAAATTTGTTTTCAAGGTCTGATGTTTTTATGTAGTAAATTTAAATATCTTTAACATTCTTTATGTTCGCGATACCAAGAAAAAAAAATCTCAAGCAATTTAGTAATATTATGTAATTGATTCGATATAAGAGGGCAAAATACATTCGGCTACGCGTCTTTGAGCTGTTTTTGGGCCGTTTTTGAATCGTTTTTGAGCCATTTTTGAGACGTTTTTGAGCTGTTCTTTGCTGTCTATTTGTTTTTTTTAGAACAGCAAAAACGACTCAAAAACCCCAATCTGGTTGCTCGATTATCCCCTAAGGAATGGGCCCCTTAAGAAATCTGATACTTGCAGCAGCGACAAAGCTGCAGCTGCTATTAAAACATACTGAAAAAAAAACGGAGAATCTTTGTTTGATCTTATAGTGCAATCTTTTCAAAATCGACTTGGTATTTTTAATTAGACATATATCCTCGCTTTGGTGTCAAATAATTACAGCGATGCTCTTTAGTCGACTATATAGGTGAATTAAGGGTTCCTCAAACCAACGCGACTAGGACGGTGGCAGTAATTTAGTGCGCATGTATAACAATGCTATTTGATGTAAGTAAGTCAGACATTGCCTGCGTAGTTTAATGGATTTGTTCACTAAATTTTGATTTTTATGGTACTGCATAGTGCAAAAATAAATAAAATTTCCTACGGTTTATGTTTTTAGTATATACAGGGTGATTCACGGTGGATGGAACGTTAGACGTTTCTGACGAACCAGTAAAGGAATCGTTCTGAAAATTTGGTCCCGTACATAAACGGACATGCTCTACCAATCTAAAATATTTTTAACAATACAGTGTTGCCGCTTCCACACAAAAATAATAGTAACTTCGATTTTTTAAATGCAACACCATATATTTTATTTTATTTTATTTTTGAATCCCCCATTACTTTCCTTACAATTTTAATTAACTCTACTCTACTTATCTCTTACCGTTTCTAAGATATAAATTAATTTCAGTTTTTTTTATCCAAAAACGTCACTTTTAAAAATGCTGATAATTTTGAACTCTAAAACACTGAAACCTTGAAATTTGGTAAATAGTTAACTAATACCATAGGGCTCTTTGCCCTAGTCCCAAATCTTAGTTGCAATATACAGGGTGGTTGAAAAATACACTTATTCTGGTAACTTGAAAAAGTGACCAAGTCCTTTTTTTCAAATGTAACACCCTGTATATTATTACGGATTTGAAAAGCTGCTAAAATTTCACTTCATTCTTGTATTGTACCTAACTAACTGGTTTAACCTTTTTTTTTGACGTATTTAGCATAATTTGTTAAATTTTCTATACAATTCAATTTTTATTCGGTTATTAGTAAGTTAGCCATGACAAAAACTGATGTTTACGTATGTTACTATGGTTATCGTCTTGACATTTCATTAAGTTTAGATACAAGATAGAAACACACTTTAAAGTCATGGAAGAAAACTATACATATACAAATGCAGTTCTTATGAATTTATTTATTTTATTTGGACAATGTGCGTTTGCATTAACATGCAAAAAACATTAAAACTACATTTTTCTTGGAATCCATGCAGTCAACATCCGCATATTAAAGTGTTTGGATGTAAACGGCCAGCGTTTTTAACATCTGTTAAAATAGCATTTTATTAGTTATAATTTTAGTAGTCTTTTATTATTTGACTACCTAGTTAACATTTAATAAAATTGTTCTGGATCCTTATGAATTTTCTAAGATTCATTGGCGGTAAATTAGAGTACATTTCGTTAAACTTTATACATGTTCTGGCGATAATTCTATCACATTGTCCAAATAAAATAAATAAATTCATAAAAACTGCATTTGTATAGTTTTCTTCCGTGACTTTAAACTGCATTTCTATCTTGTATCTAAACTTAATAAAATGTCAAAACGATAACCATAGTAACATACGTAAACATTAGTTTTTGTCATGGCTAACTTACTAATAACCGAATAAAAATTGAATTGTATAGAAAATTTTACAAATCATGCTTAATACGTCAAAAAATGGTTAAACTAGTTAGTAAGGTACAGGTATGATATACATGAATGAAGTGAAATTTTAGCAGCTTTTCAAATTCCTAATAATATACAGGTTGTTACATTTGAAAAAAAGGACTTATGGTCACTTTTTCAAGTTACCAGATTAAGTGTATTTTTCAACCATCCTGTATATTGCAACTAAGATTTGAGACTATGGCAAAGAGCCGTATGGTATTAGTTAACCATTTACCAAATTTCAGGATTTCACTGGTTTAGAGTTCAAAATTATCAGCATTTTTAAAAGTGACGTTTTCGGACAAAAAAAAACGGAAATTAATTTATATCCTAGAAACGGAAAAAGATAAGTATAGAGTAGAGTTTAATGAAAATTGTAAGGAAAGTAATGGGGGATTCGAAAATAAAATAAAATATATGGTGTTGCATTTAAAAAATAGGAGTTACTATTATTTTTGTGTGGAAGCGGTAACACTGTATTGTTAAAAATATTTCAGGTTGGTAGAGCATGTCCGTTTATGTACGCTACCAAATTTTCAGAACGATTCCTTTACTGGTTCGTCAGAAACGTCTAACGTTCCATCCACCGTGAATCACCCTGTATAGCTGCTCGGACGCCTAGACACGCAACTTGCAAGAATTTAGTATTCCATTGTAATACTTTATTACGTTAAAAGTTCAGAAACAATTGCATTCGAATACATGCCAAAATCTACTATATTTTGAATTCGAATTGTCCCTTCACTAAGTTAGATGCTCCAGCATTCTTATTTTATTTTTGAAGAAGTAGTCCATAATCAAATTGGAGTTTAATGATATAGAAGTGCTTTTCTTTTTTCTATATTCTTATTTTAGTATTTGCAGCAACGATGGTCCCCTATTTTATTACGATTTCTAGCTGTGGCAAGTCGATTTCTAGTAGCAGCTCCTCAGTGTAATTTTAAGAAAATATTTGAGGATTTGTTAAGTATAATAACAAAATTAAAATTATTTTATATTAATAATATGGCTCAAATTACCTAAAATATTTATTATTACTTTATACTAAACATTTTCTTTTGACAATGGTACGAGA
This sequence comes from Polydrusus pterygomalis, assembly GCA_963969555.1. Taxonomy (NCBI): domain Eukaryota; kingdom Metazoa; phylum Arthropoda; class Insecta; order Coleoptera; family Curculionidae; genus Polydrusus; species Polydrusus pterygomalis. Next base: position 33,178,845 of record OZ018384.1, on the reverse strand, counting down.
TACGAAACCGAAATATCAAGTTTAAAGTTAACAAAAAGGGAAAATACAATAAAGCCAGTCAAGTATAAAGCTTCATACGCCAAGGATTCCGTATAAAATTTATCTCAGTACACTTACAAAAACGAGCCAAAGGCACCGAAGAAAATTTAGAACTCAATAAAATAGAAAATGCTGGCTAACCACAGAATGTACATGTACAACGTGCTGCCATTACTACCTTTCACCCTGCTGGTGGAATATTTTTAAATCTAGACGATGCGCGGTGTCAAAAAAACACGTCTATAAAGGTGCCCACAGATTTGTCGAGCGGTTCGACGGACATTCCATTCGAATAAAAAATACGCAGAGTGTGGTGTTGTGAGCCCACAAACTCCAGGCTTAAGTCAGGTGGCATAATTATCTTTGTTTAAAACGCAATTTTTACCTTGTTTTGACACATCATAATTAGTAATTATTTCATATCACTTTGTGCACGGCTGCACTCTATTCAAAACGTCGCGCGTTGTAACTTTCAAAAAATTGTCACAGGTAAGAAAGTTGCTTACCACTTCGAATAAGTATAGCGGGAATAAGGGCAGGCAATGAAATGACACAATTGTATTAATCCCAACGTTTCGTTTTATACAAAAACCTTATCACGGGTCAATAAAAAGGTCTTTAAGCCGGTATATTCATACTGTAGAATATGACAACACATTTTCTCGAAAACACATTGGATACATGTACAGGGTGGGGACTTTAACTGGAATAAATTCGATATTATTAAAACCGCTGAAGTTGCGCCTACAAAATTTGGTTTGTGGGAGTTTTGAACCATGCGGAATTAAAGAATGATATCGGCGCTGTTGCCAGATTTCCCAGCGCTACTCGTAGTCATTTTGTTATTTTAAATGGAATGCCCAATTAATTTTTATTGCAGTAAATTGGGCGTGTCAAATTTAGTATAATCCCAAATTTACAAAATTCTATCTTCACTAGTTGCTGAGCTATGGCAATACTGTAGTTCCATTAAAAAGTACAGGAACGCTTATCTACCTTTAGAACCGTTAAAGTTGCGCTTACAAAATTTACTATCTGGGGGTTTCTGGGTATGCAGAAATTAACAATGATATCGGCAATGTTGTCAGATTTCTCAGCTGTGTGCTACAGGCGGTAATTTAACTCGAACACATTTGACAAAAAAATCACAAAAACACGAAGCTAGTTCTATCGATTTATTATTTCAAAAGTTGTTTAAAATGCGCTCCACTGACTTCTTGGCAAAAAGCCATCGGTTATAAAACTCATTTTGTAGGCTGCGTAAAACCTGAGGTGGTATAGATCTGATTTTTAGTCTAATCCGATAGTTTTGATCTTCAATATTTGTAGGTTTTATAGCATACGCTTTATGTTTGAAATCACCCCATAAATTAAAATCTAAGGGTGTTAAATCAGGCGACCTTGCTGGCCATTCAATAGCTCCACGTCGTCCAATCCACCTGCCAGGAAAGGCGGTATTCACGTAATTCCGCACGTTAGCCTCATAGTGCGGAGGCGCCCCATCCTCCTGGAAAAAAAATCTTTCTTCCAAGTTATTATTTCCGGTGGGGTATGACTCAATCAGTTCTGGCACTAAAATTTCTTGCAAAAATTCCAAATATCTTTCACCTGTTACGGTGGTGGTCCCCGAAACCGATCATCATGAGAATTTCTTTTTAAAGTTTTAGTTAAATAAGCATTTTGACACGACAAGAACTTTTCTTGAAGCTTGTCAATAACTTAGTAACTATGGAGATGTTACCAAGGAAACGCTACTTTAAGGTAAATAAGCGTCCTGGTACTTTTTAATGGAAATACAGTGTTGCCATAGCTTAGCAACTAGTAAAGATAGAATTTTGTAAATTTGGGATTGTGCTAAATTTGACACGCCCAATTTACTGCAATAAAAATAAATTGGACATTCCATTTAAAATAACAAAATTACTACGCGTAGCGCAAAACGGGGAATCTGGCAACAGCACCGATAGCATTTTTTAATTCCGCATGGCCCAAAACATACACAAACCAAATTTTGTAGGCGCAACTTCAGCGGTTTTAATAATATCGAACTTATTCCAGTTAAAGTCCCCACCCTGTATATATCCGAACTGAATATACAGTATTAAAGACCTTTTTATTGACCCTTGATCAAGTTTTTATATAAAACGAAACGTTGGGATAAATACAATTGTGTAATTTCATTGCCCGCCTTCATTCCCGCTATACTTATTCGAATCTATTAGTAAGGGCGCTATACTTACCTAATGTTGCTTACCACTTAAAATTCAATATTCAAATTTAAATCAGATATATCTATTAACCTTCTTTTTTTGGTCAAAATAGAAACTGAAAGTCTTATAAATAATCTATTTCGTACAAATTTTAATCCCAAACGTTACAATAACTTGAAATGAAGACGAAATACACCAATTTTGCCTAATTTTGGCAGCAAATTTAATTTCAATCGAGACCAAAATGAAATACAATTTTTTCCAAAACCGTTTCGTCTATCAAATTCTAGCTAACTTCAAGATTCGAGACAGACTCGGGGAGCAAGTTTTGACCTGCTACTACAAGTTCATATAAACTTCTTTCGTATCGGCCTCCTCTTTGGAGATATGGGCTCCCAAAGAGCTCCCATGGAATTAAGTTTTTGACACATAATTATTAAACCAACAGGTATATTTCAATTTTTTTTTCATATGATGTATACCAGGTAAGACCCTTCAAATTACGATCCCAGAAAGTGTTGCGAATTACTCACAGCTGCAGGGACGGACTAGCTGTGACACTAATGTGTCCATTTTTTTTATGCCCTGTATGATAAAACCTTTGGACAACGTTTTTTGATCTAAAAATTGAGTACTCTTCATTCATGTCGCTAATCCTAACCGTTCTCGGAAAACGTCATTTTTAACATATTTACATCATGTATATTTAGCGTATTTCAATAAAAGATACATCTTTGTTCCTATACATTTTTATTTTTTTTTTAATTTTACGTCGGCTTATTTCCGCAACGAGGCCAATTACCGACGCCAGGGAATTTGTCACACACTATCTGGTAATTTTGCCGAATCCCTCTTTGTCGAGGGTAGGGTTCTTTAACGTGCCAACATCCATGACACGGGACCCACAGTTTAACGTCTATTCCTTAAGACGGTGCACCTCTTAAAACCAAATTCCAAATTTTAACATCGACGTTGCCGGCCCTGGGGATCGAACCCGGGACCTTCGATCCGTGAGGCCGCTGCACTGACCACTAGACCACGACGCCGATCCTATAAATTATAAATGTTCACTTTTAACTGCTTAATATTAATACATAATGGCAATAAAATGACGTTTTTCCGAAAACGGTTAGGATTAGTGACATGAATGGAGAGTACTTAATTTTTAAATTTTTAGTCAATAGTTAAAGGTATGTAAAAAACGTTGTCCAAAGTTTTTATCATACAGGGCGTAAAAAAAATGGGCACATTAGTGTCACAGCTAGTCCGTCCCTGCAGCTGTGAGTAATTCGCAACGCTTTCTGGGATAGTAATTTGAAGGGTCTTACCTGGTATACATCATATGAAAAAAAAATTGAAATATACCTGTTGGTTTAATAATTATGTGTCAAAAACTTAATTCCATGGGAGCTCTTTGGGAGCCCATATCTCCGAAGAGGAGGCCGATACGAAAGAAGTCTATATGAACTTGTAGTATTCTTTTCACGTGTTTTTTTCATATCCGGGAGATTTCTCACATTTTCCCGGACACCCTGTATATACAATATTTTATCCACTACTTGTAAATTATAATTACATGTAAAGAATATTTTTTTAAATGTCCCATTCTCTAGATTCTACCACTTTTCAAGTAGCATATTAAAAACTGAAAAAGTATAATGAAAGAGAAATATTTTATGACACGGTCTTAAAAACGAAAGCAAAATTGTCTCTCTGGCCACGTAAGCTTTTACATTTATTAAAAATTCAAAAACATAAGCATCAGTGATGTATAATATAACAAGAAGACAGGCTTCTAAAGTTTCTTTGAAGAAAAATTGTTGGTAACGGTGTATTTACCAAAACATCTACGTCTGAATTTTTAAAAAAATTGTAAGTCCTTTAAAACAGGGACTGGGCTTTAATTTCAGAAACCGAAAAATATTTTTTAAGTACTGTGCAAGCAAAAATTATTTGCATCAAAGAGGGCTTGGATTAAAAAACGTGGGGCTTGGTTTAGATCGCAATGATATGGTGACGATATATCTAACCAAATCTAGGTTAAAATTTTGTAAAATTCATATTATGACATGATATTTTTTTTTTTTTTTTTTTTTTTTTTTATGATCAAGCACAAGCACTATAGGAAAATCCTTTAAGGCGCTCTGGGAGCGGTGCGTGTGCGAAGAAAGCGATTCACGTTTTTCTTGAATCGTTGGAGGTTATATTCGGTTGGAAACACGGTCTCAGAAAGGCCGTTCCACAAAGATGACGTCCTCCAAATGAAAGAGTTCTGAAACAATGATGTTCGGGGTGTACTAAGTTGAACCACATAGGGATGGGCGGCAGTGGTTCGTCGTGTGTTTCTGCTATGCATTACTCTAGGTGGAATCGAGCGGGCAATATCTGTCGAACACTTGCCATGAAAATATCTGTAGAAGAGAGTCAAATCACCAACCTGTCTTCGATGTTCTAAGCTGTCGAGGTTCTTAGTCAGCTCGTGGTCGCCGATTAGACGAACGGCTCTCCTTTGGATGGAATCCAACAACCGAAGGGTATGCTTCGGTGCAGAACTCCAGATATGAGAGCAGTATTCCAGTGATGGTCGAATCTGGGCTTTATAGAGTGTCAAAAGTTGTTGAGGTGTATACAACTTTTTGGTACGGAAAAGTATACCGAGCTTCTGAGCAGCTGCCCTGGCGATTGCCACTACGTGATTATGCCAAGACATATTTCCTCCCAGGTTGACACCCAGCAAATTAATAGACGAAGTCAGTGGAATTGCGTGTCCTGCGATAACGATATCGGGTTCTGCAACGTTGACCTTCTTAGAGAAAACTGCAGCCTGGGTTTTTTGAGCGTTAAATTCGACTTGGTTACTGTCACCCCAAGACAAAATTTCTTCCAGGTCTTTATTGAGGCGTGATACCTCATGTTGTCTGCGAAGATGTGCGTCAGTAGCCGATGTTTGAGGTTTCAAAGTAAAAGATGAGATAAGTGTGCTGTCGTCAGCAAAGCAATATAATGGATTTTCTGTTTTCGCTAGAAGGTCGTTAATGTACAGTAAGAAGAGAGTGGGAGATAATATGGACCCTTGAGGAACACCAGCATTGATGGTGAAGGTGTCTGAGAGAAACCCGTCAATCGCCACTTGCAGAGAGCGGTCCTTGAGGAAGCTAGACAACCATGAACAAAATCGACCGGGCATACCATAAGAATGCAGTTTGCTTAGGAGCCCCTCGTGCCAGACACGGTCAAAGGCTTTAGAGATGTCCAGTGCAATAGCCCGGGACTCCCCATGATGTTCGATTGCGTTGCTCCAAAGATGAGTGACATAGGCTAGCAGGTCTCCTGTTGATCTGGACTTACGAAAACCATACTGATGGTCGCTGATAATTTTAAGGCCTTCCAGGTATTTTATAAGTTGTTGGTTAATAGCTTTCTCCATCACCTTTGATATAACTGAAAGCAATGCGACTGGTCGATAGTTATTTGGCAGGGTTTTCTTGCCTTTCTTTGGTATAGGCTGGACTCGCGCCTTTTTCCAGCAAGATGGAAATATTCCTTTTTTGTAGGATAAGTTAAAAAGTCTACAAAATACTGGTGTGAGTTCATCGGCGCATTTCTTGAGCACTATAATAGGAATTTCATCTGGACCAGAAGCTTTTTTGGCATGACATATGCCAAACTAATGAGTAATAAAATAAGTAGACAAATACAAATTTATTTTTGTTGTTTACAAAATTAACAAAGTAAGAATATACAGAAAGAAAAAGAAAAATATATACATAAATTGCTGAAATTGGCCACCGCCATGCTCCAAGCATAAATTCACACGTCTCGTCATATTTTCGAAAGTGTTGACCAGCAACTCTGGAGAAATGTTACCACATTCTTGGATAATCCTTTCTTGTAATTGTTCTAAATTTGCAACTGGTGTTTTAAAAATGGTGTTCTTTATATGAGGAAAAACGAAGTAATCCATAACCGTTAAACAAGGTGATCTAGCTGGGAATTCAATATCTGATCAAAAACTGATCAATCTGTCGTCGAAAAAATTGCGTAAGTAGTTAATAGTTTCGGCGGCTGCATGGGCGGTTGCACCGTCCTGTTGAAAATACCCAAAACGTAGTTCGTCGTCAAGTAATTGCTCCACAAATGGATTCAAAATATTGTCTCTATACCGCTGTGCTGTAACTGTGTCATGGAAAAAAATAGGACAAACAATTCTTCTTCGGGAAACGGCTAACCAGACACCAATTTTTTGAGGGTACAAAAAAATGGGGATTTTCACTACTCCACATGCGTGTATTCTGAGAATTTACATAACCGAGAGGTGGAACCAGGCTTCATCCGAAAAAAATGCCAGGTCTAATAAATCATTTCTTTCCAATAAATTTTGGGTAAACCATTGAGAGTAATTCCTGCGTCTTTCAAAATCTGCGGCTTGTATTTCTTGGAATACTTGCACTTTAAAAGGAAATAAATTTAGCCGCTTCTTAAGAATAGTCCTGCATGTTCCTTAAGATCTTCCCACTTCTTGAGACAGGCGTCTTAATAAATTTGTTGGCATATTTTGCATTATTTCACGAACGTTTGCAACAAGTTCTTCTGTTCTTACAGATGATCTTCCTGCTCATTTTTTATGTTGTATAGAACCTGTTTCCCTAAACACAGCCACGGTTCTTTTCAGGCAATGATGAAAATCCCCAGCAATAAAAGCAACGTTAGGAAAATGTTCGTGAAAATCGTCCATGCACGAACCCGGATTGTATTGCCACTCACATTTTACTTTAACCCCGTTTCGAAAATACGCTTCAACCATGAATGTTTTGTGCTGTTCCGTGAAGCCCATTGTGTGAATTGTTCAAGAAATTGGAAAAATTAGCGATGAATCAAATTACTTGTAACGACTGTCAAAGATGACGGAATAACTGATTGATTAATAATTCAGGTAGTTACTGACACCCAACAGGTATTAAGCTCTAAGGCTAAGCATTACGTTCTTACATGCAAGGCCCTCTTTAATGCAACTAATGTTTGCTCGCACGGTAATTGCATGGGGTACTACTAGGGATGTTGTGTTGCAATTAATTTATGTCATCAATAATAATAAATAATCAATATTAAACAGGTAAGCATCAATATCCCAGGTTAGGAAGCTTCTCAAAATTATTTGGAATCTCGAAATACGATTTTTTTTTATCACTGGGATCAACTCAATGATCTATATGGGTCCCAAAAAGACCTGCAGAGCTACATACTAGTTTAGGAAATTTATTCAGAGCCTACTTTATCCTGAATTAATTTTTTCTCCTTTTGAAATTATTTTAAAACATCTTTTTCTAACACAGAGTTTATTAAATGAATTTTCAATGAAGAAAAATCACTTTCTGTCATTGAAATTTTGTTTTGCAATATGGTATTTTGTTAATAATGATATGCATATTAAATAAAGTAATAATGGGTCAAGGTGCCGATGATTATGGAGCTGAAAAATAAAATTTTGATTAATTTCATAATTAAAAAGAAAATGATTAAAACATTAACATAGAATAAGTCATAAAAAGGGGAAGAAAGACATTAAAACATGTTTAAAAAAAATTGACTTTCTTTCTTATTATTTACGTTTATTTTTAAATTTTTCATGCCAAATTTCCCAAAAGCCAGTTTTGAAACATTTTTAAAAATTTTTACATTTCGTACTTAAATTTTATTAATTTTGATATCGCTAAGATGCCCTTTTGATAAGTTTTCCAGGGAGGTTTTACAAGTGGGGGATTGCTATTTAGGATTTTGAAGTGGATGAGTTTAATGCTTTAGGGATGGGTGAGGGTGGTTTACAAAATACCTCACTTTTTCACCCCGGCGTTTTTGTAAAAATGGCATTTTTGGTATTTTGATATATTCTTAAGTGTAGAACATAATGCCATTGTAAGATTCCATAAAATACAGCCTGTTTGTTTATTCAGCCAGGACTCGACAATATCAACAATCCTCAAAATTGGCTGTAATCATTTATTGGATTATTGGTTGCCGTTCAGTACTTTCATGGATGTGCTCATAGAACGCAGGGTCGTACAAGCTTTACTGCTGCGCAGCAATTAAACAGTTTTGTGTTCTAAAGTTTTTAAATTTGCTGCAGGGTACAGCAGTTTTCGGCTCTTTAAACTATGATTGTAGGTGAGGTTGGTTAGGTTAGAGTAGCAGACCTCTGGCATTGTCCAAACAGTCACACGTTGTCCTATAAGAACCGTTGTGGTACCACACATGTTCCGCGGAACCTATTTGTATCAGCTTCCTGATGGTTAACGCGAATTAGATCGTAGAAGAATCTTGACAGCTCATTCAAACCAGCCACTGCTGTTAATAAACTTAGTAAGTCGACCCAGTTGCAGGCTGCTCACTTCCTCCAGATCATTAAAGAATGGTTCGCCCAGGGCATGGAACCTTCTTCTCGCGAGGCCGGGTCATTCACACAAGAAATGCTGAATACTTTCCTCCTCTTCTTCATCTCTGCAACTTCTACAGAAGTCGTTAGTTGGTGTTTGCATACGTTCAGCGTGTCTACCGAACAGGCAATGTCCGGTGACTACGGCAGTGATGTTTCTTAGGTCCTTTCGACTGCGCTGCAATAGCGCTGCGGTCTTCCTGCCGTCAAGCAGGGGCCACAATTGCCTGAAGATGCTACAGGTTGTCAGCCCTGTCCATCTGCTTTGCGCAAGTTGTTTAGCTATCCGATCTATCTCCTCTTTGACTGATCCCAGTGGTCTAGCCACAGTATTATCTGCTAGTTCGACAGACACGCTTGCGCCCTCCCTGGCGAGAGCATCAGCATTCTCGTTGCCATAAATATGTGTCCAGGAACCCAACACAAGGTGATTCGATGTTGAGCACCAGCAAAGATTGTTGCGACAGCGCCTTACTAATTTTGACTTAGTGCTACTGGAGCAAATTGCCTTTATGGTTGTTTGACTGTCTATATAGCTTGCTATATAACTATGATTGTAAGAATGAACACAGTGCGCAGAAGTAGTAATAGGTAAAATTAACAATCGGCTAGTCATGCTATATGGCGCTAGCTTAGATCTTTAATATTGCTAAAGAAATAAATATGATTCAAGTTCACAATGGACAAACGTAATATAGATATTTTTTAATTGATAGAAAAAGGCGAGAACCAGGATCGTCGAGGCGTGCACTCGTGCAGTCCTTTATAATTTAAGATTGTTACGGAGACCTTTAAAGCAGTGCTTATACTTAAACTTTCACCTCTTTTAACGTAGTTTTTGGATTATAAATAAAAACATGTTTTAACTGCTTTTTCCTTTCTTTTATAAATGATGATTCTCACATTATTTTATCCACTTCTACTTGCCACATCATCAACTTGTTGCAAATCCGTTTCTTTGAAAAGCAGTCGAGAGTGTTTAACGGCTATTATACCGTATTTAAAGTAGTTTCTTGTTCGAAAAATAAAATATATAAGAATTTCCTCAGTTAATCGGGCATACTGGAGTATCTTTGCCACAAAGGCGCTGCACTGTGAGTCAGTTTCTGATTATAACCAAACAAAATTACTTTAATGTAACATAAAATTTATACAGCATAGCTTTTCGACAAATTAGGTCGTAAGCCATTGGAATGGCTTATCGGCAAAAATTAAAAACTAATTGGAAATATGGCTTTGTTCCAACCCAGCAAGAGAACGGTTATTTCCATCATGCCATATAAATTTTGAACTTAGCAATCGATTGTTGCAATGGCAAATTATTAGTTGAGCGACTGGAAACAACCGTTCAAAAAACGATTCCGTTGGTGAGTTAGAACAAAGCTTATTTAGCAATTGAAAATGTAGCGAGAAAATATCCAAGTATTGTATTTATTCACAGGTGATTTCCTTCTAACTTATTTGTGTAGTGTGAGTTTGTAAATTGGACTAATTTCAGTAAATCCAGTACAGTTCTTTTTTTGGAAGAGGTGCTGGTATGGTTTAAAAGTGTTCGACAATGACACAAGATGTCGCCTCTTCGGCTTTTGCCATGCAAAAATGAAGCTGACCTAACCTTTTTTTATCGTCGGATTCCAGCCTCACTAATGAGCCACGATACGGCGAAACCCGCCTAGGGATGGATTTGACGAAAAGGAAGATTTTTTTTTCCTATTTTATATTTGTATTAAAAGTCACTATTTAACAAGTTTGCCTGGTTTAAAAGAATCTGGTCCACAGTGTGCTGGCGGGTATTACTTTACTTTATTATTTTATGTAGTGAGCTCAATGGACGCTAACAGAAAGTGGAATTGTTATAGAACCGCTTTAAAGCTTTTAAAAAATAACTTTATTTTCGTATAAATAAATATGTGCTACGTATTATCTCGAATTAATAAGTAAAAAGATTTCCCTTCTGACACGTGCTGCTTGCAGTTGAATTTCTTTTAACAAAGAAAAAGTTACTTTTCTAAGATGTTTTAGTAAAACTAAAAATTTTTTTAAAAATATTTTAAATCTATTAATTTTGCACACTATGTGTATGTTTTGACTCCTGCCGGGGTAACTAGGCCGTAACAAACTTGGTACCCAACAGCATTTTACTTCAAGCTAAATGATGCTTTGACTTTTACGAAAAACAATTTTTTCTTTCCCTCCCCTCCCCCATTTCATCACTTTTACATGTCTCCGACAAAGTTGAATGAAACCTAAGATTTTTCACTGCTTTTACCTAAATGATTTTCACAAAGTCTGTTAATACTCTCTAATTTTTCTGCCCAAGACAGGGCCTTTGCACTAGCCCTTGACTTTCCAGTATGCTGAAGTCTTGACGGTCTTCTGACTATTCATTTTTTACACCTCGTGTACACTATTGAAAGCTCCATTACTGCTCAATCCCACTTATTATTTTCTCTATTGCTAACAACATCAGCATTGTACTATTTACTTTGTTTTCCTGATGATGAGTGTTTCTACTCTCTCGAAACATGTTGAATTATTATGAATTACTCTAGGTTCGCCTAGTTTTTTAAAAAACTTGTGGAGAAAGACTTTGTGCTTTTCTATACATTTAACTCCACTTTGAGTATTTGACTACTTCTTGAAAATTAATAAGTAAAAGCAAAAGATTAATATTTAAATAAATAAATTTCTAGTACTTATCGACTAAAATCAATTAACAAAAGTTGTTATTCAAAACTTTGTAACAAACCGATTGTAAAATTATGTTAACTGTAGCTTTGAATATCAAACCGTAGACATAAATAACATTGCTGATTAAGTAGTAAAACAAAAGAGATTTAGCAAAATAGTAAAGTTTAGTAGTTAACATTTTCTTTTATTATCAAACCGAGTCACATTCTACTGCCTACTAAGCTTTTTAAGAAAAGTATCTTAACAATTCTTAATATATAAGCACAATCACCTTAAAAGAAGCTGTGAAACAGAAACATCGACAACACTGCTTGAAGATCCATGTGTCACGTGACTTTTTGAGGTTAGCCATGGTTTAGTATGTAATTTGCGCGCGAACTAGGTGTAGGTGTCGAATTAATTTGTATTTTTATCCCGTTTTCGATTGATATCTAATAGAAAATTTAATGATATGATTGCTAAGAACCTCTACAAAATACTGATGAAAAATTTTGATGCGGGCTTGCTCTAATAGCATTAATAAAGTGAAAAATCCAACAGCCTGGCCGGCCTAGCGGTTTGTTTACGGGTCTTATAAATGGCGGCAGAATTTAATTTGTTTTAATTTAAAAGTTGTGTTTTTGTATTCTAGTTAGCTCTTTGGGATAAACTTTATTGTTTTGTAACTACAGTTAATTTATGAAATATTGAAGTGTTTATTTAACTTGAAGGTATATGTGAATTACTTTAAAAATATCACTAGTATAGATAGTTCATAAGTAGGTAGGATACCGCTAGATACCTATACTCTGATACCAAAATAATTGGCAGTGACTCATTTTTACCGGGGTGTGTAAGACGTAAGGGGAACGCCAATTCCAGAGGCGTATCATTTTAAACAATAATAAATCAAAAAATATATGAATTTCTTGTTTATTATTATAATACATTTACATTATATAATAATTTACATTTACTAGGTATATCTAATAAATTAAACTGAAAAATAAATGAAGCTTTTACATTTGGTGATCTAATGCAGTAATAATTAGAGAAACTAAATTACACAGGTATAAAATCCAAGACGAATAATGAAGCAACGGTATAAGCTATTTTCATAAATTATTTTATTGTACTACATAATAATAGAAAGATGTAATAGTGGATTAAGGGCAAAACCTAATTATTGTTACTTAATGAACACTACTTGGTAATACTTTGACAAATTATATTCCACCCCGACATTAAAAAGTGTTATAATGACATAATATTATATACGTTACAATTTTAAATGCATTATTACCATTACAGCGATTATTCACTATCTGATGATGAAAACATTTCATTACTGTCGCTACTGCTGTCATCCGCAGGATTTATAATAATAGGTTCCACCATGACTTCAACGCATACATCGTTCACGAGCCATTTCATCTACTACATATTTCGTATATTTTTTTTTGTGAAGTCTTGCAAGATCGAGCAACTGGACTTTTGGCATTTTTCGCCAAATGGAATATTTTTTTCTTCGAGCCAGTCAACAATCTTTCCTTTCCGCCACGCAGAAGTTGGCAAAGCTTCCACCCGACGGCTGTGGTCTGGTGCATTATCCATCACGATTACCGACCCACGTTCAATACGCGGTAAGATGGATTTAAACCAATCTTCAAACACTTTCGAGTTCATATCCTCATAATAATCACCGGTTTTACGAGATTCAAACACGTTTAACCCACCTTCAAGAAAACCAGAATCACTCCCGATTAGTCCCGATGTGGGTTATAATTAACCGACGACCTTTTCCTGAAGGAGCTTTCAATCCAGTGGACAGTCCATTGATAAAGGCGTTACGTGCATCTTTAATGTTGAGATCTTGCCAAATGTAATTCACAGTATGTCCTTCATTTAACCATGTCTCGACCGTAAAGTAAATTAGTTTCCCTGCCCAGCGACATTGTTGCATTTCTTCTAGATACTTTCTACGCAACAATACGATTTCTTCCTTTTCAACCAAAATACTTTTGCGATTTCGTTTTAAGAATCGAAAATTCAATTCTCGTAGTGTACGCATTAGAACTCTTCGTGAAATTTTTGGCATATTTTCATCCTTTTCAATTTTGGCAGAAATGTTTTTTAAATTCGGAGGTTCATTTCGAAAAAAAAATGCATGCACTTTTCGGCGAATGGCTAACTTTGTTTGCTGATCAATAAACATCTTTTTCCGTCCTCTTGTCTCCTTCTGATCGGGCACTTTAGTATTCCTGTTTTCCTTGATAGTTCTATAAACATAAACAGTACGGCAAGATGTCTTAGTCAATGTGGCACAAAGTTCCGCTGCATCAGTAAATGATATTCCACTGTGTGTACTTAGAATTCCCTCATACACATTTTTTTAACATTGCACGCTCCCCAGGTTTTAAATGACGTCGTTTTTTAACTTGTTGGTTAGTACCACTTGAATAACTCGCCTGCATTATAATATTTGCTGTTTTGAATAAAGCACAAAAATAATAAAACTGAATTGCTAATATCCTCTCGGTTGAAACTTGTCTACGACACTGAACGTAGATTAGATGCAATAAGAAAGCGAGCGAGCGCCTCTAAACATGGGTTTTCCCACCTGTGTTGCCAAATTAAGTAAAACAGGTACCGTAGGGTGAAAGGTACGTGCCTTAATGACATGGCGATTTCGGTAAATTTTATGAAAATTTCAGTGAAATGTATTAAAACTTGGCAACATGTAATGACCTATTTATGCACAATCTTATCAAGCGGTTAGGGATGTTTTTATTTAGCTTAAAAGTGGGCGAATCAATGTTAATTATTTTCTCCGCACACTGTTAATGGTGGTTTGAACAGTTTTGCCAATTATTTTGAGACTGTAGTATAGGTACTTAGGTAGGTACTGTTTTTTCTTTTAGTTTGTTTATTTATCAACATGCCAAGCCCCTGCTGTATTCCTGGATGTAACTCTAACTATAAAAGTGTTTTAAAAGCAGGTGAAGAGAGAGTAATATATTTTTATAGTTTGAATTTGACCAATGACTGTATAAATATTGTTAATCAGGTTTCAGTGGACAAGACAAGCGTAGATTTCTTAAACAATGCCTTAAGCTTACTAAATTTTGAGACTTCAGAAGTCGATAGTCAATCCTGTAATTTAAACGCAGAAGATAATAATTTACTTTTGATCGATCAAATAAATCTACTCGAAGTGAAAAAAAAACAGCTTCCCAACGCTATATCACTATTATTTAATAATTAGGTAAGTTGTTCTTATTATCCAAAACTGTTTATTACTTTTTTGTATATTTTTCAATATCAATATAGTGGCAACAGAGCCAAAAAAACACAAAAAATATCGGAAAGAATAAAAAACTCGCCCGTTGCCGCACGTCGTAATAATAGCTTGTGGATCCGTAACTTCCAGCTGATGCGGCGTTGCTCGATGTCACTTCATGGTTTATTTTCAAGGTGGTTGTGATATAAAATAATATGATTTCTACAAAACCACAATTAATTTAAAACGGGGTCACTGGATCGTCACAAAACCTAGTACCCGAACCAATTTTTTTACAAAATTTGAAAGTATACACACCTTCCTGTATTTTAAATTGCTTTTTTTTTATTAACCTAGTTTTCTTTATTTTACAATAAAAATAAAAAAAAAATTTTTCTCCCACACAAAAATCAATATGGTTCTACAATTTTCATGACCTTTCCTAGATAAAATCTTTTTTTGAAGAACATCTTCTCTTATCTGCATTCAGGCGGCCACAGCTTTTGTACTTAATAGTGACTTGAAATCTTCTTGCTTAACAATATTTTAGTATTTGGAATTTTTTTCTTAAATGTCATATTTTTTCCCATTATATAGAGCATTAACCCTTTTTTTAAAGCTCTATTAAATTTTCGTACCACCAACCATTTTCTCAGCTTCTCTTTTGCTAACAACAGCAACATATTTTTATATTTTATTTATTCTTGCCATCTCCTGATGATAAGCATTTCTACGCTAGAAACATGTAGAGATAATATTTATTACTTGTTAGTATTACTTCTTGTTCCTAATTTTTAATATGTTTTAAGACATACTGATGCAAATATCCTTTTCCAAGTCAGTTTGTAAAGTTCATGGTTTTGTTTAAAGATGTAGGTAGACACAGCATCACTGGTTAAACATTCAAAAAACTAAATATGCCAAGCTCCATGTGTCACGTGACTTTTTTTTAGGTTATCCATGCTTTAGTATGTAATTTACGCGTGTGTGTTAACTTTGCGGTTGATATCTAATAGAAAATTTAAGTGACATGATTGCTAAGAACCTCTACAAAATATTAGTGAACATTTTTTGGGCGGATTTGCTGTAATAACATTAATAAAGTGAAAAATCCAACAGCCTGGCCGGCCTGGCGGTTTGTTTACGGGTCTTATAAATGGCGGCAGAATTTGTTTTAATTTAAAAGTTGTGTTTTTTGTATTCTAGTTAGCTCTTTGGGATAAACTTTAGTGTTTTGTGACTACAGTTCATTTATTAAATATTGAATTGTTTATTTAACTTAAAGGTATATGTGAATTAGTTTAAAAATATCACTAGTAGAGATAGTTCATAAGTAGCTAGGATACCTCTAGATACCTAGGTACTTGGGTAAGTACTATTTTTTTTTAGTTTGTTTATTTATCAACATGCCAAGCCCCTGCTGTATTTCTGGGTGTAACTCTAACTATAAAAGTGTTTTAAAAGCAGGTGAAGCATGAGTTTTTATATGGTTTAAAGATAAAGTGTCAAAATAGATTTCAAACTGTATAATATAATTATCCAAACCTTGAAAATACTAAATTAACTGAAATGCAACTTTAAATAGGATTTTTTTTTTGTTTTATTTGTTCAGATTATACCTATAGGTAAAATACTATACCTAGGTCCTACAGTTCAACATAAACTAATTGAATTCAGTCAGATATTACATTTACCTACGTCAAGGAAATCCCCATATATGACTTACGTAAGGTACGTAGACCCAAATATGGTTTTTATGGAATTTGTTGGTTATGATACAGTTACATTCCTAAACTTGTATGTGGGCTAACATAAAGTTAAAAGCTTCAATTTAGCCAGGGATTAAATTTTTCTGTCAGTGAAAACCCTACTTTAAAAGTTTTTGACTTACGTAAGGTAGGTACGTAGACCTAAAACTGGTTTTTATAGAATTTGTCCGTCGAAATCCAATTTATTGATACGGTTACATTTCTAAACTTTTACGTAGGCTAACTTAATGTTAAAAGCTGTATTTT
Source organism: Polydrusus pterygomalis (assembly GCA_963969555.1). Lineage (NCBI taxonomy): Eukaryota > Metazoa > Arthropoda > Insecta > Coleoptera > Curculionidae > Polydrusus > Polydrusus pterygomalis. The sequence continues at coordinate 33,162,201 of OZ018384.1, read as the reverse complement.
ATTGCCATACAAACAATAATATGTACCTATCTAATAATAATTTCACTTATGTACCTAAGGTACGTAGGTTCCTATACCTACCCAGAAAATAGAATTATATATTTGTTCGCTATCCTATTACATATTAATATGGTTACCTTTTACAACTACTTTATAGGCTAACATATTGTTAAATAGTTTATTTCAACCTTACTATTGCCAAACAATAATAATAATAATAATAATAATAATAATAATAACAATAATAAAAATAATTCCTTCGAAATCAAATAGCTGATTTTTAAAGGTTAATAATATATAAAGCTGTTTTGGCATTTGGCAGAACTAGGCGGTACCCGTTTTTATCAACCTACCCGATTTTGTCCAACTGTCCTCTACCTACCTAAGTCAGAGAAATAATTTCTACTTATTTTTCTTGAAACAGAAAAGTATACCTACCTAGATAATTCAAAATGCAAAAATTATACATTAGAAACGTAACCTTTACGACCAAACATTTTAAGAAGAAAAATTTTACAAACTAAGTTTTAGACAAAAACGGAGTTCAGATGAAATGAAACTTATTACTTATCGATGAAATCAACTTACGAGCAAGGCACACATTAATAGTTATTATGATCCTTAATGAAAAAGAATTAAAAAATTTTAACCTGTAAATGTTTGGTCAAATAAATAATAATTTGTAAAAATAAAAGGCACCATAACGACAAAAATTTTTGAAATTAAATGTATAACAAAAAGCACAAAAACGCAATTCATAACTCGGTGTTTGGGCTCATTACGGTCCGCTACAAATCTGGGGATATTACAATGTCCCAGTGGCGGCTCGTGACTTTCTCGTTGTGAATTTTAATTTCATCAGCATAAGCACTACTTAAACAAGTTAAAATATTAGTTCGTCCTAACATCTCAAAACTTACCACATTATGACGATGTTTTGCACTATTTTCATGTCTTTTTTTATTTTCTCTGAAAGATGTTTTTAGTCCTGCACCCCATTTATAGTCCAATTATCATTCCCGTCAAAAAGAAGACACACGAAACAAAAAAAATAATTTTTGTCCTCACAACCGCATATCCAGGGTTTTTTATTATATATTTCTTTGTCAAACTTACGCGTAAACTGTGCCTTACTTTTACATTTTGATTGCACTTGTACTATGTTCAATTTCTAGTGGCCGCCCTGCATTTTTTAAATCAAGTTTTTCACTTAACCTCAGAGAACTAAACACAAGCTTCTGTAAATCACTGACCTTTATATTACACGACATTTTCTCACTTTATAACGTAACTAATAAATCAAATCAAAACAAATAAACAAAACATTAGCGCCTAGCGGCATCGACAGGTCGCCTCGTAATAGATATCGATTATTCTACCGTGGCATCGCGAACAGCTGTTGTTGGGCGCGGAAAATTGGAGCTCCTCCGTGGCCGCTCGTTGTGCGATGTGTAGGTGACGTCATGGCAACTCATCGAGAAGCCGCGTTGAATCGGGACGAATAATTGGTCGCCCGCCCGCGCTTAGTATAACATTGAGAGCGCGCAACTCGCTTGTCTATGAGTATAACCTGCCCGTTGGAATAGGGCTATGTTTGGTTTATGCCCGCGCTCAGTATAACCTACCCGCTGGAATACGGCTATGTTTGGGTTGAATTATTTTAATAATATTGCTTACATAGATTGCTTTATTGGTTTTTTAAGTAAAGTATTTTTGGATTCTGTTTGAAATAATTGCAGGGAGGGCGGCGCCCCAGAGCCCTTCATTAACGAGCCGCCACTGCAATGTCCCAATATCAGCTGATCGATGACAAATTTCTGCTCTCATCTGTTTTAAAACGAGACTATTCGTGCAGTTTTCTATATATGATCAAATTGGTTAAGTGTCTCTTTGTTCCTCCAAGCTTACAAAACCGAATCTTTCTTTCTTGATATTAGAATCGTAATGTAATTTGAAAATATAAAACACCAAAACTCTTCTAATATTTTGTCCACTACATTTATAATTATACCCTCTATAAAAAGTAAATTGTCTTACTTAACTATCTCCTGTTTTGTTTCGTAATTATTACATTTATTTAGTAATGTACGCGAAGATTACAAAAACCCTAAACGGTTTAAAAGGAAAAATAGCTTGCAAGCGTTCTACGAAAACATTTACCGCTTCGGAGTTTTGAAAAATAAATTACGTTTTATTCTGTTTTAAGTTTGGGTTTTGCATTTTAGAACCAGCCTGCAGCAACGACATTGCAAGGAACGGCGTTAAAATGCACTGAGATAATTAAAAAATAGGGTCTGGATTTAAAGTACATTTTTCCTGAAAGGACGTTGAGCTTTTTGTTGAAAAATGTGACTGTCAAAGGTATTGGACAAAATTTATTTAACGTGCAATACTATAATATAAAGCCCTAAAATAATTGACCCTAACAATACGTTGTAAGAAAAGACATATATGTTACCAAATTTTATTATTATTTATATAGCATTATTATTATTGATATCTTTCTTTTTCTCACATAATTGTGGTTTTATTTTGGACTGATGGGCTATGCCAAGTCAGTGCATTTTCTATTATTACTATTCTGAATTGAGGAATAATCTGACAATATGGCATGTTTTTAGAATGACTGTTTTCTGAAAGTTTCGATGTATGTTTGTGTTGATTCCAAGTTGTTTCAGGTGTGATTTAAATGTTCCTGGTGTGAGGCCTGTCACTGACATAATAAGAGGGATAATAGTGACTTTTTCTTGCTTCCAAAGTATTTTTATTTTCATTGCCATGTCTGTGTATTTGGAGATTTTCTCATTGTATTTCGTTTGTATGTTTGTATCACTAGGAATAGCTATGTCAATTAGGTACGTGGTTTTTCAATTTTTTTTTTAACTGATGAGTGATATCTGGTCTATTTGCGGATATTGTTTTGTCTGTTTGAATATTTATATCCCAGTACAGTTTGAAATCTTTGTTTTCGAGTATGTATATTGGTGTGTATTTGTAGTATGGTTCTGAGTTTTCTACGAGCTTACACGCTATGGATTGACCAGTGCTTGGTGAACTAATTTTGCTGCTGCGTTGTGTCTTGCTGTGTATTCTTGGCCAGCAAGAATTTTACATCCACTTGTAATATGGTCAATTGTTTCCTTTTGGAGGTGGCATTTTCTGCATATGTCGTCTGTTAAAACGGGTCTTTAATTATATGTTTTTTATTATTCCTTGTTGCTATAACTTTATCTTGAATAGCGAGTAAGAACCCTTCTGTTTCGGGTTTGTTCGTATCTATACGGTCCATGGAGGATTTTCTCTGACTAGGTATTAATTATTATTATTATTATTATTATTATTATTATTATTATTAAGATATTTTCAGTTCGCAAAAAAAATTCGCTTTTTGATGATAGCAGATCAGATGACGATTCAGATTTTGAAGCTAATTTTGAAGTTAAAGAGCAATTTGAAGGCAAAAGTGGACAAAAGCTCTTAGAACTTCAGTCAAAATACAAAAATAACAAAAAATTTGCACTGGATAATATCTCTGAGGAAACTCTGGAGTCAGAAAATAATTAAAAATACTAGAAGATGTTCTAGGCAAGAAAATAAGACCTAAAAAAGAGCATAACAGAGAGTAAAGTGAAAAGAAAAATACTATGTTAAAATTTGATCCTTCCCAGCCGGAGCATGCAAATTTGGAGTTGACCAGACTCAATTCTGAAGAAAATAACAAGAAAAACAAAAAGCAGGAAAAATGAAGTACAGGAAGAAGTAAACCCAGAACCTGAAGTTTCCAAGGAAGTATTTTATAAGGTAACGGATAATTTAAAGAAGACTTTTGAAGAAAAACAACAGTTTAGTCTGTTGAAAATGTTTGGAAAGCCTGAAAAAGATGAAGATGTTTTACAAGAAGGCACAGAGAAGGAATTGACAGACAGATACCACAGAGGTGTAAAATTTTTGGACCACGCCCAAATTTTACTAAAATTGGTCACTAATTTAATTTTAATGAACTTCATCACTATATTGTTATATATTATTGACCTATTATATTTAAAAAAAGTTTTATATTTTTCTTTATGATGTAAATATTGGTATTTCCAAATTATTTTTATTTCTAGTGTTCCTGTTGTGGGTAATTCTAAATTGAATTTTTTCATATAAATAATCTGATTTTTTAGTAGAAATTAATTCATAAATAAACCAATTTAAATGAATTTCAAGTCTAAACTCAAGTACTTGATTATTCTTCCAGAGAGGTATCGCAAGTGGGGTAGTTCCATTGAAGATTTTAATATGGATGGGGGAAGTGATTCAGAGGTAAGTGAGGGTGGTCTGCAATATACCTCGCGTTTTATAAAAATGGTATTTATTTATTTATTGGCGCCAACAGGGATACAAACAGGTAACAAGATACCAACTGGAGTATCCACATAATATAATTAGAAACTACCGCGCAAGCAAAAATTATTTACATCAAAGAGGGCATTGCCTCTAAGGGCGTAATGCTTAGCCGTAGAGCTTAATACCTGTTGGGTGTCAGTAACTAACTGAATTAACAATCAATCAGTTATTCCGTCCTCTTTGACAGTCGTTACAAGTAATTTGATTCATCGCTAATTTTTCCAATTTCTTGAACAATTCACACAATGGGCTTTACGGAACAGCACAAAACATTCATGGTTGAAGCGTATTTTCAAAACGGGGTTAGAGTAAATGGTGAGTGGCAATACAATCCGGGTTTGTGCATCGACGATTTTCCTAACGTTGCTTTTATTGTGGGGATTTTTATTGTTGCCTGAAAAGAACCGTGGCTGTTTTTATGGGAACAGGTTCTATACAACACAAAAAAGGAGCAGGAAGACCATCTGTAAGAACAGAAGAACTTGTTGCAAACGTTCGTGAAATAATGCAAAATACGCCAACAAATTGCATAAGACGCCTGTCCCAAGAAGTGTGACGATCTTATAGAACATGCAGGACTATTCTTAAGAAGCAGCTAAATTTATTTCCTTAGAAAGTGCAAGTATTCCAAGAATTTTGTAAACAACAAAATAAATTTGTATTTGCCTACTGATTTGATTACTCATTAGTTTGGCATATCATGTCATAGTATGAATTTGACAAAATTGTAACCTAGATTTGGTTAGATATATCGTCCCCATATCATTGTGATCTAAAACCAAGAGCCCTACGTTTTTTAATCCAAGCCCTCTTTAATGCAAATAATTTTTGCTCGCACGGTATAATAAAACGGTCTTATCATGCTTATAAATATAAATATATATATATATAATATTTCACATTAGATTATTCATTATATCAAATAAATGAAAAATTCTGAGGAAAATGCATAAAACCAATCATCAAAATAATTAGTTTTTTAACTTTTTTTTTAAACATTATTAACATTTTTGGTTTTTTAATATCTTTTTTATTGTAGAAAATATAGCTATTGTAAGTTTGTAAAAAGTCACCCGGTAAAAAAAACACGTAGGTACAACGTTCTTAATGAAACAGAAAAAATATTTTGATTAGTTGAAACTGATAATTCTTAACAGGCAGCTATTAAATGGTTACCAATATTGCAAATTATACAGGGTGTCCGGAAAAATGTAGGAAATCTCCCAAATATAAAAAAAATACGTGAAAAGAATACTAAAAGTCTATATAAACTTCTTTCGTATCGGCCTCCTCTTCGGATATATGGGCTCCCAAAGAGCTCCCATGGAATTAAGTTTTTGACACATAATTATTAAACCAACAGGTATATTTCAATTTTTTTTCATATGATCTATTATCATATGATCTATTATCATATGATCTATTATCATATGATCTATTATCATATGACCTATTAACATATTTACATCATGTATATTTAGCGTATTTCAATAAAAGATACATCTTTGTTCCTATAAATTATAAATGTTACTTTTAACTGCTTAATAATAATACATGATCGCAATAAAATGGCGTTTTTCCGAAAACGGTTAGGATTAGCGACATGAATGAAGAGTACTTAATTTTTAGTCAATAGTTAAAGGTATGTAAAAAACGTTGTCCAAAGTTTTTATCATACAGGGTAAAAGTAAGTAAAAAGTAAAAAAAATGGGCACATTAGTGTCACAGCTAGTCCGCCCCTGTAGCTGTGAGTAATTCGCAACACTTTCTGGGATAGTAATTTGAAGGGTCTTACCTGGTATAGATCATATAAAAAAAAATTAAAATATAACTGTTGGTTAAATAATTATGTGTCAAAAACTTAATTCCATGGGAGCCCATATCTCCAAAGAGGAGGCCGATACGAAAGAAGTTTATATGAACTTGTAGTATTATTTTCACGTGTTTTTTCCATATCCGGGAGATTTCCTCCATTTTCCCGGACACCCTGTATACTGTATACAGGGTTGGGCAAATGTTCCGGAACGGCTTAATTACAGGCGAACGAAAAGTGATATCGGATCCGGGTTTTGGGCAATCTATAGGAGTAAAATTTTACTATTTGACTATAATACCATATGTCAGTAATGTCACCAACTGTCAAGTGTTGACGTTATTTTTTTTTTAAATGGAACACCCTGTATATTTTTACATTTTTAAATTCCACATAAAATAATAATTATTTTTTATTAAATGCACTATTAGTCTATACTTTATAGTTTCCGAGATATTGACTCTCGAAAAGTGACATTTTTGAACTTTGACAGCTTATAATTTTCTAACAGTACGTCTTAGAGCAAAACGGCTTACATGTCCCTATCTTCAATTTTTATTATCTTCCCAAAAAAAATCAACTTCCGGTTAAACCAGATGTAACTCGAAAGCAGGAAATATAGTTGTTCCGGTTTAACCGGAAGTTGATTTTTTTGGGAAGATAATAAAAATTGAAGATAGGGACATGTAAGCCGTTTTACTCTAAGACGTACTGTTAGAAAGTTATAAGCTGTCAAAGTTCAAAAATGTCACTTTTCGAGAGTCAATATCTCGGAAACTATGAAGTACAGACTAATAGTGCATTTAATAAAAATAATTATAATTTTATGTGGAATTTAAAAATGTAAAAATAAACAGGGTGTTCCATTTAATAAAAAAAATAAAATAACGTCAACACTTGACAGTTGGCGACATTACTGACATATGGTAAAATAGTCAAATAGTAAAATTTTACTCCTATAGATTGCCCAAAACCCGGATCCGATATCACTTTTCGTTCGCCTGTAATTAAGCCGTTCCGGAACATTTGCCCAACACTGTATAGTTTAAAATGTTGGTATTAACAAGTTCAAGTTCAAACACAACTTAACATTGTTGTCAGTCTCGAAAAGAGCAGCCGGTATAACTAACGAACTGACCATTAATTAGGCTATAGGTTTTCGTACTAATTATTGTGACTATGTCAAGTTCAAGCAATTATAAACCGAATTTATATTGTATTGCCAATCATTATATCCGGCAATTTTAGGCAAGTCTAGCAAGCATATCTAACAAAACCATTGTTTATTATGTCAGGAATTCATGCTTATTTACTAGCACTGTCAAGTTCAAATAATTATGAAATATCTGCATGATTTCACTCTCGTTTGCAATATGATGCTCAAATATATTATATTTATAGCACCTGACCCTTAAAAGTAAAATATTTGCAGAAAAGCTAAAATATGTAGAAAAGTATCAAAAATAAACAAATAGTATACTGAAAATAAGTTGAGGAGAATTCAAATAGAGTTTCTGATTGGTTTCTAGGCAACGAAATACATTTGAATGTTAAAAAGTTCACTGTGATGCCATTTCGTGAAAATCAAATTATATTATCGATGACTATTATGTAAGTGAAATAAAACTTGATCGGAGAAATGAAGTTAAGAACCTGGAAGTAATTTTCCAAATAAATACAGGGTGTCCGGAAATGACGATGAAAAATTTTAAGGTATGATTCCACATAAAAAGATATGAAAAAAAGTTCATATTAACATAGGTCCGGAAATGCTTCCAGAGGGAGCTACAGGCCCTTGCAGATGGTGTCATAAAAGTGGTTTTTATTTAATTTATTAGGATCTACTTACATTACTTTTACTTACGTATAAGTTAGAGTGATTGGAGGTCACTCTTTGAAAATATCAGGTGACCCATAATTGCAACCAGTGGCGTGGGAACAAAGGGGTGGTTAGTTATGTTGTGAAGTTATAAAAAATAAACCTGGTATTTTTAGAAATGTTAGAAGATCTATGAGAAAACGAGTTCCGAGGATGCATTGAAATGAACGGAAATCATTTTCAACACTTATTATAAAATTTATAATAACATTGAAAAGAATTAAAAAATTTAGGGACAGCGTTGTTTATTATTTTGTTGGTATTTTTATTAATAAAACTATTATTCAAAAAAAAATCCTAGCATTAAAGTCCGTTTATCTCGAAAACGGTCGACTATACGACTTTATACTAAGGGAACCTTTTTTACGTAAAAATGTTCAAAGAATCATAATTTATTTAAAAGATAGCGAAAATACACTCGGCGAAAAAATATAACCCTAAATAACTAACCATCCCTTTGTTCCCACGCCACTGGTTGCAATTATGGGTCACCTGATATTTTCAAAGAGTGACCTCCAATCACTCTAACTTATACGTAGAAGTTAATTCCTGTATTGTAAGTAGATTCTAATAAATTAAAAAAAAACTACTTTTATGACACCATCTTCAAGGGCCTGTAGCTCCCTCTCGAAGCATTTCCGGACCTATGTTAATATAAACTTTTTTTCATATCTTTTTATGTAGAATCATACCTTAAAATTTTTCATCGTCCGGACACCCTGTATAAAATTTAACATTATACAAATAAGGCTTATAAGTGTTTGGGTTTTGTCATACGAAATAGCAAAAGTTATAGGATAGCAACAATTATTATTAAATTGTACAATGCTTTGGAATATGCAAGCCAAATTTGGATGCGCACTGCTTTAACTTTCACTAACTTTATTAAAAAAGTACAAAAGCATTTTCTAAGATTTCTATATGTCGGAAAAAATAACGCATATCCTATATACAGGGTTTCATACAGGGCAATGTTGAATGGTTTTAAATTTACAACTTTATTGCATAAAAGAAACAAAATAGCTGTCATGTTTATATACTATATTGTCAATCATACCAAATTCAAAGACTGTGGTTTAATTAATTGGGTACATAGGCATTAAAGTACCAAAGATTAACTTTAGAATTGCAAACAATAATTTATTTAATATTAGTGAAAATATATCCCAGGTAAATCGTATGTTGGAATGTGCAATAAATTAAACATAAGGAAACCTTTTGATATATTTCTTGTTAATGTTGCGCAACTTAATAAATTATTTAACTCTAATGCAAAGATTTAAAATGTTGTTTTATTATTTTCTTATTAGTACAACTAATCTTAGTTAAGTACTAAGAATTTTTCTAGTTTCGAAGCCTTTACCTGTAAGTACATACAGTGTGACCAGTAAAGTCCACATCATATGGGATTTTTTATTAATAGCTTAAATTTGACTTTGGCATCAAGTTCTGCTTCAATCGAGATGAAAATTAAGCAAAAAATAGTAGTCACGTGATTCGCATTATCTGTCAAAATTTTAATTTTTTCCAAAAAATAATTCAAATGTGGGGTTATTTCTGAAAGTATCGAAAAAAGTTATTAGCAAAAAGTTTTTTTAAATGCAGTTTCTAGCCCACATGCAAAATTTAAGCTGCATAAGATAATTTCGATTTTTTACCAATATTTTGTAAATTGCACCACTTTTGCAAAATAAGACTCAACGCAACCTACATAAAACTTCTTAGTTTTGACAATGCTTTATTTCAGATAATTTTCTATAAAGTAGCGCCATATTAAATGTGTGTTTTTCTACAAAATCAAAATTGAGCTATTAAAATTTGGTCGCATGTGATGCAAAGTTTATTTGTTTTTGACCCTGTATAAGGTAACTTCATAAAATAAGTATTTTTGAAAACTTAGTTTGTGTCTGAAAGTAATACACCTTAATATTAAGAAGAAAAAGAACATAGTGTCATCAGTAAAGTGTTTATTAAGTGGAAAATAAATTTTAGTGGTGGGTAAAAAATCAAAATTTTCTTATGCAGCTGAAATTTTGCATGTGGGCTAGAAACTGCATTTAAAAAACGTTTTCTAATAACTTTTTTCGATATTTTCAGAAATAACCCCACTTTTGAATTATTTTTTGAAAAAAATTTAAATTTGACAGATAATGCGAAGCACGTGACTATTATTTTTTTGCTTAATTTTATCTCGATCGAGGCAGAACTTGATGCCAAAGTCAAATTTTAAATAATGCTATTAATAAAAAAAAATCCCATATGATGCGGACTTTACTGGTCACACTGTATAGGAAGTATCCTAAGCAGCGGCGCACCCAGGATTTTATGTTAGGGGGGGCCCGCCAATCAGTGCCGGAAGCAAATTTTTTAATAAACTTTTAAGTTATGCATTTTTCTAGAACTTTGTAGCTTTTTAACAGGTATTCTCAGAAGATCGCAATAGCCTAGTTCAATTCAAGTTCAAATTTCAAGTAAATATCTAAACAAATTGACTTTTTAAAATATCCACTTTAATAATTATTCCGGACAAAACATAACACTCTTTTTAAACTGGCCATAACAGCAGTTCTTAGTTAGCCAAATCTCTGACGAACCTTCAAGATTTGTAGGATTATTGGCTGCGAACAGATGGAAAGAACTGTAGAAGCACAACATAACTATTTACTCAGACAATTGACAACGGTCAGGCAAATAAGTTTAAAGAACCGTCTTATTCGTTGTTCAAAACGGTCCGCATACGGTCAATATATTGATCAGTATATATCCATAACACAAATATATTTATTTAAAAATATAAATTAGTACAAAGCACAACAATAAACAATATTTTATAAATAATAGAAACCAAAACTTTTTTATAACACCTTTGCATTTGTTAAATATGTCAATCTGATTTTCATCGACCCTTAGAAGGTTTATTTAAAATTTCTTCACAAGAAACAGGAACATTCTTATGAATAAATAAATTTGCCAAACCATTAAGTCTTACTTGCCCGGTGGAATTTCTTAAGTACGATTTTAAGTACTTTAATGTGGAAAATGACCTTTCAGAGGTACTGGCGGTGACGGGAAGGGTAACAAAAATTTGCAAAAGTTTTTTATTGGGAAATATCATACCATTACATTGAATATATAGCTTAAACATATCGGAGGGTATTTCTTAGCTATCTGTAAACTTGTCGTTCCATAATTTAAATTCGCATATTAGAATGCTTTTATTATAAAAATTTTCAAAAAATGAATAATTTGCATAAGAAGAATGAAGGCTGAGAAAGCTTTGCAAATTTTCTACTTATAATACTGAACAAAAGTAATAAAAATTATATCGTTCTTTGTATCGCGCCTGGAAATTAAAGTTTTTTTTAGAGGGTTAGTGGGTATAGTAAGTTGAAGTCAATTTCATTGGGGGTTTTGGGGGGGGGGCAAGGCCCCCTTGGCCCCCCCCTGGGTGCGCCACTGATCCTAAGTGTGTTTGTAAAGTGAACAATAAATAAATAAGAATTGTATAGCCGATCAAAAAATAAATAAAATATACAAGGTGTGATATTAAAAAAAACTGAGATTTTTTAGATTAAAGTTGGTGGCAGCCTAGCGCAGCGATAGCGTTCTCGCATCGCATGCCGAAGGTACCTGGTTCGATCCCAGGCAGGTTTGGCGGACTTATTTAGTTTGCTTGACCAGGTCACCGTACTTCGTAGTGTTGCATTGTACAACACACACTGGCATTCTCAATGGCAAAAATAAACATTGCAGTAAAAGGCGACCTCGATACGATACAGCTGTGGAGCTCTCGGGCTACCTCCGGTATCGTTCGGGTGTTCCTTCGGCATGTTGTCGAGAAGTGAGCTACTCCTGAACCAAGTAATGGATCTAGTGACCCACAAAAGGGACGCATGTCTGTTACCGATCCAGACGGATTGGGGGACGCCCCGAATCAGAGGATTTGGTAATACGGACGGTGTACGATGTGTCCCGTGGAGTGATACTGGATCCCGATGGATTAGGGGGCTCTGCGGCAACATCCTTCAAGTCGCACCACGGAGACGTAATAGTCCGCTTCCCGTCGAGGTCTGTGGTGGACAAGAGGTGTAACAACAGGACCGTAAAAATTGTGCCGAGAATAACATCTGCCGGTAAAATTGTGGTTCGGAACCCACGTAAAACTGTAGGTCCCGTCTGGCTGACATTACCCAGACGTAAAATGGGGTTGGCAAAAAGGGTCGCACTGGCCTACTTGCTTAGCGCTAAGCCTCCCCTTTACTACTACTACTACTACTACTACTAGATTAAAGTTATTGAGAATTGAAAATGTGTTTTAAACCCCATGTAAAATTGACTAAAACGTATTATCCTAATAACAATTAATTTCAAAACAAAGTGAAGTTACTCACAATAAAATTAACTCCACGCCTAGTTAAAACTATTATTAGTTAAAATAGGTATACTGAAAACTATGTAATACTATGCAGAAGTTATTGTCCACTCAAAAACGGTATTGGTGCTACAAATGTATTTTGTTAGTGCTTTGGATTAATTGCTGTACTGAGCTGTTTAGAATAAGTTTACTGTTTACAAATTGTTACAACTGGATTACAACTAAGCTTAATTGAATTACTTTTGGATAACATTTGGCCGACAACTGTCAGAAATGAATTGTTATGTTTGGGTAGAAGCTTAAAGTTTAAGTTAACCATGCGTCAATTTTTTAGAAAAGCAACAATTTGACATTTCAAGGATCATGCGCTGTTTATCAATAGTAAATGTAGAATACAGCAAAGTTAGTTATCAAAACACGTCACGATACGTTTAAAATTTTTAGTTTTTAACGTCCACTACATTTTCATTGATAGTTTTGACATGCATAGTAGTTGTCAGTTAGCTTCATATTGAGCGTATCGACTTGAACCAAGATTTTTATACTTACAATGCCCCACACATTCAGTAACAGGGAGTATGCCGACATGATATTCGTGTATGGTTATTGTAACGGTAGTGCGATGCGCGCAGTTAATGAATACCGACGTCGTTTTCCAAATCGAAGAGTTCCTAATAGAAGAGTTTTTCAAAAAGTTCTCAGGAAACTGGAATGTTTCCAAGCGTGAGAATTGTTTCTGGAAGAGTGCAGGGTCTAGATGTGAAAAATGAAGAAAATGTTCTGGATATTGTCGCAGAGAACTCAGGTATAAGAACGAGACGGGTTGCAAATAAACTTTATATATACCATCACATCTAGCCGTATGGGAGTCACTTAGAAAAAACGGTTTAAAACATTTTCACGTTCAACCCGTTCAACATCTTTTAGATGGTGATCCTGCGTCAAGGGTACAATTTTGTGAACGGATCTATCAAAATCGAAGTCTGCACAAATAAATTTTATTTAGCGATGAAGCTCAGTTCACTCGTGATGGAATTAATAATTGCCACAATGAACATCGGTGGTCAGATGAAAACCATCATGCTACATTTGAACAAACCTTTCAACATCGAATCAGTATTAATGTCTGGTGTGAAATGCTCAACGAACAGTTGTTTGGTCCATTTGAAATGGATGGGCGTCTTACTGAAGAAGGATATTTACGGTTTTTGACCATTTGATACACATTTTGGATGATGTTCCGTTAAATGCTCGACAACGAATGTACTTCCAACATGATGTAGTCCCACCTCATTTTAGTTTCCGTGTGCGAAATTTCTTGAATTATCATTTTCCTAATGGCTGGATTGGCAGAGGTGGTCCGCAAGTTTGGCCACCGAGGTCACCAGACTTAAACCCGCTTGATTATTGCCTTTGGCGATGGATAAAATCGCTAGTATATGAAACTCGAGTGGAAACGAAAGAAACACTCCGCGATTAAATTTTCAATGCTGCAGATTTTATAAAAAACAATCCCCACTCAATCCAACGTGCTACCCGAGCGATTAACAAACGTGCCGAAAAATCTATTGACGTTTGTGGAGGGGTTTTTGAAAATATTCTTTAAGTTCGTTTGTACTGCAGTACCTGCAATTATTCGCTTTTAAAATAAAAATTAACTTACAAAAACTTTAGAACCTATTATTTCTGAAATGGTTGAGAATCTAACTAAAACATATGAGCTTATTTCTCTTATTTTCACCCTCTGAACACATTCCCAAAATATTGCCCTTTCCTCCCCAAACACCCTGTATAATGGCAGCCAAAACCCACAGTTTTACCTTGATTTGAAACCAACATAAATATTTACCAGCTACTGTTAGTGTTACACAGTATTATCTAATATTGTTTGTCAGAAAACTGATATGTGCTCCCAATTTAAGATGTTTATCAATAGCAATTTCTAAATATTTTGTTGAGTTTACCTCACAGATAACTTCTACAAGATTTTCAATTTTGATATTGTTAAAATTAGGATGATTAGAAGAAGTAAGAGATAATGCTATAATTAGTTTTGGAAGTATTCAAAGTTAATTTAATTAGCCAGATCCTAATTTTTTTCATTCCTTCCATGGCTGACTCTTTTACTAGAGTCCAAGTTTTACCCTTAAATACCACAACTGTGTCGTCAGCATATCATATGATCATTCAGTTATTAATACCTATATTAGTTGAGGAATTTATATAGGTAATAAATAAAATTGGTCCTAAGACGGTACCCTAATATTTACGGTTAGCGGATCACTGTGTATATTATCGATTTTCACTACTTGTTGACAACCCCTAAGGTAGCTCTCAAAGACATTTAACACGGTGCCCCTTACGCCATATACATGTAATACATTTAGGAACAGATCATCCGGCACCGTATCAAATGCCTTTGCTAGATCAAGGAACACTGCAATGCTCTTTCTATTATTATCTAATTCATTGGTTTATCTGGCTAGTCAATTCATATAATATGGCATTTTCAGTACTTAACCCACTTGTAAACCCATATTTATTACGGGATAGAATGTTGGTGTTTTGAAGAAAATTAACCAGTCTTTCTTTAAGACGCTTTTCAAAAATTCTTGAAAAGTTATTTTTTACACTTATTGGAAGATAATTATTTATAATAGTTTGACACAGTTTTATGCCAGTTTGTAGGAAAGCTGTGAGATGCTCATATTTTGCTGTAATAAATTTATTGTAAGATAATCATAGAATAATTTTTTGTAAGGGTCTTTGTGACAAATTACTCGTGTGGCAACTAGACCCTGCCTTTTTTACTTTTATATTTTTAACTTACATGCACGTTGTTATAGCAACAATCTCAATTTTTTTAAATGAATAAACCGAAGTTGTTGGATCTTGGATCGTTGACCTTTATTCTCGTAAGCTTTACCAAACATTCAAGTTAAGTCGATTAAAGCCTATACAAATATAAACCCGTATAAATTTATTTACCAATTTTGCTTCAAGGTTTAAAGACCTCTTTAACGTTCGTTAAAATTTCTCTCCTTCAGTGGTTTCAGTGCTTATTGGGCTGTTGTGTAATTAAATCGAAATAAAGAAATACATTTAATATACTTTGAAACAGTCCTAAGGCCTATATAGTTAATAACGACACCATGGGTTATTGGGTAATTTAAAAAATATTCTGTAAGGTTTTTTGACTTGGAGAAATAACAAAGAACATGTTAAGTTCAAATAAATTTATTTTATTTTATGCGAGAGTAGCCCCTGTTATAAAATCGACTACTTCAGCATATTGATTTTGGGCTTAACATTAAATTCTATGGAACATGGCAGGGATCCCTTTCTAAACGCCGAAACAAGTTAGTATATATTATATCTATACGTAGATTACGTAAACATAACCCTTTCGAATGCTTTTAAGGCAAACAAGTAATATTTATCGTGTAGGTAGAGCTGTTTGAGCGTAGCAACAAGACCGAACCGTGAGAGCTCGGGCCTCAAACAAGTTACAGTCTAGTTCACTTTAACTAGAAAACCATTCATTACTGGAAAACTTCTTCGCGTGAAACAGCCCATTCAATGGATCGATGACTTGATCAGTTTAAAAACAAAACGATTCTTTTTTTAAAGTAACTGGTGTTTCTATTGTTTCGTCTAGTGTTTTCCTTGACTCTTTCCAATAAAACACTGCATGTACGTATTTTTATCAACATTAAAAGTCACTTTGTTTGATAAAACAACGCCTTATTGGCGGTTTTCAAGTAGTATATGACTTGTAACACTTTATGTATTTGACTCGAATTTTATAATGATAGAGATGAAATAATTTATCATGTGGTAATTTAAAATTATTGGTATGAAAACAAGGTAATAGCAGCATTAATGCAAATAAAGTTTTTTTTTCATACGAAACTAAAGAAAAACTAATTATGTAAAATTTTAAATTCCAGATGTTTGTATAACTATGACAATCGGTTACCATCTTATGCACCAACATTACTTTCGTACGAGCGACTGTAAATAATTTAAAATAAGTCCCTCGCATTAAACATGTACTTGAGAAGTTTAAATAACTTTTCGTTCTAACGATTTACCGTTGACAAGCTGCAAGATTGCAATTTATTGCATTCGAGATCGACAAACTTAAAGTAACTCTTGAGTAGTTTACAGAAACAATACAATTTGTTGTGTACTTTTACTTCTTAAATATACTTCTGCGTGTAGTTTAGAACCACTTCTATATACCGGATATTAGAGTAAAGTCAATAGAAATAAAGTTTGTATTTTAAGAAATCATTATTATTTTAAAAACCTACTTTCAATAATTTATTAAACAACGCTACAAACTTAACAATAACATGTAAGAACCAATTAAACCAATAAAATACAAAGAAGGAACAAACAGTTATAACCTCCTTACTTCTTAATGCCCTATTACTGACGTTTTCTGATGGGTGTAACTCTATAGAGACATTGTACACAGGTATATAGAAGCTTATAGAGATAAAATAGTTTTAATCGCTAAGCTATACTAGGCTCTTAGTAAAAAAAATTGATTAATACAGCGTTATCATAAAGAAACGAATCAGCTTATTATATAGAATATCGCCCACCTAATCAAAAATCGCTTGGATCCATTAAAATGCTAGGTACATGTATCGATTTTAATTTTTTTTTAGAAATATAAAAACATATTGATTTTGCCATCAATTCTGGACATTTTTTTATAAAACGTGTCCTATACCATGCACTTTAAAAAAATAAAATTGACGGGTCCAAGCAATTCTTGATTAAGTTAGCAGTAGGTACTCTGCAGAAAAGGCACATTGTTTACTTTATCACAGCCCTAACGCACTAAAGCAACAACGTTATTTCAGCAAAAAAATTATTACGGATTGTAAATTATGAATTTCATTTTTACTATTAAAGATTACTTTCTTTTACCAGCCTACTTTGTAGATAACGATCGTATGAGACAAGAAAAGATTAATTCACTTTACCTTCACCCAAATAATCAGGGAATAGAAGAAGTTGGGACTGACATTGAATATTCAGAACAGCACGCGGCATGCTGACACGTCAGGCTAGGTTTAATCTTAAGGAAAATTTAGAAGATGTTTGACTAGGCAGGAATCCTTATTAAACATTTTAAACAATTTTCTGGGATGTCTAGACTCGACAGGTCTACATAACTACAGAATAAATAGGTAGAGGACAGAATTATACATATTTTATTTACCGATAAGAATTTTTCTGTGTTAAGTTTTACAAAGAAAAATATTTACTCTTAAAACATCTTCTATATCAAATAAATTCAAGAGAACGTTTTTGTAACAATTAAAGTGGAAAGGATTCCTAAAGTAATTTTTAAAAAATCCGTGGCGTAACATACATTATTGAATTTTAAATTTATAACACCCTACGCTTCAGGAACAAAACTGTTAAAGAACATAGTTCACTAACACTTTTCCTCTCAAAATAATGTCAGGACCCATATCCCGAAGTTTGTTCAAGCACTTTTGAATCACCCTGCATAATAAGCCTACGTTTTAGTTTGCAACTATGTAGGTAGATATTACAAAAATATCTTTCTGCAAAAAAAATTATATTTTTCATCTAAAATTGGCAAGAAATGTTTGAGTTGAGAAGCTCTAAGCTTAATTTTTGACTTTAATATTGAATCCTTTAGGAGGTTTACTGCTACTTAAAGAACAGAAAGGGATCGAAATCAAAGATTTAAACTAAGGATTTGGACCCTTACGTAGAGTTATGTTACATGTATATAAATAAGTATCTTGTTACCACGCACTTTGCATTTCTGAGCAAATATTAACATGGAAGTAAGCAGGATATAAGTTAGAGAAGGAAATTTGTTGACTCAGTTCTAATATAGGCTAAATACATACAGGGTTACCTTTTAAAAACTAACATAAGTCAAAAAACCAAAAATACCGTTTCTACAAAAACGCGGGGAAATATTAATAAGGTATTTTGCAGACCACCCTCACCTATCCCTGCAGCACCACCCTCTTCCATTTTAAAATCTTAAGTGGACTTATATATGACTCACTTGATGGCAAACTGGTTTGAGCCCGGTGGATTTTAGTGGTAGAAGTCTTGACGTGAGTCCAGCGTTGAGCAAAAATTAGGGCAGAGTGAAAAATATATCATCCCCCAAACCCACCCCATTCACGCCGGGAACCAGGCCAGATGAGATCGCAAATCTCGTGGGGTACGGGGGAAGGAACACACTCTCCAATCGGTAGGTCATAGATAGTGCGAAACAAAGGGTTGATAGCCATTAGGGGGTGCTTCTAATGACTCAGGATCGTGGTTCGGAGTCCACGTTGAACTGTGGTCCCTTCGGGAATGGCCCTGGCAGCGAACGAAGAATGAAGAGGACAAAATCCAAAAATAATAACAACAACCATTAAATTTATTTATAAAATGCATTGCATTTTTTCATGTTTATATTTATTATTGCTTACTATACATGGAAAAACAATAATACTATTGAGGAAGGACTTAAATTGCTGAATATATTTATATTATCTTCCTATGGCTATAATGATAATAGTAAATGGTTAAAAGAATATATTATTATGTGCAATTTATACAATAAATTAAAATGAAATTATATTTAAATTTTAATTAATTTTAATTAAACCATTTTAACTTCTAAAAAACACACACTGAAGCTGAATAAAACATGAACAATAATTATTTTTTCTAAAACATGAAAAAAAATTATTAAATGACTTTTTTAACTATGCTCGCACATGGGCTTGTCTGTGTGAGCATGTGATTTTCTAAAATACCTAGCCTTACACACCTTGCCTTGAAGAAAATTGAAATGCCAAAAGCTTCTGCCAAAGTAAATTACTTTGTTGTTTAAAAAACATGGAAAATAATAGTTTTACAAGGAGTGAAAAAGTTGATATGTTATTAGTGTCTGGAGAATGTAAAAATAATTCAACCGATACTACACGATTTTACGCACAAATATATTTTAATCGGCGTCATCCAACTTGGCACTATTAGGTACCCAAAACTGGTTCCGAAAATGCGAAACCTTTGACGGATAAGAAATACTGTGTATTATTTATTATGAATAAACTCTATCTATTTATCAAAAGATGCTTCATTTTAGGAAAGTTCCAAGTTACCTTTTTAAAGTTTTTTATTGACAGCTTTTCTAAAACCTAATAGTGTATGGTATCGAAATAATCGTAATAAAATCCTCTTTTTTCTTAACCCGACGAGCCACCCTGTTGCCATTTCAAAAAAATGAGTTATACAACTTTAAAGATTAAATTTTACATAGCACATATCATTGGATCAAAAATAGTAAAATTGTATTTTTCCAAGATTAGAGAACTGAAATAAATGATTTTAAGGTATTCATAGCCCTCTAGATAAGACAATAAATTTGAAAAAAAAATATTTTCTTGATGACAAAAAGTGACAAGTGGCACATCGTTGTATTTATAATGTCATATGGAGTCAAAAAAAGTAAAAATATACCAGGTGTCACATTTAAAAATCGAAAGTTTATGTCACTTCCGGATAAACCGAAAGTTCCATAATGTTGAGTCACCTGTCAAAAAATGCAGTTTTATGTCGTATACGAATCCCCCTAATTTTATTTCATTATCTTGAAAAACAAAAAAGTTAGAGGGGCGAGCCACCTTCCGTGGACACCCGGTATACACTCCGCATCATAGGGGATTTTTTTTTATTAATAGCTTTATTCAAAATTTGACTTTGGCATCAGGTTCTGCTTCGATCGAGATGAAAATTAAGCAAAAAATAATAGTCACGTGATTCGCATTATTGGTCAAATTTTAATTTTTTCCAAAAAATAATTCAAAAGTGGGGTTATTTCTGAAAATATCGAAAAAAGTTAATAGAAAAAGTTTTTTTAAATGCAGTTTCTAGTCCACATGCAAAATTTGAGCTGCATAAGATAATTTTAATTTTTTCCTATATTTTGTAAATTGCACCACTTTTGCAAAATTAGACTCAACGCAACCTACATAAAACTTCTTAGTTTTGACAATGCTTTATTTCAGATACATTTTAATTAAAGTAGCGCCATATTAAAAAATGTGTTTTACTACTGGGCTATTAAAATTTGATCGCATGTGATGCAAAGTTTATTTGTTTTTGACCCTGTATAAGTTAACTTCATAAAATACGTATTTTTGAAAACGTAGTTTGTGTCTGAAAGTAATACACGTTAACGTTATTATGACATAGCTTAATAATAAATTATAATATAGGGGCTTTAAATTAAATCGTTGGAAATAGATAAACTTTACGTTGTTAAACTAAAATTTACTTTCCAATTAAAAAACACTTTACGGAAGACACTTTCTTTTTTGTCTTAATATTAAGGTGTATTACTTTCAGACACAAACTACGTTTTTAAAAATACTTATTTTATGAAGTTACCTTATACAGGGTCAAAAACAAATAAACTTTGCATCACATGCGACCAAATTTTAATAGCCCAATTTTGATTTTGTAGAAAAACACACATTTAATATGGCGCTACTTTAAAGAAAATGTATCTGAAATAAAGCATTGTCAAAACTTAGAAGTTTTATGTAGTCTTGTTTTATGTTGAGTCTTATTTTGCAAAAGTGGTGCAATTTACAAAATATAGGTAAAAAATCAAAATTATCTTATGCAGCTAAAATTTTACATGTTGGCTAGAAACTGCATTTAAAAAAACTTTTTCTTATAACTTTTTTTTGATATTTTCAGAAATAACCCCCTTTACATTATTTTTTGGAAAAAATTTAAATTTGACAGATAATGCGAATCACGTGACTACTATATTTTTGCTTAATATTCATCTCGATCGAAGCAGAACTTGATGCCAAAGTCAAATTTTGAATAAAGCTATTAATAAAAAAATCCCATATGATGCGGACTTTACTAGTGACACTGTAGACATCTCATTCTCTTTATTAAAACAAGCCGACAGGACTTCAAATGTGGCTCAAAAACACGTTTATGAAAAAATAATTAATCTGTCTATGCTTGATCGTCGTTGGGGGTAAACCCCTTTTCTTGACCCCCCTTTGAACGCTTATAAAAAAATGTAAAAAATAATGAAATCCGATATGAATAATATATTCTGATAAAATCGGTAATATTTGAATATTGCTTGTTTCGTCAAATTCTGGGTCATTCTAAATTTATACAGACTATCCCACTGCCTGGAGGGTTTTGTTAAGATTGTAGGTTTAGTCACATTCCGCTTCTGTTTATCCCTTCGTTGTCCGGACGATCCCTGCCTAAGGTAACTACCATTTGACCCACATAACAATTTCGTGCAATTGTTATTAGCTATCCCGTAACTTCTGCAAGCGATATTGACTCTATTTCTATCGGTTATTCGTAACTTTTTTGTTGGCAAAGTTTTTTAGATTTCTTTTTTATTTTTTTATTTATTTATTTTCAAATAAACGGGCATTGCCCAATAAAATACAATCTATAAAATTAAAATTATATACAATTTGTATGCCCAAAATAACATACATTAATGGCAATAACGTAACTTACAAAGTACAATTACATATAACATTCACTGATTCCATTTTAATTATTTCTTTTTAAATAATTCTTTAAACTGGCTAAAGACGCATTAAACAAATCAATATTGGCGGTATTAAAGTTGTTCATCATTCCGTTCACCCCACTGTTTTGACCATATCGACTTCGATGATGTCGAGGTTCAAAAATCTTACTTTCTCGAAGAGATCTAGGTGGAACATAGAAACTGAACTTGGATAGTAATTTTGGACAGTTACATAGACCATTAATCAATTTAGAAATAAATGTAGTTTAAAAAACCTAAAAAACAAGCTTTAATAACACTGGCCGACAAGATTTTTCTAACACAGGTCAGCTCTTTATTTTTATAATGAAAATACCCTTCTAATAATAGAAAGAATATTGGGAAAGCCCCAATACATACCATTTTTCAATAGCTTAATAAGACCATTTTACATTAGCAGGTAGTCAATTTAATTAGGGGCGGTAAAAATGGATGGATTTTATAACAGAAAAATTACCTGAACTGTAGGAACTTTAGTAGGACTTCAGGAAGGATTTACAAAATATTGCTGTTTTCTTTGTATGTTGGACAGTCGTGCAGTAGATCAACATTATGTAATAAAAGATTGACCACAAAGAAGTGAATTTCAGCCGGGATCTCAAAATGTTAAGTTTGCACTTCTTGTAGACCCCAAAAAAGTCCTTCTGCCTCCTCTTCACATTAAACCTGAGCTGATGAAAAACTTTGTGAAAGCTATGAATAAAGACGGTGATGGATTCAAATACCTAAGACAAGTCTTTCTCCAGTTAAAGGAAGGTATTTTTATTGGGCCACAAATCAGAAAATTGCTGGACGATGTCAACTTTACGAAGATGCTTACCAGGCAGGAACTCAGAGCATGGAACTCATTTGTTAGTATAGTAAGGGGATTTTTGGGCAACAATATGGATGCAAACTATCAACAGTTAGTTGATGAACTTTTAGATTCCTACAACTCGCTTGGTGCCCGAATGTCATTAAAAATTCACTTCCTACATTCCCATCTGTCATTTTTTCCTGAAAATTTGGGAGCTGTCAGTGACGAGCAGGGTAAAAGGTTCCACCAGGATATCAGGACAATGGAAATTCGCTATCAAGGACGATGGGATCCAGCCATGATGGGTGATTCCTGTTGGTTTTTGAAAAGAGAAGATATGACCCCTTATAAAAGGAAAAAATAAAATTTAATTAGTGTGTTCAGTTAATACTTGTAATGTTTGTGTTTTTTCTAGATGTAAGGTATGTTTAGTAGGTGTAAAAATTTAAATATAGTCGATATACACAGTTAGAAATTTCTTGAATTATTTTTTCAATAGATATTAAATATTGTAACATTAAATGTGGTTCTATAAATGTAACAAGAAAACGTTACGTGTTACAACTTTTTTTCTCTCATTTTCGTATTTGGATAGGTCCATTCTACCACAAGATGCTATTTAGCTTTGTGTTACAACAAAAAAAAATTTTTTTGTCGGCCAGTGAATTAATCAGACTAAAAAGCGGAAAATAAATATAGTTTAAAATAATTCTTGAAATTCTTAATATAGGCAGAAAATAATAATGAACGATAAACATTAGTATTATTGTGAAAAAAGCGTGGGGCGCTTTCTGCTATATTTTTCGTATATCGAGCACCCCTCGCTTTTTTCACAATAATACTAATATTTATCGTTCATTATTATTTTCTGCCTATATTAAGAATTTCAAGAATTATTTTAAACTATATTTATTTTCCGCTTTTTAGTCTCATTAATTATTAAAGCGTGTTTTTAGTTTTTTTAAACTATATTTATTTTTCATTTTTTAGTTTGAGTTATTGTTAATAAAAAAAATTTTTTTAGTAGATTGAGCTAGATTAGTAGATTATTTTATAGTCTTGATAAGTCTACAAAATTTTAATTAAATCTGACCGTTTAAAGTGGGCCAAAATCGGGTTTAAAGAAGTCGGTTACAAACAAACATACATACAAACCCGAACAAACCCGATCGTTTATGCCGAATTATAAGAAAAGAACGATATTTGCAAATTTTTGAAAATTCTGACATATTGACAGGTGTCAAATTTTGACCAGAAAATTTATTGCGTATTTTTTCAACTTTTCACCGTCAATATACATACGACCTTATAGTTTTTCATTCATATAATTTTTTTTATACGATTTGACATATTGACAGCTCTGAAATTTTGACAGAAGAATTTTTTGCTTATTTTTCCCGAAGTTTCCGCATCGAATACTATACGAACCCTTAATTTGTTTTGTCAAAATCGCATCTTCGTTTTATACCTGACAGCTGTCAATATTTGACAGGATAATTTTTTGCGTATTAGATTATTGTATTGTCAGCGGTTCTTGATAAGTCTACAAAATTTAAAATAAATCTGACCGTTTAAAGTGGGTCAAAATTGGTTTCAAAGAAGTCGGTTACAAACAAACAAACAAACAAACATACATACAGGTGAAGCTAATAATAAGTCTATGTTATTTCTCCTGCTTTTTAAAGAGCCTATATTGAGAGTCTTCTCCAGTTCAGAGTAGTTAATATATGTCTTTTGTAAACTATATATTTAAGAAATTTCCTCTGATCACCGTTCAACATATCTTGATAAATATTGTAATAGGAGGACCACATACTGTATCCTTTTTCTCCACGATCATTACTGAATGCAATAATTCCAAAATCATTTCTGATAATAGAATGTAAAAATTCCCGCTCTTGAGTTGGAATATTTATTCTGAAACACTTGCTTTTATGCGTTTTGCGTGTATTTTCATTCCACAACAAGATACGGAATGAATATTCTGTAATTGATATAAACGACATAGGTTGCCATAAATTTCGAAACTGTCAGTGTCAGATAAAAATGGCCGCGTTGTAATAATTATTTTCAGACAAATTTTAGTGCAAGTCAAAAAATGAGTGAAAAATCGGATGAATCAGATACGGAACTGGGTGGTCATGGAGAAAATATAGTCTGCTACTCGGTTAGAATGAAAATTCGATACTCGTGGTTCCTCACGCTCGCTACGCTCGCGTTCGGAATCTTCCACTCGGATCGAATTTTCATTCCAACCTCGTTACAGAATTCACTATTCTAGATGTGGTCGTACCAGTAAGGTATAAAGTAATGTTATTGCCTTGACGTCAGAGAAATCACTGGGGTTTCTTTTTATAAATCCCAATATTTTCTTAGCCTTATTTCTACACTTCTCAATGTGTTAAATGAAACTTAATTTATGATCAAAGATCTCTTCAAAATCTCTAATAATTTTCACGTTTTCTAATATGTTATTATTAAAATTATAGCTATTTACAACACTATTTCAAGATTTACTAATTTGTATATATTTACACTTTGATATATTACATACAGCTTGTTCCTACAACACCTAGTGTAAAATCGATCAAGGTCACTCTGTAGTTTGAACACTAAAAAAACATTAAGTAACGGTAAAAAGATCTTTATGTTGTCAGCATACAAGAGAAAATAGCAAAAATAAAAACACCCAGCAACGTCCTTTAAAAAAAATGTTAAAAAGAATGGGCGCTAAATGGGCACCTTGCAGAATACCCGATTGAACTTTGATTAAGTTAGACAAATAGTTGTTTATCCTTACAATTTGAGTTCTGTTAACCAAGTATGATTTCAGTCAATGCAAAACTTTTCCTTGGATACCATAAGCATAAAGTTTGTTTAAAAGGATATGAATATTTGGGTTGTCGAAGACTTTAGCAAAGTCTGTGTAAATAGAGTCTCCACTATCGGCTCATGATAAACTAGGAGGTTGGAGGCAGTTAAACGACCCAGAGAAAACCCATGTTGATTTTAACTTAGAATATTTTTAAAAGTCTGCTTTAAAAAGTCTACAATAATATATTCAAAAATCTTAGGAATAAATGATATTAATAAAATAGGTCTGTAGTTTTCAATGTTATCTCTACTTCCACTATTTTTAAAGATCGGTAATAGGTACATAAGAAGTTTTCCAGGTGTCTGGAAATAATTCATTAGATGAGATGGGTGCAGTCATGCATTTAATTTGTGCGTGGTATCTATTTAGGTTTCCAGATATTTCTTGTATTGCTTACTAAAACAGCCTGGGTTCTGGTTTATAGCAGCAGCTTCCGTGAAGTTCATTTTCCTCCACTGTGGTTCTTTATGCAGTATTTCAACTTTTGAATACATGATAAGATGGCCGTGAGACTAGGAATTGTCGGCTGCACCTGACTTTTCGGTTTCTCCTTTTAGCTTATTGTATCTGTGCTCTTTAAACATCTCTCGAGCTGAATACTGTATTGATGTTGTATCGTTGCCCTAGTCTTCTTAATCCTTCAGATACTCCTTTGACGTATAGAATATTGAGTGTCGTTTGGGCGATTCTTACGATAGTATTATTTCAATATTTCAACTCAAGTTGTCATGTGGTCAGAAGTTCAAATCCTTCATAAAGAACCACACTAGAGGAAGAGGAAGTTGAGATTTAACACAAATAAAGATAATACAAGTCCAAAACTCTTATATCATTCAAGAAACATCATTCTCCAACCTTTAAACAGATAGAATATAGATTATTAATTCTCGAAACTTACCAAATTTAGCCAAGCGTTGGTCGTGAGGATCTGATTCTTTTCGTCCTGGAAAAATATATATGTATATCAAGTTTTAATCAAATTCTAAAGGCTTTCCTAAAGAAGGAATTATTACTTGTAGTATATAGTAAGTTGTGGCGAATAATAGATTTCTTTAATAATTAAATAATTGTAACTAAAAAAACATTGTTAGACATGCCTATACCTACATGAATTAAAAATACAATATTCCTAAAAGATGTAGGTATTACAAGGACATATTAGGTTTCACTGAATTTATTGAGTTTAGGCTAAATTTAAAAGCAACAGTGTCCTTATGGTGAACGTCCTATATTTAAATATAATTAAATGGATCATATTTTGTAATAAAATGATATCGTAACCAGTGGCGATCGATGGCATGAGGCCGATGAGCCGGGCCTTACCAGCATAAATCTAATAAAAACTGATATTCAATTTTACAATAAACAATGTTTATCATGTTTGTTTTACATTATAATATCTATACAGGGTGAGTCGGGAGGAATGGGCCCAACTCTATGGGTGTAATCTATGCATCAGAATAATAAGAAAAAACTCAAATGTTGTTATCCAATATTCATTTGTTTTCAAACTACAGCGTTAAATGAAATAATAATATTGTTAAACCAAAATATGCGACATTAACATTGTTTTAAATAAATCTTTGGTTTAGTAAATTTTCAAAAATACCGCCATTAACTTCCAAACTTTTCCTGCTTCATTTATGAAGGGCGCGCGTGGCTCTTCTAATTGATTTGTACCTTTCTATAATATTGAGTGCAGCATTTCTATAGCGTCTAATTAATGCATCCCTAGTATCTACTTTTACTCATTTACCTCATTTTTTAACAAACCCCATAAATTATAGTCCAACGGTGTAAGGTCTGGCGATCTAGGAGGCCAAATAATAGGACCATCGCGGCCAATTTAAACCTCTGGAAACCAAAATAATAAGAAAAACTCAAATGTTGTTATCCAATATGCATTTGTTTTTAAATTATAACGCAAAAACAAAATATTGCTATATAATTTAGCTTTCCTGTAATAAATGGTATTATTGTCCGCTTTTGATTGTTGTGCTGTCACTATCCTGTTAGTGTCAGTATAAATTTTTACATTGATTCATCGTTAACTTCCGGATTTGTATCATTTAAATTTTATAAAATGCCATACATTTATTCACATCTCGAATTCGCCAATATGGTTTTTATTTATGGTTTGTGTAATGAGAATGCTACAATGGGTGCTGAAGAATAACGTCAACGATTTCCACATCAAAGAACATCGAACAGAAAGGCCTTTATCAGAGTTTTCAACAAACTGTGCGAGACCGGAACGCTTCCAAGTGCTAATGTAACATCCGAACAAGCCATTCGACAGGATTTAGAAGAAATAGAATATGTTCTAGCTTTAGTAGAAAAAGATGCAACGACCAACTCACGAAGAATTGGAACTCTGTTGAGGATTCCCCAAAAAAGAGTGATCCATTCGCTTCACGAGCAAGGCTTATACCCATACCTTGTACAGCGTGTACAGAATCTTCAACCTGGAGACTACGCCAAGCGTATGCAATTTTGTGAGTGAATAATTAATAATCGTCATCTTTTACCGCACATACTTTTTACTGACGAAGCTACATTCACCCATGACGGCATTAACAATAATCGAAACTCCCATGTATGGTCGGACGAAAATCCTCACTCAATAGTCGAAAAAAAATTCAACACAGGTTTTCAGTAAACGTGTGGTGCGGCATGATCGACAATAATTTATTGGCCCTTTTCTTTTGGAAAATCGCCTTACAGGGGATCACTTCTTAAGTTTTTTACAAAATAAATTGCAAAGACTACTGGAGAAGATTCCTTTAAACATCAGAATTTAAATGTATTATCAACACGACGGAGCGCCTCCCCATTTCGATCGTCGGGTCAAGCAATATTTGGACCAATAGTTTCCATGGGGTTGGTTAAAAAATGAGGTATACAAAGTAAACGTAAATACTAGGGAGGTATTAATTAGACGCATTAAAAATGCTGCACTCAATATTAAACAAAGGCACGAATAAATTAGAAGAGCCACGTGCGCCCTTCATCAGTATTACATACCTAATCGAAAACTTTGGTAAGCACTTTCTGTTTCTCTGAGCAAAGCCACAGAAACTGGCGAAACGTCCATGACTATGTGTGGAAATTTTGTTTGAAAATTATGAATGCGTGGGAAATAAACCCACTGACCATTAACCTTTCTGCCATTTCTAACGTAACTTTTGGTTATAAAAGCTTGTTGTGCTGCCGTGATTATCATATTTAATTTTCTTAAATTAAAAACGTTTCATTCAGCTTTACCTACGGCATTCATTAATAACTTTTTTTTGTCTTATGACATCTATAGAATGTAATTTTATCTGCCATATGGGTTTGTTTATGGTAGATATCATATTTTACTATTCCTTACAAATCCGAGTCGTTTTTTTGCTAGATTATTGTTATTTCTTATTATTCAATTTTGTGTAACGCGGAAAAATGTTTCTTATAAAATGTTATTTTTTTTTAACAATTATGCAGTATTTGCGTGTACCCGCAAAATTTTCGTAAATGCACACATGTTTATTTGTTCCCAGCGAAAAACTTGTCTAATTTTTTTTAATTATATCTTTGCTTTCACTGTGGCTTTGGAAACTTACTACCAATCATAAAGTTTTAATAGAATTTTATAATTTGGAAAATTCTATTAATTCTCAAATATCATTAAAACTTAAAAAAAAACTTTAAAATTACATTTCATTA
The DNA here is from genome assembly GCA_963969555.1 of Polydrusus pterygomalis. NCBI lineage: Eukaryota > Metazoa > Arthropoda > Insecta > Coleoptera > Curculionidae > Polydrusus > Polydrusus pterygomalis. The sequence continues at coordinate 33,132,738 of OZ018384.1, read as the reverse complement.
AAAAACAAAATGATAGATAATATTTGATACAATTTGCAAATTATTTAACTTTCCTGACTGGAACTTTCATAATTCTAGAATTAAGGGTTAATGAATCAGTCAGTCATTTTACAATTCAATATAGCAGTATAGATTAACTAGTCAATCTGATTCAAAAAGTATGTCCATGTTTGGCTACAATAAATTTTATTCGTCGGGAGACTGAATGTTATCAGGTAATCCAACTTGTATTGCATGAATGCTGGGGGCTGTATACATTTTTGGCTCTTTGCCAAGTAAACATAGTTTCGCGGTTGTTTACCGACCATGCCAATCAAAGTTATGGATAGTAAATACTTTAATCAATTTATCATTTTAAAAATTTTAGCACTCCATTATAGCATGAAATATTAACACTTTTTGAATTTTTGCTGAGCATAATTAATCTTAAGAAGATTCGGGATCTTTCAGATTAAATAAATTGTATTTTACATTACAGTATAGGTTCTACCTGGTAAACGGTAAAATATAATTATCGTTTGATTACCGGTGAGTTTCTAGTAGTAACGCATAGAAAACTTTTTACTTCTAACTAAGAGGTCGCACAAAAAAAGGCTGCTGAACAAACAAGACTGGAGTACACAGAATCTTTAGAATTCAGTTAACCAACCAAGAGTTCTGGTGATAGTATATTTACTTTCGTCAGTTGATAAACTGTATAAGCTGACTAATCAGCTGACTCAGCTATAATGTAAAAGTTTACAATGTTTAACCTTTATGTGTGGGAGGTTTTTGGGATGATTAATGACTTTGTCTAGAAGGTGATGTGGTGGCCTTCAATTTCAGCCAATGGCATTCCTATTGGTCGTGTACTAAAAAGGTATCAACGATCCCACTTATTTCGAGATACATTTGTATGTTAGAAATATTAAGAAATACTAAAGTAATTTTAATTTATTATAGATTTGGTGAATTATACTACAGTAAAGAAAAATAAAAGATTAGATGAAAGAATAATAATTTAAAGTTATTGCAGAGAACAAAAATTCTATCATTTAGAATTATAAATGCCAATAAATAAAATACGGTTATTTGTTCAAAAACAATTAATTTATTGGTTGCTTTAATTTTTCAAAATTTAGCCACAGCATATTTATTTGAGAAAGGAAAAGTTTTTAAATTAAAAGTAAAATCAAAACAGCTGCTGGTATTTTCGTGATAACCCAGTTAGTAATGTGCCATTAACTAAGTTTTCTCTTGTTTCGAACCACCTTTAGCTGCTTACATTTTTAGAGTTAAACGAATAAACCCTGCCGTAAGAGTTTTACTTTTAATTTACCAAAATGGAAAAGGTCTGGCCTAGGGCAATCGCGAAAACTTTCTTGTTTGACCCAAATTTGGTTTTTGATTTTTTACCTGTTCTACATTCGATTATATTTACACTTATTAATTGATTTACCTGGTAAATTTTAAAGATTTTGTCTTCTTTAAAAATCGAACAAAACCCTCTTGCAACACAAAAAAAATATTTATATTTTTTTGTACCAACTTTAAAACACCCTGTAGAAGATCCGAAACATTTGGTTTCATTCTCATTTATTTTTTGACAAAGTTACATCTATTCCTAATATACAGGTTTTTAGATGATCTCAATATCTCAATTTTTAAAGGAAGTATTCAATTTTTTAAATAAAATGCTCATTTCTACGATTTTCTTTATTCGAACGTTACCAAAACATGAAATATAAATGAAAGTAATAAAAAAGTAGCAAACGTATCTTAATAGACCAGGGTCGATAATTTTTGAAACCAAAAAAAATAATAGTAGGATGAAACCCATTGGAAAAGGAAGAGAATAGAACAAAAATGAAAGGAAAAATAAATTACGGGCGATCCGAGGTCGGAAAGGGGGGGAGGAGGGGGGTTTTAAGGGTAGAAAACGATTTATCTCGATTTCCGGCAAAACTACAAGTCCTATGGAAAAATGTTAAATCGCAAAGTTGTAGATAATAAAAAGATCTACAACTTTTGTATTTACACTTTTTTCACACAACCTCAAAATGTATGTGAAAAATTCAAATAACCAAGTTTTTGGTTTTTTATTTTTACCTTTTACAAAAAAAATTTTTTATCCACGAAATTTGGTGGAAACTTACCTTTTTATGTCCTAAACACACTGTCATTTTTTTTTATTTAAAATATTTATTTTTTAACCTTATTTTGACTTAATATCGAAAAAACACCCTAATTTTCAATCGAAAATTCTCACGTCAAAATATCTGCTTTTTTAAAAAAGTCGGAGGGCTTTTTGTTCGTTAAAATCTCTACTTTCTGATGGTGTTAAAAAATATATACATTACTATGGTAAATGTTCTCAAAAAAATGCAAAGAAATGAAAAAAACTCGAATCAGAATTTTTTTTTTAGATCAATATGTACAATTTTGAGCTATATATTAAAATGTATACTCTTTTTTTTATCAATGTAACATTTTTCGAGTAATTAAAGTATAAATTTTAATAAATAGCTCAAAATTGTACATATTGATCTAAAAGAAAAAATTCGGATTCGAGTTTTTTTCGTTTTGCATTTTTTTGAGAACATTTACCATAGTAATGTATATATTTTTTAACACCATCAGAAAGTAGAGATTTCAACGAACAAAAAGCCCACCGACTTTTTTAAAAAAGCAGATATTTTGACGTGAGAATTTTCGATTGAAAATTAGGGTGTTTTTTCGATATTAAGTCAAAATAAGGTTAAAAAATAAATATTTTAAATCAAAAAAATTACTGTGTATTTAGGACATAAATAGGTAAGTTTTCATTAAATTTCGTGGATAAAAAGTTTTTTTTGTAAAAGATAAAAAACCAATAACTTGGTTATTTGAATTTTTCACATAAATTTTGAGGTTATTTGAAAAAAGTGTAAATACAAAAGTTGTAGATCTTTTTATTATCTACAACTTTGCAATTTAACGTTTTTCCATAGGACTTGTAGTTTTACCGGCAATCCAGATAAATCGTTTTCTACCCTTAAAACCCCCCCTCCCCCCCTTCCCGACCTCGGATCGCCCGTAATTTATTTTTCCTTTCATTTTTGTTCTATTCTCTTCCTTTTCCAATGGGTTTCATCCTACTATTATTTTTTTTCACTTTTTACCATTTTCAAAGGCTTCAGCACTGGTCTATAATAGCATGTATGGCCCCCTCTAGCTGCAATGACAGCGCGTATTATTCGAGGCGTCGAATGGATAAGATGGATTATCCGTTCTTGGGGAATCTGTGCGTATTCCTCGGTAAGTGATGTCCTTAATTATTGAAGAGTACTTGGTTGCACAAGACGATGGCGAACGGCTCTTTTTAGCTGATTCCAGAGATGCTCAATTGGGTTTATATCCGGGCTACAAACAAGCCAATCCAATCTCCTAATAGCAGTTTCATCAAGGTACTGTGTAACAATCTGTGCAGTATGGGGCCGTGCCCACACCATAACAGAACCGCCTTTATAAGATATGAGCTCAGTTAGCAAATCTCTCATTTGGTCTTCTGTACACTTGTTCACGACCATCAGGCGACCAAAGACTAACCCTTGATTCGTCAGTAAACAGAACATTACTCCACTGCTCCTGAGTCCAATTCTTGCGAATCTCAGTCGATCCTGTCTATGTCGTGGAAGTAGTGTCTAGGTGCTTTTGCTGGCCTACGCGAACGAAGCCCAACTTCTTTCAGCCTTCTTCGAACGGTATCATTACTTATTGTGACTGTGCGTACCATTTGTAAATCATTTCTCAAAGAAACATATGTTGCTTTCCGATCTCTTAGGGACTTCAGCAGAAGAAAACGGTCGTCAACTGCGGATGTTATTTTCTTTCTTCCAGACCCCTGTCGCCTACTTAACTTGCCTCTTTATGTATATCTTTTCCAGGTGTCTCGAACTGTAGATCGTGGAAATCCCAACATACGAGCCATGTTACTTTTATTATACCCTCCCTCTATTCAAGCAACAACTTTAGCTTTAGCTGTGTTGTTAACACCAAAAAATTATTTTAGCACTGTCACTGTCAATACTATTTAATAATAATTAGTAATGACGTAAACTTACTTAGTTTTAAAATGAATGGTAGGCGAATCGTTATTTCTAAATTTTGCCCATAAAAAAATCGTAGAAATTCGCATTTTATTTTAAAAATTGAATAATTCCTTTAAAAATTGAGATATGGAGATCATCTAAAAACCTGTATATTAGGAATAGATGTAACTTTGTCAAAAAATAAATGAGAATGAAACCAAATGTTTCGGATCCTCTACAGGGTGTTTTAAAGTTGGTACAAAAAAACATAAATATTTTTACCCCTGTATAATACCACTCCAGCAAATAGAACAAATTTTTGGAGCAGCATGGTATATCCTTAACAACATTATCTACAAATCTGTAAAAAATCATAAAAATCAGATTAAAAATAAAAAAGTTACAAAGCAACAAATTTTGCCAAAATTTTATGGTGGCGAATTTTTTTGCGGGGGATTTATGTATAACCTACATTTATCAGAACCAGGATAAAGCAGATACAACATTCCATTTTATTACAGTCTCGCCGCAGTATAGTATCTTAATATTTTTAAAGATTAAGGCTAAGACTGTAAAGCAGAAATAATGTTTTCATCTTTTTCTATTTTTCCCAATCCAGTAAAAGGAAACAAAATTCGTTCTTACAAACGAGACTAAATTTAATTTGGAAAAATATTATGTGAAGAAATTTAAAAAGTAAATTTCAAAATCGGTGATAACAACTTTACCTACTTCTAACTACGTACATACTAAAGGGTTTTCCAATAAGAACGATATGATTTTGAAACGATATGGTAACCATGGTAATAAAGTTATACCTGTCACCATTTGTCAGTTATTGTCAGTAAACTATAACAATTTATTATGGCTAAATACGCGCTTCAAGAACGTTTGGTTATTATCCAAAAATTTTACGAAAATAGACGATCTTTTGTGAACACTTATCGCGCACTTCGCGAAAACTTTGGTGTAAATAATCGTCCTCCCTTGCTTGCCATTCGTCGCATCGTTGAAAAATTTGAAAATAATTTTACTCTTCACGATGTAAAAACACCAAGAAGACATCGAAACGCAAGAACTGTTGAGAATATTGCTGCTGTAAGAGCTAGTGTTGCAGTGGATCCAAATTTATCAATTCCTCGTCGAGCTCAAGAGTTAAGGATTAAAAAAACGACAACTTGGCGTATTTTGAAAGAAGACTTGAATTTACACCCGTATAAGATTGTTTTGACCCAAGAACTTAAGCCACTGGACCATAGTCGGCGCAGAGAATTTTCTGCTTGGAGTTTAGAACAACTTGAAAGGGATCCTAATTTTGCCAAAAAAAATATCTTTTCAGATAAAGCTCATTTTTGGTTAAATGGATACGTTAACAAGCAAAATTGCCGTTTTTGGTGTGAAAACAATCCACAATAAATATATAAATAAATAAATAAATAAATAAATAAATAAATAAATAAATAAATAAATAAATAAATAAATAAATAAATTTTTTATTTCAAGAGACCAAAATTTACATTGGTATAGAAAAGGTCAAAAACGACACACAGAGAACTGTGGAGAAGCGACTATTACTTATAAGTACAATATATATATACCTACTAAATTACAGTTAGGATGACAAATCACAATCCATAAATTCACGAATATTGTAAAAAACATGAGAAACCAATATACTACAAACAGTTTTTTTTAAAAATGGCTTTGCTTGGTATATTTTTGATCTCCCTAGGGTTATACAGTCTGGTTCCCATGTAAAATGGACTCCTTTCAAATAATGTCATGTTGTGCGCCGGTACAACAAAGTTCATATTGTTACGCGTTTCATAATTATGAACGTTTTCCATGGATAAGAAACTATGTAGGTTGTTTTTTACGTACATAAGAACTTCTAAAATGTATAAACTCGACAAAGTGAACAATTTAAGTGATCTAAATAGCCCTCGACATGAATGACGACAAGACACTCCCATCATACTTCTAACAGCCTTCTTCTGGATTAAAAACACTCTATTTAAATTTGATGGAGAGGAACCCCAGAATAAAATTCCACTTTTTACTCGAGAAACAAATTGGGCATAGTAATAAGATAAGAGAATATTCCTACTGACCACACCACGTAGGCGATAGAGAGCATAACATATCGGAGAAATGCTAGAACTTAGTTCAGTGCAGTGAAAGCTCCAAGATAGGGCATTATCAATATGTATACCCAGTACTTTTGTTTGGGCAACTTGTGCAATCGATCCACCATTCGCCCTGACAAGCAGGCTCTCATTAAAAGTTGACCTACCCGGAGTGAAGTTGATAAATACTGTTTTAGTTGTATTCAAACATAACCCATTGCTGGCAAACCATGCGTTAAATCTTGCAAGCATATCACGCAATAATGCAATCGAACTCTCGGCGGCAGATTCATGAGAAGCCTTTGTATCCGCTAAAGGTAACTGTATGGTGTGGTTTATGGTATGGTGGCATCATCGGACCATTTTTTTTCCATAATGAGGCAGGAGATGCAGTTACAGTAAATGGTGAACAATATCGACAGATGTTAAGACATTTTTTGTGGCCAAATTTAGATGCACTTGATTTGGAGGATATGTGGTTCGAGCAAGACGGTGCCACATGTCACACTGCTCATGAAACTATCGATATACTGCAAGAAAGGTTTGACAAAAGGATAATTTCAAGGAATGCTACTGTTCAGTGGCCTCCAAGAAGCTGTGATTTAACTCTTTTAGATTACTTCTTCTGGGGCTATTTGAAATCTAAGGTTTACGAAAACAGTGCACACACACTTGATGCATTAAGGTTGAACATTGAACCCTGCATTCGTCAGATCACGCCCGATTTATTGAATAAAGTCATCGAAAATTGGGTTCGTCGAATTAGCTTGTGTATACGAAGTCGCGGAGGACATTTAAACGATGTGTTATTCAAAACATAAATGTTATCGACTATACTTTAAGATAATATAAAACGTTTTGTTGTATCTGAAATTATTTTAATTTTATTTCATTTTGAAATCATATCGTTCTTGTTGGAAAACCCTTTATAACGAAAATTACAAGGAAAAGTGTACATATATTTTATTTCTTTGATCTTTCCTAGATTATATGAAATAGAAGATTGAAAAGTGTCTTTATTTTAAAAAAAGTAATTGAAAGATGTTAAACATTAAATATAAAGAACTGATTTATATTAACATAATGTGAATCATGTAATAATAAGTAGTGCTGATATTATAAGTAATGCGTGTCACACTTAACCACATAATGAATATATCTTTCTTGATTTATATATAATGAAACTAACTTTCTTAAAATAAATAAGATGACAATCCTTTATAGTTTGTAATATTAGTATATTTTGTGCCATAGTTTATTAAGGAATAGAAAAGCTTAACAATTTTGTAATATACTACGTTTATCCGACATTTAATATTTCAATAAGTAAGTACGCATTTCTAGCTGTACAAATAATAAATCGAGACTTTTTATATAAATATAACAGTGTGCATCACGTTTACTGTTATAGTAATGCTAATTGGGTTATTCAATTTGTGACGTACATTCTTTGTATTATTTTTATCAATAATGTTAAAAATATTAGCACAATTACATTTTTACTATATAATTCCAAAAAAATTTTTAAATGCAAGGGTTTTCTCGCCAACAATTTTTGTAAAATTCTAAATATTTCAGTTTCTTTCGCTTAGAATGTTGTTTGGGTGAACCATCCAATAGGCTTTTTCTCTATAATTACTTGTATCCTGAATTAGAACCATATATCTTACCTTTAGATAAGCAAACAATTATTACGAAAGTGGCAAATTTATGGCCTCGCGCATGTAAACAAAGCTATACACGATTAGACATGCGCACTGCAACATTATCGTTTGACAAATAGGCAAATATACAGGTCCGGGCTTTAAAATTTTAATTCTTGCCAAAGAATTGTAATTTCTTCTAAATTTTTTTGATCAGGTTGGGAATTAAGTTAGTGATTTCGGGCATTTTTAGTAGTTGCAAACCTATCAGATTTTAAGAATAGAAAATTGTTTTGTAACATTTTGTTTCTAAAATTTGTTTAAAAATGATTCGTCGTCGTGTTTTTAATTCGAAAAGGAAGAGAACAAGTTAATTAAACTATAAAACTATAAAATCGACTATAAAATACAAACAAAACCAGCAAAATAACCAATCCTTGATGTTATCGCGTACCTAACCTTAAGTCAAATATTAGTTGGTATATAACTTGTATTGATTTTTACAATTTGGCAAAAACTTGGGTACGTGTAAAACATTTTCAAGCACAATTTCTTGTTCAATGAATGAAAAAGTTTTTGCTCGAGAACTTGACCCGTGGAGTAATATAAGCTACCTAAGTTATTACATTTTTTCTTTTATATAATAATATAAGTATAGAGAAAAGTGTCTTTTAAACTTTTTGAAGATTGCATGGCCGCGAATAAAATATACCAAAACATGCATCAGGATAATCTGTCTTGGTGTGAGTTTTTCTTTATTTTCATACCTTGTTTGTGTAGCTTAGGCCTAGTTTGATTTGTTTAAATTGATAATAATAAAATTAAGGTCTATATCAAGATACATCGCTACTCCATACTTACTGAAAATATGAAATACAAGGTATTTTACCCCTATTTGGGCATAACAAAATAATACAACGGCTGTTACTAGTCATTGTTTATATTTCAATCCGAGTCACTAAAAGCACAAATACAATTATTCATTAATTACATTACACAAAAACTAAAAATCCGTAAATATTAAACACCCACAATACACAATAGAAAAGAAAACTAAACACAACAACAAAAATGGCGGCCGAGCCGGTTCTGGAGTGTATTTTGAGCGTGCCGATAAAGCAGGACAGGCCGATAACACGAGGTTTGTGCGCATGCCCGATGCTGCTCAGAGAAAGGGCAGCTGACCGGCGAGCCATGCGCTCGGACGTATTTTCTCACCCATAAAACGTAACATTTGTTTGCGCAGGAGATAAGCTGTACATAACTAAAAGTAGATGTCTAAATTAGAACCTATTGAAAATTCATACCCCCCTACTTATGATCTATGGACAATCATTACAATTTTACTACACAATCACCTTTCTTGGAATGATATTCGACCAAAAACTTACATGGAAACCCCATATCCAGAACCTAATCCTAAAATGTCGCAAAGGACTCAATATCTTAAAAATATTATCAAATAGATCTTGGGGCGCTGATACCAGTACTTTGCTGAAAGTATATCGAGCTATAGTTCGGTCACGTATCGACTACGGTTCCATTGCGTACAACTCCGCAACGTCATCTGTTCTGAAACTCCTAGACCCCATTCATAATGCAGCAATACGTTTAGCTATTGGGGCCTTTCACACAAGCCCTGTAAACAGCATTCTCTGTCAAGCATCCGAACCCCCCCTAGACCTTCGCAGGGCATATCTCTCCTTCTCTTATGCCGCATCTGTAGCCGGAAACCCACGAAATCCTACTAATCAAAATGTCTTTGCAGATAGGTACCGTTCAATATACAGAAAGAAGAAGCGGTCTAGACCTGCATTTTACGAACGTATTAATCAATACCAAGAAATATTTAAGATAAAGTTTCCCAAGTTCTTTCAAGAAGACCATTTGTTACCCCCTCCATGGATCATTAGTAAACCAAGATGTATTACAAAACTTACACAGTTCAATAAGCAAGAAAACAACCCAAATATAATTAAGAGCGAGTTAGCTAGGATATTGGACAATCTTCCTAATGGAGTAAAGGTCTTCACCGACGCCTCAAAAACAAACAAGGGAACTGGTGCTGCCATAGTAACTTCTGACCTCACTATGAAATTTCGTCTATCTGAATACACGAGTATATTCTCATCAGAGTTGTACGCAATTGTACAAGCACTACCGTTCATTGTAAAGGAAGACCCTGGATTGTATATTATTCTGTCAGACTCACTAAGCGCTATCAGCTCACTAAACCATAAATACTCTAAGCACCCTCTGGTACAAAAGGTATATAGAGTCCTCCATGACATCCACAACTCAGGAAAAGAAGTCTGTTTCATATGGGTACCATCGCACATAGGAATTATAGGGAATGAGGAGGCTGATAGCGCCGCGCGGGCAGCAATTGAAGATGCAGATTCTATTATGGTGCCAAATACAATCACTAGTGACTTTAAGTGTTATATTAAAACAGAAATTATAAACTCATGGCAAAATGAGTGGATAAATTCGACCTCTAAACTCCGTGAGTGTAAAAGTAGTGTCAAACCGTGCGAAAACAACCTAAAAACTCGTAAAGACCAAGTGACAATAAATCGCCTCCGAATAGGACACACAAAGCTCACGCATGGCTATATTTTATCAAAAGAAAACCAACCGTCTTGTGACCAGTGCCAAGTGCCTCTGTCGGTAAAACACATTTTAATCGAGTGCCCCAAATTTGACGCGATTAGACACCAACACGACATGAAAGACAGTTTACAACACGTTCTTAATAAAGACTTACAAAAGACATTTAACTTTCTTAAAGACTGCGGCCTACTTGACCAAATATAACCTAGAGACAGTAAAATTCATAATTAAGTACCCCATGCGCTAATAACCCTAGGTGGTTGATGCGTTTTTTTGTAAAAAAAAAAAAAAAATAAAAGTCCTCCTAGAGTGTCACAAACCTTTCCTAAAAACAATTAGAAAGATTCCACGAAAGCAGAAAGTTTGAAAACGTGAGATCAAAACCTCATTACGTCATCGCATTATCCGACCAATTCTTTATTTGCCTGTCGAGTGGTCAATTGTAATGTTTTGGTTGTTTTGATATCGTCGACCCGCAGTCCAAACCCCTCCGATCGGTCGACAGATGTGACGGAGTCAGTTTTTTCGCGTGTTAGAGAGAATATTTTGTTTAATTGTTTTTTCAATAAATAATTAAAAATTTTAAAAACTGAAACAGCGAATTTTTATTTTTTTCTATTCTATGCGGAAGGATGAAAATTAAAATGTAGTGAACAAGTCCGTTACTTTAAACTGCTTTTATACTAACTTTTTTAATTACAAATCAATATTCTTAATATTTTAAAAAAATACTATAGCATATTTAAGTACCGTGCGAGCAAAAATTATCTGCATCAAAGAGAGTTTGGATAAAAAAAAACGTAGGGCTTGGTTTAGATCACAATGATATGGGTACGATATATCTAACTAAATCTAGGTTAAAATTTTGTCAAATTCATAACATGATATGCCAAACTAGTGAGTAATAAAATAAGTAGACAAATACAAATTTATTTTTGTTGTTTACAAAATTAACAAAGTGAGAATATACAGAAAGAAAAAGAAAAATAATTACATAAATTGCTGAAATTGGCCACCGCCATGCTCCAAGCATAAATTCACACGTCTCTTTATATTTTCGAAAGTGTTGACCAGCATCTCTGGAGAAATGTTACCACATTCTTGGATACTCCTTTCTGGTAATTGTTCTAAATTTGCAACTGGTGTTTTAAAAATAGTGTTCTTTAAATGAGGAAAAACGAAGTAATCCATAACCGTTAAACAAGGTGATCTGGGTGGGAATTCAATGTCTGATTGAAACCTGATCCATGTCGTCGAAAAAATTGCGTAAGTAGTTAATAGTTTCGGCGGCTGTATGGGCGGTTGCACCGTCCTGTTGAAAATATCAAAAACGTAGTTCGTCGTCAAGTAATTGCTTTACAAATGAATCCAAAATATTGTCTCTATACCGCTGTGCTGTAACTGTGTCATGGAAAAAAAATAGGACTAACAATTCTTCTTCGGGAAACAGCTAACCAGACACTAATTTTTTGAGGTTGCAATGTGAACTCTACAAAAAAATGGTGGGAATTCAATGTCTGATCGAAAACTGATCAATTTGTCGTCGATCAAATTGCGTAATTAGTTAATAGTTTCGGCGGCTGTATGGGCGGTTGCACCGTCCTGTTGAAAATATCCAAAACGTAGTTTGTCGTCAAGTAATTGCTCCATAAATGGATTCAAAATATTGTGTCTATACCGCGGTACTGTAACTGTGTCATGGAAAAAAATAGGAGCAAAAATTCTTCTTCGGGAAACAGCTAACCAGACACCAATTTTTGAGGGTGCAATGTGAACTCTACAAAAAAATGGGGATTTTCACTACTCTACATGCGTGTATTCTGAGAATTCACATAACCGGAGAGGTGGACCCAGGCTTTAACCAAAAAAATGTCAGGTCTAATAAATCATTTCTTTCCAATAAATTTTGGGTAAACCATTCTTTCAAAATCTGCAGCTTGTATTTCTTGAAATACTTGCACTTTATAAGGAAAAAAATGTAGCTGCTTTTTACGAATAGTCCTGCATGTTCCATAAGATCTTCCCACTTCTTGGGACAGGCGTCTTATACAATTTGTTGGCGTATTTTGCATTATTTTACGAACGTTTGCAACAAGTTCTTCTGTTCTTACAGATGGTCTTCCTGCTCCTCTCCTTTATTGTGTTGTATAGAACCTGTTTCCCTAAACACAGCCACGGTTCTTTTCAAGCAATGATAAAAATCCCCAGCCATAAAAGCAACGTTAGAAAAATGTTCGTGAAAATCGTCCATGCACAAACCCGGATTGTATTGCCACTCACAATTTACTCTAACCCCGTTTCAAAAATACGCTTCAACCATGAATGTTTTGTACTGTTCCGTAAAGCCCATTGTGTGAGTTGTTCAAGAAATTGGAAAAATTAGGGATTAATCAAATTACTTGTAACGACTGTCAACGATGACGGAATAACTGGTTGATTGTTAATTCAGGTAGTTACTGACACCCAACAGGTATTAAGTTTTACGGTTAAGCATTACGTCCTTAGATGCAAGGCCCTCTTTGATGCAAATAATTTTTGCTCGCACGGTACAAGCATACCAAAGTCTTGTCTTTAAGGATGGGTAATATAACTACATGTAGTTAAGTAAATCAAGATCACTTTTTTTATTTTTAGAATACAGGTAACTACTAAGTTAGCTAGTATGATTTACTTCAGTTGTTTTCACGTTATCTATTAAAAATATAATTTATGTAGACAGCTAAGCTTTGCAGTTCTGTTTAAATCACCTATACAAAAATTTATTTACATAATTTACAACTTTACTGTTGGATTGTGTTAACAAATTATGTGACCACAAACATAATATATTCGTATGTGTGTTATATGCGAGTCATTAGGACTTTAATGGCCAATCAAATAATCTCTTCGAGCGCTTGCTATCCAGCTATTTAAAAGTTTATTGCAGATTGTTTTATTAATTTAGAAATTAATCAAATCCAATAATGTTTGCTCAACATTTGTTAAAGGTTAAAATTATTCTTACCGATCGATGGGACATATTTTCAATTAAATATATTTTGCTGTTTAAATTTAAAAGATTTGTGGTGCATTTTTTTACATTAAATGAAGAAACATTTACAAGCGGCGTTTATTATTAATACACAGAGACCAAAAGAAAAACTTTAAGTATTTAGGTTGTATTTTTCTATATTCAAAAATAATAGGTTGTTTCTTGCATGTTTATTCTATCCTAATTAATATATAATTCGTCATTTAAATGGCAATATCTGTATGAAAGACTTTATTGCAAAATAAACAAAGAATTTAAAGGTAAGAAATGAGACACTTTAAGTCATTCTCCACTGGTATTACCAATGTCTTATTTCTTCGGTTTTTACTAAATTCAACTTGAAGAAATAGTCCATTCTTTAAGTGGACTGTAAATTTAAAAGGAAAGAAATTAGACACTTTAAGTCATTATCCACTGGTATTACCAATGTCTTCTTTCTTCGGTTTTTACTAAATTCAACTTGAAAAAAATAGTCCATTCTTTAAGTGGACTGTAAATTTAAAAGGAAAGAAATTAGACACTTTAAGTCATTCTCCACTGGTATTACCAATGTCTTCTTTCTTCGGATTTTACTAAATTTAACTTGAAGAAATAGTCCATTCTTTAAGTGGACTGTAAATTTAAAAGGAAATAAATTAGACACTTTAAGTCATTCTCACTGGTATTAGCAATGTCTTCTTTCTTCGGTTTTTACTAAATTCAACTTAAAGAAATAGTCCATTCTTTAAGTGGACTGTAAATTTAAAAGGAAAGAAATTAGACACTTTAAGTCATTCTCCACTGGCATTACCAATGTCTTCTTTCTTCGGTTTTTACTAAATTCAACTTGAAAAAATAGTCCATTCTTTAAGTGGACTGTAAATTTAAAAGAAAATAAATTAGACACTTTAAGTCATTCTCCACTGGTATTACCAATGTCTTCGTTCTTTGGTTTTTACTAAATTCAACTTGAAGAAATAGTCCATTCTTTAAGTGGACTGTAAATTTAAAAGGAAATAAGTTAGACACTTTAAGTCATTCTCCACTGGTATTACCAATGTCTTCTTTCTTCGGATTTTACTAAATTTAACTTGAAGAAATAGTCCATTCTTTAAGTGGACTGTAAATTTAAAAGGAAATAAATTAGACACTTTAAGTCATTCTCACTGGTATTAGCAATGTCTTCTTTCTTCGGTTTTTACTAAATTCAACTTGAAGAAATAGTCCATTCTTTAAGTGGACTGTAAATTTAAAAGGAAAGAAATTAGACACTTTAAGTCATTCTCCACTGGCATTACCAATGTCTTCTTTCTTCGGTTTTTACTAAATTCAACTTGAAAAAATAGTCCATTCTTTAAGTGGACTGTAAATTTAAAAGAAAATAAATTAGACACTTTAAGTCATTCTCCACTGGTATTACCAATGTCTTCGTTCTTTGGTTTTTACTAAATTCAACTTGAAGAAATAGTCCATTCTTTAAGTGGACTGTAAATTTAAAAGGAAATAAATTAGACACTTTAAGTCATTCTCCACTGGTATTACCAATGTCTTCTTTCTTCGATTTTTACTAAATTCAACTTAAAAAAATAGTCCATTCTTTAAGTGGACTGTAAATTTAAAAGGAAAGAAATTAGACACTTTAAGTCATTCTCCACTGGTATTACCAATGTCTTATTTCTTCGGTTTTTATTAAATTCAACTTGAAAAAATAGTCCATTCTTTAAGTAGACTGTAAATTTAAAAAGAAATAAATTAGACACTTTAAGTCATTCTCCACTGGTATTACCAATGTCTTCTTTCTTCGGTTTTTACTAAATTCAACTTAAAAAAATTGTCCATACTTTAAGTAGACTGTAAATTTGAAAGGAAAGAAATTAGACACTTTCAAGTCTTCTTTCACTGGTGATACCGGTCCCGTTAATATTTTACTATTTGGCGTTATACTATTAATTTCAAAACTTAATGATTATAACATGTTTTCGTTTTATGTAGCCATAAAGCGCTTGAGTGTTTATTAGGTTTACTCGTGCGTTCTTTGGATAGGAAACCTGAAACACTGATTGTTTGTGCTAAAATGTAATTAAAGCTAACTTTTCACTTAAAAATGGTATTAAAAAGCTAACTACCAGAATCAGTCAACAATCTTCCATTGAAGCTTCTCATAGGTGCTTTTCAGATTATTATTTTTCAGGAAATTAAAACATTACTACTCTGAAAGCAGCAAATCGCATTTATTCATCCGCCGAAATAATTTGTTCATGTAGGTAAACTGAATTAGGTAACGGCATGTATGGTTGCAAGAATAAACATAATTTTTTTAATGAAAGAATTACAAAAAATAAATTTTCCAAAAATTCCCAAATTATGTTCAACTGTCTGCAAATCCAAATAGCATTTATAAAAGAAAGGAAATTTAATATTAAAACTATTAATAAAGTTTTCAAGACAAATTGAATAGGCAAAACGGAACTGTATTATCGGCGCTTGGAAAGTAATGCTATTACCGCAGGATAAAGAAGTAATCTGATTCATTTAAAACCTATTAATAGTAGGCAAATAATTTCTTCCTAACATTTTAACTTTTCTACAAAAGGAAAATTATTATAATAGAGAAAAAAATACTTTTCAAAGTCTCTACAAATCAGAAAACACACTTTATCTATAGCGAAAAATTTAGGTATTAAAGGACATATTTCAGAACAAAGCTTTACCGTTAATTTTAAATGTACAATTTAATTCTTCCATTTTTTTGCTAATACTAACATTAAATTTGCTTTAAGGATGTCGACCCTACTAGATATCGCCGCGGACTATATTTATCTTCCTCCTTGCATAAAAATAAACACAATTTTTTTTAAGAACACATTTAAATTTTTAATATTACACGAACATAATCTTATGTAATAAAAGGTATAGAATGACTGCGTATTATAAACATGTCGTTAGTAGCTACTTGTTGATATCAGCAATAATCAGCATATCTCTTGAAAATACTCAATAAACTAATCAAAAAGATGTTAGTACTTAAATTGAAACCTTGAATATCGTTACTGTTTTATGTCTTTTTACCAATTATTCATGAGTATTTGATAACATTTGCGATAATATAAATGGAAAGATTTGTCTATTTTTATTAATCATCGTCGAATTGGTAACATTCAAATTCGCAATATTTTTTCTATTTTCGCCGTATAATTTTAAATATCTGAGTTTAAATTTAATTGTAATTGCACTGTTTTTGCTTCATACTTTAGCAAATAACTTTAAGAACTCTTTTTAGATTCCTACGAGTTAGTATATGCTTGGCTGTATACAGGGTGACAATTTAAAAACTTGAAATGGCCATATCTTAGGAACGAAAAACTGAAGAAAAAAACGCAAAAAAACATTTTCTATAAAACGAAGGGGGAACAAAAACAAGCGTATTATCCCACCCTTATCTGCAACCCCTTGGACAGGGTGAGAATTCTTCTCTGGTTATTAAGGAAAACAATAAATGAAAACACAATTTTGAAATTTTTTATTATTATTTAACACTTTGACTGCCACGTGTATATCTAAGTATACACACGGCGTGTGTTTAAATTGCCACGTGTACATTTTGATATACACGGTCGAACTCGTCTATTGAGCCGCGTGTTTCCTTGAGTGGCACACTTTACATGCATTTCTTATGGGATATCAATTGCTGTGGCCTGCAGCAATGCAAAAATTATTTTAGCGCTGTAATTTATTAAAAATTCAATTTTTATTTTCAATTTCTTAAAATACCCAAATTTATCAAAATAATAAAATAAAAGAGGGTATTTTATTACTTGTATTTGTGTAAACAAAATCAAAATAAGATAGAAACTAACAAAGTTTAATAAAATGCAAAATTAAAAAACATACTAATCAATGAATGTCTAACTTTTCTTAACAAATTTATCACTTGCTCATCTAAAAAAGGTCTGTAATATTCAAGCTCATCCCCGTTTCTCAAATCGATGACTTCTTGTGTTATACCGACGTCTTCTTGAAAACTAAATTGTCTACCATTTCCGACGACTATTCCCCAGTCATTGCTATAATTATCCTCTTCAGGGATCGATTCTCCAGAATCGGAATCCGATGCCGATTGAAGAAATTCACTTGAATAAAAAAAGAATAAACTTACTTACTGTTACGCAAGCACTACCTAAGATTTTTACAAATACCTTCAGTTGCTTTCTTTACTCGCTTGGTAGGTATGCCGGTGCTACAATCGCTGGACGTTTCTGATTCGTAGGCGGGATCTCCATCCGAATCATTTTGGTATATGGATCATCATCACTCATATCTGGTTCATCCCATAAAGCTTGTAATAGCTTGTTCTTGCTCAAAAGAAGACATTTTGTAACAACAAACACACTAACGTAATATATATGCACTGAACTCTACCACCATCTAAGTAAAACTGACAAAGAGCAATCAAGCCTGCAATATCTAAACAGAAATATGCAAGATTCGACTTATAAAAAGTATGTATATTTTCGTATACACGTGGCACCAAAACCATTTTCCCATTTCAGCGCCACGTCTATCTTTTTTGTACACTAGCCAAATGGGCTTAAAAAAATCAAAATAAAAAAAAAATACAAAAATAGTGATGATCAACAACTATATCAGAATACTTATTTAAAAAAAAAATCGGGTGGCGTATGTGATCACTTTACGAATAGGGCGTGGCAGTCAAAGTGTTTATTAAATGTTCAAAATGATTGCTACCAATATCCTGGCATATTAAGAGATATCTCTTAAGAATTCTAAACATTTTAAGCCTAGGTATTTTGTTTTGGTTTTTTTGCTATGTTTTTTTTGTCGAAAAAAAAAATTTCTTTATAAATATTCGCATTTTATTATCACAGAATTTACTTTAAAAGTAACTTGTACTAGTATTATTATTTTAAGAACAGTTGACTTTCGGTTCAGTTTAAACGAAAAGCAGCATTTCTTATCTTTAACAATGGTGTACAGCACAGCTGAACGTGTGAAAATTATTTTCATTTATGGTTCCCAGGATCAATGTTTGTTAAGGACAGCTCAACGTTTTAACGAAAGGCATCCAGGTCAAAATGTAAGCTCGGAGTATGTTCGCCAACTAGTAGCCAAATTTGAAGAAACTGGTTCTGTCGCGAATAAAAAGGGAAATCAACCGAGACTAGCCGACGAAGCAGCGCAAATTGAAATTCTGGGGCAGTTTGCAATGAATTCAACTTTATCAACTCGTCAAGCAGCTGTAGCAACTGGATTATCTCGTGAATCAATAAGAAAGGTACTTAAATTTCATAAGTTTTATCCCTATAAGCTGCACATACTGCAAGAACTTGGTGACGACGACCCGGACAGAATAATTCAGTTTTGTGAAATAATGACAGATAGAATTACGGCAGAACCTCGACTAGTTAAAAATATTTGCTTGCTTCAGTGATGAGTGTACCTTTTATTTAAATGGGCGTGTTAATAGGCAAAACTGTCGTTACTGGAATGACGAAACTAGTGATGGGATCACTCGAGTGAAAAATAACCGATCACTCGATTTTTTCAATCACTTAAATTATTCGATTATCTTCGGAAATAACTCGAGTGACGAAATGAGTGAGGAACATATGGTTTTTATTTTTCAACGCGTCTCCAAAGTTGCTGCCCGCCTGTTTTCGGTTATTATTGGCGATATTATTTATATTAAATACTGCATTACGGGTTGCCTGCGTAAGATAATAAATATGATTTATTTAGATTTAAATACTGCATTACGGGTTGCCTGCGTAGGATAATAGGATTTATTATAGTGGTGAGTATTCAGTATTCATAAATATCATGAGTTATGCAATATCGTGACATCTCAAGGTCAAGTAGTCAAGTGGTTATTGTAAGTTGTAAGATCTGGGAACCATGCCAAAAAATCCACAAATATCTCCGCCACATTTAATAATCCGCAAAAAATCAATCGATTAACAACACCGAGTCAGTTATTCCCAATACAAATGCTGTATATCAACATGAATGATGAACCGCCAATATTAATAATTAATATTAGAATTGGAGTGAAAAAAAATCGATTATCATTCGATTTTTTAAATCACTCGAATGCTCGGTAGTCGATTATTAAAATAAGTCGATTTTTCCCAACACTAGACGAAACCTCCCACGTATTTAGAGCAGGGCATACCCAGTACCCCCAAAAAATTAATGTTTGGGCTGGTATATTGGGAGATGGTATTATCGGCCCAATATTTATACAAGGAAACTTAAATAGCGACAGGTATGCTAAAATGCTACAGAGGTCTATCGAACCACTAATAGTGCGAGAATTAGAAAATCAGAGGGACATACTCGGAAATTTATCTTTAGAAGAACGTTTACTACATTTCCAACAGGATGGAGCACCTCCGCATTATGTAGTTCCCGTTAGGCAGTGGTTGGATAATAATTATCCCAACCAGTGGATTGGAAGAAGAGGTCCTGCTGAATGGCCACCTAGATCCCCGGACCTAACAACTCTTGACTTCTTTTTGTGGGGTCACCTAAAATTTGTGGTTTTTAAAACGCAACCTGAGTCACTAGAGCTACTTCAGCATAGAATAGTTCAGGAATGCCGTGCTATATCCAGAGAAACATT
This sequence comes from Polydrusus pterygomalis, assembly GCA_963969555.1. Classification (NCBI taxonomy): domain Eukaryota; kingdom Metazoa; phylum Arthropoda; class Insecta; order Coleoptera; family Curculionidae; genus Polydrusus; species Polydrusus pterygomalis. The sequence goes on along the minus strand of OZ018384.1, from coordinate 33,112,657 downwards.
TGCAAATGTACGTGAAGAATTTGATAGTAGGCTTTATTATTGTCTTCAAAACAACGGAAATAATTTTGAACATTTAATTAAATAATAATAAATAATTTCGAAATTGTGTTTTCATTTATTGTTTTCCTAAATAAACAGAGAAGAATTTCCTGAAATGTAGCTTTCTATGGTACTATTGGAAAGCATTTTTCAAGAGCTTCAAAATGATATATCACTCGACCCCCCTTTCTATTTAAGATTTTAGGGGTGTATCTCACCCTGTCCAAGGGGTTGCAGATAAGGGTGGGATAATACGCTTGTTTTTGTTCCCCCTTCGTTTTATAGAAACTGTTTTTTGCGTTTTTTTCTTCAGTTTTTTGTTCCTAAGATATGGCCATTCCAAGTTTTTAAATTGTCACCCTGTATAGTTGATTTAAAAGAATTAAGATATTTGGCGTCATTATTTAAAAAAAAAACTATATTGCTATAAAAATGCTATAAAATGCCATACCACTTAAAAATCAATGCAAGTTTTAATATATTTTTGGTAATAATATTATTTTATTAAAGAAACCTATATATCAACAAACCTCTACCAGTTGTAGTTGGCTAGTAATTCAATCAGTATGACAAATAAAGTTTGGTTGGGTTTTTGAGCCTTTCCCAGGGTACACGAATTAACCGGAACAACCCTTATAGTAGTTGTACAACTTTACAATCTGTATTATTTAGTAACCCTATTTCTAGTATGGTGTACATAATTTTAGGTCGTTGCGCACCCTTCTCGACCACAGGTGACGTGCAGTTTTTTAATTATTATTTCTAACTATACGATACAAGTTTACTTGAATGTGCTTGCTAAAATATTTTAATTAAAAATAAAACTTAATTATCCAAGTGGGAAAAGATAATGTACTTTTTATTTTGTTCCATATACGTATATTTTTCGGTTTTTAGTTAGTCCCATAGGAGAATTTTCTGCTACAACTAAATTTATACTGTTTAGTACTAAAAATTAAGGTAACCGCTGCCTTGCAGCACATTATTTATTTTGAGTTTATTTGCAAGCAAGAACGCTAGGTGAAATAACTACTTAAGAGTGATATACTAGAAATATTAAAAGATCAATATGCCAAAGGTTGCCTAAGTTAGATATGTCAATTTAAAAAAACTTGGACCGAAAACTTTTTATTTTACAACATAATAATCTATATAAAGATTATAATTTTAATGATAACACCAAGGTCTGCTAACTTTTAGTATTGAATTTGACTTAACTTAAATTTTACATTAACTTTGAATAAGTATAGCGGGAATAGGGAATGAGGGCAGGCAATGAAATGATACAATTGTATTTCTCCCAACGTTTCGGTTTATATTAAAACTTTATCAAGGGTCTGATAATGTCACCTTCATCCCCAAGCCTGGACGTGTAACATACACCGAAGCCAAGGCATATCGACCCATAAGTCTCTCCTCATTTTTACTAAAAGCGCTAGAGAAACTTATAGACAGGCATATTAGAGACGGGGCGCTCATGAAGGAACCCTTTCACGAACATCAACATGCTTATCAACCAGGCAAATCTTGTGAAACTGCCGTACACAACCTAATAACAAGGGTCGAAACAGCGCCATATCACAAGGAAATTGCCCTAGGCGTTTTCATTGACATACAGGGGGATTTCGACAACGCCTCCTGTTTCGCAATGATGTCTGGAGCAAAAAGACATGGAGTCGACGATACCACACGAAGATGGATCCACAACATGCTTCAATATCGGCAAATCAAAACTAGCTTACAGGGGGATACGGGGATACTTTCTATAAAGGCCGATGTAACGCAAGGTTGTCCGCAGGGAGGGGTATTGTCACCTCTTCTATGGAACTTGGTGGTAGATGAGTTACTAGCAGAGGGCTTCTACGCCCAAGGCTACGCAGACGATGTGTAGTCATTTTATTTTCATTTCATTGCCTGCCCTCATTCCCGCTATACTTATTCAAATCTACTAGTAAGGGCGCTATACTTACCTAACTTTTACATTAACGTTTTTATTAAAATCGGAAAATGCTTTTTCGGGCGCAGGTAAAAAAGACTGAAACAAACTTTTGGCGCAATATTATTACTGCCAATTTCCATTTTTTTATATCCGAATTTCCACCAATAAACTAAAAATGACCAGCAGTTGAAATAATAATACAATCGGAAACAATATATCAGTCCATAAATCAATTCCTATTAAATATTTTACAAAAAGTTTTAAAAAACACTGGTAAAAGTTATGAAAAGGTTTTATTTTATAAACTAAATGCCAGTCATTCAATATAACGTGTTATTTAATACGTTTTCTTATTAAGAACTAATAAAAACTAATTTATAGAAAGGTCTTATTACTAAAATAAACATAAGAAAAATTGTAAAAAGGTAATAGTTGCAAATTTAATAATATTTCATAGAATAATTGAGGGGTATAGATTCAAAGTGTACAAGTCATTAAATACAAACAATTACGATAGTTTTTCTTTTTTATTGTATATATGGCACATCTTAAGCGACCCGCACGCATATTTGTATATAGCACCCAGGATCGCCAATCGGCCCTCGCTCGAACAACTCTGGCAAATACCAGACGATATGGTAACTAACACCCGTAATAGCAAATTTGGTCGATATTGAACAGACAATTTTAAATTTAAATTATTTATAAGGTACAATTTTTCTTCTGAACAGTAGATACTTAACATAATTTTAATAGGAAATATAAAATAGAACGAAAACTATTGCAACTATTTTCGAATGGACAGATATAGGTTTGATAAACTCGTAGCAATGATTGATTCCCACGTCAAGCGTCAGGATACCATCATGCGAGAAGCTTTATCTGTTAAAGAGACACTAGCAGTTACTCTTCGGTATCTTGCAACAGGTAGGAGCTTCGAAGATCTTAAGTATTCAGCATTGATGGGACCATGATCAATAAGCTAAGCAATAATTATGGAAACTTGTGATGCATTAATATATATGTTAAATGATTACATGCTTCACCACGTTTTCTTTTATTGTTAGAAGATGCATTGCGAGAATCCCACAATATAGGCATCGTTTCAAATGTTTCAATGAAACTTCGCATCACTTATTATTTTTCGTTTTCAACATCAACTTCACTCATGGCGTCAACCTTCAAAAACCTGTTTTTTACAACAATCAATCAAGGTTAGACCGCACACTTTCAATAACCTGATCAATATCCCCACCAGGAACCAGTATTAACTAACTTAGAAAAGTAAACTCGGAATGGCATTGGCGCGAATTATTATCAACAAGCCTGTTCAGGATTTTGCACGCTTTGAAATAATTCGAAACTAACAGCAAATAACCCATTGGAGATTGTATACTGTGATTTTTAAAATTGAACAGGAAATTGTACGGTTTGAAACTTAAATGTCAATGGAGCTTGTACATTTTGAATTTAATCCCAATTTTCTGCCATCAAAATCCGTTGGAGCTTGCCCGTTTTGACCAGAAATTATGAGTTATTTCGATTCAGAGCTACAATTACTATGTAAAACGACATCCATATTATTTTTATTGAAACATGAAGATTGTACACTTTGAATCTATACCCCTCAATTGTCCAATGTTTTTCTTTTCCGGAACTAATTATTGGCTTCTCAAACTGAATTTTACTAATATTTTAAGTACAAAAATATCGTCCGAATATTAAATTTGTATGTCTCAGGGACATGTAAGTGGCCGATTTGTCTCTAAATAAAGCTTATCCAAGCTAAATAGAATTTTACCAAAAGTATTCCGTGTTGATCCACACATTTTTGTTAAGAAAATAAAACAAAAAAATTGTGTGTGCTCAAGACCACACGACAGAAGTGAAAACTTCAACAAGGTTAATTCAGTGCCCACAAAAAAGTGCTAAACGCGCCTAAAGAAGTTTTCACTTCAAAAATAACATAAACTTGGAATACGGGATAATTTTACTGCATACGAAAAAAGATATTTCCTAAAATTGAACAACCCTTGAATTTTTACATCTTCAACAGAAGTCAGAAATCATAATAAAATACAACGCACACTGTTGTGGAATGCGACTGGTGGCGGCATGCTCTTTTATATAACGTTCATTCGGGTCAGGGTCAGTTCGGATTGAATACAGCAGTTGAATTCGAGCGTAGCACAGCCGAACCTGACGCCTGACGGTGACGCGTCAGGTGACGCGTGACGGTTCAGTTTAATTCAGTGCCCACAAATAGTGCTAAACGCGCCTAAAGAAGTTTTCACTTCTAAAATTATATTTTACTTACCACATCTATAATTTGCTGCAAAGTTAGGCCGAACTTGACTTCTAAAGGTTCCGACTCGTTGGCAACCGGTCTTTCCAGAACGTTATAGGTTTCTAACAACATATTGAGCAAACGTTTCTCGTGAGGTCCTTGTCGCGACCCTGCAAAAAAATATATATATTAAAAAAAATATCGTTTATCGTATATATATTTGTGCAAAAAATTTAAAAATAATGACTATAACGTAACAACGTTTTATTTTGAGCAATATATGTGTTTTGAACTTCCATTGCCTTTAGTTTATTTGATATTTAACTCAATAAAATGACGCAATACACAGTAGAACATAAATATAAAATAAAAATTATAGGTTGCCATATAAAATAAAAAAGTTAATACCATTTCCTGTTAAACCGGAATGATTTTACTAACACTAACTAACTCACAAAATATGCATGTAGTAAGTAGTAGTAATAAAACTATGGTATAGCTAGGTACTAGGAATCTTTGTAAAGCGAGACTTCTGGACTGACTAAAAAGCTGTACTGTAAACCAATTTGAAACCAAATATATTTATTCTCAGGAGCAACGTCTTGTAATGCAGGTACATTTGATTTTGTAAGAGTTCAAAAAAATATCTTTCTCAAATTTTGTTTCAACCAAAAAAGTCCAATAATCCGATGTCCAAATATGCCCGCCCAAACATTTACCTTTTAGGGTATTGAGTCTTTGTTTGTTTAAATCTGTGTCAATTTTCTGTACTCCAATATCTACAATTTTGAACATTTTATTCATTGTTTATTATGAAGGGGCATTTGTCGGTAAAATAAACATTGCGTGAGTTTTCCTCATCATTATTTACTCTTTCCATAACTTTAAAACAAAAGTTTGCTCTTCGTATTTCATCATCTTCCCTCAATTCCTGATGTTTTTGATATTTATACTTATCTAATTTACGCAATATAGTGGGATAATGCTTTCCTACAGTTTTGCCAAAAATTCTTGTGCTAATTCAAGTATTTTCTCCTACATGGATCAAAAGTTCTAAATCAGCGTTATTTTCTTGTGCTCTACCATCGAGAACATCATTATTTTGCTCTAAGCAGCTGTATTTATTAATAACAATACCTTCACTCTTAAAATTACAAATAATTTGAATAAGTATAGCGGGAATGAGTGCAGGCAATGAAATGACACAATTGTATTTATCCCAGCGTTTCGTTTTTCATAAAAACTTTTTCAAGGGTCTGAAAAAAGAAAGAGAAGACAATTACAATAAATTAAAACGAGTACCTATCTAACGAGCCATGACTTTGAATTTTCCCACCCACAAGTATTCGACAGAGAAAGTAATTACATAAAGAAAAATATTAGTGAAATGATTTATATTAACTAATTCAATTAATTTTAGAACTGACACAAATAATTTGAGTGCTTGCTACTCTGTGATCTTAAATAAATATAAAAATGTGTTTAATAAGAATGGGAGACATAAGTACCTCCAATCTTGTGGTGAGGGAGAAATCAACTTCACAGTCGGTGGTCTCGTTTTGTACCTAATAATTGTCGATTTTTCAAAACATACCATTGTTATAATTCACTGTTTACGTTTGACTGTCAAGGTAGTACTGATAGTTCGGATATATACTTATATACAATGTGTTTTCTAAAAAATGTGTTGTTATACTCCCCATTATGAATATACAGGCTTAAAGACCTTTTTATTGGTATGTACCTATACTCCAACCCAAAAATATTATCAGTGACGTAGCTATCATAACCCACAACCACCAATGACAATACAGTATTTTGGCCGTTTCCATGGTTATGATAGCTACGTCACTGCCAATATTTTTGGGTTTGGGGTATAATATGTATTTGTTATTAAATCATATTTTTCATGTATATTTTATTTAAACAACAGCTATTTATTTAATGGCCAACGATGTATTTATACTGGGTGTCCCAAAAGTAATGGGACACAGAGCAACAGCAGACTCCTTAAGCCGAAATAATGCGATTTACTTAAACTTGCCTTATCCCAAAATTGATAACAACCAAGATACAGGGTGTCAAAGTTTTAATTTTGTTTTCGTTTTTTTGCTATTATTTCTTAGCGAAACGACATAGCAGCACAAAATTAAGGATTTTGGGGTTTTTTGAGATGAGGAATTCAAAATTATCCATAGTTTTTGTGTAACCAGTAGAGGGCGCTGTCTACGGCATGGCCCACTCCTTTTATCTGACATAACTTTGTTTAGGATTCTTATATCGATCCGACTATTAAAAAAATAAGTTAATTTACTTCTTCTACATCAAAAATGTATAACTTATTGAAGTCGCTAGGAGCAACCATTTTCCAGATAATCGCATTCGATATTTTTAATGCAAGAATCCTAAAATATTTAAAATAATTGTGTATTCGTGTTAGTATTATTTATCACAGCTGACCAACAACGACGTTTCTAAGGCAACAACATGTTACATAAAGTATCATCTGTCAAAGTTATTAATTTTCTTCGTACAATACCTACTTAGATATTATAAATTTTTTAGGCATAATTTAATTTCCAATGCGGAAATGCGTGATATGCTTTGTATTATTTATGCACAAGAAAATTTTAACGGCTGGAGTAGGTAAATGTATTGAGGTCAATGGTGCCCATTTTGAACAATTGCTATCACGGCGTTACCATTTTTTTTTCTATTTTGTTACTTTTCAATGTTATTAAACTAAGTATTAAATAAATTTTTTGATTGGAGTAAAATTAATAATTCCGTAGGTCCTACGAAAAAACGTTTTTATTAGAAAAAAATAGTCAACCTTAAGGAAATGTAGCTGATTTACAATAATTTTAAGTTAGAAATTCATCGTTGCTTGATTTTCCGCTACTTTTGGACCACGTACTTAGTTGCATAGGACATATGAAATGCGAATATCTCGAAAATGGTTGCTCCTAGCGACTTCAATAAAGTATACGTTTTTAATGTAAAAGAAGTAAAGTAACTTATTTTTTTAATAGTTGAATCGATATAAAAATCCTAAACAAAGTTATGCCAGATAAAAGGAGTGGGTAATGCCGTAGGCAGCGCCCTCTACTGGTTACACAAAAACTATGAATAATTTTAAATTCCTCATCTCAAAAAACCCCAAAATCCTTAATTTTGTGCTGCTATGTCGTTTCGTTAAGAAATAATCGCAAAAAAACGAAAACAAAATTAAAACTTTGACACCCTGTATCTTGGTTGTTATCAATTTTGGGATAAGGCAAGTTTAAGTAAATCGCGTTATTTCGGCTTAAGGAGTCTGCTGTTGCTTTGTGTCCCATTACTTTTGGGACACCCTGTATATTGATTGACCTACTGCCTCATTTTAATTTTTGCTATGACTGTATTTGTAATTTGAATTTTACTCGCATTAATTTATTGTAATTGTCTTCTCTTTCTCTTTTCAGACCCATGAAAAAGTTTTTATATAAAACGAAACGTTGGGATAAATACAATTGTGTCATTTCATTGCCTACCCTCATTCCCGCTATACTTATTTGAATTACTAACTAAGGGCGCTATACTTACCTAACTATTACAAATAATATTCTAGACTTCTGTAATATTGTTTTGCTTGAAATGGGTCTGTCAGCAAACATCGCTGAGAATATTAAGGATACTTTCGAGAAACATTTTAAATGTAGTAGGTACCACTTAATAACTGTTATTTTTTCCTAAATACTGCCATATCCGACAAATATGGTAAAACTAATAAAAATAGAGCGTATAGTAACACTTGCCATTATCATAAGTATTACTGGTGATTTCATTGAGGTCTATATCCCAGCCATATTTAACTTTTAAGAAATTAAGAAGAGTTTTTTCTACATAACTTTTAATTATCTATTAAACTAAATAAATGCCTAAACTTAATTAGTTCTTCAGTTTCAATAGCCCATTTTGTGGTTATGAAATATTCTAGCCTTGTAAAAATATGGTTAGCTCTTCTTTGAAATTTCGCACAACTTGTGTACTTATCTGGCTAAATAAAGCTCCCTTCTCTGTTAAGAAACAAATGAAACAATGTTGCGGAACATTTTCTTTGCTCCCAAGCGAATACAGTGCATAAAATTATAACATTATATCTTCGACCTGTATTACCTATCTGAGCTGTAATAGTAGTAGTATAAAATTTACTAGTATATACTGTGGTCGTGGTTGTAAAATATTATGTAGGCAGATGAAGAATTTAAACATAAAGCAATATTTATCTAGGTCTAATGGCTACTAAACGCGGGAAATATAAAATGTTGTGATATCTGGAAAGTTCTAATGACAACCTTTTAATGTAATCTCATAATCTGCCTTCATATTTTTACAGTGACGAATAAAATGATGTAACTTCTATATTACACCATGTATTTTTTTGTGCTTTTAACAACTGACTAGTAGCCAAAGTTTACAAGTATCTATACCGTGCGAGCAAAAATTATTTGCATCAAAGAAGGCCTTGCATCTAAGGACGTAATGCTTAGCCGTAGAGCTTAATACCTGTTGGGTGTCAGTAACTACCTGAATTAACAATCAATCAGTTATTCCGTCATCTTTGACAGTCGTTACAAGTAATTTGATTCATCGCTAATTTTTCCAATTTCTTGAACAATTCACACAATTGGCTTTACGGAACAGCACAAAGCATTCATGGTTGAAGCGTATTTTCAAAACGGGGTTAGAGTACATGGTGAGTGGCAATACAATCCGGGTTTGTGCATGGAAGATTTTCACGAACATTTTCCTAACGTTGCTTTTATTGCTGGGGATTTTTATCATTGTCTGAAAAACACCGTGTCTGTCTTTAGGAAAACAGGTTCTATACAACACCAAAAAGGAGCAGGAAGACCATCTGTAAGAACAGAAGAACTTGTTGCAAACGTTAGTGAAATAATGCAAAATACGCCAACAAATTGTATAAGACATCTGTCCCAAGAAGTGGGAAGATCTTATGGAACATGCAGGACTATTCTTAAGAAGCAGCTAAATTTATTTCCTTATAAAGTGCAAGTATTCCAAGAAATGCAAGCCGCAGATTTTGAAAGACGCAGGAATTACTCTCAATGGTTTACCCAAAATTTATTGGAAAGAAATGATTTATTAGGCCTGACATTTTTTTCGGATGAAGCCTGGTTCCACCTCTCCGGTTATGTGAATTCTCAGAATACACGCATGAAGAGTAGTGAAAATTCCCATTTTTTTGTAGAGTCCACATTGTTTCCCGAAGAAGAATTGTTAGTCATATTTTTTTCCATGGCACAGTTACAGCACAGTGGTATAGGGAGAATATTTTAAATCCATTTGTGAAGCAATTACTTGACGACGAACTACGTTTTGAATATTTTTAACAGGAAGGCACAGTGGTATAGGGAGAATATTTTAAATCCATTTGTGAAGCAATTACTTGACGACGAACTACGTTTTGAATATTTTTAACAGGAAGGTGCAACCGCCCATACAGCCGCCGAAACTATTAACTACTTACGCAATTTTTTCGACGACAGATTGATCAGTTTTCGATCAGACATTGAATCCCACCTAAATCACCTTGTTTAACGGTTATGGATTACTTCGTTTATCCCCATTTAAAGAACACTATTTTTAAAACACCAGTTGCAAATTAAGAACAATTACAAGAAAGGATTATCCAAGAATGTGGTTACATTTCTCCAGAGATGCTGGTCAACACTTTCGAAAATATGAAGGGACGTGTAAATTTATGCTTGGAGCCAATTTCAGCAATTTATGTAATTATTTTTCTTTCTCTTTCTGTATATTCTTACTTTGTTAATTTCGTAAACAACAAAAATAAATTTGTATTTGTCTACTTATTTTATTACTCATTAGTTTGGCATATCATGTCATAATATGAATTTGACAAAATTTTAACCTAGATTTGGTTAGATATATCGTTCCCATATCATTGTGATCTAAACGAAGCCCTACGTTTTTTAATCCAGGCCCTCTTTGATGCAAATAATTTTTGCTGGCACGGTACCCGTTATTATTAAAATATAATGTCATTTTACGAGATTTTTGTGCCTAAAAGTGAACATTAGCTTGACAACAGGTAGGCCTGTGCAAGGGTCGCCAACTCCACTTAACGTCTGGGTAATGTCAGCCAGACATGCACTACAGTTTTACGTGGGTTCCGAACCACAATTTACCGGCAGATGTTATTCTCGGCACAGTTTCACGGTCTTGTTGTAATACCTCTTGTCCATCACACGACAGAATCAGCCTATTTCAATGATCTGCTAGCTATAGATGCCGCACGCCATTCATAAACGCTATTTAAATCTGCTGACAAAATCGTTTGTAGGAGAGAGGAGGTGAAGATTAGGTCGGGACAGTTAGAATTTTACTTCGTTACTATGCGCTATCATATGGTCACAGCGGCGTCTCGTTTCAGGGTTCACAATAAAATATAATTGCCAATCTGAAATCAAATATTTTTTAACTTTTGTGAAAAAAAGGGTTTGTAGAACAGTAAAGTTTAATGTATGATTGAACAAAGGGTCCGCGGAGCAATAAAATTCAATGTAAGTTAATTACTGTTTGTAATAATTATTATAAGGGAAACTTTGGATAGCTATAAATTTAACATTATTTGGTGAACTGAACTCACCTAAAAATAATTACACTAGGTACTAGGTAGGCACCTACTTAAAACACGGTTCTTAAGGTTTTATTGAAATTTAAAAGAAATAAGTTTACAAAAGCCAAGTTCTTTTTACGTTACTATTAAATAGCAAAGCAAAGCACAAAAAAGATGTTTCTTCCCCCTTGTCGCAGTCAAGGATTTCCCATACGAACTATAGGAAGTTGTTCGCGAAGTTCCTTTAACAACTTAGCTCAGCAAAGATATTTACTTTGCTTAGCTGTTTAAAAGGAGCAAATGGAAAGTATTTATTGACTTGCAATGATTGACTATATGGGTATGGCCCGAAAATGGTATTGATAACAGAAAAAAAGGTAATTTTCGGACCACGCCGCGGTTTTCTGAAATGTAAATGTGATCATTCAAGTGTCAAAATGCTCATTGGCATTAGAAGCCTGGTTACTGGTTTCCCTGTCACTTGTCATTATGAACTTTTTTTTGTTATAAAATTGTTTTCAAAATCCAAAATGTTTGACTGGTAATTTATTTTATATATTATTTTTATGCAGAAAAACAATCTTAAAATAATAGCAAGTAAGTGTATTAGCATTCCTGTAAATAATCAATCTATTAAAAATTAGAGGTTATGTTTTTAACCAACACGGTGATTTGTTATTAAAAATGTTGGTCTAATATTAAAAGCTATAAAATTAATATTTACACACTACCATTACGGTTACATATTCCTATAAAAGTAACGCATCGAAATAAAACCAGCATATAAAAATAATAATAATAATCGTATATATTATCTTTATTTTCAAGTAACTAAGTATAGTTTATTACAGGAATTAACTTATATATCCAAGTAAAGGATTTGCAGGAATGCTTATAATAAAAATATATTTCATAGATTATTTTACACATGCAGAGAATTTGGAAATTGAAATGGTTTATGATAAATTATTTAAAAATTAAAAATGTTTGCATGCATTCAATAATTTTTTACATTTATACGTTAAATATTATAATTTTATGCCAAAAATGTAAAGTACCTATTAATTATTTTTGCCACCTACCTACGCCTACGAATAGTTAATCCCAACCAACAAATAACCCAACTTTTTATGGGCCATCAGAGGCGCAATGGCGGGAAATTCGAACAGCGGTTTTAGGACTTTTCAATTTAATTATTAACTTTTGAACGAGTTTTTATTGATTTAATTTGTGATTCAATATAAATATTATTAAATCACAAATTAAATCAATAAAAAGACGCACAAAAGTTTTTATTTTATGGAATAAATAATGCACATTTTTATATAAACCAAGATTTAGAAAATAAAGATGGAAGCACTTTATCGTAAATAATGTTTTCTACGTTTATTTATAAATAAAAGCTGCATTGACAACCATAACAAAAAATAACTGTTTAGAATAAACTAATGTCCTTAGGTTACGTCTCACAGGTCTCACTCATCGGGTAGACATTAAATTTCTCTGTAAAATATGGCCGATGGCCAAGTATCTACTTATCGAGTTAGCTCAAACCATTATCTTTGTGCCATTATGTTATAATTTTTAATCCACTCAGTAAAACAAAAATGTTAAAATTATCATTTCAAGAGACTAAACTTATCTGTTCGTAACTGATAGATTGTTAGGTATTACCTCGGGCACAATGTGTTGCAGTTATCTGCAGGTTGCCCAGTGATATTTTGTTAAGATTGGCTTGTTAACCAAATTATGTATGTGAAACATTTCATGTTAATTTATTTATTGTAAACTTACATTTCCTATATTCCTATATAAAAAATAGGTAAGGAAGTGTAAAATCAATTTAATAAACAATAAAAAATAATTACCTGCATAGTAGGCTGGAATAATAACTGAAAGATTACACACATCGGCGAAGTTTTCTAGAATAGAAACTAATAGAATTGTATATTAAAATGATAATAAAAAATTAATTAATTTCCTCAGAAAACGTGGACAAGAAAAATTGACAGTTGTGACATGGATGGATGGCGGGCTGGCTGGTTTGTTCCAATTAGCACCTGACGCAGTTTGGGAAGCGTTATAATACACGGCCAGCTGGCGACAACAGCGCTAATTTGCCCTGATGGCCGGCGGGCACACTAACACCTCTCTCTCTCTTCTTTCTCTTTCTACTGTGTTGCGAAATCGTCCATTTAAGCTTCACCGGGGTGGGGATCAGTATCAGAAGTGTCACTCCATGGGACACAGTCCGTATAACCGAATCTTCTGATTCAGGGCGTCTCCAATGCGTACAGATCGGTACTAACGATGCGTCCCTTTCTTGGGTCACTGTTCGCACTGAATTTCTCATAATTTCTCTTGGTTCAGGTGTGTCACATGTTTGATAATAGTATATTAACGTACACGTTTTATAAAGCATCAAATTATAGCACGCGTCCATGTTAAAAAACGAGCCGCTTGCGGCGAGTTTTATAACGTGACAAGTGCTTTAAACTGCTTTATATAACACGTACGTAATACTATTTTTTCTAATTTGTAGTTTTTTCAATAAAAACACATATTTAAAAAGAAAATAAATCCTTTAAATTTTGTAAATTTTTATGTCTAAATTTTATGTTGGTAATACTATTTTTTATCATAGTAGCCTCTGGACAACAAAAATTATTTTTTAAAGGTTGTAGACAATGATGTATCTTGAGTAATAGATGTGTTTTGGACTTCCATTGCCTTTAGTTTTTCATATCACAACATTTCAACTGGTAAGTATCTCCAGTCTAAAACTAAAGGCAATGGAAGTCCAAAACACATCTATTACTCAAAAATTATTTTGCGAACTGTCATTTTTTGATTTATTGACCCATTTTCACCACGAGATTCTAATACTATATTAAAGTACACGTTTCATAAGAAGCGGTTTTAGCGCACGCGTTTTATTGACACGTGCGCTCAAACGCCTTATGAAACATGTGCTTTATACATTTTCTTCAATTTCACCTTTTATAATCAAGAAAAATACATTTTAAAAATAAAATAATCCCTTCAAATTTTGTAAATTTTTATGTCTAAATTTTATGTTGGTAATACTATTTTTTATCATAGTAGCCTCTGGACAACAAAAATTATTTTGCGAACTGTCATTTTTTGATTTATTGACCCATTTTCACCACGAGATTCTAAAGTTATTTTAGCGATATGAGATTTGAAATTGGACGGAATACGTTGTGTGATCCTTGTACATTCGGTACATATACAGAGCGTTCGGAAATTCGGGCGATTTTGCTACTTTTTTTCGAATTTCAAAAGACGTGATTTTACGTCACGGCATTGCAATTTAGTATAGGGAAGATGGAAAATTCAAATAAAGTTAAAGTTAAAATCGTATAGTATAAAACGTGTACGTGAATATACTATTAAACGTTCCTCCTAACAATTGATTATATCTTAAAACAGCTTTACACTCATTAGTTATGAAAAATAAATTTAATAACATCAATAGAACGTCCGCCCTCATTGTAAGAACAATAAAAAATAACAAATAAAGGCAATGTAGCATTTAAAATATTTTTCTCATACAACCGGGCATAGCATAGCAATAACTTAAATAAATGATTTTATCTTTTTTTGCCAAAAAAACAATGCACTCGTTTTCTGTAAACGAGTTTATATTCTGTTGTAATGAAAATGGCTCTCTGTTTCTTTGTGTATGCAATATTATAAAAGTTTGCTATTCTTAAAATTTCATTAAAGTAAGTAATTCTCTTTATTGCTTCGAATAGAAAATATAACTTCGTCTAAGTAATTAATTTTTTAGAATAATTGTTGTAGATACAAGACCAATAAAATGTATGAAGGGTTTGTGTTTATTTTAGGAGATAACAAATCGTCCCCAAATGTCGACCCATATCTCATCAAATAGACAGACAGATCGTCCCAAAATATATAGATACCAGAAATTACCACTGAAGAAGAATTAAGTAATTTATATAAGCAAACTGGTATATTTCTATTTACAGGCCTAAATAACGTCTAATTGTTTCCTGTAAAATATTTATTTGGTTGTCTTAACATAAAAAAAATTGGTCTCAATTAAATGAACATTTAGTTTAATTAAATGATCTAGTTTCAGCGTAGAAGTTTTAAACCAGAATTTCTTTTAGTTAGTCTTTATTAAAATCATGAAACAGTGATGTATCTGAAAAGTGATTTCGGAGATTACGGAAAACTTAATTTTATAAATTCGAAATATTAAGGCATTTAAAAAATAACCAAAATGTTAAATACCAATGTTCAGATAAAATAACAAATGTATTGATTGTTTGAAGGTTGGAGCCAATGATGTTTCTTGAATGATGAAAGAGTTTTGGACTTCCATCGTCTTTATTTGATTTAAATCACAACGTTTTAACTGGTAAGTATTTCCAGTCGTCTTCAGGTAAATACTAAATAAGTAAAGTAACTACAAGACTATTTATACTAGCTAGGTGCACTGAAGCATAACTGAGGTGGGTGCAGTCATGTGTTCAGTTGGCACGCAATCTTATTCTAAGATTACATCTATCTAACAAAGGTTTCCAGATATTTCTTATGTCTAATGGTGGTTTACTAAAGCATCCTTGTCTCGAGTTCTTAAAGAACACAAAAACAATACTTTAAAAGGAGAGACCGAAAAGTCAGGTGCAACTGACCATGCCTGGAAACATGGTCACTATATCATGTGGTCAGAAGTTGAAATCCTACATAAGGAACCACACTGGAGGAATAGAAAGTTTAAGGAAGCTGCTGCTATAACCCAGGCTGCTTTAGTAAACCATCATTAGACATAAAAAGTATCGGGAAACCTTTGTTAGATAGATGTAATCTTAGGATAAGATCGCGAGCCAACTGAACGCATTACTGCACCCACCTCAGTTAGGCTTCAGTGCACCTAGCTAGTATAAATGGACGGTGTTCTGCAACAATGGTCCAACCCACACTTTGTTTACATTCGAGATTTTCATATAGAATTATTTATCAGGAGCAACACTACGATAAGCCAAAATGATTTAAGCCACATTCTGTATTTTGGTGCCATATGTGAACGAAGTTCTAAACCACAATTTTTCAATCCATTATAATATAAGAATCTGTAACAATGATCTAATAATCTAAATAATTCTGGGTATATACTAATAACAAAATTTATGGATGTCGATAGTTTTGTTGTTGATAGGCAAAGTACATTGTTTGCCTTACAATCAAATCACAACCTTAATCTCCATATTGCAGAAGAGTTACGCAATCAAATGAAAGATGATCTAAAGGCTGCTTAAAATGCGAAACATTGGAAACGTTGATATTTGATCTCCAAAAAAAACTCACTCTATGCCGAAACTGCCCACTGGAATAATATATTACAAGAGACAATTAAATTTATTAAATCTTGGTATTTACCTTGGCAGTACCGGAAGAGGTGTTTTTAATGTATAGTTGGAATATGAAGCAGGAAGGGGAACCCAAGAGGTTGGTTCTTGCTTACGCAAATGTATAGTCGAAAACATACGCGCCCCTATTAAAAAGCTTATCTTATGGTCTAATTCATGTGTGGGGTCAGAATAGAAGTATTAAACTTGCCTTGATGCTTATTTACGTCTTGCAAAATCATTCCTCCCTTGAAGAAATATAATTAAATTTTTTACTTTCTGGACATAGTTTTTTGCCCAATGATTCGCATTTTGAAGACGTTGAATGTGCCCTTAAAGTTCAACAAAGATTGTATACAGACAGTGACTATATAGAAATTATGAAATCGTGTCAAAAAAAGAACAAGTTTATCGTAAACCGTATCGTGTCTGATAATATAGTTTTAGTTAGGATTTTGGAGAAGTCGATAACAAATCGCAAGTATGATGCAGTAAATAAAAATAGTATAAGTTGGTTCAAAACACATGTTATAACAATAAAAAAAAGAAGAACCTACAATTCTATACATAAAGAATCATGTTATAGATACTATTTCTTCAATAGTAAATAAGTATTGAAAAGGCTGGAAAGGGAAGAAAACCTATATTAGGACAAATAGAACTACCTCTTCTGTGATAAGGAGATCTCCGAGGAAAAAATAAAAGACCTTAAGGATATTCTAACTTTAATTCCAAAAGATGCCAAGCCATTTTACAGTTTTTTAAGAAAAGTTGAAACTCAAAATTTTGAAGACGACTTGGAAAGGCTAGGACCTACACTAGATTTTGATATTGATGAAGAGCAGCTATTGCATGACACCACGAATGCATAGAAATCGTCATAAACTATATACGTACCTTTACTACATTATTTAGCACTAGTTTTCTCTTCTTTTGGTTAAAAGTTTTCATTATTTGGAGGGATAGTCGATTGTTGCAAAACAAGTACTTGTAACTTCTAATTTTGCAATAATCATCTAACCCGCTTTTTAATTTTTTTCTGTCAAAACATATGTATATTTTTTCAATATTTAAATATTTTCCGATTAGTTGTATGCATATTTAATAGAAAATAAATAAATAAAAACTTTTTGTAAAATTGGGTATTTTCTGAAGCAACGTAAGACAATATGCTAATTATCTCGAAACAACAGGTGAGTGACTTAAACCATTGTTGCAGAACACCGTCCAAATAGTCTTGTAGTTACTTTACTTATTTAGTATCACCTGAAGACGAATGGAGATATTTACCAGTTGAAACGTTGTGATTTAAAATAAATAAAGACAATGGAAGTACAAAACTCTTTCATCATTCAACAAATGTATTGATTAAAGTAAATATTATTCTGGGTGAACAGATTGCCGTGTAGTGATAGTTCTCAACAATATATAAAAAAAAAATTAAATAATAAGAAGTATTGCTCTCAGAATGACTGACTTATTTTTTCTAAACGTAATTATTATTACCCAATGAGAGGTATACAAAAGTTTCTCAAAATAGCTATAAAGATTGAAATGTAATTTGTTCCGACTGAATAAAATTACTTTCTTTATATACTTTTAATTATGTTGACGTATTTCCTTAATTTGTGTTAGTAGTTATACAACCTCGGAAACCTTTAATTGTAGATTCATCTTAACTTGTAAATATTTATTATTTGTTCTTGCTTAACAGTCGCTTAAGGAGTAAATTAAGGAATACATTTTATTGATTGTTTAATTAATACTAAAAGGTTGATCGTTACGAGTGTAATAACCGCTGAGATATTTATTATATCAATTGAAAAATTCCCTAAATATATCGCGATGTCAACATATTTTACTGAAGAAGAAAGAAGAAAGAAGAAAGAAGAAAGAAGAAAGAAGAAAGAAGAAAGAAGAAAGAAGAAAGAAGAAAGAAGAAAGAAGAAAGAAGAAAGAAGAAAGAAGAAAGAAGAAAGAAGAAAGAAGAAAGAAGAAAGAAGAAAGAAGAAAGAAGAAAGAAGAAAGAAGAAAGAAGAAAGAAGAAAGAAGAAAGAAGAAAGAAGAAAGAAGAAAGAAGAAAGAAGAAAGAAGAAAGAAGAAAGAAGAATATTCGAGTTTAACCAAATCGCCCATTCGGCAGGTTCTAGCGAAAAGAAGGAAACTTCTTCAGTTATTAAATAAAATAATAACCAGAAGAATAAAATTATAAATAATAGGCACACTGACAAGGTACTGGAGATATTTTTGGTTGGTTTAGGTGAGCAATTGAGTTGATAAACATAATATTTATTGTTAAATGATTATACTCTAGGTACTTTATTTCCATTTTAAATTAGGTTTTTTTTTTAAATGTAATTTAACTTTTATGGTAACTTGTATTAAAATAAAAATAGATGCTCATTTTTAAGCACCTTAAACAGATATATTTATTAAAATGTTAATTAAACCATTATTTCTATGTTCTATTAAAATAAGACAAAGTCTAGAGACTTCAATTAGAGCAGTTTGCAATTAGCAGTAAGCAGTTTGGCACACGTTTTATAACAATGTAACACTATTATAAAAAATGGAATATACACAGACATGGCAAAGGTCATCATGATTATATGGCTTACCAACAATATTATGGACCAGAACAGCTAAACAAATATACCCATTTAAATAAACTAATAAGTGGACTGCTACTATTAACAATGAATTTTATTTTCAGGATGTCGGTCCAGGCATGGCTGTAGTTTCCTCCCTTCAAAGATTCGTTGACCCTACTAATGTCTAAGTCTTTCAAAGGGTTTATGCATATATACCCATGAAGTATCGAGGTATCTATAAGCCGTTATAATTTAATCCTGTAAGATAAAGGTAGAACATTATTTAATTTTATCTGCACCCATGAATTAGCTGTCATTGATTAATGGAGTGGCATCCAGCAGTCTCGTTCAACACATACCCTATCATGTATTTAATTCATATAGCTAGTTTCAGTCCCTAGAATGGGGTTAGAGCTTCAAGGGAGAAAAGATCACCTGCCTTTTCTTTTGATCTTGAGAACTTCTTTATAATGTACTCACACTCGCAGACAAGACTAAAATCAGGTAGTAATTCTCTAATCATCTAGTAATTGTATATCGTTACTCCATGTTATTTCCATCACTGGAGTAGCTTCAATAAAATAAGATCTTTAAAGATATTGCGTCAACTAGGCGGAACTAGGACGATTACATGTTGATTGAATTTATTATGAATACTCTGGATAAACTCCTCACTTTTTTCGTTAACAGTTTCTATTCCATTTAATCATGCGTAGCGTCTGGGTAGAAAATACATACACAGTTAGAAAAATTAAATGTTTCTTAACATTTTATTATAGACTGTTTGTGGTCGAATTGGTACAATTCATTTTACAAAAAGTTAAAGTTTATGTAAAGCAAATTTTTCTTTTTAGTTATACAGGGTGTTTCATTAAGGGTGACTACCGGCCATATCTCGGAAACTACTAAGCATGGAAACTTGAGAAAAGAAAAAATGATGATTAAAGCGGTCATGAGAAAATTCTAGAAATTATTTTTAAGTTCCTAATTTGGCCGCAAGAGGGCACAATTAATTTTTTTTTTTTTAATTTTAAATTTCTCCGAAAATTCTCATATTAAAGTATAACTCTGATTACATCATCGAAAAGCTTAGACAATTCTGCATCATTTTGGTTAAAGGCTCGTTGGCATACCGACCTTGATAAGAGTGGGGAAAGCTATTGAATGTGTAAACATTAAAATCGCTGTAACTTCTAAACGACTTATCCGATTTTGCTAAATGTAAGCTTGTTTGGAAGGGAAAGGTAAGTATCTGCAATTGTCGTATCCAACAGTACACACTAGTCTTTAATAAAATTGCTTGAGGGCGCAATTTGTAATAATAACAGTTTTTTCGATTTTATCCCGAAAATTCAAATCATACGGTATAACTATGACATCATAATCGGAAAGTAGATGAAATTTGCAAGAAAAAATGTGAAGACCGCAGTTTGATAGCCTTGTTCGTTTTAGAGTTATCGCCAAAATAATAATTTTTAATACAAATTGCGCCCTCTAGCAATTTTATTAGAAACTATCCTGTACCATTGGATACCACAATTGAAGGTACTTACCTTTCTCTTTCAAACAAGCTTAAATTTAGTAAAATCGGATAAGTCGTCTAGAATTTACAGCGATTTTAATGATTGCACTTTCACTTGATAAGAGTGGGAGAAGCTATTGAAAGTGTAAACATTGAAATCGCTGTAACTTCTAAACGACTTATCCGATTTTACTAAATTTAAGCTTGTTTGGAAGTACCTTTAGTTGTTGTATTCAATGTTACACGATAGTTTCTAATAAAATTGCTAGAGGGCGCTATTTGTATTAATAATTATTATTTTGGCGATAACTCTGAAACGAACAAGGATATCGAACTGCGGTCTTCACATTTTTTCTTGCAAATTTCATGTCATAGTTATATTGTATGATTTGAATTTTCGGGATAAAATCGAAAAAACTTTTATTATTACAAATTGCGCCCTCTAGCAATTTTATTAAACACTATCGTGTACTGTTGGATACGGCAATTGAAGATACTTACCTTTCCCTTCCAAACAAGCTTAAATTTAGTAAAATCGGATAAGTCGTTTAAAAGTTACAGCAATTTTAATGTTTACACATTCAATACCTTTCCCCACTCTTATCAAGGTCGGTACGCCAACGAGCCTTAAACCAAAATGATGCAGAATTGTCTAAGCTTTTCGATGATCTAATCAGAGTTATACCTTAATATGGAAATTATCGGAGAAATTTAGAATAAAAAAAAAAAATTTAATTGTGCCCTCTTGCGGCAAAATTAGGAAGTTAAAAATAGTTTCCAGAATTTTCTCATGACCGCTTTAATCATAATTTTTTTTTCCTCAAGTTTCTATGCTTAGTAGTTTCCGAGATATGGTCGGTAGTCACCTTTAATGAAACACCCTGTATGCAATGTTCCTTGGATATACTTTCGTTTCGATATAGGCAAGTACTATAAAACTTTCGAAAAAAGTCACTGAACCTTAATATTTAATGTATTTTACACAGAATGAATTGATAATATATGAAAATGCAACATTATTATTTAAAAAGCAACAAACATTTTATTATAATTTTGTATTTTATTTTTTTCATTATACCTAGTGCGTGTCAATTGAAATTTTTAATTTAAATCTGTCAATTTTTAATTTATTTAATATATCTTAGTTAATTTATTTGTCCTTTAATATTTTTAGCATCATAATTTCATTAACAAATTTTTGTTGTTTTTAGGTTAAAAACTATAGACAGTTGTGCTGTAGAATTTATTATTTACACACAATTTTAAAATTGTAATATCTCAAAGTTAGTCCAATTAAACAGTTTAGCTTTTGAAACCCTTCCTTTTAAAGTTTGCTCGTATCATTTCTCAAATTAGTTTACGCACTCCCAAGTAGTTATTTATTGGAATATTTGTATTTTAAATTGATACGATATAGGAATTTATGGTAATTATGAATTTCTAGAATTTTAATCGCTTTAAGTGTCGATATAAATTGATATTTTTCAAAAGAATAATATTATGAAGATAATAAAGTATACTTTTAAGAATTTAAACCTCCTCTCCTATACGCTATTCGAATTAAGAATACAATAATTGGTTGTCTCCCCACAGGACCTACCTTTCTTGTGACAAAATCACCTTATCGCCTCGCTTCATCGACAGAAACTGTTGCAATTAGTAGTATGCCTAAAGCAAATGGAAAAAGAAAATTGCTGGACATAGCAGAATAGCTGGACACCATTAAAAACCCCTTAGCCCGTTAAGAAATAGTATATTAACGTACACGTTTTATAAAGCATAATTTTATAGCACGCGTCCATTTTAAAAAACGAGCAGCTTGCGGCGAGTTTTATAACGGGACAAGTGCTTAAAACTGCTTTATATAATAAGTACGTTATACTATTTTTTCTAATTTGTAGTTTTTTCAATAAAAAACACATATTTAAAAAAAAAATAAATCCTTCAAATTTTGTAAATTTTTATGTCTAAATTTTATGTTGGTAATACTATTTTTTATCATAGTAGCCTCTGGACAACAAAAATTATTTTGCGAACTGTCCTTTTTTGATTGATTGACCCATTTTCACCACGAGATTCTAAAGTTATTTTAGCGATATGAGATTTGAAATTGAACGGAATACGTTGTGTGATCCTTGTACATTCGGTACATATACAGAGCGTTCGGAAATTCGGGCGATTTTGCTACTTTTTTTCGAATTTCAAAAGACGTGATTTTACGTCACGGCATTGCAATTTAGTATAGGGAAGATGGAAAATTCAAATAAAGTTGAAGTTAAAATCGACATTGGAAGGTTAGTAGATTGAATTTTGGATAGGATTTGTCAGAAAATGATAGCTTGAAGCATCTACAAAAGATTGATTTATAGATTTATGCAACCAACATACATGACTTATTCACTCAGAATAAAAAAGTAGGTTATCAAGCTATTTTTCCTCTGCGAAAAATGGGATTTCGCGTAAATCACAAAGGTCGCGCAAGTCAATGAAATAAAACATTTAAATGTTACCAACATCAAATAAAGAAAAAACGCGTATCGAAATAGCTTCATTACGATACGCAAATGCGTATCGTAATAGAGCTGTTATGATACCAAATTAGAAAAATATATTTCTACCATCGAGCGGTTCCTCTTCTGAGGTTTAATAAACCATTTTAAAACAGATATTTCCCGTACGCTTACCTGAAAAAGTCTCAATTATAATACTACATATTTTAGTTAATTCTCTGGTCATAATTAAGACACATTTGTTTGCCATAATTAAAAAATTATATTTTGCATGTACAGTGTGGTCAGTAAAGTCCGCATCATATGGGATTTTTTTTTATTAATACCTTTTTTTGAAATTTCACTTTGGCAACAAGTTCTGCTACGATCGAGATGAAATTAAGCAAAAAAATAGTAGTCACGTGATTCGCATTATTTGTCAAATTTTAATTTTTTCCAAAAAATAATTCGCAAGTGGGGTTTTTTCTGAAAGTATTGAAAAAAGTTATTAGAAAAAGTTTTTTTAAATGCAAAATTTTGACAATGCTTTATTTCAAATACATTTTCTTTAAATTAGCGTCATATTAAATGTTGTGTGTTTTTCTACAAAATCAAAATTGGACTATTAAAATCGTCGCATGTGATGCAAAGTTTATTTGTTTTTGACCCTGTATAAGGTAACTTTATAAAATAAGTATTTTTGAAAACTTAGTTTGTGTCTGAAAGTAATAAACCTTAATATTAAGACAAAAAAGAACACAGTGTCATCAGTAAAGTGTTCATTAAGTGGAAAATAAATTTTAGTGGTGGGTATAAAAAATTAAAGTTATCTTATGCAGCTGAAATTTTGCATATGCGCTAGAAACTGCATTAAAAAAAACCTTTTCTAATAACTTTTTTCGATATTTTCAGAAATAACCCCACTTTTGAATTATTTTTTTGAAAAGATTAAAATTTGACAGATAATGCGAATCAAGTGACTACTATTTTTTTGCTTAATTTTTATCTCAATCGAAGCAGAACTTGATGCGAAAGTCAAGTTTCGAATAAAGTTATTAATAAAAAAAATCCCATATGATGCAGACGTTACTGGTCACATTGTATATATAGAAAACATTTAAGATCACGGTGATAGACATACGAACGTATTTTCTTCTTTTGCAGCGAGCTCGGAATGTGAATCTTATTCGATCTCTTTTAAACATGCCCCAAGTTCATTTTGAATTAATTTATTTACATTAAATGACGTCCTGTAAGGTTAGGCTTGCCTATACTGTAAATGGCTCTTGGTAAAATGGTGTAGCTTCAATACATAAATGCGCATAGAAGTTTCAAATATGTTTAAAAAATCGAGATTCTTAACTTGATTGATTAAAATTTTTCGCACAATTTTCAATAAAAGCGATTACAATATCCTGAGTGTTGCAGTTTACGAGCAATCATTATTAAACAAAACAAAACCTTACGCCACTTAAGATAAGGCGTATTCGAAGACTACCTATTATATGATTAGATTTAGATAAGTATACTTTGATTTTTTTTTAAATTTAACTAATAAACTAAAGCTAGAAATAGTGTTAAGCACTAGTGAGTGTTTGGTGCTTAGCAAACATGGGGCATCAAAATATGTTTTATAACTTATTTTTGAGTGTTGTTTTAGGATGTTTCCTCACATGTAAGTAAAAAGAGGTTTGAATATGTCAAAGGTGCAATCCTTCTAAACTCTTTTTTTACTGTTTTTTCGACTATTAGGTCTCTTCCACACTATCAGGTTCGCCGGTCAGGTTTTAAACCGGAAAAAATTCTGAAGTAAAAATAAAAATATGCGGACCTGATCAGGTTTTCATCAGGTCCGGTATTGTCCTTATTAATAAACTTAAGTCCACGTTTCGATGATGGATCGTAATGCTGTTATAGCTTTATGGTATTTGTAAAGCGTAAAAAGAAAAGAAACGGTAAAAGGGGACTTTGGGTACACCCTCTACCTCAAACACGTGACGAGATTGGTGCCTTTCAAATTTTATATGAGAAATTAAAAAGTGACGAAAAAAATTTTTTTAATTACCTACTTTTAGAATATCTGTTTCGTCTTTTGAAGAACTAAATAATAATTTACAGCCAGTTTTACAGCGTCAAAATACAAAAATGAGGAATTGCATCAGTTCAAAAGAAATGTTTAGCTTCACTATCAGGTAAGCGTTCACGCCTGCCTCGCCAAAGTTAAAACAAATAATAAACTACCACCGACTAAACCTGAAGACCATAACCGGACAATTGTGAACGCGCACATAGGCTGCAATACCCCACCATCACTTCGTCCGGCGTCAGGGAACCGGATGCTCCAGTCAACCCATCCGGCTGCAACCGGTCGCCGAACCTGAACCTGATAGTGTAAAGAGCTATATTTAAACGAATGGTCCATTACTTGTCCGGTTTGCTTCAGGTTTAAAACCGGACCGGCTAAACCTGATAGTGTGAAAGAAGCCTTATTCATTCACGCTGATGCAAGAACAATTAAGATTTATTTAATAATATAAATGTCCTAAAAACTAATTTTGCCACACTTCATATAATGTCCCTGAACACAACGTTTGGCTTAGTATTTATACATTTACAATAATAAACTTGAATAATTTTAGATTCAAGATATTTAGTAACCGAAACGTTATATCTAGTAGCAAAAGACAATGGGCTTTTTTACTTCGAACCGAATTAATTGAATTCAACACTGACACCCCAAATTAGAACCAATTAAAAATATATCCCACTAATGAAAAATATCACGCAGCGAAAGCAGGAAGGTGTAATCTATGCATCAAAATAATAAGAAAAAACTCAAATGTTGTTATCCAATATTCATTTGTTTTAAACTATACCGCAAAAACAAAATATTGCTATATAATTTAGCTTTCCTGTAATAAATGGTATTATTGTCCGCTTTTGATTGTTGTGCTGTCACTATCCTGTTAGTGTCAGTAGGTATAAATAGTGTCAGTATAGATTTTATAAAATGCCATACATTTATTCAAATCTTGAATACGTCAATATGGTTTTTATTTATGGTTTGTGTAATGGGAATGCTACAGCGGCCGCTGAACAATATCTTCAACGATTTCCACATCAAAGAACACCGAACAGAAAGGCCTTTATTAGAGTTTTCAACAAACTGTGCGAGACCGGAACGCTTCCAAAGGCTAATGTAACATCCGAACGAGCTATTCGACAGGATTTAGAAAAAATAGAAAATGTTCTAGGTTTAGTAGAAGAAGATGCAACGACCAGCTCAAAAAGAATTGGAATTCAGTTGGGGATTCCCCAAAAAGAGTGATTAATATGCTTCACGAGCAAGGCTTATATCCGTACCATGTACAGCGTCTACAGAATCTTTAACCTGGGGACTACGCCAAGCGTATGCAATTTTGTGAGTGGATAATTAATAATAGTCGGACGAAAATCCTCATGGAATAGTCGAACATAATTTTCAACACAGGTTTTCAGTAAACGTGTGGTGCGGCATAATCGACAATAATTTAATTGGCCCTTTTCTTTTGGAAAATCGCCATACAGGGGATCACTACTTACGTTTTTTACAAACTAAATTGCAAGAACTACTGGAGGAGATTCTTTTAAACATCAGAATTCAAATGTATTATCAACACGACGGAGCGCCTTCCCATTTCAATCGTCAGGTCAAGCAATATTTGGACCAAAAGTTTCCAAAGGTTTGGATTGGTCGCGGCAGTCCTATTAGTTGGCCTCCTAGATCGCCAGACGTAACACCGTTAGACTATAATTTATGGGGTTGGTTAAAAAATGAGGTATACAAAGTAAAAGTAGATACTAGGGATGCAATAATTAGACGCATTAGAAATGCTGCACTCAATATTAAAGAAAGGCACGAATCAATTAGAAGACCTACGCGCGCCCTTCGTTAACGAAGCAGGAAAAGTTTGGAAGTCAATGACGGTATTTTAAAAAATTTACTAAACCAATGATTTATTTAACACAATGTTAATGTTGCATATTTTGGTTTAACAATATTATTATTTTATTTAACGCTTAAATTTGAAAACAACATTTGAGTTTTTTTTATTATTTTAATACATAGATTACCTACACCCTTAGAGTTTGGCCCATTTCTCCCTATGAAAACATTAATGAAATGTAAACGTTTTTACGTGTCGTATAAAAATTATTAAAAAAACGATGACATTACCATAGTTCTGTAAAGTATTTGATTTAAGTGCCAGGATTTTTATTATACAATATTACATTTATACTTAAATCTCTAATGTCATAATATCTTATCACAGTATGTAATCGTTCATAGAAATATATATAATTTAAACGCTTCACTGCTTTAAAAACTGTCAAGTTTTTCAATACTTCTTTGTAAAATTAACTACTAACTAAGTAATTCTAAAACAACCAAACCTGTAAGTTTATCATAAGTCGAATAAAAGTAATTAATTTTCAAAATCCAATAATCAAATTTCTTAGCAAGCAATTTCAAAATACCTTACAGTTCGACCAACTACCGAAAATTATGTTACTGTTTTCTTTTCATTAGTATTCATGATTAAATAATAATATAAAAGTTTATAGTGGATAAAAGTAGCGAGCTTTTATGTATAGTGACTGAACTTATTTTTCTTGCGTTTTTGTATTTCGTATTTTGGTTACTACCACCTGATAAGCAAGTAGACTGAAATAAAGTGTTAAAAAGTTGATATATTATTCAAAATTCTTTAGGTATGAATGAATTTTCCAATTATACTCTATAAGAGTCTAGCTAATAAATAATGTGCGTATATATATGATATTTGTCCTTAATAATTTTTAAATTCTTTTTAGCTTTTATTGGACAAGCAGCTATTTTAAGTGACACCTATGAACCAGTTCGTAAGTATATAATTTCACATACCTTATTATAAATCGTATGTTTGATGGTATTCGAACATGCGTCTGACCTATTTAGGAACATAAATCACCTCAAGAAAGTAAGGTATAAAACAAACAGTAAATAAAAATAAAATCCATAAACGTTTTAGTTAATCCACCCATATAAAAATATACTTAATATATAAATGGTAAATATTCCATAAAATATTCTTCATCAGAAATGATAAACTTATAAATAAATACACATCGAATT
This sequence comes from Polydrusus pterygomalis, assembly GCA_963969555.1. Classification (NCBI taxonomy): domain Eukaryota; kingdom Metazoa; phylum Arthropoda; class Insecta; order Coleoptera; family Curculionidae; genus Polydrusus; species Polydrusus pterygomalis. The sequence goes on along the minus strand of OZ018384.1, from coordinate 33,084,587 downwards.
TAACTAAGTAATGATATTATTTTTAACAAAAGAACTTTTTTAGGAGCCATTAATTGTAAGAATTAAAATGTTTTTAGCTACATGTACAACATCAACAGATCCCGAAATGTCTGTGTATTTTCCATGTGTGAACTGCTCTAGATTTTGGGAATGCTCAAATGGAGTTCCCTACATGTTTGACTGTCCAGCTGGATTAGAGTTCAGTCCTACTTTAGACGTATGTGTAAATCCTAGTACAGCACAATGTACCGGACAAGGATGGTCTACCACTGTAGTTCCTCCAGTTACTACAACCGAAACAACTCCGTCACCAATAACAACTCCGTCACCGGTTACGACCCCATCTCCAGTAACAACTCCGTCACCAGTAACAACTCCGTCACCTGTAACAACTTCATCACCAGTAACAGCTCCGTCACCAATAACAACTCCGTCACCGGTTACGACCCCATCGCCAGTAACAACTCCATCACCAATAACGACTCCGTCACCAGTAACAACTCCGTCACCAATAACAAACTCTACAACTCCATGGTCACCTGTAACAAATTATACAACCCCTGTTCCTATCACTAATGTTACAAATCCCGTAACCAATACTACATGGCCAACTATAACTACCACTCCCTGGTCTCCTGTAACTAATTATACAACTCCTGTTCCTATCACTAATATTACAAATCCCGTAACCAATACTACATGGCCAACTATAACTACCACTCCCTGGTCTCCTGTAACTAATTATACAACTCCTGTTCCTATCACTAATGTTACAAATCCCGTAACCAATACTACATGGCCAACTATAACTACCACTCCCTGGTCTCCTGTAACTAATTATACAACACCTGTTCCTATAACAAATTTTACAAATCCCGTAACTAATACTACATGGCCAACTATAACTACCACTCCCTGGTCTCCTGTAACTAATTATACAACTCCTGTTCCTATCACTAATGTTACAAATCCCGTAACCAATACTACATGGCCAACTATAACTATCACTCCCTGGTCTCCTGTAACTAATTATACAACACCTGTTCCTATAACAAATTTTACAAATCCCGTAACTAATACTACATGGCCAACTATAACTACCACTCCTTGGTCTCCTGTAACTAATTATACAACTCCTGTTCCTATCACTAATGTTACAAATCCCGTAACCAATACTACATGGCCAACTATAACTACCACTCCCTGGTCTCCTGTAACTAATTATACAACTCCTGTTCCTATCACCAATGTTACAAATCCCGTAACCAATACTACATGGCCAACTATAACTACCACTCCCTGGTCTCCTGTAACTAATTATACAACTCCTGTTCCTATCACTAATATAACAAATCCCGTAACCAATACTACATGGCCAACTATAACTACCACTCCCTGGTCTCCTGTAACTAATTATACAACTCCTGTTCCTATCACTAATATTACAAATCCCGTAACCAATACTACATGGCCAACTATAACTACCACTCCCTGGTCTCCTGTTACTAATTATACAACTCCTGTTCCTATCACTAATATTACAAATCCCGTAACCAATACTACATGGCCAACTATAACTACCACTCCCTGGTCTCCTGTAACTAATTATACAACTCCTGTTCCTATCACTAATATAACAAATCCCGTAACCAATACTACATGGCCAACTATAACTACCACTCCCTGGTCTCCTGTAACTAATTATACAACTCCTGTTCCTATCACCAATGTTACAAATCCCGTAACCAATACTACATGGCCAACTATAACTACCACTCCCTGGTCTCCTGTAACTAATTATACAACTCCTGTTCCTATCACTAATATTACAAATCCCGTAACCAATACTACATGGCCAACTATAACTACCACTCCCTGGTCTCCTGTTACTAATTATACAACTCCTGTTCCTATCACTAATATTACAAATCCCGTAACCAATACTACATGGCCAACTATAACTACCACTCCCTGGTCTCCTGTTACTAATTATACAACTCCTGTTCCTATCACTAATATTACAAATCCCGTAACCAATACTACATGGCCAACTATAACTACCACTCCCTGGTCTCCTGTAACAAACTATACAACGCCTAATCCAATAACCAACGTTACAAATCCTGTAACAAATACTACATGGTCAACGGTTACTACAACTCCATGGTATCCTGTAACAAACTATACAACTCCCATTCCTATCACTAACGTTACCAATCCAGTAACAAATACAACATGGCCTACAATTACTACGACCCCATGGGCTCCTGTAACAAATTTTACAAGTCCTGATCCTGTTACAAATTATACAACTCCGTGGGGCCCTGTGACAAACTTCACAACTCCAGTGCCTGTAACTAATAATACAACTCCATGGAATCCTGTTACAAACTATACCACCCCTGCTCCTGTAACCAATCTAACAACTCCATGGCACCCTGTGACAAATTATACAATTCCGGTACCTGTAACCAACCTAACAACTCCCTGGAATTTGACAACTCCATGGCAACCTGTCACAAATTCTACAACTCCGTGGGGCCCTGTGACAAACTTCACAACTCCAGTGCCTGTAACCAATAATACAACTCCATGGAATCCGGTTACAAACTATACCACCCTTGCTCCTGTAACCAATCTAACAACTCCGTGGCATCCTGTCACGAATAATACAACTCCAAATACTAGAATGACAACTCCATGGCAACCTGTCACAAATTCTACAACTGTTATTCCAGTCACAAGAATCACAAATCCCTGGCATCCGATTACCACTACACCAGAGCCACATACAAGATCTACGCAAAAGCCATCATCTTCCACCACACCAGATGACAGCGATTCAAGTGACTCAAGCGATTCAAGCGAATCAAATGATTCGAGCGATTCAAGTGGTTCGAGCGACTCGAGCGATTCGAGCGATTCAGGTGGTTCGAGCGACTCGAGCGATTCGAGCGATTCAAGTGGTTCGAGCAATTCAAGTGATTCAAATGATTCGCGCGATTCAAGTGATTCAAGTGATTCGAGTCATTCAAGTGATTCAAGCGAGTCAAAGGATTCAAGCGATTCAAAGGATTCAAGCTATTCCGGGGATTCTCATATTCAATATTCTAAACATTCTAAAACCGTTAAAAATGCCAAAAAGCTAAAATTATCTAAAATACTTCGTGAAAATAAAGAAGCGTTTGACAACATAGAAGATGATTTGGATGTTAATGAACTTTATAAAATATGGGCCGCGAAGAAACACAAGCTAAATATTTAGTTTCGGGTCAATTTTATATAATAACAATGTCAAAGTCTTTTTAGGAAATAAATTTCTAAATGAGCAAATAATCAAAAATATGTGTTTTCGTTTCCTTAAAAATTTTAATACTGTATAGGTTTTAAAGTAAAAATGTAAGATATTTGTCAAAGTGAATGTCACGTAACCAAATGTTGAGCTCAATTATGTGAGTTTCTAAGAACGAATTATTGTTTTTTTTTTAATATACAAAAGCATAAAACTTTAATTAAGCCATTGTAAGGTACTACTTGAAGAAATGTTTACCCGAATCAAATTTTTACATTATCTTAAAATTTTCATCATGAGAAACTAGTTTTCACCCACTAGGCACTTGCGATTTGGGGGGCTGTCATATAAATTCCAACTCATAATGCTGCGTATCATAGTCCATGGTCCACGCCCAAATTTTGCTAAATTTGATCAACATTTTATAGTAAACACGAGTCAACAAGACAACTATAAAACTTTTTTTCGAGGTTTGAGCGCTTAAGGGCTGCGTGTTATTGTCACGTGCCAGTAGTCACATTTGCAGTTGCGCAGTTGTTGCGCGCAGATGACGGTAAGTGGCATTTAAATTAAAATTTGTCGCGGCAATCGGGTATGTTTACCCCGGCGTAAATAATATGAAAATAGAGTAGGGAAACTTTTTTTGAAATTACCTGATTTTCTGAAAATAGTACATTAAGATATTAGGAGAATAAGAGATACTTCGCTTGGCACATAGGGTCTCATTCTCCAAATATCATATACTATTTTTTCTTCAAATGTGCATCATATTATTTGAGATAAAACAATAAAAGAAAACGAATTTTTTAATGAAGATAACAAAATTAAATTTTTAACTTATTTCACTGTATATTCCCTTTTTGGTATCGTTATCATGGATACGTACTTGTTTGGCATCTATCAAAACAAATATTTTAAATTCGGTGTCGCATCAGTTAAGTAGATAAATCTACAGAAAATGAGTTTAGAGGTGCCTGATGATCCTCCCGAGGTAGCAGAGGCAGCTAGAATAGCTACTCAAAACTTGCTGCCAACGAAATGTGGTGCAGTATTTGAAGCTGCCTTTGTCAAGTTCAACAAATGGTGCACTGAAAAAAAAGTAGTGCAATACTCTGAGTACGTTTAATTAGTTCTAGTTTGTGGGCTCATTATTCAATGATAAGGTCCGTGTTAAATTTAAAGCATAATATGAACATTGAAAATACAACAATTTGCGTGCGTTTTTAAAAAAGCAAGGAGAAGGTTATAAGCCAAAGAAATCGAGAGTCTTGTCAAGGGAAGAGTTCAGCAAATTTTTGTCTAATGCCCCAGATGAAAAGTATTTGTCGATGAAGGTAATAAAATTACATTTTGTTTGTTTCACATTGTGCTAACCAACCCTTAATTTCTTAGGTAGTTTTGATATTTGGAATATCTGGGACATATCGTTGCGACGAATTAGTGAATATGACAGTTAATGATCTTGAAGATATGGGTTCTTTGCTGCTAATATAAACTCCCAACACTAAAACTAATAAAAGTAGAACTTTCAACGTCCTGGCGGATGAATATTTAAGCAAATATAGAAACTACGTTAATTTGCGTCCTGCCGATTTTAAGAAACTACGTTTTTTTTTGAAATATCAAAATGGGAAATGTTATAAAGCTGTTATGGGTATCCATAAAATTGGTAGTGTAGCAAAAGATGTGGCATTGTATCTGAAGATTCCAAATTGGAAGGAATATACAGGGCATTGTTTAAGACGAACTTTCGCAACAATGCTTGTTGATAGTGGGGGAGATATTACTATGCTGAAAAGGCATGGGGATTAGAAATCTGATGCAGTTGCCGAAGGGTACATTGAAGATTCTGCGCAAAGTAAAACCAAAATTGTTAAGAGAATTCTTCAATCTAGCTCTGCGGAAAATCTCGAACAACCTCCATTTAATGGACCCTCTAATGGATTTTTAAAAGCAGTTCACCCTAGAAAAATTGTTATGCAAAATTAACTGATGCAAATCTTCACAATTGTACTTTTACTATAAATATTACCAATAAATAATAAATACCACTCTGTATACCAATAATCGTTGTGTATTGTTTAAATGTTCGTTTATTAAAACTAATAAATTAAAATAAATTTAAATTTCGTGGCTAAATGCTCAAAGCTAAAAGACAATAAATAAAACGAAAAAAAAATGTATAGTACTATAATGTATTTATACGCCTAGGAGTATAAGTACTTATACTCCTAGTCATATAAATGACATTTAATGTCATTGAGAAACGTCACATAAGTTATCACTTATATGACGTTTGAAGAAAAAACAATTTACTTTAAGAACATATGTTTTTTCTTTAAATTATAGGAATTTTTTAAAAAATATAAAAGTGGGGGAAATTTAGATTTTTTAAAATATAAATATATTCAAGTAGTTGGGTGTAATAACCAACTTAATTGATTATTGGGGGAGGGAGGCGTCGCCCTCCTTCATAGACGCCACTGTTTTCACCCTAGAAAATTTTATTTAATTTATTTTAAGGAAAATAAGAATTTCAAGTCAGGCGTTCTCTGCCGCTTGAAAACCACACTGTTAACTTGATTTAAAATGGCTCGGTTTGATGTATTATATTGATTCATTTGGAAAACTTCCACCGTCGAGCTCATATATTAGAAGCGCATCCGGTTCTTTCATTCGTGAGTTCAATTTATGAACACTACTGATTTTCTTAAAATTATTCCGTACTCATGCTCGTGAGTTATTCCGAGTTTAAATTAGATATATTATCAAATGTCGACGTTCTAGGCTGCGGTTACAGTGGATGCTAGCGCGTGCGATTTTTTAATCGTGCTGAGTTATTTTGAAAAGTAGTTTGGGCGAAACTCAATACAGCATATTATAGAAGCAGACAAAAAGGCGAATCTCAATTACGCCCTTTTGTTTGCCATATTTTAGTAATTGTTGTTGAGTTACGCCCTTCTACTGGTCCATAGTGGGACTTCGCACTGCGGGCTATTTTGTTATCGCGATAGAGCAATGATGATAGTGCTGCCTTCGAATTACCGGTGTTTTTATCGATATAACTTAGCCACCAAAGACTGTTACTGCTAGACATGCAGTGAAATAGATAGTAAAAGAGGCTCATCTGAAGTTTCAACATATGTTTATAACTCTCTGCAGCATTATGACGAGAAGGGGACTAAAACAGCTAATTTATGTTCTAATGGATGCACAGGCCATAACAAAAATTCTATAGTTGCCTCGATGCTACTTTATTTTGTCATCAATAGCAAAAACGTTGAGCAAGTCAGTCTAAATTTTTTAAAAGTTTTTCATGGGCAAAGCGAAGGAGACTCCTGTCATAGCACAATTTCTACCGCAATGTCTAATTCAGGGAACTTGTTTTTGCTATCACAACTACTGCCTATTTTCAAACTTGCAAAAAGGAAACAACCATATATTGTAAATAAGATGGAACATACTAACTTCTTAGATTTTAAAGATTTGTCAAAACAACTACGAGTTTTATGTATCCGTGAAGACGATAACATAAACAAAGTGAACTGGACAGTGGCCAGAAATTTCGGAGTTTAAAGTTGAAAAGAAAGAGGCTAATAACATTTTCTACAAGTTATCCCATTGTGATGAAACCTACAGAAGCATTACCCTAAAAAGAAACCAGGAAAATATTTTAAATTTATCTGTTGGGACGCTCAATAAGGAAAGACCTAAAGTAACAGCCCTTAAATACGACAACTTGGTTTCACTGTGCTCTGGAAAAGACCCGGTGTTAAAATCTCTTGACCACGTTGCCTTCTACAGATGGCTTCCCCATGAGTAAAATGCCGATTGTTTATTGTATAAACATTTTGCTTAGTTTAGTTTCCTTATTAACGTTTTTTCAAAGTTTATGTTAATTTTTTGTCCAAACATCCAAACATTAACAGCACACAAAAGGGGGTATCATATTTGTTTAAACTTTTTTCTCTCTTTTTGCAATGTCGAAGATATTTATTTAAAACATATTTAGTGTGAATGTATAGTGAATATGTATTATTTTTGTGACTGAACAACCCAAACTACAGCTATAAAAACCTTATAGTATTCTTGTGGCAGAAGTTTAAATTGTATCAAAAATTTTAAATCCCTCTCCTGCAAAACTATCAATTTTGAGATACGTCCTTTCGTATGCAAGGCGACGTATTGTTATAAGGTGTGTTTACGTGAAAGCACATGATTTTGCAGGTCTTCACGCGCGCAGATTTTCTGTTTAAACATCAATTTCGTGAAGCGTGAAAGCGTGACTTTAGAAAAATGGGGGAAGTTTTAACGACAGTACGATCTTCATCACCTTGCAATAACTTGGGATAAAGTGTGAAATTCACTTTTCTCCCTTCTTTTTAAATTAATTTCATGTATCCATTGCCTAGTTTTAAGTTTTTTAGTCGCTATAACTGCACACGTTCTTTCTTAATCTTCTTCAAACTCTAAAGATGAAGATGAACTATTACCTATTTAGCTTCCACATTTTCTGGTTATGATTAGCGAAGCACCCCACAGCTTGTTTTTATAAAATGATAATATGATTCTGCTTGAAATTCATCCATTTTATTTCTGGCGTGATAGGATGTGAACTTGAGGTGAAAGTAATATGTTTCCACATTTTTATGGTCGGATGTTGTGTGATATCGCCCGACCATCGCTTGAAATAAGGTAAGTTGTGCAAATACTAAATAAAACAAAAAAATCGAAATATTAAACAAAGTATAACTTGATATACTACTTTATTATTTAAGCTGGAAGTTAATTTGAAATACCTACCACCTACGTAAACCGTAAATTGCGAAATACCTGCAACTTATATCCAGTTTGTTTACTTCACATGCAATGTGTGCCTGACTGTCAATAAGCTTAGGCAAACATTCTCCATTACAAAGTGCACCGAATCCTTTAATACAACTTGCCTTGAACCTACTTTGTACTATATATTAATATTAACCGAAATTAAACCTAATTTATGTTTGAGCAAAGCTTAAATTGCACATAAAGAGAATACTACTTATTTTAGTACTAAAGTTGTTGGTTTAACCTTAACGGTGCATCCGATTTTTATTGATTTATACAGTGTAAGTTTATAACTAGTAATAAATTCGGTAAATCCAGCACAATTTTTTTTTTGGTAATATGCTTGGGTATTAACATTTTAAGTTGTTGTCTTTTTTATAAAAAACATATTGATGCAATGTGTCACAAAATAGAGATATGACGACTTCGAATTTTTGTTTAAATGGCAACCCCATATAATATAAATATATTTTTATCCATATTAAACTGTTAATATTTTTGAAAAACATTTATTGACAATTTGAACCAGTAAAACTCTAATCAATACCGTGCGAGCAAAAATTATTTGCATGAAAGAGGGCTTAAATTAAAAAACGTAGGGCTTGGTTTAGATCACAATGATATGGGGACGATATATCTAACCAAATCTAGGTTAAAATTTTGTCAAATTCATATTATGACATGATATGAAAATAAGTAGACAAATACAAATTTATTTTTGTTGTTTACAAAATTAACATAGTAAGAATATACAGAAAGAAAAAGAAAAATAATTACGTGTATTCTGAGAATTCACATAACCGGAGAGGTGGTACCAGGCTTCATCCGAAAAAAATGTCAGATCTAATAAATCATTTCTTTCCAATAAATTTTGGGTAAACCATCGAGAGTAATTTCTGCGTCTTTCAAAATCTGCGGCTTGTATTTCTTGGAATACTTGCACTTTATAAGGAAATAAATTTAGCTGCTTCTTAATAATATTCCTGCATGTTTCATAAGATCTTCCCACTTCTTGGGACAGGCGTCTGATACAATTTGTTGGCGTATTTTGCATTATTTCACGAACGTTTGCAACATGTTCTTCTGTTCTTACAGATGGTCTTCCTGCTCCTTTTTTGTGTTGTATAGAACCTGTTTCCCTAAACACAGTCACGATTCTTTTTAGGCAATGATAAAAATCCCGAGCAATAAAAGCAACGTTAGGAAAATGTTCGTGAAAATCGTCCATGCACAAACCCGGATTGTATTGCCACTCACCATTTACTGTAACCCCGTTTCGAAAATACGCTTCAGCCATGAATGTTTTGTGCTGTTCCGTAAAGCCCATTGTGTGAATTGTTCAAGAAATTGGAAAAATTAGCGATGAATCAAATTACTTGTAACGACTGTCAAAGATGACGGAATAACTGATTGATTGTTAATTCAGGTAGTTACTGACACCCAACAGGTATTAAGCTCTACGGCTAAGCAGTACGTCCTTAGATGCAAGGGCCTCTTTGATGCAAATAATTTTTGCTCGCACGGTATAATTTTACAAACAAATATATTTTTTAGGATTACCTCTACTTAACTCCCACAATACTTGATCTAACTTGACGTTGTGCTACACTATCATCCTTTTTTTTATCTCTTTGACCAGAATACAATTACTTTATTATCCAAAACCTCAAGAAGGAATTTTCTCAATTTTACAATACGTCGCTTTTACCAAAGATAGTAAAAACGGAGCAATTGTCGGGAAAATTATATTTTAATGCCTCGCCATTTCCCTTTAATTTAAAAATAAAAATTTACAAATTGGAAAACATAATCATATACGTTTTAGAGAACCGGTGGAATTTTAAAATTTAATTTTCAAAGCAATTGTTTATTCCATTATTTCCGTTAACGCCATTTCCATAAATCTCTCTTAAATATAACAAATTAAAAAATATGTTCTTTTAAAACCGACCAGAAAATTTACACTTTCTGGACAATTTTTCGTCTAGAAAATAACGTTTTTCCGATCGCAAGACCGGAAAAGTGACATTAGAGACCGGAAAAATCTTTTCCGGACTCTAATGTCACGGAAAAGATTTTTCCGGTCTCTAATGTCACTTTTCCGGTCTCTAATGTCTGTGTCACCTGTTTTTTGTTTTTCCAATCGCTCTTTGATAATACAAGATACCTTGATTTCGTTATTATGACAACAACATTTCGATGTATTGTCGAGTGACAGTTCGTTGATTTTTTATTTTGTTCTTTATGTCAAACTTGTTTCGCGTAAATTATAAAATATATCGAAGTGTCGGTCTTAAAAAAAATATTGTACGTCACGCAACCGAAAATTAGTGTTTTCCAGATCTCTCCAAGCTTCCAGGACTCGCCTATGGCTCGCCCTGGAAATGCTTGTCTCGACCTGAAAAACACTACTTTCCGGTCTTGTAACGTAAATTACTATTTTTAACTGCACATCTTTTCATGAGCTCAAGTGAAATTTTTTTAAATATGGTTTACAAAATAAGGTAGATACACAGGGATTTGAAAGAAACGTCGTCAAATGTATTATTATATTTCGCTCACCTTATTTTAATTTAAAATTGAAATATAAAAAAAATATTTCATTACTTAGTTTTTGCTGTTACTTTTCATTTATACAGTGTGAAGTTGTAACATGAAACAAATTCAGTAAATTCAGTAGGTACAGTATTTTTTGAATAAATACTTGGGCACAGGTATTACTATTTTAAGTTATTTAAATAATAATAATATTTTAAATATGAAAATCGCAGAAAGTATCATCACTCTTTTGTGTATAAAGTATTGAATATCGGAGAACCTTAGTATTTAAGAACAAATTTTAATTCTTATGCGCATCGTCATCTTAAGTTAGGTTAAGTTAGAGTGGCAGACCTCTGGCATTGTCCGAACAGTCACATGTAGGCCTATAAGGACCGTTGTGGTACCTTACATGTTCCGCGGAACCTATTTGCATCAGCTTCCTGATGGTTAACGCGATCGTAGAAGAATCTTGACAGCTTATTCAAACCAGCCACTGCTGTTAATGAACTTAGTAAGTCGACCCAGTTGCACGCTGCTCACTTCCTCCAGATTATTAAAAAATGATTCGCCCAGTGCATTGAACCTTCTTCTCGCGAGGCCCAGGCATTCACACAAGAAATGCTGAATACTTTCCTCCTTTTCTTTATCTCTGCAACTTCTACAGAAGTCGTTAGTTGGTATTTGTATACGTTCAGCGTGTCTATCGAACAGGCAATGTCCGGTGACTACGGCAGTGATGTTTCGTAGGTACTTCCGACTGTGCTGTAATAGCGCTGCGGGTTTTCTGTTATCAAGTGGGGGCCACAATTGCCTGGAGATGCTAGAAGTTATAAGCTCTGACCATCTGCTTTGCGCAGGTTGTTTAGCTATTCGATGTATCTCTTCTTTGACTGATCCCAGTGGTCTAGCCACAGAATTCTTTGCTAGTTCAACAGACATGCTTGCGGCCTTCCTGGCGAGCGCATCAGCATCCTCATGTTATAAGAAATATAAATTATTTCGGACCACCTCAACATAGTAGGCACGTCTAATTTTCAATCAATTTTCATAGCAGTTCAAATGTGGATAATTTACGTAATAATGTTAAGAAATTTCCAATTAATAAATTTAATAATTATATCAAACGTTGTCTTTTAAATATACAAAGAGGGGAAGTTTAGCATATCTGTTTTTGATCTGGTTCTTTTTTTGTTTCTTTTTTTTAGCCATAAATGCTCTATCTACACTGGATGGTTTTGATCAGGAACCTGCACGCATTTTCTTTAAGCGTCTGTCGTTTTTAAGTGTTGTTTACCTGTCCTCTCTACTCTTCCCTCTCTCTTGCGTCTGGGTCGGTCGTAGCCTTGCTGAATCTTTGATTGAATTAAATATAAGCTTCAGTAATTTCATTAGTTTTTTAGTTATTAATATCATTTTTTGGGCTATACTACACAGGCACAATTGATTTGTTAATAATACATAATAAAACAGGCTAATATTAAGGTTTGTGAGCAAAAATTCATGTTCCTAAATTTTTGAACTTAAAGTTTAAAATGTTACGAAAAGAAAGGTGTTACGAAATACCGTTTTTTTAAATTTTACCGCAATATTCTTATTACCATTTTGGCTCCTATTACTGATTTTTTAGTAGATCGTAAAAATTGAGCAATTCAAAATATTTCAACAGTTTAAATGTTAAATCGAAATGGCTTCTGCATTAATTTTTTTACAGGTTCCCATCCAAGCTCTCGAAACCAAGGTTGCCGTTAAAACAGAAAATCGAAAATATTCAATAATTTTACTTAAAAAACTCTTGTCCAACATTACTCTGAACTGGATGTGTGTATGATTTACAAATAAGTTCTATATTAAATCTATACATTTTAAAATAGGAAAATTCTTATATAATTGTTTAACCAAAAGCCGATATAACATGAAAACATAGTAGTTTTATTATCTGAAATAAAACTGAGTTTGCGGACTTGATAATAAAACTGACTTTAAACGCTATTGCTGCGAAAGCCCACTGAAAACTTTTTTGAATTAAATATAAAGCTGACAACCATAAAGTTTATAGTAGTTTCGAACTTGCAATACATAAATAAAATCCCAAGATTATACGTTTAAAAAAAGTACTTAAGCTGCGAGAAAAAGCCAAAATTTATGTTTGTTAATTGATTTCGACGCAGAATTAAGAAAATAATACAATCAAAGGGATTGGTGACTTAACCGGTTAAAATTAATGCAAGTATCATAAACGTGATGTACCATTGCACCCAAAAAAAAACTGGGACACGCAATTTTTCCCAGCCTATTACAAATTTTCAGCTTTGATATTTACATGTCATTTTGACAATAGGCATATCAAAATTTTTTATTTGTTGTCAAAGTGGTAATACTAAATAAATATTATAAAGTGTTAGCTATGCCTTCGTTAAGTGTGGAACAAAAAGCTATTATATATATAGGGTGTCCCAGAATATGTGGGCAATCTCCCGGATTCGTATAGAATATGAAAAAATAATATGACAAGTTCCCATAAAAAAATTTCCTACAGGCCCTCCCTACTAAGATATAAGCCCCTGAAGGACGCCTCTGGAAATCGGTTTATCTTGAATAATTCTTAAAGTACTTGGTGTAATTTAATAATTTTTCAGTATGATGGTTGCTAGGTAAGTCTCCTCAAAATGAACCATTTTAATTTTATTCGGCTTATTTAGTTTTCCAGGGACGGACTACCTTTAAATAAGCATTATTCTGTTAAAGCTAGTCCGTCCCTGGAAAACTAAATAAGCCGAATAAAATTAAAACGGTTCATTTTGAGGAGACTTACCTAGCAACCATCATACTGAAAAATTATTAAATTACAGCAAGCGTAAAAGCAATACCACCCTTGTTTGCTAATAAAATCAAAGGTACTAGAAATAAAAATCTAAACAGTGTATTTTACATATTATTTCCAATACCATATGCATGAATTTAGAAATTGTTTGCGAGAGGGCTGTTTTTTATCCAAATACCGAAGAAGACAGTAAGAAAAGCCACTGCGGCGCGAATTAAGAAAACCTGCTTTATATTCGTGACAATCTCGAACAATCAGGCCGACTCTGACAGTCCTATACTCGCCCCCTTTTCTTTTACATTTTATTCGAACTGAAAATACATTAAAAACGTTCATTTTAACCTTAAGAAAGAGCTTAGTTTTAAATTCGAGATTTTTAAAAGTTTTCAAGCCAGCAAAATGTTAAAAAGGATATATTAAAGACATTTTTATAGGAAAGACTTCATTCAAGAATTTAAAAAGGCAGTTAACAAAAGCGGAGCCAAAAGTAGAGGCTCTTATGCGTATTATACCAAATGAAGGGTGCAGGCAAAGAAGGGGAAATGTCAGTATTTCCTCATTTTAAACTAATCAAACCATCCGATAGCAAATAAGAAAATCTATCGAATAGTAACATCATAAAGGCGAAAAAGAAGAAGAGTCAAAAGATATCGTGACTTAAAATTTTGCCACACAGGCGAAAAAGGGGGAATGTCCGCGCGGATCAAGCTAAGAAGGTGGAATGTCGCAAAAACAGTGCCAATAAAATTACGACCTGGCTTGGCGGTAGTCTTTTTGTCTGCGTATCTCTTGTTTATTGGAGTTTGTGGACAGGTGCAAACAAGTAGTGCTTGTTTTACAAAGTAAAAAAATAGTACAATGAATTCAAGTGGCAGTGCCTGCGATGACTTTGTTCCCGATGTTCATGCGAAAAAGGGGAAACGTTTTGGAAAACTATCTGATTTTTAAAAAAAACTTAACAATATTCATGATTAAAAAGTGTAATCCTTTAAGTTAAGCCACTATACAGTGTATATACAGGGTGGTCCAACGAAAAGTTAACACCTCGATTTTTCCTGCTTTAAAATGAAAATGTGGAAAATCGCTCGGACCCGCCGATTTTTATTTCGAGGGGGACATCTTTTGCGTATATTGTCAATCTTGTTACTTCAAGTCCCTAGGAGGGAGGGGAGGTAAGATCTAAATCTTAAATAGATACCCCTATTTTATATAACTTTTTTGGATTCTGCATAAAATTCTGAATATTTTTTAATAAAAGCATTATTAGTCTATACTTAACAGTTTCCGAGATATTGACTTTTGAAAAATTACATCTTTCAAGAGTCAATATCTCGAAAACTGTTAAGTATAGACTAATAATGCTTTTATTAAAAAATGTTCAGAATTTTATGCAGAATCCAAAAAAGTTATATAAAATAGGGGTATCTATTTAAGATTTAGATCTTACCTCCCCTCCCTCCTAGGGGCTTGAAGTAACAAGATTGACAATATACGCAAAAGATGTCCCCCTCGAAATAAAAATCGACGGGTCCGAGCGATTTTCCACATTTTCATTTTAAAGCAGGAAAATCGAGGTGTTAAGTTTTCGTTGGACCACCCTGTATTTGTTATACTTAATTAACCTTGTCATTTTACTTTTGCAAATAGTTTTTGTAAAGAAAATGCAGAAATACTAGAAAATTTCTTACATGATTCTGTGACATTTCCCCTTTTTATACGTTATGATTTGTACCACTTTAAATTTTAATACGTTTTACAAAAATTGTAAGGGAAGTTTAAGTAACACATTTTTGTCTTTCAATGTCCAATAAACATCCCAATTTATTTCATAAAAAGATTGGGCCTAAAACTAACACATAAGTTATTAGGGTTTTAAACTTTAAAATTGCTTTCTTTCTTGACCATTTACATTTTTTGACATTCCTCCTTCTTTGCCTGCACCCTTCAAATATGAAGTAAAAAGTGGAAAATGCTCTACAATGTGATACAATCAAGAATAGTATATGATACACCAGTTTGGAAAGGCAATTTGCTGAGATACAGCTATAGCTGTAACCCCAATAAAATTATTGTCCGCAGAAAAAAAAAGGCTGTACAGAAAAAGGGATGTTAAATCTAATGAAGTTTATAATTTAATAGGACAATATGACGTAGCACCCAACACAGAATATCAAATACCCAAGCAGCAAGAGCCCAAACAGTTTCAGAGAGAGAGAGAGAGATAGAGAGAGAGAATACTCAGGCTCTGATGAACTTGATGCTGGAAAATAGAAGGAATTGATAAATATAATACTCGCTTAGATGAGGGAATAATGAGAACCAAGGAAAAGAAAAAAATACCTTTTCAACAAAGATCTTAAATTAGATTAACATTAAATTAAATAAGAGCCTTGATGCGTCATTTTAATACAATAAGTGTATTCGTCGGATTAAAAAAAAATAGTAAAATTATTAATTTTAATTATTATTTATATTCCTATGTTGCCCAATTTATTAGATGTAAATTGGGACGTTAAGTTTTATTTGTGCAACAAAAGTTTAAAAAACAGTTTCTGACTGTCAGAAAATAGAAACCTAGCCCTATTAATGTATTT
Source organism: Polydrusus pterygomalis (assembly GCA_963969555.1). NCBI lineage: Eukaryota > Metazoa > Arthropoda > Insecta > Coleoptera > Curculionidae > Polydrusus > Polydrusus pterygomalis. Next base: position 33,068,512 of record OZ018384.1, on the reverse strand, counting down.
TATAGTGTAACAATAAGAATAAAAACACAATGCCATACAATTGCCATACTTTCAATACAATTTAATAAATGGAAAATTGACATTTATATAAATGTATTTTTTCTGTTTTGAATTTATTACTTTTTCAACGCAGACTATGTAAGAAGTGGAACATGATGTAGGTATCAATGTTTTTATATCTACTCATCCAGTGCAATATAGATTTTTTAAAGCTATTTAAAAGCATGAATAATGGATTTATCGTAACTAACCTGTGACCTTTTTTAATCAGCTTCTATTTACTTGCAAGCTCATTTTAGACAAGTTTCTAAAACAATGTAAACTTTTGCGATTATGCAGAAAAATGTGTACCCTCCATAGGCTAACTTTAAAGCCATTTGTTTTTAGGAGGTGCAACGTTCAAATGTTATCGCTTTTGAAAGAATTTTTTGAAATATTGTATAAATTATTTAATTAAACTAAATAAATTACAGTATATTAAGAGTAGCACAAGATACCTAGGTCTCGTATCTATAAAGTGGTATGTACCAGTGAAATCTTCCCTTTTCACATCGATCGTGATCTGCTAGATCCTGTAAATATGTAAAAATAAACACTTTAATAATTTAGATACTAACATCTGCCGACCAAAGTATCTGTTTCAATTTGGATTAAATAGAGATTTATCGGGCATTCACGATATGATGACGCTGGCTTAATATGTTAGTCACGTTTCCATCGATCTTTTAAAACAGTTATTGGAACTTATCTTTTATAGCAATAAATGAGCTGTTACAATCTGTCGATTGATTTTTTTTTATCATCAGCGGAGTAGATTTTTTATATTAAAAAGTTTCTAATGGTACGCACGGGAGGTATTGATTGGTGAAAAAAAGCTGTGTTACCTAAAATGGTTTCATTTGGGTATTAAAAAACTGAATAGAACGTGTTAATTTTTTTAAAGATTAGAATTTCCAAACAGGAAAAGTTATCCTTTGCTTTGCTCACATTTGTGTAAAGGTTTTTATGGACCCGTTTCAGTAACTGAAAGGGAATGTATTACTTTTAAAAATCACTTCGGAGGACGTCATTTTGCAGATGATAACTAATCAGAAGCAGATTTGAATGTCTACTGTAAAGGGAAACAGAAATATTTTTTTTTTATGGAAGTGCAGTACAAATGGAATACGTAGTTAAGGAAAATTATACCAAAATACAAATTAGCCTTATGTTTTGTTGCGTTATTGATATACAAGAATAATATGTCGTGTCCTGTTGTCTTTGGTACAGGTATTTTAAAATATCTTTATACTTACGGCAGTGTATTTGGTACTAATATTTTCTGCGGGTTTACCTGAAAAATAAAAGAATTTTAGAAAAATTAATATTATTTATCACCAAGGAAGGAGGCAGAAAGAAGTAGTTTGGTGTTTTGCATTTTTGTAGTCCGACCAACCTGTCCCAACACACAAAACTATCTATCTATTTGTAAGTCAACTGGGGCATACATACAAACCATAAAAATATTTACTTACACCACATCTTCTAAAAAACGGCAATAAAATAGGTATAATAAAACTAAATATAATAGCAGAATTATTTCATATATGAACTATTTTTTAAATCCTGGGATAGAATAGAAATTTAATACATCAATAAAATACCCCATCGAACAAAGATTTTTCAGAAAATTCCAGTTTTCAAGAAATAATTTTTTACATAATTTCGTAAGAAATTAAACAGTTTAACTGAAATCTTAGTTGTATTTCTAGGAGGCGATGACAGTAATGACACAAATATCTGAATTCATTAAAAAATAGTAAAAGTAATTGAAGGTAGTACCTAGTTGTGGCAAAGCATAGTAACCTGGATAGTAGACCAATATAATAAAGACAAAGATGTTCTTCCAGGCTCCGGAAAACCGCCGTTTCAAAGATATAATCTGTTTCAATCTCAGCCCAATCTCACAAATGTCCATGAACTGCCGCGGTGTATTATCCTCTTCCGATACCTAGGACAAATCGGGTTCTCCTTAACATAAACACACAATACCCTATCAACTAGTGGATTCAAGAGTAACTCCAATAAACTTGATTAGCTGGCTCTCGTTATAAAGTCTGCATTCGCGAGACCCACTCCTTATAATTGTAGACCATTCCTGTTGTTTTGGAATTCCACTCGCAGGTTCTCACCCCCACGTCTAGCGATCTTATCGGCTTTTTCGTTTCCATGTACCCCTTGATATCTAGGTACCCAGACTAACTTAACCACCTTGTAGCTGAAAACCGCTCCACAGTATCCCTGTAATACTCTTCATTAATTACGGAGCTAACATATCTATCTGAACTCTGAACAGATATAGACTTTCCGCTCTCGATTCTCTCTTACCTTATTCACCTAGTCTAGTCTTTAAAGGGCATATACCTCTACCACTGCACTGTTGAGTAAGTCGTTTGAGGTAATAATACACCTTAAAAAATTAAGAGCTACAATCTTCCAAAAGGAATTTACCGTGTTTAATCCAAATTCATAGAAGCAGCAATTCTAATTAGCTTTCTAATATCTTATTTAAAATTTCAAGTATACACTACTATACAGGGTGTCCGGGAAAATGTTGGAAATCTCTCGGATATGAAAAAAATACGTGAAAAGAATACTACAAGCTCATATAAACTTCTTTCGTATCGGCCTCCTCTTCGGAGATATGGGCTGCCAAAGAGCTCCCATGGAATTAAGTTTTTGACACATAATTATTAAACCAACAAATATATTTAATTTTTTTTTTCATATAATGTATACCAGGTAAGACCCTTCAAATTACTATCCCAGAAAGTGTTGCTCACAGCTGCAGAGACGGACTAGCTGTGACACTAATGTGCCCATTTCTTTTACGCTCTGTATGAAAAAACTTTGAACAACGTTTTTTACATACCTTTAACAATTGACTAAAAATTAAGTACTCTTCATTCATGTCGCTAATCCTAACCCTTTTCGGAAAAACGTCATTTTTAACATATTTACATCATGTACCTATATTTAGCGCATTTCAATAAAATATACATCTTTATTCCTATAAATTATAAATGTTCACTTTTAACTGCTTAATATTAATAAACGATGGCAATAAAATGACGTTTTTCTGAAAACGGTTAGGATTAGCGACATGAATGAAGAGTACTTAATTTTTAGTCAATAGTATGTAAAGAACGTTGGCCAAAGTTCTTATCACACAGGGCGTATCACAGCTAGTCCGTCCCTGCAACTGTGAGTAATTCGCCACACTTTCTGGAATAGTAATTTGAAGGGTCTTACCTGGTATACATCATATAAAAAAATTGAAATATACCTGTTAGTTTAATAATTATGTGTCAAAAACTTAATTCCATGGGAGCTCTTTGGGAGCCCATATCTCCGAAGAGGAGGCCGATACGAAAGAAGTTTATAAAAACTTGTAGTATTCTTTTCACCTGTTTTTTTTCATATCCGGGAGATTTCCCACATTTTCCCGGACACCCTGTATACATAGAGAAACAAAATTAAGTGTAAAGTCAAGGGGCAACAAAAAATCTAATTTCTTTGTTGAAGGCGTAGCTGACTCCTAGTAAAAAGCCTGCTATCACAAATCGGTTATTCAGAAAGGCTTCAACTCCAGTCGGAACTTTTAATTACCTCTCTAATAGTGTTGACATGTTTTTACACACCTAAACTTAAGTCTAATTATTGCAAAATATAAGAATGTAAAATGAACTGGCATAGAATATCGCTGGCTTATTTTATAAAGAGCTTGAAATTTAGTGGGGAAAAAGTAACATTTCTTGCCACTGGTATGGCAACGAGACTGCTGATCCGCTCGCCAGGGATGGCGCAAGCATGTCTGTCGAACTAGCACAGAATACTGTGGCTAGACCACTGGGATCAGTCAAAGAAGAGATAGATCGAATAGCTAAAGAACTTGCGCAAAGCAGATGGACAGGGCTTACAACTTGTAGCATCTCCAGGCAATTGTGGCCCTTTCTTGAAAACAGGAAAACCGCAGCGCTATTACAGCACAGTCTCAAGGACCTAAGAAACATCACTGCCGTAATAACTGGACATTGCCTGTTCGGTAGACACGTTGAACGTATGCAAATACCAACTAACGACTTCTGTAGAAGTTGCAGAGATGAAGAAGAGGAGGAAAGTATTCAGCATTTCTTGTGTGAATGCCCCGGCCTCGCGAGAAGAAGGTTCAATGCACTGGGCGAACCATTTTTTAATGATCTGGAGGAAGTGAGCAGCCTGCAACTGGGTCGACTTACTAAGTTTATTAACAGCAGTGGCTGGTTTGATTAAGCTGTCAAGATTCTTTTACGATCGCGTTAACCAGGTAGCTGATGCAAATAGGTTCCGCGGAACATGTGTGGTACCACAACGGTCCTTATAGGACTACGTGTGACTGTTTGGACAATGCCAGAGGTCTGCCACTCTAACTTAATCTAACCTTCCACTGGTATATCACAAATCAATATTCTCTGGGAATAAGAAAAGCAGATGATAACAGAAGAAAATAAATTCACTGAAAACAATTAAATTAACCATAAATTACATGAAAACTTTCTTTTGGCGCCCCTCATTCCTTTCAAATCCGAACAAACCAATACTGCTTAATCTATGTAAAAATGACTTTGTTTCGAAAAAGCCTGGACCGAGTAATTTGTTAAATGTCTATTTTAAATTTATATTCATTAAAACTTAAGCTCTTCGGGGAATGAAGCCGCAATGAAAACTAGCCTGTCGCTGTCGTCTAACGTTTTATTAGAGCAGCTTTTCTCCCTTATTTTATAAAGAGGGGAACAAAACCGACCTACTTTAGAATGCGTGACACAAATAATTGGCAGAACAGGGAAAAATAAGTGGGTCATACGGAATAGTAGAAGAAAGAAAATATGTAAAGAACATTTTAAAATTCTAAGACGGCTGTTAAGTGAGCTTTGTTTTTACAAACAAATCGCGATATTAATACATATTTTGGTTCTAAACAACAAACCCAATGTTTTTTCAAATTATCCTATTAAATGAAGTTTTTACAAACTGCTGGATGGGAAGAAGGGGTGCCATTGAATGGCCACCACGACCGCCCGACCTTAATCCTTTAGATTATTTCCTATGGGGTCACCTAAAAACTAAAGTTTACGCAACAAATCCAGAAAAATTAGAGGAACTTAGGCAACGACTTATTACACGAAATTCGTCAAATAACCTCAGGTATGGTCCATAATGTCAAGAATGAATTTTACTTTAGATTAGAGGTTTGTCAAAAAAAAGCCAACAATTTTTACAATATAACAAATTGCGTCTACATTACCGAAATGCAAAAGTAAATAATGAGTCGGATTTGCTTTTTTATGCCCTTTCACAAAACATTTTAAAAAGCAGTTGGGGGCGGTTTCTACCCCAAAAAGTGTGGTAAATTTCATGACGACACGAAAAAAGTATGCCAAACTAAAAATAAACGCAGCCATAGTTTTGTATTTTTTCAGCAAATAAAGAAGAGTCCTAGAATTAATTCCAATTAAAAATTTCACCCTGTATTAAAGATAATGGGCCGTATTCATAAAAAAAAGGTTATGCTTATACTTGCATAATTTGAAGGAAATCCTTTAGCTCACATTCATAATATTCCGAGTAAAACCTTATACTTATAGAGTATGAGCATGTCCTTCCCAAAAAAATATTTGATTATTCATAAACGTTACCTTTTACTCTAAATAAAAAGGATATCCTTCAATAATTTTGAGTGTGGTCAGTAGCAGACTCAGTCGTGTAGTGATCAGTTGTAGCGATGGCAGATGTTGTGGAACTGAGAGAGATTACCCACATAGAAATACTGAAACCAAATCGCCATGGTGATGAGTATGTCAACCAAAAAGGTTATCCTACACTGAATGTGCAAGCCACTTGTGATGCAAGAGAAATGTTCACTAGTATGGAAGTTAGTTAGCCTGGATCGGTCCGCGATTCAAGAATATGGAGAAATTCACAAATAAGGGTTTATTTAAAAAATAAAAACAACGTCGTGCTACTTTCTGATAATGAATATGGTATAGAGCCGTGAAATTGGAGAATGTGCCAAAAATAACCGTTGCCTGTATTGTGCTTCATAACGTGGCAAAAACTTTAAAAGACATCGGTTTTGAAGCACCTGACGAAGAAGTGCCAAAAGAAGATGACAATGATAATGACGAATTTGATATACCTCTTCGCCAGCAAGGACAAGAAGTCAGAAGAAATTTGAGCATTGTAACAAACAACTTTGATAATTAAATGTAGGTATAAAACTGTATATAATAAAAGTTCAAATTTAATTTAGTTTTATAATTTACTCCATAATAATATCAAATCATTTTGGTTTTTAAAAAACAAAATTCGAATTGCGTTGCAAGTTGCGTTAGTAAAACCTTGAACAAGATATAAATACATCCACATAAAGAAACAAAGCCCAAGGATAATAACCTAATATTGTCAATTTTCCTTACACAGTTAAAAGGAATTTCGAAGGACCTTTTTAATTAACTTAACCAAATCAATTTACTTAAATAATAAAAAAAGGTAAGGATCCTAATTTTTTCAGTTCTATTTACAGATAATCAATCCACTTAGGACAAAGTGAAGTACAGACAAGAATAAACAGCCAACCTAAATAGATTCTGAATAAGGTGGAAATGACTTTTAAGATTTTTCCGATAAGATAACTAAACGGAAATTGCCAGGATAACAGAAAACGCTGCTAGGCAAAATATGAAATAATTAAATTATGTTCGTTTGAAAGAGCAATTAATTTATCTAGGCTACAGAATCTGTTTTTATTTGCGTTAAAAAAGTACTGACAATTTAGGACATTTAACTGGGTTTGAATGATTGACTCAATAAATCCTAAAAGTTCAAATGACACAATATAAACCAGGTGGCAGTGTATGTACAAAAATGCTTCCTTCTATCCTTAATAATAATAATATTTACTGCAGTTTACAGTAGTTGTGGAAAGGCTCAGAACCCTGGTAAGTAAAACGAGGCATTTTTTTTTTGCATATCCCCAATTCTCTCTCCAAATACTCTAACCACGTGCACCTTCACCGAACACTTCCGAACTCATTATGAAGGTCAGGATGCCCTTGCAGTGAACGGTGATAACATACTCTCTTTTGAAAGTAGCCCATTTAAAGACTTTATTAATAGATTCCCTAGTGTGGGTAAGTGAAGAGATGTCTTATCCTCGTCCTGACACCCAGGGCCAAATATTTCGTTCTTAATACAAATTATAATCAAAATAATTAGTTATGTGTCTCCTCAGCTGGCAGTGCTCTGTCAAGATCTTGACTAGTAGATGAAGGTCTCGCGACCTTCTGTTTAGGATTTTTCTCTTCCTATTATAAAGTCCATAGTCTCATCTTAATCCTTGACTTTCCCGCTATTGTTCCGCAATACCATTCCTGGTATTATTAACTTCTTATCGCAGGTACGCATACAACAACTATGTATTTCTTTGGGCAGCAAAATCTAAATATGTACCTAGGTAATGGGTTTTCGTTAACCTCATTTTGATCGCTTTCTATCGAATACCAGATTTCCTACAAAATTGCATTGTTAGACACAGAGCCGACACAATTAGTGAGATTTAAATTATTTTTGTGATTTATGTATACTTTTTGATTTAAAGTATTTCCTGATAATAATTTTTGATTTATCTAAAATGTATATTTAATTTTTTCTTTAAAAATCGGATTTAATTCATTTCGGAATGATCTTGACAACAAGCAAATCACATGATTCGTCATCATTATTCCTAAATAATTCTAGCCAGTGACATTTAAAAAAAAATAAAATGATTTAAATCTTTCTTTACATACAAAACGATCTTTGATTTAAATCATTTGTTGGAAAGAAAAATATCTTTTATCCTTCTCTGCCAGAGCTGTGTCAAATAATTTAAAAAAATATTTAAATCAAAGATCAAAGATATTTCTCATTACAACGATACGCGACATTGAGATATCGGAAAGTGTCGGTTGGGCATATATGGACAATCCTAATATATTTTTTTCCTTAATTCTTTATTTAAAATGAAATAAATTCGGATTAATACATGATTTCTAAATAAATTGTAAGTATAAAAGTAATTGTATTACTATATTAAACAAATTACAAACGTATCAGACGTAACACATTTCTCGAACTCTATTCAGTTGTTAACAAAACATCCGCCTTGTACGATGGGGACTGCTTATAATTAGAAATCTGCTGAGTTGGGTAAATAATAACCCGAATTTTCCCAATAAAAGGAAGAGGCAGATATGATTATTAAGTTTCATTCACAATTTAAAGCATAGTGTAGTTACAAAGAAAATATAAATAATATTCTATGGATATTACTCACTGTTTGATTGGAAACCGTAATAGAAACAAAATAAAAAAACACCAATACAATAAAATTATTAGAGTTGTAAACATACCTTAATGTATCTATATCTCAAGACGACAGCCTCTTAGCTTCTAAACATTTTAAAACATTGCTTATTTCGTAAATATTAAAGTGTATATGTGGCCTGCACATATAGTTTTGGTTAACTTTTGTGCCAGGATGGAACAGAGCTTTGGTTCGTTAATTTAAGATGAGGGGTTTTGGTGTATAACTCGGCTGTCATACTCTATAGCCACTTGGATTATTGTGTGTCCTCGACTATCTACATTAAATTACGATTACTATTTTCATATTTTATTATAATTTTTAATGAATATTCTTAAAAAATCACTGTTGCAGACAGGCGCGTATTTGAAGGGGGGGGGGAGTGTAATGGGGGTAGTTACCCCCCTCCCCATGAGCCATTTTTTTTGCCTAATTTTTTTTTAAATTGGACAGGTGGAAATCGAGAGCAATAAATCGGTAAACATTTGATTAGATTGCCTTTAATCAGTTGCAGTTCTCTGAACAATATTATAATTGGCGTCTTTTTTTTACTCAAAAATGCTACGATCATTTGCAAGAAATAAGACATATCGCAACCTACAATACACGCTAGTCAACATGCAGCCCGCAGAACGAGATCTGAGACAGCGCTTTGATGTAGAGATGAGTGATGATTTTAAAATTAATTTAAGCATTCGCTGATTTTCTTGTAAAAAAACTGTATCATTAAAAAAAAAATGTCATTACCCCCCATCGGAATCATTACCCCCCTCCCCCCAAAGATCAACTTCAGATACGCGCCTGGTTGCAGATAAAAAGTTAAACGAAATGCGTGTGGTAGGTGTCGTCGTTACTAAATTTGTTTAATTTATTATCCGATTCATTTTGAAAAATACAAATTTTATTTTTTTGTTCGTAATATAAAATAATCTAATAAAATATAGCCTCCTGCTATTAGTTTCATGTTTTAAACATATGTTTTCATCGTCTGTAAAGTCACATTCAGGTTTTGATCTGCGATATGCGACCGATGTAATAACGTTCAAAGAAATGTGGGTTTCGGTATCCAAGGAAAGACGACAAAGAAAATAACTTTGTAGAAGAAACGCCTGAAGACACTTTTTCAATCGAAAAAGAGGCTATCCCAGTAAGAGATTTAAACGTGGAATGTAAAAATAATGTTTGTGGATACTAAAGATAATCTTCTATTTGAAAAGTTTATTGTTACAGAATGTTTTATAAAAATATTTTTTTAAATTAATTTTGAATATTTTTTTTAGAACAAAAATAATTATGAAAATCATTTATCTATGGTATGTTTTACTTACGTAGTCGAATGAATTGTGTTCTGCGAACATGGTTCGACCAGAATCATTTAAAAGACGGGGAATATTTGTGTGCATGAAACTATAGAGTGAACTAACCCCACAAATTATACTCCAAGGGTGTGAGGTCTGGCGATTTACGAGGCCAACTAATAGGACCATCGCGATCAATTCAAACCTCTGGAAACTTTTGGTCCAAATATTGCTTGACCCGACGATCGAAATGGGCAGGCCCGTCGTGTTGGTAATATATTTGAATTCGGATGTTTAAAGGAATCTCCTCCAGTAGTCCTTGCAATTCACTTAGTAAAAAACTTTAGTAGTGATCCCCTGTAAAGCGATTTTCCAAAGGAAAAGGGCCAATTAAATTATTGTATCATGCCGCACCACACGTTTACTGAAAATGAGGTATACAAAGTAAAAGTAGATACTAGCTAGGGATGCATTATTAGACGCATTAGAAATACTGCACTCAATATTAACGAAAGGCACGAATCAATTAGAAGAGCCACGCGCGCCCTTCGTAAATGAAGCAGGAAATGTTTGGAAGTCAATGGCGGTATTTTTGAAAATTTACTAAACCAATGATTTATTTAAAACAATGTTAATGTTGCATATTTTGGTTTAACAATATTATTATTCTATTTAAGGCTGTAATTTAAAAACCAATGAATATTGGATAACAACATTTGAGTTTTTTCGTATTATTTTGATGCATAAATTACACCCTTAGAGTTTGGCTCATTCCTCCCGACTCACCCTGTAAAATAGTTTAAGAGGCCATTCTGATGAAACGGTGGAGGCGTCACATCATGTCCCTTGACCAGGAAACCTCCACAGCAGGTGCTTGCAGCATATGGCAGGAGAGTAGGTTTCGACTTTGATCACTTAAGTGATTCGCGAACATCAGAACCTTAAGTATCAATGATCTAAAAGGCGGTTCGCGTCACTATGTAATCAAAAGCATAAAGGATGGCTCTAACTAAAAATATTTACGGTGTTAGCATTTAGAAGCCATCGGTAAAACTCGTGACACCCTGTAGTCCTAGAGATTAATGTTCCCACTGTCTACTTACCATGTAATCGTAGAACCTGTTACGAAGCGATAACTGACAATATTATTAGACACATCCTCAGTAATTATTTGCTCTACATTGGCGTAAATAAAGGGAAGGCATTGTGGGTTGTGTCCACCTAGGCTATTCTAGGGCGGAGCCGTGTATAAGGTGGGATTTAAGGGAATTCAATCCCCCCCCCCCACCCTTATGGCAAAACAAAAATCCTATTCCACCGTTTTAGTAAAGAAGAGAAAAATTCTGGACTAATGCTGGATTGAATATAAAATTTTTAAATATTTTGTAATACCGTGCAAGCAAAAATTATTTGCATGAAAGAGGGCCTTGTATCTAAGGACGTAATGCTTAACCGTAGAGCTTAATACCTGTTGGGTGTCAGTAACTACCTGAATTAACAATCAATCAGTTATTCTGTCATCTTTGACAGTCGTTACAAGTAATTTGATTCATCGATAATTTTTCCAATTTCTTGAACAATTCACACAATGGGCTTTACGGAACAGCAGAAAACATTAATGGTTGAAGCGTATTTTCAAAACGGGGTTAGAGTAAATGGCGAGTGGCAATACAATCCGGGTTTGTGCATGGACTATTTTCACGAACATTTTCCTAACGTTGCTTTTATTGCTGGGGATTTTTATCATTGCCTGAAAAGAACCGTGGCTGTGTTTAGGGAAACAGGTTCTATAAGACGCATGTCCCAAGAAGTGGGAAGATCTTATGGAACATGCAAGACTATTCTTAAGAAGCAGCTAAATGTATTTCCTTATAAAGTGCAAGTATTGCAAGAAATATTTATTTTTTGGAAAGAAATGATTTATTAGACCTGACATTTTTTTCGGATGAAGCCTGGTTCCACCTCTACAATTATGTGAATTTTTAGAATACAAGCATGTGGAGTAGTGAAAATCCCCATTTTTTTGTAGAGTCCACATTGCACCCTCAAGAAATTGGTGTCTGGTTAGCTGTTTCCCGAAGAAGAATTGTTGGTCCTATTTTTTTCCATGACACAGTTACAGCACAGCGTTATAGAGACAATATTTTGAATCCATTTGTGCAACCGCCCATACAGCCGCCGAAACTATTAACTACTTACGCAATTTTTTCGACGACAGATTGATCAGTTTTTGATCAGACATTGAATTCCAACCTAGATCGCCTTGGTTAACGGTTATGGATTACTTCGTTTTTTCTCATTTAAAGAACACTATTTTTAAAACACCAGTTGCAAATTTAGAACAATTACAAGAAAGAATTATTCAAAAATGTGGTAACATTTCTCCAGAGATGCTGGTTAACACTTTCGAAAATATAAAGAGACGTGTGAATTTATGCTTGGAGGTGGCCAATTTCAGCAATTTATGTAATTAGTTTTCTTTTTCTTTCTGTATATTCTTACTTTGTTAATTTTGTGAACAACAAAAATAAATTTGTATTTGTCTACTTATTTTATTACTCATTAGTTTGGCATATCATGTCATAATATGAATTTAACAAAATTTTAACCTAGATTTGGTTAGATATATCGTCCCCATATCATTGTGATCTAAACCAAGCCCCACGTTTTTTAATCCAAGCCCTCTTCGATGCAAATAATTTTTGCTCGCACGGTATTATACGAAAATGTAAGAGGAGGAAAAGGTACCTTTTTAATTATGTCTAATCAAGAATATGACTTAACATAATGACAGCTGACTGACGTATATATTTAATGCAATTAATTGAGCACACGCATTGAAACTGTGCATAAATAACATTTCAAATTGTTGTTATATAATATAATGACATGTTGTCCAAAGTCACGTGCAGATATCGAATTACGTTAACGGTTTCAGCTTCCTTATTACCTCCGACCGACACCTCGATTTGTGCTTGTATGAAATCAATTGCTTTATTAACTCATACATTTTTCGGTTTAATTCCCATTCATTATTTCTGAAACTGAACCAAATACTATTTATTTTTAATTGTTAACCATTAAATTTATTTTTGTGTCAATCACCCACACATAAAATAATAAATTTCTTTTCTTAATTACGTTTATTTAGTAAGCTCTTTGCTCTTTTTTGAAGTGTACTTAAGACTTCAACAAATAAAGTTTAATAAAGAATTGCATTCTTTTTCATTGTTGAAAGGGTTGAATAGGCACAACAATGCCGAAACACTCTAAAAACAAACAACTCGTTAAAAAGATTGTTCTCTTGAATCGTAGCCAAGTTAAAAAATATATAAAGATTTAGAAGAGTTATATTTCATTCTCGTCAAGATTATAGTCATACGGTAGGACGGAATTTTTTTAACGTGGTGTTAACGCCTGGGCTGTATATAAAAATGTGTTAAGGGTTAAATTAAATTTAACTATTTTACTGGACAGGGTGTAATACAAATATGTCAATAGCAAATAACACCAGTGACAAGATGACATACTGTATCAATATTTTTCTTATATGTAGGAAGAGAATAATAAATAACAACTGTTTATTAATTATTAAAAACTTATTCTCATACAAAATATACGGACAAAGTACTTCTATAACGTATTAAAAGTCAAGCTTAACTAACTATTTTCTATTCATCGTTTCTTTTAGTTCTCTCCCTTCGAAATCCGATACTTTATTTTATTATCGGGGTCGAGACTAAATTACACGCTGCACTTATATTCTTAAATTGGTTTCTGGTGTTTAAGGATTTGTACCAATAATATACGCCTTACATATAAAAATACCAAAACTTAAAATATTAATACCCGTGCCCAAGCAATTTTCCAAAAAAAGAACTGTACAGTGGATTTACTAAATTTATTTCAAGTTACAAACTCACACTGTATACATCTTAGAGGCGCAACCTCTATCAATCTATTCGGTTCGTTAAAGGTCACAGTGTCTGAACTACCGATCATTTACGATTCTTTACCATCTGTCAACCATTAATAAAATATACAACTCAATAGAGTAAATCCACATTGTCCGGACACTCTCTTTACCCCATGAGCGCAGGCTACCTGATACTGTGCGAGCAAAAATTATTTGCATGAAAGAGGGCCTTGCATCTAAGGACGTAATGCTTAGCCGTAGAGCTTAATACCTGTTGGGTGTCAGTAACTACCTGAATTAACAATCAATCAGGTATTCCGTCATCTTTGACAGTGGTTACAAGTAATTTGATTCATCGCTAATTTTTCAAATTTCTTGAACAATTCACACAATGGGCTTTACGGAACAGCACAAAACATTCATGGTTGAAGCGTATTTTTGAAACAGGGTTAGAGTAAATGGTGAGTGGCAATACAATCCGGGTTTGTGCATGGACGATTTTCACGAACATTTTCCTAACGTTGTTTTTATTGCTTGGGATTTTTATCATTGCCTGAAAAGAACCGTGGCTGTGTTTAGGGAAACAGGTTTTATACAACACAAAAAAGGAGCAGGAAGACCATCTGTAAGAACAGAAGAACTTGTTGCAAACGCTCGTGAAATAATGCAAAATACGCCAACAAAGTGTATAAGACGCCTGTCCCAAGAAGTGGGAACATCTTATGGAACATGCAGGACTATTCTTAAGAAGCAGCTAAATATATTTCCTTATAAAGTGCAAGTAGCCGCAGATTTTGAAAGACGCAGATTACTCTCAATAGTTTACCAAAAATTTATTGGAAAGAAATGATTTATTAGACCTCACATTTTTTTCGGATGAAGCCTGGTTCCACCTCACCGGTTATGTGAATTCTCTGAATACATGCATGTGGAGTATTAAAAATCCCCATTTTTTTGTAGAGTCCACATTGCACCCTCAAAAAATTGGTGTCTGGTTAGCTGTTTCCCGAAGAAGAATTGTTGGTTCTATTTTTTTCCATGACACAGTTACAGCATAGCGGTATAGAAACAATATTTTGAATCCATTTGTGGAGCAATTACTTGACGACGAACTATGTTTCGGATATTTTCAAGAGGACGGTGCAACCGCCCATACAGCCGCCGAAACTATTAACTACTTACGCAATTTTTTCGACGACAGATTGATAAGTTTACGATCAGACATTGGATTCCCACCTAGATCACCTTGTTTAACGGTTATGGATTACTTCGTTTTTCCTCATTTACAGAACACTATTTTTAAAACACCAGTTGCAAATTTAGAACAATTACAAAAAAGGATTATCCAAGAATGTGGTAACATTTCTCCGGAGATGCTGGTCAACACTTTCGAAAATATAAAGAGACGTGTAAATTTATGCTTGGAGCATGGCGGTGGCCAATTTCAGCAATTTATGTAATTATTTTTCTTTTCCTTTCTGTATATTCTTACTTTGTTAATTTTGTGAACAATAAAAATAAATTTGTATTTGTCTACTTATTTTATTACTCATTAGTTTGGCATATCATGTCATAATATGAATTTGACAAAATTTTTAACCTAGATTTGGTTAGATATATCGTCCCCATATCATTGTGATCTAAACCAAGCCCTACGTTTTTTAATCCAAGCCCTCTTTGATGCAAATAATTCCAGCTCGCACGGTATAAAGCATTTTTTTGCTTCACTACGCAATTTTTTGACACTATCCTTTTCCTTAACCACATAACCTGAGGCTCATGGTTTTTTATATATTCAGGTTTGCTTATTTAGGGGACAGAAATCTTACGATACACTAAATAAAACCCCATTTGATTCTCGCAACAGTTGTTTTATTCATTTTAGATAAAAGAAATTATTTCGTCGCTTACAGTAGATTAGGTACCTTTTCTTTTAAAATTAATTTTATATTATTCGGCTTGTTTCAAGATTTGCAAGTCGAGAATTTTTTTAATTAAAACTTTTCCAATTATTAAGTGATGCTGGGTTAAGTTTTTGGATATCCAAAGCACTGTGGTTTTATATAAATTAAATTGTTTTGACCTTTTGATTAAACAGAGGTAGATTATAATGACGTATGTCTAGCTGCTTGTCTGTGGTACCATTGTCATTGCTGAATAATGGGTCTTAGTAACGAGTTAACAATGATTTCTTGTCATAAGTCCTAAACCTCTATACATTGTGAAGGGGTAGTTCGATGGATTTCTGTGCGCAATAAAACATTTAAATTCGATTATCTCAAAAACAACTGCCTAAAAAGACACCTACTGGGTATACCTTTTTTGGACAAAAGATGCCAAGGAATAAGAATTTTTAAATTTTATGTACCGATGCCCCAAAAAATCATGAAGCTTAAGATTGCTGCTGATTTTGCACTCTGCAAAATACATATAAACTGATGTAATCAGATCTAGATTTCGGATCAATATGCGAAAGAGTCAAGTAATTTTCTAAATTTCAGTTATATCTAATTAATATTAGATTTCACATGCAGTTTTTTTAAAAGAATTTCAACCGCAAAAATAGAAAAAACATGTATACATGAAAAGATGTTTGCATAAAAAGTAATTAGAAATTAGTCAATAGGGATAAAACTAGATTCATTAAGCTTGAAAGTTATAAAACAAAACATATAACGATTCAAACCTAAAAAGCATTACTGCAATTCGACTAACATTCATAACTAAAAAGCATAAAGAACAAATGCGAATCCCACATATTTTTCCATCCATATACGTTATGAGTTTTAACTTCCCTGAAATATTTGCATATTGCTTTATGCTCTGACCCGCAGAGAGAGAGAATATTTGCAAAATTTATACATATATACATTCATACATATCGTTGCTTTAAGCCTGATTCGATTTTTGTATTTGTATTAAAATGCATGAAACGAAAAGTAAACACTTTTGTTTAAAACTTCAAACATATCTATCAAGAAAGGGTTTCAAAAATTAGTTTTAGCATAGATATACCTATCAGTAACTAGTCGCTGGAAAACTGTGACTGATATCACATACAGGGTGTTTGAGGAGGAAAGGGTAATATTTTGGGAATGTGTTCAGAGGGTGAAAATAGGAGAAATAAACCCATGTGTTTTAGTTCGATTCTCAACCATTTCTGGAATAATAGGTTCTAAAGTTTTTGTAAGTTAATTTTTATTTTAAAAACGAATAATTGCAGGTACTGCAGTACAAACTAACTTAAAGAATATTTTCAAAAATCCCTCCACCAACCTCAATACATTTTTCGGCACGTTTGTTAATCGCTCGGGTAGCACGTTGGATTAAGTGGGGGGATTGTTTTTTATAAAAGGTGCAGCATTGAAAATTCGATCTCGGAGTGCTTCTCTCGTTTCCACTCGTGGTTCATATACTAGCGATTGTATCTATCCCCAAAGGCAATAATCAAGCGGGTATAAGTCTGGTGACCTCGGTGGCCAAACTTGCGGATCATCTCTGCCAATCCAGCGATTAGGAAAACGATAATTCAAGAAATTTTGCACACGGAGACTAAAATGAGGTGGGGCTCCATCATGTGGGAAGTACATTCGTTGTCGAACATTTAACGAAACATCATCCAAAATGTGTATCAAATGGTCTTCCAAAACCCGTAAATATCCTTCTCCAGTAAGACGCCCATCCATTTCAAATGGACCAAACGACTGGTCGTTGAGCAATTTCTTGAGCATGTTTAATACTGAATGGATGTGGCAATTATTAATTCCATCACGAGTGAACTGAGCTTCATCGCTAAATAAAATGTATTTGTGCAGACTTCGATTTTGATGGATCCATTCACAAAATTGTAACCTTGAAGCAGGATCACCATCTAGACGATGTTGAACGGGTTAAACGTGAAAATGTTTTAAACCGTTTTTTCTAAGTGACTCCCATACGGCTAGATGTGATGGAATATAAAGTTCATTTGCAACCCGTCTCGTACTTATACATAAGTTCTCTGCGACAATATCCAGAACATTTTCTTTATTTTCCACATCTATACCCTGCACCCTTTCAGAAACAATTCTCACGCTTGGAAACATTCCAGTTTCCTGAGCACTTGCAAATACTTTTTAAAAAGCTTTTCTATTAGGAACTCTTCGATTTGGAAAACGACGTCGATATTCATTAATTGCGCGCATCGCACTGCGGTTACAGTAACCATACACGAATATCATGTCGGCATACTCCCTGTGACTGAATGTTTGGGGGAATTGTAAGTATGAAAATCTTGGTTCAAGTCGATACGCTTAATATGAAGCTAACTGACAATTACTGTGCATGTCCAAATTATCAATCAAAATGTATCGGACGTTGAAAACTAAAGCCTCCTTCATTATTTTAATATAAAAAAAACAGAACCGATTTTCAGAAATGGTTGAGAATCGAACTAAAACATATGGGTTTATTTCGCTTATTTGAACCCTCCGAACACATTCCCAAAATATGGCCCTTTCCTCCCCAAACACCCTGTATAAAATAAGTCGTATCAATTAAGTAGTTTCTAACAGACGTACAAAGTAAAAATGTAGGTAAATTTGTGTAATTTAATACAATGTTTCAAATTGCTAATTTTTCTATAGATACGAGACATACTATTACCATATTGTCAAAAGTAACTCCTTCTCAAACCACGTTAAGGATTCAGTGAGGACATACTGATCTATATGGATTGGAGGACTTCTTAAACCAAAGGATTTGGTCGTGCGGATGGCGTACCGTACCGTATTAAATGCTGATCCCGACGGATTAGTAGGGTTTGTGATGGACAAGAGATGTGTAACATACATTTTAAAAAGGGTCATCGCTGGCCTACTTGCCTAGCGTAAAGCCTATCTAATACAGGCGATCTAATACATCGCCGTGGTGCGATTCAAAGATGTTGCAGCAGAGCCTCTGATTCAGGGCGTGCCCCAATCCATCCGGTTCGGGAAAAGTTGGTTCAGGTGTACTCACTTCTTGACATTATGCCAAAAGAACACCCGAATTGTAGCAAATGAGCTCGCTAAATCAGCCTGGGATCGAACCAGGTACCTTCGGCTTGCGATGCGTGAACGCTAAAAATGTGTGTTTTAACATAGCAGACCGTGTGATATAAAAAAATTACTATACGATATTACGATGACACAATTCTTTTTGGAAAATCCACCTGTCATTTATTAAGCGGGTCGGCACCGACGATAATGTATTGGGCTGGAGAAAACCCTCAAAAAGTAATAATTCAAGGAGGAGTCGTTCCTTATATTGCCACGTAAAATAAAAGGAATTCCTTTCGCATATTTCCTTAGACGGACATCGTTTTTATCAACATCACAAACAAAAATATTTTGTATATTATTACGTTGCGATATGACTGGTCATTTTTCTTTCAAATAAAAATATAAGTTTACTGTATTCACTAGAAAACTTTTTCGATTTTGAAACTTGTATTGCCAAAAAATAACGTACGTACATTATAACAGATATTTATGTATGTAAGTACAGTTACCGTCACAAAAATCCGGGCACTAATTTAACAGCTAACTTTTTTCCTGAATTTTGGTAATTCAGGCTTTTACCTTTACTACCATAGATTGGAAGATAAAAGTAGTGGTAAAGAGATTTTGGTAAAGTAAACTAGACAATAATAACTTGTTATTCAATACAGAAATAGCTTAAAAGAAAGTAAAGTAACTCTATTACTACAAAACTATGGCAATATAAATAAACTAAGGAGGAAATAAAACCAATAGTATTTAATATTTTATTGCCCTTCCATTACTTTGAATAACTGAAGTTAATCTTTTAGGCATTGAAGCCACCAGACCATTACAGTATCCTTGCGTTAGTTGATTCCAAGTCTCTTATATTTTCAGCCACAATTGTTCTCTATTTTCTGAACGAAAATCATTATATTTGTTAATTCTCTTGCTCATGTAACCTCAAACATTTTCCAGCGGATTCAAATCTGGACTCCTAGAAGGCCAGGGTAATACTTGGATGTCCCTTTGTTGCATCCTATCAGATACTGCGTGGGCAGTATGAACCGGGCAGTTATCATGTTGGTAAATTTAATTAGTATTGGAAAACATATCATTAACCGATGGAAACATCACGTTCTCCAATATTTGTATGTAATTTTGTGCATTAAATCTACCTTCTATGCGCGTACAAACTCCTATACTCTGTGCACTTATCCACCCCTAAACGTTGACAGAAAACGGTTGTTGGAATATTCTGAGTGAAGCGTTCCTCAAACCGGGTATTTGGTGGTCTATATACCTTTACTCTCTCGCTGTAACATGATTGGAAAATCTTTTCGTCTGTGAAAATTACATTTTCCCAAGCATTTACACCACCTCCGTAATATTGTAATGCATAACCCACTCTTTGCTCTTTGTTGGTGACCGTTAGGAAAGCCTTTTAGCTGCAGGGTGATTGCGAAGATTTGAACCATCTCTTATTCTTCGTTTTGCGGTTCTAACGGAACCCGGAAAATCAGTTACATTGTGAGCTAAAACAGCCGCTTTAAAAGGATTTTCCCCTTAGGTTTTGAATTAGAGTATTGTTGAATATAGTTCTTCTGTCGATGCCCTTTTAAGGCCTGTTCCTTCTATTCTTTCCAGCGAATTTGTTTCCATCCATTTTATTTGGATATCATGAACTGTACTTTTTGGCGTTTGAAATCTTTGAGCCACTTCTTCTAGCAGTGTCACAATTTTGGCCTTTTTGGCAGCATTTAAATGACGGGGCATATTTGTAAGTTTATTTCACTAGCCGTAAATAAATTTCAGTAGACAATTTTTGTCAATGTCATTAAAACAGGTAATTTTTAGGTATTCGAGATGTATAAAGGCAGGCTTACAATGTGTGACGGTAACTGTACATTGTCAAATAATGTTGTAATAATAAGAATGCCGATATTCATTATTTCACTTGTGTTTTTTTTTAATCGGAATGTATGCCTTATTTATGCTGAATTGAATGTACCACCCCCTTGTATTATATTAATATTGTGTGTGCATTTATTGAAATATTATTCATACGAATAAGAACTTTTATGTAATTTATTTTTTAGACCTGCACTGTGTAGTAAAGTTTCTAAACCTTAAGAAATATATTTCAGTTAACCAAAGCAGTTTCCGTTTTCCGTGATAAATCGATCGTTCCAAATAAATATATAAAGTCTTTTGCAAGTTTCAATTTTATAAAAAGAACATTTGGTGCGCTGCAGGTGAAAAGTTTAAAAAAAATTTAAATACTATAGAAAAATAGATATGAAATTAAAAATCAGCACATCAATAGAATTTTTTTTCGCAAACAGAGTGTTTGTATTTTAATATTCACAAATAATTAACGTTACGATTAAAAAACGTTATGCGGGCAAAAATGTTAAATGCGCGAAAAATAATTAAAAGAAAATATTGTGGCATATCGGACAAGTGTGTAACTATTTCTTATATTGGAATACACAGGGATCAAAGTTTAATGGATACCCTGGGGCGGGTAGACCACGACGGCCGTTTCGTCGTTATTAGGACTCTACGGGCAGCCATAACCCAAGCAATTTTAAGAACGACGGTAAAATGTACTAAAAGCCTCTTTGCAAAATCAAAGCGGCCATCAATACACCGTAGCGCCATCCTAGCGGAATTAACTGCAATATAAAAGCCAGTCACACTGGTAATAATCGAAAGGTTGACAACTAAATAAACCACGAAGTGCATCACAATCCAGTATAGGGAACGCCTTTTGCGTTTTCACCGAAAACATCTGCCATTTTGCAGACCAGAAAACAGATCAACGCTCGCACCCACTAGAATGCGCGCAATCCGTTTAAGTTTTGAGTCATGAAAATGTTTAGAAGATGATATTATAGTGTCCGCGAAAAATAATTAAAAGAAAATATTGTGGCGTATCGGACAAGTGTGTAAGCAAACCAATCAAATCCTCTGCCCCTTATACCCGCTCTATTTAACTTTTTTAACAGTATTGAGTGATTAACCGTGTCAAAGGCTTTCTTGAAATCAAGCGACACAAGTGCACACCTCTTTCCCTGACCTACATTTTTTTGAACATCTGTTACCATATCAATAGAGGCTGCAGTCGTGTCACTGAGTTCGCGGAAACCATATTGACGATCGTAAAAAAAAAATTCTTATAATTCAAAAACGATAAGAGTCTCTTATTCAGTAACTTTTCAACAATTTTTGAGAATATTGACAACAATGAAATTGGTCGGTAGTTATTAGTAATATCCTTATCACCATTTTTAAACACTGGTATCACTTCAGCCACTTTCATGTTCCTTGGCACTACTCCCTCATCAATCGACTGATTTATTATTTTGCAAAGTAGTGGTGTCACCTTCTCTTTACACTGCTTAATGGACTTTACATCCACACCATCACTGCCAGGTGCTTTACCCACTTCTAAGGAATTTATGACCTCAAGTACTTCCATTTCAGATACTTCAGTAAGATGAATGCTGTTGGTTGATGAAAATTCATTATTCATATCCAGTTCTATATGCTGGGTGCCCATTGTTAGCGAGGGTCCCACTTCAACAAAAAAATTATTAAACTCATCACAAATCTTGGAGGGATCAGTTATTAAGTTGTTGTTCACTTTAAGACATTTTATGTTACAATCTTGATCAGCATCATTTGTTATAACCTTTTTTAGCACGTCCCAGGTCTTTTTTGGATTTCCTGTGACCCTTCCAAATTCTCTGGAATAATAACTGTTTTTGGCCTGTTGTATCTTACTTTTTACCATTCTTCTGCTATCCCTTAATTTATTTTGCAGATTACTAACTAAAGAGCAATAAAATAGAGTAAATCCCGATTATTCCTATTTTATCAACCGTATGGTTATTCTTTTGTTTTAATACATAATTGTCCATGCTGGCCTTGGCAATAAATGTAACATTTGGAATATTATTGTATTTTTTAGATAAATAACTAAAATAAATAACAAAATAATATAATTTGTTCTTAAAAAGTGCCCAAAATTATTAAAGAATAGTCAAAAAAGCTATTCCTGTAGGATTTCAACATTTTAATAAAAAAAAATAGCAAAACTTTGGTAAAAGCCGAAATGGAATTACACTCTCCTACTATTTTTGCGATAACTTTTCAAAGAAAAGAGGAAACGACCTGCGGTTTTTGCAGTTCCCTTACCTAACCAGTTAGCTATAAAATAGAGGTGAAATACTTGAATGGTTACATTTAATTCTTTTAAGAAATTGAAGTTAGAAATATATTTTTTTAAAAGTGCCCTCTATTATTAACTGCACGAATTAATTTTAATATTATTTATACAGGGTGTCCGGAAACTTCGTTCGTATACTTGAAGGGGATATTCTACATATGAAAATATGAAAAAAAGTTCATATGAATGTATGTATTGTATTGTAATTCCAGTGATTTTTCTACATAAAAAAGGTATTCTTAAAAAAATTATTGGACCAATGATTTAGGAGAAAAATCGATTTATTTAAATCATTGCATAAACTATTATCGAATTGTGTTTAAACTAAAACATCAAAGTAGTCTTATGGCAAATACAAATTTGAAGTAAAAAAACATCAAGAAGCCCATGGTTAGCGTTAAAATAAATTGACAATGGCGTTTTTGTGATTTATTGTAGTGATCATTGATCAAGTGCAAAGTGCTTTTGATTAATTAAGGTGCAAATTTTAAAAATGGCAGGTTATTCATTTGCTGAGTTAGCTGATATGCATTTTATGTATGGCAAAGCTAATGGTTGTGCTCGAGAAGCTCGCAGGTTGTATCAAGAATATTTTCCAAACCGTCAAATTCCTTGTGAGAAATTATTCATTAATTTACATCAACGATTAAGAGAAACCGGAACTTTTATGCCAAATATGAATGAAACTGGGAGAAGCCGTACTACTAGGACTCCACAAGCAGAAGAAAGAGTGCTCGAATGCGTTGCAGGTTGCAGCCAATCCGGGTATAAAGTATAAGCACAAGAAGAATTGCCTTACAAGAGGGTATCCGTAAGAGTACAACATGGGAAATTTTGCATAAACAACTTCTTTATCCATACCATATACAAAGAGTTCAGGCGCTTAAGCCTCAAGACCTACTTCCTCGTGCAGAGTTTTGTCAGTGGATGCAGAGAAAATGTCATCAAGACCGTTTTTTTCTACATAAAGTCTTGTTTACTGACGAAGCAGGGTTTACCCGTGAAGGCATCGTAAATTTTCATAATAACCATGTATGGGCAGAAAAAAATCCCCATGCAATTTTCGAAAGTCGATTTCAAAATAAATTTGCAATTAATGCTTGGGCAGGTATATTGGGCGATCGATTAATAGGACCATACATTATGCCTCAACGTTAAGATGGGCCAGCATATTTAGTTTTTTTACAAGACTCTTTGCCTGTTCTACTTGAAGATGTGCCGTACCAGCAAAGACTTACAAACTATTTTATGCACGATGGGGCTACACCTCATTTTAGTAGATTGGTTCGAGATCATTTAAATCAAATATATCCAGACCGATGGATAGGCCGAGGTGGGCCCATTGTCTGGCCTTCCCGTTCACCTGATCTCAATCCATTGGATTACTTTCTTTGGGGATATCTGAAGTCTCTGGTATATTCAGTACCTGTTGAAAATGTACAACAATTGGAACAACGTGTTATTTATTGTTGCGAGGAAATTCATAATAAGGAAGGAGTTTTCGCAAGAGTACGAACATCAATGAGAAATCGTTTAGTTGGTTGTATTGATATGAACGGACACCATTTTCAACATTTGTTGTAACATTTCTACATTTTTCAGATTATTCTTGTTAAACCAACAACTCTTAATTTATTTTGTTTAAAAATGACAATAAAACAACGTTTTGACTTAATTATTTTCATTGTCAATTTATTTTAACGCTAACCATGGGATTCTTGACGTTTTTTTACTTCAAATTTGTATTTGTCATAAGACTACTTTGATGTTTTAGTTTATACACAATTCGATAATAGTTTATGCAATGATTTAAATAAATCGATTTTTCTCCTAAATCATTGGTCCAATAATTTTTTTTAAGAATACCTCTTTTGTGTAGAAAAATCACTGGAATTATAATTTTTGGGTAAAATTTTTTAAATGTGTCGTGTAAAAAAATTAGGAATAAATAAACTAAGCCCCCCCCCCCCGCCCCCCCCCCCCCCCCGTAATAACGTCCCTGAGTAAATTTTATAATAACTCTCAATATCATAAATTAGCAATTGTTAATATTAGTTTGTGTGCCAAAAAGCCCACCGGTACCTTAAGCGGTTGCATAGATATAAAATAGAAACTAATCTTTAGAGGTCACCTTTGGACGGCCATAGCTTCCTTATAAGTCATTTAAGGACCTACATTCATATGAACTTTTTTTCATATTTTCATATGTAGAATATCCCCTTAAAGTATACGAACGAAGTTTCCGGACACCCTGTATAAACGTTCAATCAAGGTGAAGCCAAAGTTTGTTAAATTCGGTTAACACAAACCAAAGTTAAAGCTTTTTGAGTATTTTAAATTGTTAATCTTCTTCACTCCGTTACCATAGTAACTACAAAAAAATTGTAAATTTATAATTTAATTAATTATAATATAATTTATAGAGGATCTTACTAAGGTTGTAAAAACGTAATTTCTGACCTACATTCTATTAAAGTTATTAGTAGAAATTAAGGACTTTGCATCTAAGCATAGCGACTACGTCCCCTGGCGGTAGAATTAGAAACTTAAAGATTATCCATTTCCAGCATTTTTTTTTTGGTCATATTTCATATTAAGTTTTTTACCCCAATGTCGTAGCATGCATGGTTTTGGAGATTCAGATCACCATGTATATTCTATTTTAATAATAAACATTTTTGTTAATTAAAGCTTTAAACTTTCTTTAGACTAGACTGTGTGACTACAGAGCACGTACTATTTATTTAAGATATAAAACCCCAAGCAATATTTTTCGTTAATACAAACGGTTTCCGTTCCATTTATAAATAGATCAAACGTTCCAAACATAAGAAGATATAAATCGTGCTTACAAGCTTCGATTTTATGAAAGAATAGCATTTGTGTAATTAGAAAAAAGGGGGTTCTTAAGTTGTCAATATGATATATGGGATTACTTAAACAACAAATCTATCGTAAATTTGATCATTATATGTGTCGAAAAGGGACTTTTTCCGTACTTTTCCGAAAAACAACTCTTTTATAGATGAAATATTACTGATTGGGGATCCGATTCTTCTAAATTGCTGGCTCTAATCTACCCCTAAAAAAATGACAGGTATATTTCCTGTGAATTATCTTAGATATGGTATTTAGTCAATTACCTATAAGACGCTAAGGAAACGGCTATCGCCTATTAAAGAAATTGGTTATGGTAGGGATATATTAAAAATAATAAATTATAAAACCATTCGTCTTATGCTTTAGTATATTATGTGAATAGAATAAAGTATTATGTACAGGGTGATCGCGTATAATGTTACCCCCCTTTAACTTCTTTATTTCGCAATTAAGAAAAAACTGTTAAATACAAAAGTTGTAGGATTGAATCTAAACTTCTTGCAAAATATATCTTCGTAGTTGCATAAAAGCGTGACAGATCAAAGTTATATTTTTTTAAACGGAATATCCTGTATATTGTTGCATTATTGGATTCTACGGACAATTCTAAACATAATTTATACATACCACCATATATCTAAATTGAACCGTTTTCGACTTATTGATGTTTGAAAATTACTACTTATACAGGGTTAGGAAAAATTACCAGAACGGTCGATTATTTCAAAATATACAGGGGTTATCAAAAAACGTCTTATATAAATAATGTAGGGCTGTTAAAAATCTACATATCGGTGATAAATTAAAATATACAGGGTTGCCCACAAGTTGTGGAGAATGATAGTTATATTTTTTTTTTAATGGAACACCCTGTATATTTTTACATTTTTAAATTCCACATAAAATTATAATTATTTTTTATAAAATGCATTATTAGTCTATACTTTATAGTTTCCGAGATATTGACTCTCGAAAAGTGAGATTTTTGAACTTTGACAGCTTATAACCTTCTAACAGTACATCTTAGAACAAAACGGCTTACATGTCCCTATCTTCAATTTTTATTATCTTCCCAAAAAAATCAACTTCCAGTTAAACCGGAACAACTACATTTCCTGCTTTCAAGTTACATTCGGTTTAACCGGAAGTTGATTTTTTTGGAAAGATAATAAAAATTGAAGATAGGGACACGTAAGCCGTTTTGCTCTAAAACGTACTGTTAGAAAGTTATAAGCTGTCAAAATTCAAAAATGTCACTTTTCGAGAGTCAATATCTCGGAAACTATGAAGTATAGACTAATAATGCATTAAATAAAAAATAATTATAATTTTATGTGGAATTTAAAAATGTAAAAATATGCAGGGTGTTCTATTTAAAAAAATATAACTATCATTCTCCACAACTTTGTGGGTGACCCTGTATATTTCAATTTATCACCGATATGTAGATTTTTAACAGCCCTACATTTTTTATATAAGACGTTTTTTGATAACCCCTGTATATTTTGAAATAATCGACCGTTCTGGTAATTTTTCCTAACCCTGTATATTATATAAGAAAATAAGGTCATTTAGCTGAAGATGTATCGTTTTCATGGATAACAGGATGACGATACTGAACTGAATATTTTGCCCGCTATTAAAAAAAAATCAAGCACAAAATGATGAACATGTAAACTGACATGAAAATAGCTATTTAACTAACAAGTGCAGAAAATTAATTTTTCCGCACGAGTCTGCCGTTCACCGATCGACGCGTAGCGGAGTTCGGTGAAGCAGCCGAGTGCAGGGAAAACATTTTCCGCACGTGTCAGGTACAATAGTTTTTCTACAGACGTGTGGAAATAAGTAACACATATTTCAAATAAATTTAATAATATTTAATTAACTATAACAATCACATACATATGTAACAGTAACTAATTCTGAGAAAAAAAGTAATAACTACAAGTTATAATTGATATATTATTGATTTTGACATAATCGTGCTGAAACATTTTTCCGCACTAGTGTGGAAAAACCAATTTTCCGCACGGATTTTTGACATATTCGTGCCGAAAAATGTTTCCGCACTAGTGTGGAAAAACCAATTTTCCGCACGGATATCAGTGCGGAAACTTGATTTTTCCACACGTCTGTAGGAAATAGTATATTACGTACCGAGGTGGAAAGTGTTTTATTACTGTCGAGAGATTAGATAGTTTACCGAGACGCGAAGCGCAACTATATCTCGGAGACAGTAATGAAACTTTTCACCGAGGTTTGTATACTATTTTATTTACAACCACATCCTACATCCACTTCTTATAATTTTTAACTAAAAATATTATTAAAAGAAAAATGTCATTTTGACGTAGTATTACAGAAAATATATATTAAAAAAATCAAATAAATTTACAAGTTGGCATATTTTCAAATTAGGCGACGGTTGTCAAGGAAACGTTTGTTTGAAATTAAAACAATAAACGTCAGTTAAAGTCTGATCTTTTGAATCAGGGTGGGAAGTCAGGGCGGGAAGTAGAGGTAGGTAATGTGACACTTCCCAACCTTCAATAAAGTCAGTAATGTCAACATTACATGTATAGTTGTAAATAAAAAAATTAAACAAACTAAATATAACAAAGCAAAATTTTTATTAGATACCTACTATAGAGCAGAAATATAGGTAGGTATTCCAAATATAGAGTTGTTCGACCGGACCTGCATTAACTTCAATGCACTTTATTAAGGTTCTTCGTAATTTATCCAAGGAGTTTCTGATCGACTCAGGATAATTAGTATTTATTAGATTTATTTCATTTCTTATGAGTAGTTTAAGCTGTTCAAGATTCTCTATATTATTCGCATTAATTATATCCTTCAGTGTGCCCCACAAGAAAGCATCTAAAGGTGTGAGGTCCGGACTGTTAGGCGGCCATTTAATCGGACCATTCCGTCCGATCCAGTTTCCGAATATTTGAGTGAAATAGTTCGTTACTCCAATTACGTTGTGCGGCGGGGCACCGTCTTGCTGAAACGTAAGTTGGTTTAAACGTTCTAGTGGCAAATCATCCAGAAAGTCTCCTAATTCATTTTGAAGAAATCGCAAATATATATTTCCAATTAACATGCCTTCAAATAAATGTGGCCCAATGATTTTATTATCAAGTATGCCGCACTATATATTTACAGATTGACGACCCTGATACTGGAATTCTCGGTAACTGTGGGGATTTTCTGTTGCCCAATGCCTTGTATTTTTCCTGTTTATCATGGTAGCAAAGGTTGACTCGTCTGTCCAAAGAATTGTTTGTAAAAAGTTATTATTGTTATTTATTATTCCCAGCATTTCACGGCAAAATTCTACTATTCTTTCTCTTTGCCGGAAAGTCAAAGGTTTGTAGCCAGATAATTTAAGTGTTTTTTGAATTTTTCCATATGATGTATTTATCAGGTTATCTTGCATTTGTCTTAAGCCGGTTGAAATGGTTCTAATTGATTTATTCGGATTTTCTTGAATAGTGAGTAAAATGTTTAGTTCCGGATTTTCGTCGTGTGGAATACGTCTTTTCTTTCTATTTAAGTTTGAATCCTTTTGAAATTTAATAAATATTTTACTAATTGTGTGTTTACAGGGTACCTAGTTCTTGCCGTGCCATTTTCACATTATTATTATTTTTAATAAAAGCCATTAAAATGGTCTGCTTTTCTTGAATATGATAAGGCATTTTTGAATAGAAATTCTTACTGTTTATCAAAACTGATAATTCATGTTTTTCGAGTTTTTTCGAAATTTACCAAGTTACCATTGTTAATATTGTTATCCATGGAAACGATACATCTTGACTTGAATGATGTTATTTTCTTATATAATATATAGTAATTTTCAAATATCAATAAGTCGAAAACGGTTCAATTTAGATCTAGAGTGGTATATATAAATTATGTTTAGAATTGTCCGTAGAATCCAATAATGCAACAATACACAGGGTATTCTATTTAAAAAAATATAAATTTGATCTGTCACGCTTTTATGCAACTATGTATCTACGAAGATATATTTTGCAAGAGTTTACATTAAATCCTACAACTTTTGTATTTAACAGTTTTTTTTAATTGCGAAACAATAGAAATGCGAATCGCTATTTACTTGCACAATTCTGATCCTTGGTAAGAAAGAAAAACATAAAAATTGTTTTAACCAGTTAGGAATCGCATATGAACAGTGAGTTCAATCATTCTTTTTACGACCTTCTTACAAGTTGATAACTTATTCTGAAATAGATACAAACTTCTTATATATTATTTTCGTTTGTCTTATATCAAAAAATTATTTTTCAATAAAGGCATTAGGTATAAGTATAATATTTTTTTTCCTAAAATGTGTTTATTTGACTTTTCCGCATGAAATCAATATTAAAACCCAATCAAGGCAAGCACGTTGTTAATAAGAAAAAGGATTTATTTTAGTAAAGTAGAAAAGGCGCTTACGTAGAGTTTAAAAATGCTTTACAACCAAGAAATAATAATGATTTAATTAATAAATGGTTTAAAACTATTATACAGGGTGGCGCACCGAAAACTTTCCACCCAGGTTTATTTTCTTGTTAATAAATAAATCAAAATTCGCTCGAACACGGGAACCTTAGTTCTCAGGGGCCCTTTTTTTTGCTATTTTCATCCCCCTGCTGGAACCCCCACGACGGGGTGGCTTCCACCCTTAAAATCTTAAATGGAAAGGGGGGTCAAGTGACACCTTATTTTAAAGGGAATTGAATTGCCTTTCAAACGCGACCTTGCTCGTTTAAATCGAGTGAATAGTTACTGAGATATAGGGCTAAAAAAAAATTAAAAGTAATAAAATTTGTTACCGCTTGTATCAATCAAGTAAATGTTGAAAATGTCCACCTACAACCTCCATGCAATTGTAAAGGCACTGTCCAAAATGTTCGCGAACATGATGGAGCATATGGGGTGACTTTCACCCTTAAAATCTTAAATGAAAAGGAAGGTCGAGCTATAGCTTATTTCAAAAGGAATTTAATTGGCTCAAAACCACTGGCTACGGCCCTGAATTTGGTTGAGTACCTTTCGAGAAATTAAATGGTAAAAAAAATTGTGCTTAAGCGTAAACAAATTAAATGGTATAAAATACGCAAAAAAAGGATACAACCTTAACAAAAGGGATTTGGAATTTTACTTGCTCAATCGAAAAAACTCAGTTTGTTTTTGGCATCGATCAAATTCATAGTAAGAATAAAAATTCATTTTGCCTTACATATCAGTGTATTCAATAATTGAATAAAATGACGATACTCTGATACTCTTCAAGAAAGGGTTGAAATTATTTCACTTTTCTTTAGAAGTAACGATTGTGCTCGAGCTGCCGCCCTGTCTTATAATGCATTGCATCTAAATGCACACTTGTCTCATACTTACGTGCTACAATTGGTGGCAAAATTCCGTGAAACAGGATCAGTGATGAACAAAAAAAGGATTGTTGAAAATCCTGTAAGAAATGAAGCTGTAGAAGTTGCAGTTTTGGGTCATATTGCCATCGATCCCACACTTAGCACGAGGAAAGTGTCAGATGTATCGGGTGTTTCGCGTAGAACGGTTCAGCGTACTTTGAAAACGCATAAGTTTCATCCTATAAAATAAAACTGGTTCATGAACTTAATGAAGATGATGACGATCGCCGTTTGCAATTTTGCGAATTAATTAGTGAAATGATCATTCGCAATCCACAATTTATTTTCAACATTTGTTTCTCCGATGAATGCACTTTTTTTCTTCACGGTACTGTCAATCGACAAAATTGCAGATATTGGTCGGATTCCAACCCTAGAATTTTTAGAGAAGTGCATACTCAACATCCCGAAAAATTAAATGTGTGGGCTGGAATTTTTGGGGACCGTATTATTGGGCCGTATTTTATACCTGGAAATTTAACAGGTAAAATTTACCTGAACCTGTTAGAAACCACTATTAACCCTGCTTTAACGAATGCCATAGAAGAAAATGACCGTTATCGGCCCGAAAATATTTACTTTCAGCAAGACGGAGCACCCCCGCATTATGCGTTCGATGTTCGACAGTTTCTGGATGAAAATTTTCCTGGAAAATGGATTGGAAGAAGAGGTCCTATTGAACGGCCTGCAAGATCGCCTGATTTGACTCCACTGGACTTTTTTTGTGGGGACATTTAAAGTCTAAAATGTATGCAACCCAACCGAATTCTTTGGAAGACTTGCGACAACGAATAGTGTACGAGTGCCGACAAATAACTTCCGCAATGCTCCATAATGTTCGCGAACATTTTGAACAGTGCCTTTACAATTGCATGGAGGTTGGAGGTGGACATTTTCAACATTTACTGGATTGATACAAGCGGTAACAAATTTTATTACTTTTAATTTTTTTTTTCTTTTTAGCCCAATTTCTCAGTAACTATTCACTCGATTTAAACGAGCAAGGTCGCGTTTGAAAGGCAATTCAATTCTCTTTAAAATAAGGTGTCACTCGATCCCCTTTCCATTTAAGATTTTAAGGGTGGAAGCCACCCCGTCGTGGGGGTTCCAGCAGGGGGGGATGAAAATAGCAAAAAAATATGTCCCCCTGGGAACTAAGGTTCCCGTGTTCAAGCGAATTTTGATTTATTTATTAACAAGAAAATAAACCTGGGTGGAAAGTTTTCGGTGCGCCACCCTGTATACAAGTAAATATGCACTTTAATAATAATAAGCAATAAAAACTAGGGTTGTCATTTAAAAAAATTATTGATATCGTCCTTTAAATAAAACAAAGATACAACGTGCAAAGTTAGTTGACACCAAATTTTGGAATAGGTGAAAGCGTACCCAACAATCGGTTCTCGGCAGGGCTTGTTTACTCATAAAGTTTTGAACGTTCCTATCTTGGGACGCAATACATTGCATTAACCCGTAATGATTACTAAACCAAGTTGACATTTTGAGGGAAGGTTTATTGCCATATAATTAAAAAAGAGTTTTTTTCATTAATATACAGGGTATCCCTGAATGGAGTTACCTATACCACAAATAGACCTAAATTTTAATTTTCTGACAAAAAGTAATTTTTTAGCCGAAACACGTGTCAGGAAACTGATTAAATTTGTGAAACATAACAAGTAGTTATTATTTTTTCTTCCTGTGCAATGGAACAACAGTTTCACCAAGCAAGTAGCTCAACACAAATTAATTAGACAAATTTTTAATTAGGCCCATTTGTGGTAAAAAAACCACATCCAGTGACACACTGTATTATTTGATGATTTTCTAAATTTTTATGGTATATCGGTACTTTAAAAATATAACATTCACTTAATCATAACGAAAGAACAAACTGCTAACCTAGGAATATAAATTACTTAGAACACATTGCCAAAAATTATTCGTAAATAAGGATAGTACTAACTAGGTAAATAGTTTATAGAGAATTATAAAAGGGTCATTACTAAGAGGGTCGCCATTATGGCTATGTTTACTTGTCAACTCCTAGAAGTAACGAAGGGTTAACTTGTTACGCTATATAAATCGCAAAACTTTCGAGTGAGAAAACTTTGTACATGAGAGTCTAACAGAAACCCTTTGGGTAACTTTGTGTATAAAATTTCAATGTTTGCTTTTCACGTGCAAATAATACACACAGAATCAAATTTACTTAAAAAAAAAAAGTACATTCCACTCTGTAAAGGTAATATTAAAAAAAAATATTGAGAGGAAAAAAATTAGCTCTTTATGCTCAAAAACTGATAATTAATAATAAATAATAAAAAATAGTTTATAAAAGTCAAAAAACTTATAAGCAGATACCGTGCGAGCAAAAATTATTTGCATCAAAGAGGGCCTTGCATCTAAGGACGTAATGCTTAGCCGTAGAGCTTAATACCTGTTGGGTGTCAGTAACTACCTGAATTAACAATCAATCAGTTATTCCGTCATCTTTGACAGTCGTTACAAGTAATTTGATTCATCGCTCATTTTTCCAATTTCTTGAACAATTCACACAATGGGCTTTACGGAACAGCACAAAACATTCATGGTTGAAGCTTATTTTCGAAACGGGGTTAGAGTAAATGGTGAGTGGCACTACATTCCGGGTTTGTGCATGGACGATTTTCACGAACATTTTCCTAACGTTGCTTTTATTGCTGGGGGATTTCTATCACTGCCTGAAAAGAACCGCGGCTGTATTTAGGGAAACAGGTTCTATACAACACAAAAAATGAGCATGAAGACCATCTGTAAGAACAGTAGAACTTGTTGCAAACGTTCGTTAAATAATGCAAAATACGCCAACAAATTTTATAAGACGCCTGTCCCAAGAAGTGGGAAGATCTTATGGAACATGCAAGACTATTCTTAAGAAGCAGCTTTTAAAAGCCGCATGAATTACTCTCAATGGTTTACCCAAAATTTATTGGAAATAAATGATTTATTTGATGATGATGATGATGATGATGATGATGATGATGATGATGATGATGATGATGATGATGATGATGATGATGATGATGATGATGATGATGATGATGATGATGATGATGATGATGATGATGATGATGATGATGATGATGATGATGATGATGATGATGATGATGATGATGATGATGATGATAATATTTTAAATCCATTTGTGAAGCAATTACTTGACAACGAACTATGTTTTGGATATTTTCAACAGGACGATGCAACCGCCCATACAGCCGCCGAAACTATTAACTACTTACGCAATTTTTTCGACGACAGATTGATCAGTTTTCGATCAGACATTGAATTCCCACCTAGATCACCTTGTTTAACGGTTATGGATTACTTCGTTTTTCCTCATTTAAAGAACACTATTTTTAAAACACCAGTTGCAAATTTAGAACAATTACAATAAAGGATTATCCAAGAATGTGGTAACATTTCTCCAGAGATGCTGGTCAACACCTTCAAAAATATGAAGAGACGTGTGAATTTATGCTTGGAGCATGGCGGTGGCCAATTTCGGCAATGTATGTAATTATTTTTCTTTTCCTTTCTGTATATTCTTACTTTCTTAATTTTCTAAACAACAAAAATAAATTTGTATTTGTCTACTTATTTTATTACTCATTAATTTGGCATATCATGTCATAATATGAATTTGACAAAATTTTAACCTAGATTTGGTTAGATATATCGTCCCCATATCATTGTGATCTAAACCAAGCCCTACGTTTTTTAAACCAAGCCCTTTTTGATGCAAATAATTTTGGCTCGCACGGTATAACATAACAAATACCTGTTTCGAAAATAAATGTCATTGACATTGTTGTTTCCTGGTCTATACCTATCGAAACATCAGTGCAGGTGTAGGTCTTATATGGCCTTTTAAACTTGATGAATTTTATGGATCAATTCTGGTCTCATGTGAACAACGTGTTTGTCAGTCTTCAAACTTCCAGTTTTGATTGGCAAGGCTCCAGTTTAGTTTTGTTTAACATGGGGATAATGGAAACGGAAACTCGTGCCAAATAAATCTCAGACACTGTTTTATTTGTATTGTGTTTCAGTGACACCTGTTATACTTCTCGAATAATTTAGGGAATTAAACGATCCTGTTCATCTATGGTCACCTTGGAGAGGTTTTGAAACAATGACATTGAATAATTCTTATTCTTTTAGCGATAAGCTCTCAAGAGTAAATTTCAGAGGGGTTACAAAATCAGATCACGCAAGCATCCAGTATTAATTTTGTACACTTTTCTAGATGGTTTTGCTGTAATTGGACGAAACCTTAAATGTTAGTAGTTACTGATCATTTATTGATTTATTGGGAAAACAACTTATTGACAGCAACAAACTGTAAAACAGTTTAAATAAAAGCATTCCTTTGCACAACTAAATCCTAAATCAAGTCTTAAATAATTTGAATTACAAAAAAAGTTCATGAGTTCTTTAACATTATCGAGCATACAAAAATGATAAGTGCTTGGTGGTTGGTTAAAGGTTGGAACGGGATGAAAATTTGTACCCACGATACCGTGTTTATACCTGTGAAACAAAACCCAAAATAGCTATTTAACGCTTATTTCGTGAATTTAGGAGGGGTTAGCTTCGGGACTCATCTGTCCTGGCAAAGCATACGTTAGGGATTAGTCGTGTGGCAACAAACATGGGCGCTGCGTTCTTATGTCATTGTATTGTTCGCAAGAATTATGGTTAAATGGACAATTATACTAAACCTTGGCTAATAGCAGCAGAAGACGGAAAGGCATATTACATGATGTCTCGGATTCCATAGACTCGAAACATTCGATAAAGTCCGACGAACATTTCTGATTCGGGATAATTTGATCATAAGGATATCTTATTCTATCATTTCAAAAGAAATATAAATTCCATTTACTCACTATACCTATTTTAGCTAATATAGTATTCGAACGTACCCTACACTGAGGAAAATCACTCAATACAAGTATTTTTTTGAATATATGTGTATTACCACAAGAAAAAATCCATTTATCCCTAAACTATTTCGTTTAGTCGGAATCAAGGACGTTTTTTTGACAACAATATTGTTACGTGTGCTCAATGCTTTTCTATGGTAACAGAATATCATATAACCATAACAATATGTATCCAATAAAGTGTTTTTAAAAAGTATTTTTTTAATTCCTATAAGGTTCTCTTATTACCACAAAAATAAAAATAAAAACTTACCAATCTTTTATACCTATCTAAAATATACCTTTTAGGAACTAAACAGTTGCTTTTTTAAAACAAGGTGAAATCTTTTTGGTTCATTTTAATGCCATTTGCAGTGTTGTTAGTTTGTTTAGTGGTTGGTGGATTATAGTTTATAGTGGATGTTTGATGGCCATTGATTTGATAAATTTTTTATATTCTAATAATTTCATATAGGGTGGTGTACTTTTAGTGGAACGTTATATAATAGGTGTTGTGGCGGTGTGTCCCCAAATTCAGGTAGGTACAATTATTTTACCAAATTTATTACTTAATAAGTAACTCATGTTTATCACATTACTACTTAGGTACCTACAAAAAATCGTTGACTTAGGTGAGTCTTTAAATTTTGCAATGCAAAATCTCATTTGTTAGGTTTTCTGATACCTATTAATTAAAAAAATGGCTAAAAAGGGTCATGCTCCTAGCAGTTTGATACTTTCAGATCAGTCAGATCCCCCCGTTATTAAACAAAGTTTAACATACAATTTTTATCAAAAATACTGCCCTAATAAGTGCAGAACGGAAAGTTAATGGCGGCCATGATCGGAATGAATTAAAAAATATAAGTAATAAATATAATTATTGGTAAAATAATTGTACCTACCTACCTGAATTTGGAGACACACCGCCACAACACTTATTGTATAACGTTGCACTAAAAGTATACCACCCTATATAGAATTATTAAAATATTAAAATTTTATCAAATCAATAGCCAAAAACATCCACTATAAACTAATCCACCAACCACAGCCATTTTGACAAAGGAGCTAAAAAAATGGATTTAGTAGTAGCTAGGTGGACTAGCTACAATAAAAATAAAATTATCTTATAGCTGGCTGATTATCTTTAGGAGTAAAAACCGATACTTTTCTAACTACACGACCTCAATTAATCACAAAATCATTTTTGTTTACCACTGCATTATATATTTTTTATGGCAATAGAGTTGTCTTTTAACAGCAAAAGAATAATATTTAAAAAACGACCATGTTGAGGTTAAAAAGTCATTTAAAAAAAAAGAACCTTGTAGCGACAACAGAGTTGTTTTTTCGGCGCCTATTTAATGCAGATTTCTTGCTACTGCGAATGGATTTCTAGCTACGGCTAATAGAGTTTTCTCTCAGTGTAGATCACAATTTTCGTAAAGGTCTAACCTATATATTTCTAACTTACTTAAAACTATTTAAAACTAAGTTATCAAATTTTTAAAGTGCCAAGTTGCTGAAAATTTTGTTAATATGCTTGCTTTTAGCTAAAAGGCTTTTATCGCTTTTATACATATTTAAAACTCGGTCTTAGTCGTTAGTTAATATTGCGAAAAACAAAATGACAACCAATACATATTTTATATACTCGACTAATTTTATTTTTATGACAACTGACTGATTGTACCGGGTGAACAACTAAGAATGGTCGTCGGGTATATCTCGGAAACTACTAAACGTAGAAACTTGGGATAAAAAAAATTATGATTAAAGCGGTCATGAGAAATTCTGGAAATAATTTTTAAGTTCCGCATTTTGCCGCAAGAGGGCATAATTGAAAAGTAAATTTTAAAACTTTACATAACTCCGAAAATTCCACATTAAGGTATATGTTTGATAACACTGTTTTAAAGCTTGGATAATTATGCATCATTTTTGTCTTATGCTCATTGGCGTACCAACTTTAATAAAAGTGGGGGAAGCTGTTCAAAGTGTAAACATTTAAATCGCTGTAACTTCTAAACGACTTATCCGATTTCAGCAAACTAAAGACTATTTGTAAGAGAAATATATGCACTTTCACCAGTCATATTTAGTTGTCCATAATAGTTCTCAATAAAATTGCTAGAGGACGAAATTTTTAATAATAATAGTTTTTTTGATTTTATCCCAAAAATTCAAATTATACGGTATAATTATGATACCATAATCAAAAAGAAGATGAAATTTTCTAGAAAAAATATTAAAACCGCAGCTCGATTTCTTTGTTCGTTTCAGAGTTATTGCCAAAACATTAATTTTTAATACAAATTGCGCCCTCTAGCAATTTTATTTAAAACTATTGTGTACCATTGGATAAGACAATTAAAGGTACTTACCTTTCTCTTCCAAACAAGCTAAAATTGAGTGAAATCAGATAAGTCGTTTAGAAGTTACAGCGATATTAATGTTTTCACTTTCACTTGATAAGAGTGGGAGAAGCTTTTGAAAGTGTAAACATTAAAATCGCTGTAACTTCTAAACGACTTATCCGATTTCACTCAATTTAAGCTTGTTTGGAAGAGAAAGGTAAGTAGCTTTAATTGTCTTATCCAATGGTATACAATAGTTTCAAATAAAATTGCTAGAGGGCACAATTTGTATTAAAAATTAATATTTTGGCAATAACTCTAAAACGAACAAAGATATCGAGCTGCCGTTTTAATATTTTTTCTAGAAAATTTCATCTTCTTTTCGATTATGGTATCATAATTATACCGTGTGATGTGAATTTTCGGGATAAAATCAAAAAAACTATTATTATTACAAATTGCGCCCTCTAGCAATTTTATTGAGAACTATTATGGACAACTAAATACGACTGGTGAAAGTGCATATATTTCTCTTCCAAACAGTCTTTAGTTTGCTGAAATCGGATAAGTCGTTTACAAGTTACAGCGATTTAAATGTTTACACTTTGAACAGCTTCCCCCACTCTTATTAAAGTCGGTACGCCAATGAGCATGAAACAAAAATTATGCATAATTATCCAAGCTTTAAAATAGTGTTATCAAACATATACTTTAATGTGGAATTTTCGGAGTCATGTAAAATTTTAAAATTTACTTTTCAATTACGCCCTCTTGCAGCAAAATGCGGAAATTCTTTTCAGAATTTTCTCATGACCGCTTTAATCATAAATTTTTTTATCCCAAGTTTCTACGTTTAGTAGTTTCCGAGATATACCCGACGACCATTCTTAGTTGTTAACCCGGTACAAGAACCTAAAAGCATTACCATAACTGACAGGAAAAAGTTAACTTTTTGCTTCATTCGAAAAAAAAATAACTTCAGTTAGAAAACGTTGTAATGCTAGAAGAGTCTGCAATGAACACTTTAATTTGGAGGAAACGGCTAAACTTTTTATTTTTAGAAGCACTTTAACAGCAGCCTAAAGTGGAGTTAATTAGGGTCAAGTTAATAATATTTTCAACTGCTATGCATGGTTTGTTGCCGTTTTGATTCTAAGGGAATTTTTTTTCTATCTCTAACTATTATCTTCCTATCCGGAAGATTTTTCGATCACAATTCTTCTCCCACAATTTTTTGACCACAGTTTTTCGACAGCACAATTCATCGATTACACAGTTATTAGTCCACACTTTTTCGAGAGGAATATTTTTCGACGGGAAAAATAAAATAAGTTGTGTGTGTGATTGTGGTAAATATTGGTCGTAAAATACTATTATTAAGGATTAGGTACTAATCCTTAAATTTTAAATATTTAAATATTTACTTAATTTCTGATTTTTCTGAAGTTTTTGAGACACTTTGCAATAGTGACGTTTTACCTCCAGAAGCACAACAAGTAATAGACTATTTTGAGGATACATGGATTGGTCGCCCACAGAGACGTCAACAGCGACCACCGCAATTTCCTCACGAACTATGGAATTTGCACGAAACCGTGTAAGAAGGTTTACCTAAAACCAATAACTCGGTGGAAGGCTGGCATCGCGGATTTCAAGAGCAAGTTGCTGCGATGCATCCAAACATTTGGAAATTTATAAATTGCATAAAAAAACAGCAAAGCTTAAATGAAGTAAGGATTGATCAATATATTAGTGGTGTTGATCCGCAACAACCAAGGAAGAAATACCGTGACTCTGCACAACATGTTAGGACAATAGTAAGCCAATTTTATCCCAACAATGTAATTGATTTTTTAAGGGGAATAGCTCATAATATATCATACTAAAGGAGCGTTATCATTTTTGAATTTTAAATTAGCTCTGTATTTAAACATTTTAGAATTAATTTATTAGTACCTAATATATTATTTTCATTTATAAGTATTTTACAACTAACTCCAAATAAAATTTTGAAAATCAACTGTATTGCGTTTTACTGCAACCAATACAAGTCGGAAAATACTCTGGACGAAAAATTGTGGAGCAACAATTGTGTAATCGATGAATTGTATCGTCAAAGAATTGTGGAAGAAGAATTGTTGTCGAAGAATTGTGGTCGAAAAATTTTCCTAGATTCATCTTCCTCGGCCAATCTGCAAGTTTATCATCGGTACAAACGTACCTTGAAGATGAAAAAGGACTATACGTTTTCATGAATTTAGCTACAATCGCGGTTACTCAATTACTTTGTTATTTATTAATAATGAAGAAAAAGAAGTAAGGCAAATGGTAAAGCTTGTTCAGGACGTCTTCAATCTCAAAAAAATAATAACCTTGTCGGACTTCCATTCTCTTTATTTTGTTACTTAACACAACGTTTCGGTTAGTTAGTATCTCTAACCGTTTTCAAGTGTAAACTAAACTATAATTCTAAGGCTACTGTCTTAAATACTATCCGTGTGCAATGAAGCTTGATGACTCCGCCTACGTGTTTATTGGAGTGTGAAGTTTGAGCTGTTGGTTTTGGACAAGAAGAGGCTTCCAAATATTGGGGATATCTATACTTGGTTTACTAAATATATCGGTTTTGATTCATGAAAGCTGCTTCTTTGAACTTTCGTTTTTTTCCAGTGCTGTTCCTTGTCTAAAACCTTGGCTTCTGACCACTGCATATAATGCTGGTTGGTCCATACATGTTCCGCTATACCTGATCTCGAAGTTTCACCTCTTTGAGTATGTTTCAGATGTTCTTTAACTCGTACGGGAAGAGGTCTTTTTGTTTCTTCAATGTACGATTCGCCACACTCGCAAGGGATTTGATAGATACAATTTTTTGTGTTTTCATTACTGGGGGGTTTTGATATTATAGTTTTTGGTTATTCTTCTAATCTTTTCAGAAATCCCCTTGACATAAGGTATTGTGAGAAATGCTTGCTCCTCTTTCGTTTCTGCATTAGTTTTTACTTCGCGATTTTTAAGTTTTGAGATGGTATTAGTTACAAAGGTTTCAGGGTAACCATTCTGTTTTAAATCTTTTTTGATGTTTGAAATTTCAATATTGAGGTCTTCCTGATTGTTGCAAACGTTAGATGCTCTGTGATACAGAGTTTGAATTATGCCCTGTTTTATGGAGTTTGAATGATTCGATCCGTGATTACGGTATTGCCCTGTGTGAGTGGGTTTCCTGAAGACTGAAGTTTTTATGTTTTCAGCACTTCGTTTTACGAGAACATCGAGAAAAGGTAGAGTGAAATGTTTTTCTGTTTCCATGGTAAATTTAATGTCTTCAATCTGCTACAACCACGGAAATATTAACATCCACAATGTGGTATTAGCAGGTCTGATATTGTAGGCAACTTATTTGAGTAGATTGGTAATACTTTATTTAGATAATGAAGAAAACGTTAAGAAAGATAAGTAACGTATTTTCCTACTGTAGAGTTTTTCATTGCGAAATGATGATTTTGCCAAAAAAAAAAAATATGGATAGACCATTATATTCCGGAAAACAAGAAACAATCAAAACGGTTCATTGGCCTTTAAAGAACCTGTGCCAAAAAAAAAAGCTGTGTAGTCTGCAGAAAAGTAATGACATCAGTTTTTTGGGATGGATAATCAATTTTACTTATTGAACTATGAAAGGAGCAACTCACGAAAACCGTCCAACTGCAAATTCTGCAAAGAAATTGAATGAACTATAAAAGCAAGCACCCTTTTTTTCTAACAAACAGTTGTAGTGAACATAAAACTAATATTTCAGTGTTTCATTAATCTTTAGAAAAGCCAGATCTGTATAGTTAAAGTAGTCGGTTACAAAAACCCGCTATCATTTTCAGGTTTGTGTTTGGTTTGATTTGTTTCTCTTCTAAAGTTAATCCAATAAGACACTGCTGAATAGTCAGTAAACAAAACTAGCAATGTGTAAACTGTAGAGTGATAAGACTTCAGTCTTTTCAAAGCTTGAGTCAACACTTGAGGGTCTGTGGATAATAAAATAGCAAACATCCTAGGAAATTAGGTCGATCTATAGCTCTTAATTTCTATTACTCTGTCCACGGACGTAAATACTCAACAACGACTTTAATAACAAAAGAGAACGGGAATTCCATTTAATGAATTTTAAATTTCAGTTTCATATACACACATTCAATAACACAACGCTTCAAATTAAAAAAAAATTCAACTTTAGTACTCGAATATACCGTGCGAGCAAAAATTATTTGCATCAAAGAGGGCCTTGCATCTAAGGACGTAATGCTTAACCGTAGAGCTTAATACCTGTTGGGTGTCAGTAACTACCTGAATTAACAATCAATCAGTTATTCCGTCATTTTGACAGTCGTTACAAGTAATTTGATTCTTCGCTAATTTTTCCAATTTCTTGAACAATTTACACAATTGGCTTTACGGAACAGCACAAAACATTCATGGTTAAAGCGTATTTTCGAAACGGGGTTAGAGTAAATGGTGAGTGGCAATACAATCGGGGTTTGTGTATGGACGATTTTCACGAACATTTTCCTAACGTTGCTTTTATTGCTGGGGATTTTTGTCATTGCCTGAAAAGAACCATGGCTGTGTTTAGGGAAACAGGTTCTATACAACACAAAAAAGAAGCAGGAAGACCATTTGTAAGAACAGAAGAACTTGTTGCAAACGTTCGTAAAATAATGCAAAATATGCTAACAAATTGTATAAGACGCCTGTCCCAAGAAGTAGGAAGATCTTATGAAACATGCAGGACTATTCTTAAGAAGCAGCTAAATTTATTTCCATATAAAGTGCAAGTATTCCAAGAAATACAAGCCGCCGATTTTGAAAGACGCAGGAATTACTTTGAATGGTTTATCCAAAATTTATTGGAAAGGAATGATTTATTAGACCTGACATTTTTTTCGGATGAAGCCTGGTTCCACCTCTCCGGTTATGTGAATTCTCAGAATACACGCATGTGAAGTAGTGAAGATCCCCATTTCACCCTCAAAAAATTGGTGTCTGGTTAGCTGTTTCCCGAAGAAGAATTGTTGGTCCTATTTTTTTCCATGACACAGTTACAGCACAGCGGTATAGAGACAATATTTTGAATCCATTTGTGAAGCAATTACTTGACGACGAACTACGTTTTGGATCTTTTCAACAGGACGGTGCAACCGCCCATACCGCCGCCGAAACTATTAACTACTTACGCAATTCTTTCGACGACAGATTGATCAGTTTTCGATCAGACATTGAATTCCCACCTAGATCACCTTGTTTAACGGTTATGGATTACTTCGTTTTTCCTCATTTAAAGAACAATATTTGTAAAACACCAGTTGCAAATTTAGAACAATTACAAGAAAGGATTATCCAAGAATGTAGTAACATTTCTCCAGAGATGCTGGTCAACACTTTTAAAAATATGAAGAGACATGTGAATTTATGCTTGGAGCATGGCGGTGGCCAATTTCAGCAATTTATGTAATTATTTTTCTTTTTGTTACTGTATATTCTTACTTTGTTAATTTTGTAAACAAGAAAAATAAATTTGTATTTGTCTACTTATTTTATTACTCATTAGTTTGGCATATCATGTCATGTCATAATATGAATTTGACAAAATTTAACCTAGATTTGGTTAGATATATCGTCCCCATATCATTGTGATCTAACCCAAGACCTACGTTTTTTAATCCAAGCCCTCTTTGATGCAAATAATTTTTGCTCGCACGGTAGTTTAGACAATGGAATAAAAAAAATATCCTAAAATTTTTAATAAAATTTAAAGTATAGCTTTTGTTGAAAGCCATATCATGTTCCAGAAATCCCCAATGACATTTCAAGACCAATCAATCAAAAACATATGAAATCATAAATCTACTACCAAAGAAGGCACTTTCAATCCTTAAAATGCAGTTTTTCCTTAAAATATCTTTTGAAAGAAAAATTAAAAACCTAATTTAACGATATAACTGATACATTAAACTGATACATTATTTTAGGTAAAATATCTAAAAACAACTTGACTATAATTAATGCACTTGTAATTTCTAAACTTGTAGTTTGCATCGCGGTATGGTTAAAAGATTCTCCAGGGATTGTACTTCAGATAGGCAATTTATTAACATACAATATTTTCAGCTACAAGTTAAAATTGCTTTGTTAGACAATATAGTCTAATAAAAGTCAA
Source organism: Polydrusus pterygomalis (assembly GCA_963969555.1). Classification (NCBI taxonomy): domain Eukaryota; kingdom Metazoa; phylum Arthropoda; class Insecta; order Coleoptera; family Curculionidae; genus Polydrusus; species Polydrusus pterygomalis. The sequence goes on along the minus strand of OZ018384.1, from coordinate 33,023,777 downwards.
GCTAAAAAACCTTATTCCTTTGGGCCCAACCAGGTTCAATTTGATGACCAGTGTTTTATCGGTTTCGGTTAATATAGGAGAAGCTGGGGCAGGCGGTTAGGTTTTTTGATTATGGCGTGGAGGTAAATATATTATGTTAGACAAATTTGGCATATTGGTTAACTTTTACTAGAACAGTGGTTCTCAACCTATTTTCAGTCATGACCCTTTTTGGATAGTCGGTAACTAAATATATAAAATTGGTAGACGTATTTTATTTTCGGCTTTAAGCCTTAAAGGCTGGCGATCCCCCCAAATAATTATCGCGACCCCCAAGGGGGTCGAGACCCACTGGTTGGGAACCACTGTACTAGAACGACAGCATAATACTTGGAAGAAGTACATTAACCTTAAAAGTATATGTCATAGATGTGCAAGATTTTACACAGAATTATAATTTTCTAATAATCAAACTAACGTATTACAAAAAAAGGCAGTGAAAAGCATAACGAACTATGTATTTTGTTCCCTCCTATTAATATTATATGTTTTGCACATATTTCAAAAGATATTACGAAGGCTTTTTATTAACATTCGATTGGGTAGTTTCGGCTGTTTCTCATGTTAAATGTGTAACAATTTTATTCGCTATATTTATATATTTGTCTGGGAGTCTGGCATAACCTGCCCTAGTTGCCCCTACTTTCTGGAAACTCTTATAGAGAAAAATGAGGAGATTTAAGTTATCTTAAGGGCTTATAAGATGTTTTCATTATTACCGTCTATCCACATTTTTTTTACCCAAGACGCATTTGTTTCATTTCGACTTTTATTCTTTTCCAATCGATAAAAATCTGTTGATCCAAAAAAATTAAATTTTACTTTTTTAAATAAATATTTGTTATTATAGTTTTTTGTAAACAATCAATAATAAGTCCAGTGGTGAATGTTGGATGGGGAGGGGAGAGGGGGTGAGGGGATCAGACCCCCCGCTCTTGGTAATTTGGAGAGATTATTTGTTTTTTTTTGTGGAAAAAGTAGGCGGATGATATTTCAATGCATTTCATATGAAAGTCGCATTTTTTCTTAACATTTTTGTTTTTTGATTAATCACAATACCTGGTCTTTTTAAAAAGATATAATCTTTTTAGAAAATCAGTTTAAATTTACCAATGTTATTGGATAATAAAATCATAGTAAGACGTGATAAGTTAAGTTGCCTAGCAACTAGCATTTTATTTCATTGTCAGTGTCCAGCTTAAAATATTGCCCAAACATGCGCTCAGAAGATGTTGCCCGTGCTGTGGCACTAAACGACGATGGCCGAGACATACGATATATCGCTAACGTCTTAAGTAAAGCTAAGAGTACCGTACAGGATGCAATCAGCCGCTATCAGGCAGAAGACGTAAGACAAATATGCGTGATGATCGTTTTGTTGCGTTAAGGGCACTACGCGATCGCGGTTTACCATCTTCAGCCATTAGTCGTCAATTAAGAAATATTCGTGGCACTTTAATTTCCTCAGACACCGTCCGCCGTAGACTGGGTGAACAAGAACTGAACTCAAGGAGACCAGCTGCATGCCCAGCTCTTTCCCCAGCCCACCGTACTGCCCATTTGCATTTCCCTCAGGAACATATTAATTGGACAGCAGAACAATGGGGCCGAGTACTGTTTACAGATTAATCCCGTTTTTCCTTATGCTCACCAGACGGATACGAGCGTGTATGGAGGTGGAATGGTGTGGGCTGGAGTATCATCTAATGAACGTACCGAGCTCGTTATAATTGAAAATGGTGCAATGACTGCTGACCGCTATATTAATAAGTGTTTAGCAGAACATGTCGTTCCATTTGCTCATTATATAGGACCGGACTTTTGTCTAATGCATGATAATGCAACACCACATGTGGCACGGGTGGTAAACGAATATCTGAACGAAGTTAACATTCGGCGATTTCAGTGGCCAGCTCGTAGCCCAGATCTTAACCCCATTGAGCATGTTTGGGATATGTTAGGAAGACGAATTCGACAACGGGAACCAGCTCCCGAGACTATCCCTAACTTGCAAATTGCTCTTTTGGAAGAATGGAACAATATTTCTCAGGAACAAATTGCCAACTGTATTGAAAGTTTACCATGCCGTATGACAGATGTGATTCGAGCTCGTGGGGGCAATACACGCTGTTAATTTTTGTTATTAATTTTGTTAAATTTTTATTCCTGTTTATTTAATAAAAAAATTATATTCTATTTGCAAGTAATTTCTAAAAAGATTATATCTTTTTAAAAACACCATGTATTGGGATGAATCAAAAAACAAAATGTTAAGAAAACATGCGACTTCCATATGCATAGGTATAATTTGTTTCCCTCGGTATAATATCACACATGTCAATATTTCTCTTAAATTGAAAAGCGGGTAATAATCGTATTACATGTGGCTATACCATCCTCGAGAATTTCATTAAAGATGTTTTAAAATCAGAAAAGTTATTTAATATCAAAGTGGACGATAATTTTCCTTGTTTGGTTTTTTTTTGCTGATAAGTGTAAGTGCCACATTTTAAATTCTTATTCCTTGTACGAAACCGGGAAATGTTGAGAAGTTGAAAGCACGAATAAGGCATGAGTGTAGGTTAATTTTCGGTAAAGAAATTAGAAATGTTCAAAACGAGTTTGACGTGCGTTTAGAATATTGCTAAAAATAGTGAATGGACAACATTTTGCGCATTTATTGACGAAAAAGTTAGTAATTAAAACAAATAAATTGGGTAATTCCATTCAATTGCAATGTGCGAAATAAAAGAAAATCCGTGTTTAAAAAATGGCCAGTTTATATTTTCCACTTAACCGTTGGACCATAAAATTTAAAAAATATTTTAAATTTGCTAAACTTTTTATGAATATTAAAACAGCAGATTAATAACGTATGCACGAACGAGAGCTATTTACAAACATAATCGGCTACTTCTCTCCTTTTTTAAACGCCTAAAATTAATAAATATAGCCAAAAAAGATATTCCCGTAGAATTTCAACATTTTAATAAATAGAAAATTACAAAACTTTGTTAAAAGCCGAATAAAAAAAAGCTTCATTAAGGTTGTATACAGTCTACCATTTTCTCTCCTGATGATGAACGCTTCTACGTTCGAAACATGTAATAATAATAATATTAATAATAATAATAATAATAATAATAATAATAATAATAATAATAATAATAATAATAATAATAATAATAATAATAAGAATAATAATAATAATAATAATAATAATAATAATAATAATAATAATAATAATAATAATAATAATAATAATAATAATAATAATAATAATAATAAATATTCTTTATTTCAAAGGTATGCTACATCAATTTGTTACAACATAAACTGAAATAACGTCAATAAAAGGAAGAACAACAAATATTTATAAATTTCTAACAAATTGAAAATACTCACTAACATTATACGGTTCTATGATTACTAACAAACTAAATACTTCCGTTTCCAACTTTTTAATACTATTGATAGCTTTTATATTTGCAGGCAAATGATTAAAAAAATTTATGCAGTTATAATATACTCCTCTTTCAGTGACCGTTAATCTGTGTTTGGGATAATTATAGTTTATTTGTCTAGATGGGTATGTATTGTAAGGAAAGCTATCACTAAACATATGTTTGTTCTTATATAAAAATATAAGACACTCCTTTTTTCCCTAAATTTACCTCTACATGATTCCCTAAAATTTAGTTCTAACATAATTCTTAAGACTCTTTTTTGATAAATAAATAGTTTATCAATGTCCATGCAACTTCCATACAATATTATGCAATATCGAAAGTGAACCTCAAAATTTGAATGATAAATAACTTTTTTAGTTTGGAAATCCGTGTATTTAGATAAGACTCGGAGACTGTAGCAAACTGCATTTAATTTTTTTCCAATATAATCAACGTGATGTTCCCATGATAGAACATTATCCAGAACAACCCCCAGGAATTTTGCCTTCTGTATTATACTTAACGAGTAACTGTTAATTTCTATTGTTTAAGGTTCATCGATTCTAGACCTATTTGTTTTAAATATTATCGTATTAGTTTTGTTACTATTTAAGATTAATTTATTTTTTGCAAACCAATCACCTGCATTAATCATGATATTTTTGGTTTTTACCTGAATTTGCAACAAATTTTTATCACTAATCAAGATGTTTGTGTCATCAGCGTAATTTGTTAGTTTGCACCAACTTTCGTAGCTTTTCGATATTTCTGTAATGTTATTTAAATAAATAATAAACAAAATTGGTCCTAATACACTATCCTGGGGTACACCTATGTTTATTAGAACTTCATTTGATAGAATTTTTTGATTGTCGTGTCTTATTAATACTCGTTGCTTTCTTTCTGATAAGTATAATTTAATTAGGTCTAGGGCTTTTCCTCTTACTCCGTAAGAGTCCAATTTTCTGAATAATATATTATTATCTAGTGTATCATATGCTTTTGATAAATCTAGAAATAACCCTAGGGGAATTCTCCCCCCTTCTAAGGAGTCCAGGATGTGTTGAATGAATTGAAATACGGCAGTTTGTGTAGATTTTTCCTTTATATACCCGTATTGTACATCATTTAATAAGTTTTCTGCCACAAAAAATTCAACTAAGCGTTCAGATATTATACTTTCAAAAAGTTTAGAGAATGATGAGACCGGGCTAATTGGTCTGTAATTATCAATAACCGATTCATCGCGTTTTTTAAAGACAGGCACTACAAGTGCATTCTTAAGATTATCCGGGAATATACCGAATCTCAGAGAGTTGTTTAATATATAACAAATTGGATCAACAACATGTAGAGACCTTAATTGAATATTTTTATTCTAATAAATTTGTGGAGAAAGACTTTTAGTGTTTGACCTTTTCTTAGAATTCTTTGGACTAAATTCCAACTTATTCCTACTTCTTGCACCACAGATGCTTAATTAGTATTTGGCTTTCCAATAACTGTCAATAACACTGCTAATTGATTATCCTCATTTAGTGCCGTCTTTGTTCTTTTTTCTTTTTTGATTCACAAAGCGCTCAAGACATGTACTAAAACGCTTTTGGATGTCGTCTTTCCGGAAATCGAGTCGCAATAATTCTACTAGCGAGAAAACACGTTTCTCACTCTCGCCTAATACAAAAACCATAGCAATGAGTCTTCCTTAAATTTTTTTTTTAATTATCCTTTTAATTGCCCTTAACAAATAATGTCAAAATGTATTATATTTAATTTACAGTATCTCTTGATCCATTGCCATTAATCTCACAGCAATGCAATGCTGTAAATTGAAAAAAATGCTTGTAGATTGTTTATTTGCTTTTTTCCACGGCTGCATAACTTGTTTTTTAGTTTTTACTTTATTACTCCTAAGATACTAAAGCAAATTCAATAAAATTATAAACAATTATTATAAAGGACGTTAATACAAACCCAAAAATACAGGGTGTCCCATTTAAAATATTATGACTATATATTTTCCTGCAATACATCCTGTGTTACAGTATAAGTAAGAATATGAAGTGAAGCGTTATGGAAGCCAAGAAGAAATCAACACCAATGTTTTTATTGTTTTTTTTTTCGAAACAATTGACAGGGTTAGATTATTGAGTAAATTGTATCAGTATGGTATTCGCGGAAACGTAGGATATTCAAATAAAAAAATAAATAATATAGGAGTTCCTCAAGGAAGTATACTAGGTCCAATATTATTTATTTTATACATCAACGATATGCGTTTAGTTTTAAAAATGTGTAAGTTACAAATGTTTGCTGATGACACCTTTTGCTGATGACTTGTTTGCTAATGTACATTAATGCTTTAAATATTTTTGATGGACTAAATACTCTAAATTCTGAGATAAATATATTATTAAATTGGCTAAAAGTAAATAAATTAAAATTAAATATTTCCAAAACTAAATGTATGGTTATGGGTAATAATTTAAATTGTCAAAATATAAATGTTGTAATTGATGGTAAAAAATTGGAATTATTAAACAGTTTTAAATATTTTTATGGATATTTATTGATTCAAAATGAAAAAAAATTAATTGTTTTGAAAGTATCATATCGAAGATTGCCGGAAAAGTAGGTTATTTTAAAAGAATCAGTTCTAATTTAAGTTTGTTTTATATTAAAAAAACTGTATTTAATACTATTCTATTACCACATTTTTTTTATTGTTCTTCCATTTTATATTGTGTTACTGAGAAAATATTTGATAAATTACAAATTTCACAAAATAAGGCAATGCGGATTATTTTAAATTGTGACAAATATACAAAAATTAATTTTATGTTGAAAAATTTAGATGGGTTGAGTCAGAAATTTAATTTTTTATTTAGTATGTATCTTTATACATAAAATTAAAAATAACTTAATGCCTGATTGTTTAAAAAAAATTTGTTCTTTTAATTATTGCCATCATAATTATAAAACAAGAACTAATTTTTATGTGGATAGAGTGCCTAAAACATTAACCTATAAATCTATTTTTTATAAAGGTTTGATAGAATATAATAATTTGGAAAATTCTATTAAATCTCAAAAATCATTAAAACTGTTTAAAAAAAACTTTAAAATTACATTTAATTAAAAAACAAAATAATACGTAATATTTGATACAATTTACAAAATGTTTAACTTTTCTGTCTGTTTTTGTTAAAAGAAGGTTGCGTTTTAAAATTTAAAATGAAATCTATAAAAATGTGTTAAAAAATGTATTAAAAAATTTTTAATTGTAGCTTTTTGCTAAATAAAAAATGTTACTACTGCTAATACTAGTAATAATTATTGTTCTTAAATTTACACACACAATAGAAACTAATGTATTTTATAAAATTGTTTAAATTTACCTTATAAGCATAGGTCTTAATTATACGTAAAAACTGTGCGCTGCATTTAAATTAAAGGGATCCATGTGTTTAAAATTCATTATATACAGCATCCGCGTACATATTTAAAGACAACAACAAAAATAAAATGTACAAATGCTTTTACATAAACGGCTTGAAATACTTTCCTTTCTAGCAATCCCTAATTTAATTCTCTTCTCGTTTACAACAAGAAACACTTTGTTCTTGTACCTTTTACTAAATTTTCTTCAATTATTGTTGCAGTTGTTCAAGGAAAGGTACGAAAGAGCAGAAAATGACACAAACTTTTAAGAGAGAATTTAATGCCACATTGGGATAAATTATTGTCAGTACAAGGTTTGCTAATTAAAGTTTTGTGTCTAATAATAAATTTATATAAGAAAATGTTTAAACTTTATGTTGCCAGTTCTGTTTTTGAATCTATAAACTTTTTCTACGATTTGATCACGTTTTTAGTACTTGTCATTAATAGAAAGCAGTAGTACGCTGGGTCATAATTATATAATAACAAACGAACAGCGCTTTTACAACACGTCAAAAAAGTTGTGCCTCTTGCCACGGTATTGGTAAAATTTATTATACATATTATACAGGGTGTCCCACGACGATTTTCCCAGCATATTGCTCGGAAACGGAACTAGATAGAAAAAAAAGTTCAGGAACAAAAATTGAGGGCTTGTAAGGGAGCATCTGGGAAGGGTAATTTTAGATATACAGGGTGTTTTAAAAATAGTAATATTGATGACAAGTCAATTTTTTTAAATGGAACACCCTGTATATTGTTAGTTTCTCGAAAAGCTTGTTTCAAGACAAATTCGACCATACCATACTTGTTACGTTTCTAGTTTAAAATGACTGAAATATGAGCGATTAAATGATCAATTACGTAAGCATAAACAGATATGCAATAATAACAATAACCACCAGCGAAATTTTGAAGAGTATGACGGGGGCTGTCATGTCACGAGTCAGAAGTAGTTTCATTGTTAATTATTTTTAGTAGTGAGAAATGCCTTCGCTTTTCACATATGACGAGTATGTCGACATGCTCCTGATATACGGAGAATGTCTCAAGAATGGAAGACGTGCTCAAAATCAGTATAGTCAACGATACCCGAATCGTGAAATACCAAGCTATAGAACGTTTCGTAATGTTGAACAAAAATTAAGGAGTGGTTCCTTTCCCAGTGGTAGGGCGCAAAACACCAAGAAGAAAACGAGTTCGAACAGAAGACAACAATATTAATATCTTGGCCTATGTTCATGTTCAAGTGTATCCACATGTCTCAACTCGACTCCTCGAGGAAGAATAATTAGGTATTGGAAAAAGTACAGTTGAAAGGACACTAAAAGATTATAAATACCACCCCTACAAAATTCATCTGGTGCAGTGCTTAACACCTGAAGATCCTGAACGCCGCCTAAATTTCATTGCTGAGATGTCAATGAAATTTGAACAAGACCGTCTTTTTTTCAACAAAATTTTATGGGGCGATGAAAGTAGGTTCCACAACAACGGCACAGTAAATCGCCACAATTACCACTACTGGTCATCTGTAAATCCTCAGTGGATGAAGGAGACTAATTTTCAGGTAGTAACGTTTGGTGCGGTTTATTTAATGGCTATCTTATAGGTCCTTACTTTTACCAAGGGACACTAAATGGAAACTTCCCTTATTACTTGAAAATATCCCAATCAATGAAAGAGCCTCTATGTGGTGGCAGCAAGATGGAGCTCCCTGGAGCTCCCCCTCACTTTGCCAGGCAAGTTACAAATTATTTAGAAGCCACGTTTCCTGCGCGCTGGATTGTCCGAAATGGTGTGATCCGGTGGCCACCGGATTTGACCCCTTTAAATTTTTTTCTTTGGGGATATCTTAAAGAAATTGTGTATGTAAACCAACCTAGAGATGTCGAAGATTTGCAAAACAAAATCATAGCAGCTTGTCAGACTGTTACTCCACCTATGATTACAGCAGCGTGTACCAGAAATCTTATAAACAGATTTGAATATTGTATTAGTGAGAGTGGTAACCAATTTGAACATATTTTGAGAAGAAGTCGTAATTAATTTTGTTTAGTTATCTTCTTATTTTCGATTAATTGTTACATAATTTAATAAAGTGTTTAAATTAGAAACATAACAAGTATGATAGGGTTGAATTTGTCTTGAAACAAGCTTTTCGATAAACTAAGAATATACAGGGTGTTCTATTTAAAAAAATTGACTTGGCATCAATATTACTATTTTTAAAACACCCTGTATATCTAAAATTACCCTTCCTAGATGCTCCCTTGCAAGCCCTCAGTTTTTGTTCCTGAACTTTTTTTTCTATGTGGTTCCGTTTCCGAGCAATATGCTGGGAAAATCGTCGTGGGACACCCTGAATAAGCTCACCACGCTCAAATTGACGATTTTTTTAGGAACAATGAATTTTTGGGCGTAGATTACAAATCGAAAAACAATTTTTGCTGGAAACGAGTAGTTTTTGAGATATTCCTTTTAAAAGTGCTATTTTTCAGTGGGTTATGTCACCGCCGCAGAATTTTCCAATATTTCTTTTTATTTAATTAAATGAATCCCTCTTTTTTTGTTACACAATTTTATTTAAATATGGTTTACGTTTAAATTTGAAAGAAAAGGACACACTTTATTGATTATTCAGTTAAAAAGGTTATTTTAAAACCCGAGTGTACGAAATTAATTCCTTTATATTCTAGCATTTATAGGAGGCCAGTTATTCATTTATATTTAGTTCATCATGGCCATAGACAATTACCTTTAGATGCGTACAGCTTATCTCCTGTGCAAACAAAAGTTACGTTTTATGGGTGAAAAAATACGTCCGAGCGCATGACTGCCGGTCAGCTGCCTTCCCTCTGGGCACCATCGGGCATGCGCACAAACCTCGTGTTATCGGCCTGTCCTACTTTACCGACATGCTCAAAATACACTCCAGAACCGGCTCGGCCGCCATTTTTGTTGTTGTGCTTTAAGGGTTCTCTATGGATTCCTTGTAGTTTTCTTAGCCATTGTGGATTGGGGTTTTAATATTTACGGATTTCTAGATTTTCTGTAGTTTAGTGAATTGTGTCTGATTGTGAAAAAACTAATTCTAATTTTTTGGTTAAAATCTGTACACCCCCGACTTTAAGCTTTTAATAAAGCCAGTATTCCACGGGTCAAGTTATCGGGCAAACACTTTGAAGAAATTTTGCTTGAAAATGTTTTACACGTACCCAAGTTTTTGCCAAATTGTAAAAATCAATACAAGCTATATACCAACTAATATTTAACTAGAGGTTAGGCACGCGATAACACCGTAGATTGTTTTTTTTGCTGTTTTTTATATACTTCTTCTTGTTCTCTTCCTTTTCGAACTGAAAACACGACGACGAATCATTTTTAAACAAATTTTAAAAACAAAACCTTAAAAACAATTTTCTATCCTTAAAATCTGATAGGTTTGCCACTACTAAAAATGCCAGAAATCACTACCTTTTTTCCCAACTTGATCAAAAAATGAGAAAAAAGTTCAATTTAAAAAAGCCCGGACCTGTCTATTTTCCCATTCTTCAAACGATAATGTTGCAGCGCGCATGTCTAATAGTGTCTCGCTTTCTTTACATGCGCGAGGCCATGAATCAGCCACTATCGTGATTATTGTTTGCTTATCTAAAGGTAAATTGTCTATGGTCATGGTCCACTATACAAAATTATTTTGTTAGTTAGTTAGGTTATATTTTGGTTATTTTTAGTCAAGATTAAGGAAAAATTGTTGAAAAAAAATACCAAACTGTATTGAACGTGACCCGGTTTATCTTTTTTATTCGATATTAATGTTTATTTTATACATATAGTGTCTTGAGTTTACTAAGAGAGTGGAGGTCGTATCCCCCCCCCCCCCCCCCCCTGGGACCGCCACTATGCCACGGCAATAAAATTGCTTGCATTAGTGGAGAATTTAAAGATAATATCGGTGCATCGTATGTGATTTTAATAAAAAATAAGAAAAAGTAATACAAATATAGCAGGTATTTTTCTGTTTTGCCTAAGGCATGATAAAATTTGAACCTATAATAAAAAATAGATGTATTAATGAACTAAACAAGTTTAATTATAAAATTTTTCCTTTTTTATCTAAATAAATGAAATACAAAATGTGATTTTTTGGATTATCGTCAATCGTTATGATGTATTTTGATATTTAATTTGTCATATTATAGTCAGAAAATACTCCATGTAACTAGTTACAAAACATTATGTACAATATATGTATATTAAAGACGTCAATAGCTTTTATTTAATAAATAAATATTACTATGAAATTTTGTATTAAAGTTAAAAATTACAAAAATAATAAGACATATTACGAACACACTTTTCTTGACATTTCCGCTGCAAACTCATCAATGACTTTGTCAAAAATAGGCGTGCAACTAACACTAATCTAAATAAATCCGTATAAAAGTAAAAGAAAGCTGGATATCCATAAATAATTCCCTCTAATTTTTTTTAATAAAATTCTTGGGAAAGCCGGAAAGTTTAAGCGAAACTTTTCGCTTGGTCGGTTTAAAACGCTGCCGATATCTAATAGCCCCCCGCCGCCCCCTTCCTCCATAGGGGTAGGTACACTGAATAGGAGGTATAAGAATAATATAGGAAGCTAATCTTTTAAAAAATAATTTGGTTAGAAAGTAAAGTAATAAATGTAAAAAACGTTTGTAAATGGAAACAAGTCCTTCTAAAGTTTTACTGGTAACTAAATATTGACATACTGGTTATTGTAACAGCACGTAGAGGTCACATCACCTGTATTAACTACCATATTTGTTTTCTTAGTCTTTGGCCGACGTGGTAAAGTGTTCACTCGTTACATGCCCTGGTTTCATTTCAGACATACCAATAACAAAAATGTAAAATAACCTTTTATTTGTTACTTTACAACATTTTTACAGTACTCTGGTGCCCAACACATTAAAAAAGTTTTGAAAATCTGAGACCCAAAAAGAGTCTCTTTAAACAGTTGGGCTTTATGGCATTTCTGTGTGTAAAAAAGTTTAGGTTCGGGATATTTGTTATTAAGTTTGGCCATAAATATTTTTATTTGTGATCATTTAAAAGAAAAGAAGGATAAAAGAAAGGTGAAATTGTAATGTGTAAAAAACATATGAGCAGAATGCGAGAATAACCCTCCCTTTCTACAGCAATTTCGAAAGATTTATTTTGTAACTTAGCTAACTTCTATTACAAAAAAAAGTTTAATTTAAGAACGTATAAAATGGGAAATTCCATGATCCTGAAATATTGGCTCTCCTATTAAGTTTACACCAAAATCGGTATTATCGAAATTATAGAAACCAACTGAATCAACTAATCTTAAATACTAAACACAATTACTACTTCAATCATATTAATGGAAACAAAAATAACCTAAAAAAAAATCTATCAAATAGTTGCAGAAGCTTCAAATGAAAACAACACTAAAACATCCAGTAACTTAAATATTTTAAACAATAATAAAAATCAATTTGAGAATGATACTGAAATGGCGAATTACTGTAATAGTTATTATATAAACGTAGGTCCTGACATGGCATCAAAAATTAAGGAACCAATCTTACCACTTAATATAACTTATCCCAATTTAATAAATTCTATGGCCTTAGATCCGGTCACTAGAAATGAGGTCATTGGACACAAAAACACCCTGAAAAATAATGCCGCTCCTGGCATGGACCATGTATCACCGTGCTTGGTTAAGGAGTATCACGAATATGTATTGGATCCGTTAGAATATATTATCAATCTTATTTTTTTAACTGGTAAAGTTCCATCAATGTTTAAAGTATCAGTGGTCACTCCGATATGTAAAAAGGGTTCTTAGTCTGATATCACAAACTACAGGCCGATCAGTTTAATCTCTACATTTACAAAAAATTTTGAAAAGTGCCTGAGATGTAGATTATTTAATTATTTAACTTCACTTAATATACTGAGTAATAATCAGTATGGTTTCTTGAAAGATACCAGCACTAGCGATGCCAAGTTTGAACTTATAGATAACATAAAACGTAGCTAGATAGCGGAGATAGAGGAATTGCGGTCTTCCTAGATTTAGCGAAGGCTTTTGACACCGTTCCCCATGGGCTACTCATCAACATTCTTGAGCAGTACGGTATTCGTGGTATGGTACTCTACTAGTCTTTAAAGATTATTTAACTGATCGAAAACAAGTCGTAAAAATAAGAAAGGTTTACAGTGATCCACTAGAGGCAAAAATGGGTATCCCACAGGGTACGGTGCTGGGACCCGTCCTCTTTATCACATATATAAATTCATTATTAGGTCTTAAAATAGATGGCGTGACTGTGTCATATGCTGATGACACGGTTCTATTTTTTAGGGATGGCACTTGGGAGTGTGTTAAGAATAAGGTAATCGGAGGGTTAGATAAAGTAAAATGTTGGCTAGATCAAAACAAGTTAACCTTAGACACCGAAAAAACATACTACATTGCATTTACAATGACTGAAATAAACAGACCAGCTTTTAATTGTATTACATTGACCGAGCCTAATCTTATCATAAGGGAAACAGTTACGAACAGGTATCTTGGAATTACGATAGATAAGCATTTAAAATGAACTCATCATATACAAAACTTAACAAACAAAATAAGAAGCCTAATTTATAAATTTTACTTAATACGCAGGATACTTCCTAAAAAATTACTAATTCAAATATATAAATCATAAGTGGAATAAATTTTAGGATATGGTATTATAGTATGGAAAGGACTTTTTGAAAATGCGTTAAAACCACTGAACATAGCACAAAACTTTATTTTGAGAACTATTTTTTTTAAAGATAAACTTTATTCAAGGAACCTACTTTACGATGAGAATATTTTCAATGTCCGCTTCTTATATTATCTTAGCAATAAAATTGTATCTACTGTTTTAAATGTAATATTAAAACATTTGTAAACCATTGTTATCAAACTAGACATAAAACAAGCGAAATAATGTTTTTTCCCTTTAGAAAATATGATGCAGTTCAAAGGTTTGCATCGATTATAGCGCCAAAAAGTTATAATGTATTAGGACCTATCTCAGGACTTACATACTATAACTAATTACAAATCTTTTACCCGCAAGAAAGACTTTGTATTCAAATATAGGTTATACAGGGCGTCCGGAAAATACGTGTACAACGTTTGACGACAGACTCCTGACGTGAAAATAGGTCGATCTAAGCCGACTTAGTTATATCCAAAATTGCCTCGTTTAGCCGGTAGAGGGCGTCAAATATTTGTAAAAATATTGGTTTTAACTAATTTACGTGAAAACCTGCTAATCGATTTTAATGATTTTTAGTATGTAGACTAATACTATAAAATGACGTTTTCTAGTAGTATAGTCACCGGCTGTAAATAAGTGGAAGTGTTATAAAAGTGATATAATACGTCAACATTTCTCCTCATTTTTTATATGAACGGCGTTATGACAACCCAGATATTTTTGTAGAGTGACTGGATGTATTTGGAAGCTATTTTACCTCTTTAATATTTTTCGTTGAAGGAGCTGTTTTGCCCGAAGAAAATATTTACCATTACCTGAATACATCAATTATTAACAATAAAAATAAAACAAAATACAACAAAGTTGAAAGTATGTATTGTAAAAAACTAAGTAAAACAAAAACATTATTTAAGCAAATGTGTAAAATGACCGCCATCTTGCTGAATACACTTATTACCACTCCTTAAAAAATGATATTGGACCCTATCTAATGTCTCGGGGTTATTAAAATGGTTTCCTGCATTTAAAATCCGCTGCAATAAATCATTGCGTGTGTTTACCGGAGTCTTGTAAACTTATGTTTTAATAGCGCCCCACAAAAAGAAGTCACACATATTTAACTCATGAGAACGTGGTGGCCATTTTACTGGTGCCTCATTGCGCCCCTTCCAATCCATCGGTTGGGATATTGATGAGGTAAGTATTGCCGAACGGCAACGGAAAAATGGGCGGGGCACCATCATGCATATACCACATTTCCCTCCGAAGTAAAAGGGGCAAATTGTCCAGAAGAATTGGTAATGTATCTTGCAAAAAATTTAAATAAATATTTCCATCTAACCTGTCTGGAATAACAATGGGACCAATAAGGTAGCGATCAATAATACCTGCCCAAATATTTAATTTAAATTGATGCTTATGATGTGCAACTTTAATGGCATGCGGATTTTCATCGGAATAAATATGTTCGTTTTGCAAATTGGTTACTCCAGATCTTGTAAAGCACGCCTCGTCAGTAAACATAATTGTTTTACAAAAATTTGGATCACGGATTCTTTTGTTTCTAATGATTTGACAAAATATAAGCCGCATGGGGGGATCAGTCGGTAAAAGTTAACAACTGTTCTTTTAAAATCATTGACAATCGTTTTAGGAACATGTAACTCACGTTCTAAGCGACGGGTACTGGTACTTGGTTCTTCTTCAACTCTTTTCAGAATCATCTCTTCTGTTTCCACAGTTCGAGTTGTTCGCATACGACCCCTGCGTTCTGCCCGTTTCCCGAAGATGACGCTCGATATTGGCAAATGTTTGGTGGTTTGGTATTCGACGGTTAGTCGTGTAAACCCTAACACTCTGACGCCCATTTTCTTGACAAAACCCGTATACCAGGAGCATGTCAACCTTTTCAGAGTTCGTATAATTTTCCATTTTTAATGGTAAAATGAACTTGTAATTCAAGAATGTTGATCTTATACTTCAATAAATTTCATAGACTGGTGACAATTTGTCAATAATTGTCAAATTATTAAATGCCATAGCAACAAGGTCACTTAAAAAATTATTGTTACAGGTAATTTGATTTTAATATTATTACTAATAATACTAAATATTGTAAATATTTTCTTCTGGCAAAACAGCTCATTCAACGAAAAATATTAAATAGGTAAAATAGCTTCCAAATACATCCAGTCACTCTACAAAAATATCTGGGTTGTCATAACGCCGTTCATATAGAAAATGAGGAGAAATGTTGACGTATTATATCACCTTTATAACACTTTCACTTATTTCCAGCCGGTGACTATACTACTAGAAAACGTCATTTTATAGTATTAGTCTACATACTAAAAATCATTAAAATCGATTAGCAGGTTTTTACGTAATTTAGGAAAAACCAATATTTTTACAAATTTTTGAAGCCCTCTACCGGCTAAACGAGACAATTTTGGATATAAGTAAGTCTGCGTAGATCGACCTATTTTGACGTCAGGAGTCTGTCGTCAAACGTTGTACACGTATTTTCCGGACAACCTGTATATTGAAAGTATTTTGTAGATCTCTCGAATTATGCTTGTTGCACATACAGGTGTTGCTCACCTAGGTGCACACTACAAGTACAATAGTAAATAGTAAATTACTTAAATATTGCTGTAATATGAAGTTTTTGTGAATTGAATAAATAAATAAATAAAATAAATAAATAAAATTGCATTGGACTTTTTTGAAGGTCCATGCATAGTGGACTCGCATACCAAATTTTAATATTTTTCAATAAACCAATTAAAAGTTATTGGGGAAAAACTCTCGGTACAATTCTTAAAAATTAAATACTGCTCTAAAAAATACCTACCTATTTGGGACAGTCTTAGTTTTTACCTTATTGTGGTGCACCTTGATAGAAACTAAATTATTTTGGTTTTCCGTGAAAATTAAATATATGTTTATTCAACTGTGAGATTACTCAACGAAGAAGCTATTTATAAAACTTAAATAAAAATAAAAATTAACTTTCCATTCAAGAAATACTTAATAGGTTTAGATCGAAATTTTAAAAGAGGTTTAAAATAGTCTTCAAGATAATTTATTGAGTTTAAAATACATTTTTCGTTTCCCTCTTTTCAAGCCACTTGGGAATCGTAAAAAAAAATAGAAAAACAATTATCGACTTTAGATAGCATATCAGATAAATAAATAGTATAAAAAGATATAAATGGATTATGTTGTATTATAAGGTATATGATACTGGCGCCTCCAAAAAAGTTTAACATTATAATAGGTTTAAATAAATAATAATAAAGCATATCTTATTTTGTTATTTTTAGTTACCTGACAGATATTTTATATACGGGGTGATCCACGACGAGTGGAGAGCGGCTGTATTTCCAAAACCATACATGCTACGACTTTGGAGTAAAAAAAACATATGGAATCTGACCAAAAAAAAATGGCGGAAAGAATCTTGAAGTTCCTAATTATTCTTAAAACTTCACTGTTGGGGGTTAACGAAATTTATTGTTAAATGAAAATAAGTTAATTTTGTCTCAAGAACAATTTTAGTTAAAACGGTTAGCCAGTTGTTCCAGATAACAAACTATGTTGATAAATTTGTCATGAAACAACCTATGAATTTATTGACTAATGACTTACCTACTTTTTGTTTGTGAGCAGGTAATAAAATGTCCAAACGATTTAAACATAAGATGTAGCACAAACCATAACGTATTTCACATAAAGTCTTGATATGTTATAAACTAAACAGTAAAACTGGAAATAGTGCTTAGAACCCTTTCTGTCGTAAAGTAGAATGCCGGAAAAACGATTCTAAGGTACTTATATTTTATTGACAACTTAACTTTATTGATGTCTTTATTATGGATTTTAATAACTAAATTTAACGTATTTTTTCATATTTCTTTTGTCATATAGATAGATAGATAGATAGATAGATAGATAGATAGATAGATAGATAGATAGATAGATAGATAGATAGATAGAAACGTCTTTATTTTTAACTCAGCGAAGGGCAGCATTGCTGTTTACTTAACAGAGTATATAAAATACAATATAATAAATGTACAATAATAATAATGATAATTACAAATTATAATTACAATTACTGCTAGGTACATTTTTTTAAGAGTATTGGCAGCAGTATGCTAGGTTACATTAAGTTGCGAATTAACCAGAGATTTCTTAAATGTATTAAAATTAAACGATAACAGTAGGAATTTCTACTGAATTTAAAATGCGATACGAATTTATTAGTTTTATAGTTGTTCGAGCGTTAGGTTTTCATAATGTTTATTAAATAAGTAGGCTTTAAACTTTCTTTTAAAATATATATAGCTGTTAGAGAACCCGTTTCGAACCTCAAAGTTAAATAATTTGGGGATTACATAGGAAAAGCAACGTTCGTATAGAGCTGTTGGGTGACGCGCTATATTAAGTTGGTCGTTGTGGCGAGTTTCGAGCTTGATGGGTTGTAGAGCAAAATATCAGCTTCTCCTGCAAGTATCGAGGAGTCCAGGTCTCAAGCAATTTGTGCAAAATCAAGCCGGATGCAGTTTTAGTCTATCTGCTATATTTAGCCATTTTAAGTAACGCAATTTGTGAGTTACAGTTTAGGGTTATAAATAAAACGAATACATGAGTTTTCAATTCTTTGCAATCTGCGTTTGGGCTGAAGATCAAGGCATGGGCCATAAACAATATCTGCATAGTTGCAGGGCGAGAAAACAAGAGACTCGCACAATTGCCGCTTAAGAGACGGACTCAAAATTTCCTTATTTTTGTTTAAATTCCGAAGAGAAATAATTGACTTTTGAACTACCTTGCAGACCTAACCTATGAATCTAAGATTGCTGTCCAGAAGGACTCCCAAGTTTTTGTATTATTTTACTGTGCGGAGAGTGACATCTGACATAGGGTTTAAGTTTTCGTTTGCCCATTCCCTATTTGGTCCAAAGAACCTAACAGCTGATTTAGACGGGTTAATTCTTAGACCATTTTTAGTAGAGTATTCGCAGATACTATCAAGACATCGGTTCATTCTTTCAGCAACCGTGGCTGCTTCAGTCGGGGGCAAAGCCAATTCGCAGCTGTGTATCATCAGCGTAAATTTGCATGCTGTAGTCTGTTGCAACATTCTCCATATTAAAAGTATAAATTAGAAATAACAAAGGCCCTAAATTCGACCCTTGGGGTACGCCCTTGCTAAGTACTAAGGGTTCGGATAATTTACTGTCAAGAAGCGCACGCTGTGAACGACCAAAGAGATCATTTTTAAAGAAAGTTGATATGGAACACTTTTATTTCATTTTTTTTTCCTAATATAAATTTATAAAATTATATTGAAAAATAACCTTTTTAGTACAACTGTAAAAAAAAGCTGAAATTTTTATTGCTATGAATGCACAAAACGCCTCTTTTTTCACTGAAAAAATTATTCACAAGAAAATCAATAAAACATTACTTTTTAAAAAATGTATCGAAATTTGTATAACAAAGTTTTTAATTATATACCTATCAACAAACAGTTTCATTTATTATAATAATAATAGTAAAATTTGAACCATTGCTCCCAATATGAAATCCCGAAGGTGTTTCACCTTGCCGCTGTTCAGAAATACTAGGTATTTCTTGAAAAGTTGATTCTATAATTTTATAAGTTATTTTTAATTTGTTTTGAAGCATAGGAACAATTTAATTTATTAGATATATCAATTTTATTACTCAAACTGTGTTCCATCCTTCTGCTATGGTGGCAGATTTCCAGCCACCCTGGCGTTTTATAGAATTATGTCATGTTACCCTCTGCATTGGACAAGAGAATTGCAGAGCTTCTCCTAAAACTTTTTCCCAGCCATTTTGCAATCAAGCTGGGAATTCCTTCTATTTTATTTATCCCCACATGTTGGTTAACACATTTTCCTCTTGAATATTTTAAAAATAATCTTTTTTTGTCTGTATGGGGCGGCCGTAGTGCTCTATACTTGCGGTATATCTCAATATAATCAGAATTTGAAACGGTAAACATTCTCGGGCAATCGACAATAGGACGTTGTATCCGGTATTTTAACGATCAATATAGACCCGACATCTTCAATGTCATTAATAGTTATCTGATTCCCGAAGTTAATGCAACCTACAATTGAAAAATATTGAAATTACTGAAATTCCTAATACAAAATTATGATCATCGATACCTTATAAAGTAAATTTGTTTCATCATCAGCTTCTTGAATGAATTTATTGATATCTTCCCTCGATAAAACTTTAGACATTTTTCCGCGGTATCCGACGTTTTTGTTCTTATTAAACGGTACCAATTTTGAAAAATTCCTTGTGTCTATATTTTCTTTAACATTCAATGTACCTTTCAACATAGAGTAGACACTCCATAACGTAGGAGGTTCTACAGTTTTTGATTTCTCCTCAAAATAGCATATAAGTACTTTTTCAGACACCTTTTTTACATTTTTTTTGCCGCAGCATACATGGAATTGGTCATGTTTTCTCATATACTACTTTAGATTTGGCCGGTAATATGTTAGATATTGCCGAATTTGCTACATCGGCTATATCCGATGGAGTATCGCTGCCACTACCATAATCAACATCCATCTTATTAAAAATATCTTAAAATTGAAGTAAATACCAACAAACTATAAACGTATGACAGTACAACAAGCAACGTGCCAACAAGCCGTTTATATAGTCACGACAGAGCATGTTAACTTAATTCTGTAAAATTATATATGGAGTATTTATTTATAATATAAAATTTTAGCCGATTAATTCATAGTTACAGTTGTACAAAAAATGTTGTTTCTATTTCGTTTGTGAACTTAAGCACTTAATACAAAAATAACTATTTTGAAACTGTATTCATTAGCCAGAAGAGGAAAAATTTTATTAACACTTTTCGTTTTAAATGTTTGAACTAAAATAGTGGAAAAATTCTAATATATCGAGCTAACAAACCTATATTTGTTTAAATTTTTAAAAAAATACGTTCTTCTATGAATAAATTACTTCATAAAATATTTGATTTAAAAATGCAGAATTTTTTTTTATTGGTTAATAAAAGATTTAAAATTTCTATTGATATAGGGAAAGCACTTTTTCGATCCTTCGTTTTATTACTTAAAACAAATGTATTAAATTAGTTTTCAAGAAAGCGCGAAAGAAATTTATTTATTATTTAGAAACAAATCGTTGAAATATAAGTTTTTTACCTCGACAGACTATACGAAGACTTGGATATGTCTTTATCTAATTAATAAACAATAAAATAATTTTAGCGAGCAATGACTTACTACTTATATACAACAACCTTTACAGTATATTTATTTATCTTTTTAAAATAGAGTATTTTTGTTGAATGATTTTACTACGTAGAGTAAATGTCAGGCATAGAGCAATATTTTCTATTTAAAGACCTTTGCTTCCTTTCACTACATACGTTTATTTGAGTTGGAATTCGTTTGAACTATTTCCACTGTATGGAATTCGCATTTACCTTTTCAACTACGTATAATATAAGTAATATGAAAATACTGATATAAATAAATAGTATCTAAACAACATTCCTTTAAAGTTATAGAAGGTTTCCATTATAGATGACTATCATATATTAAAATATTGTAACTGGTTTCTAAAAACGTGTGTCATAGCCAATAAAATTGTGTATTTTAAATATCATTAAAATAGCAAAAATCATGCACCACAATTTAGATTTGTTAATAATTCCTTAAAGAACTTTTAACTAGAATATCTTTTTTTTCTTCAAAAACCTATTATGTTTTTAAGCCTTTATAGGTAAGTACTGCGTAATTACTTTAAATATCACTAGCATAAGTCAATTAGCATAGGTCAATTAGCCGAGATCAGTTGACCTAGGTCAGTTAGCCTTGATCAATTATTTGAATACGATTATTGGCCAACGAAGTTATAAGGCAATTTATATGCCTGGTATCCCACAACACGAGAGAATGAATTTAGTGCATTTTGGTTGGATAATAAAAATAATTTAAAAGATCTTTTTAAAATACAAAGCATAAATATACAGGGATATTTATATTCAGGACAAAGTTGTTGGTATTTTAACATTTGGTATGGTATTTTAAATTCTTGAGATGAACCCAGTTAAATTGTAATCATGTTTTATAACATTTTAAGCTTTAACCATTTATTGTATCGACATGGCGGTCTTCTTTTCTTGATTGCAAAAAAAATTATAAATTCTAATGACCCCAAGAGATATAAATTAGAAAATTCTCACAAGGAATTTTTTCTTATACTATGATATTATGTCCTTTGTTGCATAATGTTACGATAATTTTATAACCCCCGTAAATGGCTTATGTTTACTCAATTACTGTAATTACCAGCAATAATGTAATTTTCAAGGGTTATTGCTGCTTTATTTGCTTGAACGGTCTAAGATATAACACAAATTTTATAGTTCATTAAATGAATCTCCAACTAGTATAAAGCTAATTCTAAAACGTCAATAAAACTATATTTAGGAGCATTGTATTAAACAGGGTTCTTCAGCAATGCGGAAAAAAATATTTATAAGCTTGTAGACTAGCGTATAAAATATTTTATTCATACAAAATTTAGGTTTTTGAAATTTTTGTTTATTTTGGTAACGTACTTTTTTGCTAGCGTGTCTATTGCAGAATCCCACAGAATATACCTGCTTGATAAATTTTATTTTTTTAAGGAGAATTTGCTTTGCGTTTATTAGGAGTCTACCATAGCTTTTACTTTTGACATACTTTTATACCATTTACTCAAAACCCTCTAAACCTGTCGAATTTTCATTAAGATATATTTGTTTAGTTAGAAATAATAAAGTAATATTTGTAAATTTAATTTCTATACTATTAACGATCGCCAAGATAAATATTTCAAAAATATAAATAGGCAAGAAAAAACTAAAAGTCTTCCTCCACAAAATTTAATAGAATTAAAAATTATTTATTCAAAGGTATCTACATATTTCGAACGTAGAAACGTTCATCATCAGAAGACATAAAAATATATTGCTGTTGGTTTTAGCAGAAGAGAAAATGATGTGTGTGAGCTTAATGGAGCTTTTACAGCATCAAAAATTGGATTGTTGAAATGACATAATGTGAGGAAAAATAGAAATGAAAATAAGTTAAAACATACTGAGTATGTGAAAAAGTCAGTTGAAAGGGTTTAAAACAACCAAAAAGACCGGGGAAGCAGGTTGTATAATATTATTCTATAATTTAAGAATGTTAATTGCTTATTAGGCTTGCAAACTACAGACAAAAAATCTCATATCATTTTAAGGAAATAGGAACTCATGTTCCTGAATAAGATATCATAAATCATAGTATCATAATAGCAAAAATCAATCTGTTCACTTCTTTGATGGTTCTGTATTTATTTCTTTGTTGATTATATTCCTAAGCACTGTAAGTTAATATCAATATTTTTATTACGTAGAAAACTCTTTAATTTATAAATTTTTAATATTTCAGCAGCTTAAAAATTAGAAGAAATGTATAATATCAGCAGAAAATTGAATCACTGCTTTCCGTTAGGACAACTTAAATTATATATAAAATATAAGTTTGTTATTTTAAAATTGAAAACCTTAGGCACTGGAATTGACAATAGATTTTAAATTAAAATCCATGATATTCTGTCAGTTGCAGACATGATAACTTGACGATCTTCAGGGATGTTGGAAATCAGCTCCTGCCTGCTTCTGTAACGCACGTACAAATCGATATATTATTTTAGGTCATCACACAATGTAAGCAGGTAAATAATGAACATTTGATATATAGGAGATATTTTGCTATAAAGTTGCGAAGGTTCTGACTGTCTTTTAACTATTGAGAGTTTATTTAGTTACAGCTTTGTTATCCTTAAACCGTAACGGATAATTCTAAAGATATTTTAGGCCGGAAACTCCTTTAAAAACTAAGACATAATTAGGTTTACTCTTTTCGACTAATATTCAATACCACTTTTATCACTAATCTAATAAAATCCAAAAAGGTTTGAACAACCAATTAGTCCTATATTTTTTTTATTAAAAAAAATCAAATGTAAAGCTGCAAATCACAGTATTTTATAATGTGTCGAATGGAGCGAAAAGCCTTCTAGTTTTTGAATTAAAAAAAAAAGAGGTATAACGAAATGGAACCTTCACCATATGATAAAGCATGCTTTTTTTCATTTGAAATGGAAATTGACGACACTCTCCATTGGCCGAGATCAAATATATTAGCATAAAACAAAAAGTTTTACTTTTAACCCACATAACCTTTGTAAAAAAAAAGATAGAAACGAGTTTTTTTTTCGGTTCTATTCCTCATTCAATTTTGTTTCTTTTGGTATATTATTAATTACAAAAATTTTGTAAATAATGTAAGAAAAACAACAATATTTAACAAAAAGAAAAAATTGCATCGTCATTACAAAGTCATAGAATACCTCAGAGAAATCAATAACCTATCGTATATCAAGGCTCTAGTCGAAAAAATCATGGACAACCCAATAATTATTACAGCTATACATTTAATATAAATCAAAAATAAGTAAAGTACCTACATTGTAAAACAAATACTTTGTTCGTTATTTAAATTATGTTATTACGTAATACAGGGTATCCCAAAAGTAATGGGACACAGAGCAACAGCAAACTCATTAAGGCAAAATAATGGGATTTATTTAAACTTGCCTTATCCCAAAATTGATAACAACGAAGAAGAAGAAGAATATGTCAAAGTTTTAATTTTGTTTTAGTTTGTTTGCGATTATTTCTTAACAAAACGACATAGCAGCACAAAATTAAGGGTTTTGAAGTTTTTTGAGGTGAGGAATTCAAAGTTATCCATAGTTTTTGTGTAACCAGTACAGGGCGCTGCCTACGGCATAGCCCATTACTTTTGGGACACCCTGTATAGTCATGTCGAACGTTTCTGGAGAAATGTTTCTCTTGTTTTTCTCAACTGACAGAGAGGTTGTTGTTATAGGTCTTTCTATGCCTGGAGTGAATAAAAGGCCTAAAGGTTTTCCACAAGACTTTTTTAAACAAATTATCGCGAGAATGTTCTATTGGTGTCAGTACCAGGGGCGGCTAGTGCATAAGAGCTGCAGAGCTGCAGAACCCCCAAAATTTTCACATTATTTGACTATTTTTCTAATATAATTATTATATTTCTAAAATTATTGGCACAGCAGTATATTTTCGGTCGGGTGTTGGTTTAATAGGCCTTCAAATCGCGTAGGTGTGTTGAGTATGACGCCGTCGCCGAAGCCTGCATTTCACAGTCGGTCAAATGAAGTTATTGGCATTGTTGCGCTGCTAAATTGCAACACGACGTAGCTGGGACGCTAACGAGCTCTGTGCTCGGCTAGGAACCCCTTCCTTCGCCCCGTACCGCACTTGCTCATGGGTTTAGATAGCGAAATTTAAGCAGAAATAGAGCTGCAAAACGTGCAGTACAATTCCTGACGGCGGGCTCAGCGTTGGTTGCGTGTTCGCGGTCGCATTTATTAATTTAGTTTGGAAGACGCCAAACGGATGAGCGGGAGGTTATGGTCGTGTTTGTTATTTGTTTTTCTTTTGTAAAAACGTTGGACTTACGCTTTTTAGCTATTTTTTCCTAGACATTGTAATTTTTGCCAAACCAAACTTGGCAATTTTTTACTTTTTATAATAGACACGTGATCTAGAGACTGTAAAAAATAGCGTTTTTATACCCTATCGGCAGAACTCACAAACTTTACTGTCACGAGCCGCCACTGGTCAGTACTATTAGGTATAAACATTAATAAGACACAGCGAGCTCGCAAAATCGCAAAATATGTAGCTCTTACTAACAGTACTAAAAAACTCAAAAAACTGCATATCCTGTTTAAATAAGTGGCTTCCTATACAGGGTCTCCAATATATGTTGTCGATATTAAGTATGTGAATAAAAATTATTCCATCCCAAAATATCTTTAAAACTTTTGAGATTATTTCTATAATAATCGCTTTCATTCGCTTATTTCCTATACCATTTTTACTCTTTGTGCATACTCCCATAATAAATTTGATATAAGCGAATGAGACTTTTCACCAAGTTATAAAATTAATACTAACAACTAATGGCTCCGGGCGTAAAACTTCTTCTAACACTAGGTTTAGTAATGCTTAAAAGGTTTCATTACAATTATGTTTCATTGTTAATATCCTTTTCTGTTTTAATATGTGCTTTTATTGCGACTGCTAGCCGTTCGTTTATTATTTGATCCTAGTCTTGGTTATAATTTTAGTAGTCAAACAAGTACAAAACTAAACCTTATATGGCCAAATTGTAAGCTATAAGAATTAAGCACTTTTCTAAAAATTAAACCCAAAACTCTATTCAATTGAAAAACAAAGCCGTGTCCAACTCCCTGCAGTGAACATAAATATTAATTAAAATTGGAGCAGCAAAAATTTTAAAAATAAAATAGTATGTGTGATTTTCCGTTAGTTATAAAACTATTTGGGTTAAAAATGATTGCAATAAGGAGGAAATATTTTATTCTTATTTTTTACAGTAATGTATAAGATATTCTTAGTTCATCTTAAAATGGAATATACAGGGTGTTCCTTAATGACGTGCTAATATTTTATGGTGTGATTTCTCAAGTCATTTTATAAAGAAAAGTTCATATAAACATATATTATGTCGTAAACGGCTTAAATTTTTTGCTACAGGGTGTTGAATTTTTTCTTTTTTAATGGGTTTTTTGTAATATCTCAGAAAGTACTTTAGATAATATTTTCAATTTTGGCATGTGCTAATAGGACATAAAACCACATGTTTTAGTTATAAAAGTTTATTTTTTTGTCCGACCAGTGGCGTCCTTGCAAACATGTCCTGATATTTTTTAGAAAAAAGTGGTATGCCACTGACATTTTTCCATGTTGATATTATTTCTGATTAGCCTGATTAATTCTACATAAAAATGGTCTTGCGTTTTTCTCCTCAGGTACACTGTTCTTAATTAAAATAATTAAATTAATTAGATTCATTTTGCAGTATTGACGAATAATTTTTGATCACATAAATCTAGGTATCCTGGAACGGTGACGTTCTTAAAAACATAATTAACGCCTTAACGGCAGTCTTATCTGCATTTCCTCCAAAAAGAACTACCTGTGTTACTTGAAGATGTACCATATGCGCTAAGGAATCAAATGTGGTACATGCATGATGGAGCTCCTGCTCATTTCAGTGTAATCGTTCGCGACCATTTAGATGCAGTTTATCCGAATCGTTGGATAAGTCGCGGAGGAGCTCAACAATGGCCAGCAAGATCCCCTGATCTCAATAGTTTGGATGTTTTCTTGTAGGTCATCTAAAAACTCTAGTGTATAAATCTTCCATTAACACTTTAGAAAATTTAAGGGAGCGAATAATTGCCTTTTGTGAAACAATACAGAATTCGCCTGGAATATTTGAACGAGTGCGCTATTCGATGCAAAGACGGGCGAAAGCATGCCTATTAAGTGAAGGTGGTAATTTTTAACAATTTTTATAAAACAAAATTTTGCATTATCAATGTTAATAATAATAAATAGTAGAGTTAATTTAATTTAATTATTTTAATTAAGAACGGTGTGCTTCAGGAGAAAAACTTAAGAGACCATTTTTACGTAGAATAGACCAGGCTAATCAGAAATAATATCCACATGAAAAAATGTCAGTGGTGTACCACTTTTTTTCTAAAAAATATCAGAGGACATGTTTGCAAACTGGTGGGACAAAAAAATAACTTTTATAACTAAAACATGTAGTTTTATGTCCCATTAGCACATGCCAAAATTGAAAATATTATCTAAAGTATCTAGTTTTCCAGATATTACAAAAAACGCATTAAAAAAAGAAATAATTCAACACCCTGTAGCAGAAAATTTAAGCCGTTTAGGACATTTGTTTATATGAACTTTTCTTCATAAAATGACTTGAGGAATCACACCCTAAAATACTAGCACGTCATTAAGGAATACCCTGTAGATATAGCAACAAGCGTAATATACAGAAAATATTTTGTACAAGCTAGGTAGAGGATATCGTTAAATAATATAACAAACTATATTTTTAAAGTATAGATAATAAATATGAATTTAAAATGCTTTAATTGGTAAATTTAAACTTTTTGTATTACATCATTCCAAATTTCTTTACAAAATTAACAATTAAAAAGTTAAGCAAATAGATCCCGTAGTAAATAAACTTTATGATTTCTAGAATAAAAGCTCAAATAAAACGAGTTCCGCCCGTCATATCATAGACTTCTCTGACTTGAATGTCTTTTGTACTTTGAATCTTTTCTATTTTGTAAAGTCAATTTAAGAATAATAGAAAAATGCCTTAACATTTATTTAAAAGTTTACAAGATATAAGTTATAGACTTATTTGTTTCCTAACTTTTTAAATGTATTAAACAGTAATTTTGTAGTGTAAAATATGAAACCTAACCAAACAATATTAACGATATCACGCGACCAAAACTGATGGCAGTAATTAATACACTTTAGAGCTCACAAAACGCATATTATGCGGCACTGCCATCAGATTTGGTCGCGTGCTATAGTTAGGGAAACAAAAACGGACCTACCATAATAAAAGGAAAACACATTTTATCACATGTTGCATTAAACTAATCTTGTATTATGTCTCCCTTAGGACGAAAATAGATTTTTCCGAAAGCTTGTACTAAAGACTACCCTTTCATTTGCTGCAAAACCCAATATTTCCCAGTTTATTCCTAAATAGTCAGCGACGACTACCCTATCACATATAAATATATACCGTGCGAGCAAACATTATTTGCATCAGAGAGGGCCTTGCATCTAAGGACGTAATGCTTAGCCGTAGAGCTTAATACCTGTTGGGTGTCAGTAACTACCTATATTAACAATCAATCAGTTATTCCGTCATCTTTGACAGTCGTTACAAGTATTTTGATTCATCGCTAATTTTTCCAATTTCTTGAATAATTCACACAATGGGCTTTACGGAACAGCACAAAACATTCGTGGTTGTATCGTTTTTTCGAAACGGGGTTAGAGTAAATGGTGAGTGGCAATACAATCCGGGTTTGTGCATGTACGATTTTTACGAACATTTTCCTAACGCTTTTATTGCTGGAGATTTTTATCATTGCCTGAAAAGAATCGTGGCTGTGTTTAGGGAAACAGGTTCTATACAACACAAAAAAGGAGAGGAAAGACCATCTGTAAGAACAGAAGAACTTGTTGCAAACGTTCGTGAAATAATGCAAAATACGCCCACAAATAGAATTAAATTCCCACCTAGATCACCTTGTTTAACGGTTATGGATTACTTCGTTTTTCCTCATTTAAAGAACACTATTTTTAAAACACCAGTTGCAAATTTAGAACAATTACAATAAAGGATTATCCAAGAATGTGGTAACATTTCTCCAGAGATGCTGGTCAACACTTTCGAAAATATGAAGAGACGTGCGAATTTATGCTTGGAGCATGGCGGTGGCCAATTTTAGCAATTTATGTAATAATTTTTTTTTTCTTTCTGTATATATTTACTTTGTCAATTTTGTAAACAACAAAAATAAATTTGAATTTGTCTACTTATTTTATTACTCATTAGTTTGGCATATTATGTCATAATATGAATTTGACAAAATTTTTAACCTAGATTTGGTTAGATATATCGTCCCTATACCATTGTGATCTAAACCAAGCCCTACATTTTTTAATCCAATCCCTCCTTGATGGAAAAAATTTTTGTTCGCACGGTATATTAGGTGAAATTTTTACCTGGAATAAATTCAATATTAGAAAGCCTCTTTATTTGCTGAAAAGATACAGAACTACAGCTGCGTTTATTTTTCGTTTGGCATACTTTTTTCGTATCTTCATGAAATTTACGCCTCCTTTGGGGGTAGAACCCGCCCCAACTTTTTTTTTTAATGTAAAGGTACCTATGTATTGTACTCGTTAGGAGGGGCATAAAAAAGGGAATACGACGCATAATTTACTGCCTTTCGGTAATGTAGACGCAATTTGGTTTATTGGAAAACTTACTGGAACTGGAACTGGAACTGGAAATGTTGCCCATTTTTTTCTTGACAAACCCCTAATCTGACGTATAATTGATTCTTGACATTCCGATGATTTACCATATCCGGGGTTATTTGGCGAATTTCATGTATAACTCGTTGAGTAAGTTCCTGTAAATTTTCTGATTTCGTTACGTAAACTTTGGTTTTTAGGTGACCCCAAAAGAAATAATGTAGAGGATTAAGGTCCGGCGATCGTGGTGGCCATTCAACGGCACCCCTTCTTCCCATCTAGCGGTTTGTTAAAACATCACTTATATTGTCGAACATTTTGGGCGTAATGAGGCGGAGCACCATCTTGCTGTAACCATATTCGATCATCCTGAAAATCTGCTTCTGCATGATGAGGAAATAAAGCAGTCAAAGCAAAAAATCCAGATGTGTATGGCCATTTAGGTTATCTTCAAGTAGTGTTTCTCGCATCCAGTGAGAATTTTTTGTGGACCAATGTTGCCAGTTCTGTTTATTGACTTTACCATTTAGTACAAAAGTACCCTCATCTGTAGAAAGAATCCTGTCTAAATATACTAAATGCTGTATAAGTGCATTCAGCATCACTGATCAAAACTAAAGACTGCGGTCCAGATCATCTTCCAGTAACTCTTGTCCCATTAACATTTTATAAGGAAGCATTTGACACAGGTCAGTTCCTGGGGTGTTTGGCGCCTACGTGCAGGTTTCTTTGGTGCGCCCTAGTTAAAAAAAAATGGTCCTATTTTTAAAAATATATTTCGGGAAAAACTGGTAATGTTTTGAAATGTAAGAAAACTGATAAAAAATAATTAGAAAAATATTTATTAAGTTACCAAAACAAACAAAATCACAAAAAATATTTGGTAAGTATATTCACAACAAAATTAAAGGAGAATAAAATTAACATAAATAAAATAAACAACAAAAACATAAAACCGTATTATACCTAGTACTTATATGGTAGGTGCCTAACAGCAATATTTTAATGATAAAAAAATAAACGCTTCAAAAATGAAAAAAAATACTATTTTTGTAATAAACAAAACAAAAAAGGAACGATATACCTAAAACAAAACAAAAAAGAAACGATATACCTAAAATAATACACTTTAATATTATTGGTCGTTACTTGGTGGAAATCCATAATAATATTGTTTTATTACTGTAAGTAAAACACTTTTTTACTTAAATTCCACTTTTTATTGACAATACGACATGTTTCACTGCACTGCAGCTTCGTCAGGTAATGTGGTACATTAGTGGAATTTAAGTAAAAAAGTGTTTTACTTACAGTAATAAAACAATAAAATAATACACGTCTGGCTTTTACGGATGCAAGCTCGTTGATCATCTGATTATGATCAAGAGCCTCAGAAATATCACTTTCGATCCAAATAATGGCCAAATCTGATAGGCGTTCTTGACTCATCGATGTCCTTAAATAATTGTTTATTAGTTTTAACTTAGAAAAACTTCTTTCACCTGAAGCTACTGAAATGGGTAATGTAAGGTATATCCGTAAGACTATAAATAAATTTGAAAAAGAGACTGTAGATTTTTTTAGGTATATAATTTAAAATGTCTATGGGAAAGGATGAATCAGTAGTATTTTTAGGATTAAGAATTTTATATGTTAAAATTTCATTATGTAAATCTAAGCCGTCAATGTCTTTAGATATTACTCTATCAATCTCAACTTGCAATACGGTATCTAAATTTACACATGATTCTTTAATTAAGTCAGATACTAAATTTTCAAAATTACATAAGAACCCAAATAAATTTTGAAATATGTTTATACCCTCAAACCGCCTTTGTAAAGACTGAATGGTTGTATCTAAAATTAGAAAATAAAAATCGATTTTAAATTTTTGCTTTGGATCTGCTACAAATTCATCCTTACTTTTATAATAATATGAAAATTGTTGCTTCAATTTTCGTTGCAGTACTATTGGGAATACCTGCTGTACATCGTTTTTTGCTGCTTCTTCTTTAGCTTTATTGATGAGCAAATCAAAATTTTTGTCTGACCGTTTTTCGTTAAAATAAAGATTAAGATTTTCAATTTCTTTATGGCAGTCATTTAAGTTGCTATTCGGATCTTGTAGTATTTTACTTACTATATTCATTTTTTCTAAAATATCATGCAAGATTAAAATCGAACAAATAAATTTAAAAGTCTTAATTTTATCCAATAAAGATTGTGCACTATGTTTTGCATTTATGTCTCGTGATGAATCTTTTGTCAAAAATTACTACGGAGAGAACACATTTTTGGTGCTATTATTAAGGCAAACGTTTGGTAAAATTTTTAGACATATTAAAATGATAAAATATATGATTTTTTTTTAATTTGTGATAAAGAATACTGTGACCGTCGATTTTGCGCCTGCGTGCATGCACGCCCTGCACGTTCGCCAGGAAAATTTTGATTATGTGATTCAGTTAAATAACCCATTTTAGTATAGCAAAAATCTTTCTTACTATAAAGTAACGGTTTAAACCGCATAAAATACTACAAGATAAGTAATCACTTCTTCTAAATCGAAAATAAAGTGCACCTTGGGAATGTGGCATCAAGTAAACAAACAACCTTATCAATAATATTTTCCTTTTTTTTTAAACAGTCTGCGCTGGCCAAACCTAAATTGTAGTATTATTTGTTACTAAAATGGCCAGTTTTTGTTTTCTGACTTTCTAGATTACCGAAATGCAATAAATAGTGGGTCGTATTTTTGTATGCCCTTGCCAACGAGCTATCACGATACATACCTTTAAATTTGAAAAAAAAGTTAGGGGCGGTTTCTACCCCCCAAATGAGGGGTAAATCTCATGAAGACACGAAAAAAGTATGCCAAACTAAAAATAAATGCAGCCGTCGTTCTGTATATTTTCAGCAAATAAAGAAGCTTCCTAATACTGAATTTATTCCAGTTAAAAATTCCACCCAGTATGTATACAGGGTTCCCCATTTAAAACGAAACAGGCTAAATATCTGATTCCACGTTAATTAAAAAAAAAAGACGCTCGTACACGTCATTAGATTTGGGGCCATTTTAAACACTGCAGTTTGCGCCCTCTAGGAAGGGTGGGACCAACCCTTAATATTTCAAATGGAACAAGGGGTCGAGTGATACCTCTTTTAAAAGGGCATTTAATTCTCTTAAATGAGATCTCATTCGTAAAATTCGGTCAGATAGGTTCCGAGATAATTATATAATTGTGTAATGTTTTTTTCTAATCTAATTATTTAAATTACTATTACTAATGATTAAATGTATTGTAATACAATACTTACGTAATTATTTACACAGATGTTGAAAATGACCACCGCCAACTTACATGCAATGATAAATTTAAAAGTCTTAATTTTATCCAATAAAGATTGTGTGTGTGATTCAAGTTTTTCACGAACTGCCTGTAACGTTTCTGGAGTTATCAGGCGGCATTCTTGGACAATTCGTTTCCTTAGTTCTTCTAAATCGTTGGGCTTAGTTGCATAAACTTTCGTTTTAAGATGTCCCCATAAGAAGAAGTCCAGTGGCGTTAGATCTGGAGACCTAGCTGGCCACTCAATGGGCCCCCTCCGACCGATCCATCTTCCTGGAAATGTCTGCTCTAAGTACTCTCTTACCCGTACATAATAATGCGGAGGTGCCCCATCCTGTTGAAAAACCACTTCCTGTCCTATAAGATTTTCATCTTCCTGTGCTACCCTTATAATAATAGGATTTATTGTATTCTGTAATAAATCAAGGTAAATTTGTCCAGTCAAGTTTCCATTGATGAAAATGGGACCAATAATATGGTTGCCAAGAATACCCGCCCATACATTTATTTTTTGAGGTCTTTGAGTATGCTGTTCCCTGTAGAGATGAGGGTTTTCATCGGACCAATACCTGCAATTATGCCTATTAACTGCCCCGGCAAGAGTAAATGTACATTCATCTGAGAAACAGATATTATTGACAATAATATTATTTTCTAATATGCGATTTGACAGTTCGCAAAATTCTGTCCGGCGATCATAGTCATCTTCGTTGAGCTCATGATAAAGACTGATTTTATATGGATAATACTTTGTAAGATATAATATTCTGTTAACTAAAGTTTCAGGTACCCCAGATCCTTCTGACAATGTTTTTATGCTATTAAATTGAGTACGGTCGCTTTCTAAAAGTCCAAGAACCCATATTTGCATACCTTCATTGGTTATCGTTCGGGCACGATTGTGTTTTTTATTCTGCACCGAGCCAGTTTCATCAAATTTTCTGACAAGTTCCATCACGTATTTGGCCTGAACATTCTTATCAGGAAACTGCGCGTTGAAAATTCTAGCAGCCGCTCTAGCGCAATCATTGTTGCGATAATGCATTTTTAGCAGCTCTTTTCTTTCTTCCCAAGAGTAAACCATTTTTCACTTCACAATCACAGTAGATACCTCACACTTTCAAACACAACTTTCACTAAGTAAAGACTAAAAATATTCAAAAACGCGCGTGTTTTAAAGACTATGGAGGACTTGAGGTAGGAGGCCGATCGCAATGCATTGGATTCGGTCCCAAATTAGCATCGGTAATTCAGCTTTACGAGTCGCCGTAAGATGGCGCTCGTGTTCGAAGTGGGCTATCAAATAAATGGTTTCTTATGGACGCGATAACTATTTTTATTTAAATTAGTTCTTTAAGGAACAAATAAAGACTTTTATATAAATTTACACTTACTTTGTTATACTTATTAGTAAACTCGGCCTGTATAAAGTTCCAACGATGCTTCGTTTTTAAAATACAGGAACATTCTAGCTAGAGGGTTTTACCTTTGGAGCTAGAAAGAGACTTATTTGGCTGTGTTTCCTCTCTGAAGAAGATCCTATCTTACACCCCGACACAAAGCAAACTCTACTTTTATAAATTGTACCATTATTCATTATAAATATGGAAATCAATTACAATACAACGTTATTTGTTTGTCTTGTCTTCAAACGTTATTTGTTATTTCGAACATAAAATGTCAATTTGTCAAAAGTAAAAGTAAAAAACGAAGAAGAAGAAGACGACACCAGCCCACTTGCGACGCGAGAGCATCTATCGGCCAATAGCGAACTAACCAAAAAAACGGGACAGAATTTGAAAATGCTGCCATTGTCGATCGGCCTCCTACCCTCTAGTTCTCCATATTAAAGACCTTAATATCCACTTATACTTTAATAATTCTATTTGCTTACGATGCAGTGGCGGCGTTAGACTTCTTTTTCTGCTGAGAGTCCCGCCGGAGAAGTATTTTAAAAAGCACGTCATTTAACTTGATTTTTATTATTATCTCGGAACCTATCTGACCGAATTTTACGAATGAGATCTCATTTGAAAGAGAATTAAATGCCCTTTTAAAAGAGGTATCACTCGACCCCTTGTTCCAATTGAAATATTAAGGGTTGGTCCCACCCTTCCTAGAGGGCGCAAACTGCAGTGTTTAAAATGGCCCCACAAAACCTCCCCCTTGACAAATCCAATGACGTGTACGAGCGTTTTTTTTTTTAATTGACTTGGAACCAGATATTTAGCCTGTTTCGTTTTAAATGGGGAACCCTGTATACGTATACCATACAATACATTATTTCACTAAACATTCGTCACTGTTATGAAAATTGTTTAAACTTATTTGTCATTTAAACTTCAATTCAAATGTCATTTCCAAAAGCATACCTTAATAATCCTAAGGGAATGCTTAGAAACATGCCCTAACTACATAACACAGTCTGGATCGATGGTATATTTCGGGTTATCTACAACTTATAAATTACATTCTAAATTCTAGAATTTTAGTTAGGAATGTCGGACACTCGTAATATGAGATTCTGATGACTTTCTACCATTGGCAGACTAAGAAGGGGAGAAGCAGTCTGACCTTGGTCATCGATTAAAATGGGTATAATTTGATTAACGTTGCTACGAAAAGCGTAGCAAAATTTTAATCGTCTTAATAATATTTTATAACTTTTTTTTATATTCATTAAGGGTGGCGACCGGCCATATCTCGGAAACTACCAGGCATAGAAACTTGGAGAAAAAAAATTATGATTAAAGCGGTCATAAGAAAATTCTGGAAATTACTTTTAAGTTCCTCATTTCGCCGCAAGGGGGCCTATTTAATTTTTTTTTTTAATTCTAAATTTCTCTGAAATTTCCCATATTAAGGTATAACTCTCATTACATCATTGAAAAGCTTAGACAATTCTGCATCATTTTGGTTTAAGACTCATTGGCGTACCGACCTTGATAAGCGTGGGGGAAGCTATTAAATGTGTAAACATTAAAATCGCTGTAACTTCTAAACGACTTATCCGATTTTACTAAATTTAGGCTTGTTTGGAAGGGAAAGGTAAGTATCTTCAATCGCCGTATCCAACAGTACACGATAGTGTTTAATAAAATTGCTAGAGGACGCAATTTGTAATAATACCGGTTTTTTCGATTTTATCTCGGAAATTCAAATCATACGGTATAACTATGACATCATAATCGAAAAGTAGATGAAATTTGCAGGAAAAGATGTGAAGACCGCAGTTCGATATCTTTGTTTGTTTCAGAGTTATTGCCAAAACAATAATTTTTAATACAAATTGCGCCCTCTAGCAATTTTATTAGAAACTATCTTGTACCATTAGATGCGACAATGGAAGGTTCTTCCAAACAAGCTTAAATTTAGTAAAATCGGATAAGTCGTTTAGAAGTTACAGCCATTTTAATGTTTACACTTTCAATAGCTTCTCCCACTCTTATCAAGTGAAACTGTAAACATTAAAATCGCTGTAACTTCTAAACGACTTAACCGATTTTACTAAATTTAAGCTTGTTTGGAAGAGAAAGGTAAGTACCTTCAATTGTCGTATCCAATGGTACAAGATAATTTCTAATAAAATTGCTAGAGGGCGCAATTTATATTAAAAATTATTATTTTGGCAATAACTCTGAAACGAACAAAGATATCGAACTGCGGTCTTCACATCTTTTCTTGCAAATTTTATCTACTTTTCGATTATGATGTCATAGTTATACCGTATAATTTGAATTTCCGGGATAAAATCGAAAAAACTGTTATTATTACAAATTGCGCCCTCTAGCAATTTTATTAAACACTATCGTGTACTATTGGATACGGCGAACGACTTATCCGATTTTACTAAATTTAGGCTTGTTTGGAAGGGAAAGGTAAGTATCTTCAATCGCCGTATCCAACAGTACACGATAGTGTTTAATAAAATTGCTAGAGGACGCAATTTGTAATAATACCGGTTTTTTCGATTTTATCTCGAAAATTCAAATCATACGGTATAACTATGACATCATAATCGAAAAGTAGATGAAATTTGCAGGAAAAGATGTGAAGACCGCAGTTCGATATCTTTGTTTGTTTCAGAGTTATTGCCAAAACAATAATTTTTAATACAAATTGCGCCCTCTAGCAATTTTATTAGAAACTATCTTGTACCATTAGATGCGACAATGGAAGGTTCTTCCAAACAAGCTTAAATTTAGTAAAATCGGATAAGTCGTTTAGAAGTTACAGCCATTTTAATGTTTACACTTTCAATAGCTTCTCCCACTCTTATCAAGTGAAACTGTAAACATTAAAATCGCTGTAACTTCTAAACGACTTAACCGATTTTACTAAATTTAAGCTTGTTTGGAAGAGAAAGGTAAGTACCTTCAATTGTCGTATCCAATGGTACAAGATAATTTCTAATAAAATTGCTAGAGGGCGCAATTTATATTAAAAATTATTATTTTGGCAATAACTCTGAAACGAACAAAGATATCGAACTGCGGTCTTCACATCTTTTCTTGCAAATTTTATCTACTTTTCGATTATGATGTCATAGTTATACCGTATAATTTGAATTTCCGGGATAAAATCGAAAAAACTGTTATTATTACAAATTGCGCCCTCTAGCAATTTTATTAAACACTATCGTGTACTATTGGATACGGCGAACGACTTATCCGATTTTATTAAATTTAGGCTTGTTTGGAAGGGAAAGGTAAGTATCTTCAATCGCCGTATCCAACAGTACACGATAGTGTTTAATAAAATTGCTAGAGGGCGCAATTTGTAATAATAACGGTTTTTTCGATTTTATCTCGGAAATTCAAATCATACGGTATAACTATGACATCATAATCGAAAAGTAGATGAAATTTGCAAGAAAAGATGTGAAGACCGCAGTTCGATATCTTTGTTCGTTTCAGAGTTATTGCCAAAACAATAATTTTTAATACAATTTGCGCCCTCTAGCAATTTTATTAGAAACTATCTTGTACCATTAGATGCGACAATTGAAGGTTCTTCCAAACAAGCTTAAATTTAGTAAAATCGGATAAGACGTTTAGAAGTTACAGCCATTTTAATGTTTACACTTTCAATAGCTTCTCCCACTCTTATCAAGTGAAACTGTAAACATTAAAATCGCTGTAACTTCTAAACGACTTAACCGATCTTACTAAATTTAAGCTTATTTGGAAGAGAAAGGTAAGTACCTTCAATTGTCGTATCCAATGGTACAAGATAATTTCTAATAAAATTGCTAGAGGGCGCAATTTATATTAAAAATTATTGTTTTGGCAATAACTCTGAAACGAACAAAGATATCGAACTGCGGTCTTCACATCTTTTCTTGCAAATTTCATCTACTTTTCGATTATGATGTCATAGTTATACCGTATAATTTGAATTTCCGGGATAAAATCGAAAAAACTGTTATTATTACAAATTGCGCCCTCTAGCAATTTTATTAAACACTATCGTGTACTATTGGATACGGCGATTAAAGATACTTACCTTTTCCTTCCAAACAAGCTTAAATTTAGTAAAATCGGATAAGTCGTTTACAAGTTACAACGATTTTAATGTTTGCACATTCAATAGCTTCCCCCACTCTTATCAAGGCCGGTACGCCAATAAGCCTTAAACCAAAATGATGCAGAATTGTCTAAGCTTTTCGATGATGTAATCAGAGTTACACCTTAAAATGGGAAATTTCGGAGAAATTTAGAATTTAAAAAAAAATAATTAATTGTGCCCCCTTGCGGCGAAATGAGGAACTTAAAAGTAATTTCCAGAATTTTCTCATGACCGCTTTAATCATAATTTTTTTTCTATGCCTAATAGTTTCCGAGATATGGCCGGTCGCCACCCTTAATGAATCACCCTGTACAGGGTTGCCCAGAAGTCCGGAATAAAATTAATATAGTCTTAACCTGTATCTTTTGGGGAAAACGCTCGGACACGTCAATTTAGTTTTATATATGCTCACATTTTGACGTTATTCGTTTGTTGTTTTATAGATATTTGTCAAAGACATGACAGTATCGATCTTTTTTTAAATAGAAACATACAGCTTGTAATACATCATTTGAAAGCTAATATCTCGTACAGTATGCTCATAAATTTTGGCGCGATTCTGTCAAGCTATTTCAAAATGGCGACTGTTAAAAGTTTTTAAAAAATCTCTATTTAAATAAGCGGAAATGTTAAATCATTGATGTTTTTTTACAATTCAAGGTAAGAAATCTTCATTGTTTCACGTTCTGACATTTTGTGACTTAACAATAGTTATGGTTTATTTGTTATTTATTTTGTCAAAAAATAAAAATGTAACGAAGCAAAACAAAACACAACAAAAAGGTGGTTTAACGTGGCAAATGCTGGAAATGTCCTCCATTCTCTACTTGGCATGCTCCTAGACGATGGTAAAATCCGTCGACGAAATTCCGAACGGCTCCCGCTGGTATGTTATGTGTCTACAATCTAATTTTGTATTTTAAATCTTCAATAATATTATTTGGCCTATTTTGGTAAAGTTTTTCTCTTAACTATTCCCAAAGAAAATAGTCTAGAGGCGTTAAGTCTGGGGACCTCGGTGGCTATTCAATTGTACCACGTCGTCCAATCCAGCGACCTAGAAATATCTCATCTAAATATCTTCTCACATTGATACCAAAATGCAAGGGAGCACCATCTTGCTGAAACCAAATTGTTTTATTAATCTGGTTTCATAGATCTACATCGTCGGGCAAAATTACAGCTAGAGCAGGCATTAACTCGAAGGTTAAGAAATCCAGGTACCGTTCAGCTGTGAGGTTTCCTTTCAAAAAGAATGACCCCAGATTTCGGTTAGTAATAATACCCGCCCATACATTTACTTTCTGGGGCCGCTGAGTATTTTTTTACTCCAGAAACGATAATTATGTCTGTTAATCACCCCGTTTAAATAGAAAGTAGCTTCATCCGAAAATAATATGTTCTGTGGAAACTTATTAATCTCATCATTTCTTCGCAAAATTGCAAACGCCTGTCATAGTTATCTTTTAAAAGCTCTTGGACAAGATATACTTTATACGGGTGGTATTTTTCTGCTTTCAAAAATCTTCCAATAGTACCTCTAGATGTATCATGATATTAAGCCAATGAAACTGTTGAAACATGCGGATTATCCTGCAGAGATAATGCAATATCCAATTTTTTATCGTCGCCTGAAACACGTAGCCATCCATTTCTAGGCAAGTCCTTTACTGTGCAATGTTATCCGGATATTTAGCATTAGATAAAGTGCACATTTCACTTTGACTTCTTATTTTATCTCCACATCCTAACAATATCAAGATACGCTGTCTTTCCGACAAAACCATTTTTGATTAAAAAAATGTAAAATAACACTTCGGAAATACCTAAATTAATTTTACAAGTTCACAATGTCACGACGTGTCAGAACGTGAAACAATGAAGATTTCTTATCTTGAAAGGTAAAAAAAACCTTAATGATTTTTCATTTCCGCTTATTTAAATAGAGATTTTTTAAAAATTTTAACAGTTGCCATTTGCCAGAAGAAAATAATTACAATATTTAGTATTATTACTGTAACAATAATTTAAAAAAAACAAATATTTTCTTCTGGCAAAACAGCTCATTCAACGAAAAATATTAAAGTGGTAAAATAGCTTCCAAATACATCCAGTCACTCCACAAAAATATCTGGGTTGTCATAACGCCATTCATATAAAAAATGAGGAGAAATGTTGACGTATTATATCACTTTTATAACACTTCCACTTATTTACAGCCGGTGACTATACTACTAGAAAACGTCATTTTATAATATTAGTCTACATACTAAAAATCATTAAAATCTATTAGCAGGTTTTCACGTAATTTAGGAAAAAACAATATTTTTACAAATTTTTGACTCCCTCTACCGGCTAAACGAGACAATTTTGGATATAATTAAGTCGGCTTAGATCGACCTATTTTGACGTCAGGAGCCTGTCGTCAAACGTTGTACACGTATTTTCCAGACACCCTGTATAGGTATACTTCTTAAATTTATTTCGATTCTTCTTCCCAATATTCTTTTTTGTTCTGGAGCTGGAATATATCTGTACGTTTTTTGTCCTGATTGTTTTACCCAATATTT
This sequence comes from Polydrusus pterygomalis, assembly GCA_963969555.1. Classification (NCBI taxonomy): domain Eukaryota; kingdom Metazoa; phylum Arthropoda; class Insecta; order Coleoptera; family Curculionidae; genus Polydrusus; species Polydrusus pterygomalis. Next base: position 32,982,482 of record OZ018384.1, on the reverse strand, counting down.
ATCTCACAAAGTCCCCAATTTTTTCCGGTTTTAATTAAAAAGTTTAACTGTAGAGATCTTTTTACAACTAAATGATGTTACATTGTGGTTGGGGCAATTAAATAGCTAGTTCAAGGAAATTTATTTTAATTAAACTTCTAATAAAATAAATTATTGCATTGTTTAAGGTTAAGAGTTTAAAGGACCAAATCTGCAGCCCAGCTATCCTCTACGTTATTTTTTAAGGGCTAAATATTAAGAGGTACCGTAAAATGGGGTAAATAGGATCAATTTTCCACTTTGAAAGCTTGTAAGTTGAAAACTATCTGCCTGAATAAATTTCTCAATAGCTTAAAACATGAGTTAAGGTTGGTACTTTTAAATGGTGGTACAAGTTTTTATACCGGGTGTACCCTGTTGTATATATATTTTTTTTTGTGCACAAATCCTATTCACCCCGCAGGCGGTGTCAATAGGATCATTAATTGATTTATTGACTGTATCGCATTTAAACAACCGCGGGGTGTATAAAATTTTGCACACAAATTTATCTTAAGTAATATAAGAATGTACTAAAAATAATATTACCTAAATGTTATAAGTGCTGCAGAGTTGTAGAGATATGAAGTTTGTAAGACAAAAGCAAAGATAATATGTCAACAGTTTAACCGCTAAATTTGACGTTTTAGGTTATGGTATTCAGCCTGCGATGTGGCCAAGTTATTTTAAGTTTAATGTCATAAAAATTAGTTTTAACAACCGTTACTTAAAATCTGTACATTGAAATGACCTACACTTTAAAATTACAATTATTACAGATTTTTGAAATTTGAAAGTAACTTTCAATCCTATTTACCCCGCTGATCCTATTCACCCCATTTTACGGTATATATTTGGGTCAAAATTTTAAAAATTTTGCCGCAGTGCCTTCTTAATAATGTATTTTTGTTGCTCATACGACAGCTATGTATACTGCATTAAACAGTGTATTTAATCTGCTGGAGTTAATTTTTGTTTTAAGAACAGTCTTTGAATCTGACCTATATGAAATATTGTGGCATATTAATATTAAGCAGTGAAAAGTGAACATACACATACAAATACATGATGTAAGTAAAATGACGTTTTCCGAAAACGGTTAGGATTAGCAACATGAAATGAAGAGTACTTAATTTTTAGTCAATATTTAAAGGTATGCAAAAAACGTCGTCCAAAGTTTTTATCATACAGGGCGTAAAAAAATTAGCACATTAGTGTCACAGATGGTCCGTCCCTGCAGCTGTGAGTAATTCGCAACACTTTCTGGGATAGTAATTTGTAGGGTCTTACCTGGTATACATCATATGAAAAAAAAATTGAAATATACCTGTTGGTTTAATAATTGTGTCAAAAACTTAATTCCATTGGAGCTCTTTGGGAGCCCGAAGGCCGATATGAAAGTTTATATGAACTTGTAGTATTCTTTTCACGTGTTTTTTTTATATCCGGGAGATTTTCCACATTTTCCCTGACACCCTGTATATAGATACAATAAAAAGTAAAACTGGGAAAACTGTGATTTATGGAAAAATGTATCGCCGTCAAGTGATTTTTCTCATAATTTTACTAGGATTTTTTTCAATATTGTCGCGATTAATATTAATGCAATGCCCTTTGCATTTGCAATTTTAACTACAAAATATCCCTTCCTTTTGCACTGACATTTATGCTTATTGTAATTTTTATCATATAATAAATATAATGTAATAGAAAAAATTATTTTTTGAAAATTTTTTCGATTGTTATGAAAGTTTTTGCTAAGCAATTTCGTGAATGACATTTTTACGACAAAACCACGAAACGCAGGTGAGATAAACAAGAGTAACATTTTTCCAGGAACAATTTTCTCTTGAATGGTATTCGACCTGACCATATTACGAAAATAACATAATTTAAATAACGAACAAAGTATGTACGTTACTTATTTTTGATTTATATTAAATGGTTAGCTGTAATAATAACTATTGGGATGTCCATGATTTTTTTTTAGGTTATGCCTCCCGCTCCAAGTAAGTTCAAATTACCACAAATGGAACCATAGGGATTTTTTCATCATAGCTTTTAATTATTTTTATTATGTCTTTGGTGGATACTGCCTTTAAACTTAATCTTCTCTTTTCTTGACAACTTTGGAGCTGTTTTTCATTAAAGAGCATCTATGGTTAATATAAGAATTTTTCTATTTCACGTTCATAATAAGCTCAGTACGATACGTATTTGCGTATCGTAATGAAGCTATTTCGATACGCGTTTTCTCTTTATTTGATGTTGGTAACATTTAAATGTTTTATTTCATTAACTTGCGTGGCTTTTGTGATTTACGAGAAAACCCATTTTTCGCAGAGGAAAAATAGCTTGATAACTTACTTTTTTATTCTGTGTGGATAACAGTCATGTATGTTGGTTGCATAAATCTATAAATCAATATTTTGTAGATGCTTCAAGCTATCATTTTCTGCCAAATCCTATCCAAAATTCAATCTACTAACCTTTCAATGTCGATTTTAACTTCAACTTTATTTAAATTTTCCATCTTCCCTATACTAAATAGCAATGCCGTGACGTAAAATCACGTCTTTTGAAATTCGAAAAATATAGCAAAATCTCCCGAATTTCCGAACGCTCTGTATATGTACCGAATGTATGTACAAGGATCACACAACGTATTCCGTTCAATTTCAAATCTCATATCGCTAAAATAACTTTAAAATCTCGTGGTGAAAATAGGTCAATAAATTAAAAAATGACAGTTTGCAAAATAATTTTTGTTGTCCAGAGGCTACTCTGATAAAAAATAGTATTACCAACATAAAATTTAGACATAAAAATTTACAAAATTTGAAGGATTTATTTTCTTTTTAAAATGTATTTTTCTTGATTATAATAGGTGAAATAGAAAAAAATTAATAAAGCACAATGTTTCATAAGGCGTTTTAGCGCACGTGTCAATAAAAAAACTCTCACCACTTTGTGGCTCGTTTTATAAAATAGACGCGTGCGCGAAAACCGCTTCTTATGAAACCTTGTACTTTAATATACTATTATGTAAGTAAGTCTATGCAAATCATTTCAAATTTTGTATTAACAATTTTCGTTATTTTTACGCTTTATCGGGGTGTGGGAGTCCCTAATGAAAAAGCAATACTACTGCCTTTAAACTTAATCTTCTCTTTTCTTGACAACTTTGGAGCTGTTTTTCATTAAAGAGCATCTATGGTTAATATAAGAATTTTTCTATTTCACGTTCATAAAAGATCAGTACGATACGTATTTGCGTATCGTAATGAAGCTATTTCGATACGCGTTTTCTCTTTATTTGATGTTGGTAACATTTAAATGTTTTATTTCATTAACATGCGTGGCCTTTGTGATTTACGAGAAAACCAATTTTTCGCAGAGGAAAAATAGCTTGATAACTTACTTTTTTATTCTGTGTGGATAACAGTCATGTATGTTGGTTGCATAAATCTATAAATCAATCTTTTGTAGATGCTTCAAGCTATCATTTTCTGCCAAATCCTATCCAAAATTCAATCTACTAACCTTTCAATGTCGATTTTACCTTCAACTTTATTTAAATTTTCCATCTTCCCTATACTAAATTGCAATGCCGTGACGTAAAATCACGTCTTTTGAAATTCGAAAAAAGTAGCAAAATCTCCCGAATTTCCGAACGCTCTGTATATGTACCGAATGTATGTACAAGGATCACACAACGTATTCGGTTCAATTTCAAATCTCATATCGCTAAAATAACTTTAAAATCTCGTGGTGAAAATGGGGCAATAAATCAAAAAATGACAGTTTGCAAAATAATTTTTGTTGTCCAGAGGCTACTATGATAAAAAATAGTATTACCAACATAAAATTTGGACATAAAAATTTACAAAATTTGAAGGATTTATTTTCTTTTTAAAATGTATTTTTCTTGATTATAAAAGGTGAAATAGAAAAAAATGTATAAAGCACAATGTTTCATAAGACGTTTTAGCGCATGTGTCAATAAAAAAACTCTTGCCACTTTGTGGCTCGTTTTATAAAATAGACGCGTGCGCTAAAACCGCTTCTTATGAAACGTGTACTTTAATATACTATTATGTAAGTAAGTCTATGCAAATCATTTCAAATTTTGTATTAACAATTTTCGTTATTTTTACGCTTTATCGGGGTGTGGCAGTCCCTAATGAAAAAGCAATTTAATAAAACTGCAATAAAACCCAGTTTCCATCCCAGAAATAGATTTAGATCGAAATTTTAAAATAGGTTTAAAATAGTTTTTAAGATAATTGAGTTTAAATACATTTTTCATTTCCTCTTTTAGGAATTGAAGGTTAAAAACCATTTGGAAACAAATTAGAAGGGTAAAAAAAGTCTACATTAAATATCTATTAGGTAACTAAGGGGTAAAACTAAGGCATTAAATCTTAATCTAGTATCTAAAAAGTTAGGTAAGGGCCAGTAAAAATATTTTTTTCTATATAAACTTTTATAAGCCCTTTTCATCCCTTTAAGGGCCGACCTTCAAAAAAATAAGAAATACGTATTTCATTATTTCTATTGTGCCCTAGTATTTATGCCAAGTTTTAAAACAATCCGACAAATAAATAATATTTTTTTAAATATTTTCCAAATTTGAAATTAATATTTTATTAAATACTCGAATTATTCAAAAAATCAGATGATGAATTTCAAACTTTGAACACGAGTGGCAAAAATGAAAAATTACATTATAAAAGTCATATTATTTTTGCTCAAGAAATATATTATAGTTAATGGATTGATCTCCTATTTCCGGACACCCTGTATAATAGTATAAATGAAATTAATTATTTTAAAAGTAAAAACTCACTTTAATAGTACATTACGTATCAAGTTTAGAAAAGTGGAACTTTAGATGACGAGTATGGTTAACTTAAATCCGAGCGAAGCGAGGATTTAATTTCCATACGAGTCAAGTAAAATCACTTTTCTGACGAGGTGCGTATACTATTTTTTCGCGCATTTTGTAAGTAATTAATTATTTTGCATTTCATATTAAAATCTAAAAAGAATAGTTACTGGAGAAAATCTACAAAAACTTAGTAGTATGACTTCTCGGTAACTTACCAATATAAACAAGATGTTTTTTTGTGTTTGACGACTATTGACAGCATCCAAATAAAATTATATTTGAAGAGTGAATTTCACAAGAATTATGGAAATGGCTAATGAAAACGACTTGGAAGATATCCTGAATGCGGCCCGCGAAGCTTCTTCAAGTTTGCTTCCTGTAAAATCCAAGGAAAGATACGAGAAAGCATATAATATGTTCTGCGAGTGGAGAAACACCAAGAATTTTTAAGGCATTGACGAAAATTTGATGCTGGCATACTTTTACGAGACGGTAAGCTATTTTATATGGTTAAAATGTGGTATATAGGTACTAATTTTATTATTTGTTTTAGGCAAAAGTCCTTAAAGCTTCCAGTTTATGGTCTACGTACTCTATGATCAACAGCACAATAATACTTATCAGTGAAAATACGGATATTTCACAATATAAAAAGTTAATCGCTTTTTTGAAACGTCAAAACGACAAATATGAACCTAAAAAATCAAAAGTTTTGACCATGGAAAACGTCACGAAGTTTTTAAAGGAAACTCCAGACGACACGTTTCTGTTAATGAAAGTGGTATTAATTTTTGGGCTGAATGGCGCATGTCGGCGTGCAGAACTATGCAGTTTAACATCTGAAGATATAGAGGATTCAGAAACAATGTTAATAGTAATGTTACATGATACCAAAACAAAGAAAAAACGTGTATTTACCGTAGGATCAGACGGCAATGGGTATAAAATTTACCACAAATACTTACTGTTAAGACCCAAAACAGTAAGGCACAATCGATTTTTCCTGTTTTATTGTCATGTCAAATGTACAGTACAGCCAGTTGGCATCAACACTTTCGCAAAAATCCCACAAAAATTGCGAAATATCTAATTCCTGATGCTTCAAGCTACACCGGTCATTGTTTGAGAAGAACATCTGCAACTTTTCTTGCTGACAATGGCGCTGATATTCAGGATCTCAAACGGCATGGGGGATGGCGGTCCACAAGCGTAGCTGAAGGATACGTGGAAGAAAGCATTGAAAATAAAATGAAAAATTCTCAAAGGGTATTCAAAAATGTCCAACCGGGACTACCCCAAGAAGTCCCCATAGGAATTGTGGTGAATAAAAAAAATGTTCAGCAACAACTACTTAATACGGCGAGGTCAGTAGTTGCATCCTTTTCTAACTTAAATAATTGTTCTTTTAATATTTATTGTAATAAGACTTAAAATAAACGAATTTATTTCTTGTAAAATTGTGTTTTTAATGACATTGACGTTTTATGCAGTAATGGTTGCTATGGTGTAAAGTGACCCATTACTGTACGATTTTGAGGTCATTAATCTAGTGCATTACTGTATTAAATGCGAAAATAGCTATTTACCTAACAAGTGCGGAAAATGAATTTTTCCGCACGAGTCTGCCGTTCACCGAACGACGCGTAGCGGAGTTCGGTTAAGCAGCCGAGTGCAGGGAAAACATTTTCCGCACGTGTCAGGTACAATAGTTTTTCTACAGACGTGTGGAAATAAGTAACACATATTTCAAAGAAATTTAATAATTTACATATGTAACAGTAACTAATTCTGAGAAAAAAAGTAATAACTACAAGTTTTAATTGATATATTATTGATTTTGACATAATCGTGCCGAAAAATTTTTCCGCGCTAGTGTGGAAAAACCAATTTTCCGCACGGATTTTTGACATAATCGTGCCGAAAAATGTTTCCGCACTAGTGTGGAAAAATCAATTTTCCGCACTGATATCCGTGCGGAAAATTGGTTTTTCCACACGTCTGTAGAAAAACACCTTTTACCTCTTAATATTTTTTTTTGTTTGTAAATTACATACAAAATGCTGTACTAAAAAATTTTTATAAAAAACGTCACTGCATTAAAATTTTTTAATTTAATAATTAATGCCAAAATAACTATATTAGGAAAGTAATTAAAGGTATTAAAAAATACAAAGGGGACTCGATAATGAGCAATCGTGTTCTCTTTGAGAGCTTAATGCACTTGCTTTAAAGTCCCTCCTCGATATTTAAAATTTAAATAAGTTCCCAATAAAGATCAAATTGTTGCTGAGGTTTATTTTATGAAAAATTGATTCTAGGTTAAACTACTTTTTTATACAGTGTGTCCGCGGATAGAGTTCACAATAGGAAAAAAATCTTTATTATTCATTTTACAACCAAAACTCATCTATTTATATAAAAATTAATGTTTGTCTGTCTGTCTGTCTGTCTGTCTGTCTGTCTGTATGTCCGGTATGCGTTCCTATACCATTTATCCGATTACGATGAAAATTTGGTGAGTTGTTGTGTGTAGGCCGAGGAAAATTATGGCATAAAAAAAAGTGGCGTAACGCATGCCGGGATTTAGTGAGTTGTTGTGTGCAGGCCGAGGAAGGTTTCGGCATAAAACAAGTGGCGCAGCGGATGCTGGGATGCCGGGATGTCGGATATTTGTGTAATGTCTTTCCTTCAAATTTATTTTAGTAAGTAGCGTAGCAACGCGCGCGGGGTATAGCTAGTTCTTTATAAAAGTATATTTTTTTAGTTGTAGTACTTTAATAAATATTTTTTGACATAATTTGAAATTTTTTGATAAAATGGATATTAATTTCGTCTGCGGCCTCTTTTTTTCCCCCATTGTCTATCATGGAATGACGACGTTGATAGCTGACAAAAAATTCCGGTACCCTGATTTTTTTTACTATACAGGGTGTTTCAATAAAAACTCCTAGGCCAATTATTTCGAAAACTAAAAGTGACATGTAAATTCTGTAAACGCCAGTTTTTAGCCTCTATGATAGGCTTCACAACTGTGTAAAAAATGTGTTTGAATAGTACAAGATGCAGGTAGCGCCACGGTGCAAAGAAATTTGTCGATGACAGGACCTTTTAAATGTTATCGCTCTTAAAGATAATTAATTTTTGATCAAATTATGTCCCATAAAAATTTTTGATAAATCCAACATGAAAGGAGATATTTGGGGTTATGTTTTTTTTATTTATATTTCTCGAAAACCAAGCAAGATAAAAAAAACAATTCAACAGACAAGAAAAGGATATTTTTAGTTGGTTAATCCGAAAAAATATAAAAATTACCAAAAACTCAGTGGCGTCTTATTTTTTGCCAATATTATTTGTTAAGGCGCCCCCTAATACGTCACTGGGCGTAATAATTTAGCGCTACACGAGCGTTTTATCACTAAAATTATCATTGCCAAAATAAAATTAAAATCTGCTAAAGGATATTAAAAATATTTATAATTAAAATACTCGTTAAAATTATTTTTAAAAAAACTTAACCCTCCTTTCTCCTTTCATGTTGGATTTATCAAATTTTTTATGGGACATAATTTTACCAAAAATTAATTATCTTTAAGAACGTTAACATTTAAAAGTTCCTGTCATCGAAACATTTCTTTGCACCGTGGCGCCAGCTACATCTTGTATTATTTAAACACATTTTTTACACAGTTGTGAAGCCAATCATAGAGGCTAAAAACTGGCGTTTACAGAATTTACATGGCGCTTTTAGTTTTCGAAATAATTGGCCTGGGAGTTTTTAATGAAACTATATTTGATTTTTTAAAAGAAAGAACCTTAATAAAACCAAATGTTAAATCGTAACCTATATAGGTAAACGACAATCGTTGCTGTGTTTGGAGCAATTTTTTAAGTCATTTTTCATCCTACACTGAGAAAAATGATCTAATAGAAGAAATTTGCTAAGATATAGTTTGTATTGATAGGTTATTTTGTATTAACACATATTAAATAAATTGCTAGTGTATCAAACCCGCTTTAGTGTTATATCAATTCCAAATTTGCTAGAACAGTGTTTTTATTGGTAGTAATCAGTTCCATTAGCAGCACAGTCTTGTTGAATAATGAACTACTTTTAATATAGCAATTGTGTCAAGAAATAAATTGTATTTTCTCAATGCGACGCATTTTGTTTCCAGTAAAGCGCTTTCTCTACCATAGAGAAAGCAGAACAGCGTCCCAAAAAACGAATTGTGTCCATTAGAACCTATAATCCACAAGACATTGGTGGGGGTCGCCGCGCGCCGTATTATTAGTTTTAACGTATTTGTTGCGCAGATCACATCGTGGTTCAGATTCTTCGAGCTTTCCTGTCTGAATTTGAATTCTATTGATCATACCAATACCTGTTTCAATTAATTTATTATAGAGGGTTTTTCACTTAAAACTCCGCACGCCATTATCTCGAAAACGAATAGAAATATTTAATTTCTGTAAAAAGTAGTCAATGTAGATATTTTTCAAAGTTTAAAAAATTCGACGCCTACTAAGAGCTAAGCGTCGCGACACGTCGAAAATACAAATCGATTGCATTGACTTTGAAATTACGCGCATGCGAAAGTACATGTTATTTATAAACTTTTTTGGTATTTACTCGAACTTTTCATTTATGTTACTCATTTCTGAGTTTAACTAATAAACAAAATTATTACTGCAATTAACATGATAAAACAAATTAAAAATTTTGTTCAAAATTATGCCCATCTGCTCAAATACACATATCAAAAACTTTCAACAGATGAACTTGGGTCACTTGTAGGAGTGTCCTTCTTGTAATAGCGGCACACGCTGCACTAATTTTGTTAATAATATCAGCCATATCTTCGATACGTTCTTCATAGACAACGTCCTTTAGGTGACCCCAAAGAAAATAATCTGGTGGTGTAATGTCCGCGGACCTCGCCAGCCACCTGATCGGTCTATTAGTACCAAACCATCTATTGGGGTATTCTCTGTCTAAATAACTCGTCAGAATTACGGCATTATGTGCAGGCGCTCCATGCATCCGGCTGTAGCCACATATTCATTCTAGTCTCAAAGGGCACTTCTTCTAACAGTTTCGGAAGAAATCTTAAATAGCGATCTGCATTTAAAGTGCCTTCGTAAAAGTGAGGTCCAATAAGGAAGCCGTTTAAAATGCCGCACCAAACATTGATTCGCTGATTACCTCTTTCTCTAATCCAACGAGGATGTTTTTCGGACCAAAAACGACAGTTGTTTCTGTTCAAGATTCTATTATTATTGAATCGACTTTCGTCGCTCCATAGAATTTTCAAGAGAAAATTTGCATCTTGGCTATTCAAATCGGCAAATCTTGCTAAGAAATCCATTCTTCTAGTGGGATCACCTGGTTCTAATTTATGCACTAGTTTAGTTTTATAAGGGCGAAATGAGTTTCTATTTAGAATTCTCGACAATGAACTTATGGAAATACCGGTATTTTCTTTTAATTTTGATAGGGATATTTTGGGATTATTATCAACCTGCTGAATTACAGCAGCAGTATTTTCATCATTAATTTGTAGTCGTCTTTTCTCTATTTCGCTTAGGTTTTACGAAACTGCCATATTCTCTTAAGTTTTTACATAGACCTGGAAAGGTTTCTGCATTGCGGGGACTCTTCTATGCGGATAACGCTGTGCGTAAACTATTTTTGCTTCTCTATATTTGGACCTGCATTCTCCAAACACTAGTAGCTTGTCTACTTTTTCCTCATCGCTTAATTGAACCATTTTCATATAATTATTATTGTTAGTTTTGTTTAAACCGAACAAATTTGAATATTTCTTGTGACAAAATGTGATAATATCTTTAACACAGCAATGACAGCATCTGTCGCTTGTAATTACACTAAAAACAATAGCTATAACAATGGTTGCCATAGTAACTAATTTTCATGGCATTCTTAAAAAAATCATCCTTAACTGCATTTTTTGTCAATCAAGAAATGTTTGCTATAAACCGGAATAACTCAGAAATGAGTAAAATAAATAAGTTCGAGTAAATAACAAAAAGTTTATAAATAACATGTACGCGTAATTTCAAAGTCAATGCAATCGATTTATATTTTCGACGCGTCGCGACGCTTAGCTCTTAGTAGGCGTCGAATTTTTTAAACTTTAAAAAATATCTACTTGACCCCATACATTGACTACTTTTACAGAAATTGATTATTTCTATTCGTTTTCGAGATATTGGCGTGCGGAGTTTTAAGTGAAAAACCATGTATAGTTAGAATACTGACCCTACTGAATAAAAATAATGATTTGCTGTTAATATCCAAATTCTCTTTTCCTACTACTCCAAAACAATATATTTTTTAAAATTTCCTACATGATTAGATAAAGTTGTCATATTTTATCTTTTACAGCGTGTGGCTATACGAGTTCCAATTTAACCCAAAGGGAAGGTTTTATGAACATTATTCCGAAGATAATTTGGGTAAATATTTGAATTTTTTGTCTGACGCAGCACATTTCGCGGACATAATTATGGGGTTAATTTGTACATTGGATAACACTAGCAAAAAGTAAATGAGATATATGATGAGAAGTGTTTGAACAACAAAGAAAGCGAAAAGGGAAAAAAAGGTCACAGAATTAATTAATCATTCAAAATGTCATTTGAAGGGTTTCCCGTAAGAAAAACATACAGGGTGGAATTTTTAACTGGAATAAATTCAGTACTATGAAGCCTTTTTATTTGCTGCTATTTTTAGTTTGGCATACTTTTTGCGTGTCTCCATGAAATTTACTCATCTTTTGCATTTTAATTATAATAACTTTAAATGTATGGTCACGCCTGAGATCTTCGGTAACAGAAGAAATTTCTATTTAAAATTAGGATGGTGCCAAGACGTTCGCGGCGAGCATTTTCAACATCTCCTACATTAATATTTTTTTTTTGTTTTTTACATTATCAAGAAATAAACAGTACCTATTACTTAGTTTTTGAGTGTGTTGTTAATATTTGCAATAAGTCTGAAAACACTTAATATTTCCGAAACAGTTGAAGATAGGTATAGGATATACATGAAATATATCTAAAATTTTCTGAAGAATCCAACAATTGAATAATATACAGGATGTTGCATTTAAAATACGAAAGTTGCTATTGGCCACTGTTACATGACACACCGTGTATAAAAAGTTTTTATTGAAAACAATGCGCAACTAGAAATACCAATCGACGTGTTCGAGCGTTTCTTCGGACACGCACCTATGTATTTATTATCGAATTTATTCCATTTGGCTGATACACACTGTATATAAAAGGTTGATTCGTTTCTTTATCATAACGCTGTATATAGCAGTAGTTACTATAGTCGTATTGTCAGGCTATGGAAAGTTAGGTCATGATAATTAACTAATTTAAAAGTTTTTAAGAGGTTTTATCACTGACATACCCTCAGGGCGCAAACACTTAGTTGATTTATGATATTTTTTCGATATAAAGATGTTTAAAGAAGTTTTTTATATCTTCAAAGATAGGAAACTAGTAGCATCAGATATTGATGGTGGCCGATTTTAACTTTTTTATATACAGGGTGTCCGGAAAATACATGTACAACGTTTAACGACAGACTCCTGACGTCAAATAGGTCGTTCTAAGCCGACTTAGTTATATCCAAAATTGTCTCGTTTAGCCGGTAGAGGGCGTCAAAAATTTGTAAAAATATTGGTTTTTCCTAAATTACGTGAAAACCTGCTAATCGATTTTAATGATTTTTAGTATGTAGACTAATACTATAAAATGACGTTTTCTAGCAGTATAGTCACCGGCTGTAAATAAGTGGAAGTGTTATAAAAGTGATATAATACGTCAACATTTCTCCTCATTTTTTATATGAACGGCGTTATGAAAACCCAGATAATTTTGTAGAGTGACTAGATGTATTTGGAAGCTATTTTGCCTCTTTAATATTTTTCGTTAAATGAGCTGTTTTGCCAGAAGAAAATATTTACAATTACCTGCATACATCAATTATTAACAATAAAAATAAAACAAAGTACAACAAAGTTGAAAGTATGTATTGTAAGAAACTAAGTAAAACAAAAACATTATTTAAGCAAATGTGTAAACTGACCGCCATCTTGCTGAATACACTTAATAACACTCCTTAAAAAATGATATTGGACCCTATCTAATGTCTCGGGGTTATTAAAATGGTTGCCTGCATTTAAAATCCGCTGCAATAAATCATCGCGTGTGTTTACCGGAGTCTTGTAAACTTCTGTTTTAATAGCGCCCCACAAAAGGAATTCACACATATTTAACTCAGGAGAACGTGGTGGCCATTTTACTGGTGCATCATTGCCCCTTCCAATCCATCGGTTGGGATATTGATGAAGTAAGTATTGCCGAACGGCAAGGGAAAAATGGGGAGGGGCACCATCATGCATATACCACATTTCCCTCCGAAGTAAAAGGGGCAAATTGTCCAGAAGAATTGGTATTGTGTCGTGCAAAAAATTTAAATAAATATTTCCATCTAACCTGTCTGGAATAACAACGGGAACAATAAGGTAGCGATCAATAATACCTGCCCAAATATTTAATTTAAATTGATGCTGATGATGTGCAACTTTAATGGCATGTGAATTTTCATCGGAATAAATATGTTCTTTGTGCAGATTGGTTACTCCAGATCTTGTAAAGCACGCCTCGTCAGTAAACATAATTGTTCTACAAAAATTTGGATCACGGATTCTTTTGTTTCTAATAATTTGACAAAATGTAAGCCGCATGGGGGGATCAGTCGGTAAAAGTTCCTGGACTTTTTGCACGTGATAAGAATGTAACAACTGTTCTTTTAAAACCTCATTGACAATCGTTTTAGGAACATGTAACTCACGTTCTAAGCGACGGGTACTGGTACTTGGTTCTTCTTCAACTCTTTTCAGAATCATCCCTTCTGTTTCCACAGTTCGAGTTGTTTGCATACGACCCCTGCCTTCAAAGTTTTTCTCAAAGCTGCCCGTTTCCCGAAGACGACGCTCGATATTGGGAAATGTTTGGTGGTTTGGTATTCGACGGTTAGGAAACCTTTTTCAATTTGTCAATAATTGTCAAATTATTAAATGCCATAGCAACAAGGTCACTTAAAAAATTATTGTTACAGGTAATTTGATTTTAATATTATTACTAATAATACTAAATATTGTAAATATTTTCTTCTGGCAAAACAGCTCATTCAACAAAAAATATTAAAGAGGTAAAATAGCTTCCAAATATTTACATCCAGTCACTCTACAAAAATATCTGGGTTGTCATAACGCCGTTCATATAAAAAATGAGGAAAAATGTTGACGTATTATATCACTTTTATAACACTTCCACTTATTTACAGCTGGTGACTATACTACTAGAAAACGTAATTTTTTTTTATACTATTAGTCTACATACTAAAAATTATTAAAATCGATTAGCAGGTTTTCACGTAATTTAGGACAAACCAATATTTTTACAAATTTTTGACGCCCTCTACCGGTTAAACGAGACAATTTTGGATATAACTAAGTCAGCTTAGATCGACCTATTTTGACGTCAGGAGTCTGTCGTCAAACGTTGTACACGTATTTTCCGGACACCCTGTATATGTAGGTAATCTTAAGCAATGCAATAATGTTATGAATTTTATGAATAGAAAGCTTGATCTCATTATTTCTAATCTGGGTTTTCTTAGGTGTAGTAAGTGTGAACAACATTTAATTAAGGAGGACTTCTATCATCCAGCACTGTGCTTATCTGTGCAACTGGGAGGTGATCATATGGAGGATGGTACCATCCAATCATCATAAACCTATGATTATGCGAATGGGAATTTCAGATTGCTATACGATGTGCTAAAACCAAAAAGTTGGGCTGAGTTAAATGAGACTTCTGATATTGCCCTTGAGGTTTTTTATGATAATGTTTTTGCATGTCTTGATCAAGCAATATCATAAAACCAGGTAAGATAGTGCAGCGGTGGAAGTAGATATTCTAAGTACTTTTCTGCTGAACTTATTAAAAAAAGAAAAAAGAAAAATCGATTGAACACACAAGTTTATCGTGGTAAGGCTAACAATGTACAACGACTTGAATATAAACTACTTAGGCGAGATATTAAGGCTCTTGCGAAGCATGAGTATCTCACTTATCGACAAACAATTGAAAATAATGCTAATATTCACCCTAGTAGTTTTAGGAGATTTATCAAAGAAAAAAATAGTGAAAGAGGCATTCCGCAGGAAATGCACTTTATGGATAAGGTTTTCACTGATCCGACTGCCATAGCAAATGCTTTGGCACAATATTTTCAGTCAGTTTTCCAACTTTTGAATGTGAGAAGTAAAACAGATTCTCAGGGAAACTTTAAATTCTCAATAGTAACTGAGGATAAGGTAAGGGCTAGTATAAAAAAATTAAAGCCTAAGAGGGCTACAGGAAAAGATAATGTTCCTGCTTATATTTTTAAGGAATGTGTTGACATATTTGTTAAACCTCTAGTTACATTGTTCAATCTGGCTATTAAGATCAATACCTTTCCTAACAGATTAAAAGAGTCTGTCATTACACCGGTTTTTAAGGCAAATGAAAAAGTAAAAATTGAAAATTACAGACCAATAAGTATACTCAACACAACATTATAAAAGTTTTCACATTTCTATTTTAAGGTTTTATTATCTACCCAAATATTGTCTTACAGTTCTGTAGTTCTTATTTGTCTAATTATAAAACTAAATATTTTAAAATTAGTTGGTGGCATCGATCCATCAGAAGCATGAGCAATAATTAAGAAATAGTAATTTATGTTACAAGACCGGAAAGTAGTGTTTTTCAGGTCGAGACAAGCATTTCCAGGGCGAGCCATAGGCGAGTCCTGGAAGCTTGGAGTGACCTGCACAACACTAATTTTCGGTTGCGTGACGTATAATATTTATACTTCTCGTAACGGGCTTTTGATTTTACTGGCAATATATCGTAAGTGGCTTTCCTTGCTGCTTCCAAAATTTCTTTTGAAATCTCATTTTCCGTGTCGGATAATTCAAAATCTGAATTCATATAGTTAAATTTGCGCACTCGCGAAACAAGTTTGACATAAACGACAAATTAAAAATCAACGAACTGTCACTCGACAATACATCGAAATGTTGTTGTCATAGTAACGAAATCAAGGTAGCTTGTATTATCAAAGAGCGATTGGAAAAACAAAAAACAGGGACCGGAATAGTAATTTACGTTACAAGACCGGAAAGTAGTGTTTTTTAGGTCGAGACAAGCATTTCCAGGGCGAGCCATAGGCGAGTTCTGGAAGCTTGGAGAGACCTGGAAAACACTAATTTTCGGTTGCGTGACGTACAATATTTTTTTTAAGACCGTCACTTCGATATATTTTATAATCTACGAGAAACAAGTTTGACATAAAGAACAAAATTAGAAATCAACGAACTGTCACTCGACAATACATAGAAATGTTGTCATAATAGCGAAATTAAGGTATCTTGTATTATCAAAGAGCGATTGGAAAAACAAAAAACAGGGTGACAGTGACATTAGAGACCGGAAAAACGTTATTTTCTAGACGAAAAATTGTCCAGAAAGTGTACATTTTCTGGTCGGTTTTAAAAAAAATCTTTTCTGGTCTCTAACGTTCATTTTCCGGTCTTGATCGACAAAACGTTATTTTCTGGACGAAAAATTGTCCAGAAAGTGTATATTTTCAGGTCGGTTTTAAAAAAAAGTTTTTAAGGGACTTTTATCACTGACAAATCCTCAGGGCGTAAACATTTAGTTGATTCACGATATAATTTCGATATAAAGATTGTTTTTTTTTAAAAAACCTTGGAAAAAGTATATATTTTTCTCTGGGGTTTTGGAAAAAACAAATTTTTCATATCTTCAAAGATGAAAAGAAAAAAAACCCAAAAAAACTTAATTTTGATGCATTAGAGGTTAGTAGGTACTTAAAAATTAAATTAATGTTTTAAGTGATGGCTTAAAACTTTGCATTATAAAAGTTTTCGCATTTCTATCTTGGGTTATTATTATCTACACAAATATTGTCTTACAGTTCTGTAGTCCTTATTTGTTTAATTATAAAACTAAATATTTTAAATTAGTTGGTGGCATCGATCCATTAGAAACGAGCAATAATTAGGAAAAAAATTGCTGGTGCATGTGCATTTAACTTTGCTATCTAATGTTTTGTTTTGATAATCTTATACGTACGGCAGTTAAACAGCTTTAAAGACAATTTCAAACATTATAAGTGTCTTCTGTTAAAAGTACAAGTTTTATTCAGCATTTTTGCATAAATATATCATTACCAGTGCTCGGTCACATAAAAGCTAGGGTATAGACGACCGCAATGTAATTTGTAACTTAAAGTTTGTGGTTTATTTATAAGCGGCGAGGTTTAACAACACAGTTATAAAGTGCATAAAGCTTTTGAACTTTTTAAATAACATTTTGGACAAAGTGCAAACCAGTATTTTTAAGTGGAAAGTTCGAAAAATCGTACAGCATTTTGATAAAGAAACTGATCAGCCTTTTATATACAGTGTGACCAGTAAATTCCGCATCATAAGATGGGATTTTTTTAAATTAATAGGGTAAAGTCGGGTGAGATGGCCAGCCGGGAGAGATGACCAACAGCTTAAACTACATAACGCGCCGTCCGATGGCGCTGAGTGTCCTCCCCGGCGACCAACGTTTATATGTACACACGGCCAGTGTGTTTTCGACCACGTCAAAGCACATTAAGAGCACTCAGAAAATAAAAATACTATCGCGTCCTTGCAAAATTATATAATAGTTTCTTAGTACTTACTCTTGTGAATGTGTGGAAGAAAAAAGAATTTCAGCTGCATAAGATAATTTTGATTTTTTACCCATATTTTGTAAATTGCACCACTTTTGCAAAATAAATCTCAACGCAACCTACATAAAACTTCTTAGTTTTGACAATGCTTTATTTCAAATACATTTTCTTTAAAGTAGCGCCATATTAAATGTGTGTTTGTTTACAAAATCAAAATTGGGCTATTGGTCGCATGTGATGCAAAGTTTATTTGTTTTTGAACCTGTATAAGGTAAATTCATAAAATAAGTATTTTTGAAAACGTAGTTTGTGTCTAAAAGTAACACACCTTAAAATTAAGACAAAAAAGGACACAGTGTCATCAGTAAAGTGTTCATTAAGTGGAATATAAATTTTAGAGGTGGGTAAAAATTCAAAATTATCTTATGCAGCTGAAATTTTGCATGTGGGCTAGAAACTGCATTTAAAAAAACTTTTTCCAATAACTTTTTTAAATTTTTTCAGAAATAACCCCACTTTTGAATTATTTTTTGAAAAAAATTAAAATTTGACAGATAATGCGAATCACGTGACTACTATTTTTTTGCTTAATTTTCATCTTGATCGAAGCAGAACTTGATGCCAACGTCAAATTTCGAATAAAGCTTTTAATTTAAAAAAAAAATCCCATATGATGCGGACTTTACTGGTCAAACTGTATACAGGGTGTAACATAAAGGTTGGGAATAAATTAAACGGTGGATTCCTTAGTCAAAAATAATAGAAATTTTTCATATAAGGATATTCTCTACGGGATTTCGTTTCCAAGTTACAGTAGTGTTGAATTTTTCTTAAAAATTTAGTTTTTGTTTAATATCTTTTGAACGCTGGCAGATAACAAAACGAAATTTTAGCAGTAACTTCACTTGATAATGCCCTAGGAGAAGTAAAAAATGTGGTACGCCACTGGTAGAATTATTTTTTTGTTAAAATTTATGAATTTTCCTTTTATTCTAAACAAAATTCCCCTCTTGCGTTTTCTTTGTATCTCTTGCCATTTTCCCGTAATTAAACATTTTGCAAATATCAGTTTTCAGCAATTTCAGTACCTAACAGTAATAAAATCGAGTACCTACGTTGTGATCCAGTGTTTACAAAATGGCAGAAACGACATTGAAACTTTTAGATTTTTGAAACACCATACTAATATGTAATTTATAAAAATTAAAATACTAAAAACTTAGAAATTGAAAACAATTATTTTAATAAAGTATGTAAACCAACACAACAAACAAAATTACAAAAGGTGCTGAAAATGTTGCCCCTCAACTTCAATACATTTTTCAATGCGTTTTCTCATGGATTGTCTTACTCGTCCAAAAATTCCAGGCATCTCTTAAATTTGCTGACAACCCATTTCAAATCTTTGACGAAGAACATGTACGTTATAAATGGAAACGGAATAAACCATGTTTTTTAAGTGCCCCCATAAATAATAATCCAATGGATTAAGGTCGGGTGAACGAGGAGGCCAAGCTCTTGGCCCTCCACGACCTATCCATTTATTGTGGTACGTTTCGTTGAGGTATTCTCTAACTTTTCGCCTAAAGTAAGCTGGAGCGCCATCATGCATAAACCACATTTGCTGTCGCGTTTCAATTGGAACTTCTTCTAATAAAGGTGGTAATCCATTTTGAAGGAAATCCAGATATGATAATCCGTCTAATCTATTTGGTAGTACTACAGGACCAATCAAATAATCGCCAATTATTCCTGCTCAAACATTAATAGAAAATCGTTGCTGGTGCCGGGATTGTATGATTCCATGAGGGTTTTCATCAGCCCATAGATGGTTATTATGAAAATTAATTATGCCATCCCTTGTAAATCCAGCTTCGTCGGTAAATAAAACAAACGGATGAGTGAAATGAATGGTTTAAATTGCATTTATTTAAGAAACATGTACAAAATCTAAGACGTGGTGCATAATCCTCGACAGAAAGAGCCTGCACTCGTTGTAAATGGTATGGGTACAATAAATTATCATGTAGGATTCGTTGGACTGTCATATGGCTTACCCTTTCCATTTTTCCAATTCTTCTAGTAATAGATTTAGGATTCGCCTCGACAATCTGAAGGATTTGTTCCTCACGCTGTACTGTTCTTACGTATTGTGGTCTTCCACTGCAGGTGCAAGGCTTTAATGATCCGGATTCACGTAAGCGAGCGTGAATCCTTGAATAAGTTTTCCTATTCGGAATGCGTCGATTTGGAAAATGTTCAACATACAGACGTACAACTAACACAGTATTCCCGTTGGCACGGCCATAAATAAAATGCATATCTGCTAATTCTTCAACTAAGTAATCCATTTTTAATAGGTTTATTACTTAAGTTAAAAAGCCTAAGCAAAATTAAATAACTTAACTGACAATGACATTATCAGAAAATATCGTGGTCCAAGGCATGCTCGATTTTGTTCCTATTACCCTCAATTTCCTATGTAACCTGCGGAAAAGCTGATATTTGCAAAATGTTTAATTACGGGAAAATGGCAAGAGATACAAAGAAAACGCAAGAGGGGAATTTTGTTTAGAATAAAAGGAAAATTCATAAATTTTAACAAAAAATAATTCTACCAGTGGCGTACCACATTTTTCATTAAAAAACCCTACGGCAATATCCGTATGCACGCCACTGAGTATTCCAGGAAGACAATTTTTTTACTTCTCCTAGGGCATTATCAAGTGAAGTTACTGCTAAAATTTCGTTTTGTTATCTGCAAGCGTTCAAAAGATATTAAACAAAAGCTAAATTTTTAAGAAAAATTCAACACCCTGTAACTTGGAAACGAAATCCCGTAGAGCATATCCTTATACGAAAAATTTCTATTATTTTTGACTAAGGAATCCACCGTTTAATTTATTCCCAACCTTTATGTTACACCCTGTATAACCCTCCATGTTTGGTTATGACCTGATAGTTTTGATGAACCCTAAATGGTTGTATTGAATTTAAAAATGTAGTGGAATGGATGGAGAGCCTGTTTTAGAAAATACCACATAAAGATATAAGGATAAAAGTTATTGTTTTTCTGAAGATTTATGCTGCGTTTATTTATCTTGTGTCAAAGCATGCTAATATTACCATCATGAAATTCGCAAAATAATAATAACGGTTCAGTACGTTTTTCTAAAGCTTTATTTCATTCCCGCTAAGCTAAATTAATTTACCCAAAAGCAAAAACATATTTGAATTCCGCCTGCCATTAAATTAATGTTTGTAATATTCGGTATGAATTATTATTATGCCGAAAAAACATAAAAATGTGTACAAAAAAATAAAAGTCTCTTAGCGAGTAATAGGAATGTGAGTCAGAATGTATGGCGCTTTTTTTGGAAGAATAGATGTTGCGGACCGAATCAAGATTATTTAATTATTAAAAGTGAATATTGTGGCATAACGGACAAGTGTGTAACTGCTTTTCATATTGGAATACACAGGGATCCAAGCACAATGGATACCCTGGGGCGGGTAGACCACGACGGCCGTTTCGTCCTTGTTAGGACTCTACGGGCAGCCATAACCCAAGCAATTCCAAAAACAGCAGTACGATATACTGAAAGCCTCTTTGCAAAAGCAAAGAGGCCATCATTTTTAAAACACATCAAATTCTATTTGACAACTTCAAATTTGCCCCATACGTAAAGCAAAGTAATAAAAAGGTGAAAAAATTCCTTGTTTTTACAAATGATGGTAGGAATGCATTTAAAATTTTAAAATAAGATACACATTATGAAAATAGAGTCTAATAAAATTTTATATTAATATTTTTATTGCGCAGCAAAATTTCCATTTACCTCTAAAAATTAAAAAACCAAAAAAAATCGAAGATTTATTTTAACCCTCCGGAGCGCGGGCGCGCCCGCGGCAAAATGCCGCATTTTTTAGATCTTTCTTTGTAAATACTAAGCTTAAAACTGACGCCGCCGTCCTAGGGGTGTTACAGTGGAACTGGACCTGTTCTTTTGGAATAGGTATCATCTGCCTATTCCGCGTACCTATTACTAGGTACCTATTCCAGGTCCGTTGGCACTGTCACATGTTTGATTCTTTGGTTTCATTGTTATTCCTTTTTCAAGTTGTCAGGTACAGGTACGATATAGGGAATGGAACGGCTACAGGTTTTGCTTTAAAGTCATATAATATGTTTATAATATGGCGAATTTGCAGTTGAAAATTGTAAACGTTGCCGTTACAAGCACATTGCAATAATTCAAATAATCTCACTAAATAAAGATAAAGGAAAATACTAATAAATAATAAATATTTCTAAAAATATTGTAATAATTTATTGGGCAACAAAATATAGCGTATTTAATGTAGGATATGCAACGAGTAATGAGGAATTAATTAAAAAGGCAACATATATGGTGGATATACCTATGCCTATTCTTCATGTTTCTTTAAATAATATGCCTCCGTTACAATCAAATCTTCCAAAAAAGTCTGGTGCGAAAAATATTAATCTGTTACAAAAATTTATAACGAAATTTAATTCGAACAATCGGAAACTGCTGGCCACGCTGGAGTTCTAGCGGCCTTCTTTAAAAACTCGTGTCGGCCATGCAGCCGGAATAGCGCCAATCGGCGGAGCGGCGTTTAAGTTTGACCTGGAATAGTTTGGACCTGTAATAGGTATTTGGAATAGGTTCGGGTTTGGAATAGGTACAGGTCCAACTAGGTACGAGAAAAAGCTATTCCGTAACATCCCTACGCCGTCCTTCCAGGTATTCGTACGCGATACATTTTTGTCCCCCCACTCCTATATCGAACAGACCCTAATTCGGTCGGCATTAGTTACAGTGTGGCGTTTAGTGTGCAATTTTTGCGGCTGATTTTCCGCGGCGCGCCTGATGATGTAGGTATAATAATATGTTCAAAGCTGTTCAAAAGCTCTTTAAAGCTATTCAAAGCTGTTCAAGATCTGTTCAAAAGCTGTTCAAAAGCTGTTCAAACCCGTTCAAAAGCTGTTCGTTAGTCGTTTAGAGCCGTTCTAGAACGGCTATATTGAACAGCTTTGAACGACTAATGAACAGCTTTGAACAGCTTTTAGACAGCTTTGAACAGAAGTAGAATAAAATGCTAATCTAAATATTTGTGCAATAAAACGGTGTTTTATTTTTGTTTAAGTAAAAAGATTTTTTTATGTTTTTTTTATTTTGTTAGCATTTTCAAGTATTATTTGTAGAGTTACATTTATTTTTGTTTATTTGTTTTAGTTTTACTTATTAAATACATTTCAAAGTATTAAATAACGCTTTTTTAAAAAAAAAACATTTGCGGTGCAATAGCCGCGGCGCGGCGCCTGGTCATGAGAATATAAAAGGCGCGCCCGCCGGAGGGTTAAATCTCGGATTTAAATTACAAACGTTATTCTAAATAAGTTTTCTAATTGGCATTTTGGTCAAAAATGAAAAATAAAGGTAGTTACTCTTGGAGAAAAATCATGTTTTTGAAGTTTTTGCGAACCGTATATATAAAATCAAAATTTTCTCTTCGTGAATTGCATTTTTTTACAAGCAAAACTTTTTAAAAAAAGAGATCGATTCATATCAGCATATAGTTTGGCAAATTAGCTTCTATGCACCGACGGCGCCTGTTTCCCAGAAACTTTTATTAATAAAAAAACAACTAATTTCCTTTAAAAACTACCAGAATGATGATTATTTGGTTTCAAGAATGAGGCAACCTTAGCAGTTTATAGATCTTGAAGGGTACCAACAACAATTTTTATATCCATACGAAATCTTTTAAAAATTGCAAAATTAAAACTGAATACACTAAAACCGAACACACAAAGTTTTTAAGACTGTTATAACATACATTTACCTTTATCCTCGTACATCGTGTTTTTGAAAACAGAGTATACAGTGTGTGTATAAAGTCTGGAAACGGCTTAATAACATCACAATTTACTGGCCGATTTAAACCAAATTTGGTACAGTTGTGTAAGAGGATCTAACGCACCGAATGACGATATTGGTGTTGTTGCCAGCTTTTTAGTTTGTCTGGAATTCGAACGAATTTTATATTTTTAAATATAACACCCAGTATATTTTTATATTTTTAAATTCCACATAAAATTATAATTATTTTTTATTAAATGCATTATTAGTCTATACTTCATAGTTTCCGAGATATTGACTCTCGAAAAGTGACATTTTTGAACTTTGACAGCTTATAACTTTCTAACAGTACGTCTTAGAGCAAAACGGCTTACATGTCCCTATCATCAATTTTTATTATCTTCCCAAAAAAATCAACTTCCAGTTAAACCGGAACAACTATATTTCCTGCTTTCGAGTTACATCCGGTTTAACCGGAAGTTGATTTTTTTGGGAAGATAATAAAAATTGAAGATAGGGACATGTAAGCCGTTTTGCTCTAAGACGTACTTTTAGAAAGTTATAAGCTGTCAAAGTTCAAAAATGTCACTTTTCGAGAGTCAATATCTCGGAAACTATGAAGTATAGACTAATAATGCATTAAATAAAAAATAATTATAATTTTATGTGGAATTTAAAAATGTAAAACTATACTGGGTGTTATATTTAAAAATATAAAATTCGTTCGAATTCCAGACAAACTAAAAAGCTGGCAACAACGCCAATATCGTCATTCGGTGCGTTAGATCCTCTTACACAACTGTACCAAATTTGGTTTAAATCGGCCAGTAAATTGTGATGTTATTAAGCCGTTTCCAGACTTTATACACACACTGTATATCCCACCCACTACAATTTAAAATTCAATGCAGCCATGTAAGCAATGTATCGAAACGTCGTACCACACTAATCATAGATAGTTTTTTAAGAAACTTTAAAAATTTCCACCTAAAAATAATGATTTTCACTTTGCCCAAATTTTTATTTAACAAGTTCAAAAGCTTTATGCACTTTATGCCTGTGTTGTTCAACCTCAGCGCTTATATATAGACGCCAAACTTTTAGTTACAAATTACATTGCGGTCGTCTAGACCCTAGCTTTTGTGTCACCGAGCACTGATAATAATATTTTTATTCCGAAATGTAAATTTTATCAGCAAGTTACTGATTATAACACTTGTACGCTCATGCGAATATAAAAGAATAACAAATGTGAGAAAGTGATTTTAAAGTTAACTAAGATAAATTAATTGACCACTTTTTAAAACCCATGTACCTACAGGGTGTTACAAATTCGACACTTGCCATTGGAATTTCGTAAACGATAAAACTTGGACATCGGGCATTCGGAAAACCCCAAAATATAAACGTACCTATCACATAAGAAACTTTGAGTACTGATTTACAGGATTGTGTTTCTATGTTTCAACCAAAAACTGTAAAAAAAAAGTTTAAATGGCTGTTTAAATGGTCATTATATTATGTCTGTACTGATGGGGTTTTGATTTTTATTCCGTGCGAGAAAAAATTATTTGCATCAAAGAGGGCCTTGCATCTAAAGACGTAATGCTTAGCCGTAGAGCTTAATACCTGTGGGGTGACAGTAACCACCTGAATTAACAATCAATCAGTTATTCCGTCATCTTTGACTGTCGTTACAAGTAATTTGATTCATCGCTAATTTTTACAATTTCTTGAACAATTCACACAATGGGCTTTACGGAACAGCACAAAACATTCATGGTTGAAGCGTATTTTCGAAACGGGGTTAGAATAAATGGTGAGTGGCAATACAATCCGGGTTTGTGCATGGACGATTTTCACGAACATTTTTCTAACGTTGCTTTTATTGCTGGGGATTTTTATCATTGCCTGAAAAGAACCGTAGCTGTGTTTGGGGAAACAGGTTCAATACAACACAAAAAGGGAGCAGGAAGACCATCTGTAAGAACAGAAGAACTTGTTGCAAACGTTCGTGAAATAATGCAAAATACGCCAACAAATTGTATAAGACGCCTGTCCCAAGAAGTGGGAAGATCTTAGGAACATGCAGGACTACTCTTAAGAAGCAGCTAAATTTAGTACCTTATAAAGTGCAAGTATTCCAAGAAATAAAAGCTGCAGATTTTGAAAGACGCAGGAATTGCCCTCAATGGTTTACCCAAAATTTATTGGAAAGAAATGATTTATTAGACCTGACATTTTTCGGATGAAGCCTGGTTCCACCTCTCCGGTTATGTGAATTCTTAGAATACACGCATGTGGAGTAGTGAAAATCCCCATTTTTTTGTAGAGTCCACATTGCACCCAAAAAAAATTGGTGTCTGGTTAGCTGTTTCCCGAAGAAGAATTGTTGGTCCTATTTTTTTCCATGACACAGTTACAGCACAGCGGTATAGAGACAATATTTTGAATCCATTTGTGGAGCAATTACTTGACGAGGAACTACGTTTTGGATATTTTCAACAGGACGGTGCAACCGCCCATACAGCCGCCGGAACTATTAACTACTTACGCAATTTTTTTGACGACAGATTGATCAGTTTTCGATCAGACATTGAATTCCCACCTAGATCACCTTGTTTAACGATTATGGATTACTTCGTTTTTCCTCATTTAAAGAACACTATTTTTAAAACACCAGTTGCAAATTTAGAATAATTACAAGAAAGGATTATCCAAGAATGTGGTAACATTTCTCCAGAGATGCTGGTCAATACTTTCGAAAATATGAAGAGACGTGTGAATTTATGTTTGGAGCATGGCGGTGGCCAATTTCAGCAATTTATGTAATTATTTTTCTTTTTCTTTATGTATATTCTTAATTTGTTAATTTTGTAAACAACAAAAATAAATTTATGTTTGTCTACTTATTTCATTACTCATTAGTTCGGCATATCATGTCATAATATAAATTTGACAAAATTAAAACCTAGATTTGGTTAGATATATCGTCCCCATATCATTGCGATCTAAACCAAGCCCCATGTTTTTTAATCCAAGCCCTTCTTGACAGGGCCGGATTTATCAATAGGCAGACTAGGCAGTTGCCTAGGGGCGCCAAGCTCCGGAGGGGCCTAAAGGACCTAAAGTCCGTCCCCCCCTCTAACTTCTAAACCGTTCGGTATATTTTAATGAAATTTTGAACGATAATATTTGAGCAAGTCTTGCACTTTTTGACATACCAATGACAGCTTTAAATGTCAAGATGACAGCTGGGTGTCAAGATGACAGCTGGGTCCGCTTTTGGAATATTTTTTTAAATGGAAAGGGAGTTCCAATGGTACCTCATTTTGAAGGTCTTTTAATGCTTAAAACATTCTCCAATTTAAAAAACATTTGGTTCAGTATGAAATGAAATTTATTAATTATAAGTATTTTAAACAAAAGATAAAGGGACACATCTACAAAACAGTGGTTACTTCAACAATTGTTGAAAATGACCGCCATGGACCTCTTGGCAAATAAATATTCTATTAGTAAATTCCTCTCGGACATTGTGAAGCACCTGTGGCGTTATCCTTGAACAAACATCTGTAATTCGTTGCCTAAGTTCTTCTAATGAGCCTGGAGCCGTTTTATAAACCTCAGTTTTAACGTATCCCCAAAGAAAAAAATCTAGAGGCGTTAGGTCTGGCGATCTAGCTGGCCATTCTGTCGGACCTCGACGACCAATCCACCTATTTTCATAAGATTCGTCTAGGTAATTTCTGACTTGCCTAAAATAGTGTGGCGGGGCACCATCTTGTTGAAACACAACCTCTTGAAACTCATGTGGGTTTTGGGCAACAACATCATTAATAAGTGGAGTAATTGTATGTTGCAACATATCCAGGTACCTGCGGCCATTACGATTATATTCCAGAAAAATGGGACCTATAATGTGATTACCCAAAATGCCTGCCCAAACATTTATTTTCTGCGGAAACTGTGTGTGTCCCTCCCGAAAAACATGAGGATTTTCATCACTCCAGTACCTACAGTTTTGGGTATTAACTCGTCCATGTAAGGAAAAAGTACTTTCGTCGCTAAAACAGATATTCCGCAAATAGTTATTATTCCTTACGATTCTTTCTGACATAATTTCGCAAAATTCTAGTCGCCTATCTGGATCATCTTCTGTTAGTTCGCGTATAATTTTCATTTTATATGGGTGAAATTTATGGCTTTTGAAAATTCTTTTTACAGAACTACGAGAAACATTACATGCCTCAGCCACGTGTTTCGTTGGCTGTTGGGGAGTAACAACCATTTCAGCTAAAACTTGGACTTTCACATCTTTCACGATTTTTGGCCTTCCAGATCTTGGTGCGTCTTTAACCTAATCAGTTTCTTGAAATTTTAAAATTAGTTTTCGCAAAAATTTTCTGCATATTTGGCGTTCCGGATATCGTTCATTGAACATACGAACAGCAGCATGGTAACTTCGGTTAGCTTCGCCAAAAATAATAATCGCTGTAAATTTATCTTCTAAAGAACGAGCCATTTAAGACAATTTCGAGGTAAAAATATTTTCTGTCAATCAGACATTTAAAAACAGTATTACAGCAACAATCAATAGACAACTATAGGTAAAAAAAGTGTGTTATAAACAGTGGTCGTCATAATGTAGAAACCGATATTATTGATTCCTGTTTAGAAAATACTAAACCAAATGTTTTTTAAATTGGAGAATGTTTTAAGCATTAAAAGACCTTCAAAATGAGGTACCATTGGAACCCCCCTTTCCATTTAAAAAAATATTCCAAAAGCGGACCCAGCTGTCATCTTGACATTTAAAGCTGTCATTGGTATGTCAAAAAGTGCAAGACTTGCTCAAATATTATCGTTCAAAATTTCATTAAAATATACCGAACGGTTTAGAAGTTAGAGGGGGGGGACGAACTTTAGGTCCTCCCTGTATAATATATACTTTTTTGCATATTTTGTCAATTTTATAATAAAATGCATATTTTTCATAAATTATTAATTTAAGAGCATATTTTTATGTTTTCGGCTATATCAAAAAATTTAAAACGTTAAAGGATTAATGTCTAGTTCGATATTTATTTCAGGGATTTTCCAATCTGAAAATTGTAATAATTATATTTACATTTTGGTTATTCGCAAGGTATTTATTAGTGGTTTCCGGGGTTGTTTATTGTCACTTAATAATGCGTTATTATTACCTGCTTAACAAACTGTATTTATATCGATTTGTAATACAGGTTTATAACTGACCTAATATCCTCGTTGGAGAGTAGATATTTAAGTTTAAGAGACTCAATTAGTATTATTGAAACTTTTTCCGCTAAATGTAACAACATTCCCGGTAAAGTAAGGAATAAATTGGAGGTAACTGTAAAAAAGAATAAAGGATGTAAATACTTAACTGCAGTAAAAAGCATTTATGAGGGTAAACCATCCAACGAAGTTGTATCTTGGCCTTAAATTTTGCTACCTAAGTTGCAGTTTTTTGTCCGATTACATCAGTAGATGTTGAAAGAAGCTTCTCTTTGTATAAACATATTTTTACTAATAGACGACAATCCTATTTGGTTGAAAATTTTGAAACATATTTAGTAATAAATGCATTTTATACAATTTTAGGTTAAAAAATTGTTTACTTTCCTTTGGCTTTGATTTTTTTACATTTTTTTAAAAATTAACATATTTTTTTAGAAATCAATATGTTTCTTTACCTCATTTTACTATAACAAATTAAGAAATATTGCATACCAATGTGCATATTTGGTAAAAAAAATGCAAAAAACTGTTTATTTTAAAGGCAAACAAGACATATACAGGGTGACAATTTAAAAACTTGAAATGGCCATATCTTAGGAACGAAAACCTGAAGAAAAAAACGCAAAAAACAGTTTCTATAAAACGAAGGGGGAACAAAAACAAGCGTATTATCCCACCCTTATCTGCAACCCCTTGGACATGGTGAGATACACCCCTAAAATTTTAAATAGAAAGGGGGGTCGAGTGATACATCATTTTGAAGCTCTTGAAAAATGCTTTTCAATGGTACCATAGAAAGCTACATTTCAGGAAATTCTTTACTTTAAAGTAACTTGTACTAGTATTATTATTTTAAGAACAGTTGACTTTCGGTTCAGTTTAAACGAAAAGCAGCACTTCTTATCTTTAACAATGGTGTACAGCACAGCTGAACGTGTAGAAATTATTTTCATTTATGGTTCCCAGGATCAATGTTTCTTAAGGACAGCTCAACGTTTTAACGAAATGCATCCAGGTCAAAATGTAAGCCAGGAGTATGTTCGCCAACTAGTAGCCAGATTTGAAGAAACTAGTTCTGTCGCGAATAAAAAGAGAAATCAACCGAGACTAGCCGACGAAGCAAATTGAAATTCTGGGGCAGTTTGCAATGAATTCAACTTTATCAACTCGTCAAGCAGCTGTAGCAACTGGATTATCTCGTGAATCAATAAGAAAGGTACTTAAATTTCATAGGTTTTATCCCTATAAACTGCACATACTGCAAGAACTTGGTGACGACGACCCGGACAGAAGAATTCAGTTTTATGAAATAATGACAGATAGAATTACGGCAGAACCTCGACTAGTTAAAAATATTTGCTTCAGTGATGAGTGTACCTTTTATTTAAATGGGCGTGTTAATAAGCAAAACTGTCGTTACTGGAATGACGAAAACCCCCACGTATTTAGAGAAGGGCATACCCAGTACCCCCAGAAAATTAATGTTTGGGCTGGTATATTGGGAGATGGGACTATCGGCCCAATATTTATACAAGGAAATTTAAATGGCGACAGGTATGCTGAAATGCTACAGGGGTCAATCGAACCACTAATAGTGCGAGAATTAGAAAATCAGAGGGACATACTAGGAAATTTATCTTTAGAAGAACGCTTACTACATTTCCAACAGGATGGAGCACCTCCGCATTATGTAGTTCCCGTTAGGCAGTGGTTGGATGATAATTATCCCAACCAGTGGATTGGAAGAAGAGGTCCTGATGAATGGCCACCTAGATCCCCGTACCTAACACCTCTTGACTTCTTTTTGTAGGGTCACCTAAAATCTGTGGTTTTTAAAACGCAACCTGAGTCACTAGAGCAACTTCAGCATAGAATAGTTCAGGAATGCCGTGCTATATCCAGAGAAATATTTGCAAATGTACGTGAAGAATTTGAAAGTAGTCTTTATTATTGTCTTTAAAACAACGAAAATCATTTTGAACATTTAATTAAATAATAATAAAAAATTTCAAAATTGTGTTTTCATTTATTGTTTTCCTAAATAAACAGAGAAGAATTTCCTGAAATGTAGCTTTCTATGGTACCATTGGAAAGCATTTTTCAAGAGCTTCAAAATGATGTATCACTCGACCCCCCTTTCTATTTAAGATTTTAGGGGTGTATCTCACCCTGTCCAAGGGGTTGCAGATAAGGGTGGGATAATACGCTTGTTTTTGTTCCCCCTTCGTTTTATAGAAACTGTTTTTTGCGTTTTTTTCTTCAGTTTTTCGTTCCTAAGATATGGCCATTTCAGGTTTTTAAATTGTCACCCTGTATATGCGCATATTTTGGCTGAATTTAAGTGCATATAATCCGCCCTTTAATAATATCAATAGGCTTCATTGGCTCGCCGACTCGCCGTAGTTCGGCGAGACTCGTGTTTTTCGTTGGCGTTCAAATGGTTGCCAGCTTTTTTTTTACTGAAAAAATTAACTTCCCGACAAGACAGCTATGACAAAGATGCTATTTTAACAATACAGGTCTTATTGGAATTAAGCATTCTACTTTTTTTTGGCCTGTGGTTTCAACCTGTCACAAATAATAAATTTGGCGCCTATGTTAACCTATGATACTAAATTATAACACAGTTTCCGGATCAGAAGTCGTTATTAAAAAAGTTTTACCTAATTAAAAATAAATTGTAAATAACACGACTTTATCACCTCGTCTGTAGATTGCTTCAACTACTGTCATCTTAAAGCTAACAAAGCATGTCGTTGGTTCACACGCATGGAAAATCTAGGCAAAGTCCTAATAAAGGCGTCGTATTATCGTAAAAGTGAATTAGGGTGATATTTCCAAGTTAAACCAAGCACGAAATAGAATGAATGTTTTCGAACTGGGTAAACTTTATTGTTATGTAAGGGTATGTAATATTACATGCTACATTAGGTAGGTGTGAGTAGGTATATCTTCTAATTATGTGCAAAGTCACTAATTACATAGACCCTAACTTTTGGCCCACTCCAGAATGCCAAGGAGTATTTTTAAGAAAAAATATGACTGTATTTAATTTTTTTTTACATTTAGGTAAGTTTGTGTAAAATGTAGTATCTTCTGTCTTCTCAGGTAAGTAATTATTACAAGATGTGCAAAGATTCAGAATTAAGAATACCAAATGAAATAATCGCCAAATAATCAAATTGTAAAGGAATCGGCATCAAAGTAATTTTCAAATTACTTATAATAATGCTTTAATAAAATCCGAAATATCGACAAAGTTCTTAGGATGCATCCTAGGTCAAAAACTTGGGGATCATATTAATACAGTATTCAAAAAATGATCGCAGACTTTCTATTGTTTCCTTACATTTAAACATAACCTTGATCAGAAATTCCTTTTAAATATATATTATTCCTTAGTATATCCCTACATTAGTGCACCTATCTTACTTTGGGCCAAGCAGGTGACTCGCGCCGTATATTTGTAGTAAATGCGATTTTTCTGCCTCATTTTTAACCTAAAGTATATGCAAACTTGTAGAAGAACATTTAAGAATTATATCAACAAAAAATATTCTCGGCTAGCGGACTCAAGTGTGAAAAGACCTGCAATTTGCATTGAAGTACACAGGGATGCCAAAAACAATGGACTCCCTGGTGCCGAGCAGACACTGACAGCTGTTTCGTCCTTGTTAGGAACTCATCAGAATGCCACAACCCGAAGCAACTCCACTGATAACACTGCAGCGCATTTAAACACTGCTTCATAAAATAACAAGTAGTAAATAAGCCGCAAAGCCATGATGTTGGAATCAACAACAATGCAAAATACAGGTACAATGAAAAGTATATGTGAAAGGACGAAACCCGTAACAGGATTGATTTTTACATTGAACAATTTAAGCACGTCCAGTATAAGAAGTTACCTAATTTTTCGAGACTATGCCTGTATAACCTATTGCCCGCTGAGATTCAAGCAATTTTCAATATAAAAAATTTAAAACATCATCATCATCATGTTTAGTAAATTGGTTATACATTACATTTATCTAATATAAATTGTTCTTTTTATTTTTACAATTATTATTTATATTTAAGTAACATAATTTGACCTGCTTTTATATCTATACCATGTATATAGCAACAAAAGACCAGAATAAATAAATAAAAATAATTTGCTGACTTTTCTTGTGCAGTATACGAAGTGTGTAAATGCCATAAAACATACATAATATATGACTGTTTTGTTTTATTTCTTAAAAGTCGTAAACAATGCCAAAGAAAAACCTATAATACCTGTATTTGGCCCCTCTACAATTTAATAACTTTGGAAGAAAAAGGATACATTTTATGTCAGAAAGGCTGTTGGCATTTAATCCACATGCATGCTAAAAGAGCTAAATTATCCACTAAAAGTCGTCATTTTATGTTTGGACCTAAAAATTTGGTATAGGATTATGAGAATAGGGAAGATAGAGGCACTAGAAAACCTAAAAAAACAAACATGACAATAATTTTATTACAAAAACTCAAAGTTTTGTATATTTTGGAAGTTTATCAAGCTCTTAAAAGTTTCTATTTAAAAAAAATAATATGTAGGATTTTTTAAAACATAAATACTAGATAATACAAATAATGAAACACATTTTCATATTTTTTTAAAGTCTGCCCTTAAAGGGATAAATAGAAGGTATTATAGGTTCTATTGGAAAAATACTACGCGCAGCATAAATACTCTATTTCTTAGTTTTTAACGTCTTCCCCTAAAGAAGAAGTAAGAAACGTAATGAATATTGTTTTCCCAATTTTAATTCGTTATAAACTTAAATATTCATAAAAAATTCAATATTTTCCATATTTCGTCAACAAAAGACCCAAAAAATCATATAAACCCGGATGTCAAAATAAAATCAACACTTTTAGCGAACAGCTCAAGTAATTATTGGGATTATTGAACTAAATCCCAGATAATCAGCACACTTGATTTAACCCAAATTTAAATTTATGTCATAAGCAAAACAAAAAAAAATCTTTTATAAAATAGAGAGGTCCTTTAGTAAAATTGTATTTTTACGTTTTTTTTTGTATTAACGCGTGTCATCATCAGAACCTGTCAACGGAATGAATTAGTACAGTTTAGCGTAGACATTTACTCTTTTTATTTATTTAATAAATTTACAAGGTTTAAAAATGTTTATTATAGCAGAACAGGGCATGTTTATGTTAAAACAATTTTTTTATATCAACTTTAATTTTTTTAACTTCCGCGAAAATACTGTTGAGAAAGAAGTAAGCACCGCATTGCACTTGAACTATTATGAATTATTTTCAATATACAGGGTGGCGCATCGAAAACGAAACAGAGGCATTTACTGGCAGCTCAGTTATTTTTTGAAAAAACGCTCAGACCCGTCGATTTTGCTTTCGAGGGGGACACAAAATTGGCAAAAAATCACGTTAACACGTGCAGCCCCCTGGGCGGGGGTGGCACCACCCCTAATATCTTAAATGGAAATACAGAATAGCTGCTTGCAGGGATTCTTTACACAAGTTCGAACCATTATAAAAATACCGTGAACAGAAGCTAGACAGCGGGGTGATGCTAAGCTTCAAGGCGGATGGAGAATGAGCCGTAGGCGAATTTTTTTCATTCATCATCAGTAATAAAATAATTTGAGGTAAAAATCCAGAAATTTGTAAAAGATGCACAATATCTTACGAATTATATTATTTTGAAGAAAAGAAATTCCTAAGCTTCTTGGACTTTTTATTAATAATGTAATTTAATTTTTTCCCAACGTTTTGATAATTTGGTTTTTACCTTCTTCATGACTGCAAAAGGTAAAAGGACAACGTGTAAATTTAAATTGTCTTTTGAATATTGGCCTTAACAAACAGAAAACGGAAAACTCAATATAGACATTATGTGCAAGAAAATTTAAAATTTATTAAAAATAATAATAGTAATAAACAATCTTTATTTTAGAATAACCCTATAAAATAATAACATAAGATGAAATAGCCTTAGGAAAAATATAATAACTACAAAGTGTCTTTATACAACTTGATTTTAAATTTGTAAAAATTAAAAAATTATTTTAGTGGGGTTATTTCTGAAAAAATCGAAAAAAGTTATTAGAAAAAGGTTTTTTAATTGCAGTTTCTAGCCCATATGCAATGCAATTTCAGCTGCATAAGATAATTTTGATTTTTTACCCACCACTAAAATTTATTTTCCACTTAATGAACACTTTACTGATGACACTGTGTTCTTTTTTGTCTTAATATTAAGGTGTATTACTTTCAGACACAAACTACGTTTTTAAAAATACTTATTTAATGAAGTTACCTTATACAGGGTCAAAAGCAAATAAACTTTGCATCAAATGCGACCAAATTCTAATAGCCCAATTTTGATTTTGTAGAAAAAACACATTTAATATGGCGCCACTTTAAAGAAAATGTATCTGAAATAAAGCATTTTTAAAACTAAGAAGTTTTATGTAGGTTGCGTTGAGTCTTATTTTGCAAAAGTGGTACAATTTACAAAATATGCGTAATAAATCAAAATTATCTTATGCAGCTGAAATTTTGCATGTGGGCTAGAAACTGCATTTAAAAAAACTTTTTCAAATAACTTTTTTTGACACTTACAGAAATAACCCCACTTTTGAATTATTTTTGGAAAAAATTAAAATTTAACAGATAATGCCAATCACGTGACTACTATTTTTTTGCTTAATTTTTATCTCGATCGAAGCAGAAATTGATGCCAAAGTCAGATTTCGAATAAAGCAATTAATTAAAAAAATCCCATATGATGCAGACTTTACTGGTCACACTGTATACAGTGACATATTCATTTGAAAACTTCCCACCTAGATTTTCCTGCTTTAAAATGAAAATGTGAAAAATCGCTCGGACCCGTCGATTTTTATTTCGAGGGGGACATCTTTTGCGTATATTGTCAATCTTGTTACTTCAAGCCCCTAGGAGGGAGGGGGATCTTAATCTTAAATACTATATTTCTTACATCCGGTTTAACCGAAAGTTCACACTATTGGAAAGATAATAAAAATTGAAGATAGGGACATGTAAGCCGTTTTGCTCTATGACGTACAGTTAGAAAGCTAGACGCTGTCAAAGTTCAAAAATCTCATTTTTCAAGAGTCAATATCTCGGAAACTGTTAAGAATAGACTAATAATGCTTTTATTAAAAAATGTTCAGACTTTTATGCAGAATCCAAAAAAATTATATAAAATACGGGTATCCATTTAAGATTTAGATCTTACCCCTCCCCCTTCCTCCTAGGGACTTGAAGTGACAAGATTGACAATATACGCAAAAGATGTCCCCCTCGAAATAAAAATCGACGGGTCCGAGCGATTTTCCACATTTTCATTTTAAAGCAGGAAAATTTAGGTGGGAAGTTTTCAAATGAACACCCTGTATATGAGCAATGTAAAGATTGTTTATACTTGTTTTTTTTGTATAGGAATAGATTCAACCCAAAAAACCTACATGCACAAGTAAACTTACCATAATTAAACTTTAGTAGAGTCGAACATGTATTATCCCGAAAAGCTCCATCAGGGTAGTAAACAAACAATTAAAAAGGCACACCATCAATCTAAAAATTTAAAGCAAAACAAACTGGGAAGGTCGCACCGTTTTAGTTCTATGTCACGTTAGCAACTAAACGTAGGTATTGTATGAGAGGGACAAATAAAAAAAAATGGTGTTAAACGAATTTGCAAATATGTAAAAAATGTAAATATGCCGTTTATTGATATATTATATAATAGACGTAACGCTTTCATGCAACAATTGGTCGAAGGTGTACATAGGAGAACCCTTACAATGTTTACAAAAAAGACTATAGGGTAAAGTCGGGTAAGCACACGCATCCGATAAGAGTGCGCATTTGCAGTTTTTCGTTAATTTTTGGTTTTAAGAAAAAGTATTATTGTTTTTTTCCTTTAACATGGATCAATGGGGCGGGGCACTGAGGGGGAGGTGTTAGGACTCCAAGCAGGTTTTTTGGTTGAATCTATTCCTACACAACAAAAGAATAATTTTGCGGAAGTAGTCCATTATCTCAAAGTGGAGCTGTATAGATATAAGGAAATTAAACCCACAGTCGTCTCCACAAATACTTATATTAAAACAGTTAGATTAACTTGGTGTACATGTTTCGGTACTAGGGAGTACCATCATCAGCACCGAAGGGCTAAAATAAATATAAAATGAATAGAAAGAGGAAGGAGAAGTCAGATTAACGTACTTACCCCAAGTGCCACTAATACAAGCAATGTAAAAGAAATGTAAAAGATTTAAAAAATAAAAACTAAAAACTTGAATAAGTTTTTATTTTTTAAATCTTTTACATTTCTTTTACATTGCTTGTATTAGTGGCACTTGGGGTAAGTACGTTAATCTGACTTCTCCTTCCTCTTTCTATTCATTTTATATTTATTTTAGCCCTTCGGTGCTGATGATGGTACTCCCTAGTACCGAAACATGTACACCAAGTTAATCTAACTGTTTTAATATAAGTATTTGTGGAGACGACTGTGGGTTTAATTTCCTTATAAAAGAATAATTACCAATTTTTTTATATACAGGGTGTTTCATTAAGGGTGGCCACCGGCCATATCTCGGAAACTACTAAGCATTAAAACTTGGGGAAATTTTTTTATGATTAAAGTGGTCATGAGAAAATTCTAGAAATTATTTTTAAGTTCCGCATTTCGCCACAAGGGGGCACAATTGAAAATTAATTTTTAAAATTCTAAATTTCTCCGAAAATTCCTCGATTATGGTATACCTCTGGTTACATCATTGAAAAGAAAAGATAATTCTGTATCATTTTGGTTTAAGGCTCATTGGCATACCGACCTTGATAAGAGTGGGGGAAGCTATTAAAAGTGTAATCATTAAAATCGCTATAACTTCTAAATGACTTATCCGATTTTATTAAATTTAGGCTTGTTTGGAAGAGAAAGGTAAGTACTTTTAATTGCCGTATCCAATGATACACGATAGTTTCTAATACAACTGCTAGAGGGCGCAATTTGTAATAATAACAGTTTTTTCGATTTTATCCCGAAAATTCAAATCATATGGTATAACTATAACATCATAATTGGAAAGTAGATTAAATTTGCAAGAAAAAATGTAAAGACTGCTGTTTGATATCTTTGTTGGTTTTAGAGTTATTGCCAAAACAATAATTTTTAACACTTTTATCGGGGGTAATATCATAAGTGCATGTAATTTTTCCGAAAAAATTTGGAAAAACGAGTTGGCCGTTTTCGATTCGACTTTTTAATACAACGCTCGTGTTTTGTTTCAAAAAAATTACTTGTCAATGAGTTGTTTGAATTTTTTCATAGAAAAAATTAGATGCACGAATGATAGCAATTTGGCAAGATTATTTCCTGACTGAACAAGAAATGCTATTTACTGGTAATATGATAATTTTGATAATAAAAGCATTTGATTGGGTACTATTACTAAAGTTACAATTTACGTAAAATTTACAGTTATTGTATATACTCCCGATATATATTTGAGCTTTTTCGCAAAAAATATTTCTTTTCGTGTTACCTACTTAATTCTTTTTAATACTATTATATTCATTTAGGTACAGCCTTTCTTGTATTTTGATTCGAGTTCGCTTTTCTGGAACTCTTTTCCAAGATAGTGAATAATATTCTAACGTCAATAGATAGTTATTATTATTAAACGTTTTGCGATATCTTAAAACTTAAAAAAAAATTTTGTACATTTTTACAAGAAGTCGTTGTATAAAAACCCAGTAATACGGCCTCCCCCTTTCTTATTTAATTTTGGTATCATGTGCTTGCCAAAACATCACGACGAAAAAATATTGCTGTCGTATCAAAATAAGCCACAGCAAATAATGTCGTCGGTGGATTTTCTATGCTTTATTGCCATATATTATTTACTCGTGAAGGCGTCGCGTCGAGTCTCGGCCACAAAAAGAAACGTGGGAAATACTGACTTTTCAGATAAGGAAGTCGATGGACTGTAAACATTTTGGCTGTGATATTTTAACAATTCGTCGGTCTTCTCATGTAAGGGCCTAACTCAAAAAAATCGAAAATTCAGATATGTCCCATTATGAGCTTACAGAAACTCAACCTTTAACATATAATTAATTTGTGTTGGGCTACATGCTTGGTGAAACTGTTGTTACATTGCACAGAAAGAAAAAATAAGTTTCACAAATTTAATCAGTTTCCTGACACGTGTTTCAGCCCTTTCGGGTCATTGTCAAAGGAGTACAAGAAAATACTAAATTCTACGTAACATTACAAAGGTATTTATATTATAATATGGTACCGTCAACTGGGGCTTCTTTGATAATTGCGGGTTAACTTTGATAACGTATGTCTGAACTTTTACTTTCTTGAATTACTGCGCAAGCGCTAATTTCTTGGCGCGTTTGAACACATCATATATTTTTTAATTATCACACGTTCATGATAGTGAACACTTGGTGGTGCATTTTGCCGCGGTTCTCGTACTACAAGGTAAGAATGTTTACTTTTTACGTTTATAGATTTTATAAAGCTTCAGATATTTCTAGTACACAGCCTCCGTGTTTTATCATGGGTCAATTTTTATTATTTTATATAAAATCTCATGTATCTAAGATGTAAATAACTTTTTTAGATTTGTTTCAAACTAATAATCAGACCGTCCAGCTTTCCAACACCTTCGTGGGGTAACTTTGATCGCCTCTTATGGCGCAACTTTGATTTAAGTTTATTATACCTAATCGTTTTGAGTCAACTTTTTTTTTTTTAACATTTAGACCAAGAAAAATATATTAAGTTTATATTGCCTACAAGAAAGATTGCTAGTTTTAGGTATATTTCGTATAATATTTTTTACATTTTTGTTATGGAAAATATAAAACATTAAAATAAAAGCGTATTTCTTAATTTTTGGTTTTTTTTTTTACACAAACCTGTTAGTTTTGAAACTAACTATTACAGAATTAATATTTTTTTTTTGAAATTAATATTGAACGGGGTTTCATTGATTTTAAGAGCAAAAATAAGGCACGATCAAAGTTGCCCCAAATAAAGTAAAACTTTGATCAGATCTTTTTTTTTTTTTTGGATTTCTGTTAAAGTTTACTGAATGCCTACAGAGTTTTAAGATTAAACGTATAACCGCAAATATTTATGTTTTTTTTTGTTTCCAAATATCACAACAATCAAAAATTAAAATTTTATTGATCAAAGAAGTCCCAGTTGACAGTAACTATAAACATGTCATAAAATTAAAATTAGGATTAGAAGATTGAATGGTCAACTGTGGGTTTTCCTAATTTTTAAAGGTACAGATACATATTTAGTCCTAAATTAGTGTGCTATTAAGAATTAGGGAAGCACATGAAGGTATTTCGGTTTGATTATTAACAACATTACATTTGTTTTTTATGGCTTTTTTGATAGCTATTATTTCTAGTAGATTTAGTTTTCTGCTTTTTTTTATGTATATGGGTTTTATGTTGTCAGAGATTGAGTAATTGTCAGCCTGGTGTCAAAATTTCTACCTTTTTGTCCAATATAGATAGCATCGCAGTTGTCACATTCTATTTGGTAGACCCCACTTTGTAAAAGTTTGTTTTTAGTTTCTATTTTAGCATTGGATATGTGTTTGTGTAAGTTGTTTTTATTGTGAGAACTTTAATGTGATTTTATTTAACAAAGTAGGTAATATAAATGATCTTGTGGTGTCATTTATGACAAAAAATTGTCTTTAACGAGCACATTAATTGGGTTGCTAATAAATGTAAATGCATGCTTTATAATTAGATCATGCAAGTTGGTGTCTTCTTTACATTCTCTAAAAGTTATTTCTTTTGCATTCTGACTAATTTTTACCTCTGTCGTCACCTCAGTGTGTAGTAGACATATAAAAACAATTTGGAAAGTATTCAGAACAAGTTCCTAAGACTTTTAAACTTTAAAGGCACAGGTGCTTCCGATCTTCATGCTAATTTACCAGAACTTCAACGGACTTTCCAATTATTGCCACTTGAGTGCCAGTTTACTCAAGCTGATGTTCGCTTTTTATTTAAAATTTTCAACAATTATATTGAAGATCTAAATTGGATTTACAATATAGGTTTTAATATAGCTTCAATAAATTTCATAATATTCACCTATTTGAAAACTGTCTTATCTATAGAAATGTTTCAGTTAAACATTCGCCCATAAGTCTCATAAGCACTCCTAATAATGTTTCATAACATAATATTGATTCCAGAAGGCTTAGAAATCACGCTATTGTTCTTAATTTCAATTATTCGTTCATCTTCTACATTCAATCATAAATGGTAAATATTCTTGGGACAATTATGTCAAGATCAAGCACTTTTAAGAGTTTCTTTTAAATATTTCAAACAAAATGTTAAATATCAAGTTTCGTACATTTTAAGTTCACAAATTTGTTTACATAAACAAAATATAATGACCTGACTTATTTACCAAAATTTGTAAAAGTTTAAATTTAAATTTTAAGATGCGTTTATACATTTTTTCCATAAATCCAATGATATTTTGTGTATTTATTATAATGATCTGTGTTTTACATAATTTTATAATATAATTTTTGTAATTTCTTTTGGACAAACCCAAATGCCCAAATGTTTTATTGGAAACCAACGTTTCAGTCGAATTTAATTATTGCCCAATCTTCCTAAATATTCAGTTTTCTCTCGATGTGTCATTTCTCTATTGTCAGTTGTCAGACAAAAATAATAATTATACCGTGCGAGCAAAAAATATTTGCATCTAAGGACGTAATGCTTAGCCGTAGAGCTTAATACCTGTTGGGTGTCAGTAACTACCTGAATTAACAATCAATCAGTTATTCCGTCATCTTTGACAGTCGTTACGAGTAATTTGATTCATCGCTAATTTTTCCAATTTCTTGAACAATTCACACAATGGGCTTTACGGAACAGCAAAAAACATTCATGGTTGAAGCGTATTTTGTAAACGGGATTAGAGTAAATGGTGAGTGGCAATACAATCCGGGTTTGTGCATGGACGATTTTCAAGAACATTTTCCTAACGTTGCTTTTACTGCTGGGAACTTTATCATTGCCTGAAAAGAACCGTGGCTGTGTTTAAGGAAACAGGTTCTATACAACACAAAAAAGGAGCAGGAAGACCATCTGTAAGAATAGAAGAACTTGTTGCAAACGTTCGTGAAATAATACAAAATACGCCAACAAATTGTATAAGACGCCTATCCCAAGAAGTGGGAAGATCTTATGGAACATGCAGGACTATTCTTAAGAAGCAGCTAAATTTATTTCCCTATAAAGTGCAAGTATTCCAAGAAATACAAGCCGCAGATTTTGAAAGATGCAGGAATTACTCTCAATGGTTTACCCAAAATGTATTGGAAAGAAATGATTTATTAAACCTGACATTCTTTTCGGATGAAGCCTGGTTCCACCTCTCCGGTTATGTGTATTCTCAGAATACACGCATGTGGAGTAGTAAAAATCCCCATTTTTTTGTAGAGTCCACATTGCACCCACAAAAGATTGGTGCCTGGTTAACTGTTTCCCGAAGAAGAATTGTTGGTCCTATTTTTTTCCATTGCACAGTTACAGCACAGTGGTATAGGGACGATATTTTGAATCTATTTGTGAAGCAATTACTTGACGACGAACTACGTTTTGGATATTTTTAACAGGACGGTTTAAACGCCCATACAGCCGCCGAAACTATTAACTACTTACGCAATTTTTTCGACGACAGATTGATCAGTCTTCGATTAGACATTAAATTTCCACCTAGATCACCTTGTTTAACGGTTATGGATCACTTAATTTTTCCTCATTTAAAGAACACTATTTTTAAAACACCAGTTGCGAATTTAGAACAATTACAAGAAAGGATTATCCAAGAATGTGGTAACATTTCTCCAGAGATGATGGTCAACACTTTCGAAAATATGAAGAGACGTGTGAATTTATGCTTGGAGAATGGCGGTGGCCAATTTCAGCAATTTATGTAATTATTTTTCTTTTTCTTTCTGTATATTCTTACTTTGTTAATTTTGTAAACAACAAAAATAAATTTGAATTTGTCTACTTATTTTATTACTCATTAGTTTGGCATATAAATAAATAAATAAATAAAAACGCCTTTATTTTCAACTCGGCGAAGGTCAGCTGAGCTGTTAACTTAAGCGTATAAAAATGGGAAATACAAAATATAAGTATAAATAAAAAAGTAATAATAATAACAAGTTTTACATTGAGATATCATTCTAAAGAATAAATTATTATAAATTAGATATTAACAGATACAATAAGATATTTCAGACAAAATTAGTTATTAGGTAGTAGGAGCTGTTTCTTAAAATCGGATTTAAAAGTGCGGAGATGAGCATTCTTTGATCTACTAATATGAGGATAGCGATTGAGAAGCCTGGCAGACGTACAAGAAAATGCGCCCCCAGTCATGGTCTTACAGGTTCTAGGCAACTGATACTGCACATTAAAACGTGTTTCACGGGAGTGGATGTTATACCTAGGAATAAATTTTTCAAACAAGTATGAAGGACATTCAGTTTTTATTAATTTATGCAGAAAGCAAGCGAAGTGTAGTTTTTCTCTACCAGCTATGTTCAACCATTTTAAATCACAAAGTTTGTGACTCACGTGGTCACTTCGTTTAAGGTTATATATAAGACGAATGCAAGAATTCTGAACTTTTTGTAGCTTATATCTGGTTGAACCATCCAAGCACGGTCCATACACGAAGTTGCAATAGTTAAAGTGACTTAAAATCAATGCCTCACACAGATTTTTTTTAGCCTAAAATTTAGAAGGTTTTTACACTTGTAGAAGTTGCAAAGATTAATATAAGCCTTTTGGAGGACCTTAGATACTTGACCGCGAAATCGAAGTTGGCCATCAAAGATAATGCCCAGATTTTTATATTCCTCGACTACTGGAACGATAGTCCCATCTATAGAAATATTCAAGCTTTTGGCCGCCCAGTCTCTGGCAGGACCAAAGTATATTATGGCCGACTTATTTGGGTTAAGTTTTAGACCATGATTCTGTGAATACTTAAACACCGATTCCAGACATTCATTAAGTCTTCTCGACGCTTCCACTGCATCAGAAGGAGAAAAGGGGATCTGAATCTGTGTGTCGTCTGCGTATCTGTGGCCGATGCACTCTCCAAAGCAGTTTGACATATCCGCTGTGAAGATAATGAAAAAAAGAGGGCCAAGAAGTGACCCTTGAGGAACCCCTCTATTAACTTTTAAGGGCTTTGACCTACTGTTGTCAATCACAACTAGTTGTGATCTATTATCAAGATAGCTTCGAATTAGCTGGATGGTTTTAAATTTGAATCCATAGTGGCTTAACTTGACGCACAGCATAGCGTGATTGATGGTATCAAAGGATTTGCTATAGTCTAACAGGACCAAACCTGTTGTTTTACCCTCATCTGCGGCTAATAAAATGTCATCCAAGACCTTTAACAATGCCGTAGCAGTCCTGAACCCCTTACGAAAACCTGATTGCAGATTGGGTAACAGATTGTTGAAGCATCCAAAACCGTAACCTTAATATCTGATCGAACATAAGCCCCTATACCCCCACCCCGAGATTCGCGATCACATCGATAAAAATT
Organism: Polydrusus pterygomalis; assembly: GCA_963969555.1. Taxonomy (NCBI): domain Eukaryota; kingdom Metazoa; phylum Arthropoda; class Insecta; order Coleoptera; family Curculionidae; genus Polydrusus; species Polydrusus pterygomalis. The sequence continues at coordinate 32,937,879 of OZ018384.1, read as the reverse complement.
AAAATTCTGTATGTGAATATCGGCATCAGGCACACTATCCGCAAGCCATGACTCGGACACTCCCAAAACATCCAACCCCAGACTACCAATCAACGCTCTAATCATATCATGTCATAATATGAATTTGACAAAATTTTAACCTAGATTTGGTTAGATATATTGTCCCCATATTATTGTGATCTAAACCAAGCCCTACGTTTTTAATACAAGCCCTCTTTGATGCAAATAATTTTTGCTCGCGCGGTAACTATAACGAAATCCCCCCGAAAAGTATAATTACCTATAGGCTGGTTGAAGGTGGTAGACCATGTAGTATTATCAAGAGGATTGCTTTGGAATACTTCTTTGTGTTAAGTAACAAAATTAAGACAATGGAATTCCGACAAAGTAATTCTTTATCTATAGGCTAATTATTTTCAAGATGGACTGAAAGCGAAATTCCACCGACATGGCTCGCCTATTTCAAATTAATGTCCGATCGACGAATAAAAATATAAGCTGATGGAGGATCGACCTGATCACTTGACTATGACGCAGCGATTTAATATTTACCTACATCGGTCTATCTTGACAATGAATGGGCTTTAGTGCAATAATTTTATCCACATTTTTGGTACGTTTTTCTTTTAAGAGTTTGTAATAAAGATTATTTTTCTACGACCGTGAGTTTTAACCGATTTTCCCGCAAGCATTTTAGTTTTAAAAGTGTCATTTTCCCGCGCTGGTGCGGGTAGAAAAATTATGCAAATTTTGACCTTATCAGATAGTTTTTTACCTCGGAAGTTATAACTATTGTTACAATAGGTAAATAAGTATTTACGAAATCCTGAATAGCCCATCTAATAAAATCTACCTCTTTTCTAGCTTTTTGTTGTATTTTAAATTTGTTGAAAATATAAAATAATGAAGATATTTTTATATAACCCTGTACATTTCTTTAAAGTCATGTCATAAAACAACTATTAAACCAACCTGTGACGGGTGGGCTCTCCGTAAATATCGCAGTCGACGACAATCAAGATAAAGGCAATCTAATTGTTATGAAAATTTCTGATTCCAAAAATCATTCGTCAAGATCATTTATTTTATCTGGAGAAATAAATAATGGAACCTATTTGATGCTATATAGAAAGTACGCAAATTTACGATCACCTATCACTCCGCACCACCGCTTTTTTATAAATTATAAGAAAGGAAAATGCTCAGTTCAATGCGTTGGCGTAAACGCTTTTGGTAAGATGCCAGCAGGATTGCTGCATATTTGCGCCTACCTAACCCGGAACGTTATACAGGATACAGTTTCAGGCGTTCTTCGGCAACGTTCCTAGCAGACTCAGGTGAAGGGATGACCAACATAGAACGCCTCGGTGGCTGGAAGTCTACTACTGTTGCTGAGGGCTATTTGGATATTTGGAGGACTACGAGAATTTGAAGAAAAACATATGGAATAAAATTCTTTCATCTACAAATGACGTCGTCACCGTCATCGTCATCTTTATGCGACCTTCAACCGATGCCATCCCAATCGATGTCGTCTTTATGCGCTTACCAGTTAACACCAAATAACTCCACTGGACCGGCAATTTTATATAATTTACAGAATGCAACAAATTGTGTTTTTAATATTAACATTCATAATAATTAGTAGCTTTTTAGTTAAAATTTTATATATTATAATATGTTAAAATAAAATAATTTTTAGAAAATAAGTAGGTATGTATACTGTTTTGTATATCTAAATGGTCGTAGAAGGGGAAGTATCACTTTCCGCACTTGTTAGGAAAATAACTATTTTTAAAGTAATAAAATTTACAAAATTAGCAATGTCTTATACCTACTTTTATATTACATAATTATTTAATGCTAACTTTTGGCATAAAAAATTCTAATAAATTTCGTTTCAGCCCTTATATTCTCTTCGCATACGATAGTACCGGAATCGATTACACATCAACATAAATTAAATCTGCTGTTTAAAAGAAACGGGTTGTCGGTGTAGGTGGGTAATATCTACGCCTTTTGCTAGTAAATCCGAGAATATAAATTTAAAAGCTCATTCACTTAACATATTCCAAAAATAAATCTTGTTCTGTTGTGTATTGTACAGAATTGCGATTTCTTCTGATATTTATGAGATTTAATATAAACTGAAATGGATTGATTTGGAGGTAATTAAAAATGACGATTGACATTGCTTATGGCTTTAAGATTGCATATATACAAAAGTATTTAAAAAAACATTCAGTTCAGTGCATAAAGGCAGATGCGAAGAAAATCGTTGACAACAGATTTCCTAGATAGAGACGAAACGTCTCCCTGGCCACTTGTACAGACGATGATCTGGTCTACTACACTAATGGATTACACAAAGCTGGAATTCAGACCTCGGGAGCTGAAGTATACACTGAGAGAAGATTATTTCTGTATAAGGTGTTCTATAACTGTTACAACAAAACACTTACTTTGCTTACACAAAACACCACCACACTGATCAGTAGTGATCAGCTCGGACCAACGCGCGACCATTTTAATTTAGAAACCGGCAGCGTGATTTTCTTCGAGTCTCGACGTAAAATGATGGGCGGATACCGGATATTAAAATTGGCCCATCAGATTGAATTTGAAACCACACCAATTTCAATTTTTATCAAAAACTTTTTTACCAAGTCGCATTGCTGCCCTAACAAAGCTGTCATCATAATATAAACAGTATTTATGGCATTCGACTACTGCAAGTCTAGATGAGATAGTGAGTGTTAAAAGCGGGTAATACACATCTGTTTAGCAAGCTGCTCTCAAGGCGGTATGCAAACTCAACGTCAGTACTTGTTGAAGAGTGCGGAGATGCACTGGAAAGCCTGTCAGATATCAAGGAAGTTAAACTGGTCTGGGTTCTGGGATACCAAACTGTGCAAGGCAACGAAAGTGCAGATGAGCTGGCTAGACTCGGAGCCGATACTACTTTCTAAGGGCTGAAACCAGCAATAGGACTTTTAAATGAACATAAGTCTGCCCTTAAGAAGTAGGTCACACGGCGTTCTACGGAACAATGAAGGCAAACTCAAGGATACAAGCGGGCTCAGGCTTTTATAACAGGAGCAGACAAATCCAGATTAGAGTGGATCCTGAATAGCAAACTCTTAATACATTAATTATAATGAAACACATGACGCTAATTCCGAAGAAGCGAATGTTGCTGAGCCCCCCCCCCCCCCCCCTAACTACTTCCACTACTATACTACAGCCTCAAAATAATTGGCAAAACTGTTCAAACCACCATTAACAGTGTGCGGAGAAAATAATTAACATTGATTCGCCCACTTTTAAGCTAAATAAAAACATCCCTAACCGCTTGATAAGATTGTGCATAAATAGGTCATTACATGTTGCCAAGTTTTAATACATTTCACTGAAATTTCCATAAAATTTACCGAAATCGCCATGTCATTAAGGCACGTACCTTTCACCCTACGGTACCTGTTTTACTTAATTTGGCAACACAGGTGGGAAAACCCATGTTTAGAGACGCTCGCTCGATTTCTTATCGCATCTAATCAACGTTCAGTGTCGTAGACAAGTTTCGACCGAGAGGATATTAGTAATTCAGTTTTATTATTTTTGTGCTTTATTCAAAACAGCAAATATTATAATGCAGGCGAGTTATTCAAGTGGTAGTAACCAACAAGTTAAAAAACGACGTCATTTAAAATCTGGGGAGCGTGCAATGTTAAAAAATGTGTATGAGGGAATTCTAAGTACACGCAGTGGAATATCATTTACTGATGCAGCAGAACTTTATGCCACATTGACCAAGACATTTGGCCGTACTGTTTACTATCAAGGAAAACAGGAATACTAAAGTGCCCGATCAGAAGGAGACAAGAGGACGGAAAAATATTTTTATTGATCAGCAAACAAAGTTAGCCATTCCCCGAAAAGTGCATGCATTTTTTTTTTCGAAATGAACCTCCGAATTTAAAAAAAATTTCTGCCGAAATTGAAAAGGATGAAAATATGCCAAAAATTTCACGAAGAGTTCTAATGCGTACACTATGAGAATTGAATTTTCGATTCTTAAAACGAAATCGCAAAAGTATTTTGGTGGAAAAGGGAGAAATCGTATTGTGGCGTAGAAAGTTTCTAGAAGAAATGCAACAATATCGCTGTGCAGGGAAACTAATTTTACTTTACGGACGAGACATGGTTAAATGAAGGACATACTGTGAATTACATTTGGCAAGATCTCAACATTAAAGATGCACGTAACGCCTTTATCAATGGACTGTCCACTGGATTGAAGGCTCCTTCAGGAAAAGGTCGTCGGTTAATTATAACCCACATCGGGAGTGATTCTGGTTTTCTTAAAGGTGGGTTAAACGTGTTTGAATCTCGTAAAACCGGTGATTATCATGAGGATATGAACGCGAAAGTGTTAGAAGATTGGTTTAAATCCATCTTACCGCGTATTGAACGTGGGTCGGTAATCGTGATGGACAATGCACCATACCACAGCCGTCGGGTGGAAACTTTGTCAACTTCTGCGTGGCGAAAAGGAAAGATTGTTGACTGGCTCGAAGAAAAAAATATTCCATTTGGCGAAAAAATGCTAAAAGTCCAGTTGCTCGATCTTGCAAGACTTCACAAAAAAAAATATACGAAATATGTAGTGGATGAAATGGCTCGTGAACGAGGTGTTACAATATTACGTTTACCGCCTTACCATTGTGAACTAAATCCAATCGAGCTTATATGGGCACAGATAAAAGGCGAAGTGGCGCGTGAAAATAGAACATTTAAATTAAAAGATGTTAAGGAACTGTTAAAAACGGCAATAGCGAATGTACAAGCAGCGGATTGGCATAAGTGCGTATTACATGTCGAGGGCGTAGAAAAAAAAATGTGGGACTTAGATGTACGCGTTGAAGTCATAGTGGAACCTATTATTATAAATCCTACGGATGACAGCAGTAGTGACAGTAATGAAATGTTTTCATCATCAGATAGTGAATAATCGCTGTAATGGTAATAATGCATTTAAAATTGTAACGTATATAATATTATGTCATCATAACACTTTTTAATGTCGGGGTGGAATATAATTTGTCAAAGTATTACCAAGTAGTGTTCATTAAGTAGCAATAATTAGGTTTTGCCCTTAATCCACTATTACATCTTTCTATTATTATGTAGTACAATAAAATAATTTATGAAAATAGCTTATACCGTTGCTTTATTATTCGTCTTGGATTTTATACCTGCGTAATTTAGTTTCTCTAATTATTACTGCATTAGATCACCAAATGTAAAAGCTTTATTTATTTTATTAGATATACCTGGTAAATGTAAATTATTATATAATGTAAATGTATTATAATAATAAACAAGAAATTCATATATTTTTTGATTTATTATTGTTTAAAATGACACGCCTCTGAAATTGGCGTTCCTCTTACGTCTTACACACCCCGGTAAAAATGAGTCACTGCCAATTATTTTGGTACCAGAGTATAGACAGGAGATACGAGGCGAGATATTTACCGACGAGGAAGACCCATGCTCCGTTGATTTGTAAGGTGTTATGTTTTGTTTTAAGGTTGAGTTCGTACTTGCTTTGTACACATTTTTTAAGCTACTTTTACTTGCATTTATGTACGATTATTGGATAAGATTAATGTTTCAGAGTTAGATAGCACACATACCGTGAGAGCAAAAATTATTTGCATCAAAGAGGGCTTTGCATCTAAGGACGTAATGCTTAGCCGTAGAGCTTAATACCTGTTGGGTGTCAGTAACTACCTAAATTACCAATCAGTTATTCCGTGATCTTTGACAGTCGTTACAAGTAACAGCACAAAACATTCATGGTTGAAGCGTATTTTCGAAACGGGGTTAGAGTAAATGGTGAGTGTCAATACAATCCGGGTTTGTGCATGGACGATTTTCACGAACATTTTTCTAACATTGCTTTTATTGCTGGGGATTTTTATCATTGCCTGAAAAGAACCGTGGCTGTGTTTAGGAAAACAGGTTCTATACAACACAAAAAAGGAGCAGGAAGACCATCTGTAAGAACAGAAGAACTTGTTGCAAACGTTCGTGAAATAATGCAAAATACGCCAACAAATTGTATAAGATGCATGTCACAAGAAGTGGGAAGATCTTATGGAACATGCAGGACTATTCTTAAGAAGCAGCTAAATTTATTTCCTTATAAAGTACAAGTATTTCAAGAAATACAAGCCGCAGATTTTGAAAGACGCAGGAATTACTCTCAATGGTTTACCCAAAATTAATTGGAAAGAAATGATTTATTAGACCTGAAATTTTTGGACATGCTTGGACCATGGCGGTGGCCAATTTCAGCAATTTATGTAATTATTTTTCTTTTTCTTTCTGTATATTCTTACTTTGTTAATTTTGTAAAAAACAAAAATAAATTTGTATTTGTCTACTTTATTTCATTACTCATTAGTTTGGCATATCATGTCATAATATGAATTTGACAAAATTTTAACCTAGATTTGGTTAGATATATCGTCCCCATAAATATCATTGTGATCTAAACCAAGCCCTACGTTTTTTAATCCAAGCCCTCTTTGATGCAAATAATTATTGCTCGCACGGTATATTAGCTGAGTAGCTGAGTAGCTGTGTTGCTAACCCTATATAGATAAAACTTATTATCACTTAGTGACATAGGAACTGCCATCGGCGGCAGTCCATTCGTTGGTTTGCCATGATGCATGTATTTGGTTTTTGTGCGTTTTTATCAAAAAGAGTATTATTTTGTTAAAATTATTTTCTTGGTAAATAACTCAAATTTTTTGAAACCCAACCCGTAGAAACTGTTTTTCTTTCTTGCTTCATGCGATCATGCAGTAGGGTAAAAATTAAAATTTCGTGAAAAACCCTATTGTCATACTTGACTTAAAGTAAAAATGATGCCTAATTGCCTTTATTATTTTGTTTAGTTTATCTTATCACCAGCAATGCCAAAGGTATGTTATCATAAAGGAAACGCGAAATTACAAAAAATCAAGTGTTTTAATTCGTAATTAACTAAAATGAAAAATTTACTAAACAAGACCAAATGCTGTAGCCGAAAGGCCAATTAATATGAAGACCTTTCATTCCGAGTAAAATCCATTAATTTTAAGGCCAGTAATCTTTTTGCTACTGATATTCGGCTTTCTTGGTAAAATTAAATCCTGCAGTCTGAATTATCTGAAAAAGATTAGACAATGTCAAGGGAAGACAGCAAAAAGTATATTTTGTAGAAGACATGACATGCTTTGTGATTTTTTGAAGGTAACTTCGCACAGTGAGTTTCCTGACTAGTCTAGAAAAAAAGGGTTAAACTATTACAGGAAAAAAATTATTCTGGTTTAAAGAAAGAATGTTTTAAACCTTTAAAACCTTTAAAAATATAACGAGTATGTTTTTATAAGACGATGCTGCGTTTAACCAAAAATTCTTATTCTGAAGAGCTCATGCCTTAATCTAATATGCAAAAACCCAAAATAAGAGGGTTTCATGGGCCAAAGATAGCATTTATTGCAGTTACAATGTAAATCAGGTTTGCATGTGTCTGTTTCGTCATATCAGATTTTTAAATCCACATAGTTACTTTTGTTTTTTACACTAATTCTTAGGATTTACCGAATAAAATCAAATATGATTATTTGCATGGAATATTTTATTCTATATAATGATGCATTTATGCATATATCTAAAAAGCCATATACATGTTTATTCTCGTTGTTATAAAAGCATAATATTATAATTAGTTCCAGGAATCTACAACTGAAACTAGAATGATAAATTGTTTTAGTGTTAGAATTTACATACGTAAATTTATTTGTAAAAAATTTCTTTAATAAAAATTTATATAATGTAATGCATAAAAGGAGAGACCCCATGAAACAATATTTTTATTATTCATTTACAACTGTCAAAAATAATACTGAACTCAAGTTTCATTATAAATTCACCCATTATCCCTTTCGGACCTAAACAAAATTTGTTAGGGTATTTACCCTCATAAAACAAAAACGCAATTTATTTCATCAGAGTTTCATTATTGTGTCGGATTATGATCATACCATCGTAAAAGTAAAATTGTTTAAAAAACATATATTAGATTGTTGCTAAATTATTGTTTAAAAAAAATGGTGGTTTCTTATACCGTGCGAGCAAAACTAATTTGCATCAAAGAGGGCCTTGCATCTAAGGACGTAATGCTTAGCCGTAGAGCTTAATACCTGTTGGGTGTCAGTAACTACCTGAATTAACAATCAATCAAGTAATTTGATTCATCGCTAATTTTTCCAATTTCTTGAACAATTTACACAATGGGCTTTACGGAACAGCACAAAACATTCATCGTTGAAGCGTATTTTCGAAACAGGGTTAGAGTAAATGGTGAGTGGCAATACAATCCGGGTTTGTGCATGGGCGATTTTCACGAACATTTTCCTAACGTTGCTTTTATTGCTGGGGATTTTTATCATTGCCTGAAAAGAACCGTGGCTGTGTTTAGGAAAACAGGTTCTATACAACACAAAAAAGGAGCAGGAAGACCATCTGTAAGAACAGAAGAACTTGTTGCAAACGTTCGTGAAATAATGCAAAATACGCCAACAAATTGTATAAGACGCCTGTACCAAGAAATGGAAAGATCTTATGGAACATGCAAGACTATTCTTAAGAAGTAGCTAAATTTATTTCCTTATAAAATGCAAGTATTCCATGAAATACAAGCCGCAGATTTTGAAAAACGCAGGAACTACTCTCAATGGTTTACCCAAAATTTATTGGAAAGAAATGATTTATTAGACCTGACATTTGTTTCGGATGAAGCCTGGTTTCACCTCTCCGGTGATGTGAATTCTCAGAATACACGCATGTGGAGTAGTAAAAATACCCATTTTTTTGTAGAATCCACATTGCACCCTCAAAAAATTGGTGTCTGGTTAGCTGTTTCCAGAAGAAGAATTGTTGGTCCTATTTTTCGCACGGTACTTATAGATATGTAATTTTTGACTAGTTTCATATAGTTCCTAGCGTCCCATTTCCAACGCCACAATGCTCGATTCCATACGACTTACCGTTACGGAGATGATTGATATTTACTATTTGACATTGACAGGTCGTTAATTGTTTTAAATATCATACCCCTAGAAGTGTGCAATGTGGGCTGTACCTTCCATTATACATTGACAGTTTTCAAAAATTTACATTCTAGACTTCCATTCTAACAATAGGTAAATGTGACAAGTTTATTGTGTCGGTTCCTTCAAACGCGATACCAAAACGAAAGAAAAATACTATATCTATAAAAAGGAATTCGGTAATAAACATAGGTGCTTTTAAATGTAATTCCTTTAGGTTTTAATTTCAATTAAAATAAAGTTTTTAAAGCTAGGCCTTCGCGCCGTTGCACCTTTTTATTGGTGCAGCAAGTAAATGCAAACCGAATTTCAAACTATTTATTTGTTGAAGTTATCTTTCTACCGAAGTGCTAGTTTGTGTGGGTCAGCTAGGGAGAGTCTTGGAATATCCTCTGGTTGTAGCGTTGGTTGCCCGACTATTTGGTGCCTTTTTTAATCCAGTGCCTCGCATTGATAGATTATGTACTGTACGGTTTATCTCTCTCGTTCGCATAGTCTGTAGCTTAGATCTCTGTCGTACAGTTGCATAAGATGCAGGTGATTCTTAACAGCCATGTTCTCTCAGAATTTCTTTCGTAGTTCTCATCTGGTTTCTGCTTATCAAAAGTAGCTGTCTCACTAGTTTCGGGTCAGGGTCCCCGATAAAAGATTTGTTATTATTTAGTCGATGCCTGTTGTTCCAGTAGATTTTGTGTGCATTCTTTGTCCATCGTTTTATAGCTTTCCTGTGAACCATGGGACTATGGGGCCGATTCTGGACCGATGAATGTCTTTTCCGAATTTTTGCAAGTTCGTCAACTTTTTCATTTCCGCCGAGTGTGTGAACAAGTACAGAAATCCTAGGTTCTTGGTGAGTCGGCCGACATTATAGTTGCTTATTGCGAATCAATTGCGAAACAGAATAGTTGCTGCAATAAATATTTGCAAGTGCGTGAAAGCCCATAACTTGCTGGACATTCAAGTAAAGCCTCGTACACTAGTATTTTAAGTGTTTCCTTTTAGGCTTGTTATGTAATATGTTATTAAAGATTACATAAACTGACTAAATCTTAATAATAGTTGATATTTTAATAACTGGATATTTTGGATATAAATTGGTTTGCAAATTGATACGAATTCCTCGACATATCAATCATCTCTAGGATGAACGAGTAAAATAAATTAAAATAACCACATTTGACACGGTCAAGGATTTATGGAATTAATAAATACATTGTTGCTGCATTATTGATTAAACTAGCCGTATTTTGTACCTACACATAATTGGAAAATTGTGGGAAACCAAATAATAATATAAATTGATCAATGTGGCCATTTACAGTAGAAAATAAACGGCTTTTTTTATAAAATAGTGTCACGATTATTATTGTGCTTCCACTTTTTTATTAATGGTGCTAATAACATGAGTCACCGCACTTGGACACAGTAAAAATGTTTCAGTCGGTATAAATTCATAACTTTGAGTAATATCCAGGTACTTTTAAGTTTTTTAGGACTAAGTTTATTGATAAACTAATTTTTGAACCAAAGTTTCTCAATCAGTACAAAGAAAGGGAAGGCGAAATTGAGTAGCCTGCCAGATCTCCAGACCTAACCTTTTTGTACTTTGATTTTTAGGTGAAATAAAAAATTAATTAAAAATAGACCGATTAAAATTGAAGGTTTAATAAATCCTGGTATTAGAAATGAATCCGTAAAATTCCATGTTAGCTAGCTAATAATAGGAAATATTTCAAACATCTAATAAAGTAGCTTTTGTTCAATTTTTAAGTATTGCAAATAGTTAAAAATAATAGTAATAGGAATCGTTCAATCTGTCTCGTAATTTAACCCACTTTGTAAAAATGACCCTAATAACTTTCTTTTAGTAGGTTAGTACTGTTTGAATATCTTGTGTAGTCTTGAGTCCCTCCAATTATTATTAAACTTAAAAGCTTTTAAATTTCTTTGAATTTAAATTCAATTAGAAAAAGCGTGGATGAACACATTTGGAAAGTATAGAAGGAAACTTTTATGAATTCAATTTCCCTTTACGACTAGATATTATTCGAAAAGAATTACTTGAAGTATACCTCATTATATAGCCTACGTGACATTTTAAAAGGCTTTAGTACAGGGTATTTCATTAAGGGTGGAGAGGTACCATATATCAGAAACTATTATCATAGAGTTTTGGGATAAGGATCCTCTGGACAAGAAAAATGTCTGGACATAATTTTTAAGATTCTTACTCTACAGCTGGGAGGTGCAAAAGGCATGTTTTAGAAAATATAAGTTGTCAAATAAATGCTACCATGGTATTTTTGGTTCAATACGTTTTACTGTAGTACAGTTGACGACAGCTAATTTTGTACACTAAACTGTGGCACTGTAAATGCAACTTTTTTACCTTTATTACCTTTGTAACGTGTTAATTGTTATCATGATATCTGTCAAAGTATTGTCATTATCTTATTTGATTTAAAAATGCCTCATGTAAGTATTATTGAAAAAGCAAGAATAATATGTTTAGTAGAAATAGGGTGGTCTTATGGAAAAATAGCTGATCATTTTAGAGTACCTAGAGGTACTGTTCAAGGAATTGTAAAAAAATGGCGCTATCATCAAACACTTGAAAGGTCTGTTGGGTGTGGTTTAAATAATAGAAAATCATCAAATAAAAAAGACCAAAATTTGGTGGAGTATTTAAGGCAAAATCCATTTGAAACTGCAGTATCCGGTATGCACATAACAGGATTCCCTGCTTCATCTAGAACTGCGCAACGCCTAGTAAGACAATGTTCCGAGTTAAGAAATCGAGCAGCTGCATCCACACCGTTTTTAAAAAATAGTGTTAAGGAACAAAGAATTGGGTTTGCTATGCAATATTTACCAGAAAATGATTTTTTTTTTGGAAAAAGTTATCTTTTTCGATGAGAAAACTTTTCAGTGTACATATAATGGAAGGATTCGAGTATATAGACCACCAAATTCCCGATATGATGAGAAGTATACTCAAAAAAAGCAAACTAGTGGACGTTTCTCCACACATTAATGTGTGGGCATGGATAAGTGTTTGCGGTGTAGGTGTATGCTGGAATATTGGTGGAACACTAAACAGTAATATATATCTTCAGATTTTGAAAAAAGTTTTTTTTTCTTCTGCCGCAATAGTTTTTGAAGAAAATAACTTTATATTTCAGCAGGATAACTGCCCTGTGCTGCATACTGCAAGAAATATAAGAAACTGGTTTAGATAAAACAACGTAATATGTGGCCTTCGTGTTCAAGAAACTCTGATTTAAATCCAATTGAAAATATTTGGGGATTGATGGTAAAAAAAATGTACAGTGTGATCGCGTATAATGTTACCCCCCTTTAACTTCTTTGTTTCGCAATTAGGAAAAAACTGTTGAATACAAAAATTGTAGGATTTAATGTAAACTTCTTGCAAAATATATTTTCGTAGATACAGGGTGTTGCATAAAAGCGTGACAGATCAAAGTTTCCATTTCCATGGAAAACAATATTAACAATGGTAATTTTATTTAGTTCAGTATTGTCATCCTGTTATCCATGGAAACAATACATCTTGACTTGAATGACCTTATTTTCTTATATAATATATAGTAATTTTCAATCATCAATAAATCGAAAACGGTTCAATTTAGATATATAGTGGTATATATAAATTATGTTTAGAATTGTCCGTAGAATCCAATTATGCAACAATATATAGGGTATTCTATTAAAAAAAATATAACTTTGATCTGTCACGCTTTTATGCAACACCCTGTATCTACGAAAATATATTTTGCAAGAAGTTTACATTAAATCCTACAACTTTTGTATTTAACAGTTTTTTTCTTAATTGCGAAACAAAGAAGTTAAAGGGGGGTAACATTATACGCGATAACCCTGTACAAAATAAATTTTAAACCACAGAATGAAATAAATGTATTTGATAAAATAGAAGAAATTTGGAAAGGGCTAACTCCGGATTACATCAGAAGTAATATTTTGTCAATGCCAAAAAGATTACTATTAGTGCTAGACTCCAATGACGCAGCAATTAAATATAAGTATTTTGTTTGTTGTTTGTTAATAAATTTAGCCTTTTTGGCTTTATGGTTTTGTAGTTTTCCTGGTATTATTTTATAATTTTATTATTTCGCGGCTGTTATTTAAACACAAAAATATTTAGAAATAACCATTATTACTTATGGTAAAAAATCGTACATACAATAATTTACAGCTATAATAAAGCTGGTGTTCTATCCACGTATAAGCAGCAAGATGAGAAACCCCAATTTTGTTGAAAATGAGTTATGTAAGGGTGGAGTGAACCAATTTATATAGCGTCAACTGTAAGTAAAATAAGGAAAGGGCGAAGGTGAAGTCTACTGCATACCACATATAACAATTATTAGAAAATGCAAAGTGCTTAGAAAACCAACGAAACAAGAACTTATACGAATTAGTTCGGCACACGGTCACTATGGCGCCACGGTACAAATTTCAGCAGCTCGTTCAAATTCCCATTTTTGAAGTGAAAACTTCTTTAGGCGCGTTTAGCACTTTTTGTGGGCACTGAATTAAACTGAGCCGTCAGGCGTCAGGTTCGGCTGTGTTACGCTCGAATTCGACTCCGCTGCCGCATCAGTCGACGTGGAAACAGCGTGCGACACTTGTTGCGTCTCAGGTATGTTCTGGCATTTTTTAAATTATATATTTACGTAGGGTGAAGTAAGGTAAAGTGAAAACTTCTTTAGGCGCGTTTAGCACTTTTTTGTGGACACTGATTAACCTTGTTGAAGTTTTCACTTCTGTCGTGTGATCTTAAGCACACACAATTTTTTTTAAGTGACTGGTTATTTCTGAATAGTACGTATTTAAAAATTTTAAGAACATTTTATTATTTTTATTTGTTAATATTTTATAAAATCCCTAAATATAATTAACTAAATAAAAAACGAAGTATGGTTTTTATTAATTACTGTATTTTTATTTATTTATTTATTTACTTTACATTAAGCAATATAAACGGGACGAACCCAGGAACGGTATTCACTAAATAAAAAAATATATAGTTCTTTATATCTCTATAGTAGTTTTACTTACATGAAAAAATAAAGGTATATAAAAATATGTTTTAATTTAAATATTTAACAAAATATTAGTGTTATTATACTTAAACTGAATTTATAAGATACTTGATATGCAATATGAACCAAATAAAACTTTTTTTAATGCACTGCTTAGACCCATCAGGGAAAGAAAACATATATCCAGTTAAACCAAATTTGAAAGTGTATTATACGATTTACAGCAACGATTCAGAGGCGACTTAGAGTTATAATTTGTTGTAAATGGGATGTATATGGAAAACTTGTTTTGCTTGTTATAGGATGGAACTTTTATGCCGTACATTTCCCTTCTATCCTCAAGTAATAATAACATTAAATTTCGCTTAATTGAGGTAAAGTTGTCGTTTAAATAACATTTATAGCATAGATATTTTATAAATTTTTCTTGGACTTTTTTAATTTGATCAATATATACATCATATTGAGGATTCCAGATCACCGATCCAAATGAAATTACACTAATAACATATGACATGATTGTATAATGTACGGATAGATTCTATTTGTTTAAAACCTTTAGTTCGTTATAATAAAACCAAGTGATTTTTTAGCTTTGGTGTTAATTTGCTGGATATGCTGATCAAATGACATTTTACAGTCAACACAAACACCTACGTCTTTTATGATGGAAACTCTTGTTAGTGGTATATTGTTGGTAGTGTAGTTTGATAAAATTTTATTTATGTTTCTAAAAAACGTAATAGTGTAACATTTTTTAAGGTTAAGGTATAAAAAAAAATATGTAGGTCCTGTTAAATGAGCAAGGCATTTAAGTGATTAGTAACTGCATGAAAAACTTTTAAGTCATCTGCGTACATTAAAAAATAACAAAATTTAAAGCATCTGACGATATCATTTATATAAATATTAAATAAAAGAGGCTCTAGATGCCTAGATTAAATTAAATAGTTATTGATCTATAACTATGAAAACAATAAAGTCAACATACATTTTTAATCCAGGGAAACTTTAATTAATGAACTAAACTTTTAGGGAAAATGAACCTTCAAAACTACAATACAATAAAAATATAAATATGTTTTTATTATAAACACAAAAATCAACTGCTTTATTATGAAACACATAAAAAGGTACACTGGACTAGTCTTTAATGGGAACATAAAAATCCAATAAAATCCGGACATAAAAATGGCTTCAAATGAACAATGGAATGCAAACCAAGCCGCAAAATGCAAGCAATGCCGAAATCCTCGTTACCTTACGAAAAAGAGCAATATATCTACATCTCTCCAATCTCTCTTGCGGTAGAGTGCCTACTTCGTCGTGACGTATTACTAGGTGCCTAATTTGAACTTTCACCCTGGTGGTCTACTGATGTGTATGTGTATGTGATAGTGTCTATATTTTTGGATTAGCATAACCGAACTCAATAAGCTCGGTTTTGTTTAAGAACAAAATTTATTTATAATTTTTATGCCTATAGAGCTTATTTACTTATTATTTCATTTATTTTTCTAAACGTATTAGTCATAATTAATTTTTAATTGTTATTATTCTTGCTTCTTATCACTAGATTATAAATCAACAATAAAAAAGACAATAATATTAAAAATATTTAATAAAATTATGTTTCGTAAACAAACAATAATTTATAAATGTTCAAAATGACCACCGTTGTGTAAAATGCCAGATAAAATACAGTTACTCATTTTTTATTACAACTTATTTAAAAAGTTAAAATCATTTAGATAAGTAGTCGATAACAGAATCGTCAAGTTCCACAAAGAAAAAAAATTTTAAATAATTTATTTTGTTCATTGTTGGTTTAAAAAATTTCGATAAAAATTTTAATATTGTCTTTTTATTGTTGATTTGTAATCAAGTGTTGAGAAAAGAAGGAAAAGTAAGAAATATAAAATAATTATGACTAATTCGATTAGAATAAAATAAAATAAATAATAAGTGAAAAAGCTCCATATTTATAAAATAAATTTTGTTTGTCATGGCAATTTATGCTTTTGGCAATCACTCCAAAGCAAATGAAGATATCGAACTGAGAGTTTTACGACTTGCAACCACACTACTATGCATGTCAAAACTATCAATCTAAATGTATCGGACGTTTAACACTAAAGCCTCCTTTATTATTTTAATGTAAAAAAAAAAATCAGAACCGATTATTTCAGAAATGGTTGAGAATCGAATTAAAACATATGGGTTTATTTCTCTTATTTTCACCCTCTGAACACATTCCCAAAATGTTGCCCTTTTCTTTCCAAACACCATGTATAGTTACTTACACCGACCGACAGAAAAGATAAAAAAAATTTAACAAAAACAACAATATTTAACTATTAATATTAAAACATTTTATGTTTGGGTTTGTTCGTGACAAATATGCATTTTATAGAAAATTGCTTGTGTCTGTGTGAAGTGTTATATGAATATATAATATTCGATAAATGTACTTGGTAATATGTCACCAAAAAATGACAATGTAAATAGTTAGTTTGTTAATGTATTTGTAAAATTCACATTTTCACTGTATGTCCGTATGTATAGGTAATACTAAAATACAAGTTGTTCAAAAAATTAAGCAGGCATCATTTTACCTCCAGGGCATTGGTATGTAAATACCCCCGTTCTTAGGCCCCTGACTCTTGTGAATGGCTCAATAAAACTGAAGTAAAATGCCTGAAAAAAGATTTATGAGCTCCTAAAATGTACTTTACACGGCCGTTTACTTTACCTGTATTATGACCTGGTCAATATGATGTTTGTAAGTTCATTAAGCTTGGTACTTAATAAACATTAATTCGTTTTGAATATGGGTATCCTAATAATTTGGGATTATTGTTTAAAAATAAAGTAGGAACTTCATATAAAATTGTATCGTATGTTCATTCACTACGAAGCTATAGCGCCCTAAAGGGGATACTCTGAAGATGGTTTCTTTCTAAGTATCTTCGAAACCTTTATAGGTACAAATTAAAAATTTAGATATTTTGGTAAACGTTTTACGCTGAAAAGAACTGTTGTCTAAAAAACGTCGATATTTAATAAATGTGGCCAGAAATAGAGAAAACTATTTTTTATGCTAAAGTTGCATTTTCTAACTTCTATAACTCGGCTCAAGGTTAAAAGTTTTGTAATTTAAATTTTCCCTGCATATTGAAAATCTAGATATGTGGAAAATTTGAATTTCCCACCTTATTTGGAAGTCGGTTTTCTTTTCCAGACAAACACAGTTTTTTGTTACATTCAGCTTTATGTAAGAGTGTATAATACACACTTGTTATTTGGACATCATTTTCATATCAACAAATACGATTTGTAATAAGACCAGTTTCAATCATGTCCAATTAATAGCCTAAATATGACATAACGCGCTTTTTATATTGCTTGTAATATAATACAAAAACTTCCAAGGTGGCAATAAAAAAACACCTAATATAGTTTTTTATGTAGCAATTGGAATCAAAAAGACTTAAGCGCAGAGCAAATCAAGATTTTTATTAGACCTCGCACATTGTAATTTTAATTTAGTAGTTATTCTTAAAACATATTAACAATTAAAAAATGATTATCACATTCTTGTAAGTTATGATACGGAAAAAGAATATGTGAATCATAGTTAAATATATTATATTGTATTCGAATAACTTACTGTAAGACAGTGAACAGTAAAGTATCTTATTGATATTTAAGCTATACATTTTTTTTGTATACCGAAAGTTTCCCTAAGGTCGGCCAGCGGTTTTATCTCGAAATGTAATGATTATACCTTTCCGGAAAACATTTTTTTATAGGTAAACAACACTGAAAAATATTTTTAAAGTTTTACGATTGCCACTAGAGGACGTGAGGGGACAAAATACAAAATTTAAGTTATTTTTAAAATATCCCCCTAACGATCTAACGATTTTTTTATTTTTTCAATGATTGAAACAAATGCACATTGTAGATACCAACGAAATCATGAAATCTGTAACCACATAAACAAAAACTCTGTGAGTTCCCTAAAAAAAACACAATGATACCTTTATGTAAAAACTTCAATTTTTTAGATTTTGAGCTTTGAACACCATCTGTTAGGTAAGGGTCTAAGCTTTCTAATGTGTAAACCCAATATCTCAAAGAAATTCCTGTTATTTAAAATTCAATAAAAAGAAAACCACCGTTTTACGGGAAACCATATTGTATTAATAAACAATTTTTTTTGCCTCTTGTAAAATTTTTAATTTTGGAGTTACAAGGTTTTGACATAAAGGTATCGAAAACATAATTGTTTCAATTTCAAAGATATTTTTGGAATTAATTGAATTCATTAATCTGATTGCGGTAAAACCAGTTCTTCATTTGTATTGTACCATTCGCCCCAATGCCAACACATTTTAAAAATTATGTTTCAGAGGATTTTTTACGCAATAAAGGTATTTTTGTAAAAATTAATGGGGCTAATAGTTTAGGAGAAACAAGATTTACTTAAATCATTACATAAATTATTATCGAATTGTATATACCTAGCTTATTATAGCTTCCTTATAAGACATTTAAGGACCTACACTCGTGTAAACTTCATATGTAGAATCTCTCCCTGAAATATACGTACGAAAATATTTTTAATAATATTTCCATACCAATACCAAAGTATTTTTATATAGCATAATATTTGTAGTTTAAGGTTTCATGTACAGGGTTATCCAACCAAGACTAGACAAGGCGATTTTTTGACTTTTCCTGTACTTTTATAAAAAAACTGAAATAGCCATGTTAAGTCATTTTCTCCCGCGAATTCGAATATCTTCAGCAAAAAACAATTGAACATCAAACAAAAGTACTAGGGGTCACTTTGATATTTTTTTAAATGAAACACCCTGTATATTTTTACATTTTTAAATTCCACATAAAATTATAATTATTTTTTATTAAATGCACTATTAGTCTATACTTCATAGTTTCCGAGATATTGACTCTCGAAAAGTGACATTTTTGAACTTTGACAGCTTATAACTTTCTAACAGTACGTCTTAGAGCAAAACGGCTTACATGTCCCTATCTTTAAATTTTATTATCTTCCCAAAAAAATCAACTTCCGGTTAAACCGGATGTAACTCGAAAGAAGGAAATATAGTTGTTCCGGTTTAACTGGAAGTTGATTTTCTTGGGAAGATAATAAAAATTGAAGATAGGGACATGTAAGCCGTTTTGCTCTAAGACGTACTGTTAGAAAGTTAGAAGCTGTCAAAGTTCAAAAATGTCACCTTTCGAGAGTCAATATCTCGGAAACTATGAAGTATAGACTAATAGTGCATTTAATAAAAAAGAATTATAATTTTATGTGGAATTTAAAAATGTAAAAATATACAGGGTGTTCCATTTAAAAAAATATCAAAGTGACTCCTAGTACTTTTGTTTGATGTTCAATTGTTTTTTGCTGAAGATATTCGAATTCGCGGGAGAAAATGACTTAAGATGGCTATTTCAGTTTTTTTATAAAAGTACAGGAAAAGTCAAAAAATCGCCTTGTCTAGTCTTGGTTGGATAACCCTGTACATTGATGTGGACAAAAAAATTCCATTTAACTCACAGTGCAAGCAATAAAAAGAAGTTGTTCAGTACGAGGTTAGACAGTAAGTTAGACGGAACGTTCTTTGGCTATAGATGTGGTCATAAAATGTTCCGTATACTACAAACATTATGTGTTCAGCCACAAGTGTTTTTTTCACTTTTCTTTGTAAATGTAAACACGCTGTATAATTCCCGAAAATTATAGATAGTTAAGATTAAGGGTAAAGTTTGATCAACAAAAATTTATGTTTATTAAATCAGTAGCAACAAGGACACTATTTCAATTTTAAAGTAGGGTTAGCTAAGGGTTGGCGAGGGTGAAACCTAAAATTGAATTTATATTGGTCTGAAACTTTCATCTATATAAAATCAAAATATATAGACGGTTCATGGATACTTTTAGAATAAAGATACCACACTTTTGCCATACGAAGTTACTAAAAATAAATAAATTCATCTTAAATATTATAATTTTGTCGTAAATATTTTTGTCGTCATATTAAGACAAATATTTAAAGTACATATTTATCAAAATATGCACTTTTAACGTCATTAAAAAATTTAAATATTTTTAGGGTTACCTACCGCATAGCAGATGGGAAATAAATAATTTTTATTTATTTATTTTATATCTTTTTGGGGAGGATTTAAGAGCTTTTTGCCATAAAACAAAATACAAAGTTCATTGGCAAAGAGAATTTCTCAATTCTTTTAAATATTTTTGTAAAGGGAAGTTCCCAGTTTTATTATTACCAACCTCTACATTTATAAGAGGCTCCTTCCGTTTTATATTTTTGTATTTTAAAAGTTTCTACAATCATGTGCATGTGTGTACCTAAGTGCATTCTTAAAATCCTACTATACTAAAGGTGAAATACTGACTTATAGAAATAAACCGCAATGTGTTTTACGCAAAAACTCATAATTTACCTTGAAAGGGACTTTCCTATAGCAAAAGACATATTATCTAGTTCTTAAATATAAATAATCCCGATCAAAAATAATTTATATTTATTGGATAATGTAAAATTAAATTCGCATGCAATGCAACAATATAACTTACGTCTATTATACAATGCTGCACGTACACTTGGGTAACAATTAAGGCGGGACTGTTTAGTCTATTTAGGGGAATCATTTCCACTAAATCAGAAAAAATTAACATAAGAACAATAAAGCCTTTAGACTTCAGGAGTTAAAGGCTCCTGTATGTTTTAACATAAATCTTACTAGTATGCTACCGTGGACTAACTATTGAGATAGAAAGGCGAAGGATGTATGGACACTTGTAAATTTCGAGAGGGGTAAGTCAACAAAAAATGACGACCTAGGCGAGATATCAGCTGAAGATTTTATTCAATATTTTGCCACAGATGCAGACCAAATTTCGAAGTTCTTAAAAATTGACATAAAAACACAAAACGATATTTTAAAAAAAATACCTGATTCCACTGTATTATTTGCATTTTCTCATGTTACCGAAAGTGATATTTATATTAGATATTATGATTCAATAGTAAAGTTGAAAAATACTAAATTTGTTTGATGTATATGATATTAGTGCGAAAATTGTTGAAGATATGTGTTTACAGTTAGTGGTGCCTTTACAAATGTTATTTAACAAATGTATTGACTCTGGTGTTTTCCCCCATTGTTTCAAAGTAAATACACTGTTAGAAATCCTGGACGTGAGAATCAAAAAAATTTATAATCAATTAAAATAAATCAAATTTAACTTAAAATGTATAGTTATTTTAACTCTTTTGTGTTTAGTAAAAATCAGATTTTAAGAACTAACTTTTCTAGAAGTCGTTTTAACATAACAGCTAACTAAAATTAACATGCAATACTTTTACGGTTCAAATGGATCAAATACTAGTAACTTTGATTAAGTTTATAGTCATTATCAATATCTTTTTTAGTTAAAATTTTACACTAAAAGCGATTTATGCAGATTTGTTTCAACGTAACTTTTCGCAAATAGTTAATGTATTTTTTTTTTGCAATTGCTTTAGGAATACGATTTATAAAATAAGTCAATACTAACATAAAAAATGTGTTAAATTAACTAATTAAGTTGTAATATTTACTGCACAATAAAATCAGATTAATGTCAAAATAGTCACATATTTTATGAGTTACTAATTGACTGAAGCGGTTTTAGTTAAATTAACAAAAAAAACGGGAGTGGACTTTCTGGGACATAAAAAAAAAGTTAAATTTGATTATTTTCTTTTAACAGTGTAGGGTCGTTCCTTTATTTAAGAAGGGTACAAGAGTTTTTTAGAAAATTATAGACCTGCATCAATAGTACCAATATTGGGCAAAATCTTTGAGAGCATTCTTAGAAAACAGGGAGAGGAATATTTTATTTCTAATGGTTCAAGGGTAGTTGAGATGGTAGTCGGGGGCCTTGAGCGAAAAGAGGAGGTTAGCCTGATATTGTGTGATTTGAGCAATGCATATCTCACAAGTTATTGAAGGAGAAGCTTAGTAGGTAAGGGATTAAGGGTAATCATTTACAACTTTTGGAATCATATTTGTCAGGTAGACAGCAAAAAGTAGTTCTTGAAGGCAAGGAATAATTTTTGTTACAAGTAGCATGTGGGGTTCCGCAAGGTGGGGTTCCGCAAGGGTCCATATAAGGTCCACTGCTCTTTATTATATATAATAACGATTTGTTTAATTTTTTAAAACCATTTGACTGTGTTTGTTATTGTGATGATACGACTTATTGCTGTGGTGATGACGATCGTATAGGCTTATCAGGGGAAAGGGAATCATTAAACCAGACTGCAATTACTTGGTTTTCCCATAATAATTTAAAGCTTAATCAAGATAAAACGCAAGAAATTTTGTTCTTCCCTACACCTGAACTTAAAAATGATAAAACGGTTAAACTGTTAGGAGTAACCCTGGATGAAAGATTAAATTGGACGCCTCATATTGACTCAATTTCTTCAAAATTAGCCTCTGCAATTTTTACACTTAGAAGATTAAGATCAATTCTCGATAAAGCTACCCTTTTAACGGTATACTATTCTCTTTTTAACTCCCATGTACCGCACGGAGTTTACATTTGGGGTAATTCGCCAAGGTCGGTCAAACTATTTAGGTTACAAAAAAAAGCATTAAGAACTATTGTTCAAGCGCATTATAGAAAGCATTGTGGACCAATTTTTAAAGAATTAAAAATACTAACACTGCCGTGTCTTTACATTTTAAATCAACTTTTAGAGATTCATACAAAAAAAATTATTTTCAGATTAATTCAAAATTTCATGAATATTGCACAAGATCGGCTGAGTTAATTAGGCCGCCCAAATTAAGACTTGAAGTTTCAAAAAAAAATTCACTGTAAGTTGAATTATATATTGTTTTACCTAATAATATTAAATTATTAAATACTAGGTAAGTATTTTCAAATTAAAATAACGTCATTTTTAGTCAAACACGCATTTTATACAGTGGATGAATACAGATAATTTGTAAAACTAAATAACGACGCTATATCGTAACTGTTTGTGTATGTATATATGTAGTTATTTACGTTGTTTATTTTGTGTTATGTATTATTTTTACATTGTGTATTATTTTTTATGATAAATTTTCTTTTTTGTATTTTACATATAATTATATGTTTTCTTATTTTGACATGCTACAATTGTCATTTAACAAAAAGTAGTCAAATAAAATGTTATTAACATATCGCTTTCCGCGATTCCACTCACAACACAACAACAGTAGAAGATGATCTGTGTCTAGAACAAGAGAAATCGTAGGGCCTCTGAATGAAAGAAAGTGTAAAGCAATTTACCTCATTTCTTTGCAGATTGATTAAAAGTTTTGGAAGTTCCACCAAACGGATACAATATTTTTAAAAAATTCATAGTAAATTTTTTATTTGTGTGAAGAAATTGATCGACTTATTCTCCAGATGACAAGAATACTTTAGTTGATTACCATCGCTCAAAAATATATGTAAATTAGTTTTCGTGCCAATTTTGAAAGCGATAAATTGGTGCAGGGAATAAACACCAGCCAATTAGTATATCAAACTAAATATAGCTAACAATATTTTTCTTTGTTACGCTATGCCGTTTGAAAAACATTTCTTTATATGGATATTTTCCTTGTTTATAAAAGGTATCTTATGTTAAATATATCAACTTTTTAAAATGGATTTTATCACACGTTTCAAAGGAAAACAGAAATTTCAGACACAAAAATAATTAATGTATTTTTAACACAGCCCTGGGAAGTGAGTTACTTTTTACGTATTAGTCAATCTACATCAATACATGCATCAAGTTAAAAATATAAATTTTAATATTAATTTTATATAATTTTTATTAATTTAATTACTTCGCTATTACGGTTCATATTGCTATAACAAGTGGTGGCTTCCCAGGTAGAATCATTGTGCCATAGTCTACCTGAGCTCCTCAGCTTTTAAAAAGTTTCTATTACTTTTTAGCTTTAAATTATATTTTCTTATATAAGTCAAGTTCAGAAACAATTCTCATATTTCCTATTATCTTCTTTCTTAGTAAGCAGCATATAGGACCTTGCATCATTTGAAAATCGTCTGTGGAAGCACGTCGGGTCTGCAGCGTCTGACAGAAATTATTCACGTTAATTACAGTAAAAAAGAGTTACACAAAGTTAAGTTAATAAATTAAAGTTTAAACCAGAAACTAAATTCGAGAATTAAAAATCATTAATTCCGTAGTTACGAAAAATGATCACTTATATATACTTATGTATACGATTCAAATATTAACTGGAAATATAAATATTCCATCTTGGATAACATCACTCATATACCAAGCAAAATATGTATGATCCTTTAAGCCCCTACCGATTAGAATTATTTTTATGTAAGGTTAGATTAGCAACTAAGCAACAACCATTGGTTATGGTTATAGTTTTCGTTATTTCTAAACTTTTACAGGTTTTATCTAAAATATTTTGAAAGTTTTAACTGAAAACTAAAAATACTCAAAATTAAATTAAAGTTAGTGATTCAACAAATATTTATCGCTACTTTTATTATTTTCTTTTAACGTTATTGGCTCAAAGTGATCCAAAGAATTTAGTATTTAATTGGGCCAGAGTTTGCTGCTTCAAGCAACAGATTTTCTTGTTTTTTCGACTACACGCTCCAAAATAAATTATAGAGAAACTAGGAGCCTCAAAAGAGTTTCAAATTTAGTCAAGCTTGAACACTAAATTATTCTTACTGTTCTGGCATAGTCTAGACAAAACAGTTAAAGGGTTAAATCTCTAGCGAAAACTTTTAGGCAAATGACTTTAAACGCTTAGTATTCCACGTTATTCTGGTTATACATTTAAACAATGGAAAAACAATTACGAGTATTTCACAAAACCTATAGGAAATAGAAAGTTTAAGAACATACTGCGAGCAAATTTAGTATATAATATATCTAGTTATCAGTAATGTTTTAATTTTATTTATGCTATTATACTTAAAGTAAACTAAATTTCTTACTTGTACTTAATATTTAAGTACTTTGTTTCAGTAATTGTATTGGTTTAATTTCCGCAACTACAGTGTGACCAGTAAAGTCCGCATCATATAGAATTTTTTTTTATTAATACCTTTATTCGAAATTTGACTTTGGCATGTGTGTCACGTGATTGGCATTATCTGTCAAATTTTAATTTTTTTCAAAAAATAATTCAAAAGTAAGGTTATTTCTGAAAGTATCGAAAAAAGTTATAAGAAAAAGTATTTTTAAATGCAGTTTCTAGCCCACATGCAAAATTTCAGCTGCATAAGATAATTTTGATTTTTACCCATATTTTGTAAATTGCACCACTTTTGCAAAATAAGACTCAACGCAACGTACATAAAACTTCTTAGTTTTGACAATGCTTTATTTCAGATACATTTTCTTTAAGGTAGAGCCATATTAAATGTGTGTTTTTCTACACACACAAAATTGGGCAATTAAAATTTGGTCGCATGTGATGCAAAGTTTATTTGTTTTTGACCCTGTATAAGGTAACTTCCTAAAATGAGTATTTTTGAATACGTAGTTTGTATCTGAAAGTAATATACCTTAATATTAAGACAAAAAAGAACACAGTGTCATCAGTAAAGTGTTCATTAAGTGGAAAATAAATTTCAGTGGTGGGTAAAAAATCAAAATTATCTTATGCAGCTGAAATTTTAGTTTGTTTATTTATCAACATGCCAAGCCCCTGCTGTATTCCTGGGTGTAACTCTAACTATAAAAGTGTTTTAAAAGCAGGTGAAGAGACTGTAATATATTTTTATAGTTTAGATTTGACCAATGACTGTATATATATTGTCAGATTTCAGTGGACATTAATATGAAGGTAAAGGTTTTTTTAAAAGGTAATGAATTGGCTTACAATGATTTGAAGTGGATTTTACCCTTTGAAATGAAACTAAGCAGGTGGTCTCAGCTTGAAAACTTATTGTCTCGGTACCAATTCATACATTGTGAAAGTAACGAAGTTACCCAGATAGTAGGTGACTTTCTTACCACATTTCAATGTGGGCTAGAAACTGTATTAAAAAAAACTTTTTCTAATAACTTTTTTCGATATTTTCAGAAATAACCCCACTTTTGAATTATTTTTTGAAAAAAATTAGAATTTGATAGATAATGCGAATCACGTGACTACTATTTTTTTGCTTAATTTTGATCTCGATCGAAGCAGAACTTGTTGCCATAGTCAAATTTCGAATAAAGCTATTAATAAAAAAAATCCCATATTTAGAATATTTATTTTTATTTATTTATTTACTTATAAATAAATTATACGATTTGATATATATTAAATTTATATTCTAAACACTAGATTTATAAGTCAAATAGTTATCTTAATTATTAATTCAATTTAAATGCATATATATTATAAGTAGCGCCTAAGTGATTAAACACTTGTGTTGTGCTATACCTAAGTAAGAAGGCAATTACTAAACTAAATCTAAGAGTGAAAGAATAAACTAACTAAAAGAAAATTATAAAGATATTATTATATACATATCTAATAAATAAAACTGTCAATTTTCTATTATGTTAACAAATTCACGGTAATTTTCAAAGATAATTTTTTTTTACAGTCTTGAGAATACTTTTAGGTTATTTATCTGTTTAATATATAATGGTAAGATATTGCAGGATTTAGGTAAAGTGTAATTTATAAA
The DNA here is from genome assembly GCA_963969555.1 of Polydrusus pterygomalis. Taxonomy (NCBI): domain Eukaryota; kingdom Metazoa; phylum Arthropoda; class Insecta; order Coleoptera; family Curculionidae; genus Polydrusus; species Polydrusus pterygomalis. The sequence continues at coordinate 32,910,847 of OZ018384.1, read as the reverse complement.
TCGATGGCTAATATTCCTGTTAAATCTAAGAGTAGGTAAAAGCCTAAGTTTAATACTACGTGTGTCGTATGAGAAAAGTGTATAATTTTGGAAACAATTGTTTTTAAAGGCGTATATATATACAAATGCTATGAAAGTACAATATTCTTATATTACAAATTTCTTCTGTATACAGTAGGTTAGTAGGGAACAGCCTAGTCTTTTTAAATATAATTTTTAATATGTAATTTTGCTTAATACTTAATTTTTGCAGTGAGTTTTTATACATTCCCCCCCTCCCCCCCCATATTAGAATACCATAGCGGAAGAGTGATTAGGCTAGAGTTTTGTATATAGTTACTTTATATATGATGCGGACTTTACTGGTGACACTGTATATATTAAGTAAATATCATATTTATTACACTTATAGCATAACTCATCCAATCACAAACAATCACTAGGGGGATTGGTTATCTACTCTTTTTGACAAATTACGTCCTTTTAAAAATTCTAGCGATTGAAGATAGCTGATGCTACACAAACCAGATTGTATTTCGGTTTTTCTTTTTTGACTTGTCAGGAATTTATTGAAACAGGACATTTTTAATTATAAAAACGCTGTGTGTTTTAATATGTTTTAAGGAATGATTGACAATTTCAATTAATTGTTTTAAAAGCTTTATAAAAACAAGGAGATACAAAAATAAATTGATTGACATAGTTGTAGCTAGCATTCTAGCAACGCTGCAATTTTATACCTTTTATCCAACACATGACAGTTATGACTATCATTATCAATGTCATTTTAGACAAGTAAACTATCAAATAACTCACATTCATATTTAAAAATTACAAGCAGAATTCACATTGATATTAAAATTAAAGGAAAACGCTAACGGTTTATTCGAATTTGAAGTCATTGTAAAATTCGTTGGTTCATTGGAACCAGATGCTCCCATATCGGTACAGCTGCTGATAGTGCTAGAAGACGACGACACATTAGAACCTTGTATTTTTTCTGCAATTTGTATTTTGTTATGCACCGACCGGTGTGGAGCGCTGGTTCCTCCAATTTCAAAAACATTGCAATTCTTGAAGGTATCTTCGACAACGTATTTATTCCCACACACTGGCTGGCTGGTACACCTTTAATTTTTGTAAAAAACAAAAAGCGGCTAGAACTAGTATTCTTTGGTCTCAAAGACATGTATTTTTTACACAAATTGATCGGGTTGACTGGAAATCCTTCTTCAAGTATGGTGAAACTTCTAGATTTCTTGGTTTTATTGTCTGGCAAAACTACGTAAAAATATTTCCCTTTGTCTTGAATATTTTCTATTTTAAATTTGATCAATTTATCGCATCTACAAGCACCGCTAATCCCCATTATCAAAGCCACTTTCATCAACAAGCACTCGTCGTCGGGAGCTTCATTCAAAAACTTCTCTATTTCAGGTCGTTCTAATGCCTGGACTTCTTTGGTTTGTATCCCTATGATTTGCTTTTCAAAAAGCTCGTTAGTTTGCCATATTTTGAAATGCCGATTTTTTTATAAAGGTGAATAGAAGCATCTTATATCGAGTATTATTTGGTCCATAGCGACGATGGAGCTAATTTTTTTTGTAAATGTAAAAAATAAGCCAATAGAACATTTTCTTCGATACCTTTAATCTTCCGTGAATTCATCTAAGACTCAAACATTTTGAACTCCTTGTCGTAAGCATCTCAGGACTTTTCTGGCAAAATCTGCATCGCTACTTCTTCTGCTTTCGTAAGGATATCCTCAGGAACGTAATTTACATCGATTTCCTCCATTTTCCATAGGTTTTTTCTTCAAAAAAACTTCCCTTTTCTGCAGGGAAAACTGACAAGTGTCAAAATGTATTTAAACATTTGCTAACAATGTATCATGCCCGTGGCAACCAAACAATCAACCAACTTTGACCAAAATGTAAAAAAGTCACTGTCAAGTCATTCTGACATTTATAATAGGCTGCTGAGACGCAAGTAGCTTTGATTATTTTTATTTTGATTATTTTGATTATTAATTATTATCTCATAAAAAAACGATTTCTTCCACTTGTTGGATAAAACATTGTATGCCATTCGCGTGTTATGTTTCCTAAGTCACTTGAGAATTTATACCATATTATAATATATATAATACCGTATAAATCTTTCTCGCGTGACTTATTTTCAACATAACACACTAGTTACATAAATAACTATTATTCCTTTCGTAAAAATATTCATATTGCCTCTTAAAATGGACATCAAATATTAACTGTCTATTGTATGCAAAACGACGTCCCTGATGAAGTTGCTACGTATAATTTTTTAATTATTTTTATTATTTTTAAAAATAATATCTTAATTAGATCCACGAAAGTAATTATTGTTTAATAATTTCGTCGCTCTAGTAAATAGCATGAGGTATTTAAACCTAAACATTATTTACCCACACATTTCGAGGTTAGATTAACGGGCCAGACCTCGCCTATAATTTGCGTTTAGGTTTATCCCTTTCCTATCATTTACAGCCCAATGCTCATTCAATCAAAACCGCGCAAGAATACGTGAAATCTGAAACCCTCAGGCCATGCTAAGGCGGCAATTTTCAATTCGACGAGTTGTCAAATTACCATAGGAAAGCATTCCGATTGTTTTCAATGACGTTAAAATATATTGCAGATCAGATAATATTGAATATCAAACTGTGGCAAATAGTTCAAAGGTCATAAATATATTTCCCATGTTTTAGAGAAAATGGCTGTTAAACTATTAATGGCTTTGGGTTTATTTTATACAGGGTTTTTCAATTGAAACTCCGGGATAGATAAGGATAAGTACATTTGAACGTATATTCTTTAAGCCTTTTTGTCATTTACCCTAACTTTTTTTTCGTTTCTAAGTATGATACCGTGCGAGCAAAAATTATTTGCATCAAAGAGGGCCTTGCATCTAAGAACGTAATGCTTAGCCGTAGAGCTTAATACCTGTTGGGTGTCAGTAACTACCTGAATTAACAATCAATCAGTAATTCCGTCATCTTTGACAGTCGTTACAAGTAATTTGATTCATCGCTATTTTTTTCAATTTCTTGAACAATTCACACAATAAGCTTTACGGAACAGCACAAAACATTCATGGTTGAAGCGTATTTTCGAAACAGTGTTATAGTAAATGGTAAGTGGCAATATAATCCGGGTTTGTGCATGGACGATTTTCACGAACATTTTCCTAACGTTGCTTTTATTCCTGATGATTTTTATCATTGCCTGAAAAAAACCGTGGCTGTGTTTAGGGAAACAGGTTCTATACAACACAAAAAAGGAGCAGGAAGACCATCTGTAAGAACAAAAGAACTTGTTGCAAACGTTCGTAAAATAATGCAAAATACGCCAACAAATTGTATAAGACGCCTGTCCCAAGAAGTGGGAAGATCTTATGGAACATGCAGGACTGTTCCTAAGAAGCAGTTTAATTTATTTCCTTATAAAGTGCAAGTATTTCAAAAAATACAAGCCGCAGATTTTAAAAGACGCAGGAATTACTCTCAATGGTTTACCCAAAATTTATTGGAAAGAAACGATTTATTAGACCTGACATTTTTTTTGGATGAAGCCTGGTTCCACCTCTCCGGTTATGTGAATTCTCAAAATACACGCATGTGGAGTAGTTAAAATCCCCATTTTTTGTAGAGTCCACATTGCACCCTAAAAAAATTGGTGTCTGATTAACTGTTTCCCGAAGAAGAATGGTTGGTCTTATTTTTTTCCATGACACAGTTACAGCACAGCGGTATAGAGACAATATTTTGAATCCTTTTGTGGAGCAATTATTTGGCGACGAACTACGTTTTGGATATTTTCAACAGGACGGTGCAACCGCCCTAACAGCCTAACTATTAACTACTTACGCAATTTTTTCGACGACAGATTGATTAGTTTTCGATCAGACATTGAATTCCCACCTAGATCGCCTTGTTTAACGGTTATGGATTACTTCGTTTTTCCTCATTTAAAGAACACTATTTTTAAAACACCAGTTGCAAATTTAGAACAATTACAAGAAAGAATTATCTAAGAATGTGGTAACATTTCTCCAGAGATGCTGGTCAACACTTTGGAAAATATGAAGAGACGTGCGAACTTAATAATTCAGTCAATTCTGTTCAAAATACATTCCTTCTGAGCAAAGACAACTATCAACATTTTCTAAAAGTTTGCTGTATGTATATAAAAGCATTCTTCCTGTAATAGTAGTACATGCTGCTGTAATTTTGTTTCTTAGATCGACCACATCTTCAATTAGTGTTTTGTTGATAATATCCTTTAAGTGACCCCAAAAATATAAGGGTATTATATCTAGTGACCCTACTGGCCATCTTATTAGTCCATTGGTTCCAAACCATCCATCCACCAAGCATTATGATCAAGAGCCCCATCCTGCTGCAGCCACATTCTGTGCTCAAAGGGTACTTCTGCAAGTGTAACTTGAAGAAAATGTAAATTCTCCAGTTAATGTGCTTTCGATAAAGTAAGGTCCAATGAGATACCCATTTAATAAAATACACCAAATATTAATTCCAAAAACGGGTTGATTTGCTCTTTCTTTAATCTTACGAAGTTAATTTTGGAACCAATAGCAACGATTATGTCGGTTTACGATTCCAGCTACTCTCGGCGCTCCATGAAATGTTGAACAAGATATTTGAATTTAGAAAATTTTGTTAGGAATTCCAGTCTTCGTGCGGAATGCCCTGGCTCCAATCTATGGACTAATTTAGTTTTGTACGGATGAAACTTGTTGTTTTGTAGAATCATCCATGTAAACTCCAGTATTTTCTTTGAATTAGGCTAGTGAAGTTTCGGGATTATTATCAACTTGTTGTAAAACTTGGGCTGTATTTTCATCATTTATAGCAATTTTCCTCCTGTCTCTTTTTGGTTTTATAAAGCAGGTATACTACCTTCTCGCATAGACCTGCAATAATTTTGTCATCTGGAATTCTTCTATGACGATAACGTTTACAATATTTTTTTTTAAACGGACATCCTGTATTTTATAATAATTTAAAACGCTGCGGATCTGGCAAAAAGCAAATTAAGTTGCTATAATACTTTCTCTAGTTCAAGTTCAAGCAATATACAAACCATTTTAGCGACATAAGCTAGTTTAATAGTAGAATTTTATGGTTTTAAAAGATGTTAAGATTGGATAAATTTTTTAACAAACAAATGGTTAAAAGAAATTGTACAAATTAAATTAAATTATTTGTAAAGAAAATATGGTAAATAAAATGTAATAGTGTATATGTCGTAGGCTGTGAAGGAAGTGAAATCCGTCATTTCATGAAAAGCCTAGTCATATCATGAAGCGTGGCTAAAAGGTATATTGCAACTGGTTTGTTCGTTGTTCCCCAGAGCATTTTTTTCAATTTTTTCAACTAATATTATTTCATAAAAATTAAATTGAAATTAAATTTAAAAAAAATGCTCTGGGAAACAACGAACAAACCAGTTGCCAATATACCTTTTAGCGTGCAGCATGATATGACTAGGCTTGTCATGAAATGACGGATTTCACTATCAGCCTACGACATATATAAATATGTCTACTGTTAACAGATATTATTATTCTCATTCTATATTATAAATGGGTTTGACTTTAATCATTAAATGTCGATGTAATTTAAAGCTATAAAAAAAATAATATTGTAGTAAATTTAAACAAACATTCCGCAGAAAAATAAAACCATCTGTCTCATTATTTACAAATAAGGTTGGTGTATCTTATTTAATAGTTTGTTAAATGGTATTTTGTAGTTTAGTATATTTTTCCATATATATAAATTACAGAGTAAATAAACCAATATTATACAAATATTTCAAGAAACTGATCGTTTAATTTGAGCTTTGCAGCTTATGTATCAATTTCGATTTTAACCGTAAATTCAGCTTCAGTTTTCAGGAAGAAAAATGCAGACGCAATTGAAATTAAAGAAGCTTTTCGAGGTGTAGAATTTCGGAAAAAGTTCCAGGAAAAATTATTTCACTAGAAAACACCAATGTAGTTTTTAAAAAGAAACGCTACTCCAATATTGAAAACTGTTTTGTGCAGTATTAATAAATAGAGTTCATATAATAAAACCAAAAATTTGCAAAGAAGTTTTCTAGTGTCTGTATTAAATATTATAACTGAAAAATGTTTAGCAGCGTGTAGATATATTTTTTTAATTGAAAAGGTTTTATGCCTCCGTTGGAAATCGAACACGGAACAACTCAATTATCAGTCAAACGCTTTACCAATAGCTCTACGGCTGATGAATAAGTTATATGGTAAAGTTGGTAAGATAATTTCAAGCGCTTTGTAGCGCATTGGTAGAGCATTCGACGGGTAACCAAGAGGTTCCTGGTTCGATTATCGGAGAACTTTATGGAATAGCACTATTAAGAGAGTGCTAGACAACAAGCGTAGCGTCGCAGAAGTTCTTGTTCGTAAGGTACCTGATGATCAGAATAATATCGAGATACGAGTTGCAGTACTAGGAAATGCTGGTTAGTTTAGTTAAATACTTGTTTTATAAAGTTTTTTACATAGGTAAATATATATATATATATATATATTTTAGATGCAGGAAAAAGTACATTGCTGGGAGTCCTTACCCAAGGGAACCTGGATAATGATCGAGGACGAGCCAAGCTAAATATGTTCCGTCATTTGCATAAGATTCAAAGTGGAAGAACATCATCAATTTCTCATGAGATCCTGGGATTTAACTTTCAAGGCCAGCCGATTAATTACAGCTCCAGTGAGCTTATAACAGCTGAAGAGATTTGCGACAGCTCCACTAAACTGGTTACCTTTTTGGATCTGGCTGGTCATAAGAAGTATCTTAGAACCACCGTTCAGGGTATGTCTGGATATTCCCCTCATCACGCTATGCTTGTAGTAAGTTATAGTCATAAACGTTTTGTCACAAATCATTTAATGATTTTTTTTTAGATTTCCCATACAGCAGGCGCTAATGGAATGGCGCACGAACATCTAGCTATTGCAGTAGCTTTAAGCGTACCATTTTTCATTGTAATAACCAAAATTGACCTGGTGGACCCAACAAACACTTTACAGAATCTCGAGTCTTTTCTGAAACAAGTCGGTAGTCGACGAGTGCCCTTGATTATAAAAACCTGGGATGATGTTATAACGGCTGGCGCCAATCAGCTCACTAAAAACGTATTGCCTATATTCTGTGTTTCCAGTGTCTCAGGCGATGGACTTGAGCTCCATACCAAGTTTTTGTATGTTCTGCCGCCTGGAAGTAGCTCCAAAGAGAAGAAAAGACTAGAGCAAGTAAGTGCAATGAACCAATATGTTTTTTTTTGTGGTTACATACACGTTTAGCAGTTTACTAATAAACTGTTTTTTTAGGAGTTTCCAGAGTTTCACATCGATGAAAATTTTAAAGCATGAGAAGTGGGCTAAATTTTAGGAGGTTTACTAACTAAAGGAGTGATTTCTGAAGAAACTCAAATGCGCATTGGATCCATGAAAGATGGCACTTTCCAGGGAGCGACTGTTAAGTCCATTCATAGAAATCGGGTGCCATGCAGAATGGTTCGCGCTGGCCAAAGTGCAGGTAAAAGTATACTAAAATAATGTTTTGTGTGCGACGAAGGAAAATAACTCATAGGGTATAGTATCAAGTGAGTGTGAAATATACTTTGTATTCAAAAATTATAATTGATTTATTAATTTCATATAAATATGGTTTCATTAACAACAGGTAAAACAATTTAGTAATCATACTTTAGAAAAATCATAAAATGATATTTTATTTAGAGTATTTTTTTATATTAGCATATTTATTGTTACTTTGAATTGACTTTAAATTATCATAATCTATTAACCCCTTATAAAATATAATTTAAATTCTATAGCATTTAAAACTACATTTGCATATTGCCTTAACTATTGTATTTAAACAATGATTATTAACTTTTCAGATATAAATTCTACTATGCTTGCGACAAGTCGCTTTTTTTTTAAACCAGGCGTTGCGCTTTTGTTTACAATGACTCAAGACTACCTTTAAAACGATAAGGTATGGTGAATTTAAAGCCATTATTTTAAAATTATGAAATAACGTTAAGTAAAGTATCTCAATTTTCCTCGTCCGTGAAATCAAATTAAGTATTTCTGTCAACTCATATCTCATCATTACGTGGTAAAATGTCTGATTCTTCCAAAAAAAAAACATCACCAAGGATCCTTATCATAGAAAATACAACTTACCTTGCTCGCATAGCTAGAATTTAACAATATTACGAACTAGATATCCGATTTAAAGAAAAAGTACCTAGACTTTAATTTTTGAATACTTACTTAGTATATTTTACAATAATTTAAGTATTTAGGTACGTACCTATGGGTCCAATACAATAATTAGTGGAGTTACTCTTCGCTCACTTTCATTTACCTATTTCTATTAAGTTGACTTTAAAGAAATTTGTTTCAGTAAAATATTCAATTTAATCAATCTTTTGTATTTATATTAGCAAATTCAAGATTCAACAAAACCCTATACTAATGTGGGTATTTCTTAATAATCAAAGCCTTATGTTAAATGCGTTTGATATTTTCAAAAAGGAGGTAAAAACATTTATAGAATATACCAATTACATCCCTGTGCCCAAATATAATTTCACAAGAGATTTTTTCTACAGTATTTAATTAGATAATAAATCGCAAAATAATTTTTATCATCTTTTTGGTTTAGTCCAAATAATTCTTCAGCTTCCATGACTATTGTATACTGATAACATTATTTTAAACTTATTCACAAAATAATAAATAAGACATTTTCAATTCAAATGCCACTGAATGCCAATAGGTTTTTATTCAAAATATTTTGGAACTGTAATTAGCGTCCTTTTCATTAATATTAAACTCATTTTAAATGAATTTAAACTTTGCATTCTATTCTAAGGCAATATTCCATTGAAGCTTTAATGTGTAAAATAGTTAACAAACTATCAGTACACTAAAACACAGTGTAACCCACTTAAAATGGAGCCTCATTTGCATTTTAAAAATTTGGTCGCAAAATGCAGTTATTCTGTTGTTACCCACAATGAAGCCTATTTTTGTAATTTAAATAGTTATTGTCAGGATATTTGTTTATAAAAAAAATTAATTTATTCATAATTAATTATTTATTACTAGTTAAAAAATATTATTTAATTTTAATTGAATTATGAAGACTAAAATGATACATATAAAAAAATATGTTATAAGTTTAAGTTTTAATAAATTGAGGTTTTTGTTATTTTCTTATTAATTTTTTTTATTGTTTGGAATGTCAATAAAGACTATAAAACTGTTTACATCCAAATTTAAAATCAAATTTTATGTTTTAAAAACTATTTATCAGTTCTCTAGTCACCAAGAATTTAAAATATTATCCTGGGCTATATCAATTAAAATTTAGTATTCCTTTAGTACTGTACCGTCGACACTCCCTGTAATAGTCATACAGCAACAGTAACTCCTCTGGATTAACAAATTGCCAGCATATTTTATACTTAATTTTATTAAATTATAATTGTAATGAACATGGTATTTTTGAACTCTAATTACCGCAAAACTACAAACTGTACCACTAACACATCATTTAACAAATTATGATAAACATTTATTTAGAAATAAAATTGAAACAAATATCTTTTGCAGGCCCGCATACTTCGGAAACATTTTTTTTTTGCTTTTTAAGTTTGCCATTTCTCAGTTTAGAAAAAACTATTTATAATATGTAATACATGTAATAAAATCAAACGTTCGAACTAGATAAGTACCTGTTTGGCGAACAAGAAAAAAAAATTGAAAATATAGGGCAATAACAAAAATTCGTTGTTTACCTGGTATTATGACGAAGAGAAGAGCCGCAGCCAGCAGCTGCCGAAAGTTGTATTTTCTTAAGACCATTTCAAACTAGTGCTTCTTCGGGTTCATGTCCTGTTCAAGACACCTGCGGAGTATGCCGTCATGCCCCAAGAGGCAGACAGCACGGTCACCTCACTCACTTTACCACGGCTTAAGCCCAGCACTAACTGCTGGAGGCCGTGACAGAGCCCGCTAGAGAAAGTTCCATAACTGTCGAGCAGGAGTCAGCAAGCACGCTGCGATCCTGTGCACTGCTGCTCGCGTGCTCGCCACGCACGCTGCCTGAGACGTGTAGCCTCTAAACCAGCCGCTCTGGATGCGATGCAAAGAGGATCAATAGAAACTCTGCGCGCGCTATGTGCCGCTGGTCGCTCTCAACTCTTCAGGATCTCTGTACTTTGAAAACTAAGAGGACGTTACAGCTGAAGTAAGTTATATGACGGCTTGTGTACCGTATTTATATGCACCAGTCCGATCAGGCGCGCTTTTGCATCTCTCCTACCTTGCAACTAATTATAAGCAACAAATACAATCGCTGCATTATTTAAACGCCTACTTTGTATCAGTACGCAAAAGCTTTTCGTGCGGCCAGGGGGTTCTCGATACAATTAAAAATATTTTTAAACACGTTTAATTCTTCATGTTAAAGTAGGTCGATTAAGGCCAACATAGTTATTTATTTATTTATTAACGAGTTTAGCCAATTTTTTAAAATTACAATAATTGGCAAATAATGCATATTTTAACATATATTTTACAATAAAATTAACAAACGCAAAATAAACAATAGTATTAACACCAATAACAAAATATCATAGTGTAGAAAAAGATAAGCGTAAATACAAACTAAAGAAAAATCAGCAGGGAGCAACTTAATATGTAAATAAAAACGTAATAGTAACAGGCGATCGTGTTAAAACTTCTATTAAGACGATCAAACTTACTCCCGCCGTTTACCCTCGCTCGAAATCCTCGTAACCCATACTTTTTATAAATCAGAATAAGTAATGGTAAGTAAAAAAACTTCTAGTTTGTTATTAGGTAAGTCTTAGCTACTCCCGCCGTTTACCCTCGGTCGAAATCCTTGTAACCGGTACTTTTTCTAAATAAGAATAAGTAATTAAAAAAAAAAGAAGGATAAGGACTTTCTATTCATAAAAAAAACGTAACGGTAACAAGGTATACTAAATATATCACTTGTATAAAGTCTATTAAAAGAGCGGGCCGCATATACAGTAACAGCACGCGGGCTAGAAAATCTGACTTCCTCAAGTGGTGGCTGGTAACGACACTCGCGCTAGCAGCAGTTACAGTAATAGCACGCGAGGTATAGAAAGGTATATCGGCAATCGGTTTGTTCGTTGTTAGCAGAGCATTTTTTTAAAATTTAATTAATATTTTATGAAATATTATGAAATGAATTGGATTTTAAAAAAATGCTCTGCTAACAACGAACAAACCGATTTCCGATATACCTTTTTATACCTCTCGTGCTATTACTGTAACTGCTGCTAGCGCGAGTGTCGTTACCAGCCACCACTTGAGGAAGTCAGATTTTCCAGCCAGCGTGCTGTTACTGTATATGCGAGCGGGCCCCTAAAAATTTCTTAATAAATAATATCTATAATATATTTTTGTTGATTGAAAATTATTAATATGATCAGGTAACCAGACGCAGGTTCATATAAAAACTTGAAGCAGATGAAAAAAAAAAGTCCAAATCGTTAGAATAATAGTTAGCCAACCTGATAGACCTCTGCAGAAAAGAGTTTGAAGCATAATGTGTGCGATTAAATGGCTGATAGAAAGTAAAATTAGGACGTGTGGTTCTGGGTGGAACAAAAAGTGGAACCTTCACCAACAGATCCGGACAATGATAAACATGGTTTAAGATATTGTATAATAATTTCAAATCATGCCTCTTACGGCGAACCTCAAGTGAGACCAGACCAAAAACAGACTCAAGTTCAGGATAAGACATTGCATAACCATCTGGGACTCTAAATGCTGAATATCTAAGAAACTTGTGCTGGACAGTTTCCAAACCATTTACATGTGTTGCATAAAATTGACTCCATACTGAGGATGCATACTCCATATTGGGTCTCACCAAGGAACAGTACAAAGACTTTAAGGATTGTTGACTCATAAAATCTCTCGAAGATCTCTTTATGAACCCTAACATTTTTAGTGCCTTCCTCTTAATATTTGTAATATGTGGCACGAAACCAAGAGAGCGATCCAATACTATCCCCAAATCAACCACACTATCCACAAGTTTCAGTGCATCCTGCCCAATAACATACTGGTATGTAGGTGGAGTACGAGACCTAGAGAACAGCATCAAGTGACATTTTGAAGCATTAAGTTCCGTTCTATTCAATTTACACCAGTTCATGAGGTTGATCAATTCCAATTGCAATAATTCATAATCTTGGGAAGAGCTGATACGAGAACACAATTTAAGGTCATCGGCAAATAAAAGATAGTAGGAAAATTTAAAACATTTATGAATATCATTAATAAATAGGTTAAAAAGTAGGGGACCCACATGAGAACCCTGGGGCACCCCCGAAGTAACCTCAATCACCCTCGAAGTGAAGTTATGAACCTTAACAATCTGAGTTCGATTATGTAGATAGCTTTCAAACCATTTCATCAGAGGAGTTATAATCGAAATTGCCTCGTTTTGCCTGTAGAGATCGTAAAAATTTTTTTTAAATTGGTATTTTCCAAATTTCTTGAAAACTTTGCAAATTAACTTTAATGATTTTTAATTTGTATAGAGTCTACTACAGTCACTATGAAATATATTTTTTTAGTAGTATTGTTACCGGGAAATAAGCGAAAGTCGCGTCACATGCATGCAAGCATTCGTTCTTATTTTTTATACCTTTTAAAGTTAAATCAACCTATGTATTTTTATTGGGTAATAAGATGTATTTGGCAACTATTTTTTTTTAATTGCTAGCATGAACAGTAATAAAGAGACAATTAGGAAATGTTGTAAGTACATGCAGTATTATAAAATCCTGTTTAAATCTCTTATTATTTAAAAGTATGAATAGCCTTAAAACTCTTTTTCATAGATCAATGTTTTAAACTTAAGCTTTACTCGTTAGGGAAATTAGCCATCCTCTTAGTGGCAAGATGTAGAATTTTAAGTTAATTTGCTGTCATTAATCACTAAAAGCTATAATCTTGCTAAAACTGGACAATCTGTCATTCAGGCAACTTATTATGGAAGACTTAGAAAATGAAATGGAAGAGAATAGAAACGGGCAACAGATATTACAAAATCAAAGTAGTTACTTTAATGGAATAGTTATATGTTGGATTACTACTCATATTTAAGATATTATTATACATATACACCAAAAAACTCTTTACAAAAAATAATTTACCATCATTGTAGCTGGGATAATTGTGTGTGTGTGTGTGTAATTTTGGCTACCTACCCTTAAATTTTATATTGATTCCCCTATTAATTTTACGTCAAAATTGTAGCCTACTTTTTTGAAGGTCCTTGTATGATGGACTCACACATGTCACTCATGTCACACATGTCACATATCTTATTTTATTTTTTTCTAATAAGCCACTTAAAAGTTGTTGAAAAAAAGTCTTAATATTTTTAAATCAATGTTTACTGCCAAGCAATATTCTAAACGGTCATAAAATTTAGTTTTTACATTACTATTATGTTGAGACGCAGAGATTCGAGTGCATGCATAGCCCTGAAATTGCAATCTTTAGTTCTTTCAAATTTTGATAACGCACATTTTTATAAAGAAAAATCTAATGTATTTTTTATATAATATTAATATTATTTTATTCCTTTTGGGCATCCATCGAAAGGCTTTGGTTATCTTCCTTTACTAAAGGTCTAATGTCCGATTTCCAAATATGCCCGCCCAAATACAGGGTGTCCGCTAATTAATGGTACATAGAAAAACCACAGACTCCCTACGTAAAAATATTAGGATTTAATCGTACGTACCTATATCCGAAAGTTGATATTAACTGAGATACAGGGTGTTAAAGTTAAAAGTTCATTTTTGTTTTTCTCTAATAACTTTGAGAAAAACCAACATTTTTTCACAAAATTTGGCAGTTGGTTTTTTTTTAGGATGACAAATTGATTTTTTTATAAAATTTTAATGTGCAAAGTAGAGGGCGCTGTCTGCGGTTTTTTCGCATATTTACTAGGTCATAACTTTTTTCTGCCTCAGTGTATTTAAGTTTTTAATGAAAATAATAATTTTTCGATATTTATTACATAAAAAAGATATACCAAGTTTAGGTCGCCCAGAGTTGCCGTTTCGGAGATATTTGCATTTAAATTATTCAGCGCGCTAGCTCAGGCAAGCAAATAATGTTTTGTTACTTCTTACCAATTAACTTTTACATGATAAATAATATTCTAGTACTGGTAATTGGGAATAATACATACAAAAATTGGATTGTTCTTTACCTTACTTTATTTAAAATGCTTAACTTGAAAAATTGAAAAATAATATTTCATTTTAAAATCATTACAACATGTTACAATAATCAACAAACAAATAACAACAGAGAGGTTTCATAGCAACTGCATAATTTCATTTGTTTTCTCATAGCTTACTTTGAAAAAAAAAATAGTTTGCAAATAATTATAATAATTGGGCAGGGTGCACTGAATAATTTAAATGCAAATATCTCCAAAACGGCAACTCTGGGCGACCTAAACTTAGTATATCTTTTTTATGTAATAAATATCTAAAAATTATTATTTTCATTAAAAACTTAAATACACTGAGGCAGAAAAAAGTTATGACCTAATAAATATGCGAAAAAACCGCAGACAGCGCCCTCTACTTTGCACATTAAAATTTAACAAAAAAATAAATTTCTCATCATAAAAAAAACTCAACTGCCAAATTTTGTAAAAAAATATTGATTTTTCTCAAAGTTATTAGAAAAAAACAAAAATGAACTTTTAACTTTAACACCCTGTATCTCAGGTAATATCAACTTTCGGATATAGGTAAGTACGATTAAATCCTAATATTTTTAAGTAGGGAGTCTCTGGTTTTTCTATGTACCATTAATTAGCGGACACCCTGTATATACGATTTTGCTACAATTTGGATTTTGAATAATTTCACATTTTAAATTTCTATGCCATTCGAAGAAACTATTTACTACAAAACAGTCCTGTTTGTTTGAAGGTGGTAGACAATGAGGTACTATTAAAGAAAATTGCCTTGTCGGAGTTCCATTGTCTTTATTTCGTTACTTAACACAACGTTTCGTTTAGTTAGTATCTCTAATCGTTTTCAAATGTAAACTAAACTATCATTCTAATGCTACTCTCTTAAATATTATCCGTGTGCAATAAAGCTTGCCGGTTCCGCTTACGTGCCTATTGGAGTGTGAAGTTTGAGCTGTTTGTTTTGAAGAAGGAGAGGCTTTCAGATATTGGTTTACTAAATATATGGGTATTTTGATTATTAAAAGCTGCCTCCGTGAATTTGCGTTTTCGCCAGTGCTGTTCCGTGTACAAAACCTGACCATTGCATATTATGTTGGTTGGTCCATACATGTTCCGCTATATCTGATCTCGAAATTTCACCTCTTTGGGTACGTTTCAGGTGTTCTTTAACTTGTGCGGGAAGAGGTCTTTTTGATTGTGATCGAATTAAACTGCTTAAAAAGCTTCAACTAAAGTACCTTCTGATAGCAGTACGGTACATTTTTCACGATAAAAGACTTTTTCAGGCTTTGATTTGGGTAATTCCGGGAGAGATGGCCCAACGGTTGAGATGGCCCAGTTCAATATTTACGGAAATTTTAGATCCACGTCAGTGGTCTTTAGCCACCTGTTTTAAACGCGAAGTGCATATCGTATACCGTTTTTGGTTGATTTTTTTGCAATTTTGGGTAAGTTATGTTGAAACTAATATTTGATAGGCAAGGAAAATATTTAAGGTCTATAATAAAATTACTTTTTTGTTTCACCATTGTATTTTTTGCTCGTACTTGTTGCTAATCTTTATTTTATGGTTCTTTTAGGTTATGTTAATAACTCGAAAGTTTTAAAATTACATCGAACAGTGGATATATTGAGTGGGCCATCTCTTCCAGACTTTTGGGAGAGACGGCCCAACGTCTATTCGGGTTAGTTGGCTCACCCCGGACTGTAAATGCTAAACTGAAATTCTTGTTATGACTGTATATTTTAAATTTGTCATGCCAACAAAATATAATAGAAAAGGTACGGTGCAAAGAGGAAAGTGGACTGAGGAAGATCTAGTTAATGCTGCAGAAGTAGTCAGAAATGGTGTACTGGGTGTTAGAGAAGCGAGTCGCACTTTTAACAACATCCCTCCTCCAACCTTTCGAAGACGATATAAAAATAATGATTTTAAGAAGATAACTCTCGGACCACCCTCCAGCCTCAGCCACAATGATTCAAAACTAAAATTTCATATACAAGTAGCTGATGCTATTTTAACGTCTTCAGACCATATTGTAAAAAGAAAAGCCGCTATTGAACGCAAGAAAGAAGAAGAACAGAAAAGAATATTAAAGCAAAAGACCTTAATAATAAAAAAGAAAAAAGGAAAAATACAAAAAAATAGAATCATCTACGGATGAAGATGTGTCAGATGAGTTGGAGACTCACTCTGACAATAGCCCAGATGAAGAAGACACGATCGAATGCCTTGGGTGTATAGTGAGAACTATAATGCTACCACGAAAAACGATGGTTGGATCCACTGCATACACTGCCAGAGGTGGATCCACGAAAGCTGTTTAAAGTATTTAAACCTTTGGGACCGGTGCGGCCAAATAATGTAAAAAAAAAGGTCTTGAATGATAAAATTTACCATGGGTTGCGTAGCTATATATTCTGTGCCATGGGTCATCTCACCCTACATGCCTGGGCCAACTAACCCACAGTATGTAAGAGAGTTGGCCCAGATGGCTATTTAAAAAAAAACCGTTTTATAAGCTAGTTGTTTGAGTTTTTTCTTATATAATATTTATAACATAATATTATATTATTTCTTATGTTAAATAAATATTTTGCGTTCATTTATCCTTCTGAATTTCAATTTTATTCCATTTTTAAAAAAGGTGAGCCAACTCTCCCGTACTTACCCTATGTGAAAAATGTTATCTTGATTGTCAGGATTAGGTCCCATATGGCAAAGAAATTTTAAAAAATTACTTTGTATAATACAGGGTGAGTCGGGAGGAATGGGCCAAACTCTAACTATGCATTAAAATAATAAGAAAAACCTCAAATGTTGTTATCCAATATTCATTTGTTTTTAAATTATTACTCAAAAACAAATATTGCATTAACTTAGCTTTCCTGTAATAAGTGGTATTATTGTCCGCTTTTAATTGTTGTGCTATTACTATCCTGTTAGTGTCAGTATAAAATTTTACATTGATTCACCGTTAACTTTCGAATTTGTATCATTTAAACTTTATAAAATGCCATACATTTATTCACATCTCGAACACGCCAATATGGTTTTTATTTATGGTTTGTGTAATGGGAATGCTACAGCGGCTGCTGAAGAATATCGTCAACGATTTCCACGTCAAAGAACACCGAACAGAAAGGCCTTTATCAGAGTTTTCAACAAACTGTGCGAGACCGGAACGCTTCCAAGTGCTAATGTAACATCCAAACGAGCCATTCGACAGGATTTAGAAGAAAAATAAAATGTTTTATTTTCTTATTTCGATTGTCTGGTTAAGCAATATTTGGACCAAAAGTTTCCAGAAGTTTGGATTGGTCGTGGTGTTCCTATTAGTTGGTTTCCTAGATCGCCATACCTTACACCATTGGAGTATAATTTATGGGGTTGGTTAAAAAATGAGTTATACAAATTAAAACTAGATACTAGGGATGCATTAATTAGACGCATTAGAAATGCTGCACTCAATATTAAAAAAAGGCACGAATCAATTAGAAGAGCCACTCGCGCCCTTCGTAAACGAAGCAGGAAATGTTTGGAAGTCAATGGTGGTATTTTTGAAAATTTACTAAACCAATGATTTATTTAAAACAATGTTAATGTTGCGTATTTTGGTTTAACAATATTATTATTTTATTTAACGCCGTTATTTGAAAACAAATGAATATTGGGTAACAACAATTGGATTTTTTCTTATTATTTTGATGCTTAGATTACACCCTTAAGGCTCGTTCCCAGAGCTACGGATGTCGCTAGCAACACATCCCCACTCTTATCACTTGGTTGTCGCGGACTGTTGCTGCGACCGTGAAGCGGAAGCACCGACTGTCACAGTTTGGCTATCTGTCACTTGTTTTATACCATTAAAACGTAACCCTAATTGATTTGTTTGTGTGTAATATATTATTGTAAACGTGTTTTGAATAATTTATTATGGAAATGCGTAACTTATTAATAGGTAGCATATTATTTTTGACGAAAAGCCAAACGGTCCAGTACTAAGGAAACCAGACAAGAGGAAATAAGAGGAGGTATAAATAATATAAACCTTTATTTAAAACCAAACTGGAAATAAATTCACAAAACAATATTCAAAACACACAAAATTCAAAAATAGCTGCTCCAAATAAACGACACGACGTTGAAGTTGAAACAATTGAGCGACAACGACACCGACCTTGCGACACTTAGGTGGGGGTTAGGGGTAATGACGTAAGGCGGTCCTGATTGGTCAAGATGATGTCGCTGGCGACACAACGTAGCTCTGAGAACGAGGCTTTAGAGTATTGGCCAACTTCTCCCGATTCACCCTGTATATGTTCCACGGCAACTATTAAGATTTTTTTTAATAAATGATACTACTATTTTATCCCGTAGATCGATTCTTCAAAGTTGCCTAATGGAACACCCTTGCAGTTCTTTTTTGGCCACCGCCACCACCACAAATATTGTATTCTTACAGTTTACAAATAGGAACAGCAAAGTTTTCTGTCAATGTACAAAATTTCTTTGTGTCGCAGTACGCTCGTATTAAAAAGTCAAAGCATTACGCTTTTATTAAAAAGTAACTTTTCCATGCGAGGCATGAACCATAATATCATATTTTTATTGCCCCAGTAAAATATCTTTGCGAGCCGTGGTAAAATTATCTTCTAAGCATAACTAGTTTTGTTTACTGTGGCTGCAAGATAATATTTTATAAAGCGTTCCTTCCATTTCGTTACATCCATCCTTAGACTAGTTTCGCCATATCACGGCTTATAATTAGGTAAGGCTCGATATAACGAATTAAAGAAAAGTAATGTACAGGGTTTTTCCGTATATTTTGGAGCACCCCTGGAGCTTTTATTTGAAGACCTAGAAAAAACTTTAAATTACCAAAGTTGCATGATTTCTCCTGAACTGTCAGAATTTGTTATCGGATAAAACAAATGAACATCGTAAATTTGTTTAATAATGCCAATGTCGATTTTTTAAATGGAACACCCTGTATATTATTTTTTTAACTCCTCACTCTTTTCTGATTCCAAATATGTATATATGTTATATTTTTGTTTCATAAATTATTATCATTATTTATATTCATTATTGTTACTGAATAAGCAATATGTTCTAGCATGTTTTCCTTACACCAATATAGATTTTTTAATCCGCAATATTTTGAAATGAAATTTTGCCTAAACGACTAAAGTAAATATATAACATATATACATATTTGGAATCAGAAAAGAGTGGGGAGTTAAAAAAAATTAATATACAGGGTTTTCCATTTTAAAAAATCGACATTGGCATTATTAAACAAATTTACGATGTTGATTTGTTTTGTCCGATAACAAATTCTGGCAGTTCAGGAGAAATCATGCAACTTTGGTAATTTAAAGTTTTTTCTAGGTCTTCAAATAAAAGCTCCAGGGGTGCGGAAAACCCCTGTACGTTACTATAAGTATAACAAGGTATAGTCAGATCTGGTCTTAACGTGCGGGTCCAAAGGTCACTGATCATATGCGTCAAATCAGACAACACAGAGGCTATCAAAATGTTGTGAGATTATTTACAAATATACCGAAGGAAGGAAAAATAGTTTCATTATTTTAGCTAGCTTTTTTGTAAAAATTATGTACAGGGGAGTTGAAAAAGTTACAAAAAAATTATATAATCGTTAATTATATACCTACTGTACTTTTTAATTAAAAACGACAATAATAAACAGTGCAATTTATTTTAACAATTTTACTACTAAAACCTAAAAATACAATGGCATTTAGTCTGATAAACTATTTCGATAATGAAAGAAAAAGTGGAAATTCGCAAACCAATATGCAGGAAACCGTAATGAAAACACTGGGAATTAGTTTAAGGACTATGCAGAATAATGTGCATGAAAAAAAAGCATAATATAATACCCAAGAATACTAAAAAATGTAAACGAAAAACACCGTTTATAATTATAGCCTAAAAACTCTCATCGTCACTTATAAAATCTGAAAAGTCCTCGTCGTCTGAGTCGTCTTCAAATGGTGCAATTATCATTGGCGCTACTTTGACATCTAGTACTTGTTCTCGATCTCACCAATCCCTTATTAATATTTCTGTATGTTCCACCGATTTCTTCCAGTACTCTTGTGTAATATGATCTAACGAATCTTGCCAAACTATTTGTACTTGGTCGGATTTAAGACCATCATCTACATGTTTTTCATAATAAGACTTTGCACCAGCCCATATTAATTCTATTGCGTTAAACTGGCAATGATATGGCGGCAGTCGTAGAACCTCATGACCATATTCACGCAGTATTTCATCTACCGCGTATATTTTGGGTTTTTTAAGAGACTTTGCTATTAATAGGAGTTCCGATTTAAGCATATTTGGTAAAGGATTTTGGTTGTGTTTTTCCAGCCACTCATAAATATCCCTTTTCCTCCAAGATAAAGTAGGCTGTTTATTTAAAATTCTTAAATGATATGATGCATTATCTAATACAATTAAAGACGGAGCATCCAAATTTGGTATCAATTGAACTTTTAACCATTTTTCAAACATTTCGCAATTCATATTATCATGGTAGCCAGCACTTTTTGATGTTGAAGAAAAAATTAAAGTCGCACCTGCAACATATCCTGTTGCAGAACCGACATGCAGAATAATAAAACGCTTTCCCGTACCGCACCCCTTTTTCCTTTTAACACTTTTTACAGACTCATCTTGCCAAGATTTTGAACCACTTCCATTCGAAAATATCCACGTTTCGTCTAGAAATACCACTTTTCTAAATTTCGATTTGTAACGTATATTTTTTTAAAAACTGAACACGCTGACTCACTATCTGTGGCTGCTCACATAAAAATCTTCGGTTTCAAGTCCAATTTCCAAAATACCCCGAATTTTTAATGTTTTTTGTAAAACTGGAAGAGTTACATTGGTTTTTGATTTGTATAAATCGTAAATCACATTTCGAACTCCCATTTTAATATTTTCGCACATCCTCAGTCTTTGGCGTTTGCACTTTTTAGTATTCTTGGGTATTATGTTATGTTTTGTTTCATGCACAATTTTCTGCACAGTCCTTAAACTAATTCCCAGTGCTTTGGCTACTGTTTCCTGAATATTGGTTGGCGAATTTCCACTTTTTCTTTCATTTTCGAAATAGTTTATCAGATTAAGTACCATTTTTTTTGATTGGGGATGCAAAAACCCAGAAAATTGTTTCATTTTGTCACAAACTGTCAAAGTCACAAAACTGGCATATTTAAAATAAAACGTAGCTGGTGCTATTATAAGCTTTTTTAGAATCGCTGGAAAGTAAATATATATCCTTTTTTTTTCATGTCAAAATGGAATAAGTTTGTCTCATTTATCTTACGTATTTTATTTAGAGGGTAAAATTAAACGCAAGTAAAGAAAACAAAAACTGAGAGTATGTCTTTCTTGAATCGTATGACCCGCATGATAAGTCGTGGCACACAACAACTTTAATTTTTTAAATGAAATACCCCAAATTTTATTCGATTTTTAAATTCTACTTAAAATTCTGAATATTTTTCATGTAACATACCCTATTTCGATATTCAGCTGTTTTCGATATATCACAATCTAAACAATAATAATTAACAAAATTTAAGTGATTTAAGGCTTATTAGGTAAAAACAACCGCTTTCAAAATTTAATTATAAAAAGTAGAGTACTTAATTAAATGTTCAAACTGATGGCCATTGACAATTTGGCAGTGTCCGAAACGTAAAACAAATTCATTTTGAACGTTCCCAATAACCTCTTCAGGAATTTGTCGAATTTCATGTTGTATTATCAGTTTTAATGTATCTACATCCGATGGTTTGTTTTTCAACACCCTTTTTTTCAAATATCCCCCACAAAAATAAATCTAGGGGTGTTAAATCGGGTGAGCGAGCTGGCCATTCTATTTCTCCCCTTCTACCTATCCATCTATATTGAAAAACCTCGTTTAGGTATTCTCGTACCCGTGCGGCGTAATGGGGCGGTGCACCGTCTTGTTGTAGCCAAATGGTCCTTTCAGGACTGTCTTTACGTTTAGCTTCTGTGGGTGCTGTGTATGGGCCTCTTGCATCCAAT
Organism: Polydrusus pterygomalis; assembly: GCA_963969555.1. Classification (NCBI taxonomy): domain Eukaryota; kingdom Metazoa; phylum Arthropoda; class Insecta; order Coleoptera; family Curculionidae; genus Polydrusus; species Polydrusus pterygomalis. Next base: position 32,888,351 of record OZ018384.1, on the reverse strand, counting down.
GAGGATTTTCTATCGACCAATACCTACAATTATGTCGGTTGACTGTTCCATTAAGGAATAATGTAGCCTCATCAGTAAATAAAATATTCTGCGCGAAATTTCCGTCATTATTGCAGATGTTTTGCATATTCTCACAAAACTGAAGACGTCGATCGTAATCATCCCCATTTAGTTCATGGACAAGACAAATTTTGTATGGATGATATTTTTCCTTATGAAGAATATTCTGTTCAGATTTATAACCAATATTTTGAATCCGACCCACTTGACGAGTGCTGGAATGAGGATTGTCTTGATACGACAGTAAAACATTTAATTTAGTTTCATCGCACATTTTGGGATGGCCACTTTTTGGTTTATTGCGCACAGATCCAGTTTCTGTAAATTTTAAAACTATCTTACTTACTGTAGACCTTGATATCGGCGCTCGCTCTCGATGAACAAGTTCACATACTTCAAATGTAGATCTCTTTCTATCGACATAGCCAACCATCATGAGGATTTCTATGCGCTCTCTTTCACTTAAGTGAATATGGACGGGTCCGAGCGTTTTTCGGAAATATACATGGTTATGAAAATATTGGGGGTGTCCCATTCTTTTTGCCCACGCTGTAAAACATTTCTTCTTCTGTACTTCTTTGTACTAAATTCATTTATATAAAAGTGTAAGTAATAAACGCTACGTCGTTGTATTATATTATACTAGCGTATACCCGGCCTGCGTTGCAGCCCGGCATTATACGACGTCGCTTTCTCTAAGATAATACGGCGAGTTCACCATCACGTCAAGATTTATAAATACAAACCCGAACAAACCTCTAAATTTATCAGTGTCTACAATATTATGCATGTATTATACATAAAAACCTTCCTCTTGAATCACTCTATCCATTAAAAAAACCGCTTCAAAATCCGTTGCGTAGTTTTAAAGATTTAAGCACATATGAAAGGGGACAGACGGGCGACAGCGACTTTGTTTTATACTATCTTAAGATATTATAAAACGGTCTCTTACAGATATACAGGGTATTTGAGGAGGAAAGGGCAATATTTTGGGAATGTATTCAGAGGGTGAAAATAAGAGAAATAAACCCATATGTTTTAGTTCTATTCTCAATCATTTCTGAAATAATCGGTCCTGAATTTTTTTTATATTGAAATAATGAAGAAGGCTTTAGTTTTCACGTCCGATACATTTTAATTGATAGTTTTGACATGCATAGTAGTTGTCAGTTAGCTTCATATTGAGTGTATCGACTTGAACCAAGATTTTCATACTTACAATGCCCCACACATTCAGTCACAGGGAGTATGCCGACATGATATTCGTGTATGGTTACTGTAACGGTAGTGCGATGCGCGCAGTTAATGAATATCGACGTCGTTTTACAAATCGAAAAGTCCTTAATAGAAGAGTTTTTCAAAAAGTATTTGCAAGTGCTCAGGAAACTGGAATGTTTCCAAACGTAGGAATTGTTTCTGAAAGAGTGCAGGGTCTAGATGTGAAAAATAAAGAAAATGTTCTGGATATTGTCGCAGAGAACTCAGGTATAAGTACGAGACAGGTTGCAAATGAACTTCCTATACCATCACATCTAGCCGTATGGGAGTCACTTATAAAAAAACGGTGTAAAACGTTTTCACGTTCAACATGTTCTAGATGGTGATCCTGCTTCAAGGGTCCAATTTTGTGAATCGATCCATCAAAATCGAAGTCTGCACAAATATATTTTATATAGCGATGAAGCTCAGTTCACTTGTGATGGAATAAATAAATTGCCACAATGAACATCGGTGGTCAGATAAAAAACCCTCATGCTACATTTAAACGAAACTTTCAACATCGATTCAGTATTACTGTCTGGTGTGGAATGCTCAACGACCAGTTGTTTGGTCCATTTGAAATGAATGGGCGTCCTACTGGAGAAGGATATTTACGGTTTTTGAAAGACCATTTGATTCACATTTTGGATGATATTTCGTTAAATGTTCGACAACGGATGTACCTCATTTTAGTCTCCGCGTGCAAAATTTCTTGAATGATCGTTTTCCTATTCGCTGATTTCGCAGAGGTGGTCCGCAAGTTTGGCCACCGAGGTCACAAGAGTTAAACCCGCTTGGTGATGGATGAAATCGCGAGTATATGAAACATGAGTGAAAGCGAGAGAAGTACTCCGCGATCGAATTTTCAATGCTGCAGCTTTTATAAAACACAATTCCCACTCAATCCAACGTGCTACCCAAGCGATTAACAAACGTGCCGAAAAATGTATTGAAGCTGGTGGAAGATTTTTGAAAATATTCTTCAAGTTAGTTTGTACTGCAGTACCTGCAATTATTCGCTTTTAAAATAAAAATTAACTTACAAAAACTTTAAAACCTATTATTTCAGAAATGTTTGAGAATCGAACTAAAACATATGGGTTTATTTGTCTTATTTTTACCCTCTAAACACATTCCCAAAATATTGCTCTTTCCTCCCCAAACACCCTGTATGAACACTTTTAAATATTAACATGTATGATTATAGAAAACGATCTGATAATTTGTTTTATTTTATGTACAAGAATCACAAACAACACACGTTAGTTATCTAGAGAAAATTCACTACAAAGTACCTGCCAATTAAAAATTTTTTATAAGTATATACCGGGTGGCCCTTTAGTGTGGCAAAGTACAATAGCTCCGTTACTATTTCAAATACATTAAAAATATTAATACAAAAGTTAAAGGGCAGTAAGTGACTTATAACGTAAAATTATTTTTAACTCTATAGGGAGGCTCAAAAAAGCGGAACAATAAAAAATGTACTTTTTTCAAATGGAACACCCTGTATATTTTTTCATTTTTAAATTCCATATAAAATTATTATATTTTTTTATTAAATACATTATTAGTCTATACTTATAGTTTCCGAGATATTGACTCTTGAAAAGTGACATTTTTGAACTTTGACAGCTTATAACTTTCTAACAGTCCGTCTTAGAGCAAAACGGCTTACATGTCCCTATCTTCAATTTTTATTATCTTCCCAAAAAAAATCAACTTCCGGTTAAACCGGATGTTACTCGAAAGCAGGAAATATAGTTGTTCCGGTTTAACTGGAAGTTGATTTTTTTGGGAAGATAATAAAAATTGAAGATAGGGACATGTAAGCCGTTTTGCTCTAAGACGTACTGTTAGAAAGTTAGAAGCTGTCAAAGTTCAAAAATGTCACTTTTCGAGAGTCAATATCTCGGAAACTATAAAGTATAGACTAATAATGTATTTAATAAAAAATAATTGTAATTTTATGTGGATTTTAAAAATGTAAAAATATACAGGGTGTTCCATTTGAAAAAAGTACATTTTTTCTTGTTCCGCTTTTTTGAGCCACCCTGTAGAGTTAAAAATAATTTTACGTTATAAGTCACTTACTGTCCTTCAATTTTTGTATTAATATTTTTAATGTATTTGAAATAGTAACGGAGCTATTGTACTTTGCCACACTAAAGGGCCACCCTGTATGCGGGACGATATTTTAGATATACGTTTTCATTAAAATTGTAACTCGAAACTCTTTATCGATTGTTAATTTAGTAAAAAAAGAATTGTAAAACTGACATTTTTATGTATTTCAGGTAGTGCATGGTTGAAATCACTATTGGGTTATCAAATACGTAATTTAAAAATGTTTTTAAAATAACTGCAAATGCAAATAATTTCATAATAAATTCCTTACCTTCGTCACTCTAGAAATGTTTTAAAACCTGTGACATAATTTTTATTACTAGATTTACTTAATTTTAAACAACTCTGCAAAGACATACCATTTTCAAATTATACAAACATTTACCATATGAAGTGTCTAAATCCATTTAGTGCGCTCAAAAAGCACATACTAATCGACAAATGATAAATAAATGTGATTCCTATGGTATAAATTTGTATTTTGCGTTCGTAATAACTACAAACCCCAGTAGCGATTACAGCAATTTAGAAATGGTTCTAGAACTATTATTTCTGAAAAAAATTGTATTGAATTGGGCAAAAGAATCTGCTTATATTTTTGTGTATGATGTCTCAATTTAGCTTTAACCTTACCATTATCACCGTCAGTATTAAAAAAACCATTAAATACCTTTGGAGTCACTAAAATTAAATTGTGATCAGCTGACCAAAATACCTGTTATATGTGATTGTGCGTCTTCTTACTAAGCTTTGATTATTCGTTTTTTCTGTGCTTGTCAGTGTTTTAGCTACGTGTTTTTCTATTACTGTAAGAAATAAAGGTAAAAGTAAACGTAGAAAAGCAAATACCTAGCATTTCGAAAAACATACCACTGCCTACTTCATGTACACCCAAAGTAAGTTTTTGTACTCTACCCAAGTATTGTATGTAGGTATACATTTGTCTAGTACCGTGCGAGCAAAAATTATTTGCATTAAAGAGGGCCTTGCATCTAAGGGCGTAATACTTAGCCGTAGAGCTTAATACCTGTTGGGTGTCAGTAACTACCTGAATTAACAATCAATCAGTTATTCCGTCATCTTTGTCAGTCGTTACAAGTAATTTTATTCATCACTAATTTTTCCAATTTCTTGAACAATTCACACAATGGGCTTTACGGAACAGCACAAAACATTCATGGTTAAAGCGAACTTTCAAAACGGGGTTAGAGTAAATGGTGAGTGGCAATACAATCCGGGTTTGTGCATGGACGATTTTCACGAACATATTCCTAACGTTGCTTTTATTGCTGGAGATTTTTATCATTGCCTGAAAAGAACCGTGGCTGTGTTTAGGAAAACAGGTTCCATACAACACAAAAAAGAAGCAGGAAGACCATCTGTAAGAACAGAAGAACTTGTTGCAAACGTTCGTGAAATAATGCAAAATAAGCCACAAATTGTATAAGACGCCTGCCAAAAGAAGTGGGAAGATCTTATGGAACATGCAGGAATATTCTTAAGAAGCAGCTAAATTTATTTCCTTATAAGAAGCAAGTATTCCAAGAAATACAAGCCGCAGATTTTGAAAGACGCAGGAATTACTCTCAATGGTTTACCCAAAATTTATTGGAAAGAAATGATTTATTAGACCTGACATTTTCTTCGGATGAAGCCTGGTTCCACCTCTCCGGTTATGTGAATTCTCAGAATACACGCATGTGGAGTAGTGAAAATCCCCATTTTTTTGTAGAGTCCACATTGCACCGTCCAAAAATTGGTGTCTGGCTAGCTGTTTCCCGAAGAAAAATTGTTGGTCCTACTTTTTTCCATGACACAGTTACAGCACAGCGGTATAGAGACAATATTTTGAATCCATTTGTGGAGCAATTACTTGACGACGAACTATGTTTTGGATATTTTTAACAGGACGGTGCAACCGCCCATACAGCCGCCAAAATTATTAACTACTTACGCAATTTTTTCGGCTACAGATTGATCAGTTTTCGATCAGACATTGAATTTCCACCTAGATCACCTTGTTTAACGGTTATGGATTACTTCGTTTTTCTTTATTTAAAGAACACTATTTTTAAAACACCAGTTGCAAATTTAGAACAATTACAAGAAAGGATTATTCAAGAATGTGGTAACATTTCTCCAGAGATGCTGGTTAACACTTTCGAAAATATGAAAAGACGTGTGAATTTATGCTTGGAGGATGGCGGTGGCCAATTTCAGCAATTTATGTAATTATTTTTCTTTTTCTTTCTGTATATTCTTACTTTGTTAATTTTGTAAACAACAAAAATAAATTTTTATTTGTCTACTTATTTTATTACTCATTAGTTTGGCATATCATGACATAATATAAATTTGACAAAATTTCAACCTATATTTGGTTAGATATTATATCGTCCCCATATCATTGTGATCTAAACCAAGCCCTATGTTTTTTAATCCAAGCCCTCTTTGATGCAAATAATTTTTGCTCGCACGGTATGTTAAAGCATATTTTTGTGTAACTTTAAGTTTAGAATAAAAATTAAAATAAATGGTTAATTAATCTAGGAGGGGTTTTGTTTTGCCTAAAATAATTCTTGGTATAAATATGCGTTGTGATATTTTCTATTCAGATTTTATAGGTTGAAATCAAAACTGTAACTTTTCTGAATTAATAAGGCAGGGTTGGATACTAACGCCCCATTCAAACAACTGCAATTTTACGGTAAAAACTCGGAATTCTTTATCGAAACGGGTCAGGCATGATTGTTAATTTACTGAAAAATTAATTGGAAAATTGGCATCTCTGTGTATTTTTTCATTGATTTTATGAATAACTGTTTGTTCAGGTCGTGTTTGACTACATTGTAGGGTTATTAAAATTGCGATCCAAAAATGCTTTTAAAATGTCTGACCTTGAACAAACATAAAATCCTACCCGCGAAAGCTTAATTTAAATAGATATGCATTTTGGTTTGAGCAATTCTAGTTAAATCGAAGAAAAATATTTTATGTAGGTAGAATATTTGAGAAGATAAAAAAAATGGTTTCCCTCGTCACTTTAAAAGGTAACCTAATTTTTATTTTTATTTTTCAAATTGGAATTGCATTGCAGCTCAGACACGCAAATTATATTACGAATATTTGAATTTTAGCCAGAAGAGGCGCAGGCATGTCTGCCGAACTAATAGATAATACTGTGGCTAGACCAGTGGGTTCGGTCAAAGAGGAGATAGATATATAGCTAAACAACTCGCACAAAGCAGATGAAGCTAACAACATGAAGCATATCCAAGCAATTATGGCCCCCACTTGATAACAGGAAAACGGCAGCATTATTACAACACAGTTGGAACATTGGCTTTTCGGTAGACACGCCGAACGTACGCAAATACCAGCTAATGAGTTCTGCAGAACTATTCAACATTTTTTGTGTGAATGGCTTTGCCTCACTCTTTAATGATTTGGAGAAAGTAAGCTACTTACAACTGGGTTGACTCACTCAGTTTATTAATAATAGTGGGTGGTTTGAATGAGCTGTCTAGATTTTTCTATGTTCTACGTCGCGTTAACCAGAAATTGATAATAGAAATCATATTATCCCTTACCTGGCTATGTCAGGATGGCTCAGTATACAGGGTGTCCCGAAATTAGCTGACAATATTTTAAGGGGATACAGTACATTCAAAGATAAGACTAAAATCCTCCATTAATATACCTTCAAAAACGCTTCGCTATGGGGCTAGAGCCCCCCGAATTGGAGCTATGCCAAGCAGTTTTTTTACAATATCTCAGAAACCGATTAGGGTATCAAAACAAAATTTCATTCATGTTTTACGCATAGCTAGACGCAATAAATGGTTTAATTAGCTTAACTGTATTTCTTCCAGTGGCGTCCCACTGGGTAGGTAGTTGGGAGAATATTGCCCTAAGCTTTTTATTTGTAGGATTTTTTAACTTTAGGTGAAATTTTTAGAAGCCTTGAAGTCTTTTGTTGAAAAAAGGTGCTCTTGTTTCATTGCGGTAGGATTCCCCATTTTCCAGTAAAATCGATTTTAAAATTTTCCGTTTTTTGAAATCCTGTGAAAAGGCTAAGGTTTTTTTTTTGCATATCTCAGCAAACACTTAATATTAAAACATGAAATTTATTAAAAGTTCTACTAGCGACAAGTAATAATAATACACAATCAACTTGGAGATTTATTGGATAATGTGCCACTGGATTTACGTTTAGGGCACTTCTTTCAACATGATGGGGCACCAGCTCACTACGGACGTCAAGTGAGGAATTGACTTGAAGAAAATTACCAGGTGGATTGGTAGCCATAGCCTGGCCACCAAGATCACTTGATTTAAATCCCCTTGATTATTATTTTTGGGGACACATGACTGATACTTGCTTAAGAATTAGTTTCCCATGCCAATCAAATTTGATTTGCAATTTGTTATTCTTTTTTGTTTTATTTTAAAACTCTTAAAATCTCCATGAAAATAAATATTTAAAAAACAAAGGAATCTACAAATATGTTTAATTTAAAAACGTAAACATACTGTCAAATTACAATAATAGAAGGTTTTATTAACAAAAAATTTAAAATTAAAAAAAAATTACATTAAAACTATGAAATAAAAAAAAAATAATAGTAATATTTATTTATCATTTATTTGTTTAGACATTTTATCTGCCCAGGGAAGTAGTAAACGCTTGCTCAACAAACCAGTTCAAGAACCTCTACGACTCCTTGAAAACAAACATACAAGTGCCAATTTAAAGACAGTAGTGGTTTGAACGGCATAGCCGCCTAAACCTAATCTAATAATAATAATATTTACTTAAGGCTCCACCCGTGCAACGTCACTGGAAAAATATTTTAAAGTAACATCCTTTAATACATATGCCTTGTCGCTAGTAGAACTTCTAATAAATTTAATGTTTTAATATTAAGTGTTTGCTGAGATATGCAAAAAAAAAACCTTAGCCTTTTCACCGGATTTCAAAAAACCGAAAATTTTAAAATCGATTTTACTGGAAAATGGTGAATCCTACCTCAATGAAACAAAAGTACCTTTTTTCAACAAAAGACTTCAAGGCTTCTAAAAATTGCACCTGAAGTTAAAAAATCCTAAAAATAAAAAACTTAGGGCAATATTCTCCTAACTACCTACCCAGTGGGACGCCACTGGAAGAAATAAAGTTAAGCTAATTAAATCGTTTATTAAGTTTTGTCATGGGTAAAACATGTATCAAATTTTGTTTCGATACCCCAATCGGTTTTTGAGATATTGTGAAAAAACTGCTTATCATGGCTCTGATTCGGGGGGCTCTAGCCCCATTTTTGAAGGTATATTAATAAAGGGTATTAGTCTTATTTTTGGATGTAATTTATCTCCTTAAAATATTGTCAGCTAATTTCGGGACACCCTGTATATAACAGATTTAAATTACACATTACTACATTTTATTTTAAATTACTTTAATTTAAACTACCTCTTTACTTATATAAAAAAATTACGTTTCGAACAGATGTCCATAACTTGACTCTGCCTAGAAAGCATCTTCTTACAATTCCCCGCCATCGCAAAGAAAGTTTTAAAAAGTCCTTCACGTTTAACATCGCCTTTACCGTTAACGCCATTGATTGTTTTAATACAGATAAGTCTACATTATCATTCAAAAACAAAGTAACAAAACGCCTACTACGATCACAGTAGTGAGTGGCTTTATTTTCTGAATTGATATCATATCAGTTTATACCCCTTCTCTTCCCCTTCCCATGCCTCTTCCCTTTGAACAAGCAATATTTCAATTATACAGTGTTAGGAAAAATTACCAGAACGGTCGATTATTTCAAAATATACAGGGGTTATCAAAAAACGTCTTTTATAAAAAATGTAGGGCTGTTAAAAATCTACATATCGGTGATAAATTGAAATATACAGGGTGGCCCACAAAGTTGTGGAGAAAAATAGTTATATTTTTTTAAATGGAACACCCTGTATATTTTTACATTTTTAGTTCCACATAAAATTATAATTATTTTTTATTAAATGCATTATTAGTCTATACTTCATAGTTTCCGAGATATTGACTCTCGAAAAGTGACATTTTTGAACTTTGACAGCTTATAACTTTCTAACAGTACGTCTTAGAGCAAAAAGGCTTACATGTCCCTATCTTCAATTTTTAATATCTTCCCAAAAAAATCAACTTCCAGTTAAACCGGATGTAACACATAAGCAGGAAATATGGATGTTCCGGTTTAACTTGAAGTTGATTTTTTTGGGAAGATAATAAAAAGTGAAGATAGGGACATGTAAGCCGTTTTGCTCTAATCAATTATTAAATAAAATGCGGATAGATTTCGCGGAACACGTGTGGCATTACTAGGGTCCTCATAGGACTACGTGAAACTGTTTGGATAGTGCCACAAGTATGTCACTCTAACCTTTTAACCATACATACTATGTTTAATCTGTGTTAAACAATAAACATACTAATTGTAAAGGTATTTTTAAATGTGTCTCAGAAATTTATTTTGCATTGAACACTGTGTTATATTTTTCCCTAGTTTCTTGTTCTGTTACATCTGGTGTTACGTTACCGTTAATTTGTTATTATTCGTTTTACTTTATGTTTTTTAAAGCTTGGTAGGTAATTGTTTTAATAAAATGCATTCATGCGAACATTTAGACAACATTTACAACTTAGTAATATTTTACACCGCTTAACTGTGTATTTTTATTCGTGGTTGTACCCTTGCATACTTAATTGAAAGAATTACGTTCAATTCAATTTGAAATGAACGCGGTATTTAGCCTCAGAAAGGTGCGAAGCAGCGATTTGTGGAGCAATTACTTGACGACGAACTACGTTTTGGATATTTTCAACTGGACGAATAAAAATACAGCCGCCGAAACTATTAACTACTTACGCAATTTTTTCGACGACAGATTGATCAGGTTTCGATCAGTCATTGAATTCCCACCTAGATCACCTTGTTTAACGGTTATGGATTACTTCGTTTTTACTCATTTAAAGAACACTATTTTTAAAACACCAGTTGCAAATTTAAAACAATTACAAGAAAGGGTTATCCAAGAATGTCGTAACATTTCTCCAGAGATGCTGGTCAACACTTTCGAAAATATGACGAGACGTGTTAATTTATGCTTGGAGCATGGCGGTTGCCAATTTCAGCAATTTATATAATTATTTTCTTTTTCTTTCTGTATATTCTTACTTTGTTAATTTTGTAAACAACAAAAATAAATTTGTATTTGTCTACTTATTTTTTTACTTATTAGTTTGGCATATCATGTCATAATATGAACTTGACAAAATTTTAACCTAGATTTGGTTAGATATATCGTCCCCATATCATTGTGAACCAAGCCCCAAGTTTTTCAATCCAACCCCTTTTTGATGCAAATAATTTTTGCTCGCACAGTTGTGTATGCTGTTTTTCGGATATGCAACAAAAAATACCAGTACAAAAGTTATTGAAAATGTATTAAGTATTATAATTGTTTTCTTGTTTTACTTTGGGGGGGGGGGGGCTGTGGGTTCCATACCATTCGTAGGTTACGGACGCACGAGTTACACCATCGGCAACTCCACATTTACGTTGTCGATGAGTAATCGATTGGAGATGGAGATCTAGGTAAAGTTGGAACTAGCTTCATGACTTTGTGACGTCTCCACGGGTAAGTAGAAAACGTTTATTTCTTCACCTATTTTATATTGATACCTTAGCTTAGGCGATAGTACAATACTTTTAGGGCGGAAATCGGGGCGGAATAATGTCTCTTTATGTATAGAGTGGCCGCGTAGGGAGAGCACCATAAGGGTTTCTGGATAAGCATGACATACGTGGCATTTAGTATCAATGTTTTGATGAAGAATATCTCATCGGTACCTTAGCGTGCCAATTACTACAGCATCCTGTAACGCCGTTATGAATCCCTCGGTTTCTGCTTCTGTACCGGAGAAGAATTTAAAGCTTAATTGTTTAAAAACTTTTTGTCTTTCTATATTGGCGAAAACAAATTCATGGATACTTTTTAACTCATGTTATTCCCTAAAAAAATGCAGGCTTTAAATGATTTGATATTTAATCCGGAGTTTACATAGATTTCAAACTCTGATAGTAATGAGAAATTAAGTTTGGATTTTTTCACCAACCTGATTTTGTCGGTCCAATTTATCTTTATTTGGTTACTAGGCCCTATATTTTGGTTAGTTAGTATTTCTCACAGTTTGGACTGACTAAAAGATTGGGCGCTGCAGCATTAGACATGACTATTTTTAAACTGTCAATAAAAGTAGTGTCTGTTGATTTAAGCACTCGTAGATATTGATAATATGTGTGGTATTATAAAGAAAACAAAATATGATTGATGTTTTGCTCATAAAATCACATACCACACATTGTTAATGATTCCTTTGTGACCATAACATTGGGCCATCCTGAGAAATGTTCAATTGTTTCCCCGGGGTAATAAATATTCCGCATACGTTGTTTACATCAGTTTTCTTGAAATTATATTTCTAGTAGTTTTCAGACAATTTCTTTATAGTTGTAGCGGTTTCCAATTTATGTATTAATATATCTGTTTAATCACTTCAGAAATATCTTATTATTTTAAATTGCTTAAAATAAAAGTAGTTTTTACTTATGCTTCACTTACCTGACTTGTAACAACACTTCCGACCACCTCATAAAAATCGGCAAATACATTTGCCTTGCACTTTTCTCGCTAAGAAACACATTTTTAGTTGTTCACGTGCATTAAATAGGCCTATATTTTTCAAATATTATAAGGTGTTATACAATAACTAGAAAATAAACCAAAAAAAATAGTTTTAAACCTATGTTTTAATTGAGTGCTGTGTATTTCTATTTAAGTTAACAGTTGGCATTTTTGAATAAAAAATAAAACAAAAAAGTCCAAACGGTTTTTTGCCAAGTTTTACGAAGGAGCAGCTTTATGTTAAACTGTTAAAAATGTAATTCTTTAAATGTCTAGAGTCTCATTAACGGTGAGTTTTAGGTAGGTACAGATGCCATGCCTTTACTAGTATAGTAAAAATTTTGAATACCCTCGCAATATGGAGGCAAAGTCACGTGACACTCTGTCAATTTTGGTCTATTAAATTTTTATAAGTTGGCATGAATTCCAGGACTGGACTTGAAAATTATACATGTGATACCTTCTAAAACAATTGATGCAATAGTCTCATCGGTTCTACCACTTAAATAATGCCAAATAATAATAATAATTTCTTTTGAAAGTATTGTTTTAAAAATATTATAATTTAAGGTAGGTAGGTAATAATAAACATGAGTTTTTATATGCTTAAAAGATAAAGTGTCAAAATAGATTTAAAAACTATATAATATTATATAATTATCCAAACGTTGAAAATTCTGAATTAACTGAAACGCAACTTTAAATAGGATTCTGTCACTCATATTTACAACAGATTTTTTTTGTTTGATTTGTTCAGATTATACCTATAGGTAAAATACAATACCTACAGTTCAAAAACTAATTGAATTCAGTCAGATATTACATTTACTGTCAAGGAAATCCCCATAAATGACTTACGTAAGGTACGTAGACCCAAATATGGTTTTTATAGAATTTGTTGGCTATATGAGACGGTAACATTTCTAGACTTCTATGTGGGCCAATATAAAGGTATAAGCTTCAATTTAGCCAGGGATTTAATTTTTCTGTCAATGGAAACCCTAATTTAACAGTTTTTGACTTACGTAAGGCACGAAGACCCAAATAAGGTTTTTATAGAATTTGTTGGTTATGATACAGTTACATTCCTAAACTTGTATGTGGGCTAACATAAGGTTAAAAGCTTCAATTTAGCCAGGGATTAAATTTTTCTGTCAGTGAAAATCCAACTTTAACAGTTTTTGACTTACGTAGACCCAAAAGTGGTTTTTATGGAATTTGTTCATTAAAATGCAATTTATTGATACAGTTACATTTCTAAACTTGTATGTAGGCTAACTTAATGTTAAAAACTTTATTTTATTGCCATTCAAACAATAATAATAGTAATATCTAATAATAATTTCACTTATGTAAGGTACGTAGACCCAGAAAATAGAATTATATATTTGTTCGCTATTCTATTACTTATTAATTTGGTTACCTTTTACAACTACTATATAAGCTAACATAATGTTAAATAGTTTATTTAAACCTTACTATTGTCAAACAATAATACTTAATAATAATAACAATAATAAAAATAGTTTCTTCGAAATCAAATAGCTGATTTTTATAGGTTAATAATATTGAAAGCTGTTTTGGCATTTGGCAGAGCTACACGTTTTATCAACCTACCCGACTTTGTCCAACTCTCCCCTACCTACCTAAGTCAGAGAAATAATTTCTACTTATTTTTCTTGAAACAGAAAAGGATACCTACCTAGATAATGCAAAATTCAAAAATTATACATTAGAAACCTAACCTTTACGAGCAAACATTTTAAGATAAAAAATTTCACAAACTAACTTTTCGACAAAAACTGCGTTCAGATGAAATGAAACTTATTAGTTATCAATGAAATCAACTAACGAGCAAGACACACATTAATAATTATGATCCCTAATGAAAAAGAATTTAAAAAATTTAACCTGTAAATTTTTGGTCAAATGAATAATAATTGTAGGTACTTACCGGCCACACAAAAGTAATTAACTAATTAAAGTTCAATGAAAGTAAAAATAAAAGGCACCATAACTGCAAAATATTTTAAAAACGTATTTAACCCCCCCTAGACCGTCGCAGGGCATATCTCTCCTTCTCTTATGCCGCATCTGTAGCCGGAAACCCACGAAATCCTACTAATCAAAATGTCTTTGCGGATAGGTACCGTTCAATATACAGAAAGAAGAAGCGGTCTAGACCTGCATTTTACGAACGTATTAATCAATACCAAGAAATATTTAAGATAACCCCCTCCATGGATCATTAGTAAACCAAGATGTATAACAAAACTTACACAGTTCAATAAGCAAGAAAACAACCCAAATATAATTAAGAGCGAGTTAGCTAGGATATTGGACAATCTTCCTAATGGAGTAAAGGTCTTCACCGACGCCTCAAAAACAAACAAGGGAACTGGTGCTGCCATAGTAACTTCTGACCTCACTATGAAATTTCGTCTATCTGAATACACGAGTATATTCTCAGCAGAGTTGTACGCAATTGTACAAGCACTACTGTTCATTGTAAAGGAAGACCCTGGATTGTATATTATTCTGTCAGACTCACTAAGCGCTATCAGCTCACTAAACCATAAATACTCTAAGCACCCTCTGGTACAAAAGGTATATAGAGTCCTCCATGACATCCACAACTCAGAAAAAGAAGTCTGTTTCATATGGGTACCATCGCATATAGGAATTATAGGGAATGAGGAGGCTGATAGCGCCGCGCGGGCAGCAATTGAAGATGCAGATTCTATTATGGTGCCAAATACAATCACTAGTGACTTTAAGTATTATATTAAAACAGAAATTATAAACTCATGGCAAAATGAGTGGATAAATTCGACCTCTAAACTCCGTGAGTGTAAAAGTAGTGTCAAACCGTGCGAAAACAACCTAAAAACTCGTAAAAACCAAGTGACAATAAATCGCCTCCGAATAGGACACACAAAGCTCACGCATGGCTATATTTTATCAAAAGAAAACCAACCGTCTTGTGACCAGTGCCAAGTGCCTCTGTCGGTAAAACACATTTTAATCGAGTGCCCCAAATTTGACGCAATTAGGCACCAACACGACATGAAAGACAGTTTACAACACGTTCTTAATAAAGACTTACAAAAGACATTAAACTTTCTTAAAGACTGCGGCATACTTGACCAAATATAACCTAGAGACAGTAAAATTCATAATTAAGTACCTCATGCGCTAATAACCCTAGGTGGTTGATGCGCTTTTTTGTAAAAAAAAAAAAATTCAATGAAAGTAGAAATAAAAGGCACCATAATGACAAAATATTTTGAAAACGTAATTAAATGTAACAAAAAGCACAAAAACGCAATTCACAGCTCATTACGGTCCAGTACTAATCTGGGGATATTACACTGAGAAAATTAAGTTTCCTAAGTTATCGGGCTGGACAAATTTAGCAGCTGTTACTAAATAAAGTATTAGGTAAAATATTATTTAAAGGTGACATGATGATCTTGTAGTCGTTGCAGTATATATTTTGCTGAGTTTTAGAAATCTTATAGTGCTGTTATTGTTATTACAACATATTTGTTAACTGTTGCTATATTATTATGTCTATACCAGCTAAATAATTTTATAAAGAAATAAACTTAAACGGCTAAGTAATTATTGCTATCTGAATTAGCACTCCTAGCGTTACAATTGTTAATCGTAACCCTAATGCACTTTGCCAGGTACTTAAAGCCATGATAGCTCGATCGCGGTTCTACTAGAGCAAAACGGTTTATTAAGATTCGTTATTTGGATGTAGGAAAGGGTAAATTCGGTTAAACGCCAGCCAATAAGAAAGCGCTTGCTCTGCCACTCGGACATGAGGAAAATGAAAAGTCCAATCTGTAATCGTATCTTCCGCGAGATAGTTGTGTGACGCGATACGCATTACGCGCATTATTTTTCAGTTCTGTATGCCTGTGCTGTATACCTACCTAAAGTATTCGTTGTTTTTTTATGTGATTTTGTACCTCCTGTTAACTTTTGTTCTAATAAAAAATTAGAAAAAAAAATTAGATGGGGCATAATTTAAGAGTAAATTTTTTTAGCTATAAGCTTTAATCAGTTTTAAATAATATATGTCTTTTTTGTAATAAATACAATTTATTAGAATAAAAATCTGAATAATTTCTTTAATTTCATTGAAGTTTGTCGCTAAAAACATGGTAACGTAACACGAGTATATTGATATTACACGATCATGCAACAGTTACTAAATAAACTGGCTAGGACTATTCAATATGTGTTCCTTACTAATATTCAATTTTGCTAAAGCAGCCAAATTTTCTAGTAAGAGCAGGTTTTCATGGATCATATTGTAACTAAAATATGTAGTAATGATTACTAAATAGACTCTGCTTAATATATTTGGCAGTCACAACACGACGTTAGGGCTGGCGCTATATTAACTCTAATATTTAGGCATAGTTGCTTTATATAAAGCCATCATAGCTAAATAATTTTCTCAGTGTACTATCTCCCAATATCAGCTAATTGATGACAAATTTCTGCTGTCATCTGTTTTAAAACGAGACTATTCGTGCCGTTTTCTATAATACGAGGTAATCGTTTAGTGAGGCACAGCACAACAGCTGAGTTGTTATGTAAAATATTCAAAAATTACTCATACAAAAGTTATAGAATATCAAAAGGCATTGCAACATTTTTGTCTCCACAGTGTAGTTTAAAAAAGCAAAAAGTTTATAAATAGACCACTTATTTTTTTACGAATTTTTTTTAAATTCTAGGGATTAAACATGTTCTGCATACGGGCTATAAATCTTGGCCGAAGGAAAAACGGCGTGCATATTTATTCCGATCAAAGCTCTCTATATAAAAATGACAAGTTCCTGTTTAACTGTAAAACCGATAAAACCTATTTCATTTCTCATGGAAACCAAATAATAAATCTCTAAATTCCCGAAACACTGCAATGTTAAAAAATGCTGAAAAAGTTTTTGTAACATTTATTTCCAGCTTTAAAAAAGCCTTTTTGCCACCTGAGCGACTTTAAAAGCATCTTCCTACTGCCGTCCTGCGGATTTAGACGTATTTTCTAAAAGTCTTGTTAGCCCATCTGTTAAAGAGCTTAATTAAATTTTTATTAAACCCAATATTTTCCTTACGACGATTATGAAAAAAAGTAATTTTAACTTAATGCGCATTTATATTGTTAATCCGATAAATGAGAATAATTTTTTATGACACTTATTAAAGTAAACTCAGGAACAAAACAAATCCAGATAATTTTATTGTACCTTTATTAGGTTCGTATTCTTTATGAGTAATTCTTAAAAGTAAATTGTATATAGATACATTATACAGGATGTCCGGAAAATACGTGTACAACGTTTGACGACAGACTTCTGACGTCAAAATAGGTCGATCTAAGCCGACTTAGTTATATACAAAATTGTCTCATTTAGCCGGTAGACGGCGTCAAAAATTTGTAAAAATATTGGTTTTTCCTAAATTACGTGAAAACCTGCTAATCGATTTTAATGATTTTTAGTATGTAGACTAATACTATAAAATGACGTTTTCTAGTAGTATAGTCACCGGCTGTAAATAAGTGGAAGTGTTATAAAAGTGATATAATACGTCAACCTTTCTCCTCATTTTTTATATGAACGGCGTTATGACAACCCAGATATTTTTGTAAAGTGACTGGATGTATTTGGAAGCTATTTTACCTCTTTAATATTTTTCGTTGAATGAGC
This sequence comes from Polydrusus pterygomalis, assembly GCA_963969555.1. Taxonomy (NCBI): domain Eukaryota; kingdom Metazoa; phylum Arthropoda; class Insecta; order Coleoptera; family Curculionidae; genus Polydrusus; species Polydrusus pterygomalis. Next base: position 32,870,439 of record OZ018384.1, on the reverse strand, counting down.
TGTTTTGCCAGAAGAAAATATTTACAATTTTTAGTATTATTAGTAATAATATTAAAATCAAATTACCTGTAACAATAATTTTTTAAGTGACCTTGTTGCTATGTAATTTAATAATTTGACAATTATTGACAAATTGTCACCAGTCTATGAAATTTATTCAAGTATACGATCAACATTCTTGAATTACAAGTTCATTTTACCATTAAAAATGGAAAATTATACGAACTCTGAGAAGGTTGATATTCTCCTGGTATACGGGTTTTGTCAAGTAAATGGGCGTCAGAGCGTTATGAGGTTTTAAAAGAACAGTTGTTACATCCTTATCACGTGCAAAAAGTCCAGGAACTTTTACCAACTGATCCCCCCATGCGGCTTACATTTTGTCAAATTATTAGAAACAAAAGAATCCGGGATCCAAATTTTTGTAGAACAATTATGTTTACTGACGAGGCGTGCTTTACAAGATCTGGAGTAACCAATCTGCACAACGAACATATTTATTCCGATGAAAATCCGCATGCCATTAATGTTGCACATCATCAGCATCAATTTAAATTAAATATTTGGGCAGGTATTATTGATCGCTACCTTATTGGTCCCATTGTTATTCCAGACTGGTTAGATGGAAATATTTATTTAAATTTTTTGCAAGACACATTACCAATTCTTCTGGACAATTTGCCCCTTTTACTTCGGAGGGAAATGTGGTATATGCATGATGGTGCCCGCCCCATTTTTCCGTTGCCGTTCGGCAATACTTACATCATCAATATCCCAACCGATGGATTGGAAGGGGCAATGATGCACCAGTAAAATGGCCACCACGTTCTCCTAAGTTAAATATGTGTGACTTCTTTTTGTGGGGCGCTATTAAAACAGAAGTTTACAAGACTCCGGTAAACACACGCGATGATTTATTGCAGCGGATTTTAAATGCAGGTAACCATTTTAATAACCCCGAGACATTAGATAGGGTCCAATCTCATTTTTTAAGGAGTGTTAATAAGCGTATTCAGCAAGATGGCGGTCATTTTACACATTTGCTTAAGTAATGTTTTTGTTTACTTAGTTTCTTACAATACATACTTTCAACTTTGTTGTACTTTGTTTTATTTTTATTGTTAATAATTGATCTATGCAGGTAATTGTAAATATTTTCTTCTGGCAAAACAGCTCATTCAACGAAAAATATTAAAGTGGTAAAATAGCTTCCAAATACATCCAGTCACTCTACAAAAATATCTGGGTTGTCATAACGCCGTTCATATAAAAAATGAGGAGAAATGTTGACGTTTTATATCACTTATTTACAGCCGGTGACTATAATACTAGAAAACGCAATTTTATAGTATTAGTCTACATACTAAAAATCATTAAAATCGATTAGCAGGTTTTCACATAATTTAGGAAAAACCAATATTATTACAAATTTTTGACGCCCTCTATATACCGGCTAAGCGAGACAATTTTGGATATAACTAAGTCGGCTTAGATCGACCTATTTTGACGTCAGGAGTCTGTCGCCAAACGTTGTACACGTATTTTCCGGACACCCTGTATATTATATGTAGCTGCTTAAAGTACCGGAGTATTAATGGGTTCATCTCTCTCTCCGGTGGTGGCTAACCTGAACATGGAATGGGTTGAGTCACATGCTATTAACACTGCCAAGATTAAACCTAAACTTTGGCTTAGATATGTTGATGATACCTTTATTATCTGGACAGACAGCAACGAAGAGCTGATACGGTTTTTGGAACATATTAATAGTATAAGACAATCCATTAAATTTTCCATGGAAACAGAAAAACATTCCACTCTACCTTTTCTCGATGTTCTCGTCAAACGAAGTGCTAAAAACATAAAAACTTCAGTGTACAGGAAACCCATTCACACAAGTCAATACCTTAATCATGGATCGAACCATTTAAACTCCATAAAACAGGGCATAATTCAAACTCTTAATCACAGTGCATCTAACGTTTGCAACAATCCGGAACACCTTAATATTGAAATTTCAAAGATTTAAAACGGAATGGTTACCCTGAATCCTTTGTAACTAATACCATATCAAAACTTAAAAATCGCGAAGTAAAAACTAATATAGAAACGAAAGGGGAGTAAGCATTTCTTACAGTGCCTTATGTTAAGAGGATTTCTGAAAAGATTAGAAGGATAATCAAAAACTATAATATCAAAACAACCTTTAAATCCGGAAATACGCTTAGAAGCTTTCTTACAAAAGTAAAACACCCCTGTAATGAAAACACAAAAAATTGTATCTATCAAATCCCTTGCGAGTGTGGCGAATCGTTCATTGGAGAAACAAAAAGACCTCTTCCCGTACGAGTTAAAGAACATCTGAAACATACTCAAACAGGTGAGATTTTCGAGATCAGGTATAGCGAAACATGTATGGATCAACCAACATAATATACAGTGGTCAGAAATAAGCCAAGGTTTTGGACACGGAACAGCACTGGAGAAAACGAAAATTTAAAGAAGCAGCTTTCATAAATCAAAATACCCATATATTTAGTAAACCAAGTATAGATATCCCCAATATCTGGAAACCTCTTCTTCTTGTCCAAAGCCAATAGGTCAAACTTCACACTCCAATAAGCACGTAGGCGGAGTCATCAAGCTTAATTGCACATGGATAGTATTTAAGACAGTAGCATTAGAATTATAATTTAGTTTAAACTTGAAAACGGATAGAGATACTAACTAACAGAAACGTTGTGTTAAGTAACAAAATAAAAACAATGGAAGTTCAATAAGGTAATTTCTCTGGAGTATTACGTACCAGAATTTTCCAAAAAACAAGTAAAATAGTCTATGTAGATGATCAGGTGTTAAATAAAAGTAGTAGTTAAATTTCATAAGATTAAGTACGCTAAATAGCAAATACTTGTACGTACTAGTCTATTTCTGAAATAGGTTTTAATCTTTTATTACTTATTTTAAAATTTAAGTAGTAAGTTTTAGTTAGTTCGGTATTTTTATAATTGTTGATGTACTTTTCTTCCCAACGATATTAGAACAGATATCTACTTGGGCCTGTACTTAAAAATGCAACTACCAATACCGGCAATATTTTTGTCACAACAACTTGGCAACACCGTAGAATTTTTCGAATTTCTGTACATATTTTATATATGCTTAAAAATACAGCAAAAAGCTCACATTTATCCCCTTTACCTATTAAGTTTTCAGATATCTCAATAATGGAACCGTTATTACAGATTCGACAAAACGAAAGTCTGCACAGCTTGCCTATGACTTTTGATATATATTTTTTAATGGAAACGTCTCGTGGTACCAAAATATCACTTTTCCATATAGTTTTTGAAAATTTTGCAGTGTTTCTAAATAATTATGATATGGGTTCGTATCAACAAGATAAAAATATAAAATATTTTATTTGGGTTTCTAACAAGTGCATTAAATTTTAGAGTATTATGGGATACAGTAAAACAAAGTTAAGCTCGTAAATTTCCACTATATTAAAAATAAATTGAGATGTTTCGCTAGCACTGTAGCTTCGTCAGAAGACAAGAATATATTAAAGATTGAAAATAAATAGGATGCAATAAAATTAGATTATTGAAGATGTAAATAAAAACAGTGGAAAGGGTTACAATAGCGGGAAAATCCAACAAAGAGTTTAAAATAGCTTTAAAAATAATAAAACCAAACGTCAGGCATCTATAAATTAAAATGCAAAGGTTGTCATTAAACATACATTGGCCAAACGGGTAGACGTTTTAAAAAAATAATACAGGAACATTATAAGAGTTTTCGAAAAAACAAAACCCACTAAAACTATGCTAAGCATTTACTTGATAATCAACATATTTTTGATTCATCCTTTAAAATCTTACATACAGAAAACAAAGGCCTAAAACTGAACTTGTTAAAATCTATGGAAATAAATAAACTTAAAAATACGGACCTGTTGAATGAATGATCAATTAAATTTCAATAATTCACCTTTGTTAAATTTATTCTGTTGACAAGAATACTTAAGATTTTGTAAAATACCCATATTGTACCTAATTCAGGTATTTTAAACCCTCTGTTTGATTTTCCCGCTATTGTAACCCTTTTCACTTTTTTTTACCTTTAAAAATGTAATTTTATTTGCACCCCATTTATTTTCAATCCTTATTATATCATTGTCATCTGACGAAGCTACAGTGCTAGCGACATATGTCAATTTATTTTTAATATAGTGGAAATTTACAAGTTTACGTTGTTTTACTGTAATCCATAATACTATTATTATGGATATCCACCTAGTATCGGCTGAATCAATTAATTCATTAAAGTTTTGTTAGGTTGAAAAACAAAGCCGTAAAAATGTATGGTTTTCTACGACTCACATAGAAAAATGCAAGTATTATTAGCAATAAGTAGTTAGTTACTTTTTTATAACTTTGTATAAATTTAGGTCAAATTTAATGTCTGCCTTCAAAGTTCGAAATGTCTCAGGGACACAGGGAAACGATTCAGCGAGAGATTTAAACTTCCTCATTGTAGGTTAAGAACTCCTCAAGAAATAATGTGTTGAATTAGACTTAACTTTTATTAGAGAAACTATGTCAATACTGCCTTTGTCAATTTGAACGCCGCATCTGCATAAATATCAAAATCAAAATTTTACATAATTATATAAATTACTCTGCTGTTATTCTATTTATGTTCCAAACCGAAAATATGGAATCGCTTCCATAAACTGGTAAGAATATTTAAATCACTTTGCCGTATCTGCAAAATCCAAAGCCAATTTCTAAATCATAACGCGGTACCTATATGCAAATATGCATGTCATCCAATTAAAACGCTGTATGTATTGTGAGCTAAAGGCACAAACGGCGTCTTAATCAAGTAACAGTAGATATTTTCTATTTAAAAATTGCAGATACGGCATCTAATTTATACGTCAAAATAAATCGGTTACTTAATTAAAAAGCCGTAAGTGCCTTCTGGAATAGAATAGAATAAAGTAAAACGAAAAAATGAACATTACATGTATGGCACATTATTCACAGCAAATCCAGGCATTAAACTTTAAAAACGATTTTTCGACTTTTGTGTTATCTGCAGATACAGCGTATTAATTCAGGATGGCAGAGAATTCACTGAACTTAATTAGTTATTGATATACAACGTTACAACGTGAATAAAGTTAAAATATTCTTGATAATCGTATAGTTTAAATTTAAAACATCAACGCTTCTTCTGTAATTCATAATTATACAGGGTGTTATTTAAGTTTGTGGCCAAACTCCAAGGGGTGCTTCTTTAAGTGATTTTAAGAAGAAGAGTTTATATAAACATGGGTCCGAAAATGCATAGTTTTTACGATGCAGGGTGTCAAACTTTTAAAAAAAAATCGGAAGTTCGTAAATATCTCATTACTCTTTTATTCGATTTTGTTGAAATTTGGCAATTCTGTTTGTAATAAAATACAACTATTTTATCTTCTGAGTTTTTTCATATCTTGCTTTGTTTTCGAGAAAGAAAATAAAAACCACTTTATTGCATGTCTCTCGGGACAATAAGAGTAAAAAATTTAAACTACTTACCAAACTATCAAGCAATTAAAATTACACGAAAGTCCTCTTTTAAATTTTTTCGCACAGATTAAAACTGTTTTCGATAAAAGCAATTAACATAAAATAATCGCATAACGTCATAATTTATTACTGCAATGTTTTATTAAAAGTAACAACTATAGCTCTTATTGTCCCGGGGACATGCAATAAAGCGGTTTTTTTTTTCGAAAACAAAGCAAGATATGAAAAAACTCAAAAGAAAAAATAGCCACATATGGCCACATATTTAAATAACACCCTGTATAGTACGCTTTAAGAAAAAGCTATGCTATCATATTACGAAACTAATATTTGTAAACTCTTTTTTACCTTGCCGAAAACAGGAAACTTAATTATAACGTAGCCGCCCTTGGTCCTAAATTTTCTACAAACGCGACAAAATTTGTCATGTTATTTGTTTTATTTCCGCCTTACTCACAATTTAAGGGATCCTTAGTGTATTGAGATCCCCAGTCCCTAGTGTAGCCCATCGCATTGCTTGATTTGTCAATTTAAACAAACCCTTAAGCCAGGTGAAACTTACATTATTTGTTTGGTCATATTTGATAAAGCATCCAGAGAGTTTTATAATTTTTTGTCGTTTTTATTATACCTATAACGTTTTCGGTTCTATCTTAAAAAAGCAGGGATAGGTACTTGGTCTGTATTTTTTTATGATGAAATTAAGTTTTGAAAAAATATACTTCAACTAAATTATTTTTAATAAGGACAATAAAACAAGGTATTTATTTAACCGTCTAATACTGTGAACTAGAATGAATTGTAAAAATCGATCGAAACAAGACTAAACAAAAACGAAATAAGATTATTTGGCCATTAGTCTTTTTGTTGGCATTATTACCATATGCCAACAAAAAGGTAATAAAAAGAATATTGAAAATAGGGGGAATAAGAAGGAAGCAAGCGACTGGCATACTGAGACGTGAATAAGGCGGCGAATTAGCGAATAAACAAAATCATTGTTTTAAGGTATTCACTGAGTAAAAATTACATTTAAATCGGTTTAATATTACAATATCTACAGTGACAGCCCTTTAATTTTAACTGCTATTATATTAATACATTTTTTGTTCCGTATCGTGCCAAATAATAACATCTACAAAGAAAAAGAGTTTAGATAATCGGTCAGCAACACGCGGACTGCGACTGTTTTGTAAATGACAGTCTAATTCTTATATATATATATATTGTATCTAAATTATTAAAATTGTGAACAAGTGCAGCCCGCATTTACCTCATTTTGCTGCTATGTGGCCCTTGCCTGCTAAACTGGACCGCTGATTTAGATAAATACCAGCTAAAAATGATATTAACACAAAGTTAACCAATTATATAAAATGGTACAGTGACCGACTGATTTATCAAAAATATTATTATAATTTTAAGCTATATTGCTGAAAATTGACACTACAAACTTAATCAAAACTTACTGTTGCGACATAAACAAGAGTGTCACATCTCTACAAATTGTTGCAATATCAAAATAAGAGCGTCGTACATCTAGAAATTGTTACGAGATAAAAACAAGACCATCGTACTTTTATAAATTGTAGCGACATAAAAACAAGAGCGTAGTATCTCTACAAAAGCTGCAATATAAAAATAAACGCTTCGTATTTCTACGAATTGTGACAAGACAAAAATAACAGCTTCGTAACTCTACAATTTGTGGCAATATCAAAATAAGAGCGTCGTACATCTAGAAATTGTTACGAAATAAAAACAAGACCGTCGTACTTCTATAAATTGTAGCGACATAAAAAGAAGAGCGTAGTATCTCTACAAAGGCTGCACTCGTAGATATTGATAATATGTGTGGTATTATAAAGAAAACAAAATATGATTGATGTTTTGCTCATAAAATCACATACCACACATTGTTAATGATTCCTTTGTGACCATAACATTGGGCCATCCTGAGAAATGTTCAATTGTTTCCCCGGGGTAATAAATATTCCGCATACGTTGTTTACATCAGTTTTCTTGAAATTATATTTCTAGTAGTTTTCAGACAATTTCTTTATAGTTGTAGCGGTTTCCAATTTATGTATTAATATATCTGTTTAATCACTTCAGAAATATCTTATTATTTTAAATTGCTTAAAATAAAAGTAGTTTTTACTTATGCTTCACTTACCTGACTTGTAACAACACTTCCGACCACCTCATAAAAATCGGCAAATACATTTGCCTTGCACTTTTCTCGCTAAGAAACACATTTTTAGTTGTTCACGTGCATTAAATAGGCCTATATTTTTCAAATATTATAAGGTGTTATACAATAACTAGAAAATAAACCAAAAAAAATAGTTTTAAACCTATGTTTTAATTGAGTGCTGTGTATTTCTATTTAAGTTAACAGTTGGCATTTTTGAATAAAAAATAAAACAAAAAAGTCCAAACGGTTTTTTGCCAAGTTTTACGAAGGAGCAGCTTTATGTTAAACTGTTAAAAATGTAATTCTTTAAATGTCTAGAGTCTCATTAACGGTGAGTTTTAGGTAGGTACAGATGCCATGCCTTTACTAGTATAGTAAAAATTTTGAATACCCTCGCAATATGGAGGCAAAGTCACGTGACACTCTGTCAATTTTGGTCTATTAAATTTTTATAAGTTGGCATGAATTCCAGGACTGGACTTGAAAATTATACATGTGATACCTTCTAAAACAATTGATGCAATAGTCTCATCGGTTCTACCACTTAAATAATGCCAAATAATAATAATAATTTCTTTTGAAAGTATTGTTTTAAAAATATTATAATTTAAGGTAGGTAGGTAATAATAAACATGAGTTTTTATATGCTTAAAAGATAAAGTGTCAAAATAGATTTAAAAACTATATAATATTATATAATTATCCAAACGTTGAAAATTCTGAATTAACTGAAACGCAACTTTAAATAGGATTCTGTCACTCATATTTACAACAGATTTTTTTTGTTTGATTTGTTCAGATTATACCTATAGGTAAAATACAATACCTACAGTTCAAAAACTAATTGAATTCAGTCAGATATTACATTTACTGTCAAGGAAATCCCCATAAATGACTTACGTAAGGTACGTAGACCCAAATATGGTTTTTATAGAATTTGTTGGCTATATGAGACGGTAACATTTCTAGACTTCTATGTGGGCCAATATAAAGGTATAAGCTTCAATTTAGCCAGGGATTTAATTTTTCTGTCAATGGAAACCCTAATTTAACAGTTTTTGACTTACGTAAGGCACGAAGACCCAAATAAGGTTTTTATAGAATTTGTTGGTTATGATACAGTTACATTCCTAAACTTGTATGTGGGCTAACATAAGGTTAAAAGCTTCAATTTAGCCAGGGATTAAATTTTTCTGTCAGTGAAAATCCAACTTTAACAGTTTTTGACTTACGTAGACCCAAAAGTGGTTTTTATGGAATTTGTTCATTAAAATGCAATTTATTGATACAGTTACATTTCTAAACTTGTATGTAGGCTAACTTAATGTTAAAAACTTTATTTTATTGCCATTCAAACAATAATAATAGTAATATCTAATAATAATTTCACTTATGTAAGGTACGTAGACCCAGAAAATAGAATTATATATTTGTTCGCTATTCTATTACTTATTAATTTGGTTACCTTTTACAACTACTATATAAGCTAACATAATGTTAAATAGTTTATTTAAACCTTACTATTGTCAAACAATAATACTTAATAATAATAACAATAATAAAAATAGTTTCTTCGAAATCAAATAGCTGATTTTTATAGGTTAATAATATTGAAAGCTGTTTTGGCATTTGGCAGAGCTACACGTTTTATCAACCTACCCGACTTTGTCCAACTCTCCCCTACCTACCTAAGTCAGAGAAATAATTTCTACTTATTTTTCTTGAAACAGAAAAGGATACCTACCTAGATAATGCAAAATTCAAAAATTATACATTAGAAACCTAACCTTTACGAGCAAACATTTTAAGATAAAAAATTTCACAAACTAACTTTTCGACAAAAACTGCGTTCAGATGAAATGAAACTTATTAGTTATCAATGAAATCAACTAACGAGCAAGACACACATTAATAATTATGATCCCTAATGAAAAAGAATTTAAAAAATTTAACCTGTAAATTTTTGGTCAAATGAATAATAATTGTAGGTACTTACCGGCCACACAAAAGTAATTAACTAATTAAAGTTCAATGAAAGTAAAAATAAAAGGCACCATAACTGCAAAATATTTTAAAAACGTATTTAACCCCCCCTAGACCGTCGCAGGGCATATCTCTCCTTCTCTTATGCCGCATCTGTAGCCGGAAACCCACGAAATCCTACTAATCAAAATGTCTTTGCGGATAGGTACCGTTCAATATACAGAAAGAAGAAGCGGTCTAGACCTGCATTTTACGAACGTATTAATCAATACCAAGAAATATTTAAGATAACCCCCTCCATGGATCATTAGTAAACCAAGATGTATAACAAAACTTACACAGTTCAATAAGCAAGAAAACAACCCAAATATAATTAAGAGCGAGTTAGCTAGGATATTGGACAATCTTCCTAATGGAGTAAAGGTCTTCACCGACGCCTCAAAAACAAACAAGGGAACTGGTGCTGCCATAGTAACTTCTGACCTCACTATGAAATTTCGTCTATCTGAATACACGAGTATATTCTCAGCAGAGTTGTACGCAATTGTACAAGCACTACTGTTCATTGTAAAGGAAGACCCTGGATTGTATATTATTCTGTCAGACTCACTAAGCGCTATCAGCTCACTAAACCATAAATACTCTAAGCACCCTCTGGTACAAAAGGTATATAGAGTCCTCCATGACATCCACAACTCAGAAAAAGAAGTCTGTTTCATATGGGTACCATCGCATATAGGAATTATAGGGAATGAGGAGGCTGATAGCGCCGCGCGGGCAGCAATTGAAGATGCAGATTCTATTATGGTGCCAAATACAATCACTAGTGACTTTAAGTATTATATTAAAACAGAAATTATAAACTCATGGCAAAATGAGTGGATAAATTCGACCTCTAAACTCCGTGAGTGTAAAAGTAGTGTCAAACCGTGCGAAAACAACCTAAAAACTCGTAAAAACCAAGTGACAATAAATCGCCTCCGAATAGGACACACAAAGCTCACGCATGGCTATATTTTATCAAAAGAAAACCAACCGTCTTGTGACCAGTGCCAAGTGCCTCTGTCGGTAAAACACATTTTAATCGAGTGCCCCAAATTTGACGCAATTAGGCACCAACACGACATGAAAGACAGTTTACAACACGTTCTTAATAAAGACTTACAAAAGACATTAAACTTTCTTAAAGACTGCGGCATACTTGACCAAATATAACCTAGAGACAGTAAAATTCATAATTAAGTACCTCATGCGCTAATAACCCTAGGTGGTTGATGCGCTTTTTTGTAAAAAAAAAAAAATTCAATGAAAGTAGAAATAAAAGGCACCATAATGACAAAATATTTTGAAAACGTAATTAAATGTAACAAAAAGCACAAAAACGCAATTCACAGCTCATTACGGTCCAGTACTAATCTGGGGATATTACACTGAGAAAATTAAGTTTCCTAAGTTATCGGGCTGGACAAATTTAGCAGCTGTTACTAAATAAAGTATTAGTTAAAATATTATTTAAAGGTGACATGATGATCTTGTAGTCGTTGCAGTATATATTTTGCTGAGTTTTAGAAATCTTATAGTGCTGTTATTGTTATTACAACATATTTGTTAACTGTTGCTATATTATTATGTCTATACCAGCTAAATAATTTTATAAAGAAATAAACTTAAACGGCTAAGTAATTATTGCTATCTGAATTAGCACTCCTAGCGTTACAATTGTTAATCGTAACCCTAATGCACTTTGCCAGGTACTTAAAGCCATGATAGCTCGATCGCGGTTCTACTAGAGCAAAACGGTTTATTAAGATTCGTTATTTGGATGTAGGAAAGGGTAAATTCGGTTAAACGCCAGCCAATAAGAAAGCGCTTGCTCTGCCACTCGGACATGAGGAAAATGAAAAGTCCAATCTGTAATCGTATCTTCCGCGAGATAGTTGTGTGACGCGATACGCATTACGCGCATTATTTTTCAGTTCTGTATGCCTGTGCTGTATACCTACCTAAAGTATTCGTTGTTTTTTTATGTGATTTTGTACCTCCTGTTAACTTTTGTTCTAATAAAAAATTAGAAAAAAAAATTAGATGGGGCATAATTTAAGAGTAAATTTTTTTAGCTATAAGCTTTAATCAGTTTTAAATAATATATGTCTTTTTTGTAATAAATACAATTTATTAGAATAAAAATCTGAATAATTTCTTTAATTTCATTGAAGTTTGTCGCTAAAAACATGGTAACGTAACACGAGTATATTGATATTACACGATCATGCAACAGTTACTAAATAAACTGGCTAGGACTATTCAATATGTGTTCCTTACTAATATTCAATTTTGCTAAAGCAGCCAAATTTTCTAGTAAGAGCAGGTTTTCATGGATCATATTGTAACTAAAATATGTAGTAATGATTACTAAATAGACTCTGCTTAATATATTTGGCAGTCACAACACGACGTTAGGGCTGGCGCTATATTAACTCTAATATTTAGGCATAGTTGCTTTATATAAAGCCATCATAGCTAAATAATTTTCTCAGTGTACTATCTCCCAATATCAGCTAATTGATGACAAATTTCTGCTGTCATCTGTTTTAAAACGAGACTATTCGTGCCGTTTTCTATAATACGAGGTAATCGTTTAGTGAGGCACAGCACAACAGCTGAGTTGTTATGTAAAATATTCAAAAATTACTCATACAAAAGTTATAGAATATCAAAAGGCATTGCAACATTTTTGTCTCCACAGTGTAGTTTAAAAAAGCAAAAAGTTTATAAATAGACCACTTATTTTTTTACGAATTTTTTTTAAATTCTAGGGATTAAACATGTTCTGCATACGGGCTATAAATCTTGGCCGAAGGAAAAACGGCGTGCATATTTATTCCGATCAAAGCTCTCTATATAAAAATGACAAGTTCCTGTTTAACTGTAAAACCGATAAAACCTATTTCATTTCTCATGGAAACCAAATAATAAATCTCTAAATTCCCGAAACACTGCAATGTTAAAAAATGCTGAAAAAGTTTTTGTAACATTTATTTCCAGCTTTAAAAAAGCCTTTTTGCCACCTGAGCGACTTTAAAAGCATCTTCCTACTGCCGTCCTGCGGATTTAGACGTATTTTCTAAAAGTCTTGTTAGCCCATCTGTTAAAGAGCTTAATTAAATTTTTATTAAACCCAATATTTTCCTTACGACGATTATGAAAAAAAGTAATTTTAACTTAATGCGCATTTATATTGTTAATCCGATAAATGAGAATAATTTTTTATGACACTTATTAAAGTAAACTCAGGAACAAAACAAATCCAGATAATTTTATTGTACCTTTATTAGGTTCGTATTCTTTATGAGTAATTCTTAAAAGTAAATTGTATATAGATACATTATACAGGATGTCCGGAAAATACGTGTACAACGTTTGACGACAGACTTCTGACGTCAAAATAGGTCGATCTAAGCCGACTTAGTTATATACAAAATTGTCTCATTTAGCCGGTAGACGGCGTCAAAAATTTGTAAAAATATTGGTTTTTCCTAAATTACGTGAAAACCTGCTAATCGATTTTAATGATTTTTAGTATGTAGACTAATACTATAAAATGACGTTTTCTAGTAGTATAGTCACCGGCTGTAAATAAGTGGAAGTGTTATAAAAGTGATATAATACGTCAACCTTTCTCCTCATTTTTTATATGAACGGCGTTATGACAACCCAGATATTTTTGTAGAGTGACTGGATGTATTTGGAAGCTATTTTACCTCTTTAATATTTTTCGTTGAATGAGCTGTTTTGCCAGAAGAAAATATTTACAATTTTTAGTATTATTAGTAATAATATTAAAATCAAATTACCTGTAACAATAATTTTTTAAGTGACCTTGTTGCTATGTAATTTAATAATTTGACAATTATTGACAAATTGTCACCAGTCTATGAAATTTATTCAAGTATACGATCAACATTCTTGAATTACAAGTTCATTTTACCATTAAAAATGGAAAATTATACGAACTCTGAGAAGGTTGATATTCTCCTGGTATACGGGTTTTGTCAAGTAAATGGGCGTCAGAGCGTTATGAGGTTTTAAAAGAACAGTTGTTACATCCTTATCACGTGCAAAAAGTCCAGGAACTTTTACCAACTGATCCCCCCATGCGGCTTACATTTTGTCAAATTATTAGAAACAAAAGAATCCGGGATCCAAATTTTTGTAGAACAATTATGTTTACTGACGAGGCGTGCTTTACAAGATCTGGAGTAACCAATCTGCACAACGAACATATTTATTCCGATGAAAATCCGCATGCCATTAATGTTGCACATCATCAGCATCAATTTAAATTAAATATTTGGGCAGGTATTATTGATCGCTACCTTATTGGTCCCATTGTTATTCCAGACTGGTTAGATGGAAATATTTATTTAAATTTTTTGCAAGACACATTACCAATTCTTCTGGACAATTTGCCCCTTTTACTTCGGAGGGAAATGTGGTATATGCATGATGGTGCCCGCCCCATTTTTCCGTTGCCGTTCGGCAATACTTACATCATCAATATCCCAACCGATGGATTGGAAGGGGCAATGATGCACCAGTAAAATGGCCACCACGTTCTCCTAAGTTAAATATGTGTGACTTCTTTTTGTGGGGCGCTATTAAAACAGAAGTTTACAAGACTCCGGTAAACACACGCGATGATTTATTGCAGCGGATTTTAAATGCAAGTAACCATTTTAATAACCCCGAGACATTAGATAGGGTCCAATCTCATTTTTTAAGGAGTGTTAATAAGCGTATTCAGCAAGATGGCGGTCATTTTACACATTTGCTTAAGTAATGTTTTTGTTTACTTAGTTTCTTACAATACATACTTTCAACTTTGTTGTACTTTGTTTTATTTTTATTGTTAATAATTGATCTATGCAGGTAATTGTAAATATTTTCTTCTGGCAAAACAGCTCATTCAACGAAAAATATTAAAGTGGTAAAATAGCTTCCAAATACATCCAGTCACTCTACAAAAATATCTGGGTTGTCATAACGCCGTTCATATAAAAAATGAGGAGAAATGTTGACGTTTTATATCACTTATTTACAGCCGGTGACTATAATACTAGAAAACGCAATTTTATAGTATTAGTCTACATACTAAAAATCATTAAAATCGATTAGCAGGTTTTCACATAATTTAGGAAAAACCAATATTATTACAAATTTTTGACGCCCTCTATATACCGGCTAAGCGAGACAATTTTGGATATAACTAAGTCGGCTTAGATCGACCTATTTTGACGTCAGGAGTCTGTCGCCAAACGTTGTACACGTATTTTCCGGACACCCTGTATATTATATGTAGCTGCTTAAAGTACCGGAGTATTAATGGGTTCATCTCTCTCTCCGGTGGTGGCTAACCTGAACATGGAATGGGTTGAGTCACATGCTATTAACACTGCCAAGATTAAACCTAAACTTTGGCTTAGATATGTTGATGATACCTTTATTATCTGGACAGACAGCAACGAAGAGCTGATACGGTTTTTGGAACATATTAATAGTATAAGACAATCCATTAAATTTTCCATGGAAACAGAAAAACATTCCACTCTACCTTTTCTCGATGTTCTCGTCAAACGAAGTGCTAAAAACATAAAAACTTCAGTGTACAGGAAACCCATTCACACAAGTCAATACCTTAATCATGGATCGAACCATTTAAACTCCATAAAACAGGGCATAATTCAAACTCTTAATCACAGTGCATCTAACGTTTGCAACAATCCGGAACACCTTAATATTGAAATTTCAAAGATTTAAAACGGAATGGTTACCCTGAATCCTTTGTAACTAATACCATATCAAAACTTAAAAATCGCGAAGTAAAAACTAATATAGAAACGAAAGGGGAGTAAGCATTTCTTACAGTGCCTTATGTTAAGAGGATTTCTGAAAAGATTAGAAGGATAATCAAAAACTATAATATCAAAACAACCTTTAAATCCGGAAATACGCTTAGAAGCTTTCTTACAAAAGTAAAACACCCCTGTAATGAAAACACAAAAAATTGTATCTATCAAATCCCTTGCGAGTGTGGCGAATCGTTCATTGGAGAAACAAAAAGACCTCTTCCCGTACGAGTTAAAGAACATCTGAAACATACTCAAACAGGTGAGATTTTCGAGATCAGGTATAGCGAAACATGTATGGATCAACCAACATAATATACAGTGGTCAGAAATAAGCCAAGGTTTTGGACACGGAACAGCACTGGAGAAAACGAAAATTTAAAGAAGCAGCTTTCATAAATCAAAATACCCATATATTTAGTAAACCAAGTATAGATATCCCCAATATCTGGAAACCTCTTCTTCTTGTCCAAAGCCAATAGGTCAAACTTCACACTCCAATAAGCACGTAGGCGGAGTCATCAAGCTTAATTGCACATGGATAGTATTTAAGACAGTAGCATTAGAATTATAATTTAGTTTAAACTTGAAAACGGATAGAGATACTAACTAACAGAAACGTTGTGTTAAGTAACAAAATAAAAACAATGGAAGTTCAATAAGGTAATTTCTCTGGAGTATTACGTACCAGAATTTTCCAAAAAACAAGTAAAATAGTCTATGTAGATGATCAGGTGTTAAATAAAAGTAGTAGTTAAATTTCATAAGATTAAGTACGCTAAATAGCAAATACTTGTACGTACTAGTCTATTTCTGAAATAGGTTTTAATCTTTTATTACTTATTTTAAAATTTAAGTAGTAAGTTTTAGTTAGTTCGGTATTTTTATAATTGTTGATGTACTTTTCTTCCCAACGATATTAGAACAGATATCTACTTGGGCCTGTACTTAAAAATGCAACTACCAATACCGGCAATATTTTTGTCACAACAACTTGGCAACACCGTAGAATTTTTCGAATTTCTGTACATATTTTATATATGCTTAAAAATACAGCAAAAAGCTCACATTTATCCCCTTTACCTATTAAGTTTTCAGATATCTCAATAATGGAACCGTTATTACAGATTCGACAAAACGAAAGTCTGCACAGCTTGCCTATGACTTTTGATATATATTTTTTAATGGAAACGTCTCGTGGTACCAAAA
Organism: Polydrusus pterygomalis; assembly: GCA_963969555.1. Lineage (NCBI taxonomy): Eukaryota > Metazoa > Arthropoda > Insecta > Coleoptera > Curculionidae > Polydrusus > Polydrusus pterygomalis. Next base: position 32,853,562 of record OZ018384.1, on the reverse strand, counting down.
TATCACTTTTCCATATAGTTTTTGAAAATTTTGCAGTGTTTCTAAATAATTATGATATGGGTTCGTATCAACAAGATAAAAATATAAAATATTTTATTTGGGTTTCTAACAAGTGCATTAAATTTTAGAGTATTATGGGATACAGTAAAACAAAGTTAAGCTCGTAAATTTCCACTATATTAAAAATAAATTGAGATGTTTCGCTAGCACTGTAGCTTCGTCAGAAGACAAGAATATATTAAAGATTGAAAATAAATAGGATGCAATAAAATTAGATTATTGAAGATGTAAATAAAAACAGTGGAAAGGGTTACAATAGCGGGAAAATCCAACAAAGAGTTTAAAATAGCTTTAAAAATAATAAAACCAAACGTCAGGCATCTATAAATTAAAATGCAAAGGTTGTCATAAAACATACATTGGCCAAACGGGTAGACGTTTTAAAAAAATAATACAGGAACATTATAAGAGTTTTCGAAAAAACAAAACCCACTAAAACTATGCTAAGCATTTACTTGATAATCAACATATTTTTGATTCATCCTTTAAAATCTTACATACAGAAAACAAAGGCCTAAAACTGAACTTGTTAAAATCTATGGAAATAAATAAACTTAAAAATACGGACCTGTTGAATGAATGATCAATTAAATTTCAATAATTCACCTTTGTTAAATTTATTCTGTTGACAAGAATACTTAAGATTTTGTAAAATACCCATATTGTACCTAATTCAGGTATTTTAAACCCTCTGTTTGATTTTCCCGCTATTGTAACCCTTTTCACTTTTTTTTACCTTTAAAAATGTAATTTTATTTGCACCCCATTTATTTTCAATCCTTATTATATCATTGTCATCTGACGAAGCTACAGTGCTAGCGACATATGTCAATTTATTTTTAATATAGTGGAAATTTACAAGTTTACGTTGTTTTACTGTAATCCATAATACTATTATTATGGATATCCACCTAGTATCGGCTGAATCAATTAATTCATTAAAGTTTTGTTAGGTTGAAAAACAAAGCCGTAAAAATGTATGGTTTTCTACGACTCACATAGAAAAATGCAAGTATTATTAGCAATAAGTAGTTAGTTACTTTTTTATAACTTTGTATAAATTTAGGTCAAATTTAATGTCTGCCTTCAAAGTTCGAAATGTCTCAGGGACACAGGGAAACGATTCAGCGAGAGATTTAAACTTCCTCATTGTAGGTTAAGAACTCCTCAAGAAATAATGTGTTGAATTAGACTTAACTTTTATTAGAGAAACTATGTCAATACTGCCTTTGTCAATTTGAACGCCGCATCTGCATAAATATCAAAATCAAAATTTTACATAATTATATAAATTACTCTGCTGTTATTCTATTTATGTTCCAAACCGAAAATATGGAATCGCTTCCATAAACTGGTAAGAATATTTAAATCACTTTGCCGTATCTGCAAAATCCAAAGCCAATTTCTAAATCATAACGCGGTACCTATATGCAAATATGCATGTCATCCAATTAAAACGCTGTATGTATTGTGAGCTAAAGGCACAAACGGCGTCTTAATCAAGTAACAGTAGATATTTTCTATTTAAAAATTGCAGATACGGCATCTAATTTATACGTCAAAATAAATCGGTTACTTAATTAAAAAGCCGTAAGTGCCTTCTGGAATAGAATAGAATAAAGTAAAACGAAAAAATGAACATTACATGTATGGCACATTATTCACAGCAAATCCAGGCATTAAACTTTAAAAACGATTTTTCGACTTTTGTGTTATCTGCAGATACAGCGTATTAATTCAGGATGGCAGAGAATTCACTGAACTTAATTAGTTATTGATATACAACGTTACAACGTGAATAAAGTTAAAATATTCTTGATAATCGTATAGTTTAAATTTAAAACATCAACGCTTCTTCTGTAATTCATAATTATACAGGGTGTTATTTAAGTTTGTGGCCAAACTCCAAGGGGTGCTTCTTTAAGTGATTTTAAGAAGAAGAGTTTATATAAACATGGGTCCGAAAATGCATAGTTTTTACGATGCAGGGTGTCAAACTTTTAAAAAAAAATCGGAAGTTCGTAAATATCTCATTACTCTTTTATTCGATTTTGTTGAAATTTGGCAATTCTGTTTGTAATAAAATACAACTATTTTATCTTCTGAGTTTTTTCATATCTTGCTTTGTTTTCGAGAAAGAAAATAAAAACCACTTTATTGCATGTCTCTCGGGACAATAAGAGTAAAAAATTTAAACTACTTACCAAACTATCAAGCAATTAAAATTACACGAAAGTCCTCTTTTAAATTTTTTCGCACAGATTAAAACTGTTTTCGATAAAAGCAATTAACATAAAATAATCGCATAACGTCATAATTTATTACTGCAATGTTTTATTAAAAGTAACAACTATAGCTCTTATTGTCCCGGGGACATGCAATAAAGCGGTTTTTTTTTTCGAAAACAAAGCAAGATATGAAAAAACTCAAAAGAAAAAATAGCCACATATGGCCACATATTTAAATAACACCCTGTATAGTACGCTTTAAGAAAAAGCTATGCTATCATATTACGAAACTAATATTTGTAAACTCTTTTTTACCTTGCCGAAAACAGGAAACTTAATTATAACGTAGCCGCCCTTGGTCCTAAATTTTCTACAAACGCGACAAAATTTGTCATGTTATTTGTTTTATTTCCGCCTTACTCACAATTTAAGGGATCCTTAGTGTATTGAGATCCCCAGTCCCTAGTGTAGCCCATCGCATTGCTTGATTTGTCAATTTAAACAAACCCTTAAGCCAGGTGAAACTTACATTATTTGTTTGGTCATATTTGATAAAGCATCCAGAGAGTTTTATAATTTTTTGTCGTTTTTATTATACCTATAACGTTTTCGGTTCTATCTTAAAAAAGCAGGGATAGGTACTTGGTCTGTATTTTTTTATGATGAAATTAAGTTTTGAAAAAATATACTTCAACTAAATTATTTTTAATAAGGACAATAAAACAAGGTATTTATTTAACCGTCTAATACTGTGAACTAGAATGAATTGTAAAAATCGATCGAAACAAGACTAAACAAAAACGAAATAAGATTATTTGGCCATTAGTCTTTTTGTTGGCATTATTACCATATGCCAACAAAAAGGTAATAAAAAGAATATTGAAAATAGGGGGAATAAGAAGGAAGCAAGCGACTGGCATACTGAGACGTGAATAAGGCGGCGAATTAGCGAATAAACAAAATCATTGTTTTAAGGTATTCACTGAGTAAAAATTACATTTAAATCGGTTTAATATTACAATATCTACAGTGACAGCCCTTTAATTTTAACTGCTATTATATTAATACATTTTTTGTTCCGTATCGTGCCAAATAATAACATCTACAAAGAAAAAGAGTTTAGATAATCGGTCAGCAACACGCGGACTGCGACTGTTTTGTAAATGACAGTCTAATTCTTATATATATATATATTGTATCTAAATTATTAAAATTGTGAACAAGTGCAGCCCGCATTTACCTCATTTTGCTGCTATGTGGCCCTTGCCTGCTAAACTGGACCGCTGATTTAGATAAATACCAGCTAAAAATGATATTAACACAAAGTTAACCAATTATATAAAATGGTACAGTGACCGACTGATTTATCAAAAATATTATTATAATTTTAAGCTATATTGCTGAAAATTGACACTACAAACTTAATCAAAACTTACTGTTGCGACATAAACAAGAGTGTCACATCTCTACAAATTGTTGCAATATCAAAATAAGAGCGTCGTACATCTAGAAATTGTTACGAGATAAAAACAAGACCATCGTACTTTTATAAATTGTAGCGACATAAAAACAAGAGCGTAGTATCTCTACAAAAGCTGCAATATAAAAATAAACGCTTCGTATTTCTACGAATTGTGACAAGACAAAAATAACAGCTTCGTAACTCTACAATTTGTGGCAATATCAAAATAAGAGCGTCGTACATCTAGAAATTGTTACGAAATAAAAACAAGACCGTCGTACTTCTATAAATTGTAGCGACATAAAAAGAAGAGCGTAGTATCTCTACAAAGGCTGCAATATAAAAATAAACGCATCGTATTTCTACGAATTGTGACAAGACAAAAAAACAGCTTCGTAACTCTATAAATTGTTGCAATTTAAAAATGAGGGTGTCGTACTTCTAGAAATTGTTACGAGATAAAAATAAGAGCGTCATATCTCTAAAAAATTGTTGCAATATAGAAATAAGAACGTCATACTTCTACAACTTGTTGCGAGATAAAAACAAGAGCGTCGTATCTCTACAAAGGATTTAAGAATCATTACTAATTATATTTTAATCGATTCTTATTAAATATTTTAATCAATAATGTTAAAATTGGCCTTGAAGTTAACAATTTAATAATTTTTTATTATTTAATCTTAAATCATTTTTGATCAAATTTAAGAAGCGTATGAATAATATTTAGGGATATTTTAAGACACCCCAATGGATTTTTTAACCTATACTTTTGTATAGGCTGAACTAACATAAACTAGTTTTAAAGACGCTGTCTGTCGAATTTGAAGGAACTAATCGGCATAGAACACAAAATAGCTTCTCTCAAAAATGTCTGATTAGTATGTCAGTTTTGATGAAAGCTAGAAAGGGCATAACATTATAAGAAACATAAAGGTTTTTATTTTGTCCGTCCCGCATGCGTTAAATCCTTCAAATTAAATATGATTTAAAACGTTGGCATATTTTAAACATTTGAGCAGTATCGATTTAAAGTAATCCAATATGATTATTTTGTGTAAATAGCAGTAATAAAGCAGTATTAATCATACAACTGATTTAGAAATTGATTAAAATTTAATTCAAAAAATATAATCAATCGGACATCCCTTCCTGTTAATGAATTGATTTTTTTACTGTGTATGCTTACTTTGTTAAAATAAGCAAGTAGGTGTTTTAATGTTTTGGGAAATTTTTCCCCTGGGGGGTAGAAATGGAGGAGGTCCAACGCAACCGTTAGAGAAAAAGATATAAGTAAAAAAATGTCGACACATTCTTCGCTTGGAACAAATAAACATATGTTCAGGCATTTATGAAAGTTTGGCCCCCATAGGAGGGTCTTCTGAAGCACAAACACGTAGAGCAGAGCGGAAATACTAAGCGAGTGGTCTGAAGGTTTATACGCTTATGGCGCGGACACTACTCTGAATCACAGGGTGGCAGTCTTTAGAAGATTCTCCTCGAAAAAAAAGGTAGAAAAAGGAGTATGGAAGTTTATATCGGACAAAATATTTTAGGTCCGATGTTCTTCAAACTTAGCATAAAGGAATGAAAGGGGGTTATAAAAATGTATATTGAAAAAACATTTTTTGACGGACTTTCTTGAAAGTCAGTATAAATATTTACATATACAGTAATGTTCTTTCTGTTTGGGTTTATATAACAACTCATGTATTGACTCAATACTATTTAGTATTATTTTAAACTCTGTGTAATTTAGTTCACAATCATATTTTGTAATAGATTGCTATTTATTGACACTAAGATGCGGTTATTAATCTTTAAAGAGAATAAACTTATTAAGCTCTAACGCTATGACCGTGAATACAAATAACTTAATATAATAAATGAGCAGTTATCCTTTATTACGTACTTTGGGGTTACCGTAAAATATAAGGAAATTTAGCTGGCTTGAGAGAATTGTATTATGATAAATAATAAATAGGATTGTAGCCATTAACTGCAATCTTAGTAATTTTAAAGAGGCCCTTTATAAAAAGGCTATAAAATGTAAATAATCGAAGGTAGTTATTTCATAGATACAAGGACGAATACTCAAAATGATGTATTTTTAAATTTTATTTACCTTTAAAGTAAAAAATTAACGTAAACTTGACAACAAAATAACAGGAAGATACAAATTATTTGCATCAAAGAGGGCTTGGATTAAAAAACGTAGGGCTTGGTTTAGATCACAATGATATGGGGACGAAATATCTAACCAAATTTAGGTTAAAATTTTGTCAAATTCATATTATGACATGATGTGCCAAACTAATGAGTCATAAATAGAATAGACAAATACAAATTTATTTTTGTTGTTTCCAAAGTAAGATTATACAGAAAGAAAAAGAAAAAAAATTACATAAATTGCTGAAATTGGCCACCGCCATCCTCCAAGCATAAATTCACACGTCTCTTCATATTTTCGAAAGTGTTCACCAGCATCTCTGCAAAAATGTTACCGCATTTTTGGATAATCTTTTCTTGTAATTATTGTAAATTTGCAACTGGTGTTTTAAAAATAGTGTTCTTTAAATGAGGAAAACGAAGTACTCCATAACCGTTAAACAAGGTGATCTAGGTGGGAATTCAATGTCTGATCAAAAACTGATCAATCTGTCGTCGAAAAAATTGCGTATGGGCGGTTGCACCGTCCTGTTGAAAATATCCAAAACGTAGTTCGTCGTCAAATAATTGCTCCACAAATGGATTCAAAATATAGTCTCTATACCGCTGTGCTGTAACTGTGCCATGGAAAAAAATAGGACCAACAATTCTTCTTCGGAAAACAGCTAACCAGACACCAATTTTTTGAGGGTGCAATGTGGACTGTACAAAAAAATTTCACTACTCCACATGCATGTATTCTGAGAATTCACATAACTGGAGAGGTGGAACCAGGTTTCATCCGAAAAAAATGTCAGGTGTGATAAATCATTTCTTTCTAATAAATTTTGGGTAAACCATTGAGAGTAATTCCTGCGTCTTTCAAAATCTGCGGCTTGTATTTCTTGGAATACTTGCACTTTATAAGGAAATAAATTTAGCTGCTTCTTAAGAATAGTCCTGCATGTTCCATAAGATCTTCCCACTTCTTGGGACAGGCGTCTTATACAATTTGTTGGCGTATTTTGCATTATTTCACGAACGTTTGCAACAAGTTCTTCTGTTCTTACAGATGGTCTTCCGGCTCCTTTTTTGTGTTGTATATAACCTGTTTCCCTAAACACAGCCACGGTTCTTTTCAGGCAATGATAAAAATCCCCAGCAATAAAAGCAACATTAGGAAAATGTTCGTGAAAATCATCCATGCACAAACCCGGATTGTATTGCCACTCACTATTTACTTTAACCCCGTTTCGAAAATACGCTTCAACCATGAATGTTTTGTGCTGCCGTAAAGCCCATTGTGTGAATTGTTCAGATTACTGACACCCAACAGGTATTAAGCTCTACGGCTGAGCATTACGTCCTTAGATGCAAGGCCCTCTTTGATGCAAATAACTTTTGCTCGCACGGTATAACTAAGACTGTTGGAGAAGAATGGCTAGTCAACTTTACTCTTACGGTGGCCTTCTCTTTTTGGCAGATAACTGTCGTTTATGCTTTCTTTCAGATTTCGATATTAGATCTAATTATTATAAGAACAATAAACAAAACGCCAGAAAGTGTTAAGGAGTACCGAAAAAAAATTATAAAATTAAAGAGTTTTCCTTTTAGTCACGCGTTTCGTCATATTATGACTCATCAGTGAGGCTAGGATCCGGTAAAAGAAAGTTAGTTCAACTTAAACCAGTACGCGCGGCGTCAGAAGGATGTAGCGCTACCGCCATCTAGTTTAAAAGTCTCCAATGTCGATAAAATTTTAGGTTTGAACTCAAAATTCATATATGTTCAAACTGAGTATAAGCCTATTGGCCACAGCAATCCTTATAGTATACCTAATTAAAATTTTCTTTTAAAAACAAACAAAATAACAAAACCAAGCATTAAAACCATTAAAACGTGCTTCCTGTGTTTACCTACAAAATTATCATATTTGTAACAGGAATGTAACTGTTCCATACAAATACGGGAAAATTATTCTTAGCAAACAACTTCAATACGGTACAAAATTAAGTCAGTTCTTTTTAACGGGAAATACTTCTGAAAGAACCGTAAAAAGACAGCGTTATTATAATGAAATTGTGTAAATGAAAAGGAAACAAAACATTAAATTCCGCGTTCGGTTCTTTTGTTACTTTGTTACATAAATTTTACAAAAAAAAGTAGTTATCGCAAACTGCTCTGTCTATACGCATTGTCTCGGCTGCTTATGGTCATCAAGTGGTGTCCCTTTAAGTTTTCTTCATCTTTTACTATATCGGATTCTTCTCCTTTTATATTATTCCTATAGAGCGAGATAAAGACTTGCTGGGAAATTGCGATTGGAGCATTATACACTGAGAAAAAAGCCTCCTATTCCTTCTAAGAATTTACATACTTTTTATACAACTGCTTAATACTATATGTGACAGCAACGCGCTTTTCTACAGTAAGATAACGAAAATTGCTAGACCATTGTGTAGTGATAATATTACGGTAATTTAGCCAATAGGAAATAGGAGTTCGGTTACCATAGAATGGTTTATAGCCATTATTGCTCTGAATACTGTACAGTAATTATCAAGTTTTATTGGGGGTGTAATCTGGTTTTATATACTGTATTAGTTTCGACTGGCAGTTGTAATGAAACAACATTAATCATAATAATAATTGATTTGCTACGGTTAATAATGCACTTACTTACCACTAAAAATAGGTACTGCAGTTCTCAAAAATTTAAGTAGCTTTTAGTATGATATTGTTCTTGTCTAATACTAATGATGGGTTGTGCGAAATAAGAGTATTCTATTGCTTTATCTGACATGCAAAGTTTAAAAAACTTAAAGACAAAGTAAAAATAAATTAATTGAAACAGGTATTCGTACGATCAATAAAATTCAAATTCAGACAGGACAGCTAGAAGACTCCGAACAACGATGTGACCTGCGCAGCAAATACGGTAAAACTAATACTAGGGCGCGCGGTGATTGCCGATCACCCACCAATGTCTTGTGGATTATAGGTTCTAAAGGATACAAGTCGTTTTTGGGGACGATGTTCTGTTTTCTAAATTGTAGAAGAAGCGCTTTACTGGGAACAAAATGCGTCGCATTGAGAAGATAACATTTATTTCTTAACAAAATTGCTGTATTTAAAGCAGTTCATCATTCAACAAGACTGTGCTGCTAATGGAACTGATTACTACCAATAAAAATACTGTTCTAGCAAATCGGGAATTGATATAACAGTAAAGCGGGTTTGATACACTAGCAATTTATTTAATATGGGTTAATAAAAATTAAGCTATCAGTACAAAATATCTCTTAGCAAACCTGTTGTATAGGTAAGGTAATAGGTAAGAAAACAAAGACGACGGATAACTTTGTCTATAGGGGCCTACAGACATACGAACATGTATTACACATCAACGCGCGTTGATGTACGCGCGTTGATGTGTGTGGATCATATTTCTCTACATACACAGGTACTTGTATGTCAGTCTTCTAGGCGTTGCGGTCCAATGGCGGCTGGTTAATGAAGGGCTCTGGGGCGCCGCCCTTCCTGCAATTATTTCAAACAGAATCCAAAAAAACTTTACTTAAAAAACCAATAACGCAATGTATGTAAGCAATCAATTAAAATAATTCAAACCAAACGTAGCCCTATTCTAACGGGCAGGCTATACTAATAGACAAGCGAGTTGCGCGCTCTCAAGGTTGTACTAAGCGCGGGCGGCGGCGGGCGACCGATTATCCGTCCCGATTCAACGCGCCTTCTCGATGGGTTGTCATGACGACTGAGGCCTGACGTCACCTACACATCGCACAACGAGCGGCCACGGAGAGCTCCAATTTTCCGTGCCCACTGTTCGCGAATCGCGATGCGACCTGTCGTCTGTCGATGCCGTTGACTCGCTGACGTTTTGTTTATTTGTTTTGAGTTATTTATTAATTACGTTATAAATGTGGAAAATGTCGTGTAATATGAAGGTCAGTGATTTACAGAAGCTTGTGTTTAGTTCTCTGAACTTACGTGAAAAACTTGAACTTGAAAAATGCTAGAAATTGAACATAGTACAAGTGTAATCAAAATGCAAAAGTAAGGCACAGTTTACGCGTAAGTTTGACAAAGAAATATATAATAAAAAATCCTGGATATGCGGTTGTGAGGACAAAAATTCTTTTTTTTTGTTTCGTGTGTCTTCTTTTTGACGGGGATGATAATTGGACTATAAATGGGGTGCAGGACTTAAAACATATTTCAGAGAAAATAAAAAAAAACATGAAAATGGTGCAAAACATCGTCATAATGTGGTAAGTTTTGAGATGTTAGGACAAACTAATATTTTAACTTGTTTAAGTAGTGCTTATGCTAATGAAATTAAAATTCACAACGAGAAAGTTAGAAAAAACCTCGGAAAAAACAAACACGTGTACTTTCGAAAATAATAGACATTTAAAATTTTTTTATTTAAAGCCAGCGCCCCCCCTGACTCGCTAGTCACGAGCCGCCACTGTTGCGGTCTCAGCAAGCCGAGTGACTATGAACTAAGCTTTTGGCAGTGGCTTGCGTGTGTGTTATAAAAAAAACAACAACAATGAAATAAAAGGCTTCAGCATAAAACTAACACGATACTGACAAAATCCTTGAAACAAACAAACTATCGTCTCCACACCTTCATACATGTTCGCGCATTTAAAGTTAAATCAAAAGAATTTCCGTTGCACGTCATACCTTCGAGTATCAGCAGTGTTGCCAGTTTGTAATCAAAATACCCCAGCAAGGAAATGCTTCGGCATTTTTCAATAAAGGTAAACAACGTAATCAACAGAAATGTGTATGAATCCATTTGTTGTTCTTAAAAGATCAGTTTTTAATCCTATTTATAAAAGGATTCGCAGTTTTAGTTAAAAACGACTTAAGTAAACTCACGAAAACACGAAATAAAAACAATAAACGTCAATCAAAATTCGCCAAGAAATAAACTGGCATCACCGATGCGTTGACACTTCTGTTGCCAACTGTCAGCCCAAAAAATTCAAATGGTATTAATTTTTAAAAGGTTAAATTTAAGAAACAGTTCCTTTAATAATAATAATAATAATAATAATAATACATTTATTGTTTACTCTAATGTAAATTACTTTAAGCGGCTTAGTATCAAAGAAGAATACATTAAGTTTCTTTTACATTCAATATCGCATGAAATTTATATATTTTTTGCTCAAATTTAACTTTCTTGTGTTTCCTGACCGATTTTCAATTATCAGCTGATTGATGACGTGCAACGGGAATTCTATTGATTTAACTATATGTACGTGCGTACATAAATTCAAGCGTGAACAGTAAACATGTGCGTCGGTATTTTAACGGAAAATTTGTCTACACACTGGCGAACATCAACGCGCGTACATGTACTAATACATGTTCGTGTGTCTGTAGGCCCCTTATTCTACTATTTGTTTAAGGGTGATGCAATGTTACTTTATATTTAGGTGCATAAAGTAGTTTAATGAAAAAATTATTGCCACGGACATTTCTTGGCAATAATAAAATACAGGCATTAAAAATATATTGTGATATGGTGATGAAGACCATAAAAACAACGGGATGAGTTATTAAATTACATTCGAAACTATAAAACTTATTATAATTTCAGATTGATAATCGCAGATTTTTTTAATTGTATAAGGAATGTTTCAAATAATTCAGGAAACGGGTATCCCAACAACACCAAAGAGCTTTTATTTGAAAGCAAAACTTTTACTACACTTAAACTCTTTTCCGCCGTAGTCACTGAAACTCTTATTGCCGTTATTTGGTTTAATATTTTCCCATAAGAGCCAGTTTATGTAACTATTGCAAGAAGCAGCTTTAATAATAAAATTTTATTGGAATACACAGCAAGAGCCTGGAAACCTGTAGAGTCATCTTGGCAAAGTGGAAATTTAGATATCCTTAACAGTTTTTTTAAAGGTTTCAAGGTATTACACTGCAAATATGAAATTCACATTTTCATCCAACTATAATGAGAGTAAGAAAAGAAAATCTTATTGCCAGGGATATATTAATCAGTGCCTTATTTTTTTTCTGACCCCTTTTTTTAGTCTTGGTAATAGCCAGTGGATTCTGAAGGCAATAATTATTTACCAGAAGGTGTTATTTTCGGCACAGTATTTTTACAATTAAATTGTTGCACTTTTTGTCCATAACCTCGACGAATATTGTGACATCTAAACTTCTAATTAATGAAGATTGCGAGCGCAATTCTGTATTCAGAAAGGAAAAGTTTTTATTTTTATTTGGTTTATTGATTTAATTCTGATTTGCTTAATTTAGCTATACTGGCAAATTCAAAGTTACAGTGGAATTTAATGTTAGTATGAGAGAGTAAATAATATGTTTATATGCCGGCAATAAAGACAACAGACAATCAGTGTTGCCGGAGTGCGGCGTGAACAACGCATGGCGGGGCAAGAGAGGGGATTATTTATTTTTTGCTACAGAAATGCAGAAAGTATTCACTTCAGTAATTCAGTAATATTTTTAATTTCGTTTTGTGTTTTCGTTGTACAGTTGACGACATAAAAATTCGTACAATCCACCTAGGTATACATAACTCAATTACAACAAAATTGGATAAAACTGGTTTCTCACCTTGCTGCTTATACCTGGATAGAACACCAGCTATATACATATCATTTAGTAATAATGGTTATTTCTAAATATTGTGTTTAAATTACAGCCGCGAAATAAGAAAATTATAAAATAATACCAGGAAAACTACAAAAGTATAAAACCAAAAAGGGGGAAATTTATTAACAAACAACAGACCAAATACTAATATTTAATTGCTGCGCCATTGGATTCTAACACTAATCGTAATCTTCTTGGTATTGACAAAATAATACTTCTGGTGTAATCCGGAGTTAGCCCTTTCCAAATTTCTTCTATGTCATCAAATAAATCTATTTCATTCTATGGTTTAAAAGTTATTTTGTACATTTTTTTTACCATCAATCCCCAAACAATTTCAATTGGATTTAAATTAGGACTTCTTGAGCACCATGGCAGACATGTTACGTTGTTTTGTCTAAACCAGTTTCCTATATTTCTTGCAGTATGCACAGGGCAGTTATTCTGCTGAAATCTAAAGTTATTTCCTTCAAAAACTATAGCGGCAGAAGGAGGAAAAATTTTTCCAAAATCTGAAGATATACAGGGTGTTATTTAAGTACGGGGCCAAACTCCAAGGGGTGCTTCTTTAAGTGATTTTAAGAAGAAAAGTTCATATAAACATGGGTACGAAAATGCATAGTTTTTACGATACAGGGTGTCAAACTTTTAAGAAAAAATCGGATGTTCGTAAATATCTCAATACTCTTTTATTCGATTTTGTTGAAATTTGCCAATTCTGTTTGTAATAACAAGAGGATAATGTAGCCTCAATTATATTAAAATTATTAAGTCCAGTGGCGTCACGGAAGACAGTCTAACTAATATTTTTGACAAAAAAAATGCGCGTCACTGACTTTTTTTAAAACTATGTATTTTTCTAGAATTAAGCAACTACAAATACAACTCTTTTATCTCTTGAGTTTTTTCATATCTGGCTTTGTTTTCGAGAAAAAAAATAAAAACCACTTGATTGCTTGTCCCCGGGAAAATAAGCGTAAAAAATTTAAACTACTTACCAGACTATTAAGCAATTAAAATTACACGAGTCCTCTTTTGAAATTTTTTTGCACAGAATAAAAATGGGTTCGATAAAAGAAATAAACATAAACAACTGCCTAACGGTATTTATTACTGCGATGTTTACTTATGCATTTAACAGAAATTAATTTAATTAATCAAATAATTACTTGTCACTCTTTTAAGTTATGACATTTATGTAAAAATCAAATTAGCTTATTTTCCCGGGGACAAGCAATCAAGTGGTTTTTATTTATTTTCTCGAAAACAAAGCCAGATATGAAAAAAACTCAAGAGATAAAAGAGTTGTATTTGTAGTTGCTTAATTCTAGAAAAATACATAATTTTTAAAAAAGTCAGTGGCGCGCATTTTTTTTGTCAAAAATATTAGTTAGACTGTCTTCCGTGACGCCACTGGACTTAATAATTTTAATATAATTGAGGCTACATTATCCTCTTGTTATTACAAACAGAATTGCCAAATTTCAACAAAATCGAATAAAAGAGTATTGAGATATTTACGAACATCCAATTTTTTCTTAAAAGTTTGACACCCTGTATCGTAAAAACTATGCATTTTCGTACCCATGTTTATATGAACTTTTCTTCTTAAAATCACTTAAAGAAGCACCCCTTGGAGTTTGGCCCCGTACTTAAATAACACCCTGTATAGTACTGTTTAGTGTTCCACCAATATTCCAGCATACACCGTAAACACCTATCCATGCCCACACATTAACGGAGAAACGTCCACTGGCTTGTTTTTCTGAGTATACTTCTCATCATACCGGGAATTTGGTGGTCTATATACTCGAATCCTTCCATTATATGTAGACTGAAAATTTTTCTTATCGAAAAAGATAATATTTTGCCAAAAAAAATCATTTTCTGGTAAATATTGCGTAGCAAACCCAATTCTTTGTTCCTTATCACTATTTTATAAAAACGGTTTGGATGCAGCTGCTCGATTTCTTAATTCGGAACATTGTCTTACTTGGCATTGCGCAGTTCTAGATGAAGCAGGAAATCCTGTTATGTGCATAGCGGCATAGCGAAGCAAATTTTTTTGCTTAAATACTCCAGCAATTTTCGGTCTTCTTCATTTGATGATTTTCTATTATTTAAACCAGACCCAACAGACCTTTCAAGTGTTTGATGATAGAGCCATTTTTTTACAATTCCTTGAACAGTACTTCTAGGTACTCTAAAATGATCAGCTATTTTTCCATAAAACCACCCTATTTCTACTAAACATATTATTCTTGCTTTTTCAATAATACTTAAATAAGGCATTTTTAAATCAAATAAGATGATGCCAATTTTTTGACAAATATCATGAAAACAATTAACACGTTACAAAGGTACTTTAACGAACAAATTTTATAAACACCATTTTTGGATCTACGTACCTTATGTAAGTCAAAAACTGTTAAAGTAAGGTTTCCATTGAGAGAAAAATTAAAGCCCTGGCTATATTGAAGCATTTCGCTTTATGTTAGCCCATATACAAGTTTGGAAATGTAACCGTATCATAGCCAACAAATTCTATAAAAACCATATTTGGGTCTACGTACCTTACGTAGGTCATATATGGGGATTTCCTTGACAGTAAATGTAATATCTGACTTGATTCAATTAGTTTATATTGAACTGTAGGTAGAGTATTTTACCTATAGGTATAATCTGAACAAATAAAACAAAAAACTCTGTTGTAAATATGAGTGACAGAATCCTATTTAAAGTTGCGTTTCAGTTAATTTAGTATTTTCAAGGTTTGGATAATTATAATATTATATAATTTTTAAATTTATTTTGACACTGTATCTTTAAACCATATAAAAACTCATGTTAATTATTACCTACCTTAAATTATAATATTTATAAAACAATACTTTCAAAAGAAATTATTATTATTATTATTGGGCAATATTAAAGCGGTGAAACCGATGAGACAATTGCATCAATTGTTTTAGAAGGTATCACATGTATAATTTTCAAGTCCGGTCCTGGAGTGCATACCAACATATCAAAATTAAATATACCAAAATTGACATAGTGTCACGTGACTTTGCCTCCATCTTGCGAGAGTATTCAAAATTTTTACTATACAGGGTGTTTCATTAAGGTCGAAGAGCGGCCATATCTCGGAAACTATTGGGCATAGAAATTTAGGAAAAAATAATTAATAACTAAAGTGGCTATGAGAAAATCCTGGGGGCGCAATTGAAAAGTAAACTTTATCATTTTAGATATCTCCGAAAATTGCACGTTAAGGTATATTTTTAATAACACCATTAAAAAGCTTGGACAATTTTGCATAATTTTGGTCCCGTGCTTGTTGGCGTACCGACTTTAGTAAGAGTGGGGGAAGCAGTTGAAAGTGTAAATATTTAACTCGCTGTAACTTATAAACCACTTATCCGATTTTAGCAAACTAAAGACTGTTTGGAAGAGAAATGTATGCACTTTCACCAATCGTATTTAGTTGTCAATAATAATTCTCAATAAAATTGCTAGAGGGCGCAATTTGTAATAATAATAGTTTTTTTGATTTTATCCCGAAAATTCAAATCATACGGTATAATTATGATACCATAATCGAAAAGTAGATTAAATTTGCTAGAAAAAATATTAAAACCGCTGCTCGATATCTTTGTTCGTTTTAGAGTTATTGCCAAAAGAGTAATTTTTAATACAAATTGCGCCCTCTAGCAATTTTATTTGAAACTATTGTGTACCATTGGATACGGCAATTAAAGGTACTTACCTTTCTCTTCTAAACAAGCTTAAATTGAGTGAAATCGGATAAGTCGTTTAGAAGTTACAACGATTTTAATGTTTACACTTTCAATAGCTTCTCCCACTCTTATCAAGTGAAAGTGAAAATATTAAAATCGCTGTAACTTCTAAACGACTTATCCGATTTCACTCAATTTAAGCTTTTTTGAAAGAGAAAAGAAAGTACCTTTAATTGCTATACACAATAGTTTCAAATAAAATTGCTAGAGGGCGCAATTTGAATTAAAAGTTATTGTTTTGGCAATAATTCTGAAACGAACAAAGATATCGAGCTGCGGTTTTTATATTTTTTCTAGCAAATTTTATCTACTTTTCGATTATGGTATCATAATTATACCGTATGATTTGAATTTTCGGGATAAAATCAAAAAAACTATTATTATTACAAATTGCGCCCTCTAGCAATTTTATTGAGAATTATTATTGACAACTAAATACGATTGGTGAAAGTGCATACATTTCTCTTCCAAACAGTCTTTAGTTTGCTAAAATCGGATAAGTCGTTTAGAAGTTACAGCGAGTTAAATGTTTACACTTTTAACAGCTTCCTCCACTCTTACCAAAGTCGGTACGCCAACAAACATGGGACCAAAATTATGCAAAATTGTCCAAGCTTTTTAATGATGTTATTAAAAATATACCTTAACGTACAATTTTCGGAGATATCTAAAATGTTAAAATTTACTTTTCAATTGCGCCCCCTTGCGGCAAAATGCGAAACTTAAAAATTATTTCCAGGATTTTCTCATAGCCACTTTAGTTATTACTTTTTTTTCCTGAATTTCTATACCCAATAGTTTCCGAGATATGGCCGCTCTTCGACCTTAATGAAACACCCTGTATAGGTTGTGGTAATCAAACCTAGACAATGCGTCTCTTGAAATTTGAAAACCACTTCAGGCTTGAAAATGGCCTCAACAACACATCTTCTGGCCAATCATGACTGATGATAAAACTATATTTTCCAGTTTAAACCAACCTTGCCTATTTAATTATTACTTTAATTATTGATTGTTGTGGTTCGTCCATTCTTTAAACAACCGCTATAAACTGTTGATTCTTGAATGACTGTCCCTAAAAGCCGATGTTTTGCTTTTGAACTAAATTTTAAAGCAAGTCGTTTAAAATTTATTGAACCGTTTCTATAAAACCTTGTAAGTTTTATAGAACACTTTTGAAGGGAATGTTTATTAAAATTCTTCAGAAATGTAGCGGGAAAGTGGGTTAAAAATTACTAGATTCGGAGGCCGTAAAGTAAAAGACTTTACATAAAATACTTTGTAACAATAAAGGAAATATTATTTTTGTAACATCACTATGTAACGCTTTATAATAAAGAGCGGGTTATCTTTAAATAAGTATATGAAAACGTTTTGCTGACTTGGCAATTTCCTTATAGTTGCTGATGTATTTGCGTTTTATTTAAGTTGCTCAGTGAACTAGAAAGCGACATATTATTAGAAAATATTTAACGAACTGTAAAATACTCAAATGTATTCAAATATATTGAAATAACAGCAAGAGCTTTTGGAAATATTATGCAGGGTCTTGTTTCTGCTGCACATTTCAAAATATATTTAATAATTACTATTGAAAACTACGTTCACAACATGTGCTTAGTGAGATCATTCCTCAATGTAACTTCATCAAGAGCAGTCACTATATAAAACACCACCGCAACCCACAGAGACAACGAAAAGGTCCCAAGACGACACAGCGACCAATTGACATAGTAGACGAACACAAATATTACAAATGAACTAAATAAATAATACATCTACTGGGCAAAAGTAGAGGTAGCTAGCTCAAAGGCCGAGTATACCATAACCACATACCGCGCAAGCACAAATTATTTGCATCAAAGAGAGCCTTGCATCTAAGGACGTAATGCCTAGCCGTAGAGCTTAATAACTGTTGGGTGTCAGTAACTACCTGAATTACCAATCAATCAGTTATTCCGTCATCTTTGACAGTCGTTACGAGTAATTTGATTCATCGCTAATTTTTCCAATTTCTTGAACAATTCACACAATGGGCTTTACGGAACAGCACAAAACATTCATGGTTGAAGCGTATTTTCGAAACGGGGTTAGAGTAAATGGTGTGTGGCAATACAATCCGGGTTTGTGCATGGACGATTTTCACGAACATATTCCTAACGTTGCTTTTATTGCTGGGGATTTTTATCATTGCCTGAAAAGAACCGTGGCTGTGTTTAGGAAAACAGGTTCTATACAACACAAAAAAGAAGCAGGAAGGCCATCTGTAAGAACAGAAGAACTTGTTGCAAACGTTCGTGAAATAATGCAAAATACGCCAACAAATTGTATAAGACGCCTGTCCCAAGAAGTGGGAGGATCTTATGGAACATGCAGGACTATTATTCTTAAGAAGCAGCTAAATTTATTTCCTTATAAAGTGCAAGTATTCCAAGAAATACAAGCCGCAAGTTTTGAAAAACGCAGGAATTACTCTCAATGGTTAACACTTTCGAAAATATGAAAAATGTGAATTTATGCTTGGAGCATGGCGGTGGCCAATTTCAGCAATTATTTATGTAATTATTTTTCTTCTTCTTTCTGTATATTCTTACTTTGTTAATTTTGTAAACAATAAAAATATATTTGTATTCTTTGTCTACTTATTTTATTACTCATTAGTTTGGCATATCATGTCATAATATGAATGTAACAAAAATTTTAACCTAGATTTGGTTAGATATATCGTCCCCATATCATTGTGATCTAAACCAAGCCCTACGTTTTTTAATCCAAGCCCTCTTTGATGCAAATAATTTTTGCTCGCACGATATTAATCAGAAATTTGAACTCTGAACACAAACCAAAGCAAACAACTAAATAAAGAGGAATTAAAACTTTGCGCCACTTTACATACAAATATAGAAGCGCTAGCTAGCCACGTCCCTATGGGAATCAAATAAACATACGTGATTAACAATAAAACTGTGACTATGTTACTGTAACATGTCTCACATTGCCGAATACCCAACGCATTACGACATGGGATCTTGTTATATCCTGGAAACCGACGTTTATTAAAATTTGGACAAATTTTCCTGATCCCGGTGAACATTAAATGCAATGACTGACGAGCGGAATGTTAACTGCAAGAATAAGATAATTCTTGAGGACCTCCTTTTGTCACCAACCTATAACTATTGTAGTATGGTAAAACGTTTTATTTTCTATTCTGTAATAGGGGTTGCAGAGTCTAAAATTGTTATATTAAGCGCCCTGCCTGAAGCCTATGGCTTATTAAGAATATGTTTCTAAAAAAGAATCGCTCGGTCCTCACATATTAGTCGCGTTTTATATCCCTTGATAACCAGTTAAAGTATTTTTCACCCTAAATGGTATCGACTTATTGACTGCAATAAAACTACCGGTTTAATCCCATTGTTATACACAATCAACAAGCAAATATACTACAGCGTAGAACTTTAGATATTTAATTATTTATTAATAATATAGTATTTAATGACATGAAATATCCTAAAAGCAAGCACAAGAAAGTTAAATATTACCTGCTATAATTACAAATTATAATCCGACCCTGACCGACAGTTTATTTGCATTTTTATGGCCGAGCTCTTGTAAAACGTCCCAGGTAGTTAAACGGAGTCAACCATTTATTGTGAAAGATACTTTACCTACTTGATTCTCGTAGAGGGCTTATCCCCATAAGACCTGCGTTATTAAAATTATATCTCTAGGAAAGGTTGTCTTATCGGGAAAATAATTAACAGCCGAACAAACCCATTTCTACTCATAATAAATAACATATTTTTGTTACTTATTCTACAATAATTTGTAAGTAAAATTTTAACTCCACTTTTATTTTGATTACAGTTTTAATGCAGTCGTATTTTTGGTAAAAAATGATATTGGTAGCAACTGCGTTGAACCTTCTATATAATATTTAATAGATGTTTTACCCTAAGTAGGTACAGTTTCGACCAGCTGTTTTACTTAATTTGTGCTTTATTTTTCCTTGCTGCGCGCTCTTAAAGTTGTTGAAAAATGGGAGTTAAGTTTAGCGTTTTAGGCAGATTATGATTGGTCGATTAGTGCCAAATTAATCTTAAAGGGAAAAGTTTATGTAACCAGTTGCGGCATTTTGTATGATGATGAAGATATTATTATATATAATTATTTATATACGAGGCTACAACGAGGCAGAGTGTTTGAGCCTAATATTTTTGTAAAAAAAATTGCATCAATAATGTACATACTACATAAGGATCGAAACGCAGTCACCAAGGTCCCATCCTATGCTCATATGTAATTTTAAAATAGTAGAAATGTTGGTTAAATTTAAAAAAATAAATATGTACAGGATGCTGAATAATGTATAGGCGGATCAAATAATTAATAATATTTAAAAAATATAAAAATCAAAAAAAAATTTGCCAATTTTTTGTATTTTGAAAGCAAAAGGCTAGATTTTATTTATATTTCAATATCTTGAGTACCGAGGTATAGAAGAAAAAAAGTGACCCGGTTGTAATGATATTCACAAGTGAAACCTTTAAAAAATAAGAATATTTAAAAAGTTTTTTTTAATGACAAAATATTATTGTTAAATTATGAAATATTTTTTTGGTAAAATTCTTAACTTGACTATTGTACAAGACGCATTCAGACTCCCTTAATCGTACTAAAATGTTTTGTTTATAATTTATATATTGTTTTAAAGTTAAAGTAAAACATCAGTATTTTTTGTTTTAACTTTATGAACATATATATTTTTTATTTAGTTTAAAGTTCACACTGGTTCTTTTTCGAGAACACAAAGTAACATACGGTGAAATAAAATATTGTATATCTACAAAATGTAAAACCATGTATTAGCAAAATTTATGATAAATAAATACTTACCTAGTTTTACATACAGTGTGACCAGTAAGGTCCGCATCATATGGGATTTTTTTTTATTAATAACTTTATTCGAAATTTGACTTTGGCATCAAGTTCTGCTTCGTTGAAAATTAAGCAAAAAAATAGAAGTCACATGATTCGCATTACCTATCTGTCAAATTTAAATTTTTTTCAAAAAATAATTTAAAAGTGAGGTATTTCTGAAAATATCGAAAAAAGTTTTTAGAAAAAGTTTTTTTAATACAGTTTCTAGCCCACATGCAAAATTTTAGCTGCCTAAGATAATTTTGATTTTTTCCCATATTTTGTAAATTGCACCACTTTTGTAAAATAAGACTCAACGCAACCTACATAAAACTTCTTAGTTTTGACAATGCTTTATTTCGAATACCTTTTTTTTAAATGTGTGTTTTTCTACAAAATCAAAATTGTGCCATTAAAATTTGGTCGCATGTGATGCAAAGTTTTTTTTTGTTTCTGACCCTGTATAAGATAACTTCATAAAATAAGTATTTTTGAAAACATAGTTTGTGTGTAATACACCTTAATATTAAGACAAAAAAGAACACAGTGTCATCAGTAAAGTGTTCGTTAAGTGGAAAATAAATTTTAGTGGTGGGTAAAAAATCAAAATTATCTTATGCAGATGAAATTTTGCATGTGAGCTAGAAACTGCATTTAAGAAAACTTTTTCTAACACCTTTTTTCGATGTTTTCAGAAATAACCATACTTTTGAATTATTTTTTGGAAAAAATTAA
Organism: Polydrusus pterygomalis; assembly: GCA_963969555.1. Lineage (NCBI taxonomy): Eukaryota > Metazoa > Arthropoda > Insecta > Coleoptera > Curculionidae > Polydrusus > Polydrusus pterygomalis. The sequence goes on along the minus strand of OZ018384.1, from coordinate 32,831,534 downwards.
AATTTGACAGATAATGCGAATCACGTGACTATTATTTTTTGCTTAATTTTCATCTCGATCGAAGCAGAACTTGATGCCAAAGTCAAATTTCGAATAAAGCTATTATTAAAAAAAAATCCCATATGATGCGGACTTTACCGGTCACACTGTATATCAAAATAAAATATATTATTATAAGGCATAAAATTATTTGATAATTATTAAAAAAATATATTCATAAATTTTAAACAAAAAAAATACTGATATTTTACTTTAACTGTAAAACGATATATAAATTTAAAAAAAAAAACAATTTAGTACGACTTTAAGGGAGACTAAACGCTTAATGTACAAGAACCAAGATAAAAAATTTACTAAAATATTATTTTATAATTTACCAATAACATTTTGTCATTTGATAAAAGAAACAACTTTTTACTTTTCTAGTTTTAAAAGTTTTTACTTGTGGAAATTATTGTAACTAGATCATCCATTATATCCTAAATTAGATTGAGTTAAAAAATAATTATTGTTCAAAAAAAAAATTTTACAGATTGGATAATAATCAAAACCGAAATTAAAGTAGCTACTACATTTCCAGGTGAATTTTTTTTTTGATAAATAAAATACCCGGCAATATAGTCTACATCAACCTATACCCACTTTTCTCCCTCTATAACTTGGTAGTGGATAGTAAAATATGGACAAAAACGTTTGTTTTCAAAAAATTGGTTTTATTTTCATAATTTTTAAATATTATAAATTATTTGATCCGCCTATAAATTATTCAACACCCTGTACATATTTTATTTCCTAATAAGTGAAAGAAAACTTAAGGCCTAATTTTCCACCAATAAAAAAGAAAAGTTAAGTGTTTTTAAGAAACAAGTGAAAACTCCAAGCAATGCGGAAAATCGCAAAGTGAAAAATTGACAACTTTAAAAGGCCATAAATCAAAAACTAGCCATAGGATTGGATTACGGCCAGGGACACTTTTGTTCAGGACGTTAAAATCTACGAAATACTAAAAATTTAGAAAAAATAGCAAATAGCCATTACCCATAAGGGGTGCGAAGGGTCCTTTCTTTTAGTTAACTTAGTGCAAACTAAAAAATATAACCTTAAATATTATCTGATACATAGCAATAGCCAGTACAGGCTATATAAAAATATATGTAAATGTGGGAGACCTAAGTTACCCCGCTGAGGCATCAATTTAACGGTCGTTGTATCTTTTTCCGTTTCCAGGATCCCCACATGTATATACACGACTTTATAGCACCCTATAAACCAATAGAAGTGTACTATAAAAAAAGCTTTTTTATATGGGCGCGTATTAAAAGAAGCAAAGGAAAACTTCATATTTGATGACTTCTTGACTTCTCGGACTAAACCCAATAATTCCGAATACAGGGTTTGTTCCTGCGTTGTTAATAAAGAAACGCATCGGCTTTTTAATAACAATACCGCCCACTTAATTAAGAATCTCTTGGACCAGTCATATTTCAATGAAACATATTGTATATTTTTATATTCTACAATCAATTCCAAACATTTTTCCTAAATCATGCCATATACCAATGTTTATTTAATTTTATAAAATGTTAAAAATGTCCTTCATCAACTGCAGTCGATCAATTGATCTAAAAATTTCTGTTGTAAGTTTTGTACTACTCGTGGAGAAATTGTTCATATTACTCGTCGAATGAACTCCTTGAGCGTATCATCGGGTTAAGATTTTGGAACTAAGTTTTTGACGTAGCCCTACAAAAAAAAGTCCCGTGGGTTAAGATCGGGCGATCTGGGGGGGGGCGTCTACCTATCAACCAACCGAATTTTTTTTTAAGTACTCCCTAACATGAGCCGCATAATATTTAACGAACTGTAAAATACTCAAATGTATTCAAATATATTGAAATAACAGCAAGAGCTTTTGGAAATATTATGCAGGGTCTTGTTTCTGCTGCACATTTCAAAATATATTTAATAATTACTATTGAAAACTACGTTCACAACATGTGCTTAGTGAGATCATTCCTTAATGTAACTTCATCAAGAGCAGTCACTATATAAAACACCACCGCAACCCACAGAGATAACAAAAAGGTCCCAAGACGACACAGCGACCAATTGACATAGTAGACGAACACAAATATTACAAATGAACTAAATAAATAATACATCTACTGGGCAAACGTAGAGGTAGCTAGCTCAAAGGCCGAGTATACCATAACCACATACCGCGCGAGCACAAATTATTTGCATCAAAGAGAGCCTTGCATCTAAGGACGTAATGCTTAGCCGTAGAACTTAATACCTGTTGGGTGTCAGTAACAACCTGAATTACCAATCAATCAATTATACCGTCATCTTTGACAGTCGTTACTAGTAATTTGATTAATCGCTAATTTTTCCAATTTCTTGAACAATTCACACAATGGGCTTTACGGAACAGCACAGAACATTCATAGTTGAAGCATATTTTCGAAACGGGGTTGGAGTAAATGGTGAGTGGCAATACAATCCGGGTTTGTGCATGGACGATTTTCACGAACATTTTCCTAACGTTGCTTTTATTGCTGGGGATTTTTATCATTGCCTGAAAAGAACCGTGGCTGTGTTTAGGAAAACAGGTTCTTTACAACACAAAAAAGGAGCAGGAAGACCATCTGTAAGAACAGAAGAACTTTTTGCAAACGTTCGTGAAATAATACAAAATACGCCAACGAATTGTATAAGACGCCTGTCCCAAGAAGTGGGAAGATCTTATGAAACATGCAGGACTATTCTTAAGAAGCAGCTAAATTTATTTCCTTATAAAGTGTAAGTATTCCAAGAAATACAAGCCGCAGATTTTGAAAGACGCAGAAATTACTCTCAATGGTTTACCCCATTTTTTGTAGAGTCCACATAGCACCCTCAAAAAATTGGTGTCTGGTTAGGTGTTTCCCGAAGAAGAATTGTTGGTCCTATATTTTTCCATGACACAGTTACAGCACAGCGGTATAGAGACAATATTTTGAATCCATTTGTGGAGAAATTACTTGACGACGAACTACGTTTTGGATATTTTCAACAGGACGGTGCAACCGCCCATACAGCCGCCGAAACTATTAACTACTTACGCAATTTCGTCGATGACAGATTGATCAGTTTTCGATCAGACATTGAATTCCCACCTAGATAACCTTGTTTAACGGTTATGGATTACTTCGTTTTTTCTCATTTAAAGACACTATTTTTAAAACACCAGTTGTAAATTTTGAACAATTACAAGAAAGGATTATCCAAGAATGTGGTAACATTTCTCCAGAGATGCTGGTCAACACTTTCGAAAATATGAAGAGACATGTGAATTTATGCTTGGAGCATGTCGGTGGCCAATTTCAGCAACTTATGTAATTATTTTTCTTTCTGTATATTCTTACTTTGTTAATTTGGTAAACAACAAAAATAAATTTGTATTTGTCTACTTATTTTATTACTCATTTGTTTGGCATATCATGTCATAATATGAATTTGGCAAAATTTTAACCTAGATTTGGTTAGATATATCGTCCCCATATCATTGTGATCTAAACCAAGCCCTACATTTTGTAATCCAAGCAATCTTTGATGCAAATAATTTTTGCTCGTACGTTAATAATTCTAAAAAAAATTATGTTTCTTCTTTAGTGTATGTATGACAACGCAACTGAATAAATATCTTAAAACCGGTTTAGAGTGAGTTATAGCGGTTCTATTAGGGTGATATTGTGATTCACGTTATTTTAATAAATATTTTTGAAACACCGTTAAATTAGTTTAAATGTTGGACACAATGATAACAGCAGCTTCTTTGAACTTCCTCCACTGTGGGTCTTTATTCAGGATTTCAACTTCTGAGCTTTCTGTGTTTCTTTGTTTCGAGTGGTTTTAGTGTGTCACCAATATAAGATTTGCCTCACTCGCAAGACACAGTTTTTGGTGGCAGGTGGCTTTTTAGGGTCTAGGTAGCGGTTTTTTTTTTGTAATGCCATCATTAAACTATTAGAATGTTACCTCAACAATTCCTACTTCCAAGAAAAAGACAGATTCTTCCTCCAAGTGACAAACTACCGATGGTTTCATCACTCTTGGCAATTAAATCGCCAAACATTTACATGGAAGGGTTTGAATCCGAAGTAATAGAACAAGCAAAGAAGAAACCAAAAATGTGGATGAGATATTTGGAACGGAAATGACGATCAAAGGCGATTCCTAAATTATATCAATATGTTTACACCGACATTCAAATTCACCATTGAGAAAGGAGAAAATAACCTTACCTTTCCTAGATGTTAACGTAAAGATAAATAGCAACACTTGAAGACATCTGAAGATACATACGTATATACAGTGTGTAAATAATGTATAGAATAAATTCAATTACAATTCAGGTAAGACGGTTTGAGAAAAACGCTGAAACACGTCAACTAACTTATAAAAATGCGCTTTCTTTGACGCTCACAACATTTATACGGGGTGTCGCGTTTAGAAGATATGATTGTATAGATGTTTTTTTAAATGGAATGCCCTGTATATTACTTCAAATTTCGATTCTTTGAAAGAAGCCGCTTTCAAAAACCTAACACACATGAGGTCCAAAATTCGTTGTTTAGAAACCAGAGCAACTAGAAGAAAAATCATCAATTTATTTTCATGAAATCTAACAAGAGTTAAACCAAACAATTAATTAATTAGATGTTGAAATTGTCTTCCCTCTTGCGCCTGACAATATCCTAATCGATAAATAAATTCTCGTTGCACATTACTTATAGCCTCTTCAGTTATTTTGGCACATTCGATTCTTATCCTACTTTTTAAATCATCGATACTATCCGGTCTACTTTTGTATACTTACTACATTTTTCAAATGACCCCACAGAAAATAGTCCCTGGGAGTAAGATCCGGGGACCTGGGTGGCCATTCAATGGTACCACGCCTTCCAATCCACTTGTTGGGAAAAACTTGATCAAGTAATGCTCGGACCTCTACAGCATAATGTGGACTTGCGCCATCTTGTTGATACCATAAATTTTCACAGTGAACCCCAGGTTAATTTCTACTTGGAAATAAATTAACCAATTTAGGTACAAGAAATTCTTGCAAAAACTGAAGATATTTCTGCCCATTTACGTTACCGTCAAAAGAATATGGTACCAAAATTTTATTTCTAACAATACCCGCCCACACATTTAATTTCTGTGGATATTGTGTATGATGCTTTCGCATCCACCTAGGATTTTCTTTTGCCCAGTATCTGCAATTTTGTATTTTCACCTCGCCGTTTAATTTGAAAGTAGACTCCGAAAATATTATATTTTTTACCAAAAATGGGTACACATGTCTGTTAATGTTTGACAGAATTCCATTCTTCTATCAGGATCGTCATCCGACAACTCTTGAACAAGATTTACTTTAAAAGGGTGCCATTTTTCTATCCTCAGTAAAGTATGCACTGACATAAAAGAGGTTTCTTGTTCAAGACCAACCTGACGTGTGCTGTTATGAGGATTTTCTTCGAAGGTTAATAAAAAATTTAATTTGGTTTCCTCGTCAAGCGCTGGGCGTCCTGCTTTTGGTCGATCTTCTGCAGATCCAGTTTCTCGAAACTTTCTTTCTATTTTGCTCACAACTGATTGAGTTATGGCCTTTCCGGATATTTACCATTAAACAACGTACATACTTGCTGTTGTGTCCGAACTCTATCACCATACCCAATCATTATCAGTATTTTAATTCTTTGTGTCACTGATAAACGCATTTTCTTTTGATTCTATGAACTTTAAACAGAACAGAAAAAGAAATGTCGCTGTCAAAGCATCACAATCACAAAGTTTATACCTGGAAAGTAAACATACAGGTAACCTGACTAAAAAGACGAAATTAATTATAAATTTAATAATAAATATAAATTGATGATTTTTCTTCTAATTGCTCTGGTTTTTAAACAACGAATTTTGAACCTTACGTGTGTTAGGTTTTTGAAAGCGGCTTCTTTCGAGGAATCGAAATTTGAAGTAATATACAGGGCATTCCATTTAAAAAAAAACATCCATACAATCATATCTTCTAAACGCGACACCCCGTATAAATGTTGTAAGCGTAGAAGAAAGCGCATTTTTATAAGTTAGTTTACGTGTTTCAGCGTTTTTCTCAAACCGTCTTACCTGAATTGTAATTAAATTTATTCCATACATTATTTACACACTGTATATATAAGTTAAAACATTGTGATTTAAAACAGAACCCTTCTGTCATTCACCTTTAAATCACTAATAGAAATGTTATTGATGATTACTTTTGTTAGCAGCAGCATTTCTTATCTTAGAACATTGCCTTAATAAATAATATTTTCAAAAATGTCCATGAAAAATTATATAAAATTTTAAAATAAAATACCACCATTTTTTTTTGTTATTAAATACTAAAGCAACCAAAGAGCATAACGGAAACATTAGTTTCGCTTTACAAAGCCTTATTATAACAACGCGCTGTCCTTTCAACGGCATTTCTGCAAATATTTAAAGTGAAAAAGGTACTCTGAATTAATTTTATTTAGCGTTGTATAAGTTTGTTAAAGATGGAGTCTAACGTTTTACGTGTGTTTATTATGTACTATTACTTATGATGTAGCTAATTTAAAATTTACCGGGTGATAACAAGATTACAGGCCCCTCGTTATTTCGTTAAGAAGTAAGATATCGATTTGAAAGTTTGGAAAGTATGCTGGTTGCTTTAGATGCAGATTTTGAGTACACTGAGTATAATTTATTTAGATGGATATAAATATATTATCGGCCCCACATTTTATCTTATATGTATATAGGTATATTTTTATTGTCCAATATAAAAAAGTATTTTTGTTTATATATTGTAATATTAACAATTCAAAGTAATAAAATACTGGCGTATTCTTTCATGGAAAAGATATATTTTTTATTCTCAATTTTTCATCCTTCAATATGTGTAATAAACCAAAATACAGTTTGCTCTTGCCCAATGTAAATCGATTTATCTTCTGTTCTAAGGTAACTTTTCATTGGCTCACATGGCCAAATAAAAATAAAAAGATGTAAGTAGGAAATTTCTTAGATCTGTCTGCTCAGTTGTAGAATACTTTGATGCTGTTAAGTCACGAACATCAACATTCAAATTCTAACTTTTTTTGTTATTACTATTTGTTTATAAAGTGTGTGTGTATTATGTTTTTATACAATTATGTTTCAATATAAATTTTTATTGAGTTAAATGCACGCGTCCAGGAATACTGTATATTTTATATGACTTGCTACAATTTGTAATTTACAACAATGTGATCAAATAAAAGGATGTCTAATGTCTAAAATATGTCTAATATGTTGTCAACACAAACTTGATATTTTTAACTATAGGTTAGCTGAAAAATAAGTGGTTATATGTTGTTAAATAATATATTGTTGGATGATTGCATTATCTGGTACCTTTATTATTTCCTATTAACACACAGCTTATAAACGTAAGCTTTTACTTTAAGAAACGTTTATTTACTAGTTCTGTTTATATACACATTTAGTAATTCGTTATAATTGAATATTCTGTTGAATGGTATATTTTAAATAAGTAGGTAGTACAAATGATATAACCGTACTTAGAAGATAGAAGAATAATCAGAAAAATACGTAAACGGATTATTTTTCTATTCCGCAGAAGATCACAAAAACAATTTTAAATGTGTACATATTTTATAAAGTGGTATACTGTGGGATTTTATACGTTAATAAAAGATCGATGTACATAAATCTTTAAACCAGCTTTTCTGAAGCCTATGAAAAAACAAAAACCCCTTCCATAAAAAAAAGGTATAAACAGAGAATCGTAACAAATTTAAATATTTTAGGACATACAGAGTTATGATAAAGATACGAATCAGCCTTTTATACAGGGTGTCCGGGAAAATGTGGGAAATCTCCCGGATATGAAAAAAAACAATACAATTTCATATAAACTTCTTTCATATCGGCCTCCTCTTCGGAGATATGGGCTCCCAAAGAGCTCCCATGGATTTAAGTTTTTGACACATAATTATTAAACCAACAGGTATATTTCATTTTTTTTTTCATATGATGTATACCAGGTAAGACCCTTTAAATTACTATCCCAGAAAGTGTTGCGAATTACTCCCAGCTGCAGGGACGGACTAGCTGTGACACTAATGTGCCCTGTATGATAAAAACTTTGGACAACGTTTTTTACATACCTTTAACTATTGAATAAAAATTAAGTATTCTTCATTCATGTCGCTAATCCTAACCGTTTTCGGAAAAACGTCATTTTATTGCGATCATGTATTAATATTAAGCAGTACCTATTAGGAGCCACTTTAATTAAAGTAAATATAAAATATTCTTCAAGCACAACGAGACATAATATTTAACATCATTATATGAAAATGTTGTTAAAGCATTGCAGTATAATAATTATTAATTAGTAAACCACAAGTCTGCTGTAAATTTTATTATTAATTTTTATTAGCCGTAAAAAATATTTTACGTTTAGCCGTTAAACGATTCAAGAGAAGAAAAATGTGAGAAAATGAAATTAGGGGCATTAAGACACAAAGAGAAAGGAAAGAAAATAGAAAAATTAGGAATCACCGAAACGTTTGGCAATAAAAAAAAATTAGCAAATATTTGTACCGAGGTTTTCTATTATAATAATTACGAAAATAATCATTGCGCTGGATTTAGGAGGACAATTATACACTTGACACTTGATATAGAGTGTTTTTTTTTTGAAAAAATGCTCGGACACGGGTATTAACATTTAAGTAGTATTCGTTTTTATATATAAAAAAAAATATTGATACAGTATATCGCAAATTACAGATATAACGATATGGTTAATTTTTAAAAAGCAACCCTAGCTTTTTATTTGCTATTTTTAAAGTGTATATTAAGTTATACCAAATTTCAAATTTTTATTTCTTGTCATTTATAAGATATTAAACAAAATTAATTTAATTGAAAAATTAAAGAAAATCTTCAATCCATCTTTAATACTTTTTCGTCAATCAAGGCTCAAAATTTGTATGAAAAACATATATGTATAGATATATAATATGGTTACACTGAAGCGTCACCTAATTTAAAGATTGTACCGTGCGAGCAAAAATTATTTGCATCAAAGAGGGCTTGAATTAAAAAACGTGGGGCTTGGCTTAGATCACAATATATGGGGACGATATATCTAACCAAATCTAGGTTAAAATTTTGTCAAATTCATATTATGACATGATATGCCAAACTAATGAGTAGTAAAATAAGTAGACAAATACAAATTTATTTTTGTTGTTTACAAAATTAACAAAGTAAGAATATACAGAAAGAAAAAGAAAAATAATTACATTAATTCCTGAAATTGGCCACCGCCATGCTCCAAGCATAAATTCACACGTCTCTTTATATTTTCGAAAGTGTTGACCAGCATCTCTGGAGAAATGTTACTACATTGTAATTGCTCTAAATTTGCAACTGGTGTTTTAAAAATAGTGTTCTTTAAATGAGGAAAAACGAAGTAATCCATAACCGTTAAACAAGGTGATCTCGGTGGGAATTCAATGTCTGATCGAAAACTGATCAATCTGTCGTCGAGAAAATTGTGTAAGTAGTTAATAGTTTCGGCGGCTGTATGGGCGGTTGCACCGTCCTGTTGAAAATATCCAAAACGTAGTTCGTCGTCAAGTAATTGCTCCACAAATGGATTCAAAATATTGTCTCTATACCGCTGTACTGTAACTGTGTCATGGAAAAAAATAGGACCAACAATTCTTCTTCGGGAAGCAGCTAACCAGACACCAATTTTTTGAGGGTGCAATGTGGCCTCTACAAAAAAATGGGGATTTTCACTACTCCACATGCGTGTATTCTGAGAATTCACATTACCGGAGAGGTGGAACCAGGATTCATCCGAAAAAAATCTCAGTGTCTAATAAATCATTTCTTTCCAATAAATTTTGGGTAAACCATTGAGAGTAATTCCTGCGTCTTTCAAAATATTTTTGTATTTCTTGGAATACTTACACTTCATAAGGAAATAAATTTAGCTGCTTCTTAAGAATAGTCCTGCATGTTCCATAAGATCTTCCCACTTCTTGGGACAGGCGTCTTATACAATTTGTAGGCGTATTTTGCATTATTTCACGAACGTTTGCAATAAGTTCTTCTGTTCCTACAGATAGTCTTTCTGCTCCTTTTTTGTATTGTATAGAACCTGTTTCCCTAAACACAGCCACGGTTCTTTTCAGGCAATGATAACAATAAAAGCAACGTTAGGAAAATGTTCGTGAAAATCGTCCATGCACAAACCCGTATTGTATTGCCACTCACAATTTACTCTAACCCCGTTTCGAAAATACGCTTTAACCATGAATGTTTTGTGCTGTTCCGTAAAGCCCATTGTGTGAATTGTTCAAGCAATTGGAAAAATTAACGATGAATCAAATTACTTGTAACGGCTGTCAAACATGACGGAATAACTGATTGATTGTTAATTCAGTTAGTTACTGACACCCAACAGGTATTAAGCTCTACGGCTAAGCATTACTTTCTTAGATGCAAGGCCCTCTTTGATGCAATAATTTTTGCTCGCACGGTAGTATACATATACACGTGCATCAAATTTGGTCTAGATCGGTTAGATAGTTTTTTAGTTACCCTAAGGATAAAAAGAATTTGTTAACGTAGGCGAAGTCAAAGGTGCTATAGTGTACTTTTCTTTATCAATAAAGCAATAAATAAGAACCAATACAATACAATACATAACAATCATACCATACCATATTGTGAAAGAAATTAGAAAATGTCAATCGTATTTTCATGAGTTGTAAAAGAATTTATGAATTAAATTTAAAATCAAGTTTGTAGCTGATAGACATATTTTTCAAATATGCTAATAAATTTACCTCGATTTATGTGTGGGAGTAAAATTAAATTAGATTACTAATTATTAAAGTTAAATATTTTCTTTCCTTATCTTAATTTTTGTATTAACTCAACATTTCTTGGATCCAGTGAGTATGAAAAATTACCATGAAAATTTTTGTATTCACTGAGCACATTAAAAATATTGGACTTTTTGTAAAACTCATTATTTAAACCCGTTGCAGTAAATTGGGATGTTAATAAAACATAGTTTTCTAAAAAAAAATTTAACTTGTAGAGATAAAAAAAAACTTAATTTCAACTAAGTGGTTAAAGATAATGAAATTATTGCAAATCAATTAAAAGTTCATATTTTTCTACCCTATATAATCTAAAACCCTGTGGCAAAAATGTCTGAAGAAATGTTGCTTTCATACTATATTAAAATCAAACCAAAAATAAAACAGCCAATTAAATTTGACCTAAATTGTGTTTTATTCAATTTTAAGCTTGTAAAATAAAAAACATGTTTTGAAAGAAAACAAAATATTTGTGTTCCAGTTTACGAAATGAACACAAACATGTTCTAAAGTTCTTGAAATCTAAGTCAGCGGCTATTGGACGTCGGTCTAAATAAACCGGGTGACCAAACAAAACAGCATAGATTTTGGACACTTTTTAAAAATTCCTGCTGTTGCGGGAACTTAATGTTATTGAGTGGAACAATTTTATTAGTTATTTACAACCGGTTCACTTTAACGCCTTGGACAGGGATGGAAACCCCAAACAAACTCAAATTTTTTTAATGGACAGAGTGGTCAAATAATACCTCATTTTCGTGGTTTTTTAATTTCCTTTACAGTAATACCCACACTTTTAAATTCTGGTGCAGTAACAGTTGTCGAAAACTTGCATTAGGAAATTTAAAAACAGCAATTAACTGATAATTAATTAAATGCTGGAAATAGTGACCACCTATAGCCTTTATAGAGCAATAAAAGTTTTGTTTAAAACGCTATCGTATGTTATAAAATATTTTTAAAGTAAATTGATGACACTCGTCAAAAATATGTTGTCGTAAGAGTTTTTGAATCTACGTTTTTGCACGATTATGTTCTTTAGAGAGAGCCTTCTTTTACCTTTAACAAAGAGGCACTGAAGACAACCGCAAGGTCGAAAGCGCTCTGATAATCAATATGAAAAAAAAAATGTTTGGACTTGAATACAAAATATAGTTTTCAATTCAAATAAGCAAAAAATATTCAAAACTATTAAAGTATTTAGTTATACTGCAATTTTTAGGCAACTGTTGAATTAAAATTATAAAGTAAGGATATTGCTGAAAAGGAAATTGAATAGCTTTTAAATGAGGTGCCACTTGACCTCCCTTGACACTTAAGGGATTATTCTACCCGTGCCCAGGAGTGGAAAGCAAACATACAGTTAAAAATAGGTAATAAGTTGCCTCCCTCAATAACAATAAGGCTCCCTCGTCCAAATAATATTTTTATACTGGCTAAAAACAATCTTTTTTGTTTGTCCACCCTCTATACAGATTTCGTCAGATATTTACACATAGCAAACAAAACTTAATTATTAATTAGTTCTTATATTATACTACATACTTTATATGTAAAATAATTGATTTTAAAATGGGCTATTTTATAGCTTAAAAGCGGTGTTTATATTATACATTCTTTAATGATTTGGACATATAATCTAGTTTACTTTGCTCGCTTTTAAAATTTACCTTGCGCCAATCGATTTTCCTTTGAAAAGCCACCTACATACTAACTTTGAAATTGTATTCGAATAATGAAAAAGTTTTCAGCGTAAAAGTTTTTAAATAGGTTTTAAATTTTAAGTAAAAAGCCTGTTTAATTTTCTCCTTGGAATAAATGGTTAGTTGATTTTACAGAATATATTTAAGTATTACGAATGCATGTGTATTTAATTTTGGCCCGTTATAAATGTAACTTGTTATTAAAATATTAGTATTAGTATAGAAAAATATTAGGTGCAAGACTGAAAAACCAAAACTTCGTTTTGATATTAATTGAGAATTGGCAAAAAGTAATAATATACACGGTGGGCCAAAAAAAGTGACCACATTTGAATTTTTGGAATAACTTTGTTGTTGAAAATTATTTTTTAACCAAATTTGCAGGACATATTAACAAAAGTATAGGTTTTTGTAAAATAAATTAAAAAATAATAAGAATAAATTACAATATCATGCAGGACAGGTTAAAATAAGAAGTTACTTTTGAAACTAGTCGCAAAAATAGTTTTTTTTTATTTTTTAAAATATTTATGACATGCATCTTAAAGCTTGTTATGTCCTTAACAAAAAACGTCTTTTAACATTTTTTAATATTTCATTCGGTTCGATACTTATAAGCAATTAAAAAAAACACGATTTATTAACATCAAATCTAATAATCTAACAAAAAAGTCTTTCTTTTATTCGAAACACCCTGTATAGCATTAAATATATTTATTTTTAACCATAAAACGAACTTTCATAACAAATGTTATTGAAATTAAACAAAAATTGTCATTTTATTTGCTTATTTTTTGAGTTTTGAGTCTGTTCGACGCTGTATATCTCCAGAACTGGTCATAGGAAAAGGGAAATCAACAATCAAACATGTAAGTTAGACACTTCAAACAAAAAATATTAAAAAATAACGAAATTTAACCGAAGAAATATCTACCAAATTTCTTTCAAAACTAATAAAAAAAATATTAACTTTTTTGAGTTATCCTGTATAAATATAAATAATATAAATTCTGATAGCTTGCTCCAAGCTAATGTCATCTACTGTATTACTTTGTAAAAATTTAATTTAATGCCGAAAATACAATGATTTAACAAAAAATATTAAATAATTTTCGTCACTCACCCGGTATATAATAAAAAAAATTAAACTATTTTTATAGTATTCTATCCTATCTACGACAGGGCCAACAAAAATCTAGAAAAACAAAACGAATTCATATTATAAACTAGGAAAATATAATGTATTGAGAATTCATACTTTGCAACTTGGACACCCTGTATCTCAAAAACTGGTCGGCAGATATTGTTGTGGCCATGAACACCTTTGATCAGAATAGCATTCTCTACAACATACTAAAAATTTAGGACGTTTAACCGAGGGCCATTTTCCATAAGAGAAGTGCGGGGTTCTTTGGTTCAAAAATAATTTTCAACAACAAAATTATTCCAAATATTCAAATGTGGTCACTTTTTTTGGCCCACCGTGTGTATTATAAAACTATAAATAGCATACTCTTTAAGGGTAAATAAACTAGCCGTAAGTCATGTTCTTTACAGACTAATTTTATACAATTTACATGTCTATTTCACAAACATCTTTAAACCAAATAAAGCTAAATATACAACAAAACGCCTAGTAAGATAACAATGGAGTAGGGTAAATATCATCAGTAGAAATACGCTATTTTAAGCAGTCCACAAATATGCTTTTACATTTGCGAACTAAATAGGGGTTGATCTGGGAACTTAAACAAATATTGTGTGTTCTTTTGCCTACAATGTTTTTAAGTAGGTTAGTTAAAGTTGAAACAAGTTTTTATTTTTATTGCAAAGAATTGTAGCTACTATAAAAATAAATATTTTTATTTAACCCAGATAAGGCGGACAAAAAAAATTGTTGCAAAAAGAATTTAGTTCTTTTGTGTTTTCATTTTAAGCTTCGTAGACAACCAGAAAAATATTTTAAAAAATCAGGAACCCTTATTTTTGATATAAGAACAGGTCCCTTTAGCTAGATGAACGACCATTACCATTAAAATAAAAACAAGTACCTAATAAATTTAAAGACGGTTTATTTATGACATTGGAACATTCCTAACCTAATAAGATTTAAGACTGCTGGTGATAAAAATAAAAACATTCTTTTGAATGAAGCCCAACATTACATTTACTACAAATGAAATTTACTTTTTTTATGCAAAACTTGCATTTTACTTGTCATTATAAATTAAAAGGTGATCTAGACGATCAAAACGAGAAGATTGATGCAAATGTATACTATGTTTCCCTGTTTGATGAGTTGTTGGTTTCTTGTGTGTTTTTAATATACCCTGAGCAAATGTTCTTCTGAAAGATAATTGGTCTATTTTCCCCCCAACTTTTCGATGTAATTGCCAAGCATTTTGAACACACATGTCTACCAAATGGCAAACTAATGGAAAATACCATTTTTTACCTCTTATTGCCACGCGGTATAAATCAATATTTTGGTCCGCTCTATCCACCCCACCCATATTTTCATTGTATTTTTTATTGTTTTTTTTGGTTGGTCAACCAAAATATGTTTTTATCTTTCTGTAATAATCTTTTTACTTTAGAAATTGGCTCAACGGAGGAACTATTGGAGGCTAGGTTTACTAAATTATCGTCGTTCCACATACATACAATAATTTGGTTATCAACATCCAGCATATTATACCCGTAAAAACCCCTATTTTTTTTCTTATGTTCACTAGACGGACTTAGCATGCTACCGGAAACGCGATTTTCCCTTATAGTTCCGGTTCTTTTTAGTTGTCATTGCCCAAGGTGAAAAAGTAATGTAATAGACGTAAACAAATTGTCAAAGTAGAGATGAAAGGGACGAAAGGGTATATTGGAAAAAATTTTTGTCAGCTCATCAGTAAACTTCAACACGATACTAGCCAACAACAACCCGAACAAATCATTCAATATATCCAAGTCGCGTTGTAGCCATCCAAAATTTATACCCCCACCGTATCGGCTTCTTCAACGGGAGCAAATTCCAAAAACTTTTTATTTAGTACCTCTATAAACGGCCTAAACTTGGCGAATTTATCATCTGCATTAAAATTGTTATTGTCACAACAATGAATATTCTGCATAACAAATCTAACGCGGTCTCTTGATATTGCGTTTCGTACAAGTTCGTTTTTAGTGTCAGGTGAGTTCTCCTAATACATAGGTTTTCGAGGTAACGGAATGAACCCACTTAGAATAAGAACGCGGAGTCGATCTCTAAAAAATCATTTTATCGTAGTAGTCGTACATAGAGCTAAATACCTTTTAAAAGGACGGCGTCATTTTCGGAAAAACCACCCTTCAGTAAATTAAATTTGTGACGTTTAATGTAAATTATGATTCAAAAACTCATAAATAACAGTATTTTACCAATATTTATTTTAATTGTTCATTTTACTTACCGCCAATTAGCCATCTTAGATTTTTTAACGATATTTAGCGAATAAATAAGCTCAAAGTTGCAGTCGAGTATAAATACTGACAATAAATCAATACAATTGGTTAAAAATGTCATTCCAACTTAGAAATCACTGCCGCTATCTATACATAGGAAGTAAGAACTATGCTGCTAATATAATAATAAGATCTCTACCTGAAGACTTTTAAAAGGTATTTAGCTTTATTTGAGTTAATACTGCCGTATGCGCCGTTTTTTGATGTCATACAGTAAAGTCATAAATATTTGAGTGACGCTTTCTAATTAAAGCGAAGGTGACAATTTACATTACTGATTGAATTTATAGAATAACAAAAGTTTATTAACCATAGTTAGTAAAACAAAGTCTTGTCCTTATGCATCGCGTCAAAGTTACTTAATGTGACAAAATTCCTAAACGATTAAAATTTTTCTCTAAAGTTTCATATTATTTTGAGAGCTAACAAACCGTTAAATATCCATTTAAACACGTCGCCTGGGCTTAATCTTGGAGAATTCAAAATCAGAATATGAACAGGAAACTTGACGAAATGTCTTAAAGCAACTTAAAATATGCTAAAGTGGAAAGAACTTATCAATCATTAAATTCTCATCAATCAATCGGGAAGTTTGCAGCATTTTCACTTATGCCCCATTGAAAAGTTATTCAGGCACTGATTTAAAATCAACACTTCCATCTGGTTTATAGATAGTTTCAGTTTGGGTTTAGAGAGAACATAAGTTCTATGATAAGCGATAAGCTTTTATACAGAGTTCGCCTAGACCCTTCATTATCATATTAAAGGAAAATATACAATGTGTCCCAAATTCAATGCTTATCATTAAAATCTCGGGTGTTTTGGATATTACCGAAAATTCCAACATTAGTTGGTTGATGCAGTTGCTCACTGCTGCTTGCCGAATGAATAGTTTACATGAACAAATTACAAGTATGTTCCGAAAGAGGGGGGGGGGGCATATACCTGGATTTTTCGAGATAAGCTCCGTTTGCTAAAACCCAAACATGTGGAGCAAATTTTAATAATATATATTCATTCCTTTAGTACCATCTAAGTACTTCAACATTCGCCCCCTTTTAGGTAAGGGCTAATGTCCGGTTAAACACACATTTTAAACAAATTATCTAACCAGCAACAAGATTGTACAAGTTCTTTACAAGACTGTACAAGTTTTATATATTGCACCAACTTGTTTAAACTTGTAGAATCTTGTGCAAGCTTGCACAATACTTGTACTTGTACAGTAATTTTACACACTTCTACAAACTCGTTTGTGCAACCCAACATAAAATATTATGTGTCTCCAAATTTTAGTTTCATACAGAACAAACCCGTACTGTTTTTAAAATATCGCTTTTTAATATTGACATTAAGTGAAGGGCCCTGGGAAAAAAGGGTGGCCGTCAATGCATGTATGAGCTTTGTAGTGAGTACTACTTGCATTTAAAATTTTAGTAATTTTAATAATAATAAATAATATTTTCCAATAAATCCTCAGGCCGACACTGGTTTACAGTCTTTTCAGTACCTGATATCCTGACTTTAAATATGTATATGACGCTGGTACTGGTGCGCCTCGCAGTTGCCCAGTTTTACTGATGACTGATGAGTCATGATATGGCGAAATACGTCTGGGAATCGTTCTGACGAAACAAAAGTAAAAAACGAGGGGGAAGGTGTTTTACGCTTTACTTAAAGGTATTCCAATACGAAAATAAAATAAAATCTATGTGTTTAAGCCTTTTTTTTTATAAAACCCAGACGTTTTTAACATAAAAACACTTTATTATTATTACTAATATGGGTTTTTGCAAAATCGCTAAAACTAAACTCCCCCGCAAAAAAAACCGCCACCCTAAAATTTTGGCAAAATTTGTTGCTTTGTAACTTTTTTATTTTTAATCTGATTTTTATGAGTTTTTTACAGATTTGTAGATAATTTTGTTAAAGATCATACCATGCTGCTCCAAAAATTAGTTCTATTTGCTGGAACGGAATTATACAGGGGTAAAAATATTTATGTTTTTTGTACCAACTTTAAAACACCCTGTAGAAGATTCTAAACATTTGGTTTCTTTCTCATTTATTTTCTGACAAAGTTTCATCTATTCCTAATTAATATACAGGTTTTAGATGATCTCGATTACTCAATTTTTAAAGGAAATATTCAATTTTTTAAATAAAATGCGAATTTCTACGATTTTTTTATGGGCAAAATTTAGAAATAATGATTCGCCTACCATTCATTTTAAAACTAAGTAGGCCTACGTCATTATTGATTATTATTAAGTAATATTGACAGAAATTGGACTCGGGAGCAGTGGAGTAATGTTCTGTTTGACTGACGAATCAAGGGTTTGTCTTTGGTCGCCTGATGGTCGTGAACGAGTGTATAGAAGACCACATGAGAGATTTGCTGACTGCACTATAACAGAGCTCATATCTTATAAAGGCGGTTCTGTTATGGTGTGGGCAGGTATTTGTCCTGGAGCGCGAACTGATCTCATATTTGTGGAAAATGGAGCTTTGAATGCCAACAGATACATCGAAGAAATTCTTGAAGAAGCTGTTATTCCGTTCGCTCCTTAATTGTAGGCAATTTCATAGTAATGCATGACAATGCACGGCCCAATACTGCACAGATTGTTACGCAGTACCTTGATGAAGTTGCTATTAGGAGATTAGATTGGCCTGCTTGTAGCCCGGATATAAACCCAATCGAGCATCTCTGGGATCAGCTAAAAAGAGCCGTTCGCAATCGTATTGTGCAACCAAGCACTCTTCAAGAATTAAGAACATCACTTACCGAGGAATGCGCACAGATTCTCCAAGAACGGATAATCCATCTTATCCATTGGATGCCTCGAAGAATACGCACTGTCATTGCAGCTAGAGGGGGCCATACACGCTATTGAGATACGTTCGCTACTTTTTTTATTACTTTCATTTCTATTTCATGTTTCGGTGACGTTCGAATAAAGGAAATCGTAGAAATTCGCATTTTATTTAAAAAATTGGATATGTCCTTTAAAAATTGAGATACCGAGATCATCTAGAAACCTGTATATTAGGAATAGATGAGACTTTGTCAGAAAATAAATGACAAAGAAACCAAATGTTTCGGATCTTCTACAGGGTGTTTTAAAGTTGGTACAGGACAACATAAATTTTTTTACCCCTGTATAATACCACTCCAGCAAATAGAACTAATTTTTGGAGCAGCATGGTATCTCCTTAACAAAATTATCTACAAATCTGTAAAAAAAAACAAAAATATCAGATTAAAAATAAAGAAGTTAAAGAAGTTACAAAGCAACAAATTTTGCCAAAATTTTAGGGTGGCGGTTTTTTTTGCGGGGGAGTTTAGTAAAATAGAATTTTAGGAATAATTTTTGTCGAAATTCTAAATATTATTCGATCTTTGCCAGCGTGAAACTTCGATCTATAAAATAAGGGCCCTTAAATCTTCTTGGACATTTCCTCCACTAAATACATCAGGTCAGAAGATATATTTGTTTGACGGTTACGCGAAGAGGGATCATTAATTTGCCTACGATAAAAGGCTAATTTAGGTGACAGATTAGATGGGTGAAACGAATTTAGAGATTCTGAGTTTAAAAAGAACAAATTTAAGTTTACCGATATTTTACAGTTTATGTGTAAAGCTACGGTTAGTTGTGAGCCACAAATAACATACAACGTACCTAACAAGAGCGATAACACACACAGCTGTTTGTGCCGACTCGGCAGTGGCTGCCGGGTCGGCACGTATATGTATCGAGCAAAAATTATTTGCATCAAAGAGGGCCTTGCATCTAAGGACGTAATGCTTAGCCGTAGAACTTAATACCTGTTGGGTGTCAGTAACTACCTAAATTAACAATCAATCAGTTATTCCGTCATCTTTGACAGTCGTTACAAGTAATTTGATTCATCGCTAATTTTTCCAATTTCTTGAACAATTCACACAATGGGCTTTACGGAACAGCACAAAACATTTATGGTTGAAGCGTATTAACAATGAGTGAGTGGCAATACAATCCGGGTTTGTGCATGGACGATTTTCACGAACATTTTTCTAACGTAACAGGTTCTATACAACACAAAAAAGGAGCAGGAAGACCATTTGTAAGAACAGAAGAACCTGTTGCAAGCGTTCGTGAAATAATGCAAAATACGCCAGCAAATTGTATAAAACGCCTGTCCCAAGAAGTGGGAAGATCTTATGGAACATGCAGGACTATTCTTAAGAAGCAGCTAAATTTATTTCCTTATAAAGTGCAAGTATTCCAAGAAATACAAGCCGCAGATTTTGAAAGACGCAGGAATTACTCTCAACGGTTTACCGAAAATTTATTGGAAAGAAATGATTTATTAGACCTGACATTTTTTTCGGATGAAGCCTGGTTCCATCTCTCCTGTTATGTGAATTCTCAGAATACACGCATGTGGAGTAGTGAAAATCCCCATTTTTTTTGTAGAGTTCACATTGCACCCTCAAAACATTGGTGTCTGGTTAGCTGTTTCCCGAAAGAAAAGAATTGTTGGTAATATTTTTTTCTATGACACAGTTACAGCACAGCGGTATAAAGACAATACTTATTTTGAATCCATTTGTGGAGCAATTACTTGACGACGAACTACGTTTTGGATATTTTCAACAGGACGGTGCAACCGCCCATACAGCCGCCGAAACTATTAACTACTTACGCAATTTTTCGACGACAGATTGATCAGTTTTCGATCAGACATTCAATTCCCACCTAGGTCACCTTGTTTAACGGTTATGGATTACTTCGTTTTTTCTCATTTAAAGAACACTATTTTTAAAACAGCAGTTGCAAATTTAGAACAATTACAAGAAAGGATTATCCAAGAATGTGGTAACATTTCTCCAGAGATGCTGGTCAACACTTTCGAAAATATGAAGAGACGTGTGAATTTATGCTTGGAGCATGGCGGTGGCCAATTTCAGCAATTTATGTAATTTTTTTTTTTTTCTGTATCTTCTTACTTTGTTAATTTTGTAAACAACAAAAATAAATTTGTATTTGTCTACTTATTCTATTACTCATTAGTTCCGCATATCATGTCGTAATATGAATTTGACAAAATTTAACCTAGATTCGGTTAGATATACCATCCCCATATCAAGTCCCACGTTTTTTAGTCCAAGCCCTCTTTGATGCAAATAATTTTTGCTCGCACGGTATAATTCGGTATATTCCAAACTGGTGCAGAGTCCTAAAATGCATTTTACGTACATCCTGCTTTCCTAAAAAGTTTTGAATTACAAACATTTCGCCTGTTTACCTTCCTCGCTAAGAGCGGGAGCGCACTAGGCGACCGAAGTCGCGCGACCACTACAATGTGCCAGCAAACTTTAAGCGGTATGTTACTTTATTCTAATTTCCACCGAACTTGGCCCTATTTTAAACATCTCGCCCTAAAAGAATTCCTGATATTCTTTCATTATTTGAAACATTCGACCGAAATATCCTTGGGAAAGTATTGATCAAACCAAAAGTCTTACTGCTTCCTAAAAGTTAAAATCCATTTGGACAAGTTTACCCGCCAACCTGTCATTTAATTTATTCTTTTATCGTAGGCAAATTAATGGCTTTTCTTTTTGCCAACAATGTCGTATTTTAAGCGTGATATATTTTGCAAAAGGAACTCCCCAAAAAGATTTAAATTTTGTATTTCATACGCCAAACTTGGCCACGTTCCTTGTTAAAATCGATTGTAAACACCTCAAACAAATTTTCTAATCAGATTAAAGTTTTTTAATATTAACTTTTAAATTATGGGTCGATATACTGGTTTAATGAAAAACAGAGTTACTTTGAAATATTATGACAAAGAAATAATATATTGAATTTGGAATTGTAACTGAAAAATGTTTAGCGACGCGTAGACAAAGTTTCTTAATATTGAAAAGTTTTTAGGTATTTGCAAGTTAATCAAACCTAGGAATTATTGCTTATACAGGGTGTTAGTGAATAAGTGCGACAAACTTCAGGGGGTGCTTCTTTAAGTGATTTTAAGAAAAATAGTTCATATAAACATGGGTCCGAAAATGCATAGTTTTTACGATACAGGGTGTCAAACTTTTTAAAAAAAATCGGATGTTCGTAAATATCTCGATATTCTTTTATTCGATTTTGTTGAAATTTGGTAATTCTATTTGTAATAACAAGACGATAATTTAGCCTCAATTAGATTAAAATTTTTAAGTCCAGTGGCGTTCCGGAAGACAGTCCAACTAATATTTTTGACAAAAAAAATGCGCGCCACTGGCTTTTTTAAAAATTATGTATTTTTTTCGAATTAAGCAACTACAAATACAAATATGTTATTTTTTGAGTTTTTTCATATCTTGCTTTGTTTTTGAGAAAAAAAATAGAAACCACTTTATTGCATGTCCCCGGGACAATAAGAGTAAAAAATGTAAACTACTTACTATGCTATTAAGCAATTAATTACACGAAAGTCCTCTTTTGAATTTTAATATTTTAAAATCTATGCGAAAAATTCGAAAGAGAACTTTTGTGTAATTTTAATTGGTTAATAGCATAGTAAGTGGTTTAAATTTTTACTGTTATTGTCCCGGGGACATACAATAAAGTGGTTTTTATTTTTTTTTCTCAAATACAAAGCAAGATATGAAAAAAACTCAAAAAATAAAATATTTGTATTTGTAGTTGCTTAATTCGAAAAAAATACATAATTTTTAAAAAAGCCAGTGGTGCGCATTTTTTTTGTCAAAAATATTAGTTGGACTGTCTTCCGGGACGCCACTGGACTTAAAAATTTTAATCTAATTGAGGCTAAATTATCGTCTTGTTATTACAAATAGAATTACCAAATTTCAACAGAATTGAGTACAAGAGTATCGAGATATTTACGAACATCCGATTTTTTTTTTAAGTTTGACACCCTGTATCGTAAAAACTATGCATTTTCGGACCCATGTTTATATGAACTTTTCTTCTTAAAATCACTTAAAGAAGCACCCCCTGAAGTTTGTCGCACTTATTCACTAACACCCTGTATACCGTGCGAGCAAAAATTATTTGCATCAAAGAGGAAAGAGGGCCTTGCATCTAAGGACGTAATGCTTAGCCGTAGAGCTTAATACCTGTTGGGTGTCAGTAACTACCTGAATTAACAATCAATCAGTTATTCCGTCATCTTTGACAGTCGTTACAAGTAATTTGATTCATGGCTAATTTTTCCAATCTCTTGAACAATTCACACAATGAACTTTACGGAACAGCACAAAACATTCATGGTTGAAGCGTATTTTCGAAACGGGGTTAGAGTAAATGGTGAGCGGCAATACAATCCGGGTTTGTGCATGGACGATTTTCACGAACATTTTCCTAACGTTCCTTTTAACCATGGCTGTGTTTAGGGAAACAGGTTCTATACAACACAAAAAAGGAGCAGGAAGACCTACCTACCCGAGAGCGGTAAATTACGTACTATATTTTAACATTCGCACAATTTTGCGAATTACTTCTCGTTTATATCTAATATACGCATACAAGAAATATCAAGGTATATTATCTTTTTTTTTTCTCTGTAATTTATTTACATTGTAAAGCTTGTTTTAGATATAAATAAAGAATTATATGGTTATATACGAATTTCCAAAACCCCGGAGGAAAATTTAGAGGATGAAAACTTCGAAAAGTAGCGTTTGTAAAC
Source organism: Polydrusus pterygomalis (assembly GCA_963969555.1). NCBI lineage: Eukaryota > Metazoa > Arthropoda > Insecta > Coleoptera > Curculionidae > Polydrusus > Polydrusus pterygomalis. The sequence goes on along the minus strand of OZ018384.1, from coordinate 32,807,659 downwards.
GAATTTTAATTTTTTTTAGTGACGAAGATTAAAATTCTACCATTTGGATTTATTGTATTTAGTAAACTACTCCGTAGGGGTAAATTACTTACTATAGGGTAAACCCGGTAGAGATGGCGCACGTTTTTTTAAAGTCACATAAAAAATCAGATTTACAATTTTTAGGTAGGAATTATTTTTTATATGATTATACTGAGTAAAATAAAAGTAGAGGATACAAAAAATAAAACTTAATTTAATTTTAATGACCATAAAATGTATTTTTAAAAAAAGCAGAAAAAAACCATCTCACTCCATGGGTATGGGTGAGATGGCGTAAACACATAATGTAAAAAAACAATTTTTTTGGGAAAAATAAAAGTAGAGGATACGAAAAAAATTCATTTAATTCAACTGAATAAGACATGGTTCTCTTTTTTTTTTAAATATGAGAAAAGTCCATCTTTGGGTGAGATGGCGCTCACACAAAATATCAAAAAAAATAACTAAATATTCAAATTTTGTCTCGTGCCACATAGTAGGCATCTATAAAAAATAAAAAGTTAATCTGATAAGCTTCAAGATAATTATTTTAGCAGTTTAATCTAATAGATTGGGTGAGAACATAGGGTGATATGGCGCGAGCCATCTAACCCAACTTGCATTTGGTGAGATGGCTCGGTAACGTGCTCAGGAACAAATAACAATGTGAATGGTTTTAAGGTTAGAAAACAAACTATATGCTCATTTTAAAGCGACAATGTTACAACTAGTAGAAAAATTGGCTAGTTTGACACCCAAATAATTAGATTACTTATTATCTAGAAAAAAAAAGGACATGCTTAGTGTTGCCGCGAGACGAGACGAGAGAATGCCTTCCCTCGTCTCGTCGCGTCAGACAAGATAAAAATGGGTCTCTATCGTCTCGTCGAGAGAGGGCGAGACGAGACGAGAGACGACCTTCTCTCGTCTCGTCTCGCTTCTCTCGTGATTTAAACCAAATATAGTAAAAACCAAGCAAAATTTTAACGCGTTTAGGTATATTTGACATAAACTGTGTGCAATATACCGGGTGTCCACGGAAGGTGGCTCGCCCCTCTAACTTTTTTGTTTTACAAGATAATGAAATAAAATTCGGGGGATTTGTATACGACATAAAACTGCATTTTTTGACAGGTGACCCGACATTATGGAACTTCCGGTTTAACCGGAAGTGACATAAACTTTCGATTTTTAAATAGGACACATGGTATATTTTTACTTTTTTTGACTCCATATGACATTCTAAATACAACGATGTGTCACTTGTCACTTTTTGTCACCAAGAAAATATTTTTTTTTTCCAAATTTATTGTTTTATCTAGAGGGCTATGAATACCTTAAAATCACTTATTTCAGTTCTTTAATCTTGGGAAAAATACAATTATTTTACTATTTTTGGTCCAATGCTATGTGCTATGTAAAATGTAATCTTTAAAGTTGTATAACTCTTTTTTTAAATGGCAACATGGTGGCTCGTCGGGTTAAGAAAAAAGAGGATTTTATTACGATTATTTTGATACCATACACTATTAGGTTTTAGAAAAGCTGCCATTAAAAAACTAATAAAAAGTTAACTTAGAACTTTCCTAAAATAAAGCATCTTTTGAGAATAAATTTAGATTTAAATGCATCAAGTAGCCCGTGGCCAGCAAAACTGATAAAACAAAATCATGCCTTGAAGAAAATTGAAATGCCAACAGCTTCTGCCAAAGTAAATTAGTTTGTTGTTTAAGAAGCAAGCAACACATCAACATTTTCACTCCTTGTAAAACTATTATTTTCCATGTTTTTTAAGCAACAAACTAATTTACTTTGGCAGAAGCTGTTGGCATTTAAATTTTCTTCAAGGCATGATTTTGTTTTATCAGTTTTGCTGGTCACAGGCTACTTAATGCATTTAAATCTAAATTTATTCTCAAAAGATGCTTCATTTTAGGAAAGTTCTAAGTTAACTGCTTAAAGTTTTTCAATGGCAGCTTTTCTAAAACCTAATAGTGTATGGTATCAAAATATCCGTAATAAAATCCTCTTTTTTCTTAACCCGGCAAGCCACCATGTTGCCATTTTAAAAAAATGAGTTATACAACTTTAAAGATTAAATTTTACATAGCACATAGCATTGGACAAAAAAATAGTAACATTGTATTTTTCCCAAGATTAAAGAACAGAAATAAGTGATTTTAAGGTATTCATAGCCCTCTAGATAAAACAATAAATTTGGAAAAAACTATTTTCTTGGTGACAAAAAGTGACAAGTGACACATCGATTTATTTAGAATGCCATATGGAGTCAAAAAAAGTAAAAATATACCAGGTGTCCCATTTAAAAATCGAAAGTTTATGTCACTTCCGGTTAAACCGGAAGTTCCATAATGTTGAGTCACCTGTCAAAAAATGCAGTTTTATGTCGTATACAAATCCCCCGAATTTTATTTCATTATCTTGAAAAACAAAGAAGTTAGAGGGGCGAGCCATCTTCCGTGGACACCCGGTATGTCAAATATGGCAGAACCTAACCTAAATGCGTTAAAATTTTGCTTGGTATTTATTACAGGGTGGCCCATTAGTGCGACAAAGGTCAATATCTCCTGTACCATTAAGATAGCGGAAAACTGTTTTTTGTCTATACAGGGTGCTCCAAAACACCAGCACGGTAAGAAATTTCCATTTCCAAGGTATTGACTTTTAAAAAATGTCATTTTTGAGTTTCGACAGATCTAACAGTACGTCTTAGAGCAAAACGGCTCACATATCCCTATCTTCCATTTTTATTATCTTCCCAAAAAAATCACCTTTCTGTTAAACCGGAAGAACTATATTTCCTGCTTTCGAGTTACATCCGGTTTAGCAGGAAGTTTGATTGATTTGGGAAGATAGTGAAAATGGAAGATATAGACATATGCGCCGTTTTGCTCTAAGATGTACTGTTAGAAAGCTATAGGCTGTCGAAACTCAAAAATAAAATTTTTCAAAAGTCAATATCTTGGGAACTATTAACTATAGACTAATAATGCATTTAATAAAAGTAATTATAAATTTATGCAGAATCAGCAAATTTCAAAAATATTTTTTTGATATTATTATGAGATTTTAAAAATTTTCTTAAATTCCTCTTATCAAAAATATATAATGTCCATATTTGGACCGACGGTTTTCGAGTTATTTGACTGCAAATAATTTTATCCAGCGATAAAACGTCATAATAATATGTTATTCTGAATGGCCAGGCACGGCTAACTAGATGAAACTATTTGCAGTTAAATAACTCGAAAACCGCTGGTCCAAATATAGACATTATGTATATTTTTGCAAAGAGGAATTTAAGAAGATTTAAAAAAGCTAAAAAAAGTAACGTTTTTTGCTCGAGAGAGATCGAGAGAGACGAGAATTTATCGACGAGAGAGGGTACTTCTCTCGTCTCGTCTCGGAGCTTTATTCGAGAGAAAATATCTCTCTCGTCTCGTCGAGAGAGGGCCAGACGAGACGAGAATCTCTCGTCTCGGCGGCAACACTAGACATGCTGAAATATATAAAGGAAAATTAAAATACCTTAACTTCAAATGATGGGCGCAAGGTGAACGGCATAGACGTTTACTTGCAAATGAAGGTCTGTAGCGATGGCCACGTTGCCGGACATTATTTTGTTTAGGGATATATTGCACTGCGCCATCTAACCCGCTGCGCCATCTCTAGCGGGTTTATCCTATGCGAATTTCCAAAAATCCGGAGGAAGAAAGTTACAGGATAAAAACTTCGAAAAGTAGCGTTTCTTAACGAATTTTAATTATTTTAGTGGCGAAGACTGAAATTCGAACAAACCCGAACAAACCTGAACAAACGATTTTTTTTTTGAAGTTTTTATCCTGTAACTTTTTTCCTGTGGGTTTTGGGAAATTCGTATATAGCAGGTAATTTAACCCCTATATGGAGTAATTTACTAATGATGATAAATCCAAATGGTAGAAGATCAATCTTCGCCACTAAAAAAATTAAAATTCGTTTACAAACGCTGCAGGCGGACTGGCGAAATTGACATGTACCCAAGAAATGTTGTTGTTGCATAAACATTGCTAACTTCACACATATCAAGAAATTCACAGAGAAAATGTAAAACACGACAACAAAAATGGCGCCGTGCCGGTTCTGGAGTGTATTTTAAGGATGTCGCTAAACAAGGAAAACCTAATAACAAGAGGGTTGTGCGCATGCCCATACCTGCAGGGCGGCAAGGGATGTGAACTGTGCTTACAAACGCATTTTTTCACCCATAAAACTTAACTCTTGTTTGCGCACGAGATAAGCTGTACGAATCTAATGTTAAATTTCTATGATGGACAGGCCCGGACTGGCCAGGTCCGCAGGTCCGGGATCGCGGAGGGCCCCGGGCCCGAGGGGCCCCAAATGGCCCCCCACATAACGTACAAAAAATAAAAATAAAATAAGAATGACCGTCTGGGAAAAGGAAACAAAAAGAAAACATACCTACTGCTCATGACAAGTTGTACAGATTGCAAAAAATTGGAGCAACGAGGTGGTGGAGCAAACATAAGGCTCTTTCATCAATTGTTGATAAAGAATTCGTAATTAATGAAGACAGAGTAAATCAGCTAAATTCTTTAATTTTATTTCTGTTTTAAAAAAAATCTCTAATGGAAATTTTGACAGCAAATCTCGATTCACAGCAAGAAACCTGATAAGTCAATGGTCCAAATTTGAAAACTTGTTTATGTCGTTTGTTTTGCCAGATTTGTTTTTGGTTACTTCCCCTGTTTCTAAGTACTTGCAAAGTAAAACCATTGATTATGCTTCAGCTTGGAACTTAGTACAAACACTGCTCCAGCAAGTTAAGGACAAAAGGAATGACGCGCCGCGCATTTTGAAGTATTGTACGCAAAAACAAAAACCTATGCAAGTGCAGTTAATCTTAAGCTAGACGAAAATGACATTGATGTCGAGTTAGAGTTAGACTTTAAGAGAAAAATATCGTCAAAGAGAAAATTGATGCCCGGTGAAAAATCAAAACATGAAGCTGACTCTATTTCAACAGTTCAACATTACAAAATTGTATATTTTGATATTTTAGACTGTGCGAGGATGAATATTGAAGAAATGTTTTGCGCAAACAAAGAAATTTTACAGGATTGCTCTTGGTTTGACCCCAAAAAGTTTGACTCTATCTTGAAACTTAAAACATTTCCCACAGAAGCCCTGCACAGTGTTTCTAAACTGTGTAAAATTGAAAGAAGTCGGCTATTGATAGAGCTGCGACAGTTTGCACAACAATACAGCAACTTCATAGCGGCAGAGTCCACTAAGAACTACGGAGAGATGCATTGACGAAGAAGACGATTTTGACCCAACCAAAGAAGAGGAAAAAAATGCTAACATTTACTGCTCTGAAAATAGAATGTTTCCAGTGTTTGACATGTGCTTTTTCTGTTCTGTTTGAACTCACTCAATCTGGACTGTTTACGAACCTGTATATTGCATATAAATTTGTTCTTACCATACCTTCTACCCAAGTCACATGTGAACGAGTTTTTTCTAAACTTAAAATAGTTAAAAATCGACTTCGGTCTTCTTTAAGCCAAGACCTTATGTCCAGTCTGCTTTTTATTAACGTTGAGAGGGATTTATTTTATGATTTGGACAAAAATAAAATAGTAGATGAAGTAGCTTTAACAAGTGAGTTGCTTCCAAAGAAGCTGTTACTTTAGGCCTAGGGGAGTAAAATGTCGAATCATCTCAGTTAAGTTAAGCCCCTTCTATTCTAGTATAACAACATTGTAAACTGTTAAATTCACAAGATTTTTAAAAAAATGTTAGTATTAATTTTCTAATCCCTAAAATCCGTTTGTCACTATTTTTATTACACAAATAATTTTGACATAATTCATTAATACTTTGGGGTGAATAAAATACTGCACTTTATTTTGAACTCCGTTGTAATTATTAGCAGTTATACAGCATGTGTTTTGTAGTGTTCTGGTATCCTAAAAATACTGTGAATTTCTTATTTTAATGAATAATAAAGTTAACAAAAGTCGAAAATCATAATATTCGTATAAAAATCTAGCTGAATTTATTCTTCTTTATAAGTGCCAAAATAGCGTAAAAACGCGTTTTCATTATTTTCAAGCACCTAATTTTCAACACCCAGACCCACCGCTAGAGGGCCCCTTTACAGGTTTTAGCTGATGGCCCCAAATGGTCCCAGTCCGGGCCTGATGATGGACACCATATACCATTTATCCGACAATCCCAATTTAATTTAATTATTTTAATTAAGAACGGTGTGCCTGAGGAGAAAAACTCAAAATATCATTTTTATGTACGGGTGGTCAAATAAGCGAGGACGTCGGCTTTATCTCGGAAACCATTAATCGTACAACTTTCGGAAAGATTTTTTTATCAGTAAAGTGGTCAAGAGAAATTGCTGGAAATTACTTTTAAGTTCCTCATTACGCCGCAAGGGGGCACAATTAAAAATTGTTTTTTTTTAATTCTAAATTTCTCCGAAAATGCCCATATTAAGGTATAACTCTGATTACTTACATCATTGGAAAGCTTAGACAATTCTGCATCATTTTGGTTTAAGGCTCATTGGCGTACCGACCTTGATGAGAGTGGGAGAAGCTATTGAAAGTGTAAACATTAAAATCGCTGTAACTTCTAAACGACTTATTCGATTTTACTAAATTTAAGCTTGTTTGGAAGGGGAAAATAAGCACTTTCAATTGCCGTATCCAACAGTACACGATAGTGTTTGATAAAATTGCTAGAGGGCGCAATTTGTAATATTAACAGTTTTTTCGATTTTATCCCTAAAATTCAAATCATACGGTATAACTATGACATCATCATCGAAAAGTAGATGAAATTTGCAAGAAAAGATGTGATGACCGCAGTTCGATATCTTTGTTCGTTTCAGAGTTATTGCCAAAACAATAATTTTTAATACAAATTGCGCCCTCTAGCAATTTTATTAGAAACTATCGTGTACTATTAGATACGACAATTGAAGGTACTTCCAAACAAGCTTAAAATTAGTAATATCGGATAAGTCGTTTGGAAGTTACAGCGATTTTAATGTTTACACTTTCAATAGCTTCTCCCACTCTTATCAAGTGAAAGTGTAAACATTAAAATCGCTGTAACTTCTAAAAGACTAAACCGATTTTACTAAATTTAAGCTTGTTTGGAAGAAAAAGGTAAGTACCTTCAATTGTCGTATCGAATGGTACAAGATAGTTTCTAATAAAATTGCTAGAGGGCGCAATCTGTATTAAAAATTATTCTTTTGGCAATAACCCTGAAACGAACAAAGATATCGAACTGCGGTGTTCACATCTTTTCTTGCAAATTTCATCTACTTTTCGATTATGATGTCATAGTTATACCGTATGGTTTGAATTTTCGGGATAAAATCGAAAAAACTGTTATTATTACAAATTGCGCCCTCTAGCAACTTTATTAAACACTATCGTGTACTGTTGGATACGGCAATTGAAGATACTTATTTTCCCCTTCCAAACAAGCTTAAATTTAGTAAAATCGGATAAGTCGTTTAGAAGTTACAGCGATTTTAATGTTTACGCTTTCAATAGCTTCTCCCACACTTATCAAGGTCGGTACGCCAATGAGCCTTAAACCAAAATGATGCTGAATTGTCTAAGTTTACCAATGATGTAATCAGAGTTATACGTTAATATGGGAATTTTCGGAAAAATTTAGAATTTAAAAAAACAATTTTTAATTGTGCCCCCTTGCGGCGAAATGAGGAACTTAAAAGTAATTTCCAGCAATTTCTCTTGACCACTTTACTCATAAAAAAATCTTTCCGAAAGTTGTACGATTAATGGTTTCCGAGATAAAGCCGACGTCCTCGCTTATTTGACCACCCGGTACAATAGACCAGGCTAATCAGAAATAATATCCCCATCGAAAAATATCAGTGATGTGCCACTTTTTTTCTAAAAAATATCAGAGGACATATTTGCAGAGACGCCACTGGTGGGACAAAAAAATAACTTTTATAACTAAAACATGTGGTTTTATGTCCTTTTAGCACTTGCCAAAATTAAAAATATTATCTAAAGTACTTTCGGAGATATACCAAAAAACGCATTAAAAAAGAAAAAATTTCAACACCCTGTAACAAAAAATTTAAGCCGTTTAGGACATATGTTTATATGAACTTTTCTTCATAAAATAACTTGAGGAATCACACCCTAAAATATTAGCACATCATTAAGGAACACCCTGTATATGCTTAACAAAATTCGAAGGCGACTAATCAACTCAGCTTAACAATCATTAGCCAGCAATCACCACTGTATGTTTTTTACTGAATATAAAAACATTGAAAAATACTAATGGGAGGTTTCGGCCGCCTGTGCCTCCATGCCGAAATGCTGAATCAGCAAGAAATGTGTGTCATGTCATCAGTATTGGTAACAAGTTTTATAAAAAGCACTGATGTGGATGAAAGCGAATAAGAGCAAATAGTCATTTTGAGTTCAAGATTGATAAAATTTAAAGCAAACAGAAAAAATATCATTAAGACCATGGGCGTCGGAGAATCAAAGAATGTTAACACATATTTTTTTTTAAAACCGGTAATCAAAATATATACTCTTCTTTCTAAGATATTATTACCACGACCTTAAAGATACACATTCTATCAGACAGCCAAGTTGCCCCTATGTCTCTGAACCATAGACATGTACCTTTAGATAAGTGAATTTGATTGTGGAACCTTATTCTGTTTAGGATCTAGCAGATCACACGACGACGACGACGACGACGACGACGACGACGACGACGACGACGACGACGACGACGACGACGACGACGACGACGACGTCGATAAAAAGCTCGGAGATAGATTCTATGTTTTAATTGTTTCCGTTACTGCTTATTGATAATTTGTACAGGGTGTTTCATCAAGGGTGGCCACCGGCCATATCTCGGAAACTACTAAGCATAGACATTTGGGAAAAAAAATTATCACTAAAGCGGTCATGAGAAAATTCTGGAAATTATTTTTAAGTTCCTCATTTCGCCGCAAGAGGGCACAATTGAAAATTATTTTTTTAAATTCTAAATGTCTCCGAAAATTCCCATATTAAGGTATAACTCTGATTACATCAGTAGAAAGCTTAGACATTTCTGCATCATTTTGGTTTAAGGCTCATTGGCATACCGACCTTGATAAGAGTGGGGAAAGCTATTGAAAGTGTAAACATTAAAATCGTCGTAACTTCTAAACGACTTATCCGATTTTACTAAATGTAAGCTTGTTTGGAAGAGAAAGGTAAGTACATTCAATTGCCGTATCCAACGATACACGATAGTTGCTGATAAAATTGCTAGAGGGCGCAATTTTTTAATAATAAGTAAGTAACAGTTTTTATTAAATTTTATCCCGAAAATTCGAATCATACGGTAGAACTGTGATGACATCATAATCGAAAGGTAGTTTAAATTTGCAAGAAAAATGTGAAGACCGCAGTTCGATGTCTTTGTTCGTTTCAGAGTTATTGCCAAAACAATAATTTTTAACATTTTATTTGAAGAAATTATTGTTTTTGTAGCTTCGTGGCCAAAGCATTCCACGACGAAAAAATATTTTTTGAATTTAGAATTCTGTAATGTGTAGGTTTGTTACTCATTATTCCAATGGCCCAAAAAACGACTTTAGAATTAATGACATAATATATATAAGTATTACATTTATAACCAATAAAGATCATATGCATTATATTATGTATGTACAGTGACGGATATAAAATTTCGTATACTTATTTTTTCCTGATGTGATGTCGGCTTTTGTATACCTGGATCACCTGGAAATGCACTTCACTTTTTGACAAATTGTTATCGGTGTCATCAGATTTGACAATTATATTATTTCATTTTAACAAATTTTGTAAACATGAATCAACTTGAGAAGGCTAGAATAATTGCTTTATTCGAAGACGGTGTTTCTCTACAAAGAATAGCTGAGCAATTTGGGAAACCAAGAAGCACTATACAAAGCCTCAGAACTAAATGGAAAAATACAGGATCATTGCCCATTGGAAAGAAGGGCTGGAAGTGGCAGAAAAAAAATTTCAAACGAAAATCAAGATAATGATCTAATAGATTTTTTGCGAAACAATCCATTTCAGACGGCTGTAGAAGCAGAAGCACACAACCAAACTTATTTTCCTGGGACAGTAAGAACGGCGAGAAATCGTATAAAGAAAAATTCGGAATTAAGAAATAAGGTAGCTGCTAAAAACCCGTTTTTGACCGATATGAATAAAGAGTAAAGAATGGGGTTTGCGCTGGAATATTTACCGCCAGGTATGAATTTTTTGGAAAAGGTGATTGTGAAAAGTGTATAGGCCGCCAAATACACGGTACGAAGAAAAATATACCCAACATGTTAAAACAAGTGGAAGATTTTCAGTTAATGTATGGGGGTATATGACTTGCAGAGGGCTAGGAATATGACACCGAATTCGAGGAAGGTTTAATACTCAAGCTGATATACACATCCTTCAAAATGTTATGTTGCCATCGGTAAACAATATATTTCAACAAGAAAATTTTATATACCAGCATGACAACTGCTCCGTCAATACAGCAAGGAGAGTTTCAGACTGGATACGGGAAAATAACATTTCATTATTACCTTGGCCCTGAAGAAGCCCTGATATCAATCTAATCGAAAACGTTTGGGGTTATATCGTGAAAGAAATTAACAAGAACAATGGTTTCCATCCTCAAAACAGTGATGAGTTGTGAATTAAAATTGAAGAAACCTGGAATACCTACAATCTTCATCACGCCCAAATGCTGGGGGCATCAATGCCCAGACGTTTAAACTTATTAGTGGAAAAAAATGGTGCCGCTTTAAAATATTAAACCAATGTTTTTTTTTTTAATATTTGAATAATCTTTTATATTTAATTTCGAAGTCGTGTATTGTATATTATTATCTTAATTTTAGTTTGAAATTTTTCTTCTGCCACTTCCAGCCCTTCTATTCAATGATCCTATATTTTCGCATTTAGTTCTGAGGCTTTGTAGTGAGATAATTGTAAAAAGCCCAGTTTACCAAAATATTCAAAAATAGCATAAAATCTTAACCTCAGTGTACGAAATTTTATTTCCGTCACTGTACTTTATATCAGCTGTGTTACATGTTTCTTAATATCCTTAGTAAATCTCCAAATAGCGTTTCCTATAAATCGATCTAAAATTCTTTTATTTTTATCTTCGTCCAAAAATAGGGAACAATTCGAACACTTACATTCATCCAACTTATGCCCAGTAATCATTCGTATAGTGCATCAAATATGTTTTCTCAAAAAAACTAGGATTTCAAAAGTGTCTCAACAGCTTGTACGTGGCTGTCCGTACAGAGCTCATCAGTAACGTAACTACTTTTATTTTTCTATTCTCGATTTTGTTTGCCGTCTAGTCTATCGCAATGTATGACCCAATCGTCCTTTATTACATTGAATTCACTCACGTGGCCTATGAAGCCTGCCATTTTACTTTGCACTTGCCCGACACGTTTCTTTTACTGACTTTTGAAACACGATCGTTTTTCTTTTTCCTTATCGGCGCTAGTAGTATTTTCGTTCAAAATAAATAAATTAAAAAAAACCGTTTTATTAGTCTCGTAATGCGTCTTCTAAACTAAAGTAGTTTACAACACGGCCGTCCCCCACATTAAACACATTTTAATTGCATTATTTGCTATTTCCTACAACGTATAATGCAATATAATATATTTTGAATGATGAAAGAGTTTTGGACTTCCATTGTCTTTATTTGATTTAAATCACAACGTTTCAACTGGTAAGTATCTCCAGTCGTCTTCAGGTGAATACTAAATAAGTAAAGTAACTGCAAGAGTATTTATACTAGCTAGGTGCACTAAAACATAACTGAGGTGGGTGCAGTCATGCGTCCAAAACTATTTCATCATTCAAGAAACATCATTGTCTCCAACCTTCAAACAGTCATAATATATTTTGTCACAAATTAAATAACTGTCATTTAATTATTATTGTTCTGGACATGGATAATGCACGTATGTCATTATCTAGTTTTAAAGTTAAAAGGTTTTTAACTCCATACAACGGGGGCATATCGCTGAGGCTCGTGGGGATTTAAAACCCCCTCCAAGATCTAAAAGCTTGTCGACATAAAGAGCGGAATATATAATCAAAATGCATAAACATATATGCATATTTTGTCAATTTTATAATAAAATTCATAAATTATTATTTTAAGAGCATATTTTTTATGTTTTCGGCTTTAGCAAAAATTTTAAAACGTTGAACGTTTAATGTCCAGTTCGGTACTTATTTCAGGGATTTTCCAACCAACCATAAATAATGATATTTACATTTTGATTTGAAGAAGTAGTCCATGCTTAAAGTGGAGTTAAAGTATGGGAAAGAAAGAAAAAAGAAAAAACTAAAAGTCCTCCTCCACAAAATTTAATAGAATAAAAAATTATTCAATGGTCTCTACATGTTTCGGACGTAGAAACGTTCATCATCAGAAAACATTTTAAATATAAATAAATATATTTTATGCTGATGGTGTTAGCAAAAGAGAAACCAAAAACTCTTTTTAGAACGTAATCTTATTCTGATTCCTTCAATTTTATCATCATAATGTCATACAGACATATATGTTTAGAAGGGTTTTTAAAAGTTTTAAATAATCTTCGACACCTTCTTAGAAAGGGTTTTTCCTCTTCCTCAGTTTGTTTGGTTGGCTTAGACCCCCATTCATAACTTTTTCACATACTCAGTATGGTTTAACCTTTATCATTTTTCTTCGTATCATGTATGTTCTACACTACAATTTTTTTAAGTCCATAAAAGCTCCCTTAAGGTTCTAATTTTCTCTTTTGCTAACACCATCAGCATAAAATAAATTTTTCTGTCTCCTGATGATGAACGTTTCTACGTTCGAAACATGTAGCGACCCTTGAATAATTTTTTATTCAATTAACCCATATAAACCTACCGTCCTTTTAAAAGGACGGAGAATACATAGTCATCTCAACTAAGTATCTAACATAAAATTAAGATTGCGCCACCGAGATTCGGCGTTTGTTAATATTAACTACCTGTCAGTGAACTGCTTTGCACGCCATTACGGTTTTGGGTGTTTTATTTTTGGTGATATAATTTCTGTGTATTATATCCCTTTGCAATGAATAATTTAAGGCAAGTTTTTTGTTAAAAAATAATTTATTTAACAACGTTTTACACAATTTTTTGTTTACCTATAATCTTATGTATCCAGTAAACATACCTTGAGATTACTTTCTATAGTTTGGTTAAACTATGAAAAAATGTCACTGTGTCCTTTTAAAAGGACGGTAGGGGTATATACTACTATTTGCCAATTATATTTTTTTCTTGTTTAGATATTGGAAAAGTCCGCTGACGCTATGTGAATTACTGCAAGAAATAGAAAATGATGATACCGTTAAGGTTCCAGAACAAATAGCGATATTTCCTCCGGAAAATGCAAATAATAGCAGTGGTGACACGGATGAAGATTCCGGGGATGAAGCTTTGGTGGATATGAATAATCTACCTGGATCCCAACTAAGAGCGGAAGTATTTACTCAAGGACCACTGGAACAAACCTTAGAAGATAACTGGAACAGTGATTACGAGAAACCCCTTTCTATATTAATTTGTTGAGCGATGGGCCTTGGGCCCAGCGTTGTTTTGCAATAAGCCGATTTTCTTAAAAATTTACCTTTTGGTTGGTTTCATTTGTATTTCGATAATTACTTTACTTCAATTTCTTTAGTCAAGGAACTAAAACTACGGGGCATAAAAGCAACAGGAACAATGAGGGAAAATCGTATCCCTCATTCTCCATTATCTACTGCTGCAGTAATAAAAAAAAGGAAACGTGGGTATTTTGAAAATATTACAGCTGACAAAGATATCGTTATTTGTGAATGGAAGGACAACAATGCTGTAACCGTGGCATGAAATTCATTGTCAGTGTTACCACTCAATAAAGTACAACGGTTCTCACAATCTGAAAAAATATACATTTACATCGATCAACCAAAATTAATAAAATTTTATAATGAGAACATGGGAGGGGTTGATCGTGCAGATCAGAACATCAGTGAGTATAGGGTAGCAATAAGGGAAAAAAGTGGTATTTTCCACTAGTTGCTCACTGTGTGGATATGGCGGTTCAAAATGCTTGGCGTCTTCATAATTACAATGATGGAAAATTAGATCAGCTAGAATTCAAAAGGTCCATAGCCACAAACCTTTTGGAAACACATAAAAAAGCAACAAAGACGGGTCCTTTCAAACCTCCAAAAAATGTCCACAAGTTTTCACGATTTGATAGACTTGATCACCTTGTTTTATATAGGTATCACAAATCAAAAGCGCTGCTTTGTGTGTCACAAAACGTCTAATTTTGTATGTAAAAAATGCGATGTTGGTCTACACCTAAGAGAATGTTTTATTAATACAAGCTACACTTGCTAGTTTATAAATTTTATCAGTTAGTTTTTCAATAAAAAATGTATCGGATTATCGATTATTTTTTTTTTAGAATAAGTTTAAAATAGTAGTATATAACCCTACCGTCCTTTTAAAAGGACGGTATATTTGATCCAATTGGAATGCTTCAAGATTTTTTAAAATATTTTTTCCATCTTTAAAACGGTTCATTTAAATAAATTTTAAGAAAAAAATTTTACATTTTGAAAAAAAAAAATAGTTATTAAATGGGTTAAATTTTGTGGAGGAAGACTTTCAGTTTTTTTTTCTTTCCGATTTACATTTTGGTTATAGACAAGGTATTTATTGAGGGTTTCCGGGGTTTAGAGTTATATGCGTTATTATTTCCTGCTTAACAAACTGTATTTATATCGATTTGTAGTACATACTTCGGACATAATATCCTCGTTGGAGAGTAGAAACTTAAGTTTAAGAGAAGCTTCTCTTTGTATAAACATATTTTTACTAATAGAAGACAATCCTTATGATTGAAAATTTTGAAAAATATTTAGTAATAGGTAAATGCATTTTATACAATTTTAGGTTAAAAAATTGTTTACTTTTATTTTTCTTTGTTTTTTTTTGCATTTTTTTACAAATAAACATATTTTTTAGAACCCAGTGTGTTTCTTTAGCTCATTTTACTATAATAAATTCAGAAATATTGCATACCAGTATGCATATTTGGTAAAAAAAATTCAATTAACTACATATTTTAAAGGCAAACAAGTCATATATAAATATATATGCGCATCTTTTGGTTAAATTTAAGTGCATATAAACCGCCCTTTAGCTGATTAAAAAGTCATCAAAGCGCATGCTTACACACAATTTTTCTTGCACTTGCATCTACTGAAAAAATACCTTAAGTAAATAAGAAAAAGAATATGCAATTTTATATAAAATTCTAAAAACAAGAAGAATGATTTATTGGTTGGAATTTTCGACGATTAAAAGTTGCTTAAAAGAAAGTTGTTGCTTAGTTAATAGTGTCACTGAAATTCAGAAACTTCGGTAGTATATTTCTTTTCAGGTTATCTCGACATAAAAGTTTTTAATGCTTTAAGCATAACACAATTAAAAGTTTAACCTAATGCCGGATTTGTAAATGTTTCTTTTTAAAAATGTTCCAGTAAGTTTTATCTTTTTACTTTGTTCAACAAATCTTAACTTGTGTCTTACTTTTTATATAGCTAATGCAAAAATATAAGTTTTACCAGTTCCTGCTTGTACTATAAAATAACAATTACGCCGTATTCCCTAATGGTTTTAACATTGAAAATGTTTATATTATCGCACGAGCATGTATAGTAGGGGTACACAATTCGAAATTATTGCGGCGAACATTTATACCTGACGTCACACAGTCTAACGACGCCGAGGCGCGCGATGCTATGACGGCGAAGGAGGGAGAATGTATTACGGATGATGCGCGTGCCGCCTAGACCAACTGGAGAGGTACAGCCACGAAATTAAAAATAGATTGTAAAATAAGTGAAGTGAACGTCTACGTGAAAGAGTGAAAAAATTCATGTTTATAATATGAAGTTTTCTACTTAAGTTTTGTTCAGGAATGCATCCTTGAAATTACGCCCTATCATTAAGTAACACCCTGCATGATAAATATACTTTTTCGTCTAGTTAAGGATTTATTAATTTATTCTTATAATATTAGAGACATAATGTTGTTATTTATCTGCTGGAGATTATTTGTTATTTCCTAATATTTTTCGGTGTTGTTTGACTGACAGTATTTTTATTGTAACTGTTATAATGGTGAAGTCTGTTAAAAGTAGCTATAGTGTAAATGTTTAAGTTTTTCGCCTAGTTAAGGATTTATTTACTCTTATACACTTTGTCAGAAAAGTATGGAATATTGCAATAAATATATTTCAAACCGCTTATATTTTGTCGTCAAAATTTTGCCCACAAATATAGTTTTGAAAAACGAATAAGACAAAACTGAAGGGAGTCAAATACCATGATTAAATTTTGTATTTTAAATGGAATACCCTGTCTATTTTTATGGATATATATATAGATCTCTTTGAGAAAATTTCTGTGGTTTATGGTTTTATGTGTTTATCTATCAAAATGCCAGAGATAATAATATATCAATTTGTAATTTACAAGAGGAGCAAGTGCTTAATTTTGTAAATCATAGCTACTTTAAAATAAGTTGAATTATTCCCAAATTTCCATTTTTTACGGTATATATGAATTCCAATAAAATGGAATTTTTTTACACATAATGACAGATCTGATTTTAATTTTCCATTAAAAAGTAGTAAATTCTTCATGGAAGATACACACATCTTAATTGAAAATATTAAATTGAAATATCTCTATCATTTTGATAGATAAATATATACACAAAACCATATACTTAGGTGTTATATTAGGTAACACAGCAATGATGACCATTTAAAACAAAAAAATAAGCGTGTTTTTTAACCCTCCCTGTATACTTTCAAAAACGAAATTAATCTTGATTTTTTTTTAATTATGGACGTAAGCGAATTTTTGGCGAAATAATACGAGCGGTTTGAAAGATATTTGAAATATTCCAGACTTTTTTGTATTTACTTTATAACAAGGTTGGTAGGATATATTAAGTAAGTACGGAACCTTTAAGGAATTCATTTTTGAGTGATTTTAAGACCAAAAGTTAATATCATTATAGATCCGCAAGAGCTCCGTTTTCGAGATACAACTTTTAAAAATTCCCTTTTTTATTATAATATTGAATGGTATCAGCTATTTCATTGAAACTTGCTACATACTAATGCATATTTAGGAGCTACTTTTTGCAAGTATTAAGATATATTCAATTCAACCATGAGCGTAGATATGGGTAACCTGTTTTAATCTTTTAAAGCATTATCTAGTTAGCCAAGCAAAAGGTACACAAAAAGTGTATCTTTATAATTTTTGATTAGATTAGCCCTTTTCGAGAAAATTTACTTATTAGGTTTTTATGTACGCCTATGGACAAATTTAAGTGCGAATCATTGCTTAGAAATCAACTAAAAAGAAAATACTTAGTTTCTAGCCAATTTTAAGAAATATTTTAGTTTTCATATGTTAAAACTATTAATAAAATATTTAATAAAGAAAATAATGTTCTTTTATTCTGGAAATCAAACGGTTCCCGAAAGGATTTCATAAGTTATTAAATTTATTTTTTATAAGATGCATCTGGTACTTTATTTTTGTTGAGATCTGAGCAATTTTGATTCACAATTAAATTTCTCCAGAGGCGTGCATGAAAATCTAATAAGGAAATTTTCTTGAAAAAGATACGCCCAATCAAAAATTATCAAGAGACACTTTTTATGCCTGGCTTACTAGATAATGCTTTAAAAGTTTTAAACAATCAGTGGCGTGCCATTTTTTGCTTGAAAGTCTTAATACCGTTACCCATATCTACGCTCGCGGTTGAATTAAAAATATATTAATACTTGCAAAATGTAGCCTCTAAATATCTATTTGTGTGTCACAAGCTTCAATGAATTAGCTGTTACCATTCAATAATATTTTAGAAAAAATAAATTTTTTAAAAAAGTTGAACATTCTGTAACTACAAAACGGAGCTCTTGCGGACCTATAATTATATGAACTTTTGGTCTTAGAATCGATCAAGAATTAATTCCTTAAAGTTTACGAACTTAATTAATTAACACCCTGTATAATATCAGTGATAAATACCCTGATATACAGGATGTCCCATAACTTATGGACCATAGAGTAACTGGAGATACTAGACATCAAACTAGATCAATTACGTCATTTAAGTTTTTTGGAAATGTTACTCGTTTTAGATATACAAGGTGTTAAAAGTGAACGTTTGTTTTCGAAAAAAAAACCTAATTTGAAAACGGTTCGATTTATTAAATTTTGAAAGTTGGATTTATAAAAATTTGATCAACTAAATATTACATTCAAATCTATATTCGGACCAACCATTACTCAGACTGATTAAAACCTGGGATAAACTTACTTGTTCCCAGCCAGCCTTTTTTACGCGTTTTATAGTTTTATGTTAGAAATAATATTTTAGTTTTCTTTTGGCTGTTGTTCCGTTCTCAATTTTTATTTTTAGTTGAATCATAGTTAAATGCAAAAATATATGATGTGTTCATATTCATAAACTAGTATTTTTTACCTACATTTTACATTCCTATACAAGGTATTAATAGAACTTGATATTGTAATAGCAACTTAAATAGAATAAAATTAAAATACAAATTTAAATGTTGATAACTTATTAAATTAAGTAATTTTGAATATTAAAATTATATCAATTTTTTTAAGTACAAAACAGATGAAATAGTTTAAAAATATAAATAAATATCCAAATTTGGTATATTTATTTCCGGTATATGTAGGTATAGATATCGGATATTTGAATATTTATGTAAACATAATATGTACCAACCCTGTTTTATACCCTCTATTTTACTATTTTTTATATTATAAATCAATAAAACTGTGATCAACTAAATATTACATTCAAATCAATGAGTTTTCGCAGATTTCAAATCTCACAATAATAGTCACAAGCGTTGCAATCTGCTTCGGCATTTTCAATGTCCTCCCCGGTTGTATCTTTGTAAAGGACCGTGAATTTTTTGAGAATAAGCCAAATTTGATAAAAAAAACATATAGGTTCGCAAATTTTAAAGATAAGTCGCCATATTTATTTTTTTTAAATCGCAACCCTACTTTATTATAAGCTCACTGTATTAGATTATTTAAACTTTGAAAATATATAGTTGAAAATATTTATTTTCAGTCGTTCCGGAGATATTTTCGAAGGTTTTAATTTTGTTTTGTTTACCCCTTTAAAATCTAGATCTTTCTAGAGCTAAAACACAAGTTTTTTAACAGTTACATTATTTTTCATTGCCGAGATAGCTATATAAACTACTAACAGTCAAATACCATCATTTATACCTACACACGTAACTATATAATAATATATTTTTAAAATCGGACAGCGATATGCTATTTATGGTTATGGATGATGGTTGCCATTTAAAAAAAAAAGCAATGGCATCATCGCCTCTGTAATTTTTTGACATCTGACGTATTTGACAATAGCGTAGTTAGCTCGGCTAACTACCTATATATTTTAGTTTATATAAAAAATCTAATACAGTGGGTTAAAAATAAAGTAGGGGTGCTTTTAAAAAAAATCCATTATGGCGACTTATCTGTCAATTTTTGAACCAATATACTTTTTGACATCAAATTTGGCTTGTTCGCAAAAACCCATTAGGGAATACGCAATTGTTGTTTTATTGTAGTCAGTAAGAAATCGCTAATCGCTACACATAAAATAAGTCCCTATTGGAAATTCTACCAAAAGCTGGGCAAATATAAGGTGAGTGTGAAGCCGAAGAACTTGCAGTCCTGTTCCAAAACTTTAAATTTGCTTTTTAAAAACAAATTAATCCTCAGCATACAATTACAAATAAACAAACATACCTAACTAACGACTTTTAACTGTAAGTAATTGTTGTTATAATTCTATTTTGTGTAACTTTTGAATTTTACGATGATCACTTACCAGCCACTCTGATGAGACCTTCGTGGTCAAAGGTCACCTGTAAGTACTTTAATTTTATTTCCGTGAAAGTGTTTGTTTAGTCGTACACAGAGAAAAAAGCCTTCTATTCCTTATAAGAATTCACATACTCTTTATATAACTGGTTGACAGCAACGCGCTTTCCTACTGTAAGACAACGAAAATCGCTACACCGTTGTGTAGTGATAATATTACGGTAATTTAGCCAATAGGAAATAAAAGTTATCGCCACCAGAGAATGGTTTATAACCATTATTGCTCTGAATACTCACAGTAATTATCAAGTTCTATTGGGGGTGTAATCTGGTTTTATATACTGTATTGGATCCGACTGGCAGTTGTAATGAAACTTGATATTAATCATAATAATATTTGCTTGCTACAGTTAATAAAGCATATTATACTTACCAATAAAAATCAGTAGGTACTGTAGTTCTCAAAAATTTAAATAGCTTTTAGTGTGTTTAACATTGCATATGATTATCTATTATGCAACATGGTTTACTGAGATGATAAAATTCGTCCATAGCTTATAAAGTGCAAAACTAATGATGGGTTGTGCGAAATAAGAATATTCTATCGCTTTATCTGACATGCAAAGTTTAAAAAAACTTAAATACTAATTAAAAATAAATTAATTGAAACAGGTATTGGTATATCAATAAAATTCAAATTCAGAGAGGACAGCTAGAAGACTCCAAACAACGATGTGACCTACACAACAAATATGTTAAAACTAATTCCACGGGCGCGCGGCAACGTCTTGTGGATTATATGTTCAAACGGATACAATTCGTTTTTTGGGAAAGCTGTACTGCTTTCCTAGTTGTAGTAAAAGCGCTTTACTGGGAACCAAATATGTCGCATTGAGAAGATACAATGTATTTCTTAACAAAATTGCTGTATTAACAGTGGTTCATTATTCAACAAGACTGTGCTGCTAATGGAACTAATTACTACCAATAAAAACACTGTTCTAGCAAATCTGGAATTGATATAACACTAAAGCGGGTTTGGTACACTAGCAATTTATTTAATATGAGCACAGAAAATATAGGCGTAGCTATATTTTCTGTGATATGAGTTAACAAAAAATAATCTATCAATACAAACAATCTCTTAGCAAACCTGTTGTATTCGATCTTTTTCCTGGGTGTATAACTTACTTTTGATTGGTATAGTTAGTTAATAACACTGGCCGACAAAAAAATTGTTTTTTGTTGTAACACAAAGCTAAATAGCATCTTGTGGTAGAATGGACCTATCCAAATACGAAAATGAGAGAAAAAAAAGTTGTAACACGTAACGTTTTCTTGTTACATTTATAGAACCACATTTAATGTTACAATATTTAATATCTATTGAAAAAATAATTTAAGAATTTTCTAACTGTGTATATCGACTATATTTAAATTTTTACACCTACTAAACATACCTTACATCTAGAAAAAACACAAACATTACAAATATTAACTGAACACACTAATTAAATTTTATTTTTTCCTTTTATGAGGGGTCATATCTTCTCTTTTCAAAAACCAACAGGAATCACCCATCATGGCTGGATCCCATCGTCCTTGATAGCGAATTTCCATTTTCCTGATATCCTGGTGGAACCTTTTACCCTGCTCGTCACTGACAGCTCCCAAATTTTCAGGAAAAAATGACAGATGGGAATGGAGGAAGTGAATATTTAATGACATTCGGGCACCAAGCGATTTGTAGGAATCTAAAAGTTCATCAACTAACTGTTGATAGTTTGCATCCATATTGTTGCCCAAAAATCCCCTTACTATACTAACAAATAAGTTCCATGCTCTGAGTTCCTGCCTGGTAAGCTTCTTCGTAAAGTTGACATCGTCCAGCAATTTTCTGATTTGTGGCCCAATAAAAATACCTTCCTTTAATTTGGCATCACTTAACTGGAGAAACACTTGTCTTAGGTATTTGAATCCATCGCCGCCTTTATTCATAGCTTTCACAAAATTTTTCATCAGCTCAAGTTTAATGTGAAGAGGAGGCAGAAGGACTTTTTTGGGGTCTGCAAGAAGTGCCAACTTAACATTTTGAGATCCCGGCTGAAATTCACTTCTTTGTGGCCAATCTTTTATTACATAATGCTGATCTACTGCACGACTGTCCCACAAACAAAGAAAACAGCAATATTTTGTAAATCCTTCCTGAAGTCCTACTAAAATTCCTACAGTTCAGGTAATTTTTCTGTTATAAAATGCATCCATTTTTACCGCCCCTAATTAAATTGACTACCTGCTAATGTAAAATGGTCTTATTAAGCTATTGAAAAATGGTATGTATTGGGACTTTCCCAATATTTTTTCTATTATTAGAAGGGCATTTTCATTATAAAAATAAAGAGCTGACCTGTGTTAGAAAAATCTTGTCGACCAGTGAATTATTGAGCATGATTAATACCAAACATAATTACCAATACAATGTCCAATTGTCCAAGAATTCTAGATATAAATTATCGTTGTGGGTATTTTTCTAACCTAATAAACCCCCTAATAAACTACCAGCATTTCTGATGAGACAATAAGTCCGGTGAGATGAGTAGTATTTTTTTAAAGGTAAACTATTTCCTTCAAAGCATTTGCCAGCAAAACCGGATTGGCAGATTCCCCTGGGGTTATACCAATATTACCTGCCCCGGGTATCGCTCACCCTAGATATGCTACTGCCTCCGATATCTAGCAGCATAATTTATTTAATTTTAAAAAAACCTTGTATGCACTTCACTGGCAGATTTGCTGAAATAAACAATTGCGAGTAAATAATAGGTGTAGGACAATTTTTAATTCAATGGTAAGTAGGTATACCCGTATTTTTGATATGCCACGTTTAATCTAATAGAGAGCAGAGATTTTTGAAGAAATAATGCAAGCTTAGTTTATCCAAAAATTGTTATATTCAAATAAAAATTACAAGAGGAATTTGATTTTAAAAATTTTACTTCATAATGTAGGTGCGAAATAGTCATCATTTTAGTTTTCTTATTGTATCTTTGCTTTTTACATAAAAATGCTGAATAGCTGCAAACAAGCATTTTAAACCCTAGCAAAAATAAATATTACACCTGAACTCCTGAACAAACGGCTACATCAACGAAAGATAACAGCAAGTAAGATTTATACGACAAATTTTTGCTTCCTTGAGTAAATGGCATTACCACAAGAGAATTTTTTTAGAAAAGGAAAATATGAAATAGTAAAAAGCGATGCGTCTAGTCGACATAAATCTACAGAAATACGCGGTTGTGTGAAATCGATTTACAACGAACGTTGCTATCTGGAAAAGTATCGAAATACATCAAATGTATCCATTACAGTATCATCAACTTGTTAACAAAAGGGCAAACGGCTTCGGTCGCTCCTTGGTCAATTCTCTGAGACCAGAGTTTGTGAGTGGGTACGTATCATACACATGTAATATAAGGAGACAAAATATTTCATTCATCAGAATAAGCCATTTGTTTACAATCAGACATACTTGCCAAGTTTCAGATAAGTTAGAAGGAGATGGCTTAAAAAAATGGCAACACTCTAAGCTATAAAAACTTGCTGTTAACCTTACAGTGCATTGGCACTGCTAGAACAGTGTTTTTATTGGTAGCAATCAGTTCCATTAGCAGCACAGTCTTGTTGAATAATGATCTACTTTTAATACAGCAATTTTGTTAAGAAATAAATTGTCTCTCAATGCGACGCATTTTGTTCCCAGTAAAGCGCCTTCTCTACAATTAAGAAAGCAGAACAGCGTCCCCAAAAACGAATTGTATCCGTTAGAACCTTAAATCCACCAAGACGTTGGTGGGGGCTCGTAGCAATCGGCAGTCGCCGCGCGCCGTATTATTAGTTTTAACGTATTTGTTGCGCAGGTCACATCGTTGTTCGGATTCTTCTAGCTTTCCTGTCTGATTTTGAATTTTATTGATAGTATACTAATCCTGTTTCAGTTAATATATTTTTTACTTTTTTATAAGTTTTTTTTATAAAACTTTGTATGTCAGATAAAGCAATAGAATATTCTTATCTGGCACAACCCGTCATTATAGTATTGGACTTTATAATCTATGGACGAATTTTACGATCTCAGTAAACCATATTGCATAATAGCTAATCATATGCAATGTTAAACGACAAGAACAATATTAGGTACACTAGAACTATTTAAATTTTTGACAACTACACTACTGATTTTTGGTGGATATGCTTTATTAACCGTAGCAACATTAACTCCTATTTCCTATTGGCTAAATTACCGTGATATTATCACTACACAGCGGTCTAGCAATTTTCGTTGTCTTATAGTAGGAAAGCGCATCGCTGTCACATATAGTATTAAACAGTTCTATAAAGAATATGTGAATTCTTACAAGGAATAGAAGGCTTTTTTCTCAGTGCATGTGGTTTTTTTCGGATCAAAAACAATCCATATATTTTGCAACATTTTTTCTCAAAATTATTTGGAATCTTTAGATGAACCTGACTCTCTTTCTAATATAATGACAGATGACAAGTCTTAGTCTTAGTACGTTACTGGCATTTTAAAAACAAAGTTAGAGTTTAAGCAGTTGATCCATCAGGATTACAAAAAAGGTTCGCATACAATCTTTAGCTGGAAACCGCATGCATGCAACAATCATAGTTTCCTACTGTAATACGTTGATACTATACTACATAGGCTGTCAATCAGGAATCAGGAAAAAGTCCTTTTTCAGAAAGCAACCAAGTTTCAACTAATTAATATCCAAAAGTTTAGCTTGAGCTAGACTACTCCGGTGCCTTTGATTAGCTTTTTTATTTAAAACTAAGAAAATCCACCTCAGCCACCATTTTGAAGTCCGTAATAGGAATTTCTTTCTGATAGAATGAAATCGTTGCAACACAGGTGCCAGAGTGTTCAAGTAAAGGAAGATAAAGTTGAATCATCAACTCCATTACTTTTTTGACAGTAGAATTATTCATATGTGTACCTACTCTCGACAGCCCTCCTGACACACTGTTTATTAATTACTTTTATAATAAATTTTTGATTTTTCTTCTTAGAAATTTGCGTAAGTCTGTGACTTTTGACATTTTAAAGGGTAAAATCCATTTAAAATCATGGTAAGCCAATTCATTACCTTTTAAAAAAACCTGAAAACAGTTTTTGACAAGTAAGCAGGCAAATTGGGATAAAAGCACGGAACAGCTGTTAAATTTAGTCTCACTTTAGTTGGATTTTTTTTGTGGTGCCATCAGGCAAAAGATAAATATGTTCACGAATAATGTCACTGGGGACAAAATGCGTATCACAAACTACAGTATACTGTGTGGGCGACCAATTAGCCCTCGGAATGGCTTTTAGCCATAGAATTTTTAGATTTTAATCTTTTGGGAAGTAAAAAAATGATACACTCTCTTGACCTGCTTTTAAAACACTTTTATATTTCGAGTTAAACCCAGGAATACAGCACGGGCTTGGCATGTTGATAAATAAACATACTAAAAGAAAAAAATAGTACTTACCTAAGTACCTAGGTATCTACTTACGAACTATCTCTACTAGTGATATTTTTAAACTGATTCATATATACCTTCATATTATTTAATAAATTAACTGTAGTCACAAAACAATAAAGTTTATCGCAAAGAGCTAACTAGAATACAAAAAACACAACTTTTAAATTAAAAGAAATAAAATTCTGCCGCCATTATAAAGACCCGTAAACAAGCCGCCAGGCCGGCCAGGCTATTGGATTTTTCACTTTATTGATGCTATTACAGCAAATCCGTACCAAAAATGTTAACTAATATTTTGCAGAGGTTGTTTGCAATCATGTCACTTAAATTTTCTATTAGATATCAATCGAAAACTGGATAAAAATACAAATTAATACGAAAAACCGCAAAGTTAAAACCTACGTCGCGCGTAAATTACATACTAAAGCATGGATAACCTCAAAAAAGTCGCGTAACACGTGGATCTCCGAGCAGTGTTCTTGATGTTTCTGTTTCACGGCTTCTTTCAAGGTGATGTGGCTGTACATTGGGTATTTGCCAGTTTGTTGTTTCTCCTAATTTTAATTGCTTGTGCATAATTTGTTTTTATACAATACCCAGTAAACCAAAGTTGGCGGTAAAAGTTCGGCCGCCTTCCGGCACTGACGGGAAATCGACGGCTCTTGTTGCCGATTACTGGCCGCTTCTGGCTATCGCGTTACCTTCCATGCGTCGAACTACCACGGCTAATAGTCTGCCACCCGATGGTGGTCGTAGCGCAGCACATGAGAAACGGACCTTATCTTTCGAATCGGACACGGTTAGAAGATATCTCGCCGGTTGTGACAAAAGAGTCGACGTGCCGTGTACCATCCGCGCGCGGGTAGCTCACTACTACGCTCCTCGTTTTACTTGTTTGGCTACGGCTAATCGCAAGCCAGCCGTGTATTTTTGAAATACGCGCCGTTGTGCTTCTGCGAAAGAATTGACA
The DNA here is from genome assembly GCA_963969555.1 of Polydrusus pterygomalis. Classification (NCBI taxonomy): domain Eukaryota; kingdom Metazoa; phylum Arthropoda; class Insecta; order Coleoptera; family Curculionidae; genus Polydrusus; species Polydrusus pterygomalis. Next base: position 32,780,992 of record OZ018384.1, on the reverse strand, counting down.
CTTGACAGGTGAATGACGGTAGACAGAACATTAAAATTATTTTTCCACGAGCACGAGGCGTTCCTTTATTATTATAAAAGCTACATTTCTCAAGAAGATTCAGTGCCTGTAGGCAGAATACAGGATTCATCATTAGACGAACTTTTACTGATTTCCAAGATAAAAAAGACACCCCTCAGACAGATAATTCAGTACCAGAGAACAAAACTATAAGTGAGTTTAAGTTTCATACCTATATAATTTTATGTAAATTTTTTTATACCTCTGTTACTCTCATAATATGTAAAGTTGAAAGTGTTAAAACAAAAAAAAATAGTGCATGCTTGGCTATTCTTTGTATGCAGTATTTTATAGTACTTATATAAACTTAACCAAACCAAATGGTTTTTAGGTGCTGTACGAAGAAATCCGATAGCGTCCAATGCAACAAATTCATATATTGTTCTGACCATTAGAAACTGGATAAAAATGCTTCCGACAGAGAAGGCGGGCGGATGAGTCGCAAAAAAATAATAATAAAAAGTTATGTGTAAATGAATCAGAATAACGTCTTATATTTGCAGGGTTTGTTAAACAATAAAACTGTTGTTTTCTACTTTACGGTGAGTTTTAATGGTAAGACTTCCCTCTAACCATGCGCGGTCGCTCGCTGGTATTTAAATGCAGCCAATTGCCAGCGAACCGTCCGCGGTCTCGTCGAGATGCCGCGCGCTAACCAAATCTGTTCATCCCGCGGCTCAGTGGTAAAAAGTAGCGTCTGTACCGCACAACCAGGTTCGTTACGTAGCTATTAAGCCGCCCGGCGGCCGAGCAGTCATGCCCTACCTCCACGCCGCCGATATTGTAGCTGGCGGCCCGACACCGACGTTTCGGCAATGCGCCTTCTGTCCACCTCCGGAGCTTTCATGTCGTGTTTACTGGGTAATTTATTGTCATTTATATATTTGTATACATACTTGTTGAATTATATTAATTTATATATTATTATCTGTGACGTGCTGTAAACGATTTGTTTAAAGTAGCAAATAAAAACTTTGACTTTGACTTTAATATTTACACAATTAACGTTTTGCAATAAAGAGGCTATTAAAATGTCCTGTTCAATTTTTTGCGCCAATCACTTCATTCAGATCTTTCCCAAGAATTTAATTCTGGTTTATTAAGTACTTTCCTCTAGCGAAAAATAAAGATTAATAATTATTACCGCACGCTTTTCCATTCTCTTTCCCAAAAATAGCCCCTATCAAGGAAATTTTAAATCTGATGGAATGGTTTAGTCCCAGATTTTGACAATGAGGTTATGCAAATACACGATGAATTCCTCGTCACGATTTTGAAATATATTAGTGACACAGTGGCGTGGCAATATTTTAAACATTACGAAATAAATCGAATTGGACCTAGTTTTAGAAAAAAATTATTCAAGTGCATGTCAAGCCATATACGGATAAGTAGTAGTACCGTGCGAGCAAAAATTATTTGCATTAAAGAGGGCTTGTATTAAAAAACGTAGAGCTTGGTTTAGATCACAATATGGCGACGATATATTTAACCAAATCTAGGATAACATTTTTTTAAATTCATATTATAACATGATATGCCAAACGAATGAGTAATAAAATAAGTAGACAAATACAAATTTAATTTTGTTGTTTACAAAATTAACAAAGTAAGAATATACAGAAAGAAAAGGAAAAATAATTACATAAATTGCTGAAATTGGCTCCAAGCATGAATTCACACGTCTCTTCATATTTTCGAAAGTGTTGACCAGCATCTCTGGAGAAATGTTACCACATTCTTGGATAATCCTTTCTTGTAATTGTTCTAAATTTGCAACTGATGTTTTAAAAATAGTGTTCTTTAAATGAGGAAAAACAAAGTAATCCATAACCGTTAAACAAGGTGATCTAGGTGTGAATTCAATGTCTGATCGAAAACTGATCAATCTGTCGTCGAAAAAATTGCGTAAGTAGTTAATAGTTTCGGCGCCTGTATGGGCGGTTGCACCGTCCTGTTGAAAATATCCAAAACGTAGTTCGTCGTCAAGTAATTGCTCCACAAATGGATTCAAAATATTGTCTCTTTACCGCTGTGCTGTAACTGTGTCATGGAAAAAAATAGGACCAACAATTCTTCTTCGGGAAACAGCTAACCAGACACCAATTTTTTGAGGGTGCAATGTGGACTCTACAAAAAATGGGGACTTTCACTACTCCACATGCGTGTATTCTGAAAATTCACATAACCGGATAGGTGGAACCAAGCTTCATCCGAAAAAAAGTCAGGTCTAATAAATCATTTATTTCCAATAAATTTTGGGTAAACCATTGAGAGTAATTCCTGCGTCTTTCAAAATCTGCGGCTTGTATTTCTTGGAATACTTGCACTTTATAAGGAAATAAATTTAGCTGCTTCTTAAGAATAGTCCTGCATGTTCCATAAGATCGTCTTACTTCTTAGGACAGGCGTCTTATACAATTTGTTGGCATATTTTGCATTATTTCACGAACGTTTGCAACAAGTTCTTCTGTTCTTATAGATGGTCTTCCTGCTCCTTTTTTTGTGTTGTATAGAACCTGTTTCCCTAAACACAGCCACGGTTCTTTTCAGGGAATGATAAAAATCCCCAGCAATAAAAGCAACGTTAGGAAAATGTTCGTGAAAATTGTCCATGCATAAAACCGAATTGTATTGCCACTCACCTTTTACTCTAACCCCGTTTCGAAAATACGCTTCAACCATGAATGTTTTGTGCTGTTCCGTAAAGCTCATTGTGTGAATTGTTCAAGGCATGCAAGGCCCTCTTTGATGCAAATAATTTTTGCTCTCACGGTAGTAGTACCTAGTAGTTTGGGTGATGCCAAAACACCGAACCTACAGTTTTACGTAGGTTTCGAATAACCGTTGTGAGTTAGCTAAGTCGCCCCATTTTCCGACATTTAACAGCTTAATTAAGCAAAGTATAAGTACTGTAATCAATTTCTTTACGTTAATACTTTAAGTTAATATAATAAGTACCCTACTAATTTACAAAACAAATCGCAAATAATATATTTAAATTAAATGTTGATTAATGACCCCTTTATTTGATGTTTTTATCAAAAAAGTTAGACACGAAGTTAGCAGCATATTTAACACCAAATTCCTGCCTCTTTAACGTCGACTTCCTGCAAATAAACAATTAGCGAAAAGGGACCGAGTAAAATGTTCTTATGCTATTTGAAGATAAGAGGAGATAATAAAATCTTATTACTTTAACCATTATTAAATGTGAGATAATATTAGAATGTCAATCTACAAGAAGTATCATTCTATATGTATTTACACACGTGCAACAATAGGATCTGGAAACGACAGTAAAGTATATATTGTACACAATGTTCGGGCTTGTTTATTACATACCCAAGTACCCAACTGTGCTCTCTGATGTTACATTAAAGGGAGTAATGTGATATCACAAAAGTGATGAAACTACAATATCTTTGAACTATACGAATGTGTTATCGTTGTTTTAAAACAATCTAGGTGACTAGTTATATTCCCGTGATAATAATGTAGTAATTGAAAATCAAATAAATAACATTATTATGTAGCTGACGGCAACAGCTACACGGACTTGATGATAAATTATTAATTTTTATTGAAATTATAGGGGGTGGTTGGGTAGTTAGTAGGATAAGAGTTTTTTCTACTTTGCTAAAAATAGTAATAATCCAAAAAGGTCATACCCAACTAACCGGCTTATATAGTTAGAATGGGAGATATCAGACGTTCAAATTTAGTAATCCAGAACCCATGTGAATTTGCTTGGAAGAATATATACAAATCATGGATTATCAACGATATTTTGAAGCTATAATGGAAAAATACTTTTAATAAATGAAATCAGGAAGAGGATTAAACTAAAAATAAGTGTTTATTATTTATGTTCCTTTCATTTCTTCTACCTCTAAGTCCGGAGAATTTGATTGTGGCGTCACAACTGCTGGTGGGGGATGCAGAAAAATGGTTTTCCTGCAACCTCCTGCAGCTAAGTAAAAGTAAGACTCAAGATCTGGTTGTCTCGAGTAATCGATTATGAAACAAAAACAATAAATGTAAGTTATGGGAAGAATTTGGCAGGACAAATTATAAAATTATCTTAAATGATGAAAAATGGCTAAGGTAAAAATTATGGTATAGTGCCAAAACGCTATATTTTTTTTTGTAATAACGAAATCGTTTTCAGCTCTTTTTTAACTATTTTATTAAGTGCTCAAAATTATTTCCATTTCGTTCTCAACAGAAATATAGTCGATTTTCAAATTTCTGCCTTAATTTCCGAAAAATGTCCCATGGAACACTTCGACAAGCATCAAATATCCTCTGACGCAATTCTTCCAGAGAAGCCGGATTTGGTTACTAATGATTTAATGCAACCTCATAAAAAGAAGTCCATAGTGGTAAGATCAGGTGATCTTGATGGTCACTCCATTGTATCTCTTCTGTCTGTCTCTTCTTCTAAGTTTTCCAAGCAGGTGTCACAAGTTAGGTAGTGCCATTTAAGATTTTAAAAGTGGATGAGGGTGATCTACCAGATACCTCATTATTATTACCTCCCTTTTTGTAGAAATGGTATGTTTTGGTATCTTCTTTAGTGTATATATAGCCATTGTAACTTTTTTTAAAGTCAGCCACTATACGTAGATGTACTTTTAATGTTCCCAAAGGTTTCTTATTTTTCCATTCCAATTTGACACTAAGCTCCATCCATACGCCCACTATCTTTAAAGACTGTGGAGTTGGTACGTTAGGAGTGTTAACATATTCTTGATTTCTTAAGTCTAAAGAAGATTGTGTTGTTCTTAGAGTTTTGTTGAATCCTATTTAAATATTTTGTCCAACTACGATACTAGAGGACGCATAGCGCTTCATCTTTTCGACGATCCTCGCCGTAAATTGTTCATAGTTTGAACTTTCTTTCGTTAGATCCTAGCTTGGGGATAGATCTGACGAAATGAGGAAAAACCACGCTCTACTTTAGGTTTTTTTTGCTTTTGCCATATACAGCGTGTCTTCGGAAGTTCTTACCAAAGGGAAACTTTTTAATTATTAACGAAAAAAAGTGCCTCTTCCTAAAAAGTCCTGCTTGGTGAGAAAATAAATTTGCACAAGAATATTTATACAGGGTGTTTCATTAAGGGTGGCCACCGGCCATATCTCGGAAACTACTAAGCATAGAAACTTGGGGAAAAAAATAATGATTAAAGCGGTCATGAGAAAATACTGAAAATTATTTTTAAGTTCCTCATTTCGCCGCAAGGGGGCACTATTGAAAATTATTTTTTTAAATTCTAATTTTTTCCGAAAATTCCCATAATATTAAGCTATAACTCTGATTACATCATTAGAAAGCTTAGACAATTCTGCATCTACCTTGCTAAGAGTGAGGAAAGATATTTTGAAAGTGTAAACATTAAAATTGCTGTAACTTCTAAACGCCTTATGCGATTTTACTAAATTTAAGCTTGTTTGGAAAAGAAAGGTAAGCAAAAAAGTTAAACTTTTGGCACAGTAGATAGTGAAAAAATAGTAACTTCTTTTTTGGCCACGAAGCGATAAAAACAATAATTTTTTCGATTAAAGTGTTAAAAATTATTGTATTGGCAATAACTCTAAAACGAACAAAGATATCAAACTGCGGTCTTCACATTTTTTCTTACAAATTTAATCTCCTTTCCGATTATGATGTCTTAGTTATACCGTATGATTTGAATTTTCGGGGTAAAATCAAAAAACCATTATTATTACAAATTGCGCCCTCTAGCTATTTTATTAGAAACTATCGTGTACCATTGAATACGACAATTGAAGATACTTACCTTTCTCTTCCAAACAAGCTTAAATTTAGTAAAATCGCATAAGGCGTTTAGAAGTTACAGCGATTTTAATGTTTACCCTTTCAAAATATCTTTCCCCACTCTTAGCAAGGTCGGTACGCCAATGAGCCTTAAACCAAAATGATGCAGAATTGTCTAAGCTTTCTAATGATGTAATCAGAGTTATACCTTAATATGGCAATTTTCGGAGAAATTTAGAATTAAAAAAAAATTTCATTGTGTCCCCTTGAGGAAGTTAAAAATAATTTCCAGAATTTTCTCATGACCGCTTTAATCATAATTTTTTTTCTCCAAGTTTCTATACTTGGTAGTTTCCGAGATATGGCCGGTGGCCACCCTTCATGAAACACCCTGTATAAATATTCTTGTGCCAATTTATTTTCTCACCAAGAAGGACTTTTTAGGAGAGGCACTTTTTGTCATAGAGTTAATAATTAAAAAGTTTCCCATTTGGTAAGAACTTCCGAAGACACGCAGTAGTTTTAATTTTTAATAATAAATACCTTGGCATTTCATGTTACTTTAACAGTAACAAATATTTTTAAAAAACCAAAAAGATGCATTTTCGAAAATATGCTGTAGCTTTCTTATTATTCACTATTTTGACAATCTGTAAAAACATTTTTAAAGCAACTTTTTAAGTAGATTTCAGATCTGCAATTTAATTTTGAACACGACGTTTCAGTTACTTTATAGCATCATCAGGTTCATTTTTTCTTATGGGCGCCATATTGTATTTTATACTTAAAAGGTAGCTTATGACGTCAGCTTTTCAACGATGCATTATTTGTTGGAAAATAAATAAAATCGACTTGAAAAATAAAGAAAATTAATTTTCGCAACACGTCAAATTTGACAACTGCACTATAACTCCCAAAATTGAATACCAATTAAAAGGTTTACATTTTGTAGTATTTACAAAACACTGCTTGCATTGTTTCAATCAACAATATTACAATAACCTATGAATCAAAAATAAAATCCAGTAGCCTATGACCAACCACTACCGTTTGAAAATGAAACAAAAATATTAGTTATCAAAACGAGTAAAAGTATAAGAGTTTTTATTATTATTATCTAACAATAACGATTTATTTGTGTATTCTGAATTTAAAAGAAAATGGCATTGCGTTTTTCTCACGAAGAAAAATTTGATTTGCTAGAATGTTACATTCATTGCAACAGAAATGCAAACCTTGCATTAGAAAGGTATGTTGAAAATTTTCCTGAAAGGCCGCAGCCAAGTGTCAGACTTTTTCCAAAAATTGTTATGAACCTGAGAAACCATGGAAGTTTTGAAGAACCGCGGCCCAAGAGTTACGAAAAAGCAGGTAATAACGAGCGAGACGAAAATGTCAGAGCTTATTTTAATGCCGCTCCGACATCATCTACAAGAGCGTCGGCAAGAGACTTATCAACCTCGCGAAGTACCATACAAAGAGTCCTTAAGGAAAGTAAATATCGACCGTACAAGCCAACTATAGTTCACGGTTTACGAGAAACGGATTATCCAAGAAGAATGCAGTTTTCAAATTGGTATGTGAACCAATGCGAACAAAATCATGATTTCAGTCGTCTTGTAATTTCGACCCATGAATCACATTTTACCAACTGCGGGGTGTTTAATAGACATAAACATCATTTTTGGGCAACAGAAAACCCTCACCAATTGGCTCAACGAAGACTGCAAACCCGATTTGGTTTTAGTGTATGGTGTGGTATGTATGGTAAGTAATGTCACCTAGCTTGCTAAATACATAGCAGGTATTAAGTAACCCAGCTTTACTTTTCTCCTTACATTTTAGATAACCGACTTATAGGACCATTCTTTTATAATCATACGTTGAATGGCCAAAGATACTTGGAGCTGTTAGAAGATCAAATATTACCGGCAATTAGAGCAAGAGTTCCTCAAGATCAATTGAATAATATTTGGTTTCAACAAGACGATTGTCCCGCACATAATGTTCGGGAAGTTCAAACTCTCTTAAGACAGATATTCGATGATAAATTAATTTCAAACGGCGGACCAGTTAATTGGCCTGCTAGATCCCTCTAGATTTTTATTTATGGGGTTATGTAAAAAATTAAGTATATGAGTTTGAACCCCCGGAATCTGTACAAGAATTAAAAGAGAGAGTGAGGAATGTGTTTACCAGCATAAATGGCAACACGCTTCGCAGGGTCATCAATACTGTATTAAAAAAGTGTCAAAAATGTATTAATAAAAACGTTCAACATTTCGAATAAGTATAGTAAGTTAGATATTTTTTCTTATTTTCTTTTCAAAACAATAATAATTATTATTCATTGCGTTTTTAGTTTTTTTTATTTAAAATGTTAATATGAGATTTTTAACCATAAGGAAAAAATAAAATAATGTATTATAATATTATGATATTTTAAACAAATTTAACCCTTCCTAATGTGTTCTTCTCAAATTTGACGTGTTGCGAAAATTAATTTTCTTTATTTTTCAAGTCAATTTCATTTATTTTCCAACAAATAATACCTCGTTGAAAAGCTGACGTCATAAGCTACCTTTTAAGTATAAAATACAATATGGCGCCCATAAGAAAAAATGAACTTGATGATGCTATAAAGTAACTGAAACGTCGTGTTCAAAATTAAATTGCAGATCTGAAATCTACTTAAAAAGTTGCTTTAAAAATGTTTTTACAGATTGTCAAAATAGTGAATAATAAGAAAGCTACAGCATATTTTCGAAAATGCATCTTTTTGGTTTTTTAAAAATATCTTAAAAACCAAAAAAGATAGGGCCGCGTACTAAACGGTTTTCAGATAGAAATATAATTGCGCAAAACTTTCCCCATTTAACCGTTTCTCTATCTTCTATAGTTTCCAAGATCCCCATACATGTAGGCCCAATTTGGGCCACACTGTATATAACTTAGACGAGACGCAAAGAAGAGCGTCCTCTCATCTCATTCGCCCCCTTCCCCCCCCCCCCCCCTCCACAAAATAACATTTCTCATGCTACCTTTTATAAAATAAATTTATTTATGTCATTATTAATTGCAGTATTTAAAGTAATTGGGCAATTTATTTAAATTTTAAACGTTATTAAAATAAAGATATCGCCGTAATCCCCAAAAAGATTCTCAATCACATCTGTTAAAGGAGAAGTTCCGGACAGTAAATTCTGCCAGAGAGTTTGTTCGGCGGCAACAAAAGTTCTTTATGGGCTTAGTGCTTGAGTTTGCTCACGCAAACTCACAAGTGCAATAGCCGTGGAATAGAAATAAGATTTTCCTCAATGATCAGAAGCGTAACGTTTCATTCTCCATTTTCAGCCAGTTCATAAAGGGGAAAGTAAAAACTTCTCACTCTTATTTAAGATTATCCGATTGACTTTTCTGAAATATTCTTCATATTATGCGAAAATGTACTAAATTAGACCAAAAAAATTGCGTTCTTTTGACTCGAATCCTGGCCATGTTTCTTAATCGTTGTTTAAAAACTTTTTTGGTTTGGACTCTACAGGAATTGAGAAAAGTAATAATCACTTAAAAAAAAATATTTGAGATATTTTTAACGATGGAAATTAGTAAATTGAATTGATTTTCATTGGCTTGTAATTTTTTCTCCGAGTTTTTTTTTTGCATGCACATAACTTTCGCCTACCCACATACCGCGTTATGACAAAGAAACGAATCAGCCTTATACACACTGAGGGAAAATTTAGGCTGCCACAACTAAAATCCGGGTTGTAGCTACAAAAAATATGTATTAAATAGGGGACAGTTAGAGATTTGGGTTGTAACAACCTATTTAAATTAGTTGACCCTTAAACGATGTCATCCTAGTTGCTGCTACTAAAGCTTTGGGTTCTCACAACCAAGTCGTGGTAACTAAATTGTTTAGCTGTCGCAACTAAAGGCGATGGATGTTATAACTATATATTTTGGTTCTTTTTAGTAGGTACAACTAGAAAATTAGATGGATTAATAATTCATGGAGTTCTTGTAACTTTATATTTTAATTAGGACAACTAGAAACTTTGGTTACAGTAACAAATAATGGAGATTGCTGCAGCGCTTATTTTGGGTTGGCCTCGCCTTCACCATATTGTGTGGGTCGAACTCGTCTTCATCATAATATTTTGATTGGCGCGCATTCGACATTCGCCAAAAGTAAATGGTTTATTCTTTTTGTTCCATGCAGTTCTACTGAAAACGAAAAAATCATTAGATAGTATAGAAGCAGGATTTCACTAAAGTACTATTTATTTTTAACACTATTAACATATTTTAATAGAAACAACCGTTTCAGACTTTAAATTTTTTTAGGGGAGTTGAATGAAAAGTTGACCTACAAATTTGTGACATGCTGATTGTCAGTTATCAAAAAGGCAAAGGGGTCATCTTAAACAAACTGAAAACCCCAAAAAATCCATGTAACCCAACTATCCCAGAAGTTGTTGTAATATCTGATGTATTGTACTGACGTCTAATAGTAATTAATGGCCATCAGGGTAATGGCTATTAATGCCCAATCAGTGTATTTTCTTTGAAACGAATAATTTTTCCACCAGGATTTTTAGTTATATTGACTATCGTAGTATAAAAGAACCTCATTGGCTACGTAATGGCTTATTACAAAATGCTCGTAACAATATGAGACATTTAAGGACTTTAGTGCCGACAAACAAAAACACTGATTTTCTGACATGATATTGACCTAGATATAAACCCCTCTTATTAATAGTACCTTTAATACATTTCCTATAGTTAACCTATACTTCTAAAGCCCAGTTGAATGGCTTTATTTAGAGTTACATTTTTGGGAGAAAATGGTATTTTTCAGCAATGAACTGCGATGTGAGGCAAATAATTATTGTCTATGCTATAAAATTAGAAAAGCACACACAGTGACTTTGTTGCAGGTAGGGTAAAAAGGTACCAAAATCTATGGTCTATAAAAGACATTTACCATAAAAAATTGTGTCTTGTTATAGGTAGTTTATGTTTGGTGAAAAATGTGTTTGATGCTGATTAATATTTAAATGCTAACTATTAATTAAAAAGTATAGGTACATACCTTCAAATGATTCCACGTAGTCTGCCAAAGCCCACTCTAACTTTAAACTTTTTGATTTAAACCAAAACAGTGAAAAAACATCAATTTCGTCCTAGCACAAGCGATAGCCAATAATAAAATGGCGGTTCTTCCTTTTATCAACAGGGCGTTTTCGGTTGGGGTTGGGGCGACCGCCAGTCCTCGGTTGTACCAACACAGACGGGTCGGTTGTCACAACCTAAGATTGGTTTGGGGCAACTTTCAGTTATCAACCCTAAAGTCCCTTTAGTGACAACTATAAAATTCGGTCAAATATTGACCGACAACCCATATTTTTAGTTCCTGCAGCAAATCTTAGGGTGGTGTCAACTTCTAAGTGGCAAGAAAAAGAAATAAGTTCCATTAGCCGTTAATTCAAGTTGTTGAAACCAAAATATCAGTTACTACAACCAATTTTTTTTAACCCAATTTCCAAGGTTGGTCGATTTTCTCAGTGCAGTGTCACCATATTTAAGTCCGCATCATATGGGATTTTTTTTATTAATAGCTTTATTCGAAATTTGACTTTGGCATCAAGTTCTGCTTCATGAAAATTAAGCAAAAAAATAGTAGTCACGTGATTCGCATTATCGCATTATTCGCATTGCTTTCAAACACAAACTACGTTTTCTAAAATACTTATTTTATAAAGTTACCCGATACAGGGTCAAAAACAAATAAACTTTGCATCACAAGCGACCAAATTTTAATAGCCCAATTTTGTTTTTGTAGAAAAACACACATTTAATATGGCGCTACTTTAAAGAAAATGTATCTGAAATAAAGCATTGTCAGAAGTAAGAAGTTTTATGTAGGTTGCGTTGAGTCTTATTTTGCAAACGTGGTGCAATTTACAAAATATAGGTACAAAATCAAAATTATCTTATAAAGCTGAAATTTTGCATGTGAGCTAGAAACTGCATTTAAAAAAACTTTTTTTAATAACCTTTTGCGATATTTTCAGAAATAACCCCACTTTGAATTATTTTTTGGAAAAAATTAAAATTTGACGGATAATGCGAATCACGTGACTACTATTTTTTTGCTTAATTGTCATCTGGATCGAAGCAGAACTACGCCAAAGTCAAATTTCGAATAAAGCTATTAATAAAAAACAATCCCTTATGATGCGGGCTTTACCGGTCACACTGTATATAGAATAGCGCCGACTTAATCAAGAATCGCTCGGACCCACCAAATTAGTTTTTTCGAAATGAATTTTTTTTATAGAAATGATATTATCATAAAAATACTACATTAATTTTTTTTTTTAAGAAACATGTATATTTTTACATTTCTAGGCAATTCATGCCCTATAGCTATCTTCAACCGTATACTCAACGAAATATTAACGTTTAAAACATAATAGAAAGACTACAAAGTATAAAATAAAACTATTTTATAAGATGTTGAAAATCCACCAACACGTTCCGCAGTAGGGGAGACCGGGGCTAGTTGGCACACATTTTAGAATTTATTTTTTATTTACTACTACAGACAATTGAAGTGAATTACAAAACATGCAGAACAGATTTGCACAATTTCCCTACACTTTGAATAAAAAAAAGTTAAATAGTTACAATTTTTTAAAAACATCAGTGTTAGTGTGCCAACCTAACCCAACTCGGGGGCAGGTTGGCACACTATTTGGGGTTAGTGGGCATATGTAAGACAAAAACAAGTATTTTTTATAGTTTTTAACGTTTATTAGCTACTAAAAGGATACAATATAAAAAAGAATAAAAAACGTCGAAAAGCTTAAACAGAAAGTAGAATAAAACTTACAGTTATATAAACATCAAAAATTGAAGTAAATGGTTAGTCAGAATCATCAGAGTCACAATTCGAACATAATAAAACTGAAAAAAAAGAGTCTAAGAAATCAAATAAATGATTTATTTGATTAATATTTATTGGTCCAAGATAAATATTCTTTATTTCATACAAATCTTGTTTGTATTAAATAAACTAAGGTATTTGAAATATTTTCTATATTTATTGGGTTTCTTAATTAGTTAGGTGCAATAAATAGTGTTTGCTACAAACACTTTTTTAGATTTAAATTAAATTTGTAATGGCCAACAATGCATTATTTCAAGCAAATATTTTTTATTTAAATTTCATGAAATTATTGTCGCTAAGGAAGTTCCGCGCTTCTTGGCGCTCTTTTAGTTGACTTTAGTTAGTGACATGTGTTGGTTGGTTATTTTGTTGTGCAATGGAGCAATGGTTACTGAATAAAGGCTTGGGGCATCTTCAGCCTGTATTTGAAGGTAACATATTATGGGTTATAATTATTTCGGTTTATATTTTATAAAGCAAATTTTTTCACGCCGCATACAGGCATTAGAATAAGTTATTATATATTATGTATTCTTAATTTTGATATAAAAAATTTTATATGCATGTGTTATTGTGTAGAGGCTAAGAACTATATTCTTATGCTGCTTAAGAGTACCCATCAACATATTTCTTTAGAACGCAGGGCTTTAATATTTCCATTTGGAGCTTAATAAAGCAAACAATGGCGTCGTAGGTACGTTTCTGTTATTGTCCCATCATGCTTTGCGTTCTGTAAATAAACTCAAATAAATATTAGTTCTTGTAAATAAAAAGATATTTGGGGAAAATTATAAATTATTTGCAGTAAAAATATATATTTTTGAAAAAAGGATTAATTTATATAAACTATTTATATTATCGACGGTTTATACCTAGGTATCTAAATACATATTTTTTTGAGGGAAAAAATATTTATTTAAAATATTTACTTAGGACATGTAGGATACTTATATTATTTAAAGATACAAGATGTGTTTCCATCAAAACTTTCACTTTCACTGGCAATTTAATACTTTAATACTTTAAAATATTGTATTTTGTACTTAATGAAATAACAAAAATTTTCAAACTAAAGCTTTATTCTTCATTGAATTAAATAAACAGAACAATACAACACACTGAAAAAACAAATGATTCAAAGAAAAATGGAGTTCGCCGAAACAATTATTTATTTCCTATTAGCGAAACAAATATTTATTTAATAAAGTGACGACATTTATTTGGATTCTGGATTGACTTTAAATAATATTTGTTTGGCATCAATAAATCTCCTTGCCATAATCCAAATAAATGTCGTCACTTTATTAAATAAATATTTGTTCCGCTGATAGGAAATAAATAATTGTTTCGGCAAACTCCATTTTTCTTTGAATCAAATCATTTGTTTTTTCAGTGTAGGTATTTATCGCGGTTCTTTGTTTGTACAAGCCTCATGAGACCACACATGGCATGCCACACATTGAACCCACTTTTCCCCTGGTTCACTGTTCGCAAAACTGTCCATGCAGACCAAGCAGAAAGTTTCCTCCTCTTCATCAGAAGTTGAATCTTCTGCACAGACATGTGTTACGGGCCTGGTTTTTTTTTGGCTTTATTTTTTCTTTTTTCCAAGTACTTTCTTCTTTGCCTTTTTGGCTGCAGCTTCTTTTATCTTTTTAGAAACATTCTGGATTAGTTGGCACACTGTGTCATCGTGCCCCGAAACTAATGTGCCAACCTGCCCCGACAGAGGTTTTACAACAAAATAAACAACAAACAATTATTTGATACCTATGCCTGACATAGTATGTCAACTAGCCGTCTAGCAACAAATTGTGGTAAAAAAAGCAAATTAAATACGTTAATTTAAACAGGTTATTCATAAATTTAGAAGAGGACAAAAATTTGCTTACCGGTATTGAAAACAAACAAACACAACTAACAACTGTTTAACGCCTGACTTTTGGCGCGCGACATTTTACAAGGTTGCCGCAAGTTGTTGATATAGGCACCGTGCCAACTTGCCCCTGTAGCCAACTAGCCCCGGTCTCCCCTATATCAATCAATACAAAAATCCCTGTTTGTTTTACTTTTTGTACTATTTGTGTAGAAATTTCTCGTATTACTCGTCGAATTAACTCGCTCAGTAAGAGAGGTGGCGTCCTTTACTATTATACGCGTAACTTAAATCTCATTGGCTCTCGTTAAAGGCCGGGACTAACATGAAGGGTCAAACAGGTACTCCGACAGTCCGTAATTTTGGAATTATTCTTATTTAATTTACTTATTATTATTATTAAGTTTGGAATTATAAACGAAATTATACAGGGTTAGGAAAAATTACCAGAACGGTCGATTATTTCAAAATATACAGGGGTTATCAAAAAACGTCTTATATAAAAAATGTAGGGCTATTAAAAATCTACATATCGGTGATAAATTGAAACATACAGGGTCGCCCACAAAGTTGTGGAGAATGATAGTTATATTTTTTTAAATGGAACACCCTGTATATTTTTACTTATTTTAAACATTTTTTATTAACCATGTGTTATACCTAAATTCATTACTTTCCTAGAAATCGGCGTTTCAAATAATAACGTATAACGATGCGATTTTCGAACATAGTGAACAACAAATAAGGCACGACCATGGTTACTAATAAATAATAATAATTAATAGTTTGACATCTGAAACTCAAATTCTGACAGAAATTGACAAAAAAGAAAATAGCATGGCATTTTTACTTACTGAAACAGAGAGAATTGATATATTAATTTTAAGGGGGTTTGGCGATAAACAGAGATCATATCAGGAGGTATGTAATATTTACAATAATTTGCATAATAATGTCTGGGCTGGATTGTTTGCAAGACATGTAATTGGACCCTTTTTTATCGAGGGAAATTTGAACGGTGATCGATATCTCTGGCTTCTTCGGCGAGAAATAGTTCCAGCTATAAACAATTTAAATGCTGATATTAACTTAACCTGGTATCAGCAAGATGGAGCTCCTCCGCATTTTACTCGCGAAGTTAGAGAATTTTTGGATGTCACGTTCCCAAATCGATGGATAGGAAGAAGAGGGCCTATCGAATGGCCTTCACGGTCCCCCGATCGTTCGCCATTAGATTTTTTTTATTGGGGTCACCTGAAAAACATAGTTTATCAAAATAAATCGAATAATTTAGAAGAATTAAGAATGAAAATTATCCATGAAAGTGCGAGAATAACAAGGGAAATGGTTTTAAACACCCAAAGACATTTTTGCGATAATTTGTATCATTGTCAGTTAGTAAATGGGGTCATTTTCAACACTTATTAAAAAATAGAGCCGTTTTGTCATGATTTGTTATACGTTTTTGTTTAAAGTTAACTTAATAAATTGTTTCTTGAAATTTATTTTGTGTTTTGTAGCTGATCAATTTATGTGGGAAAGTAATGAATTTAGGTATAACACATGGTTAATAAAAATGTTTAAAATTGAGTCGACAATCAAAATAAGTAAAAATATACAGGGTATTCCATTTAAAAAAATATAACTATCATTCTCCACAACTTTGTGGGCGACCCTGTAAATTTCAATTTATCACCGACATGTAGATTTTTAACAGCCCTACATTTTTTATATAAGACGTTTTTTGATAACCCCTGTATATTTTGAAATAATCGACCGTTATGGTAATTTTTCCTAACCCTGTATGATGATAGCAACTACCCCATAATAAACTCTTTTAAAGAATTTTTAGAAAATAACGTATTTACCCACTTGATATTTCCTGCCAAAGAAAAAAGGTGTTTTTTTCATTACTTTGTAATCGCTTCGCTCCTTTTTAATGTTTTTCCTGCAAGGGTCGACCAGGTCCAACAGTCCGTAATCTTGGACTTATTCTTATTTAATTTACTTATTATTATTATTAGGTTTTAAATTATTCTGACCGTAAAAAACTGCTTATATTATAAGGGACATTTAGGCCGGAATGCTGACCTACTATAGTAATAGTTTGTATTGTAAAATATTACTTTAAAAATAACTGGGCGAAATATATGATACTATATGGTTCACTTTTGCATGACATACCTACCTATAATACTTCATAGGTTTTCTGTGATTTGCCTTATCATAATTAGGTATTCGTTCGTAGTTCGTTTACTTCATTATTCAGTGATAGTTTAACTCAGTTCTGTATGTATAAGTTGATCATTTATATCGAAACGCGAGAGCAGTCAATGGGCCACGAAACCCAATTATCACAGTTAATAAAGTGTGACCAGTAAAGTCCGCATCATATGAATTTTTTTTTAATTAATAGCTTTATTCAAAATTTGACTTTGGCATCAAGTTCTGTTTCGATCAAGATGAAAATTAAGCAAAAAAAATAGTATTATTTCTAAAAATATCGAAAAAAAGTTATTAGAAAAAGTTGTTTTTAATGCAGTTTCTAGCCCACATGCAAAATTTCAGTTGCATAAGATAATTTTGATTTTTTACCCACCATTAAAATTTATTTTCAACTTAATGAACACTTTACTGATGACACTCTTAAGGTGTATTACTTTCAGACACAAACTACGTTTTCAAAAATACTTATTTTATGAAGTTATCTTATACAGGGTCAAACACAAATCAAAATTATCTTATTCAGCTAAAATTTTGCATGTAGGCTAGAAACTGCATTGAAGAAAACTTTTTCTAATAACGTTTTTCGTTACTTTTAGAAATAACCCTACTTTTGAATTATTTTTTGGAAAAAATTAAAATTTGACAGATAATGCGAATCACGTGACTACTATTTTTTTGCTTAATTTTCATCTCGATCGAAGCAGAACTTGATGCCAAAGTCAAATTTTGATTAAAGTTATTAATAAAAAAAAAGTAGAAGGGAAACTCAACCCTACTAAAAAAAATCCCATATGAAGCGGACTTTACTGGTCACACTGTATACTAAGGTTGTTAATTTATATATACTTTATAATGGTTTTTTAAATTTATAAAATTACTATATACAATCAATCAGAAAGGGTGATTTTCACTGAAATCAAGTAAAAATTGCAATTTAATTGTAATACTAGAAGAAAATAATACTTTCTTATACAGGGTGTTCTCAAAGTTGAGTCATTTATTTTACCAGGTTGTAGAACTCGTAAAAATAAGTAATTGTACCAAAAATCATTTATATAAAAGTTTAAAAATAAAGAAGTCATTAACAATTGAAAAAATGTAAAATTTAAAAACTTAAGACCTGCTCTTTGGTATTCTCGACCACTAAAACCCGTAAAATGAATAAATGATAAGTAATTTGTATCCTACAAAAAAATAAGCCATACCCAGTATCGCCAGTAAACAAAACATTGATAACGCAGTGGTCGAGAATATCAAAAAATCAGGTCTTACAGTTTTTAAATTTTACATTTTTCCAATTGTTAATAACTTCTTTATTCTGCAACTTTTATATAAATGATTTTTGGTACAATTACTTATTTTTACGAGTTCTACAACCTTGGAAAATAAATGACTCAACTTTGAGAACACCCTGTATAATATAGGTATTCAATATTGAGACCAGCACATTTAATAAGAAGAAATTATAAATACATACGACTGAAAGACGAGGCAACATGTCAGTTAACCAAGGATTAACTAAACAAGCTTTAAAGAAAAAAATCAAAAATCTCGCACCTCGCTAAACTGAACCTTTTTTTCGATAACCGGACCTATATAATGTAGAAATAGTACACTGTACACCGAGATGAAAACCCGGCCCGTGCAAGGTTCTAGTACTCTTTCTAGTCCATACACTATATTATGTCAACTCTGGTTTAGTCTTTTACCATAAGATATGGATGTTTTTTCAGCTAGCATACTTAAAAAGTGTGAAATACCTAACTATTTTGACATTGAAGTACACAGGGAAGCCGAAAACAATGGAGTTCCTGTGGGCGGGCAGACAATGACAGTTGTTTCGTCCTTATTAGGACTCATCAAGAAGCCACAATCCGAAACAACCCCACTGATATTATTTATGTAACAATTAATCCCTGTTATTGGTATTTATAAAAACCCTATAAAAGAACAATAACATAAAATCGTTCTGCAACCATTTTACCACACTACACCGCTGCAACAGTGGCGTATATAAGGGGGGGTTTAGAGGGTCCGGACTTCCCCCCCCCCCCATTGACGCTAAAGCCACGTCTTTAAGTGAACTTTTAAGTAACTTTAAATTTCCCTCAAAGTTTCATAATAATAATAAACTTGTATGCAATGGCAACCTTTCTTCTATTCAAGAGAATCTTGCAATAATGCAGTTCAATGCACGAGGAATAAGGGTAGACTTCTCTGTCGCTAGATTTTTGTTTGAAAAAATGTCAGCAATCTCATAAAACAAATAATACTGTAGATTCAGCTTTTGATTAAACCATCACCATGTCAATTCAGCTCCGACTCCAATAACTGCTCAAAAGTAGAAATTCTCTGAAAGATAGGTAAAAATATTAAATCCCCCTCCTAAACGCACCGGGTTGTTTTTGTAATTTTCTTGAGGATTTTGTGTTGTGTTTTCTACTTTTCCCACTTTAAAACTAAGCACCTTGATTCAAAAAGGGGCATAGCATCCAAAAAATGTTCGGGTTTGTTCGGGTTGATTCAAAAAGGGGCGTGGCACCCAAATAAATGTTTGCCTTCGGCGCAATTTTTTTTGCACCTTCGGCGCTATTTTCTTTTATCCGCGCCTGACAGTATTGAACACCCTTTGCGGAAGCTATAGCTACGCCGTTGCGCTGCAAGATAGGTCAATTCCTTCTGAAACATATTCCTGGGTAAGATACCACTTCTGACCGCACTCAGGAAATACCCTGTATACAACAGGAAAGCCAAAAGTAGCGTTTCTTTGATAAATTCGTGTTGGTTTAAAAACCTACTAAAATTATAAAAGAAATTATATAACGTCAATGAAACGCTGATAGCAACAACCCCATAATGAACTCCTTTAAACAATTTTTAGAAAATAACGTATTTACCCACTTGTTATTTCTTGCCAAAGAAAAAAGGTGTTTTTTTCATTACTTTGTAATTGCTTCGCGCCTTTTTAATGTTTTTCCTGCAAATTAAGATATGAAAATTTAGCGCACATGCCTTTGAGAATTAATTAAAGTAGTTGCTTAAAAGGTACCTTCAAGATAAGCTTTTAGGGTAGTTTTTTTTTTAATGTGTCTCTTAGATGTTAATATAATGAAATTAAGTTATAGGCTTTTTTACAAACTTTTGCCACTCCTTAGCGTTTTAGGTTTGCTAAATAAGCTTACGAATATTCAAGACAAGCACACAACGAAAATCGACTGCTTTCTTAATAAAGAAATACAATTAGATAATAAACAGAATAATTAAAAGTAAAGTGAATAACTTAATTAACTTGGTAAACAATTATTTTATCATGAAAATTATATTTACGAGATATTTTCACTACACGATTTTTGATTTAAATTAATTTTATTGATTTCGTTGTACCGTGCGAGCAAAAATGATTTGCATCAAAGAGGGCTTGGATTAAAAAACGTGGGGCTTGGTTTAAATCACAATGATATGGGGACGATATATCTAACCAAATCTAGGTTAAAATTTTGTCAAATTCATATTATGACATGATATGCCAAACTAATGAGTAACAAAATAAGTAGACAAATACAAATTAATTTTTGTTGTTTACAAAATTAACAAACTAAGTATATACAGAAAGAAAAATAAAAATAATTACATAAATTGCTGAAATTGGCCACCGCCATGCTTCAAGCATAAATTCACACGTCTCTTCATATTTTGGAAAGTGTTGACCAGCATCTCTGGAGAAATGTTACCACAATCTTGGATAATCCTTTCTTGTAAGTGTTCTAAATTTGCAACTGGTGTTTTAAAAATAGTGTTCTTTAAATGAGGAAAAACGAAATAATCCATAACCGTTAAACAAGGTGATCTAGGTGGGAATTCAATGTCTGATCGAAAACTCATCAATCTGTCGTCGAAAAAATTGCGTAAGTAGTTAATAGTTTCGGCGGCTGTATGGGCGGTTGCACCGTCCCGTCCTGTTGAAAATATTCAAAACGTAGTTCGTCGTCAAGTAGTAGCGCCACAAATGGATTCAAAATATTGTCTCTATACCACTGTGCTGTAAATGTGTCATGGAAAAAAATAGGACCAACAATTCTTCTTCGGGAAACAGCTAACCAGACACCAATTTTTTGAGGGTGCAATGTGGACTCTACAAAAAAATGGGGATTTTCACTACTCCACATGCGTGTATTCTGAGAATTCACATAACCGGAGGGGTGGAACCAGGCTTCATTCGAAAAAAATGTAAGGTCTAATAAATCATTTCTTTCCACTTGCACTTTATAAGGAAATAAATTTAGCTGCTTCTTTGCACTTCTTGGGACAGGCTTCTTATACAATTTGTTGGCGTATTTATTTTGCATTATTTTACGAACGTTTGCAACAAGTTCTTCTGTTCTTACAGATGGTCTTCCTGCTCCTTTTTTGTGTTGTATAGAACCTGTTTCCCTAAATACAGCCACGGTTCTTTTCAGGCAATGATAAAAATCCCCAGAATTAAAAGCAACGTTAGGAAAATATTCTTGAAAATCAAATTGCTTGTAACGACTGTCAAAGATGACGGAATAACTGATTGATTGTTAAATCAGGTAGTTACTGACACCCAACAGGTATTAACTTCTACGGCTAAGCATTAAATCCTTAGATGCAAGGCCCTCTTTGATGCAAATAATTTTTGCTCGCACGGTATATGTTCAAGCTCGATGTTTTTATAGTAAAAGTTTAACTAATAATTATGGACTACTTCTTCAATATTAATAATTATGTAATACATATTATACAACAGCTGCGCCCAAAAAGGAAAATACGCTAGAGTGAAACATTGACATTTACCTTTAGATACGTACAGCTTATCTCGTGCGCAAACAAAAGTTAAGTTTAATGGGTGAAAAAATACGTCTGAGCGCATGACTCGCCGGTCAGCTGCCTTCTTTCTGGGCACCTTCGGGCATGCGCACAAACCGCTTGTTATCGGCCTGTCCTTCATTAGCGACATGCTCAAAATTCACACCAGACCCGGCTCGGCGCCATTTTTGTTGTTGTATTTAAAGTTTTCTCTGTGGATTCCTTGTTGTTTTCTATGATATTGTGGATTTGTGTGTTTAATATTTACGGATTTCTAGTTTTTGTGTAGTTTCCTGAACTGTGTTTGTGCTTTTAGTGACTCGGATGGAAAATGATAATTTTCATATTTTCATTACTATTAGGTCAGGTTTATGAATTTTTGAATTCGTCAATCGTGTAATAATTTAATTAGGCTTAAACCCACATTATTTGTTAAGTACCTACTATTAAAACAGCAAAAAATTCGAATTTATTTTATAATCCTAGGTAGACTGGTAGACATAACATAGGTACTTAGTTGTTAAGTCATTATACGTAATATTCCAGCAAACATGATGCAACATCAAAATTTTAAAACACCACTTATAATGTTGCTTACCATTTATGGTAGTAACGGGGGTAGCAGTGATCGAGCCTCATAGAATCCAAAAGACAGAAAACAGTAAAACACATGAACACTTAACAAGTTTGCACAAACATTATGTCACTTAGTACTATACAAGGCATTATACAAAACGACCAGATCGCCGAGAGTTTTTTTGCAAAATGTTTTATAATTTTGTTCATATTTAATGTTTTAACAAACTGGTATTCGATGCAGATTAAGAATAAATCCGAAAGGCCTTGTTGTCCCATTTTAAGTTTGGAAAAAGATCGTTCCTCTGATGCCACAATAACTGGTAAAGTTAGAAATAACATCACTGCACTAGATACACCTGGAAAATTTGAAGAACACACTGATTTTTTATTAATAAATGATCCGCAAGTTCATACACTGTTTTTAATTTTGAAATACTATCTCCAAGTCCCTTTCTGAGGCATAAAATTTGACTAGGAAAGTCAATGGATAAGTCTTTATGGTAAATCGTTCTTCACTTAACGAAGTTAAATTCTCAGGATATAAAAAAATTAATATAATTATGAAATGAAATACCTATGAAAAGCAAAGCTAGCAGCAATTTTTGAAGGGGCCGTTAATGTGGGCCCACCGGCTGCCCTCCCCCCCCCCCCCCCCTCGCGGTGCTTGTTACGCCAGTACTTCTATTCAAGTATCAATAGTGCAATGTTTTATTTAATATCTAAAGTTATTACATTTTTAATAATATTATCGGAAAATTTAAGAAACACGGAGACAAAAAATTTAACATTATTAACTAATGGTATACGTTTAATACGTAACTGCTAGTCAATGTCTACTAAAATGCTTAAAATGCCTTGTATTATTCGTTTCTATACAGCTTATTAATTTTTCCTTCATTCCAAACAAGGCGGACTCGATTTCAGCTCGAGAAATGCTGTTTACAGCTATGTTTATGCTATCGTATTTTTCGGATGCAAAATGATTTTTAAATAAATTTATCTAGATAACGGCGCATCCAATCATGTCTTACCAATTGTAGCTTTTTTTTCGTAAAAAAAGTCAGGTTTTTCTAAGTTGACATAAAAAAGTATAAATGTTAGCGTAAAAAAAGTAATGTCTATTTTTATCCCACTATCCCCTATTACTGGTCATATTTCTTATATCGACATTTTTAAGGCCACGGTTCTGTTCAGCGTAGGTACAAAGTTTATCAAAATATCTAATTTTGAATTTGTATCTGCAAAAGTTTCCAAAATATTTAGAAAACCCCATCTTCAGAGTACCCCCTTTAGGGGGCTGTAGCTTTGTAGTAAATGGACATAGGACACAATTTTATTTAAAGTTCTTACTTTATTTTTACCAATCCACTCTTACTTACTTACCATATCTTTTAGGTCACCCTATACAGCTTGATTCGACGAATTTTGACGAAGGCTATTATAAAACGTTGTATTTTCTAGACACTCGGTATACGTATTACTTTCATCTCTGACAAAACCAAATGTTCCCTAACGATAAGCCGGTTTCAGGTAACGGGCAACTATTACAGTTCACCCTGTATAAAATAACGAACTTCCTAACCCATAGTCCCTTCGTACCTGAAACCCATTGTTTATTGTAAGGCAATGTGCGAAAAAAATTACCTAAAATTCTAGGTAGTTGTAGGTACTAAGTAATGTCAATATATAAAGAATCATTGTTAAATGTTGAAGGTATGGATTGTATATATTGGATTCAGATAATAAATCGATGAAACTTTGAGCAGGTATTGATCCCTCTTTCGATATTAGTAAAGCTGTTACAAACGAATGCAAATTATTAGGAATATGGTAGATAGGTATACTTTTATTTATGGGTAGGGAGTATTTTAATCAAAGTATTTGGTCAAATTTCAGAGGTACAGTTTTATAAAGAAAATTCCTACAATATTAAATTGGGAGGTGCGATTTGTCATCTGTCATGATTCCTTTAAACTATATACAAATTTTGACCCTCTCTTTAAAATACACAACGTGTGGAGAGAGTAATCAAGTATAGAAAAGGAGAATGGGAATCAGGGGCGCCTTAAGGCCCAGGCGACCTGGGTGAGAGTCATAAATTCTATGGTAAAAAATAAAAAACAAAAATTGGAATTCAGATTTCAAATTTTGTATTTAGGCTTTATTTTGGATTATAAACAACTTTGTTTCATAAACATTTTGTCTAAATTAATGAATAATAATACTTCTCTCTTAAAGCATTTTCATGTTTTCTTAATTTAACAACACCCTGTGCGTCTGATCTAAAATTTTTATATGGTAAATTTATTTTATCCACAAGCACAATTTTTTACAAAGAATAACTTTTCGTCGTAAAATCAATAATAAAGATCTTTTTCCTCTTGTCAACTCCATCCGGGGACACACTTTATAAGTATCAAATAAATATGGGAGATTTCTAGAATCATCAAGACCGCTCGGGAAATGCATGATTTTCCCATCTAAAGGTAAGTTTTATTTTAAAGGGTTAGTATCTGTTTTGTAAAAATTTTTATAAACCTATCACTATTTTAAAGCAATTTTAATTTATTTTTACTTATTTTCTTGAATTATTCTTCATCCCTTATTTACCTAAAACCATTTCTACCTTGTTAAGACAGCTGCGGATAGCATTGAAACAATAGATGATAGATTTCAAAAGAAAAAAAATTTAAAACTAGGTAAGTATTTATTCCCTAAATACGCAGGTCACTAGAAACGTTTTGCAACGAAGTTTTAAAACTATTTTCACCACAGAAAATATACTTCCTCATGAGAGCAAGCTACTCATTAAGATCCCAAGCAGATAAAACCCTGTCATTGACTGAAAAGATTCCTGTTCTTAAATTTAATGATCTTTAATACACGAAAACTAAACGAAATCAAATGACGCAAGATCGGAACTATATGGAGGATAATCCGATACTGAGGCTCAAAATGTTCCAAAAATATAGTAGTTTGTTCTGTTCCAATTCTTGAATTTGGTCGCACTTTTTGGAGGAACATTACGCACTTGATACCTATACCTATATATAACTTTTTTTTAGTAACCTATCTTTCATAATAAATTTCATTCCAATTTTATCTTTTGGATATTATCTTTATAACCAATATTGACATGTTGTATAAATGTATATTATAGTACCTATAAAGATATAATAAAAGGGTAGGTAGTCTTTAATAATTGACGATTTCACAGACATCATTGTCCTGACGATCGCAAATGGAACATGTGGACGAATAGGAATAGATTTCTCTTTTCTTGATCCTTCTAATCTATATTCTCATTTAGGTTTCGCCTCGCTTTTCTGCTCTTCGGGAAATACATTACAGATGGAGCTCCCGCAGACAATGTTGGTGGAAATGGTCGTTAGATGGCACTATTTTAAACTCAATTAACAACTAAAAATGGCTTTTTTACTCTTCGGAAAAATCATTAGACATTGAGCTACCGCGGGCAATATTGGTGGAAATGGTCGTCAGATGGCCAAATTTTAAAACCAATTGGCAACTGAAAATGAAAACTACGTGTTAAAAGAAAATACCTATAGATGGCGTAATAATTACGAATGTAGAATTTTACTAGAAATACAACAGGAACATAAATCAATAACTTAGGTAGGTACGTGTCCATAGTTAAAGCAGAATGAATGGGAAGGGTAGAACGGGGGGGGGGGGGGAAGCAAGAACCGCTTATAGCCCTAGCCTTACGCTAATTTAAACAAACCAGAACAAGAACAAACCCAACAAAATATGATTATTGTTTTTTTTTTAATTTTAAATGCCTTCGAGGAATGTTTAATAAATATTTTTAAAACTTGAATACTTATGGGTATGTGGTTATTTGTATTAATATATTGAAACAACAAGAGAAATGACGATGCAATTTAAAAAGTTATCCTACTTTTTAGACTAGCCCATAAGCTTTAAAAAAAAATGTTTTATATAAATAATTTATATAATTCAATTTTACATGCAGGAACGTACCAAACACGATTTTAAAATATATTCTTAAATTTTTATAGATTCAATATTTTAAAAAAAAATAACTTTAATATACAGGGTGTCCGGAAAATACGTGTACACCGTTTGACGACAGACTCCTGACGTCAATATAGGTCGATCTAAGCCGACTTAGTTATATCCAAAATTGTCTCGTTTAGCCGGTAGAGGGCGTCAAAAATTTGTAAAAATATTGGTTTTTCCTAAATTACGTAAAAACCTGCTAATCGATTTTAATGATTTTTAGTATGTAGACTAATAGTATAAAATGACGTTTTCTAGTAGTATAGTCACCGGCTGTAAATAAGTGGAAGTGTTATTAAAGTGATATAATACGTCAACATTTCTCCTCATTTTTTATATGAACGGCGTTATGACAACCCAGATATTTTTGTAGAGTGACTGGATGTATTTGGAAGCTATTTTACCTCTTTAATATTTTTCGTTAAATGAGCTGTTTTGCCAGAAGAAAATATTTACAATATTTAGTATTATTAGTAATAATATTAAAATCAAATTACCTGTAACAATAATTTTTTAAGGAGTGTTAATAAGTGTATTCAGCAAGATGGCGGTCATTTTACACATTTGCTTAAGTAATGTTTTTGTTTTACTTAGTTTCTTACAATACATACTTTCAACATTGTTGTACTTTGTTTTATTTTTATTGTTAATAATTGATGTAGGTATGCAAGTAATTGTAAATATTTTCTTCTGGCAAAGCAGCTCATTCAACGAAAAATATTAAAGAGGTAAAATAGCTTTCAAATACATCCAGTCATTCTACAAAAATATGTGGGTTGTCATAACGCCGTTCATATAAAAACTGAGGAGAAATGTTGACGTATTATATCACTTTTATAACACTTCCACTTATTTACAGCCGGTGAATATACTACTAGAAAACGTCATTTTATAGTATTAGTCTACATACTAAAAATCATTAAAATCGATTAGCAGGTTTTCACGTAATTTAGGAAAAACCAATATTTTTACAAATTTTTGACGTCCTCTACCGGCTAAACGAGACAATTTTGGATATAACTAAGTCGGCTTAGATCGACCTATTTTGACATCAGGAGTCTGTCGTCAAACGTTGTACACGTATTTTCCGGACACCCTGTATATTTGAGAATTTCTTTATTTAAACGATTTTTTAGTGGCATGTGGCTCTTCGTATGATAAAAGACAAAAATACTAAATTTCATATAATTACTATGGAAAATTGCCAATTAATGCTTTTAAATACAAATATATTTTTTTAATTTACGCACTCTACATCATAGGAACATTCGAAATTATTCCCTGACATCGTATTACATACGTGTTCAATTAAATGAAACTAATAGACATATAAATTAAAAGTAACTTTTTGTTTGTATTCATACAATTTATAAACAGCTAGTCTCCATGCAAAGGTAGTACCCCTAACCAGGTGCACAGCCAGTCTGTGTGATCATATGGGTTTTTATAGAGGGGACATATGATATCAGCGAGGAATATATTTTTATTAGGTAAATATAATCGTATATATATATCAGTCCGGTCACGAAGATAATAATTACAAAAACAACATAGGGGTATAAAAGTTGTTTGTCGTATTTTATCATAAAGGTGTAAATGTAAAAATCTGGATGTACCCTGGAATTGTTACATTTTCATGGCGTATTAATATGTTTATAATGTATGTTTGAACTATGAACAAACATAAATTCTGTTTTTAGGTTTAAAAAGTGTGTCAAACTATTCGTCTATTTTTATTTATGTTCTGCCCTAATCTTCGGTTAGATCATTTATCTTGTCATTTCCTAATTTGAAAAACAATTGTTTAAAATGTCCGGTGCAAAATTTCATGATTCTAGGTCTAGGATTGGGGGTATAGGCTGGCCGTTAATGAATCAGTCAATTTAAATATATCTATATACATATATCAGATTTGACGTTGGCATCAAGTTCTGCTTCAATCGAGATGAAAATCAAGCAAAAAAATAGTAGTCACATGATTCGCATTATCTGTCAAATTTTAATTTTTTCCAAAAAATAATTCAAAAATGGGGTTATTTCTGAAAATATCGAAAAAAGTTATTAGAAAAAGTTTTTTAAAATGCAGTTTCTAGCCAACATGCAAAATTTCAGCTGCATAAGATAATTTTGATTTTTTACCTATATTTTGTAAATTGCACCACTTTTGCAAAATAAGACTTAACAACCTACATAAAACTTCTTAGTTTTGACGCTGCTTTATTTCAGATAGATTAAGATATTAAATGTGTGTTTTTCTACAAAATCAAAATTGGGCTATTCAAATTTTGTCGCATGTGATGCAAAGTTTATTTGTTTTTGACCCTGTATAAGGTAACTTCATAAAATAAGTATTTTTGAAAACGTAGTTTGTGTCTGAAAGTAAAAAAATAAAAAATAAAATAATAAGGTTTTAAATTAAATCGTTGAAAATAGATAAACTTTACGTTAAGTTAAACTTAAATTTATTTTCCACTTATTGAACACTTTACTGATGACACTGTGTTATTTGTTGTCTTAATATTAAGGTGTATTACTTTCAGACACAAACTACGTTTTCAAAAATACTTATTTTATAAAGTTACCTTATACAGGGTCAAAAACAAATAAACTTTTCATCACATGCGACCAAATTTTAATAGCCAATTTTGATTTTTTAGAAAAACACACATTTAATATGGCGCTACTTTAAAGAAAATGTATCAAATAAAGCAGCGTCAAAACTAAGAAGTTTTATGTAGGTTGCGTTAAGTCTTATTTTGCAAAAGTGGTGCAATTTACAAAATATAGGTAAAAAATCAAAATTATCTTATGCAGCTGAAATTTTGCATGTGGGCTAGAAACTGCATTTTAAAACCTTTTTTTCATAACGTTTTTTGATACTTAAAGAAATAATCCCACTTTCTATTTATTTTTTAAAAATAATTAAAATTTGACAGATAATGCGAATCACGTGACTACTATTTTTTTTGCTTAATTTTCATCTCGATCAAAGCAGACCTTGATGCCAAAGTCAAATTTCGAATGAAGTTATTAATAAAAAAAAATCTCATATGATGCGGACTTTACTGGTCACAGTTGACTGTAAATACATAAATTTAAAAAATTATTGGGAAACCCGGAAAATTACAATACAGTTTAAAAAGCGATTCCAATTTGCAGAAAAAAACTATATTATGGTAAAAGGTTGCTACATATTTTTGCTTAAAGGTTTATAATTCCATTTTACAATGAAGTACAAAGTAGGGCTCGGAATTTTATTCGAATAATTTGAATATTCGAATATTCGACTATTCTAAATTCGAATTTTTTGTTAGTTAAAAAATTCGACTATTCAAATATTCGACTATTCGAAATTCGAATATTTGACTATTCGAATATTCGACTATTTAAATATTCGACTATTCAAATAGTCGACTATTCGAAATTCGAATATTTGACTATTCGAATATTCGACTATTCAAGTATCTATTCGACTATTTGAATATTCGACCATTCGAATACTTAACTATTTGACTTTGTTCGGATATTTATATATTCGACTATTCGTGTATTCTGTGAAACTGTAAATTTCAACGTAAAAAAGAAAAACAAAAATAAAATTATATAGTCAGCAAGCAGTTTAACCACTTCTACCGTGATTAAACAACTGTAATTCGACTATTTAAATATTCGACTATTCAAATATTCGACTATTCGAAATTCGAATATTTGACTATTCGAATATTCGACTATTTAAATATTCGACTATTCAAATAGTCGACTATTCGAAATTCGAATATTTGACTATTCGAATATTCGACTATTCAAGTATCTATTCGACTATTTGAATATTCGACCATTCGAATACTTAACTATTTGACTTTGTTCGGATATTTATATATTCGACTATTCGTGCATTCTGTGAAACTGTAAATTTCAACGTAAAAAAGAAAAACAAAAATAAAATTATATAGTCAGCAAGCAGTTAAACCACTTCTACCGTGATTAAACAACTGTAATTCGACTATTTCAAATATTCGACTATTCGAAATTCGAATATTTGACTATTCGACTATTCAAGTATTTATTCCACTATTCGAATTATTCGACTATATTCGACTATTCGAATTATTCGACTATTCGACTATTCGACTATTCGAATTATTCGACTATATTCGCCTATTCGAATTATTCGACTATTCAAATTATTCGACTATTCGAATTATTCGACTATATTCGACTATTCGACTATATTCGACTATTCGACTATTCGAATTATTCGACTATTCGACTATTCGAATTATTCGACTATATTCGACTATTCGAATTATTCGACTATTCGAATAACATACCAAACGACTATTCGAATACTTATATTTTAAAAATTCCGAGCCCTAACAAAGCGCGATGTTAAAAAAATACTATAACCTGCCCTAGATATTTATTTTATAAAAGCACAATTTTAAAAAAATTGCTTTGTTCTTTGATGTAAAAATATATAACCAAATTTATTTATTTAATAATATTGCATAGTTCTTTGTTCTCTGAAAATTGGAAATTGGACTAATGTTTTTAACTTTATTGTAATTTTGAGGCATTTTGATTAAATTTTCCATATCGCAAATTAAAATACATTCCGGTACCTAAATGCCATAGGTAGTTCGAAGCTATTCATAAAAACAGAATAAAACGCAAAAATCTGTTGCATATAATAGGAAAATTGTAACGATCCCAATACCGGAATAATGATTATTTTTTTTTGTAACATTTGTTTTTCCTTATTTTTAATGAAGTAGTAGCGTGGATTTGTTTTTGAAATTTTAGTGTTCGGTAGAATTTAGAATTAAGCTTCATTGTAAATTAATTTTTCAATTAGCAAAATAA
The DNA here is from genome assembly GCA_963969555.1 of Polydrusus pterygomalis. Classification (NCBI taxonomy): domain Eukaryota; kingdom Metazoa; phylum Arthropoda; class Insecta; order Coleoptera; family Curculionidae; genus Polydrusus; species Polydrusus pterygomalis. Next base: position 32,749,774 of record OZ018384.1, on the reverse strand, counting down.
TCCGTGCTGTTAACGGACCAAATAAACAAGAATATTAAGTTTCTTTTTTATTTATTTAATCAAAATTTTAATAATATTAAAAAAATCTGAAAAAATTGACTGTTAATGATAATAAATATTTAATATTATTGTTAGGAATGCATCCTATAAAAAATTCATTTAAAAAAGTAGGTGTCATATCGCTTATCAGGCGATGTAGACTCGCACTGGACGATTTTATTATATTACAAACACTGTGTAAAATTTTAAATACTATAAAAATGTGAAGTTGTTAAATAAGTCAGTTGGCTCTGTGTTTGAAGTTGGAGAAAGAAACAAGAAACAGGGTCCTTCCCGCCGCGTCGCACTGCTCTTTGTTAAAAGACAAGCAGGCATATTGCGAAAGCGCGGCAGTCGTAACGTCATAACGCAAATAGGGTAAAATAAAATAAAGGGCACCATCACCATGCTTTGCAAAGGGACGAGCGGAGAGCACGGTTTATAGCAGTTAGCAGTGGCGCGAAGGCCCGAAGGCGCAGCACGAGGACGAGGGTACGGGAAGGACGCGCGCACAAAACCACCTGGCGTCGCCCGCTCCCCCATTCAATCCAGTATCGACCGGCTGCCAAGTTACAATTTCACCACGGATACATACTAATCGAAATCGAAGTCCAATAACTAAATATCGGGTACAAGTGCGGGGGTTCCCAATCGAAGCGAGCATGCGAATCAGTAAACAGAAATCGGAACCCAAGGGCCGATGAAGGCTATCGTATTTGCAAATAAGCATGCGATGGCTTCGTCCGAGAATCCGTCGGCGCCGTCGTAAATACTTAGAAATTGCGAGAAATTCGCGATCCTGTGAGTGACAGTTCGTGTTTAACCTTCGTGTGTAGCCAGAGTGCAAGTGTCCTTCTTATCAGCCGGGGACGTTGTTATGAACGTCCGAAAATATCCGGATGGTAAGCGGCCCCGAAGTCGCTCTTAACACTAGGCGACCTATCGAATATGAGATGATGGAAAATATTGGAAAGATGATCGAACAACAGTCACTCTCTGAACAAACGGTCGATTCCTCAAATGGCACGGCGCACACGCACGCAGTCATAACAGGAGGAGGCATGGAGACGCGAGTCGTGACGACGATGAGGGTCTTGTCACGCGCCGTGGTGGAGCGTCGTGTTGTTAAACAGGAAGAAGCCGATGGCCCTCTCTCCGTCATCGTGCAACCCCAAGAGGAATCGAGGGAATCCGAACTCCTCAGTCCAAAATTATCGCCCAGCACGGTCATGATAGATACGAATGACTACCGAAACTTAAATCCGGAACCTACTTACCAAACCCTTACCACAGTAAACGGCAGGATGTCTCCCGCCGGTTACAGTCCTAGTTCCTCCTATGCTACTTTAACCCCTTTGCAACCTTTGCCGCCCATTTCCACTGTCTCCGACAAATTTGCCTACGGTCATGCCAGCAACGTGACTGGATCTTTTACAGTTATGCAGAACAACAGCATCCAAGGGATTGTCGGGCTCAATGCCAGCACACCGTACACAATGAACAATATAGAAATGACACCTCCACATAACTACTCTTCGCCGAGTATGGGTATGCAACAACAATCTAGTCCAATTAGTCCACAAAGCGCTTATAGCCAAAACGGTCTGCCTTCACCTCAAAAAAGCATGTCCCCTCAAGGTTATGATTCTCCTTACGGTGCAAGGCAAGGTGATATAGTGAGTCGAACATTAAATAGTCCTCAATTAAGCCCTCCCGGTTCGGGTTCTTTAAACTCTCCTGAAGGAACATTAGTGACTAGTTTTAGTGGACAAACGACTTTAAACGGACTTGGATTACAAAATCATCCTCCAACATTAGTGCAAATAGCGCCCCCTCAGCGCGATTGTTCCCCCTCGCCCCCTGTTGTGACGTTACAACAAACTCCCCCAGGTAATCAACATCAACAACATAATCAACAGCAACAAAATCAACAAACAATGCAAATAAAAAACGGTAGTCCGGGTTCGTTAGGTGTCCCGTCCATAACTACCGATGTTGAAGAAATTAACACCAAAGAACTAGCCCAAAGGATCAGTGCGGAACTAAAAAGGTACAGCATTCCTCAAGCTATTTTTGCCCAAAGAGTTTTATGCAGGTCACAAGGAACTCTTTCCGATTTGCTTCGGAATCCAAAACCATGGTCAAAATTAAAATCTGGCAGGGAAACATTTAGGCGAATGTGGAAATGGCTACAAGAACCTGAATTTCAAAGGATGTCGGCTCTAAGACTAGCAGGTGTGTATATTTACACTTTGTTTATTTTTAGTACCGAAACCCAAAAATCTCATACTCAACAAAACAGGGGTCTATGTCCGAAATAGGAAACCTTATAGAGCAGTATATTTCTCAAATTACTATTATAATAGGACCCCATCTTATTTTGTTAACTACAAATGTATGTCTTTTAAGGTTTCCTAACTTCCACTTTAGTCCTCTTTATCTATAATGAAAACCCATATAGGTATTGCAATTTAGCTATGTATAAAGTGTTAAAATGACATTTTACCAATCTACATTAGCAATTTACATTTCACATAATCATTTAAAATTCCACATATAAAAACGTTACTGCTCAGCAGACATCAAATTACCTATAAAATATTAAGCAGGTAATACGAAGCTACAACCAGCGCGCGTCTTTTATTTTTTTATTTATCTTGTAGTTATCATCATATATGATAACTGTTAAAATAAAGCACTTATTTCTTGTTGCATTGTTTGTAAATATTAATACCTATACCTACTACAAATACGAATAATCCTTTATCCTGATAACTTGTTTTTATATAAACATCACTATCAGAATGGCACAAAAAGAGAAACGTACAATGTTTTCAAGTTGCTACTAGCTATAATTATTGCACCCTAAAAAGTAAAACCCAAATTAAAAATTGTCCTTTTACTTTTTCTATACCAGGGCTTATAGTCTTATAAGTTATTAATACTTTCATTTACTTAATTTCCCATATACCAAAATTATATGCTTTTAATTATTTCTCAATATAACCCCTTTTATGGACCGTATGTTTATCATAAACTTTCGTCTATTGTTTTTAAGTTTAAATATTTGATTAGGGGCGTAATCAAAAACTATTGTCATTACATTATTTACCTTTATAAAAGTGATATTAAATAACCCGATCTATAAAAGTTTGTTCGGATTTGTGCTCTGTTAAGAAAATACTGCTAAAATGGAAAGGAAATTTAAAACAGTTTTAACGGTATTACTGCATTTTTTCTTTATATTTTAGAACTACGCCTGGTGGTACTATCAACATTATTAATTTTGGAAACTTGCTATTTGATAATTCCTTATTTATATATAAAATATATTTTACACATTAATTAATTAAAGTAAAATAGCCAAAAAATTCAATTTTTAGAAAAAAATCTTTTAAATAAATATTGTGTAGTTTTAGGTTTCCCACAAAGTTTTTTCAAAATTGCTTTTATATCATTGTTAAGTTATATTTCGGCAATAAAAAATTGCCATAATACTTAAGCTTGTTTCCTAAAATGACTTTCATGTAAAACCGAATTATTAAAATTTTTAATTTTTTTTTATTAAAATTTTAAAGGTTTGTGGTTTTTTCTAAAAATTAAAATACCTAACTTTTAAATTTTGTAATTTTTCGGCTTTTCCACGAGATTTACCGAATTATTTATAGTGTGATATAAAACACATTTTATAATTTATTCCTAATTTTTGAAAATATTTACAAGAGTTCTCACAATAGGCATAGATCAAAAACATGGCCTGAAATAATAGGCATCAACAGCGTCTATGATTGAATTCGACGCTGTAATGTAATGTAATATGTAAAAACGTATCAAAATGCCCTTAAATTTATTATGAAAAAACTGCTTGCATGGGCTGTAATTTTATTTTATAACTATGAAAAGAGACCACGAATGTCTATTTAGGATTTAGGGTTATTTTACCTATCTACAGTCTACACTATTTTATTATTATGCTTTTGGACCACGCAAATTCATTTTTAACATCGATTTTCGAGTCACCTAACTTCTTTTGAAAGAATACACTTTCGTCCAAACCTTTGGCCAAACACGACATTGAATGGAAATGATATTATTTAATTCTCACTTTACAATGTGTACCTATTATCGATATTCAAGAACAGTTTAAATAAGACAATAAACTTGAATTTAAAACCTAGTAAACATAGAATGTCCCTAGGACGTCCCATATACATAGATCTGAACGCCAAAAGAACCAGAATCGATCATCAAGCACCAATAAACTAACATAATTGCCTTAAACTTTTCCCATGCAATACTGTCAGCATCAATTTCGAGCACCCTGTATATTATTTGGATCTTTCACCTGAAATAAAGATGTTTCAGGGACACAAAAACTTGATCGAAATATCTTAAACCTAGTGAATGTTCAAGTGACATCTTGAGATCGTTTTTGTGTTTACTGGGAACGGAAATTAAAAAAAAGTTTTATCAAATAACATAATTTTGTACTCTGTTAATACCTATATATATTTTGCTCGCGGTTTTTCTTGGTCCACGAAATACCATTAGCTTTATTTTTCAAAACATAAAAGTATAATGATAAGTAAAATACTGTATCTCTATATCAATAACGGTTAGAGATACCTAGGTATAGATTATTATTAAAAGAAGTTACCTACTTAAATTTTTATATGGCATATAAAATAGCTGAAATATACAGTGTGTTCTATTTGAAATACTGAAGCTAGAAATACTAAGATAGAAAAGTCTAAAGTCAAATGTTATGCCTGTTACTTGTAAGAGGTCACTTAACGTGAATCACCCTGTACGAAATTATATAAAATAATTTGAAATAGTAAAATAAATTAATACAAGAAATGTACCTAACTGCTGTAACTCCTAACAAAAGTAATTTTTTTAAAATATTCCTGGAATTTCTTTTATGTGGCGGTATTTCCAGGTAGGTATATTTTATTTAACATTCCTTTGAAGGAGTATGGCAAAATCTAGAGTCTAGACAGACAAATAAAACACAACAAAAAATAATGTTTATTTGCATTCCTATCGACTGGTATTGATTTTTCTAAATAATAACAGAATAATAGAATTTAAAATAAATGCCATGATTCTGGGGTAATATTTGTGATATTTTGAAGTTTTTAGCACATATTGCTATTTAAAATATAATTTTGATGGTATTTCATTGAGAGGTGCGCAGATACCTAAAATTATGTATATTGAAAATGAGGATGCTTAATGTTTAGATGTACAATCGTAGTAAAAACATTAAGATAGTAAATATTATTTAGACCACAACCATACATCAACTTGCGTTTCGTTGCAAACTGTACTGTTTCCCAGGACACTACCTAGTTTTTAGGCCATCCTGGGTATTTTTTTAGGCAGCGTCCTGGGTTTTAGATCGTCCTGGAGGTTTTTGCGCCAATGCTGCATGTCGGCCAGGACGCTCTTCGCGGGTGGTTGTTATTCACGCTTTTTTAAAGTAATCTCCAACGTGCCCGCTGCTTGTCGTATCTTTTCAACATACTATTTTCGCGTACCAAAACCTCAAACATTGACTAATTTTTAAAAGCGCACTTTTTACAATAACTTTAAGTGAAAATCTTGAAACTCAGGGTAATTGGCATCATCACTTTTTCCCACTTGACACGATTTCTTGGAAACACGGTAGTACAATGGCATGTACAAAATGGATTTAATTTGTTGAATATGGTTAACCTACGGCAAATTTAGCCTACGTATACGCATATTGACTCCGTTTGTTTCCCATATGAATGTCCCAGAACGTGTCTAGAATTACACTCTACTATAATACGGGTAGGGGCTCCCTTAAATTTTCTAAAGTGTTAATGGGAGTTTTATACACTAGAGTTTTAAGATGACCCACAAGAAAAATCCAAACTATTGAGATCAGGGGATCTTGCTGGCCATTGTTGAGCTCCTCCGCGACCTATCCAACGATTCGGATAAACTGCATCTAAATGGTCGCGAACGATTACACTGAAATGAGCAGGAGCTCCATCATGCATATACCAGTACCACATTTGATTCCTTAGCGCATATGGTACATCTTTAAGTAACACAGGTAGTTCTTCTTGGAGGAAATGCAGATAAGACTGCCGTTAAGGCGTTAATTATGTTTTTAAAAACGTCACTGTTCCAGGATAACTAGATTTATGCGATCAAAAATTATTCGTCAATACTGCAAAATGAAGCTAATTTAATTTAATTACTTTAATTAAGAACAGTGTGCCTGATGAGAAAAACGCAAGATACCATTTTTATGTAGAATTGATCAGGCTAATCAGAAATAATATCCACATGGAAAAATGTCAGTGGCGTACTACTTTTTTCTAAAAAAATATCAGAGGACATGTTTGCAGGGACGCCACTGGTGGGACAAAAAAATTACTTTTATAACTGAAACATGTAGTTTTATGTACTATTAGCACATGCCAAAACTGAAAACATTATCTAAAGTACTTTCGGAGATATTACTAAAAACTCATTAAAAAAGAAAAAATTTCACATCCTGTAGCAAAAAATTTAAGGCGTTTACGGCATATTTATGTTTATATGAACTTTTCTTCATAAAATGACTTGAGGAATCATACCCTAAAATATTGCCCAGGGACAACTCAATTGTTGTAATAATTGATCTCTCATCAACTTCCGATAATTTTTATAAATCTTAAAAAATTACCGCTGTATCACATAGAAAATTTTTTTAGGCGTCCATGCCATATAACCTTTAATTAGATAATCATTCAACACCCCGTTAAATGGTAAACACATGTAGGGCATGTTTTTGTCACGTGCCATATTATGGGTACCCATTGGTACTTTCAAAAGCGTGCTGTTTTCGTGGTGCGTGACGGTTAAAAATTGTACCGCTCAACGCCATCACGAAGTGTACACCTGCATATTCTACCCGCAGAGCTCTTTCCTGTTAAAATATAAAACAATAATATAATAATATATAATCTTTAAAATTTTTTATAAATCATAAATAAATCAATGGACTTCTTGACTTCTGAGTTATATTTTAAGAAAAGCTATTTAATATTCCTTGCATTTGTACTAACAATAAGCTTTACAACTAGCCCATAAAAAGAAGATATTATCACTGAATAGAAATTAGTTACCTATATTAATAAAACTTAGCACAATATTAACACTTTTATAAAACAGTAATAATAGCTGCGAACGCTTTTAGAACACGCATGCGTCGTTAATTTGCTGATGGTTTCTTCAGTCGATCTATTTTAATGAAGATACCAGAAATGTCTTGATAATTTTACCAATGTAAACTTCATAAAATATTTTACCAATTTTTTAATTGCTAACACTATTTGGTTTGAACTATTCTACACCTAAAAAGATTGCCATAGTTAAGTGTTATTATGCATGAAACTAAGGAAACAGCAGCCGAAATGTATCCGATATGTTTGCAATACATGATGCCAATTCCAGTGTCATCGACCATAACCAAAATCAATCAAAAATTTAAAAGTAGTAGAACTCTTCTTAACAAACGTTATTGAGAAAGATAGGATGAAGGCAATAATCCTACAGATGAAGATGGTAAAGATTTATATATATTGCCACGTGTTGAAGAAAATTTAGAAAATGAGGAAATTATAACTACTCGGCATGGAGATGAAGTGGGAAAACATTATACAACCTTTTTACGAGTCTTACATGAACATAAATATCATAGACTTTAAGAACTTAAGAGATGAGAAGATGATTCGAAGGATGGATATTTGTTTTAGTATTATGGAGAATGACAGGAAATTTTTGAACAATATTTGTTTAACAAACGTACGTAACATTGTTGGACTGAATCAACAATTAATTGGTTAGCTTGGTCTCCCGATCTTTCGCCTTAAATATTACTAAGCTGAGCAATTGGTTGTTTCTTTAATAAAGGAGAAATCACGAAATAAACAATATGCGTGTCGTGTCTTTTCAAATTACTATTTTCGCATACTAGAGTGGCAGAGTGTAGGTTTACGTTTAGTTGCGTGGTGGTGGTGGTGGTGGTATCTCTAATAGTAGCAAGCTATTTAGTTTTTTTCTTATTGGCAAACTTGTGAGTTCTCGCTGCACAAATAAACCATATTCAAGAATTTGTCACAAAAGAACTCACTTCACCTATTAGATATGCATTGTATAATTTTATAATTTACCTATAGTAATTGTATAATTTGTGGTTAGTTATCCAGTTATTTTGACGAAATATTTACAACTTTTTGACCTATAAATACCAGTACCTGATTGTATGGTATTATTGGATTTCCATTTCTTAGGTGTAAAGTCAACTTTAAAGCTAAATATCATAAAGCAATAACCTTGTCCATAAAATAGCTTTTTTTGGCAAAATAATGGTACCATCCAACCAAAAATTTTGACTATTACTTCCAACTATAGTTTGGCAATAAAAATGGCATTTAAATACCATATTTAGCCAAGTTTTAAAGCAAACTCGTAATGTTGGAAAGTTTAGTTGTAAAGTTATGCCACTTTAAGCTTATTACAGATGCAAATGAAAAGCAAAGAGCTGCAGATTTGAATCGCCAGTTGTCGCAACTTCATTCCAGCTAAGGATTAGCTTTAAAAAATGTTTTGGACAAGAGTTATTCTTTAGTACCGAATTCATACCTGTGAATATGTATGGTGTTGTCTGGTGATATAACAGTAGAACTACACATGAACAACTTTGATTATATTTATAATGTAAATGCAATGTATCGTTAAAACAGAACAGGTAATGATGAATGAAATTAATCTTCTATAACGATACGGTCAGCACGGCCATCCTGTATATATTTTCGTCCTCGAAATTACGATATAAACGAAAAAAAATTATGTTTAAAACCAAAGTAATTATAAATGACATGATAAAATCACGTGTTGTTTGTGATGCCTGAGACGGCAACTAATATCCCCCAGGTGGTAGCCGCTAGGCTAAGTCTAAGATGGCAGTCATTTGTGCCTAGAGTGGCAACCGTTTGTGCCTAAGATGGCAATCATTTGTGCCTAAGATGGCAATCGTTTTGCCTACAGTGTTAGTAGAAGTAACATGGTTTATTTAGCAAAAAGCTACAATTAACTATTTTTTAATACATTTTTATAGATTTATTTTAAATTTTAAAACGCAACCTTCTTTTAACAAAAACAGACAGAAAAGTTAAACATTTTGTAAATTGTATCAAATGTTACGTATCATTTTGTTTTTTAATTAAATGTAATTTTAAAGTTTTTTTAAACAGTTTTAATGATTTTGGAGATTTAATAGAATTTTCCAAATTATTATATTCTATCAAACCTTGATAAAAAATTGATTTATAAGCTAATGTTTTAGACACTCTATCCACATAAAAATTTTGATTAGTTCTTGTTTTATAATTATGATGGTCATATTTGAAATAACAAAAAAATTTTAAACAATCAGGCAATAAATTATTTTTAATTTTATGTATAAAGATACATACTAAATAAAAAATTAAAATTCTGACATTTAACCTATCTAAATTTTTTAACATAAAATTAATTTTTGTATATTTGTCACAATTTAAAATAATCCGCATTGCCTTAATTTGTAAAATTTGTAATTTATCAAATATTTCCTCACTAGCACAATATAAAATGGAAGAAGAATAAAGAAAATGTGGTAATATAATAGTATTAAAAAATACAGTTTTTTTTAGAAAACAAACTTAAATTAGAACTGATTCTTTTAAAATAACCTACTTTTCCGGCAATCTTCGATATAATACTTTCAAAATAATTTTAAAAAATTAATTTTAAATCAATGATTATCCCTAAATATTTAAAACTGTTTACTAATTCCAATTTTTCACCATCAATTACAACATTTATATTTTGACAATTTAAATTATTACCCATAAGTCCCATAACCATACATTTAGTTTTTGAAATATTTAATTTTAATTTATTTACTTTTAGCCAATTTAATAATATATTTATCTCAGAATTTAGAGTATTTAGACCATCAAAAATATTTAAAACATTAATCTAAATTAAGGTGTCATCAGCAAACATTTGTAACTTACACATTTTTAAAACTAAATGCATATCGTTGATGTATAAAATAAATAATACTGGACCTAGTATACTTCCTTGAGGAACTCCTATATTATTTATTTTTTTATTTGAATGTTTTTGATATTTTTGTTTTGTGTGACCTGTTACTTAAATAATTTTTAAACCATTTATAAACGTTTTCGCGAATACCATACTGATACAATTTACTCAATAATCTAGCCCTGTCAATTGTTTCGAATGCCCGCTTAAAATCCAAAAATACAGCTATAACATTTTCCCCTTGATCAATGGTTCTCTTCCACGTCTCAATCACACATTGAATGGCTGTCTCTGTCGAGTACCCTTTTCGAAAACCAGCTTGAATGGAAACTAAAATTTTGTTGGCATCAATGAATTCTAATAACAGTTTTAAATATTATATACGACATCTTCCACTAATTTCTCAATATCCCATAAAACATTTACTGGTCTCATCTCATCCCATCTTTACGTGTTTTTTACTTTTGGCACTGGTGTAATGTAAGAACATTTTAATTCATCAGGCATATTTCCATATTTTAAACAAAAATTTATTAAATTTAATAATGGGTAACCAATGCTGCCAAATGTTTCTTTTAACACCTTTTTATTCAATATTTATCCATAGTTGTTATTTGAATTTAATTTTGAAAAAAAAGTGTTAGATATTTGTATTTGCTTTAACAGTTTTGAATTATAAAAAATATTATATCTTCCAAGCGAACGATTCCTTGGTAGGGTATTCTGAATCTTTCTGTATGAATATCTTGTGTCACTCAATATCGGTCATTGGGTAGTATTTCAGAGATACGAAATGGACCCCTAAATTTCTGGAGTAGTTTTTTTACTTTCGTTAGAGGCTGGAGAACTTGTAACTTTGGTAAGTACCAGGTCACCAACTAAAAAAAACTTGGGTGGTGAGCGTTCTTTGTTGAATGTAAGGTTTTGTTTAATTCGGTTTTCTTCGAGTTTTTTAGCTGCCTTACGTCGGATTTTAGTTAGATCCAGTTGTTCTCATTTGGAAACCAAATAACAGTTCTGCAGGCGAGTATTGAGTTATACGATGTTTTGTGCTTTTTAGTCCTAGCTGGATTTGGTTCACTTTGGTGTCCCAGTTGTTTTTATCCGTATCTCCTCCTGGCGCAGCAAGTAAATCGAGGATTATGTATTTTTGTTCTGTTTGCCCGTTTCTTCTGGGCATCCCCACCGCTGGCTGTTGTGAACAGCGATGTGAAGGCATAGACAATTTACCTTTAGATACGTACAGCTTATCTCCTGCGCAAACAAAAGTTACGTTTTATGGGTGAAAAAATACTTCCGAGCGCATGACTCGCCGGTCAGCTGCCTTCCTTCGGGACACCTTCGTGCATGCGCACAAACCTCGTGTTATCGGCCTGACCTACTTTATCGACAGAAATCGACATGCTCAAGATACTCTACAGAACCGGCTCGGCCGTCATTTTTGTTGTTGTGTTTTAAAGATTCTCTGTGGATTTCTTGTAGTTTTCTTAGCTATCGTGGATTGTGGGTGTTTAATATTTACGGATTTCTAGTTTTTGTATAGTTTAGTGAATTGTGTTTGTGCTTTTATAGTGACTCGGATTGGAATATAAACAATGACTAGTACTAGAAGCAGACGTTGTATAATTTTATTATGCCCAAATAGTGGTAAAATACCTGGTATTTCGTATTTTCGCGCGGTAAGTATGGAGTAGTGATGTATTGAGGTTAGGTACGCGATGACACCGTAGATTGGTTATTTTGCTGGTTTTGTTTGTTTTTATATTCGATTTTATAAGACGTGGTTTAATTTACCTGTTCTTGTTCTCTTCCTTTTCGAAGTAAAAACACGACGACGAATCATTTTTAAACAAATTTTAAAAACAAAACCGTAAAAACAATTTTCTATCTTTAAAATCTGATAGGTTTGCTACTACTAAAAATGCCAGAAATCACTACCTTTTTTCCCAACTTGATCAAAAATTGAGAAGAAATTCCAATTTTTTGGCAAGAATTTAAATTTTAAAGCCCGGACCTGTCTATTTTTCCATTCGTCAAACGATAATATTGCAGTGCGCATGGCTAATAGTGTCTAGCTTTGTTTACATGCGCGAGGCCATAAAACTGCCACTTCCGTGATTATTGTTTGCTTATCTAAAGGTAAATTGTCTATGTGTAAAGGTGGTTCCAGGGTCTCAAATTGAATGTTTTGGTTTTCTCATAACAGTAAATATGTCTTTGAAACGGTCTATGACGTGCTTAGTTGATGTGTATTTTTCTACGTCGTTGATTTTTATCTTTTTACACACTAGCCTCAGCAATGCTATCACAAAGTGGTTTATTTATAATATAGATAAATCTCTTGAAGATCCCTACGTGCAGTTCAGTTCAAAAACAAAACAAATGATTAACATGTAGCTACGTTTATGGTACATCCTACTATCACCCCTTATAAGTATAAGGGTAAAAAAGTCCTTTTATCGGCTTTCATGCACCCCCAAAACTAGGTTTTATTTTCTGTGGCAGGAGCACGCTTTAAAAAGCTGTCCACTCGGTGTGAAGGTGAATCATCCCACAGCTATCGATTTTTCCGTGCCTACTGTTTTTGAGCACACACAATACAACGTTGCCACGTGCTAATTCAGAGGGTGTTTTTTAAATGAAAAGACCGAACTATTACTGCAATTTCCTATATTATCTGGTTATTTAATATTAATTTTCGATGTGTTGTTTTACCAAAACTAAACTTCAGGAATGTCAACATAGCCTAGCTTAATTAGTATTTTTACATTAGAAAATACAAGTGTGAGTTTGTAACTTGGAATGAAATTAGTAAATCCAGTTCAGTTTTTTTTTATCATTGCTTGGACACGCAAACATTGTTACGTTGTGCTCTTTTTTATAAAAAAAACATAGATACAGTGTGTCCCAAATTAGAGATACGACGATACAGATCATTTTTTTTAATGGAAACTCTAGCTATTTGTTTTTTCCGCGTCGAATAAGCGAAGTTTTAGCTTCCTACTATGAATTTTTGGTCGCTTGAGTCAACCGAAAAAAAAAAGGAATTAAGAGCTATTTTCTTCTACCAAGCGACAAAATCTTAACATAGTATAAAACAAAGTCGCTGTCGCTGTCTGTCCGTCCCTACCTATATATGCTTAAATCTTTAAAACTACGCAACGGATTTTGAAGCGGTTTTTTTTAATAGATAGAGTGATTCAAAAGGAAGGTTTTTATGTATAACTAGCGACCCTTCGCACGGGTGCAATTTCAGAAAGTGGCATGCCGGGTACTAATATATCGGGTTTGTTCGGGTTTGTATTTATACCAGCGGGTTGCAACGAATGCCAGGTAAACGCTAGTAATGTATAATTTGAAAGGACTGCCATCTAGATTATTTGGGAAAACAATTAAATCTAGTTTGCACCAATTTGCTGTTCCATTTATTAACATATCGCTTTCTGCGATGTGTTATACTTCCCGTTCAAATCCAATTTCGACCCCCGATCGCCTTTTGAAAACTTTCGTCTTATACAGTGTGACCAGTAAAAGGATTTTTTTTTTATTAATAGCTTTATTCGAAATTTGACTTTAGCATCAAGATCTGCTTCGATCGAGATGAAAATTAAGCAAAAAAATAGTAGTCACGTGATTCGCATTATGTGTCAAATTTTAATTTTTCAAAAAAATTATTCAAAAGTGGGGTTATTTTTGAAAAAATCGAAAAAAATTATTAGAAAAAGTTTTTTTTAATGCAGTTTCTAGCCCACATGCAAAATTTCAGCTGCATAAGATAATTTTGATTTTTTACCATTGACTTTACAACACGTGTTGTAAAGTCAATGTTTTTTACCCACCACTAAAAATTTATTTTCCACTTAATGAACACTTTACTGATGACACTGTGTTCTTTTTTGTCTTAATATTAAGGTGTATTACTTTCAGACACAAACTACGTTTTCAAAAATACTTATTTTATGAAGTTACCTTATACAGGGTCAAAAACATTTTGCATCACATGCTACCAAATTTTAATAGCCCAATTTTGATTTTGTAGAAAAACACACATTTAATATGGCGCTACTTTAAAGAAAATGTATCTGAAATAAAGCGTTGTCAAAACTGAGAAGTTTTATGTAGGTTGCGTTGAGTCTTATTTTGCAAAAGTGGTGCAATTTACAAAATATGGGTAAAATTTTGTATGTGGGCTAGAAACTGCATTTAAAATAACTTTTTTAATAAATTTTTTCGATACTTTCAGAAATAACCCCACTTTTGAATTATCTTTGAAAAAAATTAAAATTTGACAGATAATGCGAATCACGTGACTACTATTTTTTTTGCTTAATTTTCATCTCGATCGAAGCAGAACTTGATGCCAAAGTCAAATTTCGAATAAAGTTATTAATAAAAGAAAATCCCATATGATGCGGAATTTACTGGTCACCATAGCTGCTTCAAAAAAATAATGTATGTAGGACGTAGGTATGTTGTCGTTGGCGTCGTCTCTTTTGACATATTCACATTTGCGATTTTTTTTGTTTCGGAAACGGTTAAACTGGGACGAATGAAACTTTTTGGTTTAAGAGAGGAATAGTGAGGGTACGTTGTGTGAAAATTTCGAATATGCAGGGTGTACCGGAAAAAAGTTATTAAACGTCAAAGTCGAAAAAGATCGGATTCTCGTTGAAACACGTTACAGGTAGCAAAAATTATTTTTATCGATTTAAACTTGTTCGACGTGTAGACGACCGTGGGCTACAGAAGCCTATTGTTTGCGAGCGCGATTAAAATTTTGCAAGCAATTTTTTTGATTGTTTCAAAGTAGAGAATGGGCCGAAACAGGTACCTATTGGATCGTTAATAAGCACTAAATTGCTAAACAGCAACTTTGTCATGAAAGGCTATGTTTTTGTGTATTTATAGCTATTACAAGAAACACGTCTTAGGTTTTACTGTACCAGTTTTTAAATTTAAGAAATGCGTCTGTAAGAAAAAATATAAATAATTTTAAATAAAAAAACTTGAAATCGTCTTTCAGCAAAGTTATTAAACTATCGTTTATGACCTTTTACCTTTCGACCATCGATATTAAGTTATACATAGCAACCAAATTTCAAATTTTTATTGCTTGTTCAATGTTGAGAAGTTGAAAGCACGAATAAGACATGAGGGCAGGTTAATTTCTCTGGAAGTAATTAGAAATGTTCAAAACTAGTTTTACTTGTGTTTAGGATATTGCCAAATAGTGAATGGGCAATATTTTGAGCATTTATTGGCGAAAAGGTATTAGAGATAATTTCTTTAATATTTTATTAATGAAAAGTAATAAATACTTCGTACTTATGTATAACTTAATATGCGCTTTAAAAATAATCAATAAAAAACTAAGGTTGCCATTGAAAAAAAAATTATCATTATCGTCATATATCTAATTTGGGACATACTGTACCAATATTTTTTTATAAAAAGACCACACCTTAAAATGTAAATACCCGTATCCAACCATTTTTCCAAAAATAAACCGGTACTGGATATACTAAATTTATTCCAAATAACAAACTTATACTGTTTATTGGTACGTAGTAAATTATTGAAAGTGAGAACCTCATAATTGCAAAAATAATAAAATTAATAGATTGCATAATATCTGTTTTTTTTTAATTTTTATTAATTTTAAAATAATTTTTTTCATTTTAAATAGAGTAAGAATCAGAATATTATTATGTTTATTTTTTATTTTCTTGTCATTTGATAAATTGACTATCATTAAATACTTATTTAATAAAATGCCGAACTCAAATGTTAATTACTTTCAAAAACTATTCGCGTGTATTAGCCATAGACAATTTACCTTTAGATAAGCAAACAATAATCATGAAAGTGGCAGTTTTATGGCCTCGCGCATGTAAACAAAGCTAGACACTATTAGACATGCGCACTGCAACATTATCGTTTGACGAATAGGAAAATAGACAGGTCCGGGCTTTAAAATTTAAATTCTTGCCACTAAATTGGAATTTCTTCTCAATTTTTTATCAAGTTGGGAAAATGTTAGTGATTTTTGGCATTTTTAGTAGTAGCAAACCTATCAGATTTTAAGGATAGAAAATTGTTTTTAAGGTTTTGTTTTTAAAATTTGTTTAAAAATGATTTGTCGTCGAGTTTTTAGTTCGAAAGGGAAAAGAACAAGTCAATTAAACTATAAAACTTATAAAATCGAATATAAAAAAAAACAGCAAAACCGAGGGGGAAACCACCTATCCAATTTTGTACACCAAAATTTCTAGAATTCTAAAAAACGCTATTTTTCATGTTAATTGTTTCAAGAAATCCTAGAAATTCTAAAAAATTCGAAAAATTCCAAAAAATATTAGAAAATTCCAAAAATTCTAGAGAATTCCAAAAAATTCTAAATAATTCTTAGGAATTTTATAACACTTCCTGGAGTAATCAAAAATAAGTGATTACTTTTTAAGGAGTCGTACTACATTATTTGGTAAGCTTACTCTTAGACAAAATTTAGTAGATAAAAAATGCTATCAGTTTTATAGTATTTTCTTGTTTTGATAAAAATTGTATTATTTTTTCTGAAAAAAAACATCTTTATTGAAAAAAAAAACTAAAATATTTTATTTTATAAATATGTACATATTTTTTTTTTTTAATTATAAACCTTAATAATAAAAAAAAAAGTAACATCGATTGGCCCCTATATTATATAGAACTGAAAAGCTTATTGGGTTCGTTCCAATATCAAATCCTGACGCGAATGAAATGGATTTATTTATAATGAATATCGAGATGAATACCTAGAAAGAGACAGAGACCAAGTCCTCCCGATCCCGAAAAATAATGGAATTATACAAATCATCAACTTTTCTGGTCCAGATTTTAAATTGAAGCAAATTATGATAGCTTTAACAGTAAATAAATGTTACCAATGTTTCTCTTGCATAACTTTTATGTCTATAGGAATATCTCTTTTACCAAAGATATTCCGGATTTGATATTATAACTTACTTAGATGGTCACGAAATATTTAAAATGTCTTAAAAATTAATAGAAAAGTTTAAAAGTGCATATTTTTTATCTTTGTTGAGTAGATGTGAACTTGGTTTGGGTAGTGATGTAAGCATGGTGGCGTGAGCGGATGATACATCACTGCATTTAATCATGCGTCATTAACCCCCCCCCCCCCCCCCCTAGGTAGTATAAATACGCTCGCACCTTCTCGACTTGTTTATAGTATTCACCCCTTAAGACTGCTGGAGATGTGTACTAGTTGAAACGTAGGTAGTGATTAGAAAAAATATAGACAATGGAAGTCCAAAACACGTCTATCATTAATGATACAATATTGACATATGAATCTTGTTTTTTTAATGTATTGAATTTTAATTTTTTATTTAGTAATGTAAAAAACAGCTTCATCCTCGTTTTTTTTTCAATTTCATGTAAAAAGTTAAAAGCTATTTTTTAAGTTTCGCGGTTTTCTTTACCGAACCGAAAAGTAGGTACCTATTATAATAGTTCTCTTTTTCTTAACTTTCCCAGTTGGATGACAAATTACCGTCTCAACGCGTTATGGCACGTTCGTTGTGCCGACGTATAAAATAGAGGGGGAAATTCCTATAGCTTACACATGCGCAACAGGTAAAAATTCTAAATAAATTCTAATTTAATTCTAAAAAATGTCAAAAATGCTAAAAAATAATAAGAAATACTAAAAAATTCTAAAAATGCTTACAAATTCTGGTAATTCTAAGAAATGCTAATAAATTCTAAAAAATTCTATCAACTTGTACACCAGAATTCTAAGGCGAGCAAAACCAACCAAACCAATATTTGATGTTACCATCGCGAACGTAACCTCAAGTTAAATCTTAGTTGGTATATAACTCGTATTGATTTTTACAATTTGTCAAAAACTTGGGTACGTGTAAAACATTTTCAAGCACAATTTCTTGTTCAAGAATTTGAAAAAGTTTTTGCCCGAGAACTTGACCCATGGAGTAATATAAACTACCTAGCTATTTAAATGTTTTCTTTCATACGGGGTGTTCCTAAATATCATGTAAATACGAAAAAGGGCAATTCTTTGGCTTATTTAACGACTAAAAATTCATATAAACATAGGCGCACCGAAAAAAAGTTCATGGGGAGAAAAGGGGGCATGACCCCTGAAAAAATATCTCCCTGTAGATTCTTAAAACCATTTGGTATGCCCAATGATGTAAGTCTTACAGCGTAACCTATATTCCAAATTAGAGCTAAATATCTTAAAAACTACAAGAGCTATAAAGAAAAACCTAAAAAAATCTTGAAATTTCAACGAAGCGTTTGCGGACCTATGTTTATATAGATTTTTAATCATTAAATAAGCCAAAGAATTGCCCTTTTCGTATTTACATGATATTTAGGAACACCCTGTATAATATAAATATGTATTAAAATTTTTGAAGATTGCAGGGCTGCAAATAAAATATACCAAAACAGGCATCGCGATAATCTGTCTTGGTGTGGGGTTCTCTTAAGTTTCATACCTTGTTTGTGTAGTCTAGGCCTAGTTTGATGTGTTTAAATTGATCATAATAAAATAAAGTTATATGTCAAGATACATCACTACTCCATACTTACTGAAAATACGAAATACCAGGTATTTTACCCCTATTTGGGCATAACAAAATCATACAACGGCTGTTACTAGTCATTATTTATCCTAGTCACTAAAAGAACAAACACAATTCACTAAACTACACAAAAATTAGAAATCCGTAAATATTAAACACCCAGAAACCACGATAGCAAAGAAAACTACAAGGAATCCACAGAGAAACCTTAAAACTTTAAAACATAACAACAAAAATGGCGGCCGAGCCGGTTCTGGAAGGTATTTTGAGCATGTCTGTAAAGTAGGACAGACCGATAACACGAGGTTTGTGCGCATGCACGAAGGTGTCCAGAGAGAAGGCAGCTGACCGGCGAGTCATGCGCTCGGACGTATTTTTTCACCCATAAAACGTAACTTTTGTTTGCGCAGGAGTTAAGCTGTACGCATCTAAAGGTAAATTGTCTATGGTATTAGACACTTTAAGCAAACCGTATTTTTTTCCGTATCCGTATCCGAATCCGTAACGCATTGAGTTACGTTGACCGCAAAAAAAACTGTTTAAGCATCAACAACCATACGTATACGAAACCGAACGCATCCAGCAGTAAAGTAAAACGTCACATGTCAGATTTTCTATTTCTAACCTTAAAAATTGTGATTTTTTCATTTGAATAATTTTGAATTATTTAAAATTAAATATTTTAAATTATGGATGAAATACTTCATCCCATCCTTATTGATGAGGATGATGAAGATGACGACGATTTGGGCGATCTAAAATTCAGTTCGGAAAAATAAGAAAATAATAATAAAAAAATTAGGTTAAGTGACAACTGGCAAAATCATAGAAATCAGAGATCGGTCGATTGGTTGGAATGCGTTTACGGATAGGGACACGATGGCAGGCCCGTAACGATGCGGGCAACGTAACGTATTGAGTCCAACGCATCTATTCTGCACATGCGCAGATCGATGCCGATACGAATACGGTTGAAATTTAGAACATGCTTAAAGTGTCTATTAGCGGAGAACCAGTAGCGTAGCTACAAATTATGGCGCCCTAGCGAAAATTGTGTTAGGGCCCCCTCGCCCAGGACTTCGGCCCCTTCGGGGATATAGCAATAGGCTCTTTCGGGCCTCGGAGCCTTCGAGCCCCCCGCAACAGCGGGGGTTCGCGGTAGTAGCGCTACGCCACTGCGGAGAACCTACCGAAAACCCTTTTTTGTGACTACTGGTTAACGGAAAAATTAAAAAAATATTGCAAATTTACAAAAAGTTATGCGAGATGATGGGAAAAGGTGGTTTAGAATTAAATTCTGGACCCATAATGTTAATCACTTTTTTTCAATATTTTGCACACTTTTTGCTGATCACTGTATATAGGTGGTAAATTTTAATACACATACCTATGTATGTACCGGGTAATTCTTAATAAAAGTAGTTAATACTTTTAATTTGTTTGTAAAAACATTATAACAATAAACGAAAAAAATATGCCATGTGTGCATAATAACTAATATTAAATTAATTATAAAACTATTTAGATTGTTAATTTAAATTTAATTAATTAGCTAATGGTTGGCCCGAGATAAACTTTGGATTTAAAAAATATGTATAATGAAATAATACTCAAATAATAAAGTTATTGATAAAAATGAAAAACGTTACAATTAATAATAAAACCTAATTATTTTTACACTTCAAATAAACATACAAACAAATAAAATAGTTTCTATGAATATAAGCATAATTTATTAAATCTGTTAATAATTTACTTATGAAAATCACTAACAATAAAAAAGTAATCTTTTGAGTTGGAATTTTATATTGCCCACTCTCCTATCCTTGTTTAAAAAAAATTATAAAACTTATTTTTAAAAATTAAAATAAAAATCCTAATAAAAATCGGATACTTAAATTAAAAAAAAGTTTGAAAATATTGGATTCAGAGGAAAGCAATAATTAGAATTAATTAAAAAATTATCTGAAAAATAGACCAACTTATGTTCAAATAGATAAAGAAAAAGCTATCCAAAAGTATTTAACTATGGTGTTCCTCAAGGAACAATTTTAGGACCATTATTTTTTAATATTTATATTAACGACTTATTTAGTATAAATTGCGATGGACAAATTCATAGTTTTGCAGATGATACTACAATTTTTTATACCGATACATATTGGGATAATTTAAATAATAAAATTAAAAAAGATTTTAAAATTATAAAAAATTGGTTTGATAACAATTTGTTAACAATTAATTTTAATAAAACAAACTTACTTTAAACCTTAAAAATTGTGATTTTTTCATTTGAATAATTTTGAATTATTTAAAATTAAATATTTTAAATTATGGATGAAATACTTCATCCCATCCTTATTGATGAGGATGATGAAGATGACGACGATTTGGGCGATCTAAAATTCAGTTCGGAAAAATAAGAAAATAATAATAAAAAAATTAGGTTAAGTGACAACTGACAAAATCATAGAAATCAGAGATCGGTCGATTGGTTGGAATGCGTTTACGGATAGGGACACGATGGCAGGCCCGTAACGATGCGGGCAACGTAACGTATTGAGTCCAACGCATCTATTCTGCACATGCGCAGATCGATGCCGATACGAATACGGTTGAAATTTAGAACATGCTTAAAGTGCCTATTAGCGGAGAACCAGTAGCGTAGCTACAAATTATGGCCCCCTAGCGAAAATTGTGTTAGGGCCCCCTCGCCCAGGACTTCGGCCCCTTCGGGGATATAGCGATAGGCTCTTTCGGGCCTCGGAACCTTCGAGCCCCCCGCAACAGCGGGGGTTCGCGGTAGTAGCGCTACGCCACTGCGGAGAACCTACCGAAAACCCTTTTTTGTGACTACTGGTTAACGGAAAAATTAAAAAAATATTGCAAATTTACAAAAAGTTATGCGAGATGATGGGAAAAGGTGGTTTAGAATTAAATTCTAGACCCATAATATGCAAAAATTTAAAGTTTCATTAAAAAAAGTTAAAAACGCAATTTTAAAAAAAATGTAATAGTTTTTCTGCAATTAAAAGGACAAAAAGACTGTATCAATTTGTTTAAAACTTAATAGACTTAATATTTAAATGTATGTGCATAATACTTATTGGCGACTATTGATGAAAATTATTGTTTCTAAAAAATAAAAGTAGCCTTTCCCAGGTACTTTAGTTCAAAAATATTTTTTTTAATTTGCCACAGCGGGAATTCGGCGTCGATTTTGATTTTCGCTTGTTCATAGAAAAACTACTACATTCACTTATTTTCGTTACGGGTTTTACTTTAACCAAGTTACGTAAAAAAAAACTGAAAATTTGTAAAATTAATAAAAAAATATTTTAAAAAAATTTCGAATCTTGACATTTTGCATATAATTTAATTCTAAACAACTTTTTCAAATCCTTTTTTTTTTATATCTTTTCATCTAACCTCACTTTTGTAAATACACAATTTTTTTTTAATTTGCCGCCATACCAGTAGTCACATGACATATTATGTCAAAATACCTTGGACATGCAGAACCTTGGAAAATATTTTTCGGTGCTCTGTTAATCACTTTTTTTCAATATTTTGCACACTTTTTGCTGATCACTGTATATAGGTGGTAAATTTTAATACACATACCTATGTATGTACCGGGTAATTCTTAATAAAAGTAGTTAATACTTTTAATTTGTTTGTAAAAACATTATAACAATAAACGAAAAAAATATGCCATGTGTGCATA
Organism: Polydrusus pterygomalis; assembly: GCA_963969555.1. Lineage (NCBI taxonomy): Eukaryota > Metazoa > Arthropoda > Insecta > Coleoptera > Curculionidae > Polydrusus > Polydrusus pterygomalis. The sequence goes on along the minus strand of OZ018384.1, from coordinate 32,727,280 downwards.
ATAACTAATATTAAATTAATTATAAAACTATTTAGATTGTTAATTTAAATTTAATTAATTAGCTAATGGTTGGCCCGAGATAAACTTTGGATTTAAAAAATATGTATAATGAAATAATACTCAAATAATAAAGTTATTGATAAAAATGAAAAACGTTACAATTAATAATAAAACCTAATTATTTTTACACTTCAAATAAACATACAAACAAATAAAATAGTTTCTATGAATATAAGCATAATTTATTAAATCTGTTAATAATTTACTTATGAAAATCACTAACAATAAAAAAGTAATCTTTTGAGTTGGAATTTTATATTGCCCACTCTCCTATCCTTGTTTAAAAAAAATTATAAAACTTATTTTTAAAAATTAAAATAAAAATCCTAATAAAAATCGGATACTTAAATTAAAAAAAAGTTTGAAAATATTGGATTCAGAGGAAAGCAATAATTAGAATTAATTAAAAAATTATCTGAAAAATAGACCAACTTATGTTCAAATAGATAAAGAAAAAGCTATCCAAAAGTATTTAACTATGGTGTTCCTCAAGGAACAATTTTAGGACCATTATTTTTTAATATTTATATTAACGACTTATTTAGTATAAATTGCGATGGACAAATTCATAGTTTTGCAGATGATACTACAATTTTTTATACCGATACATATTGGGATAATTTAAATAATAAAATTAAAAAAGATTTTAAAATTATAAAAAATTGGTTTGATAACAATTTGTTAACAATTAATTTTAATAAAACAAACTTACTTTAAACCTAAATAACCTACCACGAAATATGAATAGTAAGTATTCAAATAAATGAGGACATTCAAATTTTTAAAGTTAATAAAATAAAATATTTAGGAATTATTTTTGACAGTAAATTAAATTGGAATTTTCACTTAGAATACTTAATTAAAAAATTAAGAAGTTTACTACCGATTTTTATAAACATTAAAAAAATTTTAAATGTACATATGGAAATATTATATTAGGCGTTAGTTAAAACCCCGGTTAAAACTCATTTAAGTTACGAAATTTTAGATTGGGAAGGAATAAACAGAACTTTAGCTAAAAAATTAGAAATACTTATTACAAAAAAAGTTTCTAAAAATTATATTCAATAAAGATTATCTTTATCCTTCAAAAGAATTATTTTCAGAAACAAAAAAGTTAAACATAAGACAACTTTACATTTATAACATCTTAATATTATTATATATATTTAAAAATAAAAACCCTATACAATTTAAAAACCATAATCATAATACACATCATAAAAATAAAATAACCATAAAACCTAAATTAAATTAGTCCATAGGACAAAAAAAATTCAAATATTTATGTTTTTATTTAAACGATTATTTACCAACAAAAATTAAAAAACTGATTTCATTAAAAAAATTGAAAGTCAAAATAAAACATGGATATTAAAAACAGACAATTTGAAAATATTTTTAGAAATACTAAATTAATTAATATTGTTCTGAATCATTTATATAAGTAATATTTTTTACTTAAAAATTATAAATTATTAATTTTATTATAGGTAATATATATTTTCAAAAAAAAAACCGCGTTTATACTATATAAATTAGCATTTTTACTTTAAAACTTGATTTTTAATGCATATTTATGATTTATGATTTTACACACTAAAACAAAAACTAAGATTTGCCCCTAACAAGATCAGCTTCAGGGGATTGAAAAATAAGTTTATAGAAGACAACATAAACATATTTATTATATTATTAAATTTTAAATAAACTTATTATTATTATTATTATTATTATTATTATTATTATTATTATTATTATTATTATACTTGTTATCTGTTTTTTTGGTTAAAATAGAAACTTAAGGTCTCAAAAATAATCTACAGGGTGTTCTTTTAAAAACTTCCCACCTCGATTTTCCTGCTTTAAAATGAAAATGTGGAAAATCGCTCGGACCCGTCGATTTTTATTTCAAGGGGGACATCTTTTGCGTATATTGTCAATCTTGTTACTTCAAGCCCCTAGTATAGACTAATAATGCTTTTATTAAAAAATGTTCAGAATTTTATGCAGAATCCAAAAAAATTATATAAAATAGGGGTATCCATTTAAGATTTAGATCTTACCCCCCCTCCCTCCTAGGGGCTTGAACTAACAAGATTGACAATATACGCAAAAGATGTCCCCCTCGAAATAAAAATCGACGGGTCCGAGCGATTTTCCACATTTTCATTTTAAAGCAGGAAAATCGAGGTGGGAAGTTTTCAAATGAACACCCTGTATACGTACAAATTTTAGGTTGAAAAAGTTAGAATAACTTGAACTAAAGACTAAATACCTACACCAATTTTGTCTAATTTTAACAGCTCATTTAATTTCAATCGAGCTGACAAACAGAACTACCTATATTTTTTAATGGTTGGCGATATTGTGTTTATATTTTTCGTTCTGACCCTGGCGTCCCATATTCCAATATTGCCAATTATACACCATAAAAATAATTTGAACAATTGCACAGGAAGAAAAAATAATAACTACTTGTTATGTTTCACAAATTTAATCAGTTTCCTGACACGTATTTATTGTCAAATGAGTACAAGAAGATACTCAATTTGATTTGAACAATTTAAAAGACAATTTTTGTCCTTACCTGTAAATACTCCTTCAAAACAGAATAAATTGTGGTACAGGTCTTTGAAATATTCTTACCCAAAACTCGACGTGAGATGATAATCGAAAATTTTAAGTCTTTGTTACTTCTGCCTGTAGGAAGGAATCTTAACGTTGCTGCAAGTCACTTAATATGTAGTGTATTAACTTATCTTTACTGCGTGTTTTGTTTGATAATAAGAGGGGATTACTAATTTGAAAATAGTGCAATAGAATTAGTAATTCATTTGCAATCTACCGGGTCCAGTTTCAGCTCATTTAACAAGTTAATATGGGAACTTGTTTCTCTGCAAATGCCATTTCTTCGCCCACTGCGCATAATTATATTGTCGTTTTGTTCGACGATCCGTTCGACAACTCTGTGGGCAAGTTTAGAGAGATCGGTACCAAAATCACATGTTATTTCTTATGGCGGTTTATTCTGCAATTTTAGTGCCATTTTGCGAAAATACCGGAAAAGGACAATAAAAGATTAATCTTAATTCCAATTTTCAGAAAAACCATGCAACTAAAAAAAATAATCTTTAAAATAAATAGTTTTTGGAATTTAATTTAACTTTAAAATACAAAGCGATTTTTTTTTATATATAAATTTCGCTTTTATAAAAATGTTGGGTTATACCGTGCGAGCAAAAATTATTTGCATCAAAGAGGGCCTTGCATCTAAGGACGTAATGCTTAGCCGTAGAGCTTAATACCTGTTTGGTGTCAGTAACTACCTGAATTAACAATTAATCAGTTATTCAGTTATTCCGTCATCTTTGACAGTCGTTACAAGTAATTTGATTCATCGCTAATTTTTCCAATTTCTTGAACAATTCGCACAATGGGCTTTACGGAACAGCACAAAACATTCATGGTTGAAGCCTATTTTCGAAACGGAGTTAGAGTAAATGGTGAGTGGCAATACAATCCAGGTTTGTGCATGGACGATTTTCACGAACATTTTCCTAACGTTGCTTTTATTGCTGGGGATTTTTATCATTGCTTGAAAAGAACCGTGGCTGTGTTTGGGGAAACAGGTTCTATAAAACACAAAAAAGGAGCAGAAAGACCATCTGTAAGAACAGAAGAACTTGTTGCAAACGTTCGTGAAATAATAAAAAATACTTTAACAGATTGTATAAGACGCCTGTCCCAAGAAGTGGGAAGATCTTATGGAACATGCAGGACTATTCTTAAGAAGCAGCTAAATTTATTTTCTTATAAAGTGCAAGTATTCCAAGAAATACAAGCCGCAGATTTTGAAAGACGCAGGAATTACTCTTAATGGTTTACCCAAAATTTATTGGAAAGAAATGATTTATTAGACCTGACATTTTTTTTGGATGTAGCCGAGTTCCACCTCTCCGGTTATGTGAATTCTCAGAATACACGCATTTGAAGTAGTAAAAATCCCCATTTTTTTGTAGAGTCCACATTGCACCCTCAAAAAATTGGTGTCTGGTTAGCTGTTTCCCGAAGAAGAATTCTTGGTCCTATTTTTTTTCCATCTCACAGTTACGGCACAGCGGTATAGAGACAATATTTTGAATCCATTTGTGGAGCAATTACTTGACGACGAACTACGTTTTGGATATTTTCAACAGGACGGTGCCACCGCCCATACAGCCGCCGAAACTATTAACTGCTTACGCAATTTTTTCGACGAGAGATTGATCAGTTTTCGATCAGACATTGAACTCCCACCTAGATTACTTTGTTTAACAGTTATGGATTACTTCGTTTTTTCTCATTTAAAGAACACTATTTTTAAAACACCAGTTGCAAATTTAGAACAATTACAAGAAAGGATTATCCAAGAATGTGGTAACATTTCTCCAGAGATGCTGGTCAACACTTTCGAAAATATGAAATGACGTGTGAATTTATGCTTGGAGCCAATTTCAGCAATTTATGTAATTATTTTTCTTTTTCTTTCTGTATATTCTTACTTTGTTAATTTTGTAAACAACAAAAATAAATTTGTATTTGTCTACTTTTTTTATTACTCATTAGTTTGGCATATCATGTCATAATATGAATTTGACAAAATTTTAACCTAGATTTGGTTAGATATATCGTCCCCATATCATTGTGATCTAAACCAAGCCCTACGTTTTTTAATCCAAGCCCTTTCTGATGCAAATAATTTTTGCTCGCACGGTATTTTTTGCAGTATCTTTCACAATAGGTTTTTCCAAAATTCGGTACCTGAATGTAAAATTAAATTAAAACTTTTTTATAAAGATTTTCTGAAAAATAGAATAACTTTTTAAACTTTATCCGGGTTTTTCAATATATTATCTATAGTATGATGTGAAATATAGTGTGTTTACAAATAACTACCCTATATTTAATTATTTTAAATAATTATTGTAGAAGCGTAACGCTCACAAATTTAAGAAGTGTAAAAAACATAGGCTAAAACTATTAATTTTTTTATATCTAAGTCACTACTGTCACTAGTGTTTTAGGACCAAATAATAACAAATCACTTTTTTAAACAAAAGTTGCAACTAGAGTTTATTTTTTATTATTAATCGCGACGTGAGATCAGTGGTCCTCGTATAGGATTTGCTTAATTTTGATTAATTTTAAGAAATAACATTTTGTTGTTACTTTTAATTTTAGTTATTTTTTTACAGACGATGGAACGTTATGCGGATTTATCAATGATGGTGAGTTTTTGGTTACTTTATTTTAAAGGGAAAGGACTTTGTAATTTTAGTTGCTATCGATCAAAACTTTTAAGTATCTCTAAGTCCGGAGATAAACTTTAAGAAATATTTTCTTCAAAGAATTTTTTTTCAGAAATTCAACCTTTTTTCTCTTTGAAATACAGAGTATTCGAAAAAATTAAGCTGTAAACATTTGGACCAGTAAAAAGGTATATTGTTAAAATTAGCTGTAGGTATAAATGTTTTAAATATCTTTATAATTTGGAAAAACAACAAGAAAATATGTATTTGCATATACAGTGTGACCAGTAAAGTCCGCATCATATGGGATTTTTTTTTCATTAATAGCTTTATTCGAAATTTGACTTTGGCATCAAGTTCTTCTTCGATCGAGATGAAAAATAAGTAAAAAAAATAGTAGTCACGTGATTCGCATTATCTGTCAAATTTTTATTTTTTCCAAAAAATAATTCAAAAGTGGGGTTATTTCTGAAAATATCGAAAAAGTTATTAAAAAAAGTTTTTTTAAATCCATTTTCTAGCCCACATGCCAAATTTCAGCTGCATAAGATAATTTTGATTTTTTACCCACCACTAAAATTTATTTTCCACTTAATGAACACTTTACTGATGACACTGTGTTCTTTTTTGTCTTAATATTAAGGTGTATTACTTTCAGACACAAACTACGTTTTTAAAAATACTTATTTTATGAAGTTACCTTATACAGGGTCAAAAACAAATAAACTTTGCATCACATGCGACCAAATTTTAATAGCCCAATTTTGATTTTGTAGAAAAACACACATTTAATATGGCGCTACTTTAAAGAAAATATATCCGAAATAAAGCATTGTCAAAACTAAGAAGTGTTATGTAGGTTGCGATGAGTCTTATTTTGCAAAAAGTGGTGCAATTTACAAAATATGGTAAAACATCAAAATTATCTTATGCAGCTAAAATTTTGCAAGTGGGCTAGAAACTGCATGTAAAAAAACTTTTTAATAACTTTTTTCGATACTTTCAGAAAGAACCCCCACTTTGAATTATTTCTTGGAAATAATTAAAATTTGACAGATAATGCGAATCACGTGACTACTATTTTTTGGCTTAATTTTCATCGATCGAAGCAGAACTTAATGCCAAAGTCAAATTTCGAATAAAGGTATTAATAAAACAAAATCCCATATGATGCGGACTTTACTGGTGACACTGTACATGCAAAATATAAATTTTTAATTATGGCAAAAAATGTGTCTTAATTATGACCAGAAAATTAACTAAAATATATAGTATTATAATTGTGACTTTTTCAAAAAAAAATTTTTTTTTTATAAGAATCGTAATTTTTCCCCCCAAAATTTCTACAAAATCAGCCCAAAATAAAATAATATGCAAGTAAACTTTACAAGGTAGCTTTGATTCTAATTTACCAATGGTTATAACTGAGGGTACTTAATTGTACTAAATTGACGTTAGGAAACAATGGATTTAGACTGATAACCTCTGTTGAAATAAATATAAAGTCCCACAGAATTTTCAAAATATTTAGGTATTAGTTTTTAAAACTCCCGCCCCTCCACGAGATATTTGCATAAATGATTTAAAAAGACTAAATTTTATTAAAAACACTTTTTAAAACTCCTCCTTAAGAGGAAGTAACCCCTTTTCCACAATGAAAATTGCCGAACGTTTTGCTGGTCAAACGAAAAGAAAAAATAAAAATTGGTATTTAGAAAATAAATTCTACTTTAAATACCCCATCCAGAAAAGTAAATGACGATCGAAAATATTCCCAAAATTTTTTTTAGAATTTTTTTTATTTTTAGTAATTTTGTAATATCTTAAACAATTCTTTATTGGTCAAAAGCAAAATGACTTTCCCGGGTGTAGAATGTTGTACCAAACAATTTTTCTTAAAGCCATTTTTCAATATCGGCCTTACTTTTTTCTCAAAAACGTTGGGCGCGTAAAGTGAATTTAAGCGTGTAAAGTGGATTTACGCGCCCAACGTTTTTGAGAAAAAAGTAAGGCCGATATTGAAAAATGGCTTTAAGAAAAATTGTTTGGTACAACATTCTACACCCGGGAAAGCCATTTTGCTTTTGACCAATAAAGAATTGTGTAAGATATTACAAAATTACTAAAAATAAAAAAAATTTCTAAAAAAAATTTTGGGAATATTTTCGATCGTCATTTACTTTTCTGGATGGGGTATTTAAAGTAGAATTTATTTTCTAAATACCAATTTTTATTTTTTCTTTTCGTTTGACCAGCAAAACGTTCGGCAATTTTCATTGTGGTAAAAGGGGTTACTGCTCTTAAGATTTTATATAGAATTCCCTTGTTCCCAATTGTTGCAAAAAATCTCTAGAACTAGAAAAACATTTCCTAGGTTAATACTTTTTCAAAAATTTTGAAATAACAAGCAACACAAATAAGGTTTTTTTGCGCGCGCGCCATCTGTTGGTGAGTGGTGAGGTTATTGACAAAAGTTTTGATTTTGGGCGATAAATTTCGGGCTAGTTGGCGACTATGCTTTGAGAAATCTGGCCACACTAAATAGCAATTAGGTTGCACTAATGAGAGTGATTGCATTCTGAGTGAGTTCTAAATCTGCGATTGAAGCTGCAGGCGATTATAAGTAATTACTTGCCTATAATAGGTAATGTCACAGTCAAATCTATATATTCTAAATAAAAAAATATATTGAAATAGTCAAGTATTATATTGTAATAAGTATCCAAGCATTATAGGATACTATTTTTTAAATTAAAAAATATTCCTGGTATAATTTATCCAATGTCAGTGTGATGACATTCCAATCATTCCATACGGCGGTAAACGTCGGTCTCTTTGAGACTGTTTACCGCCGTATGGAATGTCATCACACTGACTTTGGAATAACAATAACATCCATTTAACTCATGAGGTAATGTTATACGTAAATGCAATCGACGGTTCTATAAGTCATCACTAAATGATAACAAACAATAAAATAAAAAGTTTTAATAGAAGTAGAGGTGAAATTTTACGCAGTGTGTTGTTCATGAGCGATTAATGGGATAGCTGAGGTAGTGAACCGTTCAAAATCACTTATATTTTCCGTAGGTAATTACTTAGGATGAATGTGATCACTTGCAGGAGGATTTAAACAGAGTAAATGGTGTGGCATGAGTGGATTTCATTTGAATACAAAAAAGTGTATTTGCATGTCATTTACTTTAAAGAAAAATGTTCAAAAAAGGGATTACATCACTATGATAATAGTTTAAAAACGGTGACGATTCATAACGACTTAGGTGTAACTTTTGATGAAACCTTAAGTTTTAATAAAGATATCGCAATTAGAATAATTGCTGCCGCATATAAGACTATGGACTTCATCGACCTGACATTTCAATACTGACGTATGTCTTCGATTATTTGATGCAGCAACCACTGCTGTTGATACTGTTTTATAAGATACATCAGATAATTTATACACTTATTAAACGCATACTTTCGACGTGATTACTAAATTTAATTTACCCCAATTGGCCCAATTGGTAGAGAGCTCGACTGGTGGTCGAGAGGTTCTGGATTCATTTTTCAATTTTAAGACGTTTAGGCCAAATAAAGATGCCAAAATGGGCAACAGGAAAAAATCAATTATAGAAAAATTAAGAAAAAGACACGATTATTGGCTCTGTCGTGGCCTTACCAATCTATTTTCTATGTACGCCGCGACCGGTTGCCTTGTCTCGATTTTCTTTTCACCATCTTTTGCAGAATTTTAATCGGCACTTGACTGCGTTCAATGCGCACGCTGCTTAACATTTTTCAGTTATATATTTGATACATGCAGGCACTCAAAAACTTCATTTCATTCATTGATTCCTGCAGATTTTGCTATATGTTGACGAGGCATACATGAGTAATAAAAATAGATCTAAATGCTCAATGATCGTGAGTGAGTTCCTGTCCCTTAATAAACCCCTCTCCCAGTTTGAAATCGCTGAAGATTCCAAACTATACAGGGTGTTCATTTGAAAACTTCCCACCTCGATTTTCCTGCTTTAAAATAAAAATGTGGAAAATCGCTCGGACCCGTCGATTTTTATTTCGAGGGGGACATCTTTTGCGTATATTATCAATCTTGTTACTTCAAGCCCCCAGGAGGGAGGGGGGGTAAGATCTAAATCTTAAATGGATACCCCTATTTTATATAATTTTTTTTTTAATTCTGCATAAAATTCTGAACATTTTTTAATAAAAGCATTATTAGTCTATACTTAACAGTTTCCGAGATATTGACTCTTAAAAAATTACGTTTTTGAACTTTGACAGCGTCTAGCTTTCTAACTGTACGTCTTAGAGCAAAACGGCTTACATGTCCCTATCTATATTTCTTACATCCGGTTTAACCGAAAGTTCACACTATTGGAAAGATAATAAATATCGAAGATAGGGACATGTAAGCCGTTTTGCTCTAAGACGTACAGTTAGAAAGCTAAACGCTGTCAAATTTCAAAAATGTCATTTTCAAAAGTCAATATCTCGGAAACTGTTAAGTATAGACTAATAATGCTTTTATTAAAAAATGTTCAGAATTTTATGCAGAATCCAAAAAAATTATATAAAATATGGGTATCCATTTAGGATTTAGATCTTACCCCCCCCCCTCCTAGGGGCTTGAAGTAACAAGATTGACAATATACGAAAGAGATGTCCCCCTCGAAATAAAAATCGACGGGTCCGAGCGATTTTCCACATTTTCATTTTAAAGCAGGAAAATCGAGGTGGGAAGTTTTCAAATGAACACCCTGTATACTGCTAACATGAAATTAAATAAGGTATTGCGGAAGCTGATGAGAAAATTTCAAAAATTAAACGCCCCTAAACATTTTTCAACTAAATTTAATATAAAATAACTTTGATTAATATTTGGACTGTAACAAGTGACAGAAGAATCTACTGTTGACATCTTGAAAATATTAAATTAAAATATTTACGTACCAAATTTGTTATAAGAATCGAACGCAGTCCTATGACCACTAAATAGCGAATTTAATTACTTGTCAAAAACACAAAACGTAATATTTCTAGAAAAATATTTTAAATGCGACTGATCTAATCCAGTTAGCCTTGAAATATATGAATTTTTTATGCATCAATGACCACGTGTTTCCTAAACAAAAAGGGTTGGAACTCGTTTAATAACGAGTTTTACTTATATTATTTCTAGGGGAACAAGGAAAACAATGCGGATTATGACCCTTTTTCCATTTTGAGTATTAACATGTAGGTATAGCGACACAAGCATTTTAATATTGATTCTAGTACATAGCTAATAATTTGAAGAAATAGTCCATACTTAAAGTGGAGTTGAAAGTATGAAAAGGCAAGAAAAACACGAAGTCTTCCTCCACAAAATTTAATAGAATAAAAATTCTTAATATACCAGGTCTCTACATGTTTCGAACGTAGAAACCTTCATCATCAGGAGACAGAAAGTATGTTGCTGATGGTTGTAGCAAAAGAGAAAACAATAAGTGGTAGGCATCAAACCTTAATGGAGCTTTTATGGTATTAAAAGTTATAACGATAAAATTGCATTCTGAAATTATTAAAATGAAAGAGTAAGTCAAAGACATACGGGGTATGTGGAAAAGACTTATAAGTGGGTCTAGAAAAACCAAGAAGAGGAAAATGGATTAAGAAAATTACTCCTAAAAAGAAGTTTTCCAAAGGATTTTCTTAAAAACATGTCTTGTAGACAATATAAAGTGTGAAAAATACTTGTATGTGTTAGATGAACGTTGTAGGCATGCATCCATAATATAGTGAATTTAAGTATCAAACATAAAACGTTTCTACGTTCGAAACATGTAGAGACCTGGTATACTAAGAATTTTTATTCTATTAAATTTTGTGAAGGAAGACTTCGTGTTTTTCTTGCCTTTTCATACATACCTAATAGTTTTAGATATTTGATATTAAGGGCTTCTTGCAAGCGAATTGTAAGATTTTTAAGTGCAAAAATCGCCAAACTGATAAGTTTCTGGGAAGATTTAAAATTGGCCTCAGGAAAAGCTCTGATTAAAGGCTTAAATAAATATGAATTGCATTCATATTCGCGTCAAGAAAATATTAAAGGCGTTAATTCAACAAGATGGAGTTGCGGAATGTCAAGACAATAACTAATATTTGAGTAATCAAAAATTAACATTTTCGTCCAGGGAGTAATATAAAAAAATAGGTTATCAATAATAAACGTGTATTTTCCTTAAAGCGCGATCCGTTCTGTTAGAAGCCAATCAATAAAAATTTGCCTCGAAATTTTTTTACATTGATTCTTGATTAAAAACGTATAGCTTCGGGTTTGGTCTCTATAGTTTACGTTAATATAAGTGAACAAAATTTTTCACCGAGTGCAAGTGTCCAATTAATACGACAAAATAAACCGACTCTTTTATGGTTACAAATTGACATAAAATGTCCAAAATTAATATCAACGACACATTTTTTGTAATAGGACAGCATGTTTTCTTGGGATCGATAGAAATTGAGTTGCTGTATGTTTCGGTTACTCAAGACCAACCATTTTTAGGACGTCGAATTTTGGAAAACCTATTAGTCCTTTGTTGGGACACTTTTTCTTGGGATAAGTTTTTTAATTTAAGTTTTCTTATTATATGTCCTAACTATTTATAGAAGTGTCGGGAAATGATGAGCAAAAAGTTTAATGGATAATAATTCTAGACCGAAAATAAATGCTATCTCTTCCTATAACATTATTTCGAAAATTGATTATTAACAGAGTTACAGGGTGTTAAATTTAAATTTTATTTGCAGTTTTAAAATACATAAGTTACTAGAACAATAAATTAAACATTTAAATCAAAGGTTCAAAGTGACGTCCTTCCTCTTCAATGCATAAATTAACTCTTCTTAAAATATTCCGACGAACTCCATGGAATATTCCTTCCTTTGCTCTATGTTTAAGGTTGAAAATAAATTAAAATGATTTCATATTCGTCACATGCAAGCAATGTTATTTTAGCGTTTTTCTCGAAAACGGTTAGATTTATCGAAATAAAAGTAGTATACCTTTTTTATTTCAAAAGGTTAGGAGAATAAAAATATTTAGTCAAAATGCGCGTACAATGTAGGACAAAAAAGTTGGGACCATTTAAATTAAAGTATAGGCTCCTATGTGGCGCCCTTTACAAATCCGAAAAAACGGTGGGCAAATTCATATTCCTCATCCCAAAAAAGCCTCATATACGAGATTTCGTCAAAATATTATGAGCGTGGCAAAAGGTATTGCAAAAAAAAAACTGTAAATAAAATTTAACTTTAACACCCTGTAACTCCGTTATTAATCGATTTTCCAAAAAATGTTATAGGAAGAGATAGCATTTATTTTGTGTCTAGAATTATCCCCTAAATTTTGCTCATCATTTCCCAAGTCATTTCCGGACACCCTGTATTTTGTACACAAATAACTATCCTATACAGTGTTTAAAAATATTTATGATGGAAGCTCACTAGTATTCACCTGAAGACGAGTGGAGATACATACCAGTTGAAACGTTGTGATTTAAAAGAAATAAAGACAATGTCAAAGTCCAAAACTATCCTGTCATTCAAGAAATACATTTAATATGCTTAAAGTGGATTTGAAAATATGGAAAAGAAAAAAAAAACCTAAAGTCCTCTTACGCAAATGCGTATCGTAATAGACTTCTTATGATACCAAATTAAAAAAAAGTTATTAAAAAAAAATGTATTTTATTATTTGAGCATCGTAGGTACAGTGTGTGAAGGTTTTTCAAAAGTATGGTTAAAAGCATTCGACAGCGTTTGTTCTTTTTGCTTTTTAACGGTCCGCTTTGTCCATAAACTTTTATATTCCACGTTATTTCCAAGTGAATTCAGCTGAAAAGTCGATTAAAACAAAGAATTTTCCAGTGTAAAGCTTTTTGAAGTGTCGGATAATCACACACATTATAGATTTTGATCGGCAGTTTAGGCTGACGATAACAAAACGTTGCAGACACAAACATAAAAAAAACTAACGCTGGGGATGTTAATGCTTGTAATTTTGAGTTTAACGTAAACATATTCGTCGGTCTTATGATATAAGGCCCTCTATCTCGAGATAGGGCCAAAATGCGTTAAGGTCATAGAATATGTTGTTTTAATGTATACTTGTTTTTAGCCAAGGGTCCTATCTTGAAATCATTTTAATTCTTTATAAAAGCGACAAAACACTTAGCCCTATCTCGAAATATGAACAGTTTTATTACAGCATAAAGGCGAATCTTGAGATAGGGCTTTTTGTCGTGACAATTTTCGATAGAATCTTGACTTAGGCCCGTCACTGTTATAGTGGTACAAATTCCGAAATTATACGGCAGCGCTTAATAAAGTCGGATCTAATGAAATTTCTACTGCGGCTGTAATGATTTTAAAAAAATACAACGAAGAAAAACATATTTCTTCCGCCCAGTTATTTGCAGATGGTTGTGGCGGGCAAAATAAAAATTTTATTATGGCAACTGTTTTTTTGTATACGGTTTTACAATCAAAACACTTAAAGGAAATAAGTCTTAGATTTTTTTCGCCTAACCATGGGCAGAGTGAAGGAGACTCTGCCCATAGTGCAATTACGTACGCTATGAAAATAGCTGGAGATTTGTTTACTCCCAGCCAGTTGGTTCCAGTATTTCGCTTGGCAAGGCAAAACAAGCCTTATAAAGTTTACCATCTAAATTATGATGACTTTTTAGATCACAAAAAGTTAAGCGAAGATCTAAGAATCAAATCTATAAAAACGGATGACACCGGAAATAAATTTAAATGGTCGGATGTATTTGATTTGAGTTTTTTGTAAAAAAGGAAGATCCTAATAATAGTTATTTATGCAACTAGTGCAAAAAGTGTATGTTTACTGCACACGGCATTAAAGAGGTGAATAATATGCCATGTGCAATAAACACACTTTTTGCACATGTTACATACACTATTTTTTATACGATCGTTTTTTATTTAACAAAAAAGTTTAAAATCGCTCCTTTGTGTCCAAAAGTTGTAATTCAAATTTGTCAATGGATCATAGGATACCTTTGACTTCAACATAATAAAATTATGGCGCCCTGTCAACGTGAATTCTATTTCGATAGGGTATTGACGGTGTGCAACACACAATACACATACTATAAACAAATTGTTCGTTTCTTAGGAAATTTACTTTATTGCAGTAGGGCAAAAAGTACTTTATATAAATCTTCGTAAAATTCCCAAAAATTAAATACGGCTCTGATACTTAATAAAAATACCAGTAATCATCAACATGTTTTACAGTATTCAAGAAAAAATAATTACTGTGGTTACAAAAATATTTTAATTTCCTTTCAAGCTGGTTTTCGAAAAGGGTACTCCACGGAGACAGCCGTTCAATGTGTGATTGAGACGTGGAAGAGAACCATTGATAAAGGGGAAAATGTTATAGCTGTATTTTTGGATTTTAAGTGGGCATTCGAAACAATTGACAGTGCTAGATTATTAAGTAAATTGTATCAATATGGTATTCGCGGAAACGTTTATAAATGGTTTAAAAATTATTTAAGTAACAGGTCACAAAAAACAAAAATATCAAAAACATATTCAAATAAAAAATTAAACAATATAGGAGTTCCTCAAGGAAGTATACTAGGTCCAATATTATTTATTTTATACATCAACGATATACCTTTAGTTTTAAAATTCTGTAAGTTACATATTTTTGCTGATGACACCTTAATTAACATTAATGTTTTAAATATTTTTGACGGTCTAAATACTTTTAATTCTGAGATAAATATATTATTAAATTGGTTAAAGTAAATAAATTAAAATTAAATATTTCAAAAACAAAATGTCTGGTTATGGGATGGGTAATAATTTAAATTGTCAAAATATAAATGTTGGAATTGTTGGTGAAAAATTGGAATTAGTAAACAGTTTTAAATATTTAGGGATAATTATTGATTTTGAAAGTAGTATCATATCGAAGATTGCCGGAAAAGTGGGTTATTTTAAAAAATCAAGTTCTAATTTAAGTTTGTTTTCTAAAAAAACTGTATTTAACACTATTTATATTACCACATTTTCTTTATTGTTCTTCCATTTTATATTAAGCTAGTGAGGAAATATTTGACAAATTACAAATTTTACAAAATAAGGCAATGCGGATTATTTTAAATTGTGACAAATGTACAAAAATAAATTTTATGTTAAAAAATTTAAATTGGTAGAATGTCAGAAATTAAATTTTTTATTTAGTATGTATCTTTATAAATAAAATTAAAAATAATTTATTGCTTGATTGTTTAAAAAAATTTTGTTCTTTTAATCATGACCATCACAATTATAAAACAAGAACTAATCAAATTTTTTGTGGATAGAGTATAGAGTGTCTAAAACATTAGATTATAAGTCTATTTTTTATAAAGGTTTGATTGAACATAATAATTTGGAAAACTATTAAATCTCAAATATCATTAAAACTATTTAAAAAAACTTTAAAATTACATTTATTTAAAAAAAAACAAAATGATACGTAATATTTAATACAACTTGCAAAATGTTTAACTTTTTTATCTGTTTTTGTTAAAAGAAGGTTCCGTTTTAAAATTAAAAATAAATCTATAAAAATATTAAAAAAAAAATTATTAAAAAATATTTAATTGTAGCTTTTTTTTTGCTAAATAAAACATGCTATTACTAATACTTAAAAAGAAATAATAAGAACTTTCGGAGACAACTGGAAAAACAACACTTGAAAAAAATACCTATTAACAAAACAACTAATTTAAATAGAAACTTTTTTACCCAAAATGCTCCAACAGTCCTCTGTCATAAAATTCAGTACCTAGATTATTGAGATGATATGCAGAGATTCGATGGCATAACCCTAAAATTGCAATCTTTAGTTCTTCCAATTTTTGATAATGCGCATTTTTACAAACAACACTTTTAATGTCCCCACAGAAAAAATTCACAGATCTTGCACCTTACGCAAGCATCCTATGTATTGAAAATACCTGACACAGCTTTAAAATTTTAATGTCCTATGTGATGTAATTAAAGCCCACATTCTAAATTGTATTTTGAAAAAGTTTTAAAAATGTTCTTTAATTCTACAGGGTCCGCCCAAATTTGGTTAACAAATGGGATAATATTTTATTATTGATTTCTCAGAAAATTTTATTCTACATAAAAGTTTTGCATCTTGAGTAAATCATTTTGACGTATTCAAATCTTCTGTGGCATATACAGGATGAATATAAAATAGAAGAATATGACGTCAGTGACTCAAAAATTTTTAAAAATTTAAAAACTGAAACAGCCATATTAACAGTTAATTAAAGTTAATATGAAAAGTGTAAAAATTCAATAAGAGCAAAAATTTGATTTTTAACTTGACTTTTCTTAAAAACTATTAGCACTAGAAAAAAACTTTATTTAACTTTTTATCTCGGATTTATTAGTTCTTTAATATGGCTGTTTCAGTTTTTAAATTTTTTAAAAATTTTGAGTCACTGACGTCATATTTTTCTATTTTATATTCACCCTGTATATGCCACAGAAGATTTGAATATGTCAAAATGATTTACTCAAGATGCAAAACTTTTATGTACAATAACATTTTCTGAGAAATCAATAATAAAAAAATTATCCCATTTGTTAACCAAATTTGGGCGGACCCTGTGTATGCAATTATTGTGCTCCCACTTTTTGCCTCCCATTATTTTTTTTTTCGATATAATATTCCGATTTAAATAACGTGAACTTACCTTATTTAACAAAATTATTATGGCAGTCTTCAACACACAAATACACATAATTATATAACTTATCTCAATAAAACACTTTTTAACAAAATTATTATGGCATTCTTTAAAACACAAACTAAAACTAAACATTATTTACTTGCCGACTTTACGCTGTTATTCATATTTATATTTACCAAGTATTATCAGAGTATTAAGTTACAAGACCGCTCGAGATATTGCGGTGTTGGGTCGCGACAGATCGACACCGCGACACCAATGCAAAGTTTGCATAAAAACGATCCCAATAGTATTTTCAATACTAAGTCGTTTGGTAAAATATCAGGAGACCTAGCTGGCGTATGTATGGTGTAATTTAATCCTATTGTGAGTCCATTGAAAACGTTTTGAATATATGTATTCCATTACTTGTAGTGTATTGTGCAATGGCAACTGTACATTTGAAACATTCATTCTCAGAAGCAACTTTTTCTAATGCAGTTCCTATTTGATTTTTTAAACGTTCCAAAAAAATTTCTTTTTCCAAATTTTGTTTTAAAATACAATAGACCGATGCCTTTTGAGGGTATTGAGTCCTTCTCTGTACCGGGTGAGTCAACGATTGCGCGGAGTAATTTTATGCCTTGAAGATAAGATTTGTCGATAATAAGCTTTTGTATTAAGGTATGGTTGAATATCTGGCACATTTTAAAAATATTTTGAATTATACAGGGTGCGCCCAAAAAGTAGGGTGTCATAAAGTTAAATTTTTTAAATTGAGATACCCTATATTTGAATACATTTATTGTTTATTTCATAAATTTTTATTAATGGTTTAATACACGAAAAAGTTCTAGTTTTTAAGATAATTCGATGAAAATTTTGCATTTGCAAGCATCTTGTTGTGAAAATGCTACTAAAATTTTGACTCTAAGCGATTCATAATCGTTATACTTCCTAAATAAAGTTAAAAATACATACCCACTATGAAATATTTGACGTCTCATTTACAGGGTGTTTACTTTTTAGGACCAAAGTCAGAAAACTTCTAATTACTTATATTAAATGGAACACCCTATATATTTTATCATCTTATAGCTCGTTATAAACTCTTCAACTTTCGTGAAGAACGTCCTATCCCTAGCTTTAATAGTTTTTAAAATATTTTGATATTTCGAGATTAATGTCCTCGTCATAGCATCTTTGGTCAATCGATCACGCCTGTTGAATCAAACATTTCTATTAAATTTTGAAAACTTCGAGGACTGGGTGTTTGCCGCTCGGGATATTTCATTCTGTATAGTCGTTCACCAAAAAGACAATTTTTATCCGCCTCGCCCAAAACATAAATCATATCGTTTATTTAGTTTTTTGAAAAATTCATTTTCAGTATTAACTTATAACATGACTGGACAATAAACTTTGCCGAAAAAAGGCTTAATTTTTACATTGATCTGATTCTTAATGTGTCATCCACTGCCATTATTTTCATTTATTTTCCATGGCTACTGGCTACTGTGATCCATTGACAAAAGATGCTACAACGAGGACATTGAATCTCGAAATATCAAAATATTTCAAAAACTTTTAGAGATAGGGAAAGGACGTTCTTCACGAAAGTTGAAATGACGTGCTAAGAGATGACAGAAGAAAAATATATAAGGTGTTCATTTAATAAAAGTGATATTTTTAATTTAATTAGAAATTTTCTGACTTTGGTCCTAGAAAGTAAACACCCTGTAAACAAGATGTCAAATATTTCATAGTGAATATATATATTTTGACTTTGTTTAGTAAGAATAAAAATTATGAATCGCTTAGAGTCAAAATTTAAGTAGCATTTTCACAACAACGAGATGCTTGCAAATGCCAAATTTTCATTATAAGTAGAATCATCTTAAAAACTAGAACTTTTTCGTATATTAAACCATTAATAAAAATTTATGAAACAACACGTAGAATTAATAAATGTATTCAAATATAGGGTGCCCCATTTAAAAAAATGTAACTTTATGACACCCTACTTTTTGGGCGCACCCTGTATAATTAAAAATATTTTTAAAATGTGCCAGATATCCAATCATAACTTCATTCAAAAGCTTATTATCGACAAATTTTATCTTCAAAGCATAAAATTACTCCGCGAAATCGTTGACTCACCCAGTACACACAATACAAATAGCTACAATTTTGATTATTTGGTTTATTGTTCAATGGGAAAGTGCATTCTTCGGTGAAACAAACATTGTGTGAGAATTCCAAATCGTTATTTATCCTTTCCATAATTTCAAAACAAAAGTTTGCTCTTCGTATTCAATTCCTGATGTTTTTGATTTTTATACCGACGATACTTATATGTATGTAATGAGCGCAGTACTGTGAAGTAATGCTTTCCTACAGTTTTGCCAAGAAGCCTGGTACTAATTCCATTATTTTCTTCTACATGGAATAAAAATTCTAAATCTGCATTATTTTATTGTGCTGTTCCATCGAGTACATCATTATTTTGCTCTAAAAGCAGTTACAATTATCAATTACTTAACCTTTACTCTCAAAATTACAGAAAATTCAGGACTCTTGTTTTGCTTGGAATGGGTCTGGCAAGAAACATCGCAGAGTAGGTACATTTCGGATACTCTGCGAGAACTACTTTTCATGTAGTACCACTTAATAAGTGTTAATTTTTTCTTGAATACTGTAAAACATGCTAAAACTAATAAAAAATAATATTTGACATTATCAGAATTATGACTGGTGGTTTCATTGAGGTATGTATTCTTCTTCTCTAGCTCTACAACCCTTCATGGGTCTTGGCTGACTGCACGATCATTCTCCACCCTTCTCTACCTTGCATTAATTCAGGATCGTATTCTATACCCATCGCTCTCAGCTCTGTAACGATGTTATCCCTACATCTCATACGTGGTCTTCCCAGAGATCTTCGCCCTTCCGGATTCTGTTCCCAGACCATTTTGATTATCCCACGAGAGCCTGGTTGTCGGTGTATATGTCCAGCTCATTTCAGCCGTCCGGCCTTAATCACCTTGACAATGTCTGGTTCCTCATAGAGCTCCATCAGTTCATTGTTTGTTCTTGGTAGTATTAGACAACAGAAAGCAAACAATAAATCTAAGATCTAATTCAAAAACTATATAGATATTTTTTTAGATTTGGCTGATGCAAATTCATTAATAATATTACTAAAATCAATTTTATCAAGGATATTTTGCTCTATTGCTAAGATTGCTAAACCAGATAACCTTTCTTGCAGCATAGTCGACCTCAAATAATTTTTAATTATTTTTAATTTTGAGAAGGATCTCTCACCAGAAGCAGCAGACACAGGTAAAGTGAGGAGGATTCTTAATAATATGCATATATTTGGTAGAGACAAAGTTAGATTTTTTTCAAATATAAACTGTAAAATGTCGAGAGGATGTGACGATTCAGGTAATGAAATTAATCTTAGAGCTTTGATCTTATTGAATCAGTCATTTGCTTCCACGTCAACCTCATTATTTTCCTGATGTTAGCTTTTGTTGTAGAGCATCACAATTTTTTAAAAGATCGTCGTCATTTAATTTAAAAATATCACTAAAAAACCAAAAACATTGCCATAATCAGACAACATATCAAACCTACTAGTTAAAAAACTTAACGTTTGATCAATTTTTTTCAAAAATAAATTTATTTTATTAGCGGTTTTTAGATCTTGAGGTGTCTCTCCCTCTGTTCATAATCGAACAATTTTGGTTTATACTTTCGTCTAACAGTATTTAACGCAGAAAAACTTTGCTCTATCTTAGGTTCGGCAGCTAGTTTTCCAGCTTGACCAAGTATTTCCTCGAAAACTTTATCATCTCTATAATTCCTAAAATGATCAAGTAGATACAGACGCGGGCGGTGCGCGGAGTGTGGAGGGTTTAGGATATTGGACATTGTGAGTTAAGAATCAGTTAAAAAAAATTGATTTCGTTATAGTACGTTATTCGTTGCAAATTGTTAAAAAAGTAAACATTCAAATTATCTAAAAATTGAAGTTCCGGTGGAAAATTAAATATATTATATTTTTTTTGTTAATATTTTTTTAGCACAGTTATACTTTTTTAAACCTTTGATTTGGCGCCCCCTTGGAGTGGAGCCCGCGTGCGATGCACGCATTGCGCTCATAGTTGCGGGGGCCCTGGCCATATTGATGTGAAAATAATAGGGGAGCCAATAATAATTGAGGGTACCAAAATTTACATGGGATTTCCTATGGCTAGTCTGGCCTGAATTTTTGATGATAGAATTGTATTGGGGTGTAAACACTCACAAAGAAAGGATTTTTCAAAATTCCAATCTGAAGAAGGGGGAAAAGGGTTAAAAGATTATTCTGTAAAATATTTCTTGACGCAATGGTGTATCCGCATTTTTAGGAATTCAATGTTTGATCGAAAACTGATCAATCTGTCGTCGAAAAAATTGCTTAAGTAGTTAATAGTTTCGGCGGCTGTATGGGCGGTTGCACCGTCCTGTTGAAAATATCCAAAACGTAGTTCGTCGTCAAGTAATTGCTCCACAAATTGATTCAAAATATTGTCTCTATACCGCTGTGCTGTAACTGTGTCAAGGAAAAAAATAAGACCAACAATTCTTCTTCGGGAAACAGCTAACCAGACACCAATTTTTTGAGGGTGCAGAGTGGACTGGAAAAATGGGTATTTTCACTACTCCACATGCGTGTATTCTGATAATTCGCATAACCGGAGAGGTGGAACTAGGCTTCATCCGAAAAAAATGCCAGGTCTAATAAATCATCATTCTTTCATAATTTTTTTGAATGGTTTAAGAAAAATTAGAAATAACGAGAAATTTGAAATTTTACCAATATTCGTAAAGAACACATTAAAAAGAACTTTTAAAAATAATTTCATCTCTTCAATCTGGTCTGGTCAGAGTAAGACAAAGAAATAAGTATTTTTTTCGTTTTTATTATTAAAGTATTTTCATATAACTATAGATAATTCGGAAAATTAAATGGAAAAGGCGAAAAGTTTTCCACCCCATAACCATTTTTTGCAAATATCTATAATAACAGCCCAACATCGTTGTCCAAAGTGGTACTTTTTGAGTTTTGGACGACAAACTTTTTAAAAACAATATTTTTTAAGCTCTAAAACCAATTTTTAGATTGTGAATTTTAGAACCTATTGAATTAGCACGCAATAAGTGATAAGTACCAAAGTACCAGGGGAGGTTTTACAAATTAAAAGACTGGGTGCTAATGCTTTTTGGGGCTACTAGAGCACAAATACAAAAAGACAAAATGTTATACAAACACCTATTTAAAGACTAAAGAAAATATAGTTTGCAATATTGGTTTTTAATTTATTAAATTTTAGGTAATTGTATTTGGCCAAATTTTGGATAAAAGTAACGAAATATTAATCATAAAATGAAATGGCGAATGCGCAACAAACAAACAAAAAATGTTTTTATTTTTTACATTTTTTTAACATTGTAATTCTTTTAAATTTTATTAAAGTCTATGCATTAGGTGTCATTTAAAAATGTTTTTTTGAAAATGTTGTGTGAAACTCAAAAAGTATCACTTTAAGGATGAAATATTTGCTACTTTTAGCAAAGATGACATTTTCTCCACAACTTAAATGAAAATTACTATTTTCGCTCGATTAATAAAAATAACACTAAAAATCATGGCGTTTGCGTTTTTGCCTTCTTGTCTAAATCACACCATTGTTCGTGCTTTGATTCAAGGGACAGTGCGCCCAACCCAATCTGAAAATTAGGTCAAGCATTGTAGGCAAGTAGCCAAAACACTCCAATTAAATTAAAAACTTTTTACTTAAATATTGTAAACATAAAGTAATATTCAAAAAATATTTTGAATGCATATAGGATAAGAAATTAAATTCTAGAATAATTGTAAGGACATTTGTTAAGGTTTGGGGAAAGGTAGTTTCTATTTACCAATACTGTTTCTCTTAAGCTTGTCAAATAAACATTTTAACAGTTTTATTTCTTATCTACGAGGCACGTCCAGAAAGAAAGTGTGCTCAATTTATGTAGGGTTTAAAATTTTTTTATTAAAACAAAAATATACTTGGTTACACTTGTACATATTTAAGTTATATTTCGACATAGTCACCATCCCTGTCGATGCAAGTGGTGAGCCGCAGGATCAATTTTTTGATGCCTGCCTCGAAGAAGTCTCCCGCCAGCTCTTTCGCCCACTTCTCCACCTCCCCCTTCACCTCCTCGTCAGTTGAAAACTTGTTCCCACCCATGTACACCTTAAGGGAAGTGAAGAGATGGAAATCTGAAGGGGCCAGGTCAGGGGAATACGGGGGGTGGTTCAAAACGTCCCATCAAAATGAGTCCAGGAGTTGCTTCGTGGCGTTGGCCGTGTGAGGTCTGGCATTGTCGTGCAGCAGGCAGACTCCCTTCGTCAGCATGCCCCTCCTTTTATTCTGAATCGCCCTTTTCAATTTTTTTAGCGTCTCACAGTATCTTGCCGCGTTGATGGTCTCCCCGTGAGGCAGATATTCAATCAAAATTATGCCTTTATGGTCCCAAAACACGGATGCCATGATTTTTTTGGCTGAAATTGTGGTTTTGGCGGGAGACGATCGACATTTTTCGCGAGAGATGCTACTGAGTCAAGAGTTTTCAACACACTAAACTCGGATTGGTCTCGTTTTGAAGGGGAGGGGTCAGGCTACGCGGCAGTGTTGCCAACATGTCGAAAAAGTATTCCCTACAGCTGTGAGAGTACCCGTACACTTACTTTCTGGACTTGCCTCGTAGCTGTGCTGTTAGAAGCCAATTGATACCGTGCGAGCAAAAATTATTTG
The DNA here is from genome assembly GCA_963969555.1 of Polydrusus pterygomalis. Lineage (NCBI taxonomy): Eukaryota > Metazoa > Arthropoda > Insecta > Coleoptera > Curculionidae > Polydrusus > Polydrusus pterygomalis. The sequence goes on along the minus strand of OZ018384.1, from coordinate 32,703,292 downwards.
CATCAATGAGGGCCTTGCATCTAAGGACGTAATGCTTAGCAGTAGAGCTTAATACCTGTTGGGTGTCAGTAACTATACCTGAATTAACAATCAATCAGTTATTCCGTCATCTTTGACAGTCGTTACAAGTAATTTGATTCATCGCTAATTTTTCCAATTTCTTGAACAATTTACACAATGGGCTTTACGGAACAGCACAAAACATTTATGGTTGAAGCATATTTTCGAAACGGGGTTAGAGTAAATGGTGAGTGGCAATACAATCCGGATTTGTGCATGGACGATTTTCACGAACATTTTCCTAACGTTGCCTTTATTGCTGGGGATTTTTATCATTCCCTGAAAAGAACCGTGGCTGTGTTTAGGGAAACAGGTGCTATACAACACAAAAAAGGAGCAGGAAGAACATCTGTAAGAACAGAAGAACTTGTTGCAAACGTTGGTGAAATAATGCAAAATACGCCAACAAATTTTATAAGACGCCTGTCCCAAGAAGTGGGAAGATCTTATGGAACATGCAGGACTATTCTTAAGAAGGTGCTAAATTTATTTCCTTATAAAGTGCAAGTATTATAATTTTGTAAACAACAAAAATAAATTTGTATTTGTCTACTTATTTTATTACTCATTAGTTTGGCATATCATGTCATAATATGAATTTGACAAAATTTTAACCTAGATTGGGTTAGATATATCGTCCCCATATCATTGTGATCTAAACCAAGCCCTACGTTTTTTAATCCAAGCCCTCTTTGATGCAAATATTTTTTGCTCGCACGGTACGAGTATGCAGAAATAAAAGTTACAGAATAGTAAATCTCTTAATAATTTTTTTAAGGACAAGTCTGTTTTAGACTTTTTTATAGTAACTTTTAATCTAAAACAATCCTACTGTGTTTTTTTTAAATGAAAATTGAATTGAGGTTTTAAATGTTTTACCTGGTCTCGTATTGGAATTTCATTGGATTTAATTAATGCTATATCACACAAGTTTTTAACATCATTTAATTTTTTTTACTTTGACCAAAACACTAAGAAATTTAAGAAAGAAACCTGTACACATTAATTTACATTAATATTTTAAATATTTTTGATGGTCTTAATACTGTAAATTCTGAGATAAATATATTATTAAATTGGCTAGAAGTAAATAAATTAAAATTAAATATTTTAAAAACTAAATGTATGATTTTGGGTAATAGTTTAAATTGTTAAAATATAAATGTTGTAATTGATTGTGAAAAATTGGAATTAGTAAACAGTTTTTAGTATTTAGGGATAATCATTGATTCAAAATTAAAATTTTTTAATTATTTTGAAAGTATCAAAGTAGGTTATTTTAAAAGAATCGGTTCTAATTTAAGTTTGTTTTCTAAAAAAGCTGTATTTAATACTATTATATTATCACATTTTCTTTAATGTTCTTCAATTTTATATTGTGCTAGTGAGGAAATATTTGATAAATTACAAATTGTACAAAATAAGGCAATCGAATTATTTTAAATTGTGACAAATGTACAAAAATTAATTTTATATTGAAAAATTTAGTTTGGTTGAATGTCAGAAATTTAATTTTCTATTTTGTATGTATCTTTATACATAAAATTATAAATAATTTATTGCCTGATTGTTTAAAAAATTTTTTTTGTTCTTTTAATTATGACCATCATAATTATAGAAAAAAAAAACAAGAACTTATCAAAATTTTTATGTGGATAGAGTGTCTAAAACATTAGCTGATAAATCTATTTTGTATAAAGGTTTGATAGAATATAATATATTGGAAAATTCTATTAAATCTCAAAAATTATTAAAACTGTTTAAAAAAACTTTAAAATTTAATTTAATTAAAAAGGAAAATGATACGTAATATTTGATACAACTTGCAAAATGTTTAACTTTTCTGTCTATTTTTGTTAAAAGGAGGTTGAGTTTTCAAATTTAAAAATACATCTATAAAAATGTGTTAAAAAAAATGTATTAAAAATATTTAATTGTAGCTTTTTGCTAAATAAAACATGTTACTACTACTACTACTACTACTACTACTACTACTACTACTACTACTACTACTACTACTACTACTACTACATGCTACATCGACTAAAAAAATGTTATTAATTCTGTGCCCCACAGCTGGTTACGATAAGTCCCTGAGTTATATGGAATACCAATTACGCACTTCCTAACATACACAAATACACTATAAAATACTAGAAAAAAACAAAATACCCATACAGTATCACATCGAATGTACATGGACAACATAAAAATTTAGGGAGCTACACCGATCCAAAAAAATCCGTATCTTAAACATTAGCACAGTCATCAAGATGGAATTCGAGATAGACAAATGTAAAACACAAAAATGAAAAAACCAACGAAGACATACCAACCATGAATAACCAACAAATCATGTCGCTCAAAGTCGAAGAAACGCAAGTATTTTGGATTTCTAAAAACCGCAAAATAAATCATAAAGAGGTAAAACAACAAATTGCAGAACCATCCAAAGCACGTCACACATATTTAAAAGTAAACCTAACTTTAGAAATATATTGAAAGGTGACCTATTTATTTGGTATTATAAAATACCCAACAACAATAACCGAAGAAATGAACAGGTTGAACCCTACTATGATGACAAAATACCGAATACAACACCCAAAAACATGCATTGAACGGACAACGCTGTCACGATCAATAGGGACACGACCCCGAACACTACACACATATGACACTAATTACACTTGCTTAACAAACAACAGGTCAACAAAATCATAATATAATTTACAATACTTCTACAGCAAACAAAACTCGCCGCTACACCTAGCAATTATAAACTCTGACAAGCAATATTGAATATACCCCACTCAATCTAAGCCGAAACCAAATTGACAAAGTTCTACATGGCAAACATTAGAAAGCAATACACCAACTACCAGTACTCATGAAATTGGTTCACTGAAGGAGAACTACGACCGAAAATACAAGGATTCATTATTGCCATACACGAGCAGGTTATATCCACAAGGAACTACAAGAAACATAATAAAATTAAACACCCAGCAGTACTTAATAGTAAATGTCGGAAATTTAACCGAATACAGACAAAACTTTACTGGGACATATTGTTATTCCAAAGTCAGTGTGATGACATTCCATACGGCGGTAAACAGTCTCAAAGAGACCGACGTTTACCGCCGTATGGAATGATTGGAATGTCATCACACTGACATTGGATAAATTATACCTCTGCGAACGTCCAGAACGGTTGAACATAATTGACCAGACATAACCCGACGTAATAAAAAGGACAGAACAACGTACCTTCTGGATATTGCAATACCCAACGAGCATAAGGCATAAAAATAACATGGAAAAGTTGTTAAATATGCACTACTGGTTGGTTGGTGTGTGGCCCAAGCATTTTTATAAACGGTAAATTTACCATGTTTGCTTATGATGCACCAACACTGTGGCATGGTTGGTTGGTTGGTTGGTTGGTTGGTTGGTTGGTTGGTTGGTTGGTTGGTTGGTTGGTTGGTTGGTTGGTTGGTTGGTTGGTTGGTTGGTTGGTTGGTTGGTTGGTTGGTTGGTTGGTTGGTTGGTTGGTTGGTTGGTTGGTTGGTTGGTTGGTTGTTTGGTTGTTTGGTTGGTGGGTTAAATGCTGGGATCTGGTGGGTGGCCAAAGCTTGTTGCACTGCAGCCTTCTGGCTTATTGTGATATCTATTCCTTCTACGAAGTCCAACAGTTTTCTTCCAAGTACCGTGCGAGCAAAAATTATTTGCATTAAAGAGGGCTTGGATTAAAAAACGTGGGGCTTGGTTTAGATCACAATGATATTGGGACGATATATCTAACCAAATCTAGGTTAACATTTTGTCAAATTCATATTATGACATGATATGCCAAACTATTGAGTAAGAAAATAAGTAGACAAATACAAATTTATTTTTGTTGTTTACAAAATTAACAAAGTATACTTGCACTTTATAAGGAAATAAATTTAGCTACTTCTTAAGAATATTCCTGCATGATTCAAAAGATCATTTCGCACTTCTTGAGACAGGCGTCTTATACAATTTGTTGGCGTATTTTGCATTGTTTCACGAACGTTTGCAACAAGTTCTTCTGTTCTTACAGATGGTCTTCCTGCTTCTTTTTTGTGTTGTATAGAACCTGTTTCCCTAAACACAGCCACGGTTCTTTTCAGGCAATGATAAAAATTCCCAGCAATAAAAGCAACGTTAGGAAAATGTTCGTGAAAATCGTCCATGCACAAACCCGGATTGTATTGCCACTCACCATTTACTCTAACCCCGTTTCGAAAATACGCTTGAACCATGAATGTTTTGTGCTGTTCCGTAAAGCCCATTGTGTGAATTGTTCAAGAAATTGGAAAAATTAGCGATGAATCAAATTATTACTTGTAACGACTGTCAAAGATGACGGAATAATTGATTGATTGTTAACTCATGTAGTTACTGACACCCAACAGGTATTAAGCTCTACGGCTAAGCATTACGTCCTTAGACGCAAGGCCCTCTTTGATGCAAATAATTTTTGCTCGCACTGTATGTCATGCGGGAAGTTGTGGCCGAGTTGAATATTTCCCAAAGATTTTTGAATCTTTTGCGAGTTAATGATAATAATAATAATACTAATAAAAATTCTCAATAATAGGTACCACTTTACTTAGTACTTACACCAAACATTTTTGATGCTCTACCAAATTTCATTAAAATCGAGGTGCATACATTCTGTCGGTCTCCTCGTTAGTTAAATAAGTTCAGACAAAATGAAGATTCTTTCGCAAGTTATTGTTTGACCAAATTGAAAATCAATACTCGAGTTTTATAAGAGCTTTTTCTACGACGTAAAAATCAATTTATTTGGGTTAATCAAATATGTGTATGTGTATACAAAGAGTTGACATTTTGTTTTTAGCTTATACGCGCTAGAGTTAGCTCATTTTTAAGTGATATTAAACATGGATTTCTGTTAAATTGTTAATGGAACTTATTGGATTTTATCAATTATTGAGCCCATAACAGAATAATTATAAATAGAAAGTAAACACTAGTTGGAGACAAGTTTAATTATAATAATTTTTAAGTGTAAAAAATTGTGTAAACCAAAAGGTTACAGGTAACTTTACGTTCTTTACATGTATATACATATATTTTTAAAAATTAGATAAAGGATAGTTATTTGCACGCATAATATATTTCATGTCCTATCACACTAGATAATTCGGAAAATGGATTAAAAAAGCAGAAAAATGTCGTTTAAATTTGCCAAATATTTCGCTGTAAAGAAGGCATCAATAATATCAATAGTCGTTCCTGCAAACGACTTAAAAATATAAGATAAATCAAGTTTTAACAATTTAGTTCTTAAGGGTTATGTTATTTGTATTATAAATATGTTAACCCTATTCTAGTGTTCACCGATTGTAACAGTTAAGGTGGCATCTTACAATTCAGTACCGCTGATTTATGCTACATAACACTGGACAGAAAACTGAAACTCACTTAGTTACAATAATATTTCGGAACAAATTGTGTTAACATGATTACTTTTTGCTAATAATTTTTAGTGATTTTATTGCCCCTTAAAAAAATTATTTTAAAATTACAAATTATACTTATAGGTAGGTAGGTACTGTTTTGAAAATCTTGATCTTAGATTCACGTCAATAACGATTTAGCAACACTGACACTAAATAAAAGTAGAATAGTCTTTTGCCATTACTGAAAGCAAAATTGACGGATCAGTACGTGTTTATTACTAAAATTGTTTATTTTTCCTGATTTAATGAAAATAAATCAATGAGACTAAACAATGAGACCTTGCCGCTATTATTTATACAGTGAGCTCAAAAAGGTTGGAATAAATTCGTTTAAAATTCAGGTGACTATTTTCTGGAAAAACGCTTGGACATGTCGATTATTATTTTTAATTGCGATTTTTTTGACATAATAAATGTGTATACAGGTTGTCTCAAGAAGAACATACACCGTCAACATTGATTTTTTTTAAACAGAACACCCTGTATATTATATTATTTTTAAATTCTACGATACATTCTGAACACTTTTTGTATGATTTACCATATCTCCAAAATCAACGTTTTTCGATATATTGACATTTTAATATTTTTGTGAAAAAATGCTGAGATCCGTGGATTTTTAGTTTTAATTGCGCATTTCTTTATTATTATTGTAACCTGTTACCTGAATTAATTTACTTCTTGTCAAAAATTCTTCAAATTGTGTTGATCTATCTAACTTCAAGTAATTCTGTAAAAATGGCACGGTTAAGTGAAAAAGATATACATATTTTGTCGACGGGGTCCAATAGAATGGCCGGCAAGGTCACCAGATTTGACCCCGCTAGATTTTTTTCTGTGGGGCTATTTAAAATCTAAATACTTTAACAGGCCTAACAATAGTAATGAACTTAAAGCTCGAATAAGGCATGAGGTTAGATTAATAGAGCCCCAGGTAATCCATAACGTTTTGGAAGAATTCAAAGATCGACTTGCATATTGCCAGGAAGTTGGTGGCGGTCAATTTCAACATTTATTAAAATCAAATTTAATATAGCCTATGTTAATATTATAGAATAAAAAGAGTTCATTTTTCATTGTAGTTTTCGTACCAGAAAAAATGTCAATATATCGAAAACCGTTGATTTTGGAGATATGGAATGTTATACAAAAAGTGTTCAGAATATATTGTAGAATTTAAAAATAATACAATATACAGGGTGTTCAATTTAAAAAAAATAAATGTTGACGGTATATGTGCTTTTTGAGACAACCTGTATGCACATTTCTTATGTCAAAAAATTCGCAATTAAAAATAATAATCGACATGTCCAAGCGTTTTACCAGAAATATTCACCTGCATTTTAAACGAATTTATTCCAACCTTTTTGAGCTCACTGTATATTTACGATTTTTAAACCAAATCTTTAGCCCCCGTATATACAGGGTGTCCGGAAAATACGTGTACAACGTTTGACGACAGACTCCTAGCGTCAAAATAGGTGGATCTAAGCCGACTTAGTTATATCCAAAATTGTCTCGTTTAGCCGGTAGAGGGCGTCAAAAATTTGTAAAAATATTGGTTTTTCCTAAATTACGTGAAAACATGCTAATTGATTTTAATGATTTTTAGTATGTAGACTAATACTATAAAATGACGTTTTCTAGTAGTATAGTCACCGGCTGTAAATAAGTGGAAGTGTTATAAAAGTGATATAATACGTCAACATTTCTCCTCATTTTTTAAATGAACGGCGTTATGACAACCCAGATATTTTTGTAGAGTGACTGGATGTATTTGGAAGCTATTTTACCTCTTTAATATTTTTCGTTTAATGAGCTGTTTTGCCAGAAGAAAATATTTACAATTACCTGCATACATCAATTATTAACAATAAAAATAAAACAAAATACAACAAAGTTGAAAGTATGTATTGTAAGAACACATTACACATTTGCTTTAGTAATGTTTTTGTTTTACTTAGTTTCTTACAATACATACTTTCAACTTTGTTGTACTTTGTTTTATTTTTATTGTTAATAATAATTGATGTATGCAGGTAATTGTAAATATTTTCTTCTGGCAAAACAGCTCATTCAACGAAAAATATTAAAGAGGTAAAATAGCTTCCAAATACATCCAGTCACTCTACAAAAATATCTGGGTTGTCATAACGCCGATCATATAAAAAATAAGGAGAAATGTTGACGTATTATATCACTTTTATAACACTTCCACTTATTTACAGCCGGTGACTATACTACTAGAAAAGGTAATTTTATAGTATTAGTCTACATACTAAAAATCATTAAAATCTATTAGCAGGTTTTCACGTAATTTAGGAAAATTTTTACAAATTTTTGATGCCCTCTACCGGCTAAACGAGACAATTTTGGATATAACTAAGTCGGCTTAGATCGATCTATTTTGACGTCAGGAGTCTGTCGTCAAACGTTGTACACGTATTTTCCGGACACCCTGTATAGCGGTATGATAAAAAAACGAATAAGCCTTTTATATAGAAAACCGCCCACTTACTCAAGAATCGCTCGGACCCGTCAAATTTAATTTTTTTGGAAAAAAGATATTATTACGGGTGGATCATCAAAATGCTACGTGTATCAACTTTATTTTTTTAATGAAACATATTGTATATTTTTACATTTTTACATTCTACAATTAATTCTAGATATTTTTCATAAATCATATCCTATACATATCTTTAACCGTTTACGAAATATTAACACTTGAATGCTGGTATGCGCCATTGAATGTTTCTCAACTTAGCAACGTTCTGAACTCAAATCACATTCGCTAATGTATTGACAATTGCGACGTCAAAAAATGTCAGTGAGTGTGCCTCGCTGAAGATGAAAGCATAAAACCTTTGATTATGTTGGGTCGTCGAAATAAAAGTAGGTCATAGGGCTGTCTGTGATAATATGTTCAATTAAAAATACCCAATTCGCCCACCTATTAGAGACTCGATAGTATCTAGAATAGCAATTAGGTGGAGAAATTCCCATACTGGTTAAAGATAATGTTAGAAGTGATCGTCCTGATATACCTAAGGAGAAAAAAATAAACATATTATTATCATTACAGAAAGATTCTCATAGCTCAAGCAAACAATACTCACCAAACCACTAATCTATTTAAAGAAAAGAGAGGTTTCATCGCTATACTCCAGTCATTGTGCAAGAGTTATTGGACGATCATCCTGGCGAGAGCAATTTTGTGAAATAATGATTGCGCAAAACAGATAATTACGCATCACGAATTGTCCAAAGAATTTGTTTTTCAGATGAAGCTACGTTTTCTTTAAATAGTCAGGTTAATAGACTAGACCACAGATACTGGACACAGGAAAATCCTCAACGGTTCATAAAAAATCACATCCAGTATAATGAAAACGTTAAAGTTCGGACGGGCATTGTTAAAAAAATTGTAATCGGACAATTTTTCTTTGATGATGAGAGCCTCACTGGATAAAGATCTAAATTTCCTTCGAAATGAACTCGTTCCAGCTCTTGCCACTCTATTTCCACATGATAATGATCCTGATTTTACAAGTTTAATCTGATCGTTTCATTAGGATAGTGCTCCCTCGCATTATGGTGCTCATGTGAGGGAGTACTTAAATATAATTTTTACGGGGCGGTGGGTAGGTAGACTGAGGTCAATAGAGTGGCCGCCCAGATGGCCAGATCTTAAACCAACATAGGTATTTATTAAGTCATTATACGTAATATTCCAGCAAACATGATGCAAAATCAAAATTTTAAAACACCACTTATAATGTTGCTTTTACCATGTACGGTGGTAACGGGGGTAGCAGTGATCGATCCTCATAGAATCCAAAAGACAGAAAACAGTAAAACACATGAACACTCAACAAGTCTGCATAAACATTATGTCACTAAGTACTAGATATACAAGGTATTATACAAAACTACCAGATCGTCGAGATTTTTTTTTGTAAAATCGTTTATAATTTTGTCGATATTTAATATTTTAATAAACTCGTGTTCAATACTGATTAAGGATAAATCCGAAAGGCGTTCTTGTCCCATGGCGTTACGTAAATAGAGTTTTACTACTTTAAGTTTGGAAAAAGATCGTTCCGCTAATGCCACACTAACTGTGAAAGTTAGAAATAACATCACTGCACTAGATACATCTGAAAATTTGAAGAAACTCACTGATTTTTTATTAATAAATAATAAATGATGCGCAAGTTCATACACTGTTTTTAATTTTGAAATACTAACTCCAAGTCCCTTTCTGAGGCTTAAAATTTGACTAGGAAAGTCAATGGACAAACAGGTCTTTATGGTATATCGTTTGTAAATTCCGCGCTTTCACGTATAATAAAATTGTTCTTCACTTCACAGGATATAAAAAAATTAAATTAATTATGAAAAAAAACTTTGTCGTTTGTCTATTTTTTTTTTTAAGTTTATATTTCGTAAATGGTTAAAGATAGGTATAGGGCATGATATATGAAAAATGTCTAGAATTGATTGCAGAATGTAAAAATGTAAAAATATACAAAAATATAGGTACCTACAATGTGTTTCATTGAAAAAAATTAAAGTTGATACATGTGGCATTTTTATGATCCACCCTCTATGATAACTTTTCTCTAAAAAGAATACGAACAAATTAATTATTATAAGTATTCTATATAAAAGGCCGATTCGTTTTTTTATCATAGTTACCCTGTATAATATTTACATGTTGTTAATCCAAATCTTAAGTTCCCTTATACAGGGTGATTGGTAATTCGATGCATTCCTCGCAGGAGGTTATAGTAGAGGTCATTTGTGATTTTTTTTTCTAATTATGACCTATTCCGAAAATGCTTGGTTTTCGAGTTATTTTAAATTTTTTTTTTTTTTTTCAAAAACGCATACCTTCCTGCCTAATTTATTTAATTTAAAAAAATTTAATTGATATTTACTTAGTTTTGTACTTATTTTGCAAACTAGAACTCTTAGCAATACTTTATTTTTACAAATAATTAAGTAACTGTGTCACAGATAACAAAATCACACGTTCAAACTTGAAAAATAGCAAAAATAAGCACTTCGTTGCATTTTTGTACCAAGTTTATTTCAACAAATTATTACTGCACCCAGTTAACAAATCATTGTAAAAACTTCTTCTTTCTATTAGTCTTCAGATTCACTATTCGCATTTAAACAAAAATAAGCAAGTTGGCCGTGCACTCGTTATTGTTGTTCGTCAAAATGGTAGCGTTGCTGTCATATCGAGTTTCTTAAGTCTTTCGTATTTTGCATTTTTTAAGTAATTCTGAGTTACGTAACGTTTGCTGAGCATCTTACTTGCTGAAATGGCTACATTTTCGAATGCTGAATATGCAGATATTCTTTACTTTTATGGACTTTGCGAAGGAAATGGCGCTGAAGCGCGTCGCGAATACCAGCGTCGCTTTTCAAACAGACGTGTTCCAAATATTCGTGTTTTTGCGAACACCTATAGAATGGTCAGTGAATCTGGGACGGTACACCGCAACCAACATAACGCAGGAGCTCCTCCACGTTACGATCCTAATGATGAAGAGGATATTTTTAGAGCTTTTCAGGAAGATCCGACAACCAGCACACACATTGTAGCTCCGCGTCTGGGGATGTCGCAGTGGAAAGTTTGGGTAACAATGAACCAAGCGAAACAACATCCATATCACTACACACCGGTTCAAAAGTTGCATGAAGATGATCCTTTAGAAATAATGAACTTCTGTAGATTTATCTTAAACGCCGATATGGAAGATGCAACTTTCCTCAGAAGAATTTTGTGGACCGACGAATCCAAGTTCAATCGAGAAGGGATAACCAACTACCACAATACTCATTACTGGGCTGAGGAAAACCCACATCTAACGAAAAACCATAACTTCCAAATACAGTTTAGTGTTAATGTCTGGCTTGGAGTAATAAACGATCAGGTAATCGGACCACATTTCCTGCCAGATATTTTAAATGGCGAAGGATACGAAGACTTCCTTATAAATCACCTGCCACCTCTACTGGAGAATGTGCCGCTAAATATTCGCCAGAGCTTGATATTCCAGCAAGATGGATGTCCGGCACATTATCGACTAACTGTAAGGGAGTATCTCGATCAGAATTTTCCAAATCGGTGGATCGGGAGAGGAGGTCCCATACAATGGCCTGCGAGGAGTCCAGATTTAACTCCGTTTGACTTTCACGTATGGGGTTGGATGAAGGAACTGGTTTATGATCGAGAAATACAAACGAGGGGCGAATTAATACAGCGCATTGAAGAAGCCGCTGTAACACTTAGGCAAACATTTTCGACCAGGGTAACCCGGGCGCAAATAAGAAAACGGACACGTGCGTGCATTAGAAGAAGGGGGCATAATTTTGAGCAAGATCTTAAGTAATTAAAATAATAGTTTTCAGAATGATTTGTTAACTGGGTGCCGTAATAATTTGTTGAAATAAAATTGGTACAAAAATGCAACGAAGTGCTTATTTTTGCTATTTTTCAAGTTTGAACGTGTGATTTTGTTATCTGTGACACAGTTACTTAATTATTTGTAAAAATAAAGTATTGCTAAGAGTTCTAGTTTGCAAAATAATTACAAAACTAAGTAAATATCAATTAAATTTTTTAAAATTAAATAAATTAGGCAGGAAGGTATGTGTTTTTGAAAAAAAAACAAAATTTAAAATAACTCGAAAACCAAGCATTTTCGGAATAGGTCATAATTAGAAAAAAAAATCACAAATGGCCTCTACTAAAAGCTCCTGTGAGGAATGCATCGAATTTCCAATCACCCTGTATATGCAAATGTGTCTTTATTTAACCATCTTTTTATTATACCATTTCGAAGATTTTCATGCGCAAATTTGTAACACCCTGTATATATTAATAATATTTTGTGTTGTTGACTACTCTCTTGTTTCATTGCAGACTGCCAGACGCGCAATGTAAACGTGAGAGCAGTCAACACCAAACGAAGAAAACCTCCTTCCTCTTCATGCTTGTGAGTTTTAACTGTCTGTCTCTCTCAATGTTAAATGCGCTGTTTTGCATGATTGTTATAAACGACCAAATATTTCACCTTTTTTTTTGACAGTTAAACAAAACACGAAATGTCACTTGTCAAATATCTGAATGACAGATGACATTAAAACAATTGTTTAACTGACCATAAGGATGCTTAATAAATAGTCAAAAGTAAATGATTTTACATCTTTAAAAGTTAAACAAAGCAGACCTGTGTAATTTTTTTGATTTGCAAGGTTATGCTCATCTATATTGCATGAAAACGCTTGAGCCTACTGTTATATCTACTACCTATAAAAGTGTAGGCCAATGAAAAAAAAAATGTCCGAAATTTGTAATGGTTATGTTCTAATATTCCTAGAATATTGTAAATTTGAAAAATTTAGTAAACTATGGCAGTTAAAACTTTTAGTTCCCCAGTTGTTATTTTTTTGCTTTACTGATGTTAACATGTTTGTTTCCTGATTAGTTTCTGTTGCACATAAACCATTAGATAACCGCTTCTAAATTAAATATTAGGAATGGGTTTTTTTTTAATTTGTGATCTAACCAGTGGAGACAGTAATGAAATGACGTTCGGAAACGTGGCGACGCATTGGCGCTAACATTTTACTAACTATCACAGAATATTATTATCTCTCTTGATTCTCTCTTATACAGTGTGACCTGTAAAGTCCGCATCATATGGGATTTTTTTTATTAATAGCTTTACTCGAATTTTGGCATCAAGTTCTGCTGATAGAGATGAAAATTAAGCAAAAAAATAGTAGTCACGTGATTCGCATTATCTGTCAAATTTTAATTTTTTCCAAAAAATAATTCAAAAGTGGGGTTATTTCTGAAAATATCGACAAAAAGTTATTAGGAACAGTTTTTTTGAATGCAGTTTCTAGCCCACATGCAAAATTTCAGCTGCATAAGATAATTTTGATTTTTTACCCAGCACTAAAATTTATTTTTCACTTAATGAACACTTTACTGATGACACTGGTTCTTTTTTGTCTTAATATTAAGGTGTATTACTTTCAGACACAAACTACGTTTTCAAAAATACTTATTTTATGAAGTTACCTTATACAGGGTCCAAAGCAAATAAACTTTGCATCATATGCGACCAAATTTTAATAGCCCATGTAAAAAAACACACATTTTATATGGCGCTGCTTTAAAGAAAATGTATCTTAAATAAATCATTGTCAAAACTAAGAAGTTTTATGTAGGTTGCGTTGAGTCTTATTTTGCAAAAGTGATGCAATTTACAAAATATGGGTAAAAAATCAAAATTAACTTATGCAGCTAAAATTTTGCATGTGGGCTACAAACTGCATTAAAAAAAACTTTTTTCAATAACTTTTTTCAATACTTTCAGAAATAACCCTACTTTTAAATTATTTTTTGAAAAAAATTAAAATTTGACAGATAATGCGAATCACGTGACTACTATTTTTTGCTTAATTTTCAACTCGATCGAAGCAGAACTTGATGCCAAAGTCAAATTTCGAATAATGTTATTAAAAAAAAAATCCAATATGATGCGGACTTTACTGGTCACACGGTATGTCTGGATTTTTCAACACAAACACAATATTTTTTATGATGACAATATTTTAATTTTAACAACCCCTATCGTCAAAGCTGATTTAATAGAACGATGTTTATATTTTTTCTTTCCTTTCTTTAAAATGGACACTTTTTGAAAAATATGTAAACTCACCGACAAAAAAAACCGGCACCTAAATTTTTTTAGTAATTTCAATATGGCATAACTTTTTTATTTTTGACTTTATTGCAAGGATTTTTCACTTGGCGATAGATCTATTCATTAAAATTACGCTGCAGTTTGTTCTGATGTAATTTTGGTTGCTTAAATGTTTATATACCAGGGTAAGTCAAAATGATGTTTTTAGTCGGAAGTTTAAAACGTCCTCTCGAAAAAACACGCCAGAGAACCTAGTTTAAACATGATTAACGATAAAGCTGGATGTATTCCTATAGCATTTTATTTTTTGAATAATCTGGTTATCTTGTTTATTTTACGAGCTACGCATTTTTAATTGAAACGCTGCATTTAAAAAACATTTTTTACTTCAAACATTAAAAGTTGTCATTAGAGCACTTAAGATTAAGATAAAATGTTAATAACGAGTGTGTAAGAGAAGGACGTACAAACCTAGTATTTGTGGAAAATGGAGCTCTAAATGCCCAAAGATATATTGAAGAGATACTACAGGAAGCTGTCATTCTGTCCCTTTCACTGGAGAAGAGTTTATACTCATGCAAGACAACGCCAGACCACATGTTGCACATGTAGTAAATGAGTTTTTGGATGAAGTTGGAATTCAAAGATTGGAATGGCCACCCTGTAGCACAAATCTCAACCCAATTGAGCATCTTTGGGATGAATTGAAAACACGCGTTCGTCAACGTCCCAACAAACCTACAACTTTACCAGAGCTCAGGTTAGTATTAAATGAAGAATATGAAGCTATTCCTCAAGAAAAAATAATCACTCTGATTCCATGCCACAAAGACTGCAAGCTGTCATTGCGGCTAGAGGTGGACACACTCGTTATTAACATTTTATTTTAATTTTAAGTGCTCTAATGACAACTTTTAATGTTTGAAGTAAAAAATGTTTTTTAAATGCAGCGTTTCAATTAAAAGTGCGTAGCTCGTAAAATAAACAAGATAACCAGATTATTCAAAAAATAAAATGCTAGGAATACATCCAGCTTTATCGTAAATCATGTTTAAACAAGGTCCTCTAGTGTGTTTTTTCACAGGACGTTTTAAACTTTCGACTAAAAACATCATTTTGACTAACCCTGGTATATAAACATTTAAGCAACAAAAATTACATCAGAACAAACTGCAGCGTAATTTTAATGAATAGATCTATCGCCCAGTAAAAAATCATTGTAATAAAGTCAAAAATAAAAAAGGTATGCCATATTGAAATTACTAAAAAAATTTTGTTGCCGGTTTTTTTTTGTCGGTGAGTTTATGTAATAAAATGTATCTACTTATGTTTGGAACAGATACGTATCAATTAAAAAGTCCTGGCCTGTGTATTTTTGTTGCACGTTACGCGCTTACCTATGCTAGGAAAATTTGCTTTCATTGTTAACTGTTCAAGACATTGGCTGCTTGTAATTCGATACTAGGCCAATGCTTTACCTTGGTTAATCCACGTCAGTTTTATCGATTTTATATTTCAAGGCCAAAAAGAATTTTCCACCGCCAATTAAAGATAACGGAATATTTTCTTGAATTATTTATATTCCACACAGAAATATTTTTTAATGTTAATATAAATTTAATAATGTTTTATTTTTATTTTAAAACATCAATTTTTTTTATGAGACGTACATAACTGTTTTGGACAGTTAAGTACTAAATATTTGACAAATGGCAACAGAATTACACAATTTACTTGTTAGCAAACACTAGTGACGCAATCGCCATTTTATTTTCTTATCAATATTCTGTTTTTTCCAAAAAGCCACCGAATATTTGTCTAACCTAGTTTTAAGTTAAAAAAAATTGAATTAACAAAAGCATTAACGAAATTTTATCAAATTTGCCCATTATTTCTTTTTCTGTTGTTATTAATTATATGCTTCCGGGTTTCTCGAAGTTGTTTGAATTAGTCATGTGTGATCAATAATTAATAAATTTTATGAAGAATAGTGGACTCCCCATGGATATCTTGAAGGAAAGTCCACTCAAACAGCTGGTTTTCAGTTTACACGGACAATTCTTGGATATTTGGAGGATGGCAATATGGCAATGGGAATATTCTTGGACCTATCCAGAGCCTATGATTGTTTAGATCGAGAACTCCTTCTAAAGAAACTTGAGTTATATGGCATCAGGGGAACTGCTTTTAAGTGGTTAAAATCATATTTAAGTCAAAGAACTCGAAGAGTTATTGTACAAAAAGATACCTGTGCTAAATCAGAAATCTTGCAAAATACAGTTGGCGTACTTCAAGAAAGTATACCTACTTGGACCGGTCGTGTTAATATTTTTTATAAATAGGTAATGATCTTGAGTTAGAACTAGATAACGCTAATTCCAGATTAACAGTACCGTGCGAGCAAAAATTATTTGCACCAAAGAGGACTTGGATTAAAAAACGTAGGGCTTTGTTTAGATCACAATGATATAGGGACGATATATCTAATCAAATCTAGGTTAAAATTTTGTTAAACTCATATTATGACATGATATGATAAACTAATGAGTAATAAAATAAGTAGACAAATACAAATTTATTTTTGCTGTTTACAAAATTAACAAAGTAAGAATATACAGAAAGAAAAAGAAAAATATTTACAAAAATTGCTGAAATTGGCTACCGCCATGCTCTAAGCATAAATTCACACTTTTCTTCATATTTTTGAAAGTGTTGACCAGCATCTCTGGAGAAATATGTTACCACATTTTTGGATAATCCTTTCTTGTAATTGTTCTAAATTTGCAACTGGTGTTTTAAAAATAGTGTTCTTTAAATGAGGAAAAACGAAGTAATCCATAACCGTTAAGCAAGGTGATCTAGGTGGGAATTCAATGTCTCGAAAACTGATCAATCTGTCGTCGAGAAAATTGCGTAAGTAGTTAATAATTTCGGCGGCTGTATGGGCGGTTGCACCGTCCTGTTGAAAACATCAACGTAGTTCGTCGGCAAGTAATTGCTCCACAAATGGATTCAAAATATTGTCTGTGTTATGGAAAAAAAAGGACCAACGATTCTTCTTCGGTAAAACGCTAACCAGACACCAATTTTTTGAGGGTGCAATGTGGACTCTACATGTCAGGTCTACTAAATCATTTCTTTTCAATAAATTTTGGGTAAACCATTGAGAGTAATTCCTGCATCTTTCAAAATCTGCGGCTTGTATTTCTTGGAATACTTGCACTTTATAAGGAAATAAATTTAGCTGCTTCTTAAGAATAGTCCTGCAAACGAAAATGCAATAATATATAGAGAATTCCGTTTTAAAAAAACTTTAATACGTTTCATATTTTTGGGACAACCTGAACCTACATTATAAAAATAATTTTAAAATGTACCTCCATGCAACCGGTCCCTACTCACCCCGATTTTTTTTTATTCACAACAAATAATGTAGCAATATTATGTCGCTTCGAATAATCTGAATAACCCGGTATAATATATTTCAGAAACAGGGGTTTAAAAATCTTTTTATCCCAGAAATAAGGCTAACGAATGAATTTTTGACATTACGGTTGGCTAGCTTTTTAATTAGTACATCTCATAATTCGTTTCGACTTAACATAATTTTAAATTATTATTTTTTTTTGTTTCAGCTGCTCAGATACCACAACGGGGCAGTAAGTATTTTTTCTAATTTTATATTTGACATGGCCAGTAATATTGTTAGGCATTTTAGGATATAGAAACGTTGATT
Source organism: Polydrusus pterygomalis (assembly GCA_963969555.1). Lineage (NCBI taxonomy): Eukaryota > Metazoa > Arthropoda > Insecta > Coleoptera > Curculionidae > Polydrusus > Polydrusus pterygomalis. The sequence goes on along the minus strand of OZ018384.1, from coordinate 32,685,242 downwards.
TTCTATAATGACATTATCCTAGATAACCTACCAAACCACGGTTATAACTAATCGATGGAGGCAAGATCAATCTATATCGGATCAAAAAATGTGATAGTTAATTTTTATTAAATAATTAGGATAGTTTATAATTTTATTTACAAAATATTTAAGGACTATCTATGTGAAAAGTAGAGTGGGGCAAAAGTACGCACTTAATATTTATTGCCTAGCATTTCTGAAACAAATGAAATTCTATTGGTGTAGTCCGGAATATCCAGTAGATAAATGTATGGACTATCACAAAAAATGCAATAAAATATCAAGGAACGATTCACAGGCCTGCATTTTTTAACACTTTGAAAGTTGATTTAAAAATTTTAACTGTTTTCTAGTAATTGGGTAGCGCTGATTTCAAATCTGCTTTCAGTTTTTTTATATCACGTAAGGTTATTTTTCAAACCGGTAAAAAAACAAAAATATAGAAAAACACGATTTATTTCATTTATAAGCTAGTTTTTTAATATATTAAGGAAAAAAATACAAAAATATACAAAATATACACATATAAACTATTATAAATGGTTATTTATTCGTTTTGCTTCTTCAAAAAACGTTTTCTTTTTTCAGAAAAGCTTCTTTTGGTTGTTTTTCTGTTTCAGCTAAAGGAAGATCTCTTCTCAATGTTCAACAGAAATCGGCCATCATTTTTGTGTCCCAGCGCCCCTGGTATCTTTTTTTCATCTCTTTAATATATTGATGAAATCTTTCACCTTGCTCTTTCTTCACCCACGTCCCCAAGATTTTCTGGGAATTAGTCCAAATGGGAATGTAAAAAGTGAATTTTTATGCTCATATTCTGAAATTCCTGAAATTTTCCAGCATATTTTCAACGATCTCAACATAGTAGTAATTTATGTTCAACTTCTTTAAAAGCATTCCATACATGTTTTTCCTTATCTTCCATTACCTTTTCAAATTCTGTATCTTTTATCAAGCTGCTAATCTGCGGCCCTACTAAAATTCCCTCCTTTAATTTTGCCTCTGACAGAGCCGGAAATGTTTTACACAAATATTTAAAACAATTTCCTTCTTCGTTTAATGCCTTAACAAATTGTTTCATACGTCCAAGTTTTATGTGAAGTGGTGGAAGTCAAACTTTTTGAGGGTCAATAAGACTGTCGCGAACTACAGTTTTGGTTCCAGGTGTTAAAGTCTCTCTTTGTGACCAGTCTCTTTTTATCCAATGCTGTTCTCGATACCTGCTAGCCCACTCGCACAGAAAACATGGAAATTTAGTAAATCCAGACTGCTGATCTAAAAGAAGACCTAAAATTTTTAGATCTTCACACACTTCCCAGTTGTGATTTTCATATTGTATTCTTAAAAGTAATTCCTCTAAATGTTCATAGTTTTCCTTTAACTTAACTGTATGGCCGACCGAAACAGAAGGAAAAACATTGTCATTATGTAAAAGAACAGCTTTAAAGCTCCTTTTTGAAGTCGATAAAAAGTCTCCAGTCAGAAGGTGTGTAGCACCACAGAAAATCATTTTTTATTCATCAATCATTTAGAGTTTGAAGTACTACATTCATTTTAAAATGTATTAAAACGCCTATTATAAGTTTTTTTTTATTTTTTTTATTTTTTTTTTGCAAAAAAAAACTGTGGGTGATAGAGACCAATTGTATTTTAATTAGTTATTTCTATATAAAAACTGAGCTCAACAAACAAAAATCACGTCATCACAAATTTTATGCAGGCCTGTGTATCAGCTGTTATTTGCAACAAAATTTGGTGAAAACACGAATTCGTACTTTTGTCCCACTAGTGGGGCAAAAGTACGATCGATATGGGGTAAAAGATCGCATTTAAATAAAATGCAAAAAATAGAGAACCACATTTATCAAAGTAAAAATAAACAAGTACGAACAAGTCAATAGCAGGTTAGCAGTAATCGCACCTAAATGTTCCTTTTCCTTCAAATAATGAACATGCCTCGTGCCACCATTCCTGACAGTAATTGCATTGGAGACCCAGTCATCGTTGCGAGTTTCAGAGAAGGACTCTTCGCAATCAGGGCAAATTGTGACATCTTCGGAGGTTTCTAATTTCTTTTTCGTTTCTAACTTTCGGTCAAATGACGTTTTTTTAACTGTTGGAACATTTGCCTGGTAACCAAACACATTCTTCATTCCTTTATTATTTCTTTTTCTACTTTGGATTTCTCTGCTTTTTCTAGCTCGTCTTTTACAGGAGTGCTGGTTAACACGACGGATTTTTTGCCCTTCCAATAGTTCCTTGCCTCAACACTTTGTCTTTCTTCTTTGGAAGCGGCAGGATCTGCTGCACTGAAATAGGTGCCGAGCTATTCGTTAATGCAATGAGTGTGGTGTTGCTCGATTCAGGAACTCTTTCAAACCCACTTGTGGAAGGTTCAACAGGAAGTCTATTAGTGGAAGCAGTAGAGTCACTTTTAGAGGGTTCAGTGGAAAGTTTACTAGTGATTTGGTCCTTACACGCCTTCACAAACCCACATAAATAATATGGGACAAAAATAGCATTTTTAATTTAACAACATTGTTAAGCGAAACCTGCATTTACAACGGCCGCGTCCTCTACATATTTTTGAAGTTATGTATTGACATTATTAATGTTTACTTAAATATTTGTTTAAATTTAGAGTGGTTACTATATACATACTAAAATATGTTAATTGATAATAACATCAAATGATTAAATAAACTAAACTCACCTCATTTCTATGCCTTTGTGGTGGAATATCTGGATCAAACTACACAACGATATTCAATAAGGATTTAACTAAAGGTACGTTAGGCCGGAAGTGATTCGTTGTTGCTAGTTGCCGTAATAAACCGATTGCGTACTTTTACCCGATGCGCACTACAGCGTACTTATGCCCCACTCTACTCTACATGGAACGCAAAAAACAATTTTGTTCGGAACCATCCATAGCTGACTATACATCAAACTCTAATTTCAAATGGTCGGAATATTTAGTATAGTTAATAAATTTTTATATTAAATAATTATTTTCCCGTATTTCCTTGTGTGGTTTTTATATGCGTTTAATTTAATAAGTTGCATTTATTGATGACACAGGTTGCAAACGGAAAGAGGAAGCTACGACCAATTCGGAGCCGATGCCTACGCCCAAGAAACCACGGTTGGTTTTTACAGACCTCCAGAGGCGTACTCTACAGGCTATTTTTAAGGTAATTTACTATATTATTTCCTTGGAGAAAATTTTGCACAATGCGTATTAGAGCGTTATCAAGCTAAAATGTAAAATTTTGATCATGTACAGGGACATTTTTTTAAAGTGTCTAACCCGATTAACCATTTTCCTGCTGACTACAATAAAAGAACACTCACATACTCCCTAATGGTTTCTTGCAAAGAAGCCAAATTTGATGTCAGAAATTATGTAGATTTACAAATTTGACAGATAAGACGCCATATTGGATTTTTGTTCCTTCGCTTCCAGCAGCCGTTTCTGAGATAATCGTACTAAATGTTTTATTGCGTATTAAAACTCAGCGTGGTCCCCCTTAATACTTTAGCCATAGCGAAAAATGTTGGTATTAAATGACATACAGGGTGTCAGAAAATGATGAGCCAAAAAGTTAGGGGATAATTCTAGACCGAAAATAAATGCTAACCCTTCCTATAACATTTTTTCGAAAATTGATTATTAGCGGAGTTACAGGGTGTTAAAGTTAAACTTTATTTCCAGTTTTAAAATAGATAAGTTACTAGAACAATACATTAAACATTCAAATCAAAGGTTCAAAGTGACGTTCTTAGGTTAGGTTAGAGTAGCAGATCTCTGGCATTGTCCAAACAGTCACACGTAGCCCTATAAGGACCGTTGTGGTACCACACATGTTCCGCGGCACCTATTTAAATCAGCTTCCTGATGGTTAACGCGATTGTAGAAGAATCTTGACAGCTGATTCAAACCAGCCACTGCTGTTAATAAACTTAGTACGTCGACCCAGTTGCAGGCCGCTCACTTCCTCCAGATCATTAAAAAATGGTTCGCCCAGTGCATTGAACCTTCTTCTCGCGATGCCGGGGCATTCACACAAGAAATGCTGAATACTTTTCTCCTCTTCTTCATCTCTGCAACTTCTACAGAAATCGTTAGTTGTATTTGCATACGTTCAGCGTGTCTACCCAACAGGCAATGTCCGGTGACTACGGCAGTGATGTTTCTTAGGTCCTTCCGACTGTGCTGTCATAGCGCTGCGGTTTTCCTGTTATCAAGTAGGAGCCACAATTGCCTGGAGATGCTACAAGTTGTAAGCCCTGTTCATCTGCTTTGTGCAAGTTTTTTAGCTGTTCGATCTCCTCTTTGACGGATCCCAGTGGTCAAGCCACAGTACTCTCTGCTAGTTTGACAGACATGCTTGCGCCCTCCCTGGCGAGCGCATCAGCAGTCTCGTTGCCATATATGTTGATGTGTCCAGGAACCCAACGCACAAGGTGATTCGATGTTGAGCACCAAGTGTGCAGAGATTGTTGCAACAGCGCCTTACTAATTTTGACTTACCTAGTACTGCTGGAGCAAATTGCCTTTATGGCTGCTTGACTGTCTATATAGTGACGTCCTTCCTCTTCAATGCATAAATTTATTCTTCTTAAAAAAATCCGACGAATTCCATGGAATATTTCTTCCTTTGTTATGCTTTGTTTAAGGTTGAAAATAAATTAAAATTATTTCGTATTCATCACGTGCAAGCAATATTATTTTAGCGTTTTTCTCGAAAACCGTTAGATTTATCGAAACAAAAGTGGTATACCTTTTTTATGTCAAAAGGTTATTAGAATAAAAATATTCAGCCACAATGCGCATACAGTGTAGGACAAAAAAGTTGGGACCTTTCAAATTAAAGTATAGGTTTCTATGTGGGGCCCTCTACAAAATGCGAAAAAACGGTGGGCAAATTTGTATCCTCGTCCCAAAAAAGCCCCATATACGAGACTTCGTCAAAATATGATGAGCGTGGCAAAAGGTATGGCAAAAAAGCTGCAAATAAAATTTAACTTTAACACCCTGTACCTGCTAATGTTAGCTGTTAAAATCAATTTTTGAAAAAATGTTAGGGGAAATGGTATTTATTTTTCTAGAATTATCCCTTATCTCAAATACGACTGCTCGAAGCTACACCTACTAGCTATACCTTTTTCGGATAAGAGATACCAAGAAATAAGAATTTTCAACTAGAAATTCAATATATCGAGGCACAAAACTTTAGATGAAGACAAAATGCATGCAAATGCAGTACATCGAAACTGTGATCACATCTCGATTTTTCATCCCAAAAACCCCTAAGTACTAAATTTCATGCAATTCATGCCATTATTAGGAGAAATATTTGCAAAAATATTTAAAAAAATTGTAACTTTGGCATCCTATATTTTGGATACTGTCAACAATTTTGGACTAAGGCAAATTGGGCTAGATCCTCATATTTTAGGAATTTGTGCTAGCGTTTTGTACTCGTATTTTGCATATATGATATAATTAATAATTTTTCTAATAAGAATGTCCTTATGAACAGTTTTTAAATCGGCAATAAAGTGGACACTATACACTCTATGTGCGAGTTCCGTCCTTACAATATGCATTAGAAGTGTCACACCATACCAATAAGTCAACATAGGCTAGCTAGTATCACATAAAGATAAAAAAAAAATGTTCAGCAAATATTTACATAGCTTTTGCTAAATAATAATTATGTACGGATTGATAATAATTAGATAGAGCCGTTATTATTCTTTGACGGAACAGATCGTAGACCTCAGTCCAGGGCATCGTCTATTGCGATACGAACAAAAATATTTTAATACCGTGCGAGCAAAAATTATTTGCATCAAAGAGGGCTTGGATTAAAAAACGTAGGGCTTGGTTTAGATCACAATGATATGGGGACGATATATCTAACCAAATCTAGGTTAAAATTTTGTCAAATTCATAGTATGACATGATATGCCAAACTAATGAGTAATAAAATAAGTAGACAAATACAAATTTATTTTTGTTGTTAACAAAATTAACAAAGTAAGAATTTACAGAAAGAAAAAGAAAAATAATTACATAAATTGCTGAAATTGGCCACCGCCATGCTTCAAGCATAAATTCACACGTCTCTTCATCTCTTCATATTTTCCAAAGTTTTGACCAGCATCTCTGGAGTTCTTGGATAATCCTTTCTTGTAATTGTTCTAAATTTGCAACTGGTGTTTTAAAAATAGTGTTCTTTAAATGAGGAAAAACGAAGTAATCCATAACCGTTAAACAAGGTGATCTAGGTGGGAATTCAATGTCTGATCGAAAACTGATCAATCTGTCGTCGAAAAAATTGCGTAAGTAGTTAATAGTTTCGGCGGCTGTATGGGCGGTTGCACCGTCCTGTTGAAAATATCCAAAACGTAGTTCGTCGTCAAGTAATTGCTCCATAACTGGATTCAAAATATTGTCTCGATACCGCTGTGCTGTAACTGTGTCATGGAAAAAAATAGGACCAACAATTCTTTTTCGGGAAACAGCTAACCAGACACCAATTTTTTGAGGGTGCAATGTGGACTCTACATGTCAGGTCTACTAAATCATTTATTTTCAATAAATTTTGGGTAAACCATTGAGAGTAATTCCTGCATCTTTCAAAATCTGCGGCTTGTATTTCTTGGGATACTTTATAAGGAAATGAATTTAGCTGCTTCTTAAGAATAGTCCTGCATGTTTCATAAGATCTTCCCACTTCTTGGGACAGGCGTCTTATACAACTTGTTGGCGTATTTTGCATTATTTCACGAACGTTTGCAACAAGTTCTTCTGTTTTTACAGATGGTTTTCCTGCTCCTTTTTTGTGTTGTATAGAACCTGTTTCCCTAAACACAGCCACGGTTCTTTTCAGGCAATGATAAAAATCTCCAGTAATAAAAGCAACGTTAGGAACGTGTTCGTAAAAATCGTCCATGCACAAACCCGGATTGTATTGCCACTCACCATTTACTCTAACCCCGTTGCGAAAATACGCTTCAACCATGAATGTTTTGTGCTGTTGCGTAAAGCCCATTGTTTGAATTGTTCAAGAAATTGGAAAAATTGGCGATGAATCAAATTACTTGTAACGACTGTCAAAGATGACGGAATAACTGATTGATTGTTAATTCAGGTAGTTACTGACCCCCAACAGGTATTAAGCTCTAGGGCTAAGCATTACGTCCTTAGATGCAAGGCCCTCTTTGATGCAAATAATTTTTGCTCGCACGGTATAAGATAATACTTTTTCAATAAATAAAAATGGCAGGGCAGACGGCCAAAGAAGGACTACTAGCAGCCACAATGTCATAATTTAAATACAGATTATACAGCATTAAGGACAGTAACCTCACAGCGTTACAAATAGGTAATTCCAGACTTCCTTTAATTTTTCCTGTTAGATTCGCCATCATTCGCTCTTAAAAATATATATTTTTTTATTTCGATTATAAAATCCGTAAACGTCCAGCACCATTTACGTAATCATTAGCCTATGGAAAGTGACCTAGTATGTTTATATACAAATCTAAATATCAGGCAAACGTTTTCAAAGAATAACAGCACCGCCTGGTGGGAAAAATTAAAAGCAAAATATTGATGTTTCATGTGCTCGTGGCCGTGGCGCGAAAGACGTTGTGGTTGTAGCTATAGCCTACCTAGTCTGACGATGGGGTGGGTACAAGCGGACCAAGTTTATTTACAACTCGAGTAGTAAATCATAAAATTATTTAATTGGAAATAAAAAAAAATAACCCGAAATACAAATAATTTTTATATATAATTTTCAATATACAGGGTTATTCACGGTGCATGGTACGTTGGACGTATATGATAAACCCAGCTAACAAATCGATCTGAAAACTTGGTCATTTACATAAACATATATGCTCTATTTATCTAAAATATTTTTGACATTCAGTGTTGCCACTTCTATCAAAAATTAGTAGCAACTTCCATCTTTTCAATGAAACATCTCTTTCTCCGGTGGTGGCTAACCTGTACATGGAATGGATCAAGTCACACGCTATTAACACTGCCAAGATTAAACCTAAACTTTGCTGATACGGTTTTTGGAACATATTATTAGTATAAGAAAATCCATTAAATTTACCATGGAAACAGAAAAACATTCCACTCTACCTTTTCTCGATGTTCTCGTCAAACGAAGTGCTGAAAACATAAAAACTTCAGTGTACAGGAAACCCACTCACACGGGGCAATACCTTAATCACAGATCTAATAATTCAAACTCCATAAAACAGGGCATAACTCAAACTCTTTATCACAGCGCATCTAACGTTTGCAATAATTCGATAGATGGACCTTAATATTGAAATTTCAAACATCCAAAAAATTCAAAACAAAATCGTTACCCTCAAACCTTTGTTGTAACTAATACAATCTCAAAACTTAAAAATCGCGTAGTAAAAACTAATACAGAAACGAAAAAGGAGCAAGTATTCCTCACAATACCTTATGTCAAGGGGATTTCTGAAAAGATTAGAAGGATAACCAAAAACTATAATATCAAAACAGCCTTCAAATCTGGAAATACGCTTAGAAGCTTTCTTACAAAAGTAAAACCCCCAAGTAATGAAAACACAAAAAATTGTATCTATCAAATCCCTAGCGAGTGTGGCGAATCGTACATTGGAGAAACTTAAAGACCTCTTCCCGTACGAGTTAAAGAACATCTGAAACATAGGTACTCAAAGAGGTGAAACTTCGAGATCAGGTATAGCGGAACATGTATGGACCAACCAACATAATACACAGTAGTCAGAAGCCAAGGTTTTGGACACGGAACAGCACTGGAGAAAACGAAAATACAAGGAAGCAGCTTTCATGAATCAAAATACACATATATTTAGTAAATCAAGTATAGATATCCTCAATATCTAGAAACCTCTTCTTGTCCAAAACCAACAGCTCAAACTTCACACTCCAATAAGCACGTAGGCGGAGTAATCAAGCTTCATGGCACATAAATAGTATTTAAGACAGTAGCCTTAGAATTATAAGTTAGTTTACACTTGAAAACGGTACAAGATAATAACTAACCGAGACGTTATGTTAAGTAACAAAATAAAGACAATGGAAGTCGGACAACCTAACCTAACCTAACCACTTTCTTTAATATTATCCTATACCTATCTCTTACCGTTCGGAAAGTTATGATTAAATTCAAATTTTTTTGACCGAAAACACCTTAAAAAATGTTTTTTAACTCTGAAATTTGGTGCACAGTTAAATAATACCAGGGGGGTTCTCACCCTATACCCAAATTTCAGTTGCGATATATAAGGTTGTTCTTTATTTTTGTATAATATCATATCTATACATAACTAGTCAAGTTTTTGACTTGTTGACTGTTTTCTTAAACCATTCTGCATGTTGCAAGTAAGATTTGGGTGTAGGGTTGAAAGCCCCCCTGGTATTATTTAAACTTTGACTTCATTTCAGGGTCTTAATATTTCAGTGTTATAAAATGTCAACTTTTTTTTAACCGAAATCCAATGATTTGATTGATGATTTTTTAAATATATATCATATAGTCGAGTAATCAAATAATGGCCACAACATATTATTGTAATTAGAAATTATACTATATTTTACTCAATAAATAAAGCATTATGTAAATGAGGGCAAAAACCTGTTAGACATGAATGTTCAAATAAATAAATCAATAATGTGTTGCTAGTGTTCTTGCCAGAATTATGGAACATTTTAAAAAAATCCCAGATCTCATCTCTAAAAATAGATAATGTTTGTCTAAAGATTGGAGACAATGTTGTTTTATGAATAATAGATGTATCTTGAACGTTCTTTTGCTTAAATCATAACGGAAGATATACTGACTACAAGAAAAGTATCTAGATAAAATTACATTTAACCACATGCAATAATATCATGTAGAGTTGGTCCGACTATATACTACAATGTGTTATATTAGTTTTTTGGGAATACCCCTAGGTTTCATTCAATTTATTTTCATATTTTAGGAAACAAAAAGGCCATCAAAAGAGATGCAAGTAACCATTGCCAGACAGTTAGGTTTGGAACCCACCACAGTAGGCAACTTCTTTATGAATGCACGAAGGCGATCAATGGATAAATGGAAAGATGAAGATCCAAAGTCAGCACAATCAATGATGCATCAAATGTCGCCAGGAATGGACACCGATGAATTGGAACACGACGGAGATATGGACAATGACATGGATGATCAAGATGATGTCTTGTGACATGCATTCCGAGACCGTCATTTATTGCTGCTGTGACACTGAATCTTTGGTGACGCGTCATTCTTTAGTGTTAGTTATATAATAATAACTGTGTATTTGACCTTTTAAAGTTTCTCATAGACATTTTCATTACCCTGTCTTTTTTATCATTTTGCAAACGCCTCGAAATATATTGACAATCTTTACTTGCACCCTTTATAGTAGTCATAAAGCCATTGATGGAACGGTATTCTAAAAACGACAAAATATTTAATAGATATAATAGATTTATCATGTAGTAGGTGTAGTCCAAACTACAACTACTACAAAGATATGTTTTTGTTTTGTAAATATTTCCTATCGATTTCCAATTAAGTAAAAAATCCCATAAGCTATAATTTTTAGAATGCTGACATACTGGTAATACGTAGGTACGTATCACCAGTATGTACGTTTTTTAGGGTTGTATATGTACAACGCTCATATTGCCAAAATACAGTTATTAACTTTTATTTTAGTTTTAAGTTTCATTTGTCAAAGGTTTTTATTTATTTTACCTAATACATTGTACAAAGAGATAATGTAAGAATATATTTTCAATGAGAATTACGTAGAATTAAGTAATATAACCATTCGTCGAAGTTGTTTATGTTGCAGAAACCAAGAAAAATTTATAATAATAAATTGGAAAATTTGTTATTTCAATAAGTCATGATTACGTTCATGGAGTTGGAAAACGTAATTTTTTGGTTCTCGAATAGAATAAAACTTAAGTTTGCCACAATTTTTTAAAACACAATTTTATATTAAGCTTTTTCTATCGTTAATCATGTTTATAATTTTTGTAACTAATTTATTAGTGAAAAAAATATACATACAAAATTTTGCGTGGTTTATGTGTTAATAATAAAATCATTGAAATTATATTTTTAACATAAGAACTTTTTCTGAATACCCTTAGTTTATAATACTATTTTCTGTGGTATCAAATAGAACTATAAAATATATTGTTTTGCATTTGAATTTTTTAAACCAAAGCTTTGTGTATTAAGAGCAAAATAAAATGGTAAATGTGACACTAGTGTTTTCTCCTAATAAATATGTCGTTATTATTGGTAAATACACGAGGTATCCATTTTTTTTATTATATACGACTTTAGTTTTATTACTTCTACAAAAAAAACTAGATTTTAGTAATTATTTGTAAAGTATGCCATATTTTCTAAGTCATAATATTTATTGTGTACGATTTTTATATACTTTAATTTTTGTTTTTCTGTTTTATTTTTATATTTTTAATGTATTGTACTTATATTCCAAAACGCCACCAGTAAAAAAAATTACAGCTATGATCAACTTCGGATTGGTAACGTAGATATATAATTTCTTGTATATTAAGATATTTTTTGTTCTAAGTTTTTTCTTATATACTTAAATAAAATAATCAGCTATTGATTTGACGATGATGGACCATAGACAATTTACTTTAAATTGTCTATGTGATGGACTAATTGGTTGTGTAGATTATAAGACTTATAATGCAGAGTAATAAGTCAAAAATTGGCTATTTTATTGAAAACTAAATGACGAGAAACATTTTCAAGAAAGCAAATATAGTATTCTACAACTAACTATAGGTACCTGATTTTCCAATAAAACCTATGTTCATTACCCCTGTATGCACTTTTGGCTCATTAACTTTCAAACAAGATTAAGCATAAACGGGGAATTCAGTGGTTAGTAATTAAACATTGTTTTTTTCTTTATAACTGTTTGATTACTTACTTACAGACTTAAACAATTTTCAAATAATAATATACTAGAGCGTAACTGTTTAAAACCAATCTGAAGCTAGACTGGTAGTTTTTAATGCTTTTGACAGTTGGTAATTATTTTTGTTAAAATAATGATAGGATATAACTTTTTTTTTACTTGTTCCTAATAATGAAAAAACCCACGGATGTTGCGCAGATTTATTTTTTACTTCTATAAATAAGCTTTTGGGATACCGACTTACTTACTTATTGTAGTACCTAAAAAGAACATGACATTCCAGTGTTGGCTGTTTTTTTTTTCAAATTTGGCTGTTCCTCATATTGTACCTCATTTTTTGAGTATTTTGTTGTCTAGTCAAAAAAAAAAACAATCCTCTAATATGTATCAAATGTAAATAAGTATTTTCTGTTGTTTTGCCATATCTTAATGTAAAAATAATTTATTGTATTTATTAAGTAGATAGTATGAAAAATTTAGTTTATCTGAGAAGTTAATTCCAGTAGCAACATTAAGACTTTTTAACAGAGAACTTTTAGCTGCTATATATTACACAAGTCTTAATTTTGATCTGAGATGGAATAATAGGCTTAACCACAGGTCAAATACAAACCATTTAAAATATATATGACTACACAAACTGTATACTTTGGTTGTATATCAATTATTGTATATCAATATTGCTATATTTTGGTAAAAAATCTAAAAAGGTATATTTTAGCACAAATAATAAGGCCATCTGTAATACATACAGATATAATGTACAAAATAAAAATCTATTTCGTTGTAGTATCCATGACAAATGGAAAAAATAATATAGGGATCTGCTTTTTAGCAGTTGTCACAAAAGGACAGTAACATTTTTACGGGAGGATTCATTTTTTGGAATTAAATCAAAATTCGAAATGAAACCTCAGTTCATACTAGATTTAATTGTCAAACTTTATGAGTTGCTAAATAAATTTCAATAATTGCATACATCCTTAAGTCCATTTAAAACATACCTACTTAGTAATAATGTTTGAAAACACAACATTGTACTGTAAATCCAGAGGTAAAGAAGTAATAGAAGAAAATCAATAATGAAAAAATTGTTATGATGTCTACCACATTAGACATAATATGTTAAAAAAAAGGCACGACCAATATATTTTATATTTTTATGCTCATCATTTTATTTAATAATAGATGACCAGGTCGAATTATACAGTGTGAGTTTATAACTTGTTGTGTTGTGATACTGCTTTAAGTGAATTTATTCCACGTTACAAACTCACACTATACCGGGTGTTTCTCAAAAGACGTTCACCCCTATAACTTTTCTGTATTTATAGATATTAAAATGACATTTTTGAGATTATGCATAAGAGATAAGTCTGCATTTAATGGCATAATTTTCAATTTGTTAGCACTTCAGGTTTGACCAGAAGTGACCTTGATTTTGGTATTTTAATTGGGATATCTTGTATATTTTTACTTATTGGGATTCAGCATAACATTCTGAGTAAAATGACACCTCACTTGTCATTTTTTGACGTGTTATAACATTTTTATGTTTATTTTTTATTTTCAATCTATAGTGCTACAAATTAATTAAGTATGTTAGTTTATAGTCAAGTAGTATATGAAAATTAAAATTATGTCATAATAGGTAATTGACTTTCTAAGTTTCACAAGCGTTTAAAAAAATAAATTTTGTTTTCTTGACGTTTACTCCATTTTTTCAAATGGAACGATGGTAGCTCACTAGAATATTTAAAACGAGCATTTTTTTCCAACAATTTGATACCATACACTCCTATGCTATTTTAAAATTGACACAAAAAAATTTGCCATAAGTCCCAATCGCAAATTTAAAAGCGTTATGCATTATTGCCGCCCTGTCTTTTCTAAAGAAATATAATGTCGGCTTTGAAAAACAATGGAATGGTCTAGAAAACCAATATATGATTTTAAATTAAAATTGTAATGTTATTCGTTTATTAAACTTACATTGTAAATCAGATAAAATGGTTCGTTTTACTAGAAATGAACAAATTGATATGCTCCTAATTTTTGGAGTGACCAGAAAAATTCTTCTGAAGCCGCAAGATTGTATGTACTGTATGTTTTATAAACTAATGACATTACAACAACTTTAAATTAAAGCCATATTGCTTTTCAAAACCATTCCATTGTTTTTCAAAGCCGCCTTTATATTTCTTTAGAAGCATAACGCTTTTAAATTTGCGATTGGGATTTAAGGCAAATTTGTCAGTGTCAATTTTAAAATAGCATAGGAGTGTATGGTATCAAATTGGAAAAAAAATGCTCGTTTTAAATATTCTTATGAACCTGCACCATCGTTCCATTTGGAAAAATGGAGTAAACGTCAAGAAAACAAAGTTTCAGTTTTTAAACTCTTGTGAAACTTAGAAAGTCAATTATTATGACATATAATTTTAATTTTTATTTACTACTTGACAATAAATTAACAGATTTAATTAATTTGTACCACTCTAGTTTGAAAATAAAAAATAAACATAAAAATGTTTTAACACGTCAAAAAAGTGAGGTGTCATTTTACTCAGAATGTGATGCTGAACCCAAGTAAGTAAAAATATTCAAGATGTCCCATTTAAAATATCAAAGTCAAAGTCACTTCCGGTCAAACCGGAAGTGCTAACAAATTGAAAATTATGCCAATAAATGCAGACTCATCTCTTATGCATAATCTCAAAATTTCATTTTAATATCTATAAATATAAAAAAGTTATAGGGGTGAACGTCTTTTGAGAAACACCCGGTATATAAAATAGCAAAATATATACATATAATATTATTTAATTCTGGCTACACTCTAAAGGGGCCAATTTACTAGGCGATTATGAAGCAACCAGATTAACAATCGAGTTGCTTTTAATCAAATTTCCAAAAAAATTCTTGGGCGATATTAATCAATTTGAAAGCGATATTTTGGTTGCCGAGCTATTATTGAATTTACCAACGGGTTGCGATTGAAAACAACTTAGATAGATTTCCAGGAGGTAGCTGTGAGAATGGACGTCGTCAACCTGGTCCCTCAACTTCGTTGAAATTTTCAGTATGTATGTATGGGAGTGCTTATAGTGCAAGGTGCAAGTCGTGTTGTAATACTTTTGGCAGTTTTTTTTTATACGTGTCAAACGTAAAATGCTCATCACGAAGTTGAAAGAAAAAAGAACGCGACTGTACTAAAGACGTCATGAAACATTTTGTTTTATTGGAAATATGGAAATTATCACTACACTAGCGCTTTGACAATTTATTGTTAAAATAAAAACTTTTTGAAGAAAGATGAAATGGTTGACAATGAAATTGTTTGGAAAGTCGCCCAATCAATGCAGTTCCTGAGTTACCAAAGTACCAGGAAATGTTTAAGCTATTTGATCGACCGACTTGGTCGATGGCCAAGTGAATTGTCCCTTTTATAGGCCTATTGCCAAATTTTTTTATGGAAATTACCTAAAACAATATTACCTGTATAAAATGACAGTTATTTGACATGTACACGTACACTGGTCGTCTATTTCGTTCTATATAAGTATATAAAATTAATTTAAAAGTCATTAAAAAGTGTTCTATGCTTTCAGCCTTAATATTATATTGTTTTTTTTTTAATATAGATACATACGTTACACCGCTATATAAAAAATAGGCCCTTAGAGAAACTGTGATCTGCATCTGCATCAGTGCAATTGTTACATGTATTAGATATTGTTCTTATTCTGTTATTACGAATATTTTTTAAATTGGCTAAAGGGTAATTTTTTTATTTATACCTAACAGATAAGAAAAAGCCCAAAAATAAGCAGTTTTTCTAAATTGCTTTATTAAAAATTTGACTTTGGCATCAAGTTCTGCTTCGATCGAGAATTAATCAAAAAAATAGTAGTCACGTGTAAAATTTTAATTTTTTCCAAAAAATAATTCAAAAGTAGGGTTATTTCTGAAAGTATCGAAAAAAGTTATTAGAAAAAGTTTTTTTAAATGCAGTTTCTAGCCAACATGCACAATTTTAGCTGCATAAGATAATTTTGTTTTTTTACCCATATTTTGTAAATTGCACCACTTTTGCAAAATAAGACTCAACGCACCCTACATAAAACTTCTTAGTGTGGACAATGCTTTATTTCAGATACATTTTCTTTAAAGTAGCGCCATATTAAATGTGTGTTTTTCTACAAAATCAAAATTGGGCTATTAAAATTTGATGGTATGTGATGCAAAGTTTATTTGTTTTTGACCCTGTATAAGGTAACTTCATAAAATAAGTATTTTTGAAAACGTAGTTTGTGTCTGTAAGTAAGACAAAAAAGAACACAGTGTCATCAGTAAAGTGTTCATTAAGTGGAACATAAATTTTAGTGATGGGTAAAAAATCAAAATTATCTTATGCATATGAAATTTTGCATGTAGGCACTGCATTTAAAAAAACTTTTTCTAATAACTTTTTTCGATATTTTCAGAAATAACCCCACTTTTGAATTATTTTTTGGAAAAATTAAAAATTTGACAGATAATGCGAATCACGTGACTACTATTTTTTTGTTTAATTTTCATCGATCGAAGCAGAACGTGATGCCAAAGTCAAATTTCGAATGAAGCTATTAATAACAAAAATATCATATAATGCGGACTTTACTGGTTACACTGTGTGTTCTAATTTTTAATCTCCTGATTTAAGATCATGGGCTCAAAAAAATTCATCAAGCTGTTTCCGAGATATATAGGCCTCCAAAGTTGAAATTGGAGTATTCTATGTTCCATGCGATTAAGATAACTAGAAAACGCTTTTGGCTTCCTCTTGTCGTCTATTTTATCAATAACTCAATACAAATAACCCTTGGGAATCATTACACACGGTACTTTGTTTCAAAACTGAAATCATCATGTATAGTGTATCCCAAAGAGGTAGCATATCAGTGTTAATTAATAAACATGGTGTCTATAAGAATAGCTGACCTGCCTATTGTTTTCTTGGGAATATTATTCTGTATAAATGAGAATTTTTGTTTTTTTTTTCGATTATCTTCTTAAGTAGGTACTCGAAACTTTCAAAATTTTCGACGACCTGTTAGTCATGCATAGATTGAAGAACTTTGCCCCAATTTCACCTTACCGGTATCTACGTTAAAGTGGCCCCAATAAGGAGTGCGGTATTTGTAATACACTGTAGCTCGTATAGTATATACGGTTAGCCACATCATAAAAAATTGCACAAGCTGTATAACAGAGTTTGTTTGAAGGTTGTAGACAATGATGTACCTTGAGTCATAGATGTGTTTTGGACTTCCATTGCCTTTAGTTTTTCTTATCACAACGTTTCAACTGGTAAGTATCTCCAGTTGTCTTCAGGTGAATACTGTATAACAGAACTGTCTTTAGGGCTTTGTATACAAGAAAATATTCTCAAGGAAAAAATAGCCAGGGTAACTATATTGTGACACCATTTTATTAATTACCACTGATATGTCCATTTTGGGACACACTGTATATGGTGATTTAAGTTTTGGAATAAAATACTGATTTCCATTGGTTATGTCCATTTTGGGACACACTGTATATGGTGATTTAAGTTTTGGAATAAAATACTGATTTCCATTGGTTATTGGCATTGACTTATAGACAAAATAGATGACAAAAGGAAGCCCACACAGATTCCAGGTAAATGCATCTCATGTAATTAACATAGAACACTCCAATTTTAAATTTGGAGGCCTATATCACGGAAACCGCTCGAAGAATTTTTTTGTACCACTGAGACCTTTAGATCAAGAGATTTTATATAATAAGATTTTTTTTCCAAACATAGTTTTTTTTCTGAAAATTGTAATAATTTTTTAAACTTTAATGTGGTTTTTCCGGTATTTTTATTAAATGTTTGGAATTCTCTACAGTGTGGTCGGAAACGTATACGTTTCATAAAAAATAATTAGGTATACTATAGCCAATTTTAAAACGGGAATAAATCTGATACATATAGAAAAATTGCATCAATCCCGTAAATTCTGGAAATTTATAAAACTAGTCATTTAACGTATCTATATATAGTTAGTTACCTTTACCTCGGGATAGTCACTGTGTAAATTTATTACCCGATCTATTTTCTAGTAAATTACACGTAAATTATAATTTTTAGTTTGTGTTAAAAATGTGGCAGTGATAGAACATTATATTAGAACTGTTAAAAATCTATGTAAATATAATCGACAACAAAAGTATTTATAATACATAGTATTGTTGGGAACACTTTTTGCTATGAAAATGTTGTAATAATTCTTAACTTTTAGATAAAATCATCCGCTTTTAGTTTTTACAACCAATCTTTAGGATCACCCATTTAGATGCTACTTATTACCATAACTATGTCTTATAATTTTAGACGTTAACCTTATACAATCGTGAAATAAAGATCTAAGTTCACGAAAATGCCTTAATCATTTATTGTAATAGTTGTATAGGTCTAGTCAGAATAATACACAAGGATTTTTATTGTTGTTAAAGGGCCCTATATTGGACACAATATACTACATTTTACTTTTTTGGCATCAGTGTTTCTGTAACGATAATGCTATTTTTTGAAAATACGTACCATAATATCTTGTGAAATGTGGAATTGAAAAAATAATTTACTTTACCGATTCAATTTGCTTACTTCTTATAACTATAAGAATTATTTTTAAACTATTATGCTATCGTAAACAATTTGTCCATATTGGTGATAAAAAAAAAATCGAAAAAAAAAACAGAGTTCTACAAGGAACCATAACATGAGGCCCCCAATTATTTTTAATTTATATTTCCATATCTAAATTAGATCTAAAAGGTAATGTCTCTTTGCAGATGTTACAACCATTATTTGTTTTGCTGACACTTTCGCAAAAATGTATTTTATCATTAAATGACCTTTACAACTGTTTTGGAAACATATTTTGTGGTCACATTTACTAATCAAAAGTTTTTCTCGTAAAATAAAATTTCACTTTACTGTTTTGGCAAAATAAAATTAATGATATTGATACAAAAAAGTAATCATAGTCTACTAGGTAAAACTCATTACATTACAATATTAAAGACCTTTTTATTGTTTGGCGATTAAACTGGTCTTTGTACCTTTCTTAGTAATGATCAAAGACATCTTGTAACTATGCTAGAGATATTAAATTTTATATCAATCATTACCCCGAAAAATTGAAAATAATTCCTTTAAAGTTATATCAGTTTTCCAAGGGAATAAAATTCATCAATCTGGCGCTCCCAAATAATGTATTTTATCTTTATTATCACAGTTTAAACCCTAATTTTTATAGAAAAAATCGAATTAAAGCAAATAATCGACAAAAAAAAGTTTGGAATACCTACAGACTATTTTAAGTTTCTGGCAAATTGAATCAGATAAAATATCTATTTTGTAAAAATAAAAGATACTCAATGTAGTAAGCGGACAAATAAATAAAATAATGATGTAATAATGATTGGAGTTAGCAGAAGAGAAAATAAAATGCAAATTAATTTAGAAAAACAACCAAAAAATAATATCAGGAATGTCAAAACTATGTTAACTGACTTTATTATTATATAGGGCCCCTTAACATAACGACTTGGTTTTATGAAACAAATTTCCTGGTTTATGAACTTAACTATTAGGTATTGTTACAATGGTAGCAGTTCATACTACTAACATGGCTATAAACTTTCGACCCATTTCCATCATTGCTTAGTGTTACTTTAAATGGGCCATGTGTCCTACGTCATTTTGTTACACAACAGAGACATTTATTAATTTTAAAAAATATATGAAATTATAGAGAGTTATCCATTAAAACTGGTAATAGTATCTCTAAATTTGCCACGTTAACTTTTTAGTAGCATGCAAACTGATCAGTACAGATACTGGCAGTCAAGCTCTCAGTGCCAATAAACAATTATGGTATCAAGTTTCGGTTGAATTTCACAATATGACATGATATGATTTACCTTTTCTTGTACCTTACTATTTGCTTGTCTATTAACATGGAAACTGCAGATTCGTAATACTATTACATTATCAAACAAAATACCTTAAAACTACGGTGTACCATTATAAGTAGGTCTGACAAAGGATGTTCATAGCAATATAATACAAATAATTATTCCTTGAGTTCGTTATTTATACTTAAGTATTGTACAACAACAATCTCTCAATTTCTTAAAAACTAGTTGTAAGTGTTTAATGTGCTCTTCTAGGCTAGTAAAAAATATTGTAATGTCATCTATATATACCAAATACATTTTTCCTTTCAGGCCACGCAATATATTATTGATGACGCGCTGGAACGTCGCGGGGGCAGTTTTCAAACCGAAAGGCATGCGCACAAACTCATAGTGTCCATTCTCAAAACTGAAGCATGTTTTTCTATTGAATTAGGGTCCATTTCAATCTGATGGAATCCTGATAAAAGATCTATAGTTGAAAAGTAGGTACAACGGCCTAATTTATCTGGAATGTCACTAATATTTGGTAATGGGTATCTGAATAATTGTTCTTCAATGCCAAACAAATACCATACCCCCTTAACAAAGCAGGAGTTTATAGGTTAAGTTGTACATAATTTAATAGCTCATATAGAGGTCAAACATGAAGAAATTTTAATATTATTAGATTTAATGAACATAAGGCATCTTATTTGTTATACAAAAAAAAAACTCTAATTTCGCACAAATATCACTGTTTCCCAGATATTAATCATTTACAAATTTTGTATAATGTTGCAAAAAGTAAGAAAGTTAATATCTTAGAATCAATTGAAATTTACAAATAGTAAAAACCCTACCATAAACCTACTAAATGACCAAACAGACCTGTGGAATTCCCCGCTATTCACAATACTTATGGTTTAATAACTAAATTAAGGAATTTGTATTATATTGCTATGAACATCCTTGGTTAAACCTACTTATAGGTAATGGTACACCGTAGTTTTAAGGTATTTAGTTTGATAATGTAGCAGTGCTAAGAAACTGTAGTCACTAATATTTTAAATAAAGTGATATTATTAACAAAGTAGATAATCATATTGTTTTTGTGAATATGCAATCCAACAATATTTGGGATGTCGCTTTTAATCTGATTTAATGGAAAATACAAATTAATATACTACGTAATTTACTAAAAACTTTTAAATTGTTTACTTTTAAAAAGATCCATCACATGTCAATTCATATGATTTACTGCAAATACCAATCGAAAATAATGTTGGTTATGAATGGTGATCATTAATACCTAAGCTACATTTTATTTGCTACGTTATAAAAACACATATTATTTGTGAAGTTTGTTTCATAAAATGCCGTATTTCATTCTAGTCATTTTATTGTATTTTAGCAAACAACTTATAATACTCTGTAGCAAGCTACTGAAAGTTTTCTCTAGCCGCTGCATAAATTTTTTTATTACGAAGCATGCACCTATCGTGGAGCTATGCTTTAAAAAAAGCCACCTCCATAAATTGTACATAAAGCAGCGATGGACTATTATAAAAATGTTTCTAATGTTATAATATTAACTTTTAGAGGTTATGTTCGATTTATAATAAAGTCCAATGGCGCTTTATACGATTTTTGCACGAGCACTCTTTTTAATTTGCAAAACAAGGCAAGTATTAAATTAATCAAAAAAAAATCCTTATTTGACATTAACGCAAAATAATGTTTTCACAACTTTTACGTTATCATTACAGTGTACAATTTTTAGTGCAATAGAATTCGTGTAAAAATGGCAATACCATATCCCTTTTCCAGTGTAGAGTGTCATCACTAATCTACACACATTAATTCTGTAGAGATATAGGTTGATTAAAGAAATAATTAAAAATAAGTTGTGTTATTTATTGTATCCAATATTTCCCAGAATATACTGTACGCGAAGGTGGATCAAGAAACTTAAAGGGGGGCACAAATTCGCCTATATTCGCCACGGACTATAAGGAGCCGACTGCAGCGACTCCATATTTGCATCGAAACATTGCACTGACTTAATCGATACACGGTAATGGTGCTATCCTGTAATCGATTTTATGTTATTTTGTAATTTTAAATAGCACTACTATACAGCGTTATGACTAAGAAATGAATCAGGTTTTTATATAGAATGCAATGCTATTAAAAAGAAAAAAAGATAGAAAAATGCTATGTGTATTAACTTTAATTTTTTTAATGAAGCATATTGTATATTTTTACATTTTTACATTCTACAATCAATTCTAGCCTTTTTTTCATAAATCATATCCTATACATATCTTTAACCGTTTACGAAATATTAACACTTTAATGCTGGTATGCGCCATTGATATGTTTCTCAGCAACGTTCTAAACTCGAGTCACAATCTTTAGGGCATTGACAATGTGAATTTGCTATTTAAGTTTGAGACGTCAAAAATATCAGTGAATGTTAATCAAATTTGAATTTTGCATAGCTGATATTAATACATCAAAAATGTGCCTTGCTGAAGATGAACGCATAGAAAATTTGATTATGTTTGGTTGTGGAGATAAAAGTAGAAGTCATAGGGAAGTCTGTGATATGTTTAATAAAAATTACCCAAATCGTCCGCCTATTAGCCAATCGGCAGTGTGTAGGGTAGCAATTTATTAGAGAACTTCCCCCCCTGTTAATTATAGTGTGAAAAGTGGTCCTCCTGGTATATTTGAGGAGAAAAAATAAACATTATTATTACTACTACAGGCAGATTCTCATAGCTCAACCACACACCATGGACTTGACTACGATACTTACCAAACCACCGTATCTAAATTTTTCAAAAAAGAGAAGTTTCATCCTTAGAAACCAGTAATTGTACATGAGTTATTGGACGGTGATCTTGATAGGAGAAAGCAATTTGAGTGAAAAAATGATTGAGCTAACAGATAATCACGCACGAATTGTCCAAAGAATTTGTTTTTGAGATGAAGCTACGTTTTCTTTATAAATTGTAATAAATTGTCAAGTCAATAGACAAAACTAAAGATACTGGTCACTGGTTCATAAAAAACAACACTCAGTATAATGAAAAGGTTAATGTCTGGGCGGGCATTGTTAGAAATGGAGTAATCGAATCGGTGGACGACATTTTTACCATCTTATAAAATTATATTTTTTTGATGATTTATGAAAAATATCTAGAATTAATTGTAGAAAGTAAAAATATACAATATTATGTTTCATTAAAAAAATTGTTGATACTTATAGAATTTTTATGATCTACCCGATGTAATGAGCCTAATGTAGTAATTGCTTTTTCTTATAAAATCGAAGTACTTAATTTCTTGAAAGCCAATGAATAAAAACTAAAGTAATTGCTTAAAAGTGCAGGAATTGCTTCTAGTCAATGATTTTTCTTAAAAAATAGAAACAATCGCTATCGTTTGCTTAAAATGTGATGATTAAATTAAGGAATTGCTTTTTCTAGTATAGCAATCGCTTTCAACTTTTTAAGGTAGATCGACCCCTGCATCATTTGCTTGATAGCAGTCAACTTTAGTTCTCTGCGGCATACACGTGCGTTGCTCTTAATTTGTGTCTTCAATTATGGCTGAATATGTGAACGTCCGTAAAAGAAAAATCTACAGTGTACGTAAAAATTGCAGATATGACGATTTCAGAAAGTTATATCGATTTGACTGCGAAAATGTTGAGTGATTGGCAAATTATTTTTTGACTGATACTGGTAAAAGGCGAGGGGGTGCACTGTCGCCTTTAAATAAGATTAAAGTCTTTCTGTGGAAATTGTCGGATCCGGGCTTTTAAAATTCTGTAGGTGAAGAACTCGGTGTTCATCAAACTACTTTCTGTAAGACATACACTTCTGTAATGGATGCAGTTTTGGAGAAGGCTAATATTTTTATTAAATTTCCTACAAGTGCTGAAGCTGTTGTGGAAGCTAAACGGTTGCGGTCAGAGAGATTTATTTATATTCTTTTAATTTGTAAACGAATCTCATTTGCTTGTCTTTAATTTCTTCATCACTACTAGGTATAACTTTCCTTATTTTCACTGAAATCTGCCTTATCACAAATAGAAGTTTCCTATTTTCCACAAAAACGTAACGCATTACTATTGTACTCAATAAATAGACCAATGTTGTTGTATTTACGACAACTCTTTTGCAAATTAGGCACCAAACTGAACATGAAATCTATAATCTATCAGCCACGTCTGAACTTGTGTTAAATAAGCATTTGCTACAGAGATGTAAGAAAAATACCAATTGCTTCAAAACTTTATTCATATCCGGATCTAGCAATTGCTTTTACTTCTAGCATTTGCTAGTCAAGCAATTGCTTTTACTAAAAAGTAATTGCTTCAAGTAATTGCTTAATTTTTATTCATTAGGCTCAATTTTTTTTCTGGTGGGTCCAAGCGATTCTTTATTAAGTGGGCGAAATTCTATATATAAAAGGCTGATTCGTTTTTTTATCATAACTATGTATATTAATTTTTTATTTGAAATGCGTTCGTAATATAGAGCTTCTTATAATAACACATTACGTTCAAATTTAAGCATAAGGAAATTTTTATTCACAAATCATGTTAGTCCAAACTTTAAACAAATGTTTGCCTTAACTTCTTGTGTTTGGAATTGACGTAATTCAATATATTTTTCTATTGAACACTTTTCATTACTTTTCCCATATCATATTTTCCTTAATAAACTGAAGTTCAGCAATTTTCGAACCGAATGATTTCGAATTTGAGCAGAAGGTAACAATAAAGTTGGTAATACACATTTTTATACAGAGGTAAGCAACCA
Source organism: Polydrusus pterygomalis (assembly GCA_963969555.1). Taxonomy (NCBI): domain Eukaryota; kingdom Metazoa; phylum Arthropoda; class Insecta; order Coleoptera; family Curculionidae; genus Polydrusus; species Polydrusus pterygomalis. The sequence goes on along the minus strand of OZ018384.1, from coordinate 32,660,385 downwards.
TAAAGTCGTTGCTTTACATTAATTATCATTTAATCTCGTAAAGGGGTTATTTCGGAACTAAAATTAAACATTAAATTGGATCGCAAACGCCCAGGGTAAGATTCTGATTGCTTCCACAAGTCAAAGGCGTAGATGATAGCTTATGGATGCAGTTGGAAGATTTGTTGAAAATATTAATATTTATTTGAACATATTGGATAATTATATCACTTGTAATCAAATTTCTAGCTGGCTAGTCTTTTAATTGTTAAGAATATATCTTTATGCAATGAAAAATAGTACTCAGTGGTATTGCGAATGTGTTGATGGCTTTAATAAATTATACGTGATGTGAGACGAGCTTGTTTGTGTAGCTTCTTAAGGTTTTATTTCGTCCATGTACATTAGATGTGATATACTGTCTGTGTTTTTCGTTCTAGTTCTAGTCTGGTTTTATAATTTGGTATTCTGGATTGTTGTATAGGTTGAACTGTATCAACTGTATATCATGATTCCTGGATGAGAGTTGGTATTGCAGTGTTGATTATTTTGAGTTTTGTCTCAAATTCGCTGCTGATATACCTATGCTTTACGTATCATCGATCTTTGATTTACCTCTGCTTATGCCCAGTCTGTTTTGCATACTAAATAAAACTTATAAGTACATCAAATCAAAAATGTATAGAAGGTATTTTAAGGAGTAGTGAGTCGTTTGACCAATACCTTTCAAAAGCTAGCTTACACTAAGGAAAATGATCTAATTTGCTAAGACATCGTTTGTATTTATAGCTAATTTTTTTATTACGCCATATTAAATAAATTGCTATTGTATCAAATCCGCTTTAGTGTTATATCAATCCCAGATTTGCTAGAACAGTGTTTTTATTGGCAGTTATCAGTTTCATTAGCAGCACAGTCTTGTTAAATAATGAACTACTTTTAATACAGCAATTTTGTTAAAAATATATTGTATTTTTTCAATGTGACGCATTTTGTTCTCAGTAAAGCGCTTTCTCTACAATAAAGAAAGCAGAACAGTGTCCCACGAATTGTATTCGTTAGGACCTACAATCCACAAGACGTTCGTGGTGGTTCGTAGGGATCGGCAATCGCCGCGCGCCGTAGTATTAGTTTAAACGTATTATTTGCTCAGGTCACATCGTTGTTCGGAGTCTTCTAGCTGTCCTGTCTCAATTTGAATTTTATTGATCGTAACAATACCTATTCCAATTAATTTATTTTTACTTTGTATTGAAGTTTTTTTTAACTTTGCATGTCAGCTAAACAGTGGCGTAGCTACCGCATAACGCCAAACCACGCGATGGCGGGGGGCCCGAACGGACAGGGGGCCCGTTCCCGTTCGAGCCGAAAAAAAAACAATAATTTTAATAAGACCTTTAAAAGCAACCCCAAACCTTAAAAATATAAAATATAGTTAATTTAATTCTAGTTGGGCCCCTGTTTTTAATTTTAATTATATTTGTTCACTATTTTTTCGACATTGTTATTAATCAATAAAAACAACCGTTTTAAAGGCATAAAGGACACAGTTATCAAATTTAGTTTCTTAAGTCCCCCCATTTTGGTATCAATGACGGAGGAAGAATTATTTGAATCAGCTGAAGCTTTGCAACAATGTCACCCTCGCGATATTTCCTCAGATTTCCATTACAAATTATTGCCTTATCTCAGCCTCTAAAAGACAAAATAGGTACATTTAAAGACATTAGAGAGCTTGCAAATTTTTTAATTGTAGGAAATGATACCCTAGCTTTAAATTTCGCAGAGGTATGTACTGCTCTAAAATTATTCTTGACGCTCCCTGTAACCGTGGCATCTTCAGAACGATCGTTTTCGAAATTAAAATTAATAAAAAACTATCTAAAAAATTTCTGTGCCCAAAATCGACTAAGTAATTTGGCATTGCTTAGTAGGTATAGAGGCAGCGGAAGCTGCAGTAATGGACAAAACCGAAATAGTTAGGGTTTTTGCGGAAACTAAGTCCATAAGGAAGCAATTTCTTGGATAGTTTGATGTTTTATTGCAAGGCTTTTTTTTATAATTTATAATAAAATATATACGACTATTTTACTTCATAAAATATATAAGTATTTATTTTGTGTTGTTGTTTGTTCTTGTTACATTATAGATATACGGTAAAAATGTTCCATTATGTCTTTTTTAAATACTTATCTATGGTTTTTGTTTGTTTACTTTTGGATTATATTATTAGCTACAATCATCAGTTCTGACAAGCATTATTTTGTAGTTGTAGCTACTTATTAAATGTTATGAATTAATGTTTTATTTAATACACGTTATTTAAGTATCCTGTCATCCTACTTGTTTATTTTCTACCCTTGTCCAAATGGAAAATAAAAGTGGGAGGGGAGGTTATTTTTTGAATGTTATTGCTATCTTGAAACTTGACTAATTTTGGGGTTATAAAACTTTGAAGGGGGGCCCAAAAGTTAGGTTTGGCGGGGAGGCCCAAAATCTGCGGCTACGCCACTGCAGCTTAAGCAATAGAAGATTCTTATTTCTCACAACCCATCACTAGTATTGGACTTTATAATCTATGGACGAATTTTACCATCTCAGTAAAGCATGTTGCATAATAGATAATCATATGCAACGTTAAACGACAAGAACAATATATTACACTAGAAGCTATTTACATTTTTTAGAACTGTACAGTACTGATTTTTAGTGGTAAATGTATGCTTTATTAACCGTAGTAAGCAAATATTATTATGATTGATGTCAAGTTTTATTACACGACTGCCAGTCGGAACTAATACAGTCTATAAAACCAGATTACACCCCCAATAAAACTTGATAATTGCTGTAAGTATTCAGAGCAATAATGGCTATAAACCATTCTATGGTAGAATTATTTCCTATTTCCTACTGGCTAAATTACCGTAATATTATCACTACACAACGGTTTAGCAATTTTCGTTGTCTCACAGTAGGAATAAAGCGCTTTGCTGCCACTGTCGCATATAGTATTAAACAGTTGTATAAAGGGTAAAGGGTATGTGAATTCTTATAAGGAATAGAGGGTTTTCTTTTTATTGTAGCTACATCGCACTCAGGGGCGGATGGGCTCGCCGGGACACCGGGAGATTTCCCGGTGCGCCGGTCCATCAGGCGCCGATAGGCGCCGCCGCTGCTTGCGGACTTTTTTCTTTTCTTTTTTAACAATTTGAATTAATTTTCAAAATAATCGAAAAAGCAAAAACCAGAATTTATTTATGATATCTTTATGTAAAATATTTTTTATTTAATTTTTATATTAAAGTAATAATAAATATTTTTTTCACCTAAATGTGTTTTAAATGTAATAAATATAGTTTAAAAAAACTAAAAAACACGCTTGAATATGTAATTAATCAAACTAAAAAGCGGAAAATAACTATAGCTTTAAATAATTCTTGAAATTCTTAATAGAGGCAGAAAATACTAATGAACGATAAACATTAGTATTACTGTGAAAAAAGCATGGGGTGTTCGATATACGAAAAATATAGCACAAAGTGCCCCACGCTTTTTTCATAATAATACTAATTTTTATCGTTCATTAATATTTTCTGCCTATATTAAGAATTTTAAGAATTATTTTAAACTAGAGACTTTTTTTTAAGTAGATTGAGCTAGATTAGTAGATTATTAGTGTATTATTGTATGTCAGCGGTTCTTGATAAGTCTACAAAATTTAAATTAAATCTGACCATTTAAAGTGGATCAGAATCGGGTTCAAAGAAGTTGGTTACAAACAAACATACATACAAACCCGATTGTATATGCCGAATTATAAAAAAAGAACGATATATGCAAATTTTTTTAAAATTTTAATTTTCCGATATTTTCCATACTTATTTCAGGAAAATTTCGTAATAATTATAATAATAAATTGCCATTTTTCGCAGAAAGTATAAAATTTAGTAAAAAAGTCTATAATATAGATAAAAAGTTGTATCTCGAAGAAATCTAAATCTCAGCTTGTTATTATTTTTTCGAATCTCTTACGGATTTCGAGATATCGGCCAAAATATGATTTCTATATTTTGCCTCATATTGCGAAACTGATAATACTTAGACGAAAATTTTTAAAATAAAAAAGACGCGCCTTCAAACGTTCCATAAATATAGTTATATAACATTTTTCTCTTAAACTTACAATAACGGAGTTATTCGCAAGAAATTCAAAAATTTTCAAAATTAAAAAAAAAAATTTGTCAAAATTATATTTTGACGGGTAGAATTTTTTTTATAATTCTTCTCTATTCTTAGCGACAATATCTATACGGCCCCACGTTTGTTTCATTACTATCGGTTATTGTAATAATCGTGACATATTGACAGATGTCAAATTTTGACAAGAGAATTTTTTGCGTATTTTTTTCAACTTTCCACCGTCAATATACATACGATCTTATAGTTTTTTCATTATTATAATTTTTTTTAAACGATTGGACATATTGACAGCTGTCAAATTTTTACAGGAGAATTTTTTGCTTATTTTTCCCGCATTCTCCGCATCGAATACTATATGCCTCCATAATTTGTTTCGTCAAAATCGCATCTTTGTTTTATACCTGACAGCTGTCAAAATTGTATTGTCAGCGGTTCTTGATAAGTCTACAATATTTAAATTAAATCTGACCGTTTAAAGTGGGTCAAAATCGGGTTTAAAGAAGTCGGTTACAAACATACATACAAACATACAGATGAAGCTAATAATTAAAAAAAAAGCGTGTTAAAAAATGAAGTTTGCTTTTTTATTTATGAGTTATTATAAAAAATATGTCGTATAAGTGGATGAAAAAATACATATTTATGTATTTTCATTTTTTTATTGGATCGACACGACGCGGCGCCGTTTCAATTGACTTCCCGCGCCGGTCCGAGGTGTCCCATCCGCCCCTGATCGCACTGTATGTTCCCAAATTTGTTCACATTTTTTTTACTTATTTTATTTATTATCGTTTTTATTGCCAACTATAAAAATAACAAGATATATACCTAATTCAGTTGACAAGGACAAAGTTCGCACTCAGCTTGCCAGACAGAGAGCTGCGCTTTTACACTTAACCCTAAACTACCCAAATATATTAATGAAAGCATAGTTTCTTTAAGTTTCTTTTAAATAGCAAGCAAAGCCAACGTTCCTTTTAAAAATTCAACTTTACACAGCAAAGATTTTTCCTCCCCCTTGCCGCGGTTTAGTATGCCCCTTTCTATTTCCCATACTGAGTATACGAAGTTCTTCGCGACTCGTTCCATTAACAACTTAGCTATAAGCAAAGATTTTTACTTTGCATTGCTGTTTAAAAGAAGCAAATGGAAAGTTCCTAATTATTTATGCATTACATTCTACAGAAAAAGGTTGGAGGCCATAGACAACGTCTGCAAAGTTAAAATGCGAAAGAACAAGTAGGTCACAAAGTATATAGTTATACATTTTTTGGTTAGTAAGTATCTACTAGAAAATTAATTAATTTGAGGGAAATAAATGCTTGTTTAATAATCAGTGGATTTCATTTTGCTAACCATTAGTAATCCGAGATTTCATAAATCTGTAACCTTTAACAGTTCCAAAACCAATTTTTTTCCTGATCCGCATTACCCTGCACGGTAACAGATGGCGCATAATGTGCTATCCGCGCGTTAATGATTTGCATCACAACCTATTGCCTTTATTCCATTGCTAATAAGATTTTGTCTTGTATGTTCAAAATTTAAAAGATGGCGCTGATCTTAACCACTCAAAAAATAACTGAACTCTTGGGATTTTTAATAAATTATACAAATGCTATTTATTTTTTATCATAATTAAAAAGTCAGGTTGTTACACATTTTTTATACTTACTGTGCCTTAAATTCAACAAGTAAAACCGTCAATATATCAAAACTGTAAGTATTATGTTAAACATCGAATGTCGGTTCTTAACTTATTAAAATATTAATCAAAAAGGTAATATTTTTTTTGCAATATATTCAACATCTGTCTCCTGTTTTTACAAAAACTGTTCAGAAGAGTGATGCCTTAGATAATGGTCAAAATGAAAAATGTGCTAAATGACTAACGAAATAGATATCGTTTCCTGATCGATAGAAAGTCGAGTTGCGTTGTGCCTTTAAACCAGCGTCTAGTAAAATGCGTCGGTGAGCGTCGGCGTCGGTCGGAGGATGGCCTAGACGCGGCGGCTGTAGCTCCACACTGACCGCAGCGAGCAGTATCTCGAACTACAATAACAGCAACATGAGTACACGCGTGACCGAAATAGATTTGTGTTTATTTCTATGTTGGTTTTGTTGATATGTGTAAGCACGGTTATGCTAGTGGTCGAAAAGTAAAATCGTGACAGTGTCGGGGTGGTGTGTCTTGCGCCGCGACTACCTGGAGAAAATAAAATTCCCACAGCATCCTAACATCAGCTGAGCGCTCTGGCACTTGGAGCACATTTTCCCTTAACTGGAGCAGTGGGGTTACCTACCAAAAGGGGCCCATGCGTGAGTAACCATAAAAGCCGCCACGGGCCCCGCAGCTCACCTCGGCCCTTAGTGCGAAGCGAACATTCCTCCGCACAGCATGGCCTCGGTCGCCGCTTGGCTGCCATTCGCGCGGGCGGCGGCCATCGGATGGGTACCCATCGCCACACATCCGCTCCCGCCGCCTCCTGTACCCAAAGATCGCCGAAAGACAGACGACGAAAAACTTCTTATCAACGTATCCGGACGCCGCTTTGAAACCTGGAGAAACACGCTTGAAAAGTACCCTGATACCCTACTAGGCTCCAACGAACGGGAATTCTTCTATGATGAAGACGTTAAAGAATATTTCTTTGACCGTGACCCTGATATTTTTCGCCACATTCTCAATTACTACAGAACTGGTAAGCTGCATTATCCTAAACACGAATGTTTAACTAGTTATGACGAAGAACTGGCTTTCTTCGGAATACTTCCAGATGTTATTGGTGACTGTTGTTACGAAGATTACAGAGATAGAAAACGAGAAAATGCAGAGAGGCTTATGGACGATAAATTGTCAGAGAATGGAGATCAGCATCTGGAAAAACTTACAAACCTTAGGCAGAAGATGTGGAGGGCATTTGAAAATCCTCACACATCTACAGCAGCTTTAGTATTTTATTATGTTACTGGATTTTTTATTGCCGTTTCTGTGATGGCCAACGTGGTGGAAACAGTACCATGTGGCAGCCGACCTGGTGGCGCAGGTTCCCTTCCTTGTGGAGAGCGATATAAAATAGTATTCTTCTGCTTGGATACAGCATGTGTTATGATATTTACTGCAGAATACCTATTAAGAATGTTTGCCGCACCGAACAGATACAAGTTTGTGCGATCAGTGATGAGTATTATAGATGTTGTCGCTATTTTACCGTACTATATTGGTTTGGGAATCACCGACAACGACGACGTTTCAGGGGCATTTGTTACCCTAAGGGTATTTCGCGTATTTCGAATTTTTAAATTTTCAAGACATTCACAGGGTCTTAGAATTTTAGGTTACACGCTTAAATCCTGCGCTTCCGAACTTGGCTTCCTTGTGTTTTCATTGGCTATGGCCATTATTATTTTCGCAACTGTTATGTTTTACGCCGAAAAAAATGAGGGAAAGACTTTCACTTCCATTCCAGCCGCATTTTGGTATACCATTGTAACGATGACAACCCTCGGGTAAGTTACCTATGTTATTAGTTTAATAATTAAGCAACATTTATCTTTCTACCCAATGCTAATGTATTCCTTTTTATCATCCATATTCTTCTTTGTGTAATGGCATTCATTCACACGTCCGCATGTACCTACATGTATTCAATTGCATCCATGTCATGTTCAGTGAATAATGAATGGTGTAGGATGGGTAAAGGGTTCGCAACAATGTGAACTGAACACGGGATATAAAATCAATGTTCATACAATGTACCTATCATGAGTTTTATATCTGTATTATTAATATTAAAGAGTTTTGCAAAGCATGGTACTTATGTATAACTTAATAGGTATACAGTTTAAAAACGCTTAATAAAAAACTAGGGTTGCCATTTAAAAAAAAATTGGGACACACTGTATCAATATTTTTTTATAAAAAAGAGCACAACTTAAAATGTTAATACCTGTGCATTTTTCCAAAAAAAAAAACTGTAGGTACTGGATTTATCAAATTTATGACTGTCGTACCCTTATTATGAACATTTTGGAATACTGGATATATGGTAGGTAATTATTTGCCCACAAAAGAGCTTTAACTTTTTTTTAAATAGTGATCATTCCAAGCATTTTTCCAAAAATAAACTGTACTGGAGTAGCTAAATTTATTCAAAGTTACAAACTCACACACAAATTGCATCAATCAAATCCAATTACGGGCCTATCTTTATATTTTTCAGTAATTCTTGAAGTAGGTTTGCAATAATATTTATATTTTTTCCCTTTTTTTGTGTGACACTAAAGGCAACAAAAATTCCTTAGCATCTGGCTCCTCAATTTGTAAATCTACCACATGTACACTAAATGTTTCAAAACGATATTTGTTAAAAAGGTTTTATATTATTTACTAGTCTTAAGGAATTGACAACCATTTTTTATTCTGTATACAGTGTCACCAGTATAAAGTCCGCATCATATGGGATTTTTTTTTTATTAATAACTTTATTCAAAATTTGACTTTGCCATCAAGTTCTGCTTCGATCGAGATGGAAATTAAGCAAAACAATAGTAGTCACGTGATTCGCATTATCTGTCAAATTTTAATTTTTTCCAAAAAATAATTCAAAAGTGGGGTTATTTCTGAAAATATCGAAAAAAGTTATTAAAAAAAGTTTCTTTAAATGCAGTTTCTAGCCACATGCCAAATTTCAGCTGCATAGGATAATTTTCATTTTTTTTACCTATATTTTTTGAATTGCACCACTTACAAAATAAGACTCAACGCAACCTACGTAAAACTTCTCAGTTTTGACAAGGCTTTATTTCAGATACATTTTCTTTAAAGTAGCGCCATAATAAATGTGTGTTTTTCTACAAAATCAAAATTGGGCTATTAAAATTTGGTCGCATGTGATGCAAAGTTTATTTGCTTTTGACCCTGTATAAGGTAACTTCATAAAATAAGTATTTTTGAAAACGTAGTTTATGTCTGAAAGTAATACACCTTAATATTAACACAAAAAAGAACACAGTGTCATCAGTAAAGTGTTCATTAAGTGGAAAATAAATTTTAGTTTAACTTAACGCAAAGTTTATCTATTTTCAACGATTTAGTTTAAAACCCCTTTATTTTATTTTTTTACTTTTAGACACAAACTATGTTTTCAAAAATACCTATTTTATGAAGTTACCTTATACATGGGCAAAAACAAATAAACTTTGCATCACATGCGACCAAATTTTAACAGCCCAATTTTGATTTTGTAGAAAAACACATATTTAATATGGCGCTACTTTAAAGAAAATGTATCTGAAATAAAGCCTTATCAAAACTGAGAAGTTTTAAGTAGGTTGCGTCCGGTCTTTTTTTTTTCAAAACTGGTGCAATTTACAAAATATAGGTAAAAATCAAAATTATCTTATGCAGCTGAAATTTTGCATGTGGGCTAGAAACTGCATTTAAAAAAACTTTTTTATTTTTTTATTAATTAAAAAAAATCCCATATGATGCGGTATTTACTGGTGACACTGTATAATGTTATAGTATTTTTGATTAGAGAACAGTGTATTTCTAGATTTATATTTTTCCCTATTTGGATAATAACTTGAACAGTAGTACCTTTATTGGTAATCAACAACAACTACTATCTACCTTCCAATAAAACTCTTTATCGAGCTCTTTGTTTCCTGTAAAGGATATCAAAGGTCCATTTTTTTACAACACCCTTTTCAAAATTCATTATATTTTTTTAATGTATAAAGTAAGTCACTTTTAAAACTTTTAGATGTAAAATTAGATTTTTTTTATAAACCAAACTTTATTTCACATTTAAGTTAATAAGCTCCTCGCCGTATACAGATGTGAGGGCTTAGTAATTTTGTTTATCTATCTCGACCACATAACGTTTTCATTTAAGCCAGCGTTTTAAAGTTTGGTCTAGCAAGTGCTAGCTAGCTATTTCTCATTATATGGCATGTATTATTAATTCAACCTAAAACTGCCTGAAACAACTTAAACTCTCGTTGTTAATCGTTTTATTTTCTGTTACCATTCAACAAAAGCTATTATTTATTTTTTAAAAGCAGGAATTCTGTATCACCTTTCCCAATTAATTTATATTAATAATATCACAATAAAATTTGTTGAATAAAATAATCACCAACATAAAATTTTCTTAGCTCAGTTTAGTAAATGATTATTTATCACAAACAATAATATTTTAAATGAGACCAATAATGTTTTACCAAACATCAATATTTCTGAAGTTGATTTTGGCATCCAAAGATTGATTTTACATTTTCTACCACCTTCAAGTAAACATTTATTTTGGCAGTTAAGTTTTTCTGTAATATTTGCTGGTAGATATTGTTTTACTATACTAGCTTCACTAGCTTGTATTATCACTGCCACTAATCTAACTTTAATTGTGTTACTCTTTTGAGGTCACGAACCACCCCTATGTTGACTAAACTAAGCTACTAAGGGTTACTATTTTCCATAGACAAAGTGTTGTTAATGATACTGCCACTTAATATTTTAACATAAACTTTTAAATCCTGCTGGCAACGCTAATAACAATAACATTGTTAAATGGAGTGAAATTTCTTTCTAAAATCCAACAGATACATTTTTTTATCTAGGTCAGGCAATAATAAGTTTAAATGCAAGAGAATAGACAATAATGAGAATGTATTTTTAACAAATTTATCTATTTTCTATTTTAACTAAATATCGTAAACAAAGATTTAGTTTCAACAAAAACCTAACGTTTGAGGAATTACAACTTCTTGAACTTGTTTAGAAAACCATAAATATTATACTCATGTTTAAAGGAGTTTTGTTTTTTATTAGCAGTAAAATGTATTTACAAGAATCTGGTTATACTACTTTTGTTTATACAGATTGTTGCGCACAGATATACGTATAAATATTTCTCAATTCGTTGCTCCCTTCTTCATTTTTTACGACCAAGGGTATTTTAAAGGACGTCTCACACCGCCTATGGGATGAATTTTTATTATTTTGTAGATCTTGACGCCCTAAGTAAAAGTGTCTATGAACGTAATCCAATACTAGTTTTTGAGTTATGACATTTTAAAGTTGGCAACGCGTATTTGCGTTATTGCAAAAATAAAAAAAAAGTTTTAACACTACAATAGTGTTTTAACTTAGGCTTGGGATAATTTTTCATCATTAACGTTAATTTTTTAATTTTTCCTGCCAAACTTTGCAACAGCCAGTTTTAAAACATTTTCTCAAAATTTTCTAACATTTCGTACCTAAATCTCATTAATTTTTATATCGATCAAAAGCATTGATAAGCTTTCCAGAGAGGTGTGACAAGTCGGGTAGTGCCATTTAAAATTTAAAAGTGGATGAGAGTAGTGCTACAACCATCATGAAAAGAAGCCATGAAGTGACATCGGGCAACGCCGCATCAGCTGGGAGTTGTGGATCCACAAGCTATTATTATGACGCGCAGCAACGGCGAGTTTTTTAATCTTTCTGATAATATTTTTTGTTTTTTGACTCGGTTGCCACTATATTGATATTGAAAAATGTACAAAAAAGGAATAAATAGTTTTGGATAACAAGAACAACTTATCTAATTATTAAATAATAGTAATATTGCGTTGAGAAGCTGTTGTTGTTTCACTACGAGTAGAATCATTTGATCGATCAAAAGTAATATTTTAATATACAAAGTATTATCTTCTAAAGTTTCAAAATTTAGTAAGCTTAAGGCTTTGTTTAAGAAATCTACGCTTGTCTTAAGAAAGTCACTTCTACTATCTAGGTAACTTCGTTACTTTCACAATGTATGAATTGTTTTCAAGCTGAGACCACCTACTTAGTTTCATTTCAAAGGGTAAAATCCACTTCAAATCATTGTAGGCCAATTCATTGCCTTTTAAAAACACCTTTACCTTCATATCAATGTCCACTGAAACCTGATTAACAATATTTATACAGTCATTGGTCAAATCTAAACTATAAAAATATATTTTTGAGTCACTTACTGTCGACGTTGTGGTCTGGTGGTCAGCGCAGCAGCCTCACAGATCGTAGGCCCGGGTTCCATTCCCGATGCCGGCAACGTCGATGTTAAATTTGGAATTTGGTTTAAGGGGTGGCGCCGTCTTTCGGAAGAGACGTTAAACTGTGGGCCCCGTGTCATGAATGTTGGCACGTTAAAGAACCCTACCCTCGACAAAGAGGGATTCGGCAAAATTACCAGATAGTGTGTGACAAATTCCCTGGCGTCGGTGATTGGCCTCGTTGCGGAAAAAGGCCGACGTAAAATAAATAATTTAAAAAAAAAAAAAAGAATCACTTACAATTTTTACTTCCCAAAATTCAGAAGTATTAATTTTTTGTGAATAATTACTGAGATCGTCAAAACTTTTTATAAAATCTGATTGCTCGAAAGCTTGATTAAGTTGAGAGGTACGCTCTTGTTGTTCTTCGTTTCTCTCCGCTGGACTTTTTCTACGAATGAGAACAGTTTTTGACAAGTAAGCAGGCAAATTGGGATAAAAGCACGGAACAGCTGTTAAATTTAGTCTCACTTTAGTTGATTTTTTTTTGTGGTGCCATCAGGCAAAAGATAAATATCCTCAGGAATAATGTGACTTTGGACAAAATGCTTAGCACAAACTACAGAATACTGTGTGGGCTATCAACTAGCTCTTGGAATGGCTTTTAGCCATAGAATTTTCAGATTTTCATCTTTTGGGAAGTGAAAAACTGATACACTCTCTTCACCTGCTTTTAAAGCACTTTTATAGTTAGAGATACACCCAGGAATACAGCAGGAGTTTGGCATGTTGATAAATAAACAAACTAAAAGAAAAAAAATAGTACTTCCCTAAGTACCTAGGTATCTAGAGGTATCCTGCCTACTTACGAACTATCTCTACTAGTGATATTTTTAAACTAATTCACATATACCTTCAAGCTAAATAAACACTTCAATATTTAATAAATTAAATGTAGCCACAAAACAATGAAGTTTATCCCAAAGAGCTAACTTGAATAAAAAAAACACAACTTTTAAATTAAAACAAATAAAATTCTGCCGCCATTTATAAGACCCCTAAACAAACCGCCCGGCCGCCCGTGTGTCCGATTTCTCACTTAATTAATGCTATTACAGCAAGCCAGCACCAAAAATGTTCACTAATATTTTGTAGAGGTTCTAATGGCAATATTGTCACTTAAATTTTCTATTAAATCAATCGAAAACCGGATAAAAATACAAATTAATACGAAAAACCGCAATGTTAAACACCTGAATCAGGAGTAAATTACATACTAAAACATGGGTAACTTTAAAAAAGTCACGTGACAAGCGTACCGCCAAGCAGTGTTGTCGATGTTTCTGTTTCGTGGCTTGGTAAGTAAAGAGGGCTGTGGTAGTGCTTCAGGGGTGGGTGTGGGTGGTCAGCAAAATACCTCCTATTTATTTTCACGCATTTTTGTAGATTTGTTAGTTTTGGTTTTTCGATATAATATAATAACATATATATACAGGGTGTTTCAAAAAACATGTGCCATCGCTCGGGTGTTGATTCCTTACCCAAAAATAAGGCAAATAGTTCCTATTAACATGGGTCCGCAGATGCTTTGTTTAAAAGATACAGGGTGTTCAAAATTTTAAATATTTCCGGTTTTTTCAATATATTTCCGAAACGGCTTAAGTAATTTTAGTAAAATTTGGGTTGTGAAAAGTACTTATAATAGCACAAATTTAGGAATAAAAAATGTGTTGACAGGTTGACCAGGGGCGTGCGTGTGATCAGATGTTCTACTTATTTTGAACAAAAAATAGGTTCGCCACTGACTTTTTCACATTTTGATAGCACAATTTTGTTAGTGGCTAAAAAAAAGTACTTCTTAATTTTTTTTTTATGGTTGGCATCGTTTGGAAGATAAATGCAATTCTATCAATCTCTGTTAAATATTAAAGCTTATGCAAGATTAATAAGTTAAAAAGTCTAGTATGCTACATGGTCGAATCTAAAACAAAGATTAATCTGTCAGTTTTATATTGACTCGTATCTTTACATATTATTAATAATTAGAATTTCCGTCTGTCATTGGTGTTTACTAATATTTTAAAAATTTAAGTAAGGTAAGCAAGTAAATTCATGTTTTCGATTCAATTTTTAAAGAGTTTTAAAATCGTAAATTATTTTATAGCATCAAAATGCCCTTTGTACATTATACATTGGCTGAATTAACTGATATGAAATTAATTTATGGTGATGCGAGACAAAATGGAAGGGACGCAGCACGGATCGTGAAAGGTATCCTCAACGAACATATCCATCTAAAAATATTTTCGAACACGTTTGTAGACGTCTAAGAGAATCCGGCACTTTAAAACCATTTAAATCTAATTCTGGCCGAAGAAGATACCGACGAACTGTTCAGGTTGAGGAGGCGGCTCTTAATATAGTGGATCGTAACCCTTCTACAAGTACTAGAATCGTGTCTAATGAAATAGGAAATATTTCTGCATCGTCCGTACATAGAATTTGGAAAGAGTTAAAACCATATCACTTTACAAGAATGCAAGAACTTTTACCTAGAGATTATAGGCCTAGACAAGAATTTTGTCAGTGGGTTTTAAATAAGTTGGAGAACAATCGACATTTCCCTAGGCTTATCCTTTTTACAGACGAGGCGTCATTCACAAGAAAGGGAATTATAAATTTTCATAATTTACATACATGGGCTGAAGAAAATCCCAATTTAATTAGAGTAGCAAACTCGCAGTACCAGTTTTCCATCAACATTTGGGCTGGAATAATTGGAAATGATATAATTGGTTCTATTATTCTGCCAAATAGACTTGACCATGTGTCTTATTTAAATTTTCTTAGAAATGATTTACCAGAGCTGTTGCCTATGTTAGTGAGAAATAGAATGTGGTTTCAACAGGATGGAGCACCGGCACATTTTGCAGCACTTGTTCGGGAATATCTTGTGGAAACATATGGTCATCGTTGGATTGGTCGTGGTGGTCCAATAGCATGGCCACCTCGGTCCCCTGACCTAAATTCATTGGATTTTTATCTGTGGGGGCATATAAAAGAGCTTGTCTATAACACGCCAGTACAAAGTAGAGAAGAACTTTTGGAACGAATTGAAATGGCGTTTGTCCGAGTTCGGCAAAATCCTCGTATTTGTGCCAGAGTAAGAAGATCTTTACGTAGAAGGTTAAATGCTTGTAATGAAGTTAGAGGTGGACATTTACTGTAATAATTATGTTTAGGTTGATAATAAATATTTTTTTTATAAAACAATAAATACCTAATTTTCTAAAAACGTTTTACGCTATACCTAATAAAATTGCATTTATCTTCCAAACGATGCCGACCATAAAAAAAAATTAAGAAGTACTTTTTTTTAGCCACTAAAATTATTAGAAAATTGTGCTATCAAAATGTGAAAAAGTCAGTGGCGTACCTATTTTTTGTTCAAAATGAGTATAGCATCTGATCGCACGCACGCCCCTGGTCAACCTGTCAACACATTTTTTATTCCTAAATTTGTGCTATTATAAGTACTTTTCACAACCCAAATTTTACTAAAATTACCTAAGCCGTTTCGGAAATATATTGAAAAAACCGGAAATATTTAAAATTTTGAACACCCTGTATCTTTTAAACAAAGCATCTGCGGACCCATGTTAATAGGAACTATTTGCCTTATTTTTGGGTAAGGAATCACCACCCGAGCGATGGCACATGTTTTTTAAAACACCCTGTATATATAAACAATTATATTATATTGTATTTATTTCCAGAGCATATATCATCTTTCGTGAAGAAAATATATCTATTGTAATTTTTCAAAAAGGACCCTATAAATAACGATATTTTAAAAAGGCTATTATATCCAGAGAAGGGTAAAATGACCAATATATGTTAAGAAAAAGATAATGGGGCGAGGGTAATAGGGGATAAGATAATATTTATTTCAAAAATGTATAGTGGTTTATGAGAAAATAGCATTTAATATTGGTGATATTTTGTGTTTCAATAAGGGGAAGCAAAGAAAAAAAAATGAAAGGAAATGTTTTCAAAAATATTCGTTAAGTTAGTTGTATGCAAGGTTGTAAAACGCTACAAGGATTTTAAAAAAATATCTTATCAACACTGCACTTGGTACATGTTTATTGCATTTCAAAAATAAATTTCCTTAATAAATATACCATCACAATGAAAATTGTATCAACAGGAAGCTGGTTATCAACAAATAGTATTTCAAAAATAATTAAAAGTTTAATTTCAATGTGAATTTTTATCTTAAATGATGATTGCTGCTAAATTGATATTGTAAAATTAGCTAAACAGTGTAGCTATTTTTTTCGACACTAAACTCCGAAAAGTTTAAACTGACAGCTGTAGTGAAAATCATATTAATCGTGTAAGGTCCACTTATAATATTCCTCACTTTCTTATTTATGAACAATTACTAGTGCAGAGAAGAAAAAATAATAACTACTTGTTTTGTTTCATAAATTTAATCAGTTTTCTGACAGGTGTTTCGGCCCTTACGGGCCATTGTCAGAGGAGTACAAGAAGATACTCCATTATCTCACACTCCAGTATCTTCTTGTACTCCTTTGACAATGACCCGCAAGGGCCGAAGCACGTGTCAGGAACCTGATTAAAATTGTGAAACATAAAAAGTAGTTATTATTTTTACCTCCTGTGCAATGGAACAACAGTTACACCAAGCATGTAGTCCAAGACAAATTAATTACAATTACTTTAAAGCACCTCCGCTATTTCGTTTTTTGAACAATGTTTCGTTACTTCTTCGTTTTATCCAAAAATCGGCCAAACACCCATCTTTGGAGTACAATTACCTACAGTTTTAAGTTATAAAATGTTAGATTTATAAATTAGGAGAAGAAATATGCGCAAATTAGACAAATTTTTATTTTATGCTTTTATTAATTTATCAATTGATACAGAAAGAAAAAATAATAACTACTTGTTATGTTTCACAAATTTAATCAGTTCTCTGACACGTGTTTCGGCCCTTGCGGGCCATTGTCAAAGGAGTACAGGATGATACTAAATTCTACGTGACATTACAAAGGTATTTTTATTTTTATTATAGTCATACCGGCAGATTCAAAGCACCCCCAACAAACAAAACTAGCTGCATTCAATAATATGGTACATCGACTAGTTAACATTCCTCTCTCAGACATCCAATACAACGGTTACCCAACAAAAATCATACACCAAATAATAAAGAAAAAACAAAGACAAAACACACAAAAACTTCTCTACAAAGAACATCCTACTCCAATTAAGGAAATATACTGCTCAATAAGATATACAGGGAACACAAGCCAAAAAATCGCCAAACAACTTAAAAACCTTAATATCATTCTTATACAAGGCAATAAAAACAACCTACACAAACACATATCCAATGCTAAAATATAAACTAAAAACAAACTTTTACAAAGTGGGGCTACCAAATAGAATGCGACAACTGCGAGGCTATCTTCATTGGACAAACAGGTAGAAATTTTGACACCGGGCTTAAAGAACACAAAACATCTATTTTAAAAAAACAAAATAAAACAGGTTTAGCTGATCACTGCCTATTACACAATCACTCAATCTCTAACAACATAAAACCCATATCCTTACATACACAATAAAAGCAGAAAACTAAATTTACTAGAAACAATAGCAATCAAAAAAGCCACAAAAAACAAATGTCATGTTGTTAATCAAACCCAAATACCTTCAGGCGCTTTCCTAATTCTTAATAGCACACTAATTTAGGACTAAATACCCACAGTTAACCATTCAATCTTCTAATTATAATTTTAATTTTATGACATGTTTATAATTACCATAATATGATATAAATACCTATATAATGTCACGTAGAATTTAGTATCTTCTTGTACTCCTTTGACAATGGCCCGCAAGAGCCAAAACACGTGTCAGGAAACTGATTAAATTTGTGAAACATAACAAGTAGTTATTATTTTTTCTTCCTGTGCCATGGAACAATAGTTTCACCAAGCATGTAGCCCAACACATATTAATTATATTTATCAATTAAATTTTCAAACCTAAAATTGTGGGTAACTGCTACCTAACCACGGATATTTGGCCGCGGTTTGGAGAAAACGAAAAATAAACGAAATATTGTTAAAAAAGCAATATGGCAAATGTGTCACTAGTGTTTAAATAATAATGATGACGATAGGGTATGGCGATAGATTTAAGACTCAAGCAGACATAGCGCCTTTGTTTTAAAAACAGCACCCTGATTTACCACCAACGCTGCAAGGCATCATTAGCAAAATTGAAGCAGGTTATCGTAAATGGGGCCATGTGAGTGATATACCAAGACAACGACAAACTCGGGAAATTGAGGAAGGCACGCAATTAAATATCTTGCTTATCGTCTCCAGAAAATCCAGTCACTTCAGTTAGGCAACTGGCGTAAGAGATAAGAACGTAAGCCAATCATCTGCATTAAGAGCAAACACTAGTGTTGCCTTCGCAATTTCGGTTTTTGATCAATGTTTCGTTGCTTCTTCGTTTTATTCAAAAATCTGCCAAATACCTAATATGAACAAAATCTAACCAGTTTACACTTGAAAAAGGTTAGAGATACTAACTAACCGAAAGGTTGTGTTAAGTAACAAAATAAAGACAATGGAAGTGCGACAAGGTAATTTTTTTATAATGTCTGGTATCACCCTGTATATTACAATATGTTAAAAAATAATTATTGTCCAAAAAAAATAATTAAAACATAGAAATTAAAGTCGTCATTACGTTTTCAGGTGAATGAAATTATAATTAAAAAGGAAAGAAATAATAATGCACTTTAAGTCTTCCTCCACTGGTATATTAAAATAAATTTTAAGTTTTATTGAAGGGTAAATTCTCTACATGTTTCGAATGTATACACATTCATCATCACGAGAATAAAATAAGGAATATAAGAAATACAATAGGTGCGAACAGTCCATACGGAGCTACAAGCAGTGGCTTAGCCATAGGGGGGTCAGGGGGGCGGTTGACCCCCAAGCCCCCTGGCTTGGCCCCCCTTTGCTACTTAAATAAAATTTAAAAATCGGTCTTATTTGAATTTTAATAAATTTAACACAGAACAAAATACCAAAAAATCACAAAGCCTGTAGATGATTTCAAAAGCCTTAAGACTCGTCGAATAGCTTTATAGTTATATAAAAACATTTTTTAAATTATTGATTGAAGTTGTGTAAGGTCAGAATATTAAAATATTTTTAGTTTTGTGTTTATTTTTGATTGTTTAGTACTTGTTTTTATTATGAACGGATTTATTTTTTGTTTCATTAAAATTAAAATAGTTTAACTGTGTTAAATGAAAATTAAACGTAATACAATAAAATAATATATCACAAAAAGCATACAATGCATTTTTTTACCCGATGTTGAAATCTAATGTTTTTTTAGCTGAAATTTAAAACACGTCTTAGTTTGGAAAAATATGCTTCTATTGTCACTCACCAATAATTTAATAAAAGGCTTTAATCTACGACAGTGCCGTTATGACGTATTTAGCATTATCATTTAGATGTCATTATGACCTTCATAATAGCACTCGGTGCCATTATGAATTCATAATAACATCCAAATATTAAGATACAAAAACAAAAAGAAAGTCGGTGCAAACTATTTATTTGTTATTATTACTTAGAAAGTAGGGAATCTATTACGCTGTGCGCGATATCTTCGACATCCGAAGGGACACTTTCGGATTCAGAATTTCCCATATTTAAATTATTTTTGGCCAACACTTTGCATACAATAGAAAATTAGACGGCAATAATGACGTTGTCAAAATCAAAATTGAAACAATCAAAAATGCGGTTACCATGATATCGACTAATATGGACACCTGAAAATTTTAAAAATTACGAAAACGTTATCTGATATCAATGAAATTTAGACGAATAAAATCTATTTACACTGTCGTAGATTAAATTTTGAATGATACACGTTCGATATGAACTTTGTTAATGAAACGTGTGCAATTGAACATTCAACGTTGCACACGTTTCATTATAGTGTTCATATCGAACTAGTATCATTATAATAACTATAATGGTGCTTAATACCATGCCTTATTTTTTTGTCAATGTTTAACTGAATCTGGATTTAAAAAATGTGTATTTACAAATATAGGCGCCCCAAAAGGACTTCGCCCCCCCCCCCCCCAAAATCCTGGCTACGCCACTGGATACAAGATGATGGAAAGAACAAGTAAAGTATTTGGAAAAACGTCCAACGTAATGATAAACTTAACGAATTTTCGTCAAGTATTGGTAGAAACTAAGTTATAAGGTTATCATAGCAGTAAGCTATGTGTCATATGTCACACTTATGGTGCTGGCTCACTAATGATAACTTTATAACTTAGTTTCTACCAATACTTCACAAATGGCCTCTCGTTAAGTCCATCATTACGTTGGACGTCTTTCCAAATACTTTACTTATTCTTTCCATCATCTTGTAGCTCCGTTTGGACTGTTCGCACCTATTGTATTTCTTATATTTCTTATATTTCTTATATTTCTTATTCTATTCTCCTGATGATGAATGTATATACATTCGAAACATGTAGAGAATTTACCCTTCAATACAACTTAAAATTTATTTTAATATACCAGTGGAGGAAGACTTAAAGTGCCTTATTTCTTTCCCTTTTAAACATACACTCCACTTAAAGTATCGACTATTTATTCACGTTGAAATTATAATTGTTTTTTTGATAAATAAAATACCAGAGATACTCTACATCAACCTATACCCACTACTTTCCCTGTATACCTTGGTACAACAAGATATTATAAAATATGAACAAAATCTAGCCGTGTTTTCAAAATCAAAACAAAAAAAATTGGAAATTGTTTTTTTTTTGGATTTTCATAATTTTTATAGTATATTAAAGTATAAGTGGATATTAAGGTCTTTAAAACACGCGCGATTTTGCAAGCACCGCGGCGCAGCCGGAGTGCTTGAAATAGAGCAAGTGCTTTAAAGACCAGTTATCCACGAATACTTTACATTATTTTTTTTTTGGTACACTTATTGGTATTTATATTACAAAAAATGGAAATAATAACTTAGTAAGTAAGTGAAATGGTCGAATTCGTGATGTGATATACCTGTCGTTGTTATGAAAATGAGGAGAACAAAAAATAACTTTCAATCTGCCACATAAGATTCATTGTTGTCACCGTTGACATTGGTTGTGTATTGCTTAAAAAAATATTTTATTTGACGATAAAAGGTAATTCTGTCCAATCAATAATTAAAAAGTTGACATATTTAGACTTGACGCTTCACGGGTTGTTGATGTTGCCAAGGTAACTTTAAAACACGCGCGTTTTTGAAAGTGGGATTAAGGCCTAAAACAGACGGAGTGGTTTTTGTCGACTCGGCAGCCGAGTCGGCCGCAGAACCGGCACCTCCTAAATGAAACTTTATTGTATGAAACAGACAGTGCGTCGCCGATTCGGCAGCCGAGTCGGCCGCCGCGCGTACCCTCGCGAGCATCATGCACCGCGAGCGGTTTTACGACTTTAGTCGGCACATCATTATACGTGTTCGTATATAGGACGAAACAGACGTGAGCGTTTTCGAGGTAGTTAAAAGAGATTTGAGTGTTGTCAGTGTTGCCAGTTAAATATGGAAAATTTTGACATCGAAAAATTAATTAATGAAATTCATATAAGACCAGTGTCTTTAGACATTTTGTTAAAATTGAATTTTTTTTCTGGGTCTTCAACCACGTTATATAGCGTATAAAAAATCCCCTATTTTTCCTCTCAGTTATCATTGGATGCATCCAATATTTGCGTTTCTTTTTTCTTCTAATTCTATTATACAGCACGCCAACGATCGTTAGAAAAAAAATATCAGCACTATCATCAGAACATTCAGAAGAAGTCATCGCTACTCTACGCAACGTGCACAACTAGACAACAGCACAAGAAATGGCTTAAAAACTTTTTCGGTCGCTAGTTGCGGTCACGCAGCGTGTGTTTTGAGCCGCTTGTTCGCCGATTGGGCGACGACTCGGCACAAACCGCTTCGTACGTTTTCACCCTTAAACACGCTGAGGCGTACTTTAAATAAGCGAAACAGGGTATCAATAAAAAAAAATATTATTAATTATTTGAATCGCCTATAAATTATTCAACATTCTGTACATATTTAATTTCATTATAAGCGAAAGAAAACATTAGGTCTAAAATTCCACCAATAAAACAGAAGAAGCAGTTTACAGTTTTTAAGAAACAAGTGAAAACTACAGGCTACACAGAAAATCTCAAAGTAAGAAATTGTCAACTTTAAAAGGTCATGACTCTAAAGCTAGTCATAGGATTGGATTATGGCCATGGATAGTGACGTGAGAGGAGAATATTCTCTGTAAGAAAATTCTCCAGAGAATATTCTCTAGAGAAGTTTTTTTACATAATTTACACCGCCTCGATTTACACTGAAAATTTTTGCAATGATTTTTAAAATTTAGAGTTTCTCTAACCTTTTCTATAACTCTGGCAACAGTGTTTTACGTCTGGCAACAGTGATTCAGGGAAATCCCCTAGAAGCGCGAACGTATACTCGTATACAGCTGTGTGAATCAGCGTTGCCAGAGCTAGTACAATTGTATTAATCTAGTACATTTTGACCAATTCTATACAAAAGTACATTTTCATGATTTCTAATACATTTCTTGTCTAATCCTAAATACTCTATACTTAATAGTATATTATTTAACGACCGCATAATGTAGGCCATAATAAAACGAGGATTAAGTTTACGGCACGAGCCAAAGGCGAGTGTTGTAAATCATCCGAGTGTATTATGGTTCATTAGACGCGAGTCAAATACTATACTTTATCTAAAACCATCCATTTATACAGAGCCTGAAAAAAAGTTGAGTTCATATGGGAAATATAATAATTGCACTTGTTGTTTTATGATAATTACACTTGTTGTATTATGGATAGCATAATGCTCTTATTATCAGAAAAAAAGTTGAGTTCATATGGAAAATATAATAATTACACTTGTTGTTTTATGATAATTACACTTATTGTATTATGGATAGCATAATGCTCTTATTATCAGAAGTATTATGCACCTATTATTAAATGGTTGTAGATAAATAAATGAAATAGTATCTAATAATATGGTCAAGTTAAAAACAAAAAAACGGTGAAAAGTTGAGTTGATTATTATTATCGTACCAGTTCAAGTGTTTATCTGGTCGGCTTTATGCAGTTGGTCGACTACGCGTTCCTTATGTTATACGAAATTTAGTGAATCCGCGCCTGGTCTCGACCCGGCGCGGCAACAGAGCAACAGCACCTAACCTAAAAATAGCTCCGTTGTGTTCTGTGAACAATTTCATTATTTAACAATGGATAGGTAAGACTATAATATACTAAATTATTATTAACTAGAAAATAAATACAGGTCAAGTGCGAGTCACTCGCAAAATTTATAGAAGTTGATAATTATTGCTTTCAGTACAAAAAGTTAATATCTAGTACATTTTTCAGTGCGATTCAAGTACAATGTAAAAAATAGCTCTGGCAACGCTGGTGTGAATTGTAGATGGTGTGGTGGTGGTGAGACTTTTATTTCTTTACGTTTTGTTTGATTAACGCCGTTTGACATTTGCCGAAAATAAGCAGAATAGGTAATTTTTAATTTCTTTTTATTGCCATTTCTAGCGATTTTCTTGCCATTCTCAGAAAATTCTCTAACTTGAGAATATTCTTAAGAATATTCTCGAGAATATTCTCCAAAAGATTATCACCGAGAATTTTACATCACTAGCCATGGACACTTTTAGTCAGAATGTCAAGATCAACAAAACATTAAAAATTGAGAAAAATAATCCATTTCCCATAAGCGGTGTAAAGGCTCCTTTTTTGACCATATACATTTTTAATGTTGCAGTAGTTACTGGTCCACTGAATTCAAAAAACTCAAAACGTGACCGAGTCATTAGACCAATATTGTTGTAAGATAATGTAAATGGGCGGTTAAATCTAAATGTTTGCGACAGGACCTTATTCCAGCTTTTGTTGCTTCATTTCCTCATCATACAGATGCAGATATTTATGTTGATCCAATTTAATATGTTACATTATATACATTTTAACAGAAATATTGCAAATGATATTCCACCAGACCATGATGAAGTTCCACAGGACTATTTTTAAAAATTAAGTAGTCCGTCACGTGCAACTTTGTTAAAAACTTGTCTATTTGCGACTATATTTTGTTGTACCGATGATATATTATTAATAACATTTCATGCTTTGGTTGAAGGTGAAAAAATGAAAATAAAGGAAACTTCCCTTTATATATTATTTTTATATATCCACCAAAACAAAAAGAATATTTTTATATTACGCCTCAATATTAAATCCTCAAATGTTCACTTAATATCGTCATGTGCCGATAAAATATATTTATTTGAAATAAAATCCTTAAATATATCCATTCGAACATCCTAATTTTATAATAATTTAGTAGCTAATGGTCCTTCTTCGTATTTTCTATCAATTGACCTTGCGGCTTTGCGTCATTTCCACTTTTCTGCAATGCAGGAGGATATATTTCGCTCTCCTTTAATGAAAATAAATCTTGATAATATATAAATTAGGAACACTTACACTGTGCGACAAATTTAAATACCGTGCTAGCAAAAAGTATTTTCATCAAATAGGGCTTGGATTAAAAAACGTGGGGCTTGGTTTACATCACAATGATATGGGGACGATATATCCAACCAAATCTAGGTTAAAATTTTGTCAAATTCATATTATGACATGATGTGCCAAACTAATGAGTCATAAATAGAATATAGACAAATACAAATTTATTTTTGTTGTTTACAAAATTAACAAAGTAAGATTATACAAAAAGAAAAAGAAAAATAATTACATAAATTGCTGAAATTGGCCACCGCAATGCTCCAAGAATCAATCCACACGTCTCTTCATATTTTCGAAAGTGTTGACCTGGAGAAATGTCCACATTCTTGGATAATCCATTCTTGTAATTGTCCTAAATTTGCAACTGGTGTTTTAAAAATAGTGTTCTTTAAATAAGGAATAACAAAGTAATCCATAACCGTTAAACAAGGCGATCTAGGTGGGAATTCAATGTCTTGATCGAAAATCGATCAATCTATCGTCGAAAAAATTGCGTAAGTAGTTTATAGTTTCGGCGGCTGTATGGGCGGTTGCACCGTCGTGTTGAAAATATCCAAAACGTAGTTCGTCGTCAAGTAATTGCTCCACAAATGAATTCAAAATATTGTCTCTATACCGATGTGCTGTAACTGTGTCATGGAAAAAAATAGGACCAACAATTCTTCTTCGGGAAACAGCTAACCAGACACCAATTTTTTGAGGGTGCAATGTGGACTCTACAAAAAAAATGGGGATTTTCACTACTTCACATGCGTGTATTCTGAGAAGTCACATAACCGGAGAGGTGGAACCAGGCTTCATCCGAAAAAAATGTCAGGTCTAATAAATCATTTCTTTCCAATAAATTTTGGGTAAACCATTGAGAGTAATTCCTGCGGCTTGTATTTTTTGGAATACTTGCACTTTATAAGGAAATAAATTTAGCTGCTTCTTAAGAATAGTCCTGCATGTTCCATAAGATCTTCCCACTTCTTGGGACAGGCGTCTTATACAATTTGTTGGCGTATTTTGCATTATTTCACGAACGTTTGCAACAAGTTCTTCTGTTCTTACAGAAGGTCTTCCTGCTCCTTTTTTGTGTTGTATAGAACATGTTTCCCCAAACATAGCCACGGTTCTTTTCAGGCAATGATAAAAATCCCCAGCAATAAAAGCAACGTTAGGAAAATGTTCGTGAAAATCGTCCATGCACAAACCCGGATTATATTGCCACTCACCATTTACTCTAACCCCGAATGTTTTGTGCTGTTCCGTAAAGCCCATATTGGGTGAATTGTTCAAGAAATTGGAAAAATTAGCGACGAATCAAATTATAATAATAATAATAATAATAATAAACGTCTTTTATTAGGATGAACAAAAAAAATAATTACAAAGACTAAAAATAATAGGTAGACAAGCAAAAGCGGGGCGCAGTCTAGCCACAAAGGCTACTCTACTGAACCCTACACTGCTTGCTAAAATAATATTAAAAAAAAAATATATACGGCGGTTTTCCCGACGGTCTGTAGTGCATTTTAAACTTTTTTTAAAATAATATCAAAAATAAAATATTTCCGGACGTCTGCGATCAAAATAAATGTTTTTTTCGTTCTTTTCATACTCGAATTGATAGGGAAATGAGTGTTTTGGAAAATGTTTTAGACAAGAATTTTGAAAAAATATAAGGAATTACGAATTTACAGATATTATATAAATATCGTAGAGAGAAGAAACAAAAAATAAAAAATTGGTTTAAATAGTTAACATTCAAGGAAAAAGAAAAGTGGGTACGTTACATTCTGATCTGATGGAGAAGACGACAAGACATAATTTGAAGAATTACCTGCAAAACATTGATAAAAATAATAATTCAACAAGAATAATTAACGAAGTTGTTCATTTTGAATACTGAGTAGATATTTTTTATATCGCGATTTAAATTTGTTACTGTCAAGGGAAACCATTTCATTAGGTAAGGAGTTGTATAATTTAACAGAGTTGTAGGTAAATGATCTCTGAAACATGGCACTCTGATGTTGAGGCACCGTCAACCTATTAGGAAATCTTATGTCACGGGAATGTATATTTTCACGAAATACAAACCGACTTTTTAAAGACAGAGGCAGAGCCGGATTATTTAGAGTTTTAACCAAAAAATTCCCCAAATGTAAAGTTCTACGGTTGTTCATTACTAGCCACTTAAGATTGTTAAACGTGTGAGAAATATGATCAAATTTTCGAAGTCCAAAAATAAGGCGGGAGCATGTATTCTGCACCTTTTGTATCCTATTCCTATCTGCTACATCAAGGCATGGCCCATAAATGAAATCACAGTAATTAAAGCTGGATAAAACGAGACTCTCACAGAGCATTTTACGCAATTTAAAATTTAGGACATGACGGTTGTTGTATAATACTCTTAAAGACATATATGACTTTTGAATTAGCTTTTTGACATACTCCCTAAACCTTAGTTCAGTATCCAGGATTATACCCAGATTTTTAGCTGTTTTAACTACGGGGAGCCTAACACCATCAATAACTATATTGATATTATCATTTAAAAAGCCAATTTTGTTCTTATTCCCAAATAGCATCAAGGATGACTTTAATGGATTCAACCTAAGATTATGATCCAGAGAAAGTTGATTTAACATGCTTAAATCTTCGTTAAGTAAATTCGATGCGTTTATATAGTCTTGGCAATCGAAATGAAGGTAAATTTGTGTGTCATCTGCATATGCCTGAACCTTACAGTGCTTTAAGGATTTTAAAATATCTGAGGTATAGATAATAAATAGAAGGGGTCCTAGGATAGATCCTTGAGGTACACCAGACAAAATTTGAATTTGTTCTGAATAATTGTTTTTATTGAAAATTTTTTGGCACCTGTTGTTGAAGTATGATCTAATAAGATTTAAGGATGATTCTTCAAAGCCATAATATTTTAATTTTGCCAGCAAAAGTGAATGATTAAGGGTATCAAAGGCTTTTGAAAAATCTAGAAGAACTAACGCGCTATTTAATTTTTTATCAATTGCTGCCATTATATCATCTGTAATCTTAACAAGTGCTACAGCCGTATTAAAGTCCTTTCTAAAGCCACATTGACTATCCGGAATTATTTTGTTAATGACACAGTATTGAAATAATTGACCATACAAGACTTTTTCAAAAATTTTGGAAAGTAGCGGCAATATACTTATGATTCGAAGATCATTAAAAGTTAAAGGATTATTAATTTTGGGCAATGGTTTACCAACAGAAATTTTCCATTGATCTGGAAAGTAGTTAGCTTCTAGACAACAGTTGATAATATGTGTGACATACTGATCTATGTGGGGACTGCAATATTTTAACATTGTTAGAGATATACCATCTGCACCAGATGCATTGGAAGAGATGGAGTGAATTATTTTGTGATTTACTTGTAACGACTGTCAAAGATGACGGAATAACTGATTGATTGTTAATTCAGGTAGTTACTGACACCCGACAGGTATTAAGCTTTACGACTAAGCATTACGTCCTTAGATGCAAGGCCCTCCTTGATGAAAATAATGTTTGCTCGCACGGTACTTTGTTCTTCGTAAGAAGAATACTGATGACTGGACTTCCAAAGAAAAGTTTTTATTTTAATATAGTTGTTATATTATATTTTTTATGCAGTTACCAAATAATAACAATAACATCTGACTAAAACACTGATTTTGTCGAACTTTTGTTACTAAACACAACATTTTGTATAGCCAGTATTTCTAACCGGTCCTGTCTTAACCTAATCCTTGGGCTACTATTTCAAATACTATAAACCCACTCGTATAGTGATGCTTAACCACTCCACTTTCATGTTTACTTACATGTAAAGTTTCAGCAATTTATTTTAAACTATAGGAAATACCTTCAAACATTAGGGATGTCAGTTCTTGGTTAACTGGATTTTGGCTCATTAATTCTGCGAATCATCTGAACCGTCGTTGTAACCAGTGCTACTTTTTGCGCAAAACCCTCACTTCTGACTTTACAGCATGGTCCAGACATACATGATCTGCTATACCCGATCTAAGTGCTTTATGTTTTTGGGTATGTTTAGGATATTCATTAACTTGTATGATCAGACGAAGGGCAGTTAATTCAATGTACGACTAGTTATACCCACATGAGAACTGATAGGTACTGAGGAGTGGCTAAAATTTGATATCAGGATCACATTTACTCGAATTTTGTTTTTAAAAAATCGCTAACATGATTTGCAATAGAAATAAACCCAAATGGGATAAATAACACGGCTAAAATAATAAATTTAAAAAGTGATTATTTTTTATGCCTTCCCCATAAATATGTTTTTTTCAAAATACGGGTTTTTACAGTTTCTATATGGTTTATGATATGTTGTGAGAAATAAGAAATTTTATCGGTAATTCATGACGTCAATATAAAATAGTATTTTCTTTCCTTTTCTCATAGGTTATCATATTATCAGATTTCAATTACTTTCTTGTCTTATATTATGTTATATAATCTTAAACGAGTGACAATTCGACCCTTTAAAAATTATAATAATTATGTCCAATATTACCAATGTTACAGGAGAACGTTTTAAAGTTTCATTTGTTATAGGGTTATGATCAGAACGCCCAAGATCTATACACTAATGAGGCGGATTACTATTTGCAACATTTTATCTAAACCTATACTGGTCTCTTCGGGGGTACCTCAAGGTTCCATCTAGGACCCCTGCTTTTTCACTATATATTAACGATATTTGCAAATGTTTTATCTATTCGTGTTTTCTTCTCTACGCCAACGATCTAAAAATATATTATGCAGTTTGCTCTGTGGGGGACTGCAGGCGCTTGCAAGAGGACCCCAACAGGGTCGCTATGTTTTGTAAACAAAATAAACTCTTCATAAACTACAAAAAATGTTTTAATATCTCCTTTACTAAAAATATTAATGTTATTATGTTTGACTACTACTTAAATAGTGAACCTTTGAATCGAGTGGCGCAAATCAAAGATCTCGGTGTATTTTTTAATTGTAAGCTTACATTTAACCCGCATATACCTAGACTATGTTGCTAATAAGTGCACTCGAATGTTAGAATTTGTAGCTAAAGTATGTAAAAATGTTAGATCGGAGAAGGCAATAAAGTCAATTTATTTTGCATATGTTTATGGTAGATTAAAGTTCGCCAGTGTTGTATTGAATCCTTATTATGAAAAAAATAAAGTTAGACTTGAACGTTTGCAAGGTAAATTTGTAAGATTTTTAAGTTGGAGAGTTGATGGGGTGTACAATGTACCTAACGTTTTTGTTATAAGAGATTTGGATATGCAACTTTGGAAACCCGAAGAATACAATCAGATTTAATTTTTATTTATAAATTGATGAATAACCTTTACAACGCGCCTCATCTTCTCCAACAGTTTTCTCTGCATGTACCTTCTAGAACCACTAGACAGCAGTTTTATTTTCATTTGACCCAAACAACCACTAATCTAGGACTAATCGCCCCCTTGTTTTTTCTATAATATGTATTGTCAAAACATTGATCTGTTCTTCATTTTTTTACTACTGTTCAAAAAATGCCTTAAGCGTACTTTAGTATCATTTAAAACATTAGGATATGATATATTTAAATCTTGTGCAATTGAATTATTATAGAAAAATAGTTTTATGAAGAACTCTAGTAAACAGTGGATACAGTTCTTGGGTAGCTTTGCCTGTTTGTATCCTTAATTTCTAAATAAATAAATAATTAACTCTCTACTGTCAGTAGATACCTATGCAGGGGGGGGGTACATTGTAGTTCAGTTGCAAATGCAATTTTTTTAACAGTACTAGGTATAAGTACTGCGAACAGTACTCCGGTTTATTTATAAAGTACATAGTTCAACAAAGTCACATATTATTCTGGTACCATAATCAAAATTACAAATAGCCCTTCAATTTCGGTAACAATCATCTTAAACTAAAATTTAAAAGTCAAAAGAAGTTTATAAAGTTGGAAGTCTAAACCCAAATCAGAAAATTAAACGCTTCAAAAACAACAATGAACAAAAAAGCAGCGGGGCTCAAATTCCCATAGAAGTTTTAAAATTGATTGATGACAGCAGTCTTACATGTTTTTGAGCGTGTTTTCAGCTTAATCTTAAAACTCAATGAAGTAAAAATAACAAAATTATAAATTAGGATTAGCGAGTACAAAGTTATCATTAATCTGAGCATTAATCTTACGGAATATTTTTTTTTTCGTTTTCTGATTTTCGCTGGAAATGTTTTTTTTTTTTGTTATTTATTGTTTAAACTGTTAGCAAAACCAAATAATATATCTTCTAATTGCTTTGATGTAAAGTACACCAATTCCCTTTTAATGCTAAAGTAATCAGTTAGACAGAAGTTATTCTTGCGTTTTGGTTTATTATTAAAGGAGCTTGGACTTCTTCTCAAAATTCACTTTTTTCACATAATATATTGTTTTGTCAAACAAAATCTTGGTGGACCGCAAATTAACCAAATCGAGATTAATGCAAATTAGAGAATTAACTAATTCTGATTAACTTGTAAATTGGTGGATATCTACAGCCATTAGGTATAGTACTGTCACAACCATCTTGAAAGAAGCAGTGAAATAGAAACATCGACAACACTGCTTGAAGATCCATGACTTTTTTGAGGTTTTCCATGCGTTAGTATGTAGTTTACGCGCGAACTAGGTGTTAACTTTGCAGTTTTTCGTATTAATTTGTATTTTATCTGGTTTTCGATTGATATATAATAGAAAATTTAAGTGACAAGAACCTTTACAAAATATTAGTGAACATTTTTGGTACGGATTTGCTGTAATAGCAATAATTTATTATTTATTTATTAAATATTGAAGTGTTTATTTAACTTGAAGGTATATGTGAATTAGTTTAAAAATATCACTAGTAGAGATAGCTCGTAAGTAGGTAGGAGACCTCTAGATACCTAGGTACTTAGGTAAGTAGTTTGTTTATTTATCAACATGCCAAGCCCCTGCTGTATTCCTGGGTGTAACTCTAACTATAAAAGTGTTTTAAAAGCAGGTGAAGAGAGTGTATCAGTTTTTCATTTCCCAAAAGATGAAAATCTGAAAAGTCTATGGCTAAAAGCCATTCCAAGAGCTAATTGGTCGCCCACACAGTATTCTGTAGTTTGTGCCATATATAATATATTTTTATAGTTTAGATTTGACCAATGACTGCATTAATATTGTTAATCAGGTTTCAGTAACCATTGATATGAAGGTAAAGGTTTTTTTAAAAGGTAATGAATTGGCTTACAATGATTTAAAATGGATTTTACCCTTTGAAATGAAACTAAGTACAGGCGTTTACAGAATTTACATGCCACTTTTAGTTTTCGAAATAAGGGGCCTGGGAGTTTTTATTGAAACACCCTGTATATTATGTGTTTTGTATTTCATTTTTTTTTGGACAACAAATTAAAGTTTTATGGAATTTTTCTTTAGAACGAATTCTCTGGAAGGTAAAATCACAAAAATTAACCCCCTCCTAAATACACCGGGTTGTTTTTGTAATTTTGTTTTGTATTTTTTATTTCTCCCACTTGAAAACCAAGCACCATGATTTAAAAAGGGGCGTGGCACCCAAAAAAAGATTTTTTTAGCGCCTTCGGCGCTACTTTCTTTTTGCCCCCCCTGGGCAAAATCCTAGATCCGCGCCTGACTAAGTAGGTGGTCTCAGGTTGAAAACGTATTGTCTCGGTACCAATTATTCATACATTATGAAAGTAACGCAGTTACCCAGATAGTAGGTGACTTTCTTAAGACAAGCGTAGATTTCTTAAACAGAGCCTTAAGCTTACTAAATTTTGAGACTTCAGAAGATCATAGTTAATCCTGTAATTTAAACGCAGAAGATAATAATTTGTATAATAGAATATTACTTTTCATCGATCAAATAAATCTACTCGTAGTGAAACAAAAACAGTTTATCAAGGCAATATTACTATTATTTAATAATTAGGTAAGTTTTTCTTGTTATCCAAAACTATTTATTACTTTTTTTATACATTTTTCAATATCAATATAGTGGCAACAGAGCCGAAAAAACACAAAAAATATCAGAAAGAATAAAAAAACTCGCCCGTTGCAGCGCGTCATAATAATAGCTTGTGGATCCGCAACTCCCAGCTGATGCGGCGTTGCCCGATGTCACTTCATGGCTTCTTTTCAAGATGGTTGTGGTACTGTGATCCTTATTAGGCAATACCAAATTGCATTTCACATAATGTACGTTTCGTTACAATGGTAAGCAAAAAGCGATTTAAAGGCTATGTGTGATGTGTGACGGCCATCAAGTGGAGAAATGGAGAAATATGATGCTCAGTTATTATTTATAACATATTATTGTAAAAATGTTGTTGTTGAAAAACAACATTGCTAGAAGCTACACCCTTTAGACCGACAAAGGTAATTTTGTTCCGGTTATTAAATTTTCCAATATACAGAATACAATGTAAAGAAAATAGTAACGATAAATACAAGTTTTGAAAAAATATACACGCAACGCTTTCTGAAGATTTTATTGCAGTTCATTTTATGATGAGTCTTACAAATGGCGTTGTAAACATCCGTTAAAGTGTTTTATATTTATAAAATCTAGCTTTCCTAATAAAATACCGATAAACATCGATTCAGTTTCAAAACAGGCAATTGACGAATTCTACAGCTTCGCGAAATTGTTTAAGAAAACATAAACGTAAAACTTCATGGTCAGGCTTCCTATTTTACATCCAAGTATAAAATTTATTTAAGGAAAACTTACGCACTTGTTTTATGCATTTTTGCAGATCAGACCAATAAAAGTTTTGCCATAAATATTTCATCGCATCAAAAATTGTATAATCGCCGAAATATTGAAAATTAACAAATATTATTTCTTAAAACAATAATTGTGAAAAAAGTGTAGGTGTTTTTTTAACCTTCAACGTGTCAATATGTTTTTTTTTAAATGCACGTTTACTTAACAACTTTTCTTGAGGAAATGAAAATAAATTAAAAATAAGTATTTTGTACTACTTGCTACCTTTTAAACTTTCTAAAATTATTTGGCATTTTTAAATGTGAGATTGTGAGATAGAAAATACTAAAAAACTTCTCGTACATTTTGTGATCTCTATTTAAATAGAGATACCTAATGTATACAGTCTTTTTTGGAAAAATGCTTGGACACGGGTAACATTTTAAGTTGTGGTATTTTTTTATAAAAAAAATAATGATACACTGTGTCCCAAATTAAAAATATGACGAAATCGATAATTTTTTTAAATGGCAACCCTAGTTTTTTATTGACTATTTTTAAAGTGCATATTAAGTTATATACAGTGTGACCAGTAAAGTCCGCATCATATGGAATTTTTTTTTATTAATAGCTTTATTCGAAATTTAACTTCGGCATCACGTTCTGCTTCGATCGAGATAAAAAGTAAGCAAAAAAATAGTAGTCACGTGATTCGGATTATCTGTCAAATTTTAATTTTTTTCAAAAAAGAATTCAAGAGTGGGGTTATTTCTGAAAATATCGTAAAAAGTTATTAGAAAAACTTTTTTTAAATGCAGTTTCTAGCCCACATACAAAATTTCAGCTGCATAAGATAATTTTGATTTTTTACCCGCCACTAAAATTTATTTTCCACGTAATGAATGAATTACTTTCAGACATAAACTACGTTTTCAAAAATACCTATTTTATAAAGTTACCTAATACAGTGTCAAAAACAAATAAACTTTGCATCATATGCGACCAAATTTTAATAGCCCAATTTTGATTGTGTAGAAAAACACACATTTATTATGGCGCTACTTTAAAGAAAATGTATCTGAAATAAAGCATTGTCAAAACTAAGAAGTTTTATGTGGGTTGCGTTGAGTCTTATTTTGAAAAAGTGGTGCAATTTACAAAATAGGGGTAAAAAATCAAAATTATCTAAAATTTTGCATGTGGGCTAAAAACAGCATTTAAAAAAACTTTTGAAATAACTTTTTTTATGATACTTACAGATAAATAATTAAAATTTGACACATAATGCAAATCACGTGACTACTGTTTTTTTGCTTAATTTTCATCTCGATCGAAGCAGAACTTGATGCCAAAGTCAAATTTTGAGTTATTAATAAAAAAAAATCCCATATGATGCGGACTTTACTGGTCACACTCATAGACAATTTACCTTTAGATACCTACAGCTTATCTCCTGCGCAAACAAAAGTTACGTTTTATGGGTGAAAAAATACGTCCGAGCGCATGACTCGTCGGTCAGCTGTCTTCATTCGGGGAACCTTCGTGCATGCGCACAAACCTCGTGTTATCGGCCGTCCTACTTTATCGACAATAATCGACGCGCTCAAAAATACTCTCCAGAACCGGCTCGGCCGCCATTTTTGTTGTTGTGTTTTAAGGTTTCTCTTCTCTGCGGATTCCTTGTAGTTTTCTAAAGTTTTCAGCTATCGGATCGGCTATCGTGGATTGTGGGACTGGTGTTTAATATTTATGGATTTTTGGTTTTTGTGTAGATTAGTTAGTGAATTGTGTTTGTGCTTTTAGTGACTCGGATTGTAATATAAACAATGACTAGTACTAGTTGCAGCCGTTGTATAATTGTATTATGCCCAAATAGGGGTAAAATAAACCCTCTATGGTGGCATATGAGCAAGAATTTAAATTTTAAAGCCCGGACCTGTCTATTTTCCCATTCGTCAAACGATAATGTTGCAGTGCGCATGTCTAATAGTTCCCAGTTTTGTTTACATGCGCGAGGCCATAAAACTGCCACATTCGTGATTATTGTTTGTTTATCTAAAGGTAAATTGTCTATGGTCACACTGTATAGGTACCAAATTTCATATATATAAGAAATATTTCATATACAGGGTGTCTCACGGTCGATGGTACCTTAGACGTTTCTGACGAACCAGTAAAGGAATCGTTCTGAAAATTTGGTCGCGTACATAAACGGACATGCTCTACCAACCTAAAATATTTTTAACAATACAGTGTTGCCGCCGTTTAACCATTTTTTTGACGTATTAAGCATAATTTGTAAAATTTTCTATACAATACCATTTTTATTTGGTTATTATTAAGTTAGCCATGACAAAAACTGATATTTTCGTATGTTACTATGGTTATCGTTTTGACATTTTATTAAGTTTAAATACAAGATAGAAATACACTTTAAAATCATGGAAGAAAACTATACAAATGTAGTTCTTATGAATTTATTTATTTTATTTGGACAATGTGATAGAATTAACATGCCAGGACATGTATAAAGTTTAACGAAATGTACTCTTATTTACCGCCAATGAATCTTAGAAAATTCATAAGGATCCAGGACAATTTTATTAAATGTTAACTAGGTAGTCAAATAATAAAAAACTACCAAAATTATAACTAATAAAATACTATTTTAACAGATGTTCAAAACGCTGGCCGTTTACATCCAAACACTTTAATATGTCGGTGTTGACTGCATGGATTTCAAGAAAAATGTAGTTCTAATGTTTTTTGCATGTTAATGCAAACACACATTGTCCAAATAAAATAAATAAATTCATAAGAACTGCATTTGTATAGTTTTCTTCCATGACTTTAAAGTGTATTTTTATCTTGTATCTAAACATAATGAAATGTCAAAACGATAACCATAGTAACATACGTAAACATCAGTTTTTGTCATGGCTAACTTACTAATAACCGAATAAAAATTGGATTGTATAGAAAATTTTACAAATTATGCTTAATACGTCAAAAAAATGGTTAAGCTAGTTAGTTAGGTACAGGTATGATATACAAGAATTAAGTGAAATTTTAGCAGCTTTTCAAATCCGTAATAATATATAGGGTGTTACATTTGAAAAAAAGGACTTATGGTCACTTTTTCAAGTTGCCAGAATAAGTGTATTTTTCAACCACCTTGTATATTGCCACTAAGATTTGGGACTAGGGCAAAAAGCCCTATGGTATTAGTTAACTATTTACCAAATTGTAGAGTTTCAGTGTTTTAGAGTTCAAAATTATCAGCATTTTTAAAAATTACGTTTTCGGACAGAAAAAAACGGAAATTAATTTATATCTTAGAAACGGTAAGAGGTAAGTATAGAGTAGGGTTAATAAAAATTATAAGGAAAGTAATGGGGGTTTCGAAAATAAAATAAAATACATGGTGTTGTATTTAAAAAATCGAACTTACTATTATTTCTGTGTGGAAGCGGCAACACTGTATTGTTTAAAATATTTTAGGTTGGTAGGGCATGTCCGTTTATGTACGCGACCAAGTTTTCAGAACGATTCCTTTACTGGTTCGTCAGAAACGTCTAAGGTACCATCGACCGTGAGACACCCTGTATATAAGAAATTAATCAAAAAAATCTAATTTAATTGGAAAAAACATCTAATACTTTTTCGTCAATAAATGCTCAATGTGTTGTCCATTTACTATTTGGCAATATCCTAAATGCAAATAAAACTTGTTTTGAACATTTATAATAAACTCATGCCTCATTCGTGTTTTCAACTCCTGAACATTTGATTAGGAATAAAAATTTGAAATTTGGTACTTATGTATAACTTAGTATGCACTTTAAAAATAGTCAATAAAAAAGTAGGGTTGCTAATTCGGGACACATTGTATCAATATAATATATTTATTATAAGAACACAACTTAAATTGTTGTGTCCAAGCATGTTTCCAAAAAAAAACTATACTGAACTAAATATATTAAAATTACTGGTTAAAAAGTCTAAGTAAGTCTTCACTACAGGGTGTTATATGTATGTGGCCAAACTCCAAGGGGTGCTTCTTTAAGTGATTTTAAGAAGATAAGTTCATATAAACATGGGTCCGAAAATGCATAGTTCTTACGATACAGGGTGTCAAACTTAAAAAAAAAAAACGGTTGTTCGTAAATACTTATCTCAATACTCTTTTATTCGATTTTGTTGAAATTTGACAATTCTGTTTGTAATAACAAGAGGATAATTTAGCCTTAATTACATTAAAATTATTAAGTCCAGTGGCGTCCTGGAAGACAGTCCAACTAATATTTTTAACAAAAAATTGCGCGCCACTGACTTTTTTTTAAATTATGTTTTTTTTTCGAATAAAGCAACTACAAGTACAACTATTTTATCTCCAGAGTTTTTTTCATATCTTGCTTTGTTTTCGAAAAAAAATAAAAACCACTATGTTGCATGTCCTCGGGACAATAAGACTAAAAAATGTAAACTACAAACTATCAAGCAATTAAAATTACACGAAAGTCCTCTTTTGAATTTTTTCGCACAGATTAAAACTGTTTTCGATAAAAGAAATTAACATAAAATAATCGCATAGCGTAATAATTTATTACTGCAATGTTTTAAAAGTAACAACTATAGCTCTTATTGTCCCGGGGACATGCAATAAAGTGGTTTTTATTTTTTTTTCTTGAAAACAAAGCAACATATGAAAAAAACTCAAAAGATGAAATAGTTGTATTTGTAGTTGCTTAATTTTAAAAAAAATACATAATTTTAAAAAAAGTCAGTGGCGCGCAATTTTTTGTTAAAAATATTAATTGGACTGTCTTCCAGGACGCCACTGGACTTAATAACTTTAATATAATTAAGGCTAAATTATCCTCTTGTTATTACAAACAGAATTGCCAAATTTCAACAAAAGTGAATAAAAGAGTATTGAGATATTTACGAACATCCGATTTTTACACCCTGTATCGTAAAAACTATGCATTTTGGGACCCATGTTTATATGAACTTTTCTTCTTAAAATCACATAAAGAAGCACCCCTTGGAGTTTGGCCACATACTTAAATAACACCCTGTATATTAAAGTAAGTAGGTACCTACTTGACATGTATGGCACATATTTTCAGATAATGGCTATATATTTAATTTTTGAAAATATATATAATAATAAGAACAACACGTATAAATCTAACAAAAGTAAATACGGAGCCAATACCCTTAAGTTTTTTAAAAACTGATAATATTATTTATATTATATATTATAATATATTTTAATTTACCTTTTAATTTTAATATATCAAAAAACCCATTGTTAAAGTGCATTATATTCGCCTCATTATTAGTTTTCTGACAAAGCTACTTTCATATAGTTGAAATTTATTTACTTCTTACTTACTTACGTACACTGCATTTTTTTTCTAACCAACAATTTTATGTTGTATGCATTTACAACAAACGATTGTTACAAAAGTTTCTTTGTTAGAGCAATTCATTCCAATTCATTTTTAAACTAAATGTTCCTATAACATTAGAAAAACACATTCTCAATCTTAGTAATTAGCCTTACAACTCCCAAAATCAAAAACTTTTCATTAGCTAGTTTGTCAAATGCTATAATCCACTTGGTTTTAGCATGTGTCTAAATAGGAGACAAGCGCATATGTTATTTTAATTTATTTCAAAGTTTATTTAGCTAATCGAAAACACTAAATGATATATTTATAACAGTCTGTCAAATGCAACAGTCAGAATACCGTAAAATGGGGTGAATAGGATCAATTTTCCACTTTGAAAGCTTGTAACTTGAGAACTATCTGCCTGAGTAAATTTCTCAATAGCTTAAAACATGAGTTAAGGTTGGTACTTTTAATTGGTGGTATAAGTTTTTATACAGGGTTTACCCTGTTATATATATATATTTTTTGTACACACATCCTATTCACCCCGCAGGCGGTGTCAATAGGATCAATGATTGATTTATTAACTGTATCGCATTTAAACAACCGCGGGGTGTATAGAATTTTGCACACAAATTTATCTTAATTAATATAAAAGAGTACTAAAAATAATATTACCTAAATTTTATAAGTGCTGCAGAGTTGTAGAGATATGAAGTTTGTAAGACAAAAGCAAAGTTAGTATGACAACAGTTTAACCGCTAAATTTGACGTTTTAGGTCATGGTATTCAGCCTGCGATGTGGTCAAGTTACTTTAAGTTTAATGTCATAAAAATTACTTTCAACAACCGTTACCTAAAATCTGTACATTGCAATGACCTACACTTTAAAATTACAATTATTACAGATTTTTGAAATTTGAAGGTAAC
Organism: Polydrusus pterygomalis; assembly: GCA_963969555.1. NCBI lineage: Eukaryota > Metazoa > Arthropoda > Insecta > Coleoptera > Curculionidae > Polydrusus > Polydrusus pterygomalis. The sequence continues at coordinate 32,620,332 of OZ018384.1, read as the reverse complement.
ATTCAATCCTATTCACCCCGCTGATCCTATTCACCCCATTTTACGGTACATCATCAATGCGAGTTTTATAAAACCTACAACTATCCAGCAACTCCATAGCACCTAGTGTCTTAGAACGTATTAAGTACCGTTTTCAATTTAGCAGTAATTAGTAAAATGCACGCAGTAAAGTGTTTACCTGTAAAATTATCATGACTTTCATTGGCAATATAAATGTACTAAATTGTACATACTCATCTTAAATATCTAAGTATACAGGGTTGCCCAGAAGTCCGGAATAAAATTAATATAGCCTTAACATGTAACTTTTGAGGAAAACACTCGGACACGTCAATTTAGTTTTATATATGCTCACATTTTGACGTTATTCGTTTGTTTTTTTTTATAGACATTTGTCAAAGATATGAAGACATCGATCTTTTTTTAAATGGAAACATACAGCTTGTGATACATCATTTGAAAGTTAATATCCCGTATGTAATATGCTCATAAATTTTGGCGCGATTCTGTCAAGCTATTTCAAAATGGCGACTGGTAAAAGTTCTTAAAAAATCTCTATTTAAATAGTAAGCGGAAATGATAAATCATTGATTTTTTTTACCTTTCAAGGTAACAAATCTTCATTGTTTCACGTTCTGACATTTTGTGACATCGTGAGCTTGTCAAATTAATTTAGGTATTTCCGAAGTATTATTTTACAATTTTCTAAACAAAAATGGTTTTGTCGGAAAGACAGCGTATCGAAGTCTTGATATTGCTAGGATGTGGAGATAAAATTAGAAGTCAAAGTGAAGTGTGCACTTTATTTAATGCTAAATATCCGGATAATCAAATTTCACAGAGCACTGTAAGTAAAATATTCCACAAGTTTGATAAACATGGCACAGTAAAGGACGGCCACTAGTTTTAGGAGATGAGGGAAAGTTGGATATTGCATTATCTCTGCAGGATAATCCGCATGTTTCATTGGCTCAAAATCATGATACATCTAGAGGTACTATTGGAAGATTTGAAAGCAGAAAAATACCACCCTTATAAAGTATATCTTGTCCAAAAGCTTTTAGAAGAAGACTATGACAGGCGTTTGTTGTAAGACGGTGTGACGACAATAATAGGTTTCCACAAAACATATTATTTTCGGATGAAGCTAATTTCTATTTAAACGGGGTTATTAACAGACAGAATTATCGTTTTTGGAGTCAAGAAAATCCACGATGGATATTTGAAGCGCATACTCATCAGCGGCCCCAGAAAGTAAATGTATGGGCAGGTATCATTAATTACCGAATTCTGCGGCCATTCTTTTTTGAAGGATACCTGACAGCTGAACGGTACCTGGATTTCTTAACCTTCGAGTTGATGCTTACCATAGCTGTAATTTTTCCCAAGGAAGTAGATCCAGATATACCTAATGAAACAAATTGGTTTCAGCTAGATGGTGCTCCCCCACATTTTGGTGTCAATGTGAGAAGATATTTACATGAGAATTTCCAGGATGCTGGATTGGACGACGTGGTACAATTGAACGGCCACCGAGGTACCCAGATTTAACGCTTCTAGACTATTTTCTTTGGGGATATTTATAAGAAAAATTTTACCAAAATAGGCCAAATAATATTGAAGTTTTGAAATACAAAATTACACTGCGCGGCATATTTAAGGCATAACGAAAAAATTGCCTCAATTTTGATGTTATATATTTTCCAAATTTGTGGTTCGTTTTTAATGATTTTTTTTTCTAATTGTAGTTTTTTTTCTTAAGCATATCACTGCCTTTGTCGTTTTGCTTGAAAAAGTAACTTTGGTGTTATACCGGGTGTTATAAAACTGTTATGTTTTTTTTTACGGAAATTCAAAACACCCTGTGGGATTTACTAGCCATTGCAAGCTATCACAATTACAGCCAAATAAATGAAAGTCTCATGTTTCATTTACATTTCCTTTTTTGATTCATTGGTTTATCTCTGTTTTTTCATGAAATATTCAATTTTTGGTTCAACGTGATTTTCATAAAAAAATGTTTAGTTAAAAAATACAAAATGAACGAAATGCTTTGATTAATGCAACAGCAAGAAAAAACAAATTATAAAGTAAATAAAGAATCAATATCTGGTATTAATTAATTTTCCACAAAACAGGGCCAAAAAATACATGGAAAAAAATTGTAATTTCTAAAGGTATTCAAAAAAATTAAATATGAATAATTAGTAGCGAGTATTGCCTCCCCTTGCTCTAATGACTGCTTCGCATCTTCTTGGCATACTTAAAATCAGATTTCTGATTTCATCTTGAATAATCTGATTCCTTATTTCCATAAGCCTCAATGACAGATCATTTAAGTTTTTAGGAGGAGGAAGCATGGCTCTAAGATGTCGTCTTATGTTATCCCGTAAATGCTCAATAGGATTAATGTCAGGGCTTCTTGCTGGCAAAGGCAAAGTTAAAATTTCGGTTTCGTGGAGATAATTTTGTAGCACTCTTTTTAATTTTTTTGAATACCTTTTTTATGAAAATCACGTTGAACTAAAAATTGAATATTTCATGAAAAAACAGAGATAAACCAATGAATCAAAAAAGAAAATGTAAAGGAAACATGGGACTTTCATTTGGCTGTAATTGCGATAACTTGCAATGGCTAGTAAATCCCACAGGGTGTTTTGAATTTCCGTAAAAAAAAAATAACAGTTTTATAACACCCGGTATAATACCAAAGTTACTTTTTCAAGCAAAACGACAAAGGCAGTGATATGCTTAAGGAAAAAACCTACAATTAGAAAAAAAAATCATCAAAAACGAACCACAAATTTGGAAAATATATAACATCAAAATTGAGGCAATATTTTCGTTATGCGTTAAATATGCCGCGCAGTGTAGATTGGAGGCACATAACATACCGGCTAAATCCATTCGAAATTCAGTCGACGGATTTTACCATCGTCTGGGAGCATGCCAAGTAGAGGGTGTAGGACATTTCTAGCATTTGCCACGTTAAACCACCTTTTTGTTGTGTTTTGTTCTGCTTCGTTACATTTTATTTTTACAAAATAAATAACAAATAAACCATAACTATTGTTAAGTCATAAAATGTCAGAACGTGAAACAATGACGATTTCTTACCTTGAAAGGTAAAACTAACATCAATGATTTATCATTTCCGCTTTTTTAAATAGAGATATTTTAAAAACTTTTAACAGTCGCCATTTTAAAAAAGCTTGACAGAATCGCGCCAAAATATATGAGCATACTGTACGAGATATTAGCTTTCAAATGATATATTACAAGCTATAAAAAATATCGATGTGAGCATATATAAAACTAAATTGACGTGTCCTAGCGTTTTTTCCAGAAAAAAACAGGTTATGGCTATATTAATTTTATTCCGGACTTCTGGTTAACCCTGTATCAGGGCCGGCCCCAGGGTAGGGCGATCCGGGCGGCCGCCCGGAGCGCAATGATCTAGGGGCGCCAAAATCATGGAAATTGAAAATAAACTGATAAAAAAATTAAGTTACAGGCTTTTATATAATGCACTAAAAAGTGAAGAATATTTTTTTATCATTCTGATATCATAATATTGCATTGTCATCGGACCCTTGTAAGTAAAGTATACCAAATTTCATTGAAATCGGTTCACGGGAATTTTCTCAAAAACGCGTTGCAAGATTTGACTGATAGTTGACAAGATTAAGAGGCGGCAGGCACTTTCTTCCCATTTTCAACCCATTGAGGAATTAACAGCTAAGGAATTGTCGGAGGTTTTACTAGAAGAGCTAGAGAAATATAGGCTTAAAGTAGAAAACATGTGCGGTCAAGGGTATTACAATGGTTCCAATATGAGAGGAGAAAAATCGGGAGTACAAACAAGAATCAGAAATATAAACCCCAGAGCATTTTATGTTCCATGCAGCAGCCATTCGCTAAATTTGGTTATAAACGATATGGCAAAATCCTCGTTTGAGGCAGCCAACTTCTTCAATATTGTTCAAAAGTTATATACATTTTTTTCTTCCTCTTCTTTTCGTTGGGCAATATTACTGAAATATATTGATACTTACACCCTAAAACCATTGAGTGATACGCGATGGGAAAGTCGAGTCGACTCATTAAAAGCTCTGCGGTTTCAAATTGGTCCAATTCACGATGCTTTGTACAGCATATGTGAAGATTCAGAAATCGATAATATGATCAGAGACGAGGCTAGCGGATTATTAAATAATTTGAAGCAGTTCAAATTTATATGCTCTGTTGTGATCTGGTACAAAATGTTGAGTCATATTAACCCCATCAGCAAACTTTTGCAAACTGTAAATTTTAATATGTCACAAGCTATTGATATGCTTAGCAACTGCAAACTCTTCTTTGAAAACCTGAGATCAGATGAAGCTTTTGAAAGCATCATTTTAGAAGCAACCGAGCTTGCTTCAGAGATTGACGTGGAAGCTAATTTCGAAACTACCACACCACGTCATCGTGTCAGACGCAAAACAAGAACGTTTTTGTATGAGGGCCCGGATGAACCCGTTCAAGACCTCAAACAAAAATATAAAATAGATTTTTTTTTCACACTATAGATCAAGCAATAAATGCTTTGGAAACCAGATATAATTTGCTAAATACTCACAGTAATTATTTCAGCTTTTTGTATAATATTTTTGGTCTAAAAGACATGCCCAGAAATGAGCTACTGGTTTATTGCAAAGATTTGGAAGTAGTTTTAACTGATGGAAATTCAAGCGATCTTAACGCCCTGGAACTGGCCGATGAAATAAACATTGTTTCGTCATTATTAACAAAAAAGGAAACCCCTGTTGAAGTTCTCAAGTTTATCGCTACACTTAAATTCGCACCAAACCTCAGCATAGCATTAAGAATCCTACTTACATTGCCAGTCACTGTGGCTTCAGGGAAAAGAAGCTTTTCAAAACTAAAAATAATAAAAAATTACCTCAGAACGATGCAGACGCAAAATCGTCTCAATGGATTGGCAATGATAGCTATAGAACACCAAATTAGTGACAAATTAGACTTGAAATCACTGGTTCGTAAGTTTGCCGAAAGAAAAGTTAGAAAAAGGGCATTTTAATTACTTTGGTTAGTTAGAATTTATTTATAATATGGGATATTAGTTTAGTTAGCATTACAACATTTTAATTTTTGTTATTTTGCTAAATTGCTTATCTTGTTATCTGATAAGTTTTTAATAAAAGGTTTTATTTTTTTTTAATGTTTTCTTGACTTTCTGATATGGTCGCATGAGATTTACTTTAAAAAAAACGGAGTGGGGGGGGCGCAAAATTAAGGTTTTGCCCGGAGCACCAAAATGTCTAGGGCCGGCCCTGCCTGTATATAAGATAGATGGTTTTAAAATATTTCTACTTTAAACTCATTGGGTGTTTAAAACTGTACTCATTAATTTTAAATAGATAACATTTCTCTTTTATCCAGCTCGAAAACCAAAAATGAACAAGCAACACAGAAAATACCTTGGTAACCTCAATATCTAAGACACAAATAGAATTATACTGAAGGGACGTGGACGCGACAAACGTGTTCAAGGCACGAAAGACGTTATTTCGTTTTAAAATTAAACCTTGGTGATTTCCGCAAAAGAGACGACAGGGATTCGATTAAAATGTAGCATTTTATACCATTTGTACTAATGCCTTTAATAATAAATATGTTTCATATTTTTCAAAGTACACAAGCAAACATAAAACTTATATCATAATAATTCAGTGATAATAAACTCATTTTTTAATATGCCATGACTCAGTAACGTTTATGGAAAACTATAAAAACCGATTAAGTTTTAAGTAAACATTAACATAAACCATAACTCTCGAATTTAACATGAAACTAAAAATAGAGGCGAATGATTAGTGTATGTGTGGTATTTTTTTTTAATTGGATACCTACATCTTTTCTTTGGGGTAGTTAAACATTTCGCGTCAATAGTAGAATTATTGCCAAATTTAAATATCCATTTTTTGAACGAAGGAAACGGGGATAGAAGACCTTTTGAAGGTCATGGGCACCGAGTCCGGAAGGGGGGAGGTCAGTTGCTTGGGCCCCCTTATACAGTGTCACCAGTAAAGTCCGCATCATATGGGATTTTTTTTATTAATAGCTTTATTTAAAATTTCACTTTGGCATCAAGTTCTGCTTCGATCGAGATGAAAATTAAGCAAAAAAATGGTAGTCGCGTAATTCGCATTATCTGTCAAATTTTAATTTTTTCCAAAAAATAATTCAAAAGTGGGGTTATTTCTAAAAATATCGAAAAAAGTTATTAGAGAAAGGTTTTTTAAATGCAGTTTCTATCTAGCCCACGTGCAAAATATCAGCTGCATAGGATAATTTTGATTTTTACCTATATTTTGTAAATTGCACCACTTTTACAAAATAAGACTCAACGCAACCTACATAAAACTTCTCAGTTTTGACAAGGCTTTATTTCAGATACATTTTCTTTAAAGTATATATTATATTAATTGTGTGTTTTTCTACAAAATCAAAATTGGGTTATTAAAATTTGGTAGCATGTGATGCAAAGTTTATTTGTTTTTGACCCTGTATAAGGTAACTTCATTAAATAAGTATTTTTGGAAACGTAGTTTGTGTCTGAAAGTAATACACGTTAATGTTATTATGACATAGCTTAATAATAAATTATAATAGGGTTTTTTAATTAAATCGTTGAAAATAGATCGACCCTGTGTAAGGTAACTTCATAAAATAAGTATTTTTGAAAACGTAGTTTGTGTCAGAAAGGAATACACCTTAATATTAGGAAAAAAAAGAACACAGTGTCCTCAGTAAAGTGTTTTTTAAGTGGAAAATAAATTTTATTTTAAAAACGTAAAGTTTATCTATTTTCAACGATTTAATTAAAAACCCCTATTATAATTTATTATTAAGCTATGTCATATTAACATTAACGTGTATTACTTTCAGACACAAACTACGTTTTCAAAAATACGTATTTTATGAAGTTATCTTATACAGGGTCAAAAAAAAATAAACTTTGCATCACATGCGACCAAATTTTAATAGCCCAATTTTGATTTTGTAGAAAAACACACATTTAATATGGCGCTACTTTAAAGAAAATGTATCTAAAATAAAGCCTTGTCAAAACTGAAAACTTTTATGTAGGTTGCGTTGAGTCTTATTTTGAAAAAGTGGTGCAATTTACAAAATATAGGTAAAAATCAAAATTATCTTATGCAGATGAAATTTTGCATGTGTGCTAGAAACAGCATTTAAAAAAATTTTTTCTAATAACTTTTTTCGTTATTTTCAGAAATAACCCCACTTTTGAAGTATTTTTTGGAAAAAATTAAAATTTGACCGATAATGCGAATCACGTGACTACTATTTTTTTGCCTAATTTTCATCTCGATCGAAGCAGAACTTAATGCCAAAGTCAAATTTTGAATAAAGCTATTAATAAAAAAAAATCCCATATGATGCGGACTTTACTGGTGACAATGTAGAAATGCTTCTAAAGCTGAGCCCTCCAGAAATAAAAAAAAAAACGTACTTAGGTAAATCTTAGGGGTCCAAATTTCATAAAGAATCTCCGTCTATACCTATCAATGTGTAAACTTGTAAAAACTAAACTTGTAATAATTTTGGAGATGACCCCTTTTCCTATTGGGCGATTCAATTAGTGGTAAAACGCGAAACATTTTAACACGCAAATCCGTCAAAAAATATTCAGACGATCTCAAATAAAGCTATTTCACAAAATTATACTTTTATCGCTTTTGATACATAACGTAAAACGTTAAAAAGCATTTTATTGCTTTAATACCGAATTTGTTCTGTTTGCTCTGCAAACAATTCCAAAAACTTCACCAAGCTTGCATCAATATTCACTTTTTGACCTTAAAGTTACAATGTAAAATAACATTACAAAGCGTTTTACAATAATTTTAATTTATAATAATGACATCCTACTATAGAAGCACTGAGAATATTTTCAGACTCTTTCTATATCTTTAAATGATGTTTTCGTTTCATTTTAATTGTTTAACGAAACTGAACAAATGCTTGTCATTTAAAACAGGTAAATTAAGATTGTGTCCATTCAGGAGTTCACATTGACCTGCTCGTGTCTTAATTTTCCTTGATGGGGATAAGTCTAATATAAAAATAATTGATACGTAATGGTCTATATCCATGTTTGGGTTGGGAACCACCAACCCAATGTTTTCATGGTCTAAAAAGATTGTCAGTCATTTTCTACTTTACGATAACAAAAATCGGTACTTCTCGCCTGTAAATACGTTGATTTCTTTACTATCATTGTATATTTTGCATACTCAAATAGTAGTGTTCTAGTTTAAGTGTTATTTTTGGTTAATGTCCCATGCAATGAAAGTAAAATATATCGTTCAAAACAAAAATATCAAGTGTAAGAGTGAAAGATAAAAATTTGGTCTTATGTCGGCAATTTTATGTCGCTTTATGCAAAAGTCTGCAACGGCCACATCACTTTAATCACTGAAGTTACATAACTTTGATCACGGTTAGTAATTGGATGGGTGACCAATTGGGAATACCGTGTATCGTTGCCCTTTTTTATATTGTTATATTAATTTAGTTAATTAATTAATTTATATATTATAATATTTTCTTCTATTTTTATTTCGTAAGTAGTTTTCTTTTTATTTAAATTAATTTATATATTCTAATGTGACTATTACCGCAGAATATATAGCTACGCATGCGAAGCTATATATTCTGTGCTCTTACCTTACAGATATCATAAATTTACTGCTAATTTATTGATATTTTGCATTTACAAAAATCGATCTTATGATTTTTAAAATTTTAAAAATAATGCAAAACTAAAAACAGAAAATTTAATTTTTTTTTGGCTATACAGGGTGTCTCACGGTCGATGGTACCTTAGATGTTTCTGACGAACCAGTAAAGGAATCGTTCTGAAAATTTGGTCGCGTAGATAAACGGACATACTCTACCAACCTAAAATATTTGTAAGAATACAGTGCTGCCGCTTCCACACAAAAATAATAGTAACTTCGAGTTTTTAAATGCAACACCATATATTTTATTTTATTTTCGAAACCCCCATTACTTTTCTTACAATTTTTATTAACTCTACTCTATACTTATCTCTTACCGTTTTTTTGTCCGAAAACGTCACTTTTAAAAATGCTGATAATTTTGAACTCTAAAACACTGAAACCCTGAAATTTGGTAAATACTTTACTAATGCCATAGGGCTCCTTGCCCTAATCCCAAATCTTAGTTGCAATATACAGGGTGGTTGAAAAATACAGTTATTCTGGTAACTTGAAAAAGTGACCATAAGTCCTTTTTTTCAAATGTAACACCCTGTATATTATTACGGATTTGAAAAGCTGCTAAAATTTCACTTAATACTTGTATATCATACCTGTACCTAACTAACTAGTTAAACCATTTTTTTGACGTAATTTGTAAAATTTTCTATACAATTCAATTTTTATTCGGTTATTAGTAAGTTAGCCATGACAAAAACTGATGTTTACGTATGTTACTATGGTTATCGTTTTGACATTTCATTAAGTTTAGATACAAGATGAAAATACACTTTAAAGTCAGGGAAGAAAACTATACAAATGCAGTTCTTATGAATTTATTTATTTTATTTGGACAATGTGTGTTTGCATTAACATGCAAAAAACATTAAAACTAAATTTTTCTTGAAATCCATGCAGTAACACCCGCATATTAAAGTGTTTGGATGTAAACGGCCAGCGTTTTGAACATCTGTTAAAATAGTATTTTATTAGTTATAATTTTGGTAGTTTTTTATTATTTGACTACCTAGTTAACATTTAATAAAATTGTCCTGGATCCTTATGAATTTTCTAAGATTCATTGGCGGTAAATTAGAGTACATTTCGTTAAACTTTATACATGTCCTGGCGATAATTCTGTCACATTGTCCAAATAAAATAAATAAATTCCTAAGAACTGCATTTGTATAGTTTTCTTCCCTGACTTTAAAGTGTATTATTTCTATCTTGTATCTAAACTTAATGAAATGTCAAAACGATAACCATAGTAACATACGTAAACATCAGTGTTTGTCATGGCTACTTACTAATAACCGAATAAAAATTGAATTGTATAGAAAATTTTACAAATTATGCTTAATACGTCAAAAAAATGGTTAAACTAGTTAGTTAGGTACAGGTATGATACACAAGTATTAAGTGAAATTTTAGCAGCTTTTTAAATCCGTAATAATATACAGGGTTTTATGTTTGAAAAAAAGGACTTATAATCACTTTTTCAAGTTACCAGAATAACTGTATTTTTCAACCACCCTGTATATTGCAACTAAGATTTGGGACTAGGGCAAGGAGCCCTATGGTATTAGTTAAGTATTTACCAAATTTCAGGGTTTCAGTGTTTTAGAGTTCAAAATTATCAGCATTTTTAAAAGTGACGTTTTCGGACAAAAAAAACGGAAATTAATTTATATCTTAGAAACGGTAAGAGATAAGTATAGAGTAGAGTTAATAAAAATTGTAAGGAAAATAATGGGGGTTTCGAAAATAAAATAAAATATATGGTGTTGTATTTAAAAAATCGAAGTTACTATTATTTTTGTGTGGAAGCGGCAACACTGTATTGTTAAAAATATTTTACGTTGGTAGAGCATGTCCGTTTATGTACGCGACCAAATTTTTAGAACGATTCCTTTACTGGTTCGTCAGAAACGTCTAAGGTACCATCGACCGTGAGACACCCTGTATATTTAAAAATATTCGGCATATTTGCAATATTTATCACACTATTAAGCTCTCAAATACACAGCATATTGCTTCAACTTAAGAGTCTACGATCGCTGTTACTTACTTGAATTTATATCAAGATATACAGTATGTCTCCGTGAGTTGGAACCATATGGAAAACTTTTTTATTACTAATTTTACGAAAAAAAAGTTATTCATTAAAAGTTCTGCATGGTCTAAAACCTAAAATGCAACTATCAGATATTAAATTCTTCTTGGCGTATACGAGGTAGTGATGCCGCCGAGACGAGAAATTCTCGTGTCTCGTCTCGTCTCGTCTCGACGAGACGAGAGTGAAATTTTTTTCTCGAGAGAAGTCACGAGACGAGACGAGAGAAGACCGTTTCTCGTCGAGAAATTTCTTGTTTTTTCTCGAATTTTCTCGAATTTTCTCGTTTGTTAGAACACTGAATTTTAGGTATCTCCCAATATATAGACAGAAAAATAATGTGTTTAACGTTCTCGCTCTATCGTATTGTGAAGGCATTTACCTTAAAACAGATATTCAAGAGAACAGAATCAAATTGTCTAGCCTCTTTCTTCTGTCTACGGTTAGTAGTTGACATTTTAAAATAATTAACCAAATCTGAAAGAAAGTATTTTCGATTGAAAACACAATATCGAAAAGGACCCCAGTCAAATTTTATTCACAAGGCGAAAGACGATAGATTTTGACTAAATTTAACAATTTTGTATCAAAAATTCGAAATTCCCCAAAAACTTCTCACACAAAAATCATTAATAAAAGTGTGAATTTCATTTCATATCTCTCTTACCAGTTTTAATATTTGACATTATTTTCATAACACCCTGTATATCAACCGAAATTTTATTATGAAATCACAGATAAAGACAACGGAGGGCCATGAAACAATAGCATTAAGTTAATAGTCTCAATTATGACATTAGTAAATAAATTAAAAATAAAAAGTCTAATATAATAGGTAAAGTGACATTCAGTACGAATGATTCAAGTGTACCTATGCCTTATTTTGCCTCATTTTATTACACAGGTCTCAGACATAAATTTGGCCATTGAAAATAATTATTAAGTGCGGTAAATGATACTTTTCCGCACGAGGTGGCAGTTGCACGAACGGCTCCAAGCAAGTCCGGGCATGCCACTAAGTGAGTGTGGAAACGGAACTTTTCGCACATGTTACTTACAATATTTTTCCTAATTGCGTAAAATTAAGCTTGTTCGTAATAAAATTTTTGTATTTTTTGGGTAAAAGGAGCAAAAAATAAAGTGAATTTTTAAATTTTGATATGTCAAATAGAGCATTTTCGGAAATACTTCTTTAAGTTCTTTCTCTTGCACTTTCTATTAATGTAATAAAAAAATTAAGGTTTTTCCCTGGATGACATTCTGGGCTGATCCCTTTATTTAGTCGAATATTTTCCAAACTATTGCAGTTAATTATGCCCCGAATTATGCCAAAAAATAAATAATAAAAGAAGGGTAGTTCCATTATGAATCAATTATTATTATTATAAATCGTTCTCTATTCTGTATCTTTTACCACCCCGTATATTTTGGACTGAAAATACCTCGGTGCCAAGCCTATTACATTACGTGAATTATGTCTTATGGCCGCTTGCAATATTTTGTTTATCTAAGAAAACTAGTTTCTAAGTCACATGACTAACAAACCGACTTTTATTAAACCCTTCTGCGAGACGACCAGATACTTTTAAATGTTTACCCCCTTTAAGATTCGTATAAAAAATATTTTTTATGATTCCCTACTCACGAGAAAAAACGAGACGAGACGAGACGAGACGAGACGAGACGAGACGAGACGAGACGAGACGAGACGAGACGAGACGAGACGAGACGAGACGAGACGAGACGAGACGAGACGAGACAATGGCACTCTCGAGCGAGAAAAACGCGTTTCTCGTCGAGACGAGATAAAAAAAAATTCTCGCCTCACGAGACGAGACGAGAATGGGCCAATTCTCGTCTCATCTCGTCTCGCGGCATCACTAATACGAGGTTTCTCAAAAAATATGAATTTTGACCAAGAGCAAAGTACCTTTATTATTGACAAAATCGAAAATTGTTTTTAAAAAAATCTGATCAGAACTAAAAACCACGTTTAAATATGTAATTACACACATTTACGATGAAAAAATTGTTATTTTTTAATAATTATGACTGAACATTTATCTCTTGTAATTATTAAAAACATAATAACTTTTTTGTTTCTTAATTTTATCTAACAACGTTGCAATTTAAAAACGTCCGTAACGAATGCATAATATGCATTTATATTGCAAATAAGAAAACACATACAAATAATAAATTGTGTAACTAACACAATAATAATACTAGAAATTTAATTTTTACTCATTCCACTAATGCCTCGACATATCCACCCTCTCGTTCAATACATTTTATCGTTATTGGCAAATTTCCTTAATACTTTCCTTATCATTGCTGGAGAAATTTCCCGGCATGATTGTGTAAAATTATTCTCTCCAAGTAATTAATACCATGAAAAGGCCATTGCTGGTAAACTTTTTGTTTTAAGTAACCCCATAAGAAGTTATCTAAAGGGCTTAGGTCAGGGGATCTAGCAGGCCAAAAAATATCTGAATATCTCTGCATGACTTTTCCATTGAACAAATGTTCAAGATATGCCCTAACATTTAATGTACTGCGGCATGTTGCACCGTCTTGTTGGAACTAAATACATTGACGTTCTTGTAAAGGTAGTTCGTCCATAAAGTCACTAATATGATTTTGCAAAAATTGTGAATAACGTTCGGCATTCATAGATTGGTGAAAAAAATACAGTTCTATTAACCTGTCCTTGTAAATACTACACGTTCGTTTTAAATGAATATTGGTCGCGAGACTTGTAAAATTGGGATTTTCCTCAGACCACCAGCGACAATGTTGTGATGAGACAGTTTCATTTGAAGAAAATGTTGCCTCATCGGAAAAAATTATACGCCTCGGAAAAAAAAACGGTCCTCTTTTAATTCCCCTTGGATAAGAGAGCAAAAATCAAAGCGCCTATCATAATCCCTTTCTTTCAATGTGTGAACGATTTTGGTTTGAATGAACGTCTGAATTTATTTCGTTTTAAAATTCTTCCCGCTGTATCTTTACTTACATTTTGTTGTATTAACGACTTCCTTTTGCGCATTGACACTTTTGGATGTTCTACAACAGACAGCATTACTTCTAACTGCGTGTTCTCATTGGCAACCAGTTTTCGGCGTTTTCCATTAAAGTTATTGTTTATACTTCCACTAGTCTTAAATTTTTGATTATTTTGTAACAGTTAAATGATTAATATTTTTATTGGGATGTTTATCATTAAAAATAATTGCTGCTTCTCTATGCATCTCTATATATAGTTTTCTCCCACAATCAAAACAATTTCAATTTTTTCTTCACAATTTAAAAACACCATTTTCATCAATTTATTTGTATGTCAGAGTATCCTAAATAACATGAACTACAGTTAAATTTACATTGTTATTGTACAGGGTGTCCAGTTTTCGTATGTTTTACGGGTTATCTGCGTTATTAGTAAAGATAGAAGATTGCGGTTTTCGCGGCACTGTGTTACTTTTTTAAGAAACAAACAATGCCACAAATCGAATTTTCATAGCCCCCTTAGTTTCTTAGATACGGGGTGTTTTTGAAAATTTTGCATTTTGGGACACCCCCAGTATCTCGATTACGTTGCAACTTATCAAAAACATAAAAAACGAACTTGTTAGTTTCTTTCACGTAGAATCCAGTGGCGTAGTCAGATTTTTTCTATGTTTAATTGTTTTCAGGAAAAAGAGCAAACTTGCATTTTTTTTAATGGGACACCCTATATATTTTTAGCTATTATGATTCAGTTTATCGCAAGCCTTCTAAAAATATATGATACTTTATAGCTGTGTTCGATGTGAAGCTTAAAATTTACATTTTTCAACAAACTTAAATTTTTTTTTAGTAGGCCATGACTCGTTTGTTATACTAATTCAGTGTAACGAAAATTCTGATGAAGCTTTAGAAGTTTGTTTTAACAGGTACTTATGTGCATCTTTTTATATTTTTGATCATATTTTAAAATTCATAAAAACGTAATATGCGCAGATTCCCAGAAAGAAGACAGCCGGTTAAGAGAATATTTTTAAAAATAAAATCAAACTTAATTGAAGTCGGCTTATTTTCCAAACCCCGACCTAGTATTTCCAATAAGGAAAACCAGGACATTGATGAAGTAAACGTTTTGGCTTCAATTGAAACAAATCAAAGTAGTTTTTGTAGAACAGTGAAAGGTTCTGTTGGTGTTACAAAATCAAGGGTTCAAACTATTCTAAAAAAACACAAGTTTAAGCCATACAAATTTCATGTCGTACAAAACTTAAATCTCGGTGACGCAGAGCACCGCGTAGAGTTTTGTAATTGTGTGTAAATGTAAATAGAGAAAATCATTTTGAAAGAACGATTATATTATGGTCTGATGAAAGGTATTTTACCAGTGCCGGTATATTTAATCGGCAAAATACTAAGTTTTGGTGCCAGGAATATCAACATGTTATATTTTCACGGGAACGGCAAGGCAGATTTGGGTTTAGCATTTCATGCTTCATACTGGGAAGTAAAATTTTATATAATATATTTGAAGGTGGTCTTACTGCAAATAAATATTTAGAAATTTTGGAAAACATTGTGCCCGAAGTAGTAGAGAATGTGCCCCTAGCTTATCTTAATAGCATATATTGGCAACCGGACGAAGCTCCCGCTCACAATGCTCATATTGTAAGAGTATATCTTATTAATAATTTTCCTGACCGCTGGATTGGAACACATGGACCTGTAAGGTGGCCACCCAGGTCATCCGATTTAACGGTTTTCAATTTTTTTTTGTGGGGCTACCTACAAAATAAAATTTATACCGTCCAGTACCAAACGATGGCAGATTTAAGAGAAGCCACTGAAAGAGCCTTTAGAGAGTTACAGACACGGCCTTTTATTATTTTAAATGCACTGAGGCGAATCAGAACCATATGTGAAACATGTCTTAGGCATAATGGAGAACAGTTTGAGCAATATTTATGAGACAGTTTCCTAAATCATCAAATAATTGTAGTTTTTAGTTTTGAACGTATAACACAACTTAGTTAATTGTTATTTATATTTATAAAAGTTATTGTTATAGAAATATATTTTTAAAATAAGTGTTTTATATTTGTGAGAAGCTTGTGACAATCTGAATTAATTTATACGGTGTGCAATTAAAAAAAATGTAAGTTTGTTGAAAAATGTAAATTTTAAGCTTCACATCGAACACAGCTATAAAGTATTATATATTTTTAAAAGGCTTGTGATAAACTGAATCATATTAGCTAAAAATATATAGGATGTCCCATTTAAAAAAATGCAAGTTTGCTCTTTTTCTCGAAAACAATTAAACATAGAAAAAATCTGACGACGCCACTGGATTCTACGTGAAAAAAACTAACAAGTTTATTTTTTACGTTTTTGATAAGTTGCAGCGTAACCGAGATACTGGGGGTGTCCCAAAATGCAAAATTTTCAAAAACTATCTAAAAACCTAAGGGGGCTATGAAAGTTCTGTTTGTGGCATCGTTTGTTTCTCAAAAAAGTACCGCGAAAAGAGCAACCTTCTATCTTTACTAATAACGCAGATAACCCGTAAAACATACGAAAACTGGACACCCTGTACACATACGTTTCAAAAAAGAAAAAATAATTTTTTCATCGTAAATGGGTGTAGTTACATATTTGAACGTGGTTTTTAGTTCTGATTAACTTTTTTTAATAACAATTTACGATATTGTCAAAAATAAAGGTACTTTGCTCTTGGGCAAAATTCATATTTTTTTACAAACCTCGTATACGCCTAGAAGAATTTAATATCTGATAGTTGCATTTTAGGTTTTAGACCATGCAGAACTTTTTATGAAGAATAACTTTTTTTCGTAAAATTAGTAATAAAACAGTTTTCCATATGGTTCCAACTTACGGAGACATACTGTATATAGATTATTCAAAAAATATAAGTATAAAGTAATTTTTATACGTGATAAATGTTTCCAAAATAGTTGCAGGCGTTCGGCTGTAAGCAGACATGGAATTTAAAATGTTTTTTGAAAAAGCCATAAAATTTAAAGAACTGTAAGTCATATCTTAAATTACCATAGTAACGCTTGAAACTTTTTCGGTAGCAGGAGACTATTACACCACAGATAACAGATTCACTACTTGTTTATTTACATTTTATAAATATAGTATTTATAGATACATTGACTTGGCACAAATATAGTTAGATTGACCTTAAATAATAAATTTGCATACTTTAGCAACAGGTAAAATGAAGTATAACACGCATCACATAAACCTATTAAATGTTGTATAATTTAAAATGGTTTGCATACAATTTCTGAATACCTGCTGCCTCACGGGCCAAGGTAAATACAGTTTACTGGCATAAAATATTAAATTTTAGTATGCCAAAATATTCAACAGGCTATGGGTGAGAAAATGTTATTTATATTTTGTACATATACTATACTTTAAAAAACTACGGGGGGGGGGGGGGGGGGGGTGGCTCCCACCTCAAAAATCCTAAATGGAAATGGAGGTTAAGTTATACCTTATTTTAAAGCGAATTAAATTACCTTTCCAATGGTCGTTTGCTCGTTGAATTTGGTTCCTTACTTTTGGACAAATTAATTTCCTTTAAAATAGGGTATCAGTCGACGCACTGGGTGCAATGACATTTATTTGTTTATTTATTTATTTATTTTCTACAAAACAGCATCTATAAGAATGTACCTATATATCTAAAAGAAAATACATAAATTAACTTACTGTTCGTTGAAACAAAAAGGACTATATTTAAGCAAAGGTGTATTTGCATACACACAGAGCTCACTCTTCCATTTAGCTCTAGAATCTAAAATCTATATCGTAAACATTAATATGAACCCTAAGATCTAAGTTACTATTTTAACAATATATAATTAACTAATTAACCTACCCATTTCAATTAATCCATGGATTTATTTCATATGACATTTGAGCTAAATATTAAAATTAACTATAATTCTATTATCTATCAGCTGTTTTTTTAAGGTACGCTTAAAATTGTGTGTGCGATGCTGAGGAATAGTAAGCTGATCATTCCTACGAATGTTTATATTATGTATGTCCGAACGAAACAGAACCCTACGATGAAGATAACTTGGTTTACTATGTTTAACGACTTTGTGAAACAGGGTGCAGCAATGTAGGAATCGCCTTTTAGAAACATTTAGCCAGGATAGCTCAGTTAGTCTATCAGACACAGATGTCCGCCCCCTGAGGTTAAGTATATAACGCACGCAGCAATTTTTTGCAGACGTCGGTGGTTATACTGCGTTAGGTAATGTCCATAGATAACGTCTCCATATCACTAAAAATATACAGCACTTACAGCATTAACGATCAAACTTAGCAAAAAATGCGAGTCTAAATGTATTTTTTATGAAATATTGATGTTCAGAGTACATTACAGCCCATCCAAATTATTTGCCAGCTCAACAATTTTAAGTAGGTTTAACCCTCGATATGCAAATTTGCTTAAGATTATGGTATAATCAACAAAATTTAAAATTTAATATTAAAGGAGGTAAATAGGGTTTCACGGTCAAAATTATGAAATTTAAAAATTCTTAATGGTTAAATATAGATAGCAAGCCTTGATGTTACACCAAAAATAAAACAGGGGCAAGAAGAGTTTTATGGAACAACAAAAAAAAGCTTCCATGGTTTAGGGTATAAGTCAAAACAGCACAACAATAAGTTTACTTTCTTAATGGAACACCCTATACAGGGTGTCTATGGGGATCTCGGTTATGGTAAGAGCTACAACTTTGATTAAATGGGGAAAAAGTTGCGCAATCAGAGGACTAATAATATGGCATAAAAAAAGTTTTAGTAATATTTGTAAGTTTTGAGATATTAAATAAAAACTGATATTTTGGATTTTTGATTTTATTTTTCTTTGGCGTTATTATTAAAGTTAGAGCAAAACTGACAAAACTCTCTCACAGCAACTTGTTATGAACTTAAAGATTACATCGCAATTTTTTTAATACGACGTTTCGTTTCCAAGCAAACACCATCAACTTCATTTTTTCTAATACGGCCCTGATTTCTTATTGTCAAATTTTGAGAGCATTTTGTATTCTTAATTCAATGATGTACCAGACAATGTTGTTTAATTACGTTTCGAGCCTTTTTAACCATCTTTATGAAATTTTCAGGGTCCGGACCTGGATCCTAGAGTGTTGCATATGCTTTTTCAGCTTTTTTAATTAAACCTTACGATACTGTTTAAAAAGAAATAAAAACTTCCTGGGTTTATTTTCTTTTTGAAACAACACAAATCTACGCTGTTGCAAACTAAGTATTGTTCTTTTCCG
Organism: Polydrusus pterygomalis; assembly: GCA_963969555.1. Lineage (NCBI taxonomy): Eukaryota > Metazoa > Arthropoda > Insecta > Coleoptera > Curculionidae > Polydrusus > Polydrusus pterygomalis. The sequence goes on along the minus strand of OZ018384.1, from coordinate 32,601,067 downwards.
AAATTAGCGAAGTAGGCATTGGAAAAAAAATGAGTAGGTATGGTGTCAGACAATTTGGCATTACTTCAGTTGAACTAAATATGGCAGGTTATTATTCAAATAAGGAAAAATTTGATATGTTATCATGTTTTATTTTAAGCGGAGAAAATTGTAATGTAGCGGAGCGGATGTATTTGGACAAATATCCGGAAAGGAGACAACCAGCTAAACGGACTTACAGTAAGTTAGTAACTAACCTTAAAGAACACGGTGCATTTAAAAAACCCATGCTCTCCCGAAAAAAAAATAGTAACCAGGAAAAGGTTTTCAGCGTATTATTAGCTGTTACTGAAAACCCTGGAGTATCAACTAGAGAAATTGATGAAAATGTAGGCGTAGCGAAATCAACTGCTCAATTTATTTTAAACAAACAAAAATTTCACCCATATAAATACAGAATTTGTCAAGGACTGAGGCCAGGTGATGCAGAAAGACGTCGATCATTCTGCGAATGGTACACCAGAAAATGCCACGAAAACATAAATTTTCCTTACCAGATAATTTGGTCTGATGAAAGCATGGTAAATCGAAACGGGATCTTTAACAGAAAAAATGTACATTACTGGTCTAAGGAAAATCCACGTGTATTCAAAGAATCAAGACACCAATACCGTTTCGGATTTAATATGTGGGCTGGAATTTTGGGAACAAGAATAATAGAACCTTTTTTCTATCAACATAATTTAACATCTGAGCATTACCTGAATTTACTCCAAAATGACTTAGAGGAGGCTCTGGATAATTTACCTCTGGCAGAACAACGCGACACTTGGTTCCAGCAGGATGGTGCACCTGCACATAATTCAAGGGTAGTTAGAGAGTACATTTCAGCAAGATTTCCAGAAAAAAGTATCAGCACTTATTCTGTAACACCCTGGCCGGCGCGTTCCCCAGATTTAACCCCGCTTGATTTTTTCCTTTGGGGATATATCGAGAATTGTGTTTATAAGCAGAATTTTGAAACAGAAGAAGAGCTTAGACAACTAGTGCTTGCAGCCTTTCACAGCGTAACGCCACAAATGTTAACTAATGTCCTAAATAATACAGTTTTAAGATCCTATTTATGTTTGGAGAACGACGGAAATCACTTTGAACACCTTTTGGAAAATTAATTTTTAATGAGTTAATGTTAGTTTTATTTCAATTAATTAAAGTTTAATTATTATGGGTTCGGAATCAGTATTATTACAATGTTAAATAAATAATTAAAAATCTATTATGTAATTTTATTATTTTTTTTTAAATTCATAATGAAACTAAAAAGATTACGTTGTTACCTTCTACATCCATCATTTTCATTTTTTTAATTAAAAAAGCTGAAAAAGCATATGCAACACTCTAGGATCCAGGTCCGGACCCTGAAAATTTCATAAAGATGGTTAAAAAGGCTCGAAACGTAATTAAACAACATTGTCTGGTACATCATTGAATTAAGAATAAAAAATGCTCTCAAAATTTGACAATAAGAAATCAGGGCCGTATTAGAAAAAATGAAGTTGATGGTGTTTGCTTGAAAACGAAACGTCGTATAAAAAAAATTGCGATGTAATCTTTAAGTTCATAACAAGTTGCTGTGAGAGAGTTTTGTCAGTTTTGCTCTAACTTTAATAATAACGCCAAAGAAAAATAAAATCAAAAATCCAAAATATCAGTTTTTATTTAATATCTCAAAACTTACAAATATTACTAAAACTTTTTTTATGCCATATTATTAGTCCTCTGATTGCGCAACTTTTTCCCCATTTAATCAAAGTTGTAGCTCTTACCATAACCGAGATCCCCATAGAGACCCTCCTTATCTTGGGCACCCTGTATAGGAGAAAATATTTTCCTTAAATACACCTTGTGATACAGTTAATACAGTATGTCCGCATATGAATGAAATTCCTAACTTTACTCGTATATAGCTATATACTGCATTACCCAGCATATTTTATATAATCCCTGAAAGCTGATTTCGATATTTTTCATATGTACAAAACTAATTTAACTTATACTGCGATCTTTAAAAAGTTAAATGTGCCCTGCTTTCCCCTATATTATTATGTAACTTCTTGAACTTGACATTATACAGTGAAAATTTGTATATTATAAATGTTTATTTTCATATCGCTCAAAATCTATGTGAAGTGAAAAAAGGTGATCGTTGTTAGCTATTTGGAAACGTTTAATAGCAAAGTTAAAACAAACAATTTCAAATATAATTTTAATAATATCGTATCTTAAGGATATTTTATGAAAATAATAATAATTGATATATCAATTAAATTTTCAATTCCGGAGAAATTTTGTTTCTTTGATTCGAAAAGGAATTTTTAAGATAAACTGGCAACAATGTTTTCTCAGGACGACATTTAGAGTAATGAGGTGCATTGAGGCGCCTCAAGGTTCTGTTTTGGGTCAAGTTCTTTTTCTATGCCATATTAATGATCTACAACTTTGTTTATATAAAGGTTTTCGTATCCTCTTTGCAGATGATACACTCGAATCATGGCTGTGTTGCACCTTGTAGAAACACAATTGGATACCCACGATTGTTTTCTTGAAAACCAGCTTGTTCTTAATCAGGCGAAGAGCGAATTTTTATGTTTTAGCTTAGGAAAAGCAACTAGCGAGACTACTGTGGCTAGACCAGTGGCGGCTCGTGGGGTAGAGCCACAGTGCCATGGCACTACCTGCCCTCCTGTCTAGCGTCCTGCCCTTTACAAATTACCAAAACCTATTAAAATTAATATTCTCGTTTTTAAAGCAATTAGCAAAATAATTTAAAAATGGAACACAGTCGGGTGCAAATTTCCATCTAAAAGGAAGCGATTATGCGTACAACGGTAACGTAGCTTCCGCGCCAAGCGCGACGAGGCACACGGGAGGTGACGAAACGCCATCACCTCAATAAAAAAACGTTGAAAAATGACCTTGAATGCAAGCAGGCAAAAATCTCGACGGGTAGCCAGGCTCTCTTCGTTTGACCGTTTGATGTTAGACGTTTCAAACAGCTGATGTTCGCGTCGCGTCCCGATTTGTTTTCGTTCGGCCGGCGGCTGATTTAATGTAGGGTTAATGAACTTTTTATTTTAGAAATACATAAGTAATGAATACTATTAAATTTTTAAAGGAAACTTTATGGAAAAAATACTTGGGTGTGCGGTTGTGATGAATCTAATAGACTATTTTGTTTTATGTGTGTTTTATTTGGTGGGAAGCAAACTTGGTCCCAAAAAGGTACAGATGATTTGGTCCATTTCTGGGACAAAATGAAGACACATGAAAAATCGAAGGTACATTTAAACAATATATAATTATTTAATTTCAGTATGCTTGGTAAAATTAACATTAAAACTCAATTAAATTCTGCATATCACAATGAAATAATGAAGAAAAACGAACAAATTGATAAAAACAGATACATATTAAACCAAATTATAAAATGCGTTCGGTTTTGTGGTGCATTTGAGTTGGCTTTGAGAGGTCATGACGAAAAAGAGACGTCGAAAAATAGGGGCATATTTCGTGAATTAATAAATTTCAGCTCAGAATTAGACAAAACTCTTAAAGATCATATTGAAAAATCGAAAGTATTTAAAGGAACATCAAAACCCCTACAAAATGAACTTCTGGACTGTATGTTAGATGTGTATCATGATGAAGTCATAAAAGAAATAAAGGACTCTCCGTTTATCGCAGATGAAACCACTGACATTGCTTGTGTGTTTCAACTTGTTATCGTGTTTAGGTATATTCAAGATATGATTGTAAATTATTCATAAATTAAATTAGGTGCCTTTTTGCTTATTTTTCCTACTTTAAAAGCAAGAACTATTAACAAAAAAGGGCATGGCACCCAAAAAATTTTTGCCTGCGGCGCTAAGGGTTTACCTGGCCCTACTTCACTAAAATGGCACGAGCCGCCACTGGGCTAGACTACTGGGATCAGTCAAAGAAGAGATAGATCGAATAGCTAAACAACTTGTGCAAAGCAGATGGACAGGGCTTACAACTTGTTGCATCTCCAGGCAATTGTGGCTCCTACTTGATGACAGAAAAACCGTACGGCTATTACAGCACAGTCGAAAGAACCTAAGAAACATCACTGCCATCGTCACCGGACATTGCCTGTTCGGTAGACACGCTGAACGTATGCAAATACCAACTAACGACTTCTGCAGAAGTTGCAGAGATGAGGAAGAGGAGGAAAGTATTCAGCATTTCTTGTGTGAATGCCTTAGCCTCGCAAGAAGAAGTGGACGAACCATTTTTTAATAATCTGGAGGAAGTGAGCAGCCTGCAACTGGGTCGACTTACGAAGTTTATTAACAGCAGTGGCTGGTTTGAATGAGCTGTCAAGAATCTTCTACGATCGCGTTAACCATCAGGAAGCTGATGCAAATAGATTCCGCGGAACATGTGTGGTACCACAACGGTCCTTATAGGACTACGTGTGACTGTTTGGACAATGCCAGAGGTCTGCCACTCTAACCTAACCTAACCTAAGAAAAGCTGACGGGAACAGATATGATTCGCAACCTGTTAAATTGCTCGCTATGGATTTAATATGGATTGATAATGTGATGTTCCTGACGAAAAAAAAACTTTATCAACATATCTGGGTTGTTTCATTCACCCATGTCTTATACACTTTTCGTTAAGGACCACTTACCACTCACCTTATAGCTCCGTACTTTGGATTACAGCGCAGGGCTAAAATTGGCTGGCAAATGATTCCGTAATACCTGTTTCTAGAATCGATAAAACTATAAAGTCAATGATATAGAAATCACTTTTCATGCTCAATTTACTAATGGTTTTTAAGTTAACTTGTAAATATAGTTAACAAAATTACCGACATTTCATGTTTACCACCCTTGACGAGAAATCACTGCTAATTACTGCAGCTATGTCGGGCTTTTTCCCCGCTATTTATTTAGTCTATTTATGTTATATATGTACTTAAACCACGCTATATTTACATATTACATGATTTAATGGTATAGTGTTGATTAAGGTTAAGAGTCTATGGAATTTACTTCATTAGTATATTATTTAGCTGGATTATACTATTAGGAATTCAAAAATTTGTTCAGTGACGCAAGCTGACAACTTCACTTTAATAATTAGATAGCGGTACTATAAAGAGTGCAAACACAGGCGTGTTAAATTTAGTACCGCACTGTCAAACTGTGGGCAAGGTATATACGTCACTGAACTTTTGTTTATTTCTAAATAAAATACATGTTGCGTTCTTACATGTTAAAGATCCAGATTGCAAGCAAATAAGTTTATTGGCTATTCACTAGAGTGTTTTATACTGGCAAAATGTCATAGCAACGTCCTGTTTTCTAGTGGAAAAACTCTTAATTATATACACCTACACCTGGACAAAATCAACAAGATGGTTTTTCAGCGGCATAATTTTGAGTCAGGTAAAAACTATTGTTAGCCTGACAAATGTCATCCTGGTTTGAAAAAGACAAAATAAGCAATTTAAACGAAATTGCAAGATTGGATATATCCAGGAAATAAAAAAATCGATAGCTGAAAATATTCCACTTAACACACAGAAATCTACAAACTCAATTTGGGCACAGTTCTCAGAGTTTCTAATGGTAAGAAATTATAAACTGGAAAAATGTACTACTGTGATGGAACTGGCGAAAATCTTCGAAGATTACGCCTTTAATATGAAGAAGGGTAATGGCGAAGACCATAAAGAATCTTCTGTAAAGGCTATATGGAACACTACAGAAAAAATTATTCAAGAAATGTATTTTACAGAATCCGATTTATGGATATTTCCTTTAAAAATGCGCGAATTGCAAGAGACGCAAAGAGAAAGCAGCTCCAAAGTTGTCGGGAAAAGAGGAAAGTAAGTTCAAAAGCATTATCTACCAAAGATTTACTAACAATAATGCAAAGCTTCAATGAAGAAAACACCGATGAAGCACAAAAAAAGTTTCTCCATCTCTGCTCATTTGAACTAGCTAAATTGTAAAATTCAATATTTAAAAAAGGAGTTTGATACTATGGGAGAATTTACCGGACGAATTGAATATAACAACATATTTTCCAAGACAGCTCAATGGGCCAAGAGGAATGGCAAACAGCAAATGGCTGGTAAGAAATTCATCAAACAAAGATTATTTTTAAAATTATTGGAAAAAAGAGGACCAAACATTTCCACAGACGTTCATTTAAACTGGCAGAAGGGATGTTGGTTCAAAAATACTCCACTAGGAATAAATACAGTATCTAAGTGAACCAAAACTTCAGCGGAAAGAATTGGAATAGATACGAAGAAGCATAAAATGACAAATCATTCTCATCGATCTTCCGCTGTGTCTGTCCTATTTAAACAAGGTGTTGGGGAACAAGAGTTGATTAAGTTAACAGGCCACTCAAACGCAAATTCCCTGAAACCATATCTGCAGCTAGATCCTAGTCATCATCTGAAGCTCATCGAAAATCTCAGAACAATAAATGAAGCATGTGGACCTTCGACTTCTCAAATGCAAGTCAATCATACCCAAAAACCATGCTTTGATAGAAAAGAATGAACAAACTATCACTTATAACAGCTGTACGTTTAATATTAGTGATAAATAAAAAAGTTTCTAGTTTGCTAAATAATTCTCAAAATTGCCAAGCAACAAACTTTCATACCAGTCGAAAATTTTACCGGCAAAATTTTCTCTCTTATGATATTATATACGATAAAACTTGCCCACCAATGTATACTTACGTACATCTTTTTATTTCAAACGCATTTTATTAAACAGTATTTTATGATTTTAGACTAAGTATAAATAACTTGGAAACGATCTATAACCCTAACTTATAGAAAGAGATAGTCATTGATTCTGCCCAATTAATACCGATACATCAAAGTATAACTAATGCGTTTTAGTAGTATAGTTACAGTAATGATTTCTCTAAATTATGTGTTTCTTTCAAGTTAACTGTTAATTTATTTTAAAAATATATCTTTTATGTCTATCAGAGCATGTTCCAATAACTTACCTACATTTATAAAAAAAACTTTTCTTAAAAATTATGCTTTGTTTCATTACTTTTAGAACAGGCAAAAATGCATGCATTGCATAACATATACACATAAACTATAACAGGTATTATGCGCCTATTATTAACTGGTCTAGAAAAAAAAAATGAATTTCTATGCCCTAACCCTAAGGAAATAGTTATTTATTATTCTCAATTATTATATATCCTGGATATTAGGAACTTAATGAAATAAAAATGGAAAACATAAAATACAGATTTTAAAGTAAAAGGATAACTTGCAGAAAAAATTGTCTCAGCAATAAATTTTCCAGTGGATCCCAACGCTCGCCATTTATTGTACATTATTTTAATGGAAACTAACTTTCCAGGGATACAATTTTGCTGGCATTTTGAGTTTTAAGTTAATGGCTTATAGGTCAGATTCGTCCTCAAATTATGTAATACCATAAAAGTATCTTTAATTTCTGAAAATAATAAGGGTATATTATTTAACGAGTGTATAATAAATGTAGGCCATAATCATTTGACTGTTATACGCGAGTAATACGCTATATTATTATGCTTTGTCTACAACTATCCACTGTATTTTATTTTTACTATTATAAAAATTCATTTATTACTTACTTACATTTTAATTAATCACTTTGAAAACACAAATACCTACTTGATGTAATGTATATAGCTAGATTCCTTACCTTATTGTGGACAAACTCTACCCGTCACCCATATGTACTAACCTGAAACAATAGAGAAAACCATTAAAGGACGATTTTTAGAAAAAATGACAAACAGTGTCAAGAGTGGCGTTTCAATGTTTCTTAATTGAAGTCAGTTACTGATGATTCACTTTTTATACTGCGATATCGGTAGCACTTATTAAAGCAGCACTTTGAGATTTTATTATAGAAAGTTTTAAAAATCTTACCTTAGTTAGTTCTCGTAGTTTGCTCTAATCCAGCTTGTGTCCCAAACATTTAGCATTTTGGTTTAAGTATTCATGGTCACACTTAATCGAAGCTCTTCAGACAGATCCAAAAGCCAACTGTATTTTGCAACAACTTGTCTTCAAAGCGACAATTAGACAGATACAGAAACCAATTAAATTAATAATATAATGTTTATTGCTCTCGTCTGTCATCTCGAAAAGAAACGTCCATGGTGTTATTTTCAGTTTAATATTTATTGAAACCTGAACACACAAAAGAATTTGAGTAAATTTTATAACACCACAGATACTATACCAAAAATATTTTTAATTGTGTAGCTTTTAGCCCGTCATGGTTGCTAATAAATGATGATGTAGAAAAATCATGTTTTGTGACATATCTACTGTTTATAGGTACTTTCAATCAACAAATCCAAACTACGATCCTTTCTGTGCGTTAGACAGACAGATCGGATTGATTTTAATGTGAACTGGGTTCTGTATGTTGCGCTACCCTGAAAACATCGCGACTCGGATTTTACACGTTGCTTTAGGTGTTGTTTTGGTTGATTCTGAAACAAGGAAAGGATGCCTTAAAAATTGAATATTTTTTCTTTTAAAATATTGGCTCGTAGTAACGTTAAAAATATATAGTGTCAGATATTGTGTTACAAATACGGTCCAAGTAATAATATGTAGGAAAAGAAAATCTTAGAAACAAATTAGTTACCTCCTTGTCGATTTCCATTTGCCCGATGACTTCATCTTTATTCTTCTTTCTTCTTGTTCTACTCTTCAAGGTGCGAACAAAAAGTTCGTCGAGATACCCTAGAGACAAGCCGGCTTGCAATTGACCTTTTCCAGACATCTAAAATAATATATTTTACAAAATAAAATTATCAATTATCGTCGAAATGGGGTTTTAAACTAATAATCGACTTGTCAAATTAATACCTCGAACAATATCCATAAAATAAAATTTCTATAGAAAAGCGAAAAAATAATTTTATAACATATTAGTGCGGCCGCTAGAAGAGGATACTCTATGAAAACATCAAAAATTAAACATTGAATACACGTGTCCAAGCATTTTTCCATAAGAAAAACGGTACAGGTTTTACTGTCTGAATTTATTCCAAGTTACAAACTCACACTGTATAATACTAATAGCTTTTTGTCTTATATGCTATTTTAGAAACGTTTAGATTTGGCTGAAGACAGCTAATAATATAATATTTTATTTAAATTTAATTCAATTCAATTTAATTGATCTTTAATTTTAAAATAAATTGGGTACAAGTTATAAGCTTACCAAAATGTTTTTTTTAAATGAGCCAGCTCCAGCGATGTTGGTTGATGTTGGTTGGTGACGCAGGCTGCTCTGTCCCATTCCATAAATAACGAAATTTATTAAACAATCCAAATTAGAAATTTTAAAAGCCCGTTTTCGTCCCGTGTCTTCTCCAAGCTCACAGGATTTTTGCCCCGTCTTTCAATTTTCAAAATGCTGCTATACACATCGACCATCGGGGGCGCAAAATCCGTTACGCTCAGTCCTGCATGCCGAATCCAGGATGTAGGCACCTATACTGCACGAAAAGCTTTATTTCGCACGGCGTACAGGTTTGCTGCGGCCTCTTAGTCACTTCCGACCACCCATTCAACGACTTTACAGAGCTGTACGCAGGTGGCTTGGAGTCGACCGCGCCTGTTGTTAGTGTGGATTAGGTTTGGTATCGAGTCGGTCTAAAAAAGGAAACAATAAGGTTACCACCAATGACATTGTAGTTTTGTTAACGACAAACACAATTTCTACACTTTTTTGCGGTTGACAAGATGACGTTTGCTTTTCAATCATGCCAATATTTTTTTAATTACGGATCCGCAGATTTTTGTCAACTGCCCAACAGTTACACAACTTTTTATATCGCCAACCAACAGAGGGAGACGATAAGCAATGTTACATAACGACCCTCACGTATTTAATTTTGAAATGTTAAAAAATTAATTTTGCCAATAAATCTAACCCCACCAGCAACTATGGGCATTATACAATTACATAATTAATAGCTGCCTAAGCCTAAACTCTTGCATAAAGTTAGAAAAGTCATACACACACCATTAGCCCCTTCTGTTTACATCTATTATGTGCAGCATCATTACGTAATTCATAGCTGGACACTTGGCGTGTATCCCCTATCCTCATTGCCAAATAAGTATCTAAACTCTTGCATAAAGATAAGAAAAAAATTATACACACACCAAGGCCCATTCTAAAGTACAAATAAGAGTTTAACAAAACACATACCTTTCAAGGATCAGAGCACTGAATTTTATTAGGTTGCCCGAAGAATAAAACGCGCACAAAAAGACACATAGGTAAACTTAAATCCAGTGATGAGCTATAGAAACCCTGGCGAACGAAAAACCACCCCGGGGTTGTTTCCAGGCAGCGTGCGCGAAAAGCTCCGTCCCGGACAACCACTGGTATTCAAGTAATTATTTAATTTCATGCTACTACCTGGGTAAAGATATACAATGAAAACAAAAAACGGAAAAAAAGCATGATTCATTCCAAGCGTTTGTTGACGATTTTTGTATCGATATTTTATTTTCAAATAAAAATGAATTTTACGAATATTAATATTTTATATCTTGTACATTTGACGCTATTTTCATGTATATAAAAAAAAATCGATCAAAAATTACTCGTTATATTTAAATGGGATAAACATACCATCTAGAAAGTTATATACAGGATGCCCAATCACTAAGGGACTCTACAGCAACAGGAGGACTTGAAAATAGGTCATTTATGCTTAATTTTTTATAATAAAATATTCACCATTAATTTTCAATGAATTATGTTTCGCTAAGAGAAAAAATGTTTTTGTTATCTATCATTTAAACGCTAATATCTCAAAAACTAATTGAAATATCGACAAATTTACCAAACTCATATTGTCTAAAATTGACGAAAAATCACGTTAACACGTGCAGCCCCCTGGGCGGGGGTAGCACCACCCCTAAAATCTTAAATGGAAAGGGGGGCCGAGTGATACCTTCTTTTAAAGGTCTTTCAATTCCCCTTATAATGATGTAAAATTTATGTACTTCAGTTCAGTAGTTTTAAAGATTTATTGATGTAAAGCTTAAAGTAGACTTTAATAATAGGTAAGTACATCAGATTAGTTTGTACTACTTTCAAAAGAAATTTGAGTAAAATCATTTACTTAATAAGTAAATGCTTTTCTTCACTACGCCCATGGTTTGTTTATCATTTTGGTGTTGAAAGTAGCGATTGGAGCGTTTTTTGTGGCAAAAAAAGTTGTTTCTTGAAGAAAAATAAGAAGGAAATGTCTCGGACTTATTTTAAATAGGAACTTAGTACATAATTTGCGATTGATTCAACCAACCCTGTTGTTAAAATACCTTTTTAACGCTTTATACATAAATTAACCATGGTCTATTCCGCGGCAGAAAGGGTTGAAATTATAGAAATATTTTTCGGAAATAATCAGTGCGCTAATAGAACAGCACAAATATTTAATGAGCGATATGAGAACAGTAACGTGCATTGAAAATATGTTCTAGAACTTTAGTAGTAGCTAAATTTCGGGAACCTGGATCAGTCGCCAATAAAAAATGCAAGATTAAAAATCCCATAAGGAACGAAGCAATAGAAGTAGGGGTTTTAGGGCAAGTTTATGTAGATCCTACGTTAAGTACCCGCAAATTGGATACTGTGTGTGTTGTTAGTCGACGTAGTATCCAGCGGACTCTAAAGGCCCATAGTTTTCATCCGTATAAAATTCACCTTGTACAAGAACTTAATGAAGACAATTTTGATCGGCGATTACAATTTTGTGAAGATATGAGTGAACGAATTATAAACGATGAACATTTTCTATTCAACACTTGCTTTTCCGACGAATGTTCCTTTTTCTTAAATGGCGTAGTAAATCGTCATAACTGCCGATATTGGTCCGATTCTAATCCCAGAATTTATCATGAGGTACACACACAGCAGCCACAAAAATAAAATGTTTGAGCTGGTATGTTTGGCGATCATTTAGTTGGTCCTTTTTTATTACCTGGAAATTTGACGGGTGAAATGTATTTGGAATTACTGCAAGACGCCTACAAGGGCGGATCCAGGGGGGGGGGTCATGGGGGTCATGACCCCCCCCCTGGACGGTTTACATTTCAACATACGTAAAAACTATTGTGGTCAAAAAGAGTGAGTTCATAACCCAGTGCACATTTTTTCTACAAATTGAAAACACTGTTATTTTACGGCGTCTTGCAAAAAGGAACTCGTTACCTACTCATTTTCATTGTAAAAGGAACTTCATTAATACGATTATAATTTAGGGTTATCTCTAAAAAATGTACTAATAAAATCTCCAGTTTTGTATATTTCAGGAGTTGGTTCTCTAAACCTACGTTCTTTTTTCATTAAAAACTCGGCGACTGCCGGTCTTGGATCAAAATGGGCTGTTCCAACTCCATTTAATGACACTAAGAGGCTATCATTCATTGTATCTTCATGTAATGAAATTCTTCCTGGCGTTTTTAATTTGTTGTAATGGGAAATAATTCTCTCAGTAGTCATTGAATGAGGACTTATTAGCAATAACGAGTCTGATGCCTTAATCGGGAGTATCAATGTCTGAAATTTCTTGAATTAAAGGCCAGCAATCACACACGGATGTCGCAAAATTGGACACTTCCTCTAAACCGAAGAGATTCTCAACTAATGGCCGGCCTGCGGATATAATTTCAGCTTCGGCACAAATAAGGTTTATCATATTTTTAATTGTTTCATCTTCTTCCTCTAAAAACCTATAAAAATTTTCGCCTGCGGCGCTGTTTGACCCCCCCCCCCCGGAGTTAATTTCTGGATCCGCCCTTGAGACGCCATAGATCCTGCGTTAACAGCCATTATTGAAAATCAGAATAATCGGCGGTACATTGCGAATAGGTTCACGTTCCAACAGGATTGTGCCCAACCACATTACGCATTACGTGTTCGATAATATTTAGATCAGACGTTTCCAGGTCGATGGATTGGTAGAAGAGGTGCCATTGAATGGCCCCCAAGATCGTCAGATTTATCACCTTTGGAATTCTTTCTGTGGGGTCACTTAAAAAGCAAAATCTATGCTACTCAGCCAACATCGTTACAAGATTTGCGACAAAGAATTGTGAATGAGTGCCTTCGAATTACTCCTCAAATATTGCAAAATGTGCGGCAACGTTTTGAGCAAAATCTTTATTACTGCAGTCATGGTGGTCATGTCCAACATTTACTTGACTGACGGGTCAGTTCTTTCTTCATTTTTAAACTACTTTGCTGCCAAATGTATTGATCTCCACTAATGATGATGTAGGTATTAAAGTTGTATTTAAAATTTAAATCATTAAATCTCCAAAACTACCGAACTGAAGTACATGAATTTTACATCACTATAAAGGGAATTGAAGGACCTTTAAAAAAATGTATCACTCGACTTCATTTCCTTTTGTGTCCCCCTCGAAAACAAAATCCTCTGGTCTGAGCGTTTTTCCAAAAAAGAACTGAGCTGCCAGTAAATGTCTCTGTTTCGTTTTCGATGCGCTACCCTGTATATAATTACATACTATTGTTAGTTTGTATTTTTTTAGCGTGTATGTTATGTTATAATTGATAATATTGGGTTAAGTCAGGAACTAACTTTGAGTTTTGTAATTATTTTTTTCTCCCGCCCCTGTAGCGAAAAAGAAAAAAAATCATACAAAAACAAACCCTGGGCAGCTTGTATAAACAGCTCATAAAATGTTAACGTTAAACACACAATGCGGGCAGCATTTTGTCATTAAAACGAGATTAGTACAATGAGTTTAATTAAGCTCGGTAGTAATTTGGTTAAACTGGAAACATGTTTATGTTACCAGTAACTAAATTGACGGAAATAGTTACTCCGCACGGTATAACTGACAATTACCATTCAACACGTTATAGGAAATCATGAGCTTGGGTATTTTCTGAATTTCGAATCGGAATAGCAATCATAACCTTACTTGGTATGTAAATAAGCACTCCGTCCATCAACGATAACCTTAGGACTCCACTAATACGCTTATCCTAACACTCCTTCTGCCTCCATATAGTTTTCTTCAGAATTACTTGGAATCATCTTGTATTTCTTTTGTCAGCTAACCATTGAGTTCAATTACAGTTGCTGCTGCTTCATATAACGCACTAAGTATTTCCAAATATTTTTGGTTAGCATTGTCTGTATCAGGCAGTTGGTTCCTGCTCAACTGGTACTTCCCACTGTGCTGTTACTTGTTCCGCTTGCTGAACGTTGTGCAACGTTCTGTCAACTTTACGTTGTATTAGATCTATTTCATCTTGGGCTAGCATGTGGTTAGTATAGATATCTAGCTCTTCGGCGACAGGCTACGTTTTGTTCTGTCATTTTTAATTCCGGGTATATTTTATAGATTTCCCGGTGAAGTGTTATTTTTTAGTTAGAACGAGGATTATCTTCACTGTCTGACAAAATTTCTATTCTCTTCACGACTTCAATTGATTCGACTGGTTTCTGTTCTTCTAGGTCGACCAGCGGGAGGTTTATTGACTCCAGGGTTGGGCTACAAGCTAGTCTCCAGTTTACTGTTCTCCTCGCCGTTACCATGGGTCTATTCTTTTACCGGTGGTCAGACGGTTTTTATTATTATTAGTCGTTATTAGATAGATAGATAAATGTTTTTTAGTTTCCTAATGATGCCAATAAGGCATATAAAACGTGTCAAAAACACTATAATTAAAATATAATATAAATATACTTTATAACTCCACAAATTTGCGATAAAATAGTTTGATAAAATTTAAAAAAAAAACTTAAATAAAAAAAATACACATTAAGTTATTCACTTATCATATAACCCTGAAGGGATTAGATAAATAATTCACTGTTTACTCTTTTCAGTCAGGAGATGAAAAAACTGTGAAACCGACTGACAGTTAAAACGACTCTTACGTATAGTCAAAAGAAACTAAACAAAAATTGTCCAAGGAAACCCACCATCTCTAGACAAGCTTAATCAAAAACTACATGCATTAAAAAAGTCTTTCAAAGAATATGGAGAACACTTTGTTAGAGGCTTTACTACAAAATAGAAAATGTAGGCTTTGGCATGGCACTTCAAGCGGAAATTTATTCGCTTTTTTTAGCTTATTTATAGCTGTTCGGTGCCCTGGCACCACATCCAGGTAAATTGCACTTTCTGCACACATCTTCCACATTTCTTTTTAAGATAATGTTTTCATAGTTTTATTATAATAATTATTATTCTTATTATTACCTCTTCTTTTTTTCTGCCTTCAGAGTAATAGGTGATACTCTCTTTTGTATATTTTTTTTATATAAATGATGCAAAACAAAGTAACCAAGCTTGAAAACAATAGTTTTATATTACATACGTTTACTTATGCATTCAAATTTGTTTTTCCTGTTTTCTGTTAGACTAGAGTGACTAGACAATCAGAAAAAAACAGAAATCCATATTCCTCATTTTAATGAAGGTTTAATAAAAGCCTGCCTCAAATAGCTCTCCAAAATGTATTCTGTATTCTTTTATACTCGCTACTTTGTATTGTTTTATTCTGCCATAAAATTCAACGCTGATGTCGATCACTTTTATTTTTGATTTATTTTTATGCCTTGGGATTGATACCTACTTAATTCGTTGGCGCTAAGACTGTTTATATATTTTGAAAAGAAGTAAATACATATTTATAATATAGTATTACAACAACATAAACCTTTAAGCAGATTCAAATTATGTGTACAGTGTTTCATATTAAACAGCGGTTTAATCGCTTACAGTTTTTCGGTTATAAGAAATTTTATTTATTTATTTATTTATTTTACACCATTTCACAGTTACAATGAACCAATTAACAAATAGGTATACAGGGTCCGCCATTTAAAACTCCCCAGGCCCGTACTTCGCTTAATTGTTGAGCTACAAATTTGTGCGACATACCAAATTGTAGGTTTTACGAAGGTCTTTAAAAGTGTATACAGTGTGTCCTAAAAAAGTATTTTTAAAAGAAATTATTATGGATAACAAATTCATTTCTTTGAATATTTTTTCCCTTGCCCTGTATATCAAATCGGTGATAAGAGTTTGATGCAAGTTGTAATAAGCTTTAATTTTAGTTATGATAACTCATGTCAAATTTTCATTCGTTTTCGTGAAAAAGACTAAAAACACATATTTCCGTTACTAAAATAAAATTGCTTTAAAATTATTTAATTTGTAAAAAAGAAGAAAGAAAGTCAGTTTTTCTAGCAGTTTTTTCCATTATTAATTTTTTGTTACGTTTGGTTCGCGTAAATATTAATCACCTTTTAGTGCTACCAAAACAACACTTTCTAAATTTTACTTATTTTCTTCAGGAACTTTGACCAGGAGATTACGAACGGAGGCTAAATTTCATAGCTGAAATGTCTATTATAAAGGAGGACAATAGAAATGTTCTTTATAACATCCTCTGGAGTGACGAGTGTACATTTAATGAAAGCGGTAGTTTAAATAGACACAACATGCATTACTGGAGTAATATAAATCCGCTTTGGACGCGCCACAGAAATTTCCAAGTAAGGTTTAAAGTGAACGTGTGGGCAGGAATACTTGGGGGAAGACTGATTGGTCCTCATTTTTTCGAAAATAATTTAAACGCCCAAATCTACCTAAATTTTTTACAAAATGAATTACCCATTTACTTACAAGATGTTCCCCTGCGAGAAAGAAGAGATATTTGATTTAACCAAGATGGCGCTGCTCCACACAATGCCCGTATTATTTCTGACTATTTAAAAGCTACTTTTAGAAACCAATGGATTGCCAATCTTATTGGTCCTGCAGGACCAATAAGATGACCGGCGAGGTCGCCGGATCTAAATCCCCTGGATTTCTTTCTTTGGGGCTACCTAAAGAATTTTGTGTATGAAACTCAACCCCTTGATGTTAAAGATCTTAAAAATAGAATACGCAATGGCTGTAATTCTATTCGACGCAATATTCCACTACGTACCGTAAATGGCGATTTGGTGAAAATAATTAATTTTTGTATCTACGTTAACGGACAAAATTTTGAACAATATTTAAATTAATCGTTTAACTTTTTTCTTTAATGTTTTAAGCTATTATAATGAATAAAATAGCGTTGCCAAAGTATTTAAAAGCAATTTTATTTTTGTAACGAAAATATCGTGTTTTTGGTCTTTTTCACGAAAACGAATGAAAATTTGACATGAGTTATCCTAACTAAAATTAAAGCTTATTACAACTTGCATCAAACTCTTATCACCAATTTGATATACAGGGCAAGGGAAAAAAATATTCAAAGAAATTAAGTTGTTAACCATAATAATTTCGGACCCTGTATAGGCTATTTAAAATAAAATAGGTAATATTATAACAATTCAAAAAATTATGTAATAACAAGAAATTTAGACTTAAATTATGATTTAAAACGAAATAATTATGCCTAAAAAGACACTAATACGCTAATTTCGTTTTATACTGGATAAACCACAGCTAAAAATGTCAAATCTATTTTGGTGCAGATTGTATGTGTTGCACAATCGATAAATAGGGGAGTATTTAGAGATATTGGTACGCACGGTTGGTACATAAAAAGTGTTGAAATGACGTGTTCTAGGGACGAGGAATTGCAGGTTTTCTAATATATCGCTGCATTCAACTCTATTATGCAAGGTATTATGAAGAAATTTAAGTTGATAAACTGTACGTCGATCTTCTAAGGAGCAAAACGAGTGCCTTTGCAATGGAGTTCCTTCTAGAATACCGATTTCAGGATACTGACCATCAATTTTAAAACTTATATATTTTAGAAAACGTCGTTGGACCCTTTCAATGCGATCAAGGTGCACTTGATAATATAGAGACCATACAACCGAGGCGTACACCAATTTAGCTCTTACAAATGCACAAAAAAGTATTTTTAGTGTATGACAATTTACAAATATGTATGTATAAAAAATATTCTAATAAATATATATTATACTAGCGGGTATCCCTTTTCATCCCTTTAGGGGCAGACCTTAAAAAAATATGAAATAAGTTTCATAACTTGTGTCTAGTGAATTATGTGAAATTCGGACCAAAATTAGCTTTGCAGTATAACCTCTTACTCTCTTTAGTCTCTTTTCAGTCTTAAAAAAATCCGACAAATAATATTTTTTTAAATAGAAACTTTTATAAGTACCCCCTTTTTGCCCCTTAGGAGACCGATTTTCAAAAGAATGAGAAATACACGTGTTCTATTAATTGTATATTAGAGTATTTCTGCTGTGTTTCAAGAAATTCGGGCCAATAATATTTTTTCCATTGTAAACTTTCCGGCGGTAACGTAATATAAAAAAGTATGGATTCCTTTTAGGATTAAATTATGTAGTATAGAAAGGATCTAAAACATTAAAAAAATATTTAAATAAATGTGGAAGTTCTGGTAGTAAAATATTTAATTTTTTTTATAAAAATATATTATTTTAGATTATATTAATACAAATACCTTTACTCTTTCTTTTAATACTACTTATTAAAGGACCGACAAATTTTGGGCTTATTTTGTGCTTACTTAGATAGAGATAGATTATTCCGTTCGCTGCACTTTTTTTTTCTTTTGCTTAACGTTATTTTTAGTAAATTCTAAAACTTACATATGATTCACTATTATCGAAAAACATAAAACATAAAGAATTTAAACGGATAATTTGACAGGAGGAAAGCTATACGCATATTACAGTTTCATCGGGCCATTTATTAATAACTATTTTCGTTCTTTTAAGTAACACCTACAATTATAAAAAGTAACGATTCGTGTTTATAACATAAACTTATTATATTTAGTTGGAAAAACTAAAAAGTTAAATTTATTTAAAACGTTATATTTTTTAATACGTAAGGGAATGTCGGGGAATTGTGCGCACCTAAACGTAAAGTGTTCCTATGACTACATCGTTGGTCTTAAAATACTAATAGTTCTATACACTTAAGTTGCTGACATTATACCTTTATTGTGTAAAAGACTATTTCCTAAACCTATTATACAGGGTGTCCGGAAACTTCGTTCGTATACTTTAAGGGGATATTCTACATATGAAAATATGAAAAAAGTTCATATGAATGTAGGTCCTTAAATTACTTATAAGGAAGCTATGGCCGTCTAAAGGTGACCTCTAAAGATTAGTTTCTATTTTATATCTATGCAACCGCTTAAGGTACCGGTGTGCTTTTTGTCACACAAACTAATATTAACAATTGCTAATTTATGATATTGAGAGTTATTATGAAATTTAGTCAGGGACGTTCTTACGGGGGGGGGGGGGTTGGCTTTATTGGATCAATGATTAAGGAGAAAAATCGATTTATTTAAATCATTGCATAAACTATTATCGAATTGTGTTTAACCTAAAACATCAAAGTAGTCTAATGGCAAATACAAATTTGAAGTAAAAAAACATCAAGAAGCCCAAGGTTAGCGTTAAAATAAATTGACAATGACGTTTTTGTGATTTATTGTAGTGATCATTGATCAAGTGCAAAGTGTTTTTGATTAATTAAGGTGCAAATTTTAAAAAATGGCAGGTTATTCATTTGCTGAGTTAGCTGATATGCATTTTATGTATGGCAAAGCTAATGGTTGTGCTCGAGAAGCTCGCAGGTTGTATCAAGAATATTTTCCAAACCGTCAAATTCCTTGTGAGAAATTATTCATTAATTTACATCAACGATTAAGAGAAACTGGAACTTTTATGCCAAATATGAATGAAACTGGGAGAAACCGTACTACTAGGACTCCATAAGCAGAAGAAAGAGTGCTCGAATGCGTTGCAGCCAATCCAGGTATAAGCACAAGAAGAATTGCCTTACAAGAGGGTATCCCTAAGAGTACAAAATGGGAAATTTTGCATGAACAACTTCTTTATCCATACCATATACAAAGAGTTCAGGCGCTTAAGCCGCAAGACCTACTTTCTCGTGCAGAGTTTTGTCAGTGGATGCAGAGAAAATGTCATCAAGACCGTTTTTTTCTACATAAAGTCTTGTTTACTGACGAAGCAGGGTTTACCCGTAAAGGCATCGTAAATTTTCATAATAACCATGTATGGGCAGAAGAAAATCCCCATGCAATTTTCGAAAGTCGATTTCAAAATAAATTTTCAATTAATGTTTGGGCAGGTATATTGGGCGATCGATTAATAGGACCATACATTATGCCTCAACGTTTAGATGGGCCCGCATATTTAGATTTTTTACAAGACTCTTTGCCTGTTCTACTTAAAGATGTGCCGTACCAGCAAAGACTTACAAACTATTTTATGCACGATGGGGCTCCACCTCATTTTAGTAGATTGGTTCGAGATCATTAAAATCAAACATATCCAGACCGATGGATAGGCCGAGGTGGGCCCATTGCCTGGCCTCCCCGTTCACCTGATCTCAATCCATTGGATTACTTTCTTTGGGGATATCTGAAGTCTCTGGTATATTCAGTACCTGTTGAAAATGTACAACAATTGGAACAACGTGTTATTTATTGTTGCGAGGAAATTTGTAATAAGGAAGGAGTTTTCGCAAGAGTACGAACATTAATGAGAAATCGTTTAGTTGGTTGTATTGATATGAATGGAAACCATTTTTAACATTTGTTGTAACTTTTCTACTTCTTTCAGATTATTTTTGTTAAACCAACAACTCTTAAATTTATTTTGTTTAAAAATAACAATAAAACAACGTTTTAACTTAATTATTGTCATTGTCATTGTCAGTTTATTTTAACGCTAACCATGGGCTTCTTGATGTTTTTTTACTTCAAATTTGTATTTGTCATAAGACTACTTTAATGTTTAACTTTAAACACAATTCGATAATAGTTTATGCAATGATTTATTGATTGGTCTAATAATTTTTTTAGGAATACCTTTTTTGTGTAGAAAAATCACTGGAATTATAATTTTTGGGTAAAATTTTTTAAATGTGCCGTGTAAAAAAATTAGGAATAAATAAACTAAGCCGTCGTAAGAACGTCCCTGACTAAATTTCATAATAACTCTCAATATCATAAATTAGCAATTGTTAATATTAGTTTGTGTGCCAAAAAGCACACCGGTACCTTAAGCGGTTGCATAGATATAGAATAGAAACTGATCTTTAGAGGTCACCTTTGGACGGCCATAGCTTCCTTAAAAGTCATTTAAGGACCTACATTCATATTTTCATATGTAGAATATCCCCTTAAAGTATACGAACGAAGTTTTCGGACACCCTGTATAACCGAGCAGTATTGCAAAAAACGCAACCATTACAAGCGCACAATTCCCCACCCCGTGGAGGTAATTGAGCGCATAAGGTGGGTAATTGTACGCGTTATGGAGTAGTTAGGTAATGAAGGCGGAACCAAAATCAAAAATATTTTACATCAAATATAAGCTTATAATATAGATATGTTTATTAAGACGGCGTCAAACCATAAAAAAGTTTAGCGGGAGTCAGGATCACAGATATTTACCTTTAGATAAGCAAACAATAATCACGAAAGTGGCAAATTTATGGCCTCGCGCATGTAAATAAAGCTATACACAATTAGACATGCGCACTGCAACATTATCGTTTGACGAACGGGAAAATAGACAGATCCGGGCTTTAAAATTTATATTCTTGTTTGGGAATTAAGTTAGTGTAACCAATCTTCGATGTTATCACGTACCCAATCTTAAATCAAATATTATTTGGTATATAACTTGTATTGATTTTTACAAATTGGCAAAAACTTGGGTACATGTAAAACATTTTCAAGCACAATTTCTTGTTCAAGAATTTAAAAAAGTTTTTTCCCGAGAACTTGACCCGTGGAGTAATATAAACTACCTAGGTATTTACATTTTTTCTTTTATATAATATAAGTATGGAGAAAAGTGTATTTTAAACTATTTGAAGATCGCAGGACTGCAAATAAAATATACCAAAACATACATCGGGATAAGCTGTCTTGGTGTGGCTTTCTATTTATTTTCATACCTTGTTTGTGTAGCCTAGGCCTAGTTTAATGTGTTTAAATTGATCATAATAAAATAAAGTTATACTTATATCAAGGTTCATCACTACTCCATACTACTTACTGAAAATACGAAACACCAGATATTTTACCTCTATTTGTGCATAATAAAATCATACAACAATCATGTTACTAGTCATTATTTATATTCCAATTCGAGTCACTAAAACACAAACACAATTCACTAAACTACACAAAAACTATAGAAATCCGTAAATATTAAACACCCACAATCCACAAAAGCAAAGAAACCTACAAGGAATCCACATAGCCGAGCCGGTTCGGGAGTGTATTTTAAGCATGTCGTTAAAGAATGAGAGGCCGATAACATGAGGTTCATGCGCATGCCCGATGCTGCTCAGAGGGAAGGCAGCTGACCGGCGAGCCATGCGCTCGGACGTATTTTTTCACCCATAAAACGTAAATTTTGTTTGCGCAGGAGATAAGCTGTATCTACGTATCTAAAGAGGTAAATGTCTATGGTCAGGATGTACTCCTTTAGTTGAAACTCAAGTTCCATGGAGAATATTAACGTCCTACCACGTTGTTTAGTTTTCTGAATTTTTCGTTTCCTTAATATCGACTCTGGTATATTAAAAGATCGACCAACTTCTCTTATTTTTCTATATTGTGCAATTTCATTGAATGCTATTTTCAGGATTCCAGGAGTTTTTTGTGTCTTACGTAATAGTATGTAGTTTCGTAGCATATTCTGTAAACAAAAAAATTTTTTTTTTTTAAATATAATTAATAATGCTTAATTTACGTAATTTAATTCTGTGATGGATACTTGTGCGCATACTGCGTTTAACTTCCCAAACCACAATACAAATAGAAAAACAGTCGTTGCCTACAAAAAAAAAATGCTTACATCAAAAGACGCTTAAAACTATAATAATTATGCCCCCCCCAGTTTAAAACAGTGGCGATGCTAGGGGGCAGAGGTGGCCCACACCTCAAATTTATTCCCGCCCTCCTAAAGTAAGAAAGAAACTGCTTGTGAAAGATCGTTTTCCTGTCTAAAAAGAGTAAAGAGGTATTTAAGAACTAGTATGGTTAATAGCAGACTCTCGTATATTTCCATACATCGCATTGAGAAGAATAGAGCTAAAAATATCGACCTGGATAATGTTGTAGTTGAATTTGGACGGAATCAGAATAACAGGAGAATTTTGTTGAGTCTATAAATTATTTTTTTGTTAACTCATATACTTGCCTTAATTTAGTCTTATGTTTCTGTCTCTTTAATTGTGTTTTCCATGTCTATATTTGTCATATTAAACTTTTTGTATTTCGCAACTATTTATTTAGTAAAAAAGTGTTCTTAGTTCTTAAAAAAGTATTTTTGTAAGATATCACTAATAATTACTTACAATGTATATAAAATATTCCTTTTTCGAGAACAGAAACAACCCTATACTATAGAGTATGACTTCTGGTTTTCTGTTTTTAGTTCAGGACAAGTACCTATGTGAATAAATAATAAATGAATAAACAAAACAAGATTTCTTTAAAAAAATATATAGATATTTAAATATTTTGTTTCAAATTTAAATTTAGAGCTGCTCTTATAATAATTATTTATCCCTGACAGGTGGAATAATAAACATAAGAGCAAAAGTGAAAAGGAAGTTCAAAGATGTTTATATATAATACCTTAAAAGAAAACTTAGAATTTTAAACATACCCACATGCATTTTATACAATATACCGGGTGGTACCCCAACACACTGGCCATGAGAAAACCCATGTAAATTTTGCTATCCTCAAATATTCGCTCTCCTATTAATTTGACATCAAAATTATATGACAAGACTTTTTTAAAGGCCCTTGTACCGTGCGAGCAAAGATTATATGCATCAAAGAGGGCTTAGATTAAAAAACGTAGGGCTTGGTTTAGATCACAATCATATGGGGACGATATATATCCAACCAAATCTAGGTTAAAATTTTGTCAAATTCATATTATGACATGATATGCCAAACTAATGAGTAATAAAATAAGTAGACCAACACAAATTTATTTTTGTTGTTTACAAAATTAACAACGTAAGAATATACAGAAAGAAAAAGAAAAATAATTACATAAATGCGCCACCGCCAAGCTCCAAGCATAAATTCACACGTCTCTTCATATTTTCGAAAGTGTTGACCAGCATCTCTCCAGAAATGGTACCACATTCTTGGATAATCCTTTCTTGTAATTGTTCTAAATTTGCAACTGGTGTTTTAAAAATAGTGTTCTTTAAATAAGGAAAAACGAAGAGAATTCACATAACCGGAGAGGTGGAACCAGGCCTAATCCGAAAAGAAGTCAGGCCTAATAAATCATTTGTTTCCAATAAATGTTGGGTAAACCATTGATAGTAATTCCTGCGTCTTTCAAAACCTGCGGCTTGTATTTCTTGGAATACTTACACTTTATAAGGAAATAAATTTAGCTGCTTCTTAAGAATAGTCCTGCATGTTCCATAAGATCTTCCCACTTCTTGGGACAGGCGTCTTATACAATTATTTTGCATTATTTCACAAACGTTTGCAACAAGTTCTTCTGTTCTTACGAATGGTCTTCCTGCTTCCTGATCAGTGGCGGCTCGTTAATGAAGGGCTCTGGGGCGCCGCCCTCACTGCAATTATTTCAAACATAATCCAAAAATGCTTTACTTAAAAACCAATAAAGCAATCTATGTAAGCAATCCATTAAAATAATTCAAACCACACAAATAGCCCTATTCCAACGGGCAGGTTATACTCATAGACAAGCGAGTTGCGCGCTCTCAATGTTATACTAAGCGCGGGCTGGCGACCGATTATCCGTCCCGATTCAACGCGGCTTCTTCTCGATGAGTTGCCATGACGACAGAGGCGTGACGTCACCTACACATCGCACAACGAGCGGCCACGGTTGAGCTCCAATTTTCCGCGCCCAACAACAGCTGTTCGCGATGCCATGGTAGAATAATCGATATATTATGTACTCTGAGCTGACGAGGCGACCTGTCGATGCCGGGATGCCGCTGGGCGCTAATGTTTTGTTTATTTGTTTTGATTTGATTTATTAGTTACGTTTTAAAGTTGGAAACTGTCGTGTAATATGAAGGTCAGTGATTTACAGAAGCTCAGTTCTCTGAGCTTAAGTGAAAAACTTGATTTTAAAAATGCAGGGCGGCCACTAGAAATTGAACATAGTACAAGTGCAATCAAAATGTAAAAGTAAGGCACAGTTTACGCGTAAGTTTGACAAAGAAATATATAATAAAAAATCCTGGATATGCGGTTGTGAGGACAAAAATTTTTTTTTTGTTTCGTGTCTTCTTTTTGACGGGGATGATAATTGGACTATAAATGGGGTGCAGGACTTAAAACATCTTTCAGAGGAAATAAAAAAACATGAAAATAGTGCAAAACATCGTCATAATGTGGTAACTTTTGAGATGTTAGGACAAACTAATATTTTAACTTGTTTAAGTAGTGCTTATGCTAATGAAATTAAAATTCACAACGAGAAAGAAAGAAAAAACAGACACGTACTTTTGAAAATAAAAGACATTTTAAATTTTTTTTATTTAAAGCCAGCGCCCCCCCCCCCCCCTGACTTGCTAGTAACGAGCCGCCACTGTTCCTAAGATGTAAAAAAGCGTGCGGTTGCCAAAAGGGAGGTTTAAAATGTTGTGTCATTTGCAGCTTCTCTAATGGAAGATCTGTTGAAAATGTCGTACCTACAGACTCAAGGAATCCGATGAAGTTGAAGGTTTACACTTGCCTCCTAACATAATTATATCAAATAAGGATTTCGGTGAATCCGGTTTATTAGAAGAAAGCAACGCGGATTTTGAAACAGAAACCACTACAAAAACCGTTGAAAGAACTATTAACGAACCAGGTCCGGTTTCAGGTATATTTAAACGAAAGGTTTAATGTATATCCTGTTGTAGAGAAGGCCGAAAGAGGAAACCACATAAAAAAAAACACCGTGTACTTTAGCTCTTGGGTGGTGTGGAAACAAGTACATTATTAAAAAAATAATTGCCTTGTCGGACTTCCATTGTCTTTATTTTGTTACTTAACACAACGTTTCGGTTAGTTAGTATCTCTAACCGTTTTCAAGTGTAAACTAAACTATAATTCTAAGGCTACTGTCTTAAATACTGTCCTAAAATTCATAAGAATAACATGCCACTAAGACCAATCACCAGCTCCAGGGATTCTCCTACAAGCGCACTATCAAAATTTCTCCTTGAGAGAATTAAACCTCTACAGTTTCTTTTTTTCAGAACTCTAAACATTTTGTAAATATTCTGAAAACCGTCAAATTGGAACCACAAGACACATTTGTCAGTTTCGACGTAGAAAGTCTATATACCAATGTCCCAATAGGGGAATCACTGCATATCATCAAGCAAAAGTTACAAGAATACTCAGACTTTCAGAACGCACCAGTTTGCCGCTGGATGAAGTGATGGAACTTTTGGAGTGTTGTCTACGTAGTTCCTACTTTCAAGTAAAAGATAGGTTCTATGCCCAAGATGACGGTCTTCCAATGGGTTCATCTCTCTCTCCGGTGGTGGCTAACCTGTATATGGAATGGTTTGAGTCACATGCTATTAACACTGCCAAGATTAAACCTAAACTTTGGCTTAGATATGTTGATGATACCTTTATTATCTGGACAGACAGCAACGAAGAGCTGATACGGTTTTTGGAACATATTAATAGTATAAGACAATCCATTAAATTTACCATGGAAACAGAAAAAACATTTCACTCTACCTTTTCTCGATGTTCTCGTAAAACGAAGAGCTGAAAACATAAAAACTTTAGTCTACAGGAAACCCACTTACACAGGGCAATACCTTAATCACGGATCGAATCATTCAAACTCCATAAAACAGGGCATAATTCAAACTCTGTATCACAGAGCATCTAACGTTTGCAACAATCAGGAAGACCTTAATATTGAAATTTCAAACATCAAAAAAGATTTAAAACAGAATGGTTACCCTGAAACCTTTGTAACTAATACCATCTCAAAACTTTGCGAGTGTGGCGAATCGTACATTGGAGAAACAAAAAGACCTCTTCCCGTACGAGTTAAAGAACATCTGAAACATACTCAAAGAGGTGAAACTTCGAGATCAGGTATAGCGGAACATGCATGGACCAACCAGCATAATATGCAGTGGTCAGAAGCCAAGGTTTTAGACAAGGAACAGCACTGGAAAAAACGAAAGTTCAAAGAAGCAGCTTTCATGAATCAAAATACCGATATATTTGGTAAACCAAGTATAGATATCCCCAATATCTGGAAGCCTCTTCTTGTCCAAAACCAACAGCTCAAACTTCACACTCCAATAAACATGTAGGCGGAGTCATCAAGCTTCATTGCACACGGATAGTATTTAAGACAGTAGCCTTAGAATTATAGTTTAGTTTACACTTGAAAACGGTTAGAGATACTAGATAAAGATAAAGACAATGGAAGTCCGACAAGGTAATAATTTTTTTGATATTACTTTATTGTCTACCACCTTCAAACAAACACAAGTACATTATTGTCATTATAAATTTTTGACAGCTATTCAAGCATATCGGCTATTATAAACACAGTTAGAAAAAGTGAAAAATATGTTTTATTTTCATCAGCTTTTGTGTCCAAACCATTGATTTTACAAAGAAAATTTTTATAATATAATTCGTAGGAAATTTGATTATCTTTAATTTTTTTAATATGTGTTTCAACTCTTAAACGCAAGGCGACGGAGATATTAATAAAAATACGTTTTTGGTTGCCATCTTGGCAATATGACGGCGCTAGCGGCAACGCGCTCAATGCTCAAACTATGGATTTTAGTTTTAGACACGTTAACCTAGAACCCTGCCAAATTTCAAAACGATCAGAGTTAATTCCAACTAAAACTACCTGACTTGGAATATATTTAAATTTAAAAAAAAAAGTTGACATTTTCCCAACTTTCAGAATATTTCTGTTAAAGTGTAGAAGTAAAATTTAAACTTGAAAAAACTGAAAACCTCTCGCTTTTGAAATAAATGGGATTTCCAGAGAATCAGGTAATTTTAAAATTCCTATTAGTTTACCTACTCTATTTAAATTATATTTTCGCCGGGGTAAACATCCGCCATTTCCGCGACAAATTTAAATTTTAATGCCACTTAAGGCCCATTTATAAATAGGTCAAGTCACGGTCCAATCACAGTTCGGTTACAGTCACAGATTTAATTATTGTTGGAAAGATATACCGCGGTGACTTGACTGGCAAGTGCTGACAGACCGTCTCTTACAATGTGAATAGGGTGATGAAAAATGCAAGCCACAATATTTGGTGTGACTGTGACCGTGATTAGACCGTGATTTAATCTGTAGTATGAATCGGCCTTTACTGCACCTAAGCGCAACAACTGGACAACTGCAAATGTGGACATTGTCACGTGACAGTCACACGCAGACCGATAACAAAGCGAGTAGCCAGGAATTTGGGCTGGCAAGCCTCGAAAAAGTTTGGGTTTGTTCGTACGTATTTACGTTACGTAAATTACGTTGTTGTTTGTTGTTGTTGGTTGAGGGTTTGTCCCCCCCCCCCCCCCTAGGGGAGAAAAGGGGAGTCGTCAATGTATGTATGCCCTTTGTGGTAAGTAATAATTGCCTCTAAAATTTTAGTCTCTGTTATAATAATAAATAATTAAAAGCAACAAAGTAGTTGCCTATGGACAACTGTGCAACTCTCTTTTGTATTGGAATACACAGGAATCCAAGCATAATGAATACCCTGGGGTGGTAGTTTCGTCCTTATTAGGACCCTACGGGCAGCCATAACCCTAAGCAACTCCACAGAAAACGGCACGTATTGTATGGGTGGTTTTCAGTAACTTTTTAGATACCATGTCCCTGGGGTCTTAAAATTCAATTCTTTTTATTAGCCATAATTTTTTTTATATTTGACAAGACACGCATTTTTTTATCGATTTATTAATATTAAAAGTGCAATATCTTATGAATTTATATTTTAATTTGGGGTTTGAAACTCCTATTTCACATGACCGTCGTATGTCCCTGGAGCAAAATCCAATATTTGCGAACTTCAAAAATATATTTTAACTTTTAAGTTGCTAAAGTAAATTATATTTAACAAATGTTGGGCTTTTTGTGTTATAAAATTGTCTTGAATAGCCATTATTGTTAATGTTTTCTTCACATGACCGTAGAAGGACTTTTAAGGTTGTCTTTTCGATGCTAGATGATACTGCATGTGTTAATTAAAATATTTTATTATTGCAAATGGCGACAGTTACTTGTGCAGTTCGGTTCGTGATATTATTTACAGTTCTTGTCGCGTATTTTGATATAAAAAAGGAGAGGAGAGGACATATTCTAAATATTACTATTAAACTTGCCTTATGGTGGCATTATCTTACGCCTAATTACTTTAGATGCTTCTTATTCACACTTTGGCAGTATAAAGTATATTAAATAAAATTACAGGTCGAAACCGACATTAAATCAAAGCTAGCATCACTTTAAAAAAAAATGTATGGGACGGTCATGTTAAAATTTGTTTATTTTCTATATAAAACTTTTAACTTTTATTTTCATGACACTCGAGCACTTTCTTAACCATTCTGGCATATTTCACTCAGTTACCTGAAAGAAAAAAGTCAGTTGAACTAAACCAGAATTTTTTTTTCAAAATTAAATCAGAATCTTAAAAGATACTGAAAACCACCCGTATATCTACGTATACATAGGTATATTCAATACCTACTGCTATTGCGATGTCTACTGTACTGGGAAATAGGCTTTTTAACAAATTTGGTATTAAAATTGAATTTAAATATTAATATTAAGTGATTATTAGCTAATAAATTTTTCATGGTTAATTTAATCTAAATTTAACCTATGGTAATTTTGCGTGTCGAATACTGGTAATTAAATCCGGCTCTTGGAGGAATAACGTGCTATTTTATGTTTCAATTAGTGCCCCATACGTTTCTCTAGTAAACGAATTATACGGTTATTAAAATTTTACATTTATCGACCTGAAACTTTATAAAAACAAATTGAATATATTTTTAGCTTGGACTTTGGTTTTAATATGTTTGATACGCCACTGTATAGTCTGTTACCCTATCATATTGGATAGATATATGAATGTTTCTAATAAAAAAGATGCGTGGATGTATTTTAGTGGTAAATTAACTGGAGGAAAGACTGCGAATAAATAATACGTTTAATCTGCCTTACGAAAGAACTACGAAACGATAGGAGATGTAAAACATTCTCGTACTTATAAACTATTTTATAGCACAGAAAGAAATTTTTTTTTTTTCCCGTACAATGGAACAACAGTTTCACCAAGCATGTAGCCCAACACAAATTAATTATAACTATTTTATATTCTTCTTACCTAATGGAACAAGTCATTAACATATCGCAATTTTTGCGATATGTTATTCGTCTCCTTCATGCGGAATTACGACAACCCCGATTGCCTCTTGAAAATTTCGCACTATATAGGCTCCTTCGTGAAGATAATGTATGTATGTTGTCGGCGTGGTCGTCGTCCGTTTCGACATTTTCACATTTGCGATTTTTTTCTTCGGAAACGGTTAGAGTGGGACGATTGAAACTTTTTCAGTTCACACGTTCTGTGAAAATTTCGAATATACAGGGTGTGCCGGAAAAAAGTTATTAATTTTTTTCTTGGTCCACTATATCGACGGATAAACAAGCTTTAGTTTGCGTAGTAAGCGCGCTTTGGGAAAACATTATTTGTGGCTCAAAAAAATTTATTTATGATTTTTTCGGAGATATTTTTATTTGATGTTTTACTATATCGACTGTGGCTTTTTCAATTTTTAACAAAACCGTTTTATTTTTTTCCCAAAACATGCGCTGATTTCTTCTCAACATTCCTGCATGTCCAAACTTATCAAAATATTTTCGCAAATTTGAGAAAAGTCGCTTTTTTGAGTGCGGCAACAAGCAAAATTTACAAATACTAAAACTATTCTCTTTTAACAAGTAGTGTGCTTTGATTTTCATGAAATTTAATCCTAAAAATCCGGTTGTCAAAAATGGGGAAAAATGGGTGTTTTGAGCTTGACTTGCTAGAGTAATAAGAACATTTCGAGATTTTAAATTGGATGGAATAGCTACCTTCTTCTAATTTTATTGACCAAAATATTTGCCCAAAATGTTTCAGAAATAGTTGTAATATCGATTTTAAAGATGGCGTTCCGACATTGATAATCCGTCGCCACGTGGTAGGAGGCTGTTCGACATTTCGATATTTGCGAATTTTTTCTTCGGAAACGGTTAAAGCTAAACGATTCAAACTTTCTGGATGTAGAGAGGAATAGTCGGGGCACGTTCTGGAAAAACTTCCATTATACAGGATGTACCGGAAAAAAGTTATTAAAGTCAAAGTTGAAAAAAAAATTTTTTTTCGTAGTAGCGCGTTACAGGTGGCAAAAATCATTTTAATCGATTTAAACTTTTTCGGCGTGTAGACGACGTTGGGCTACAGTACACTGTTGTTTTCCAAGGCGATCGGAAGTTGGGAAGTCAATTTTTTGATTTTTTTAAAATCAATGTAGGGTCATGTTGGATTGTTAATAAATCGAACTGGGTGCGTCCGACAAACTTTTGGTTTGGATATTCGTTTAGGTCATTTCAAATACTACTTTTCTCAAATATATTGTTCTATACCTAACGATAATAGAAATGGTGGAAAATTGTAAGAAAGTGAAAATTACTATTTTAGAAACGATTTTTTTATGGTTTTTATGTTTTTTCATACGGAAAACAACTTTGGATCGAAATGTTATAAACCTTAGCGGAAAGAGCTCGTCAAACTACAATAAAAATATAATTTTTTTGTTTCTTCACCTTTAATACGGCAATAATATTCTATATTATTTTCAAAGTGGTCGGTGGCCTAGTGGGTTACGAATTGTGGTCACGTTGATCCCGGGTTTAATTCCAGGCGCGTCTTTTTATTTTTTTAATATTTCGTTATTTAGGGAGGTACTGAAAGTTTTTTAAATTTCGGATTCTTACAGCGACAATTCTCGGTACGAAAAAAACGAACTTGGGTTGTGAAGAAACTAAATTTATTCTTTATCGCGAATTGAAATGTTTTAAAATTATTGGTTGCTAACAAATTGTTTTGTCAAAAGTATGAAATGAAACGAACGAACTCGAACAGTGCCGTGCCCGAAGGGCTCGGCACAATAACATTTTCACCAATTTATCAGCTATCAATGTGAGAATAGTTTCTTTTCTTATGTTTAAATTGATTGAATACATATTTTTAGGACAAACTTGGAAAGTAAGTATATCCCACATTGCACACCTTTGCTGTACGATTTTAAAGAGCCGGTGCTGACAGGTTCAATGTCAATATCAATGTCATAATATTAAAAATCAAATCGAGCGGGAGGGCATTGGAAATAAGACGTCAAGCACTATACGATGCCGTCTTCAAAAACTACCTGTTTATACGAGAAACCGGAAATTTTGCACCCGTTTTTTTATTTTTTAGTTTTTGTCAGTCGTTATAATGACAATTTGGCGATATGTTTCTCCTTCACGTTCCGCAGGAAGGTGAGGCAAAAAAACAACAGTAAATAGAGAAAAAGAGAAGGAAGTATTTTTTTATTGCAAATTTTTTTTTTAGCACTAATATTAGATGCACTCTCGGCTGACGATTAGCGATATGTACCCAGTCTAGTTTTTAAATGTAGACATGCCATTGTTACAAAACTTATCTACTTTTAGTTACGGCATCCTTAAAACTACTTTTTTGGACATTTAATCCACCTTTTCTAGAACTTATGTGTGGCGTCTTATTATTACTATTATTACCGTGCGAGCAAAAATTATTTGCATCAAAGAGGGCCTTGTATCTAAGGACGTAATGCTTAGCCGTAGAGCTTAATACCTGTTGGGTGTCAGTAACTACCTGAATTAACAATCAATCAGTTATTCCGTCATCTTTGACAGTCGTTACAAGATTTAATTTTATTCATCGCTAATTTTTCCAATTTCTTGAACAATTCACACAATGGGCTTTACTGAACAGCACAAAACATTCATGGTTGAAGCGTCTTTCCGAAGCAGGGTTAGAGTAAATAGTGAGTGGCAATACAATCCGGGTTTGTGCATGGACGATTTTCACGAATATTTTCCTAACGTTGCTTTTATTGCTATAGATTTTTATCATTGCCTGAAAAGAACCGTGACTGTGTTTAGGGAAACAGGTTCTATACAACACAAAAAAGGAGCAGAAAGACCATCTGTAAGAACAGAAGAACTTGTTGCAAACGTTCGTGAAATAATGCAAAATACGCCAACAATTTGTATAAGACGCCTGTCCCAAGAAGTGGGAAGATCTTATGGAACATGCAGGACTATTCTTAAGAAGCAGCTAAATTTATTTCCTTATAAAGTGCAAGTATTCCAAGAAATACAAGCCGCAAATTTTGAAAGACGCAGGAATTACTCTCAATGGTTTACCCAAAATTTATTGGAAAGAAATGATTTATTAGACCTGACATTTTTTTCGGATAAAAGTACTTCTTTTTCTTTGTGTATACTCTTACTTTGTTAATTTTGTAAACAACAAAAATAAATTTGTATTTGTCTAATTATTTTATTACTCATTAGTTTGGTATATCATGTCATAATATGAATTTGACAAAATTTTAACCTAGATTTGGTTAGATATATCGTCATCGTCCCCATATCATTGTGATCTAAACCAAGCCACACGTTTTTTAATCCAAGCCCTCCTTGATGCAAATAATTTTTGCTCGCACGGTATAATATACTTATCTTATTTGTTTTTACAACTTTTTGTAAAATAATCTACTTATTACTTAGTGAATCTTATATTTTTATGCAATTTAACAAAAGCAATTAAGTAGAATTTTCGATATTCTACATGCATACTTTTTATTTCAAAGTACTACTCAAAAATTTCAAAAACTATCTGCACTATTTTAATCGGCTTTCGAAAATACCATTTTTTTACAAAATAAAAAATGCAGTTTTAAATGTCGAGATATTTGATTTACTGGCCAGCAAAAACCCACGTTTTATTTTACTCAAACTGCTGCCAACTCTAGATTATGTGTTTCAACAACTTAATAATTTTTAACATTGACTTGATAACAATGGGGTCCAATGACAATATAGAGCTATCTACCTTTCTTCCTACCTGATCACGAAGTTTCCTTTTTATTTTCTACTACATAATATGGGAGACCATTCCCAAAATTAAATCAAGGCTGTCAAAGTAATGTTGCAATAAGCAATGTAATTTATAAACTTAAGAGTTTAATTTTGATAAAATTTACCCTTATATTGGAAAATCCCAAAGTTATGTTTGTTCGGGTCTTGGACTCCTTGTACTTATCGGATCCTTTTTTTATATTATTAATATCATCATCAATGTTAAAGGAGCACATATACCTAACATCCTTTACAGTCAAAGAAATTACCTTATCGGACTTCCATTGTCTTTATTTTGTTACTTAACACAACGGGTCGGTTAGTTAGTATCTCTAACCGTTTAAACTTAATTATAATAATAATTCTAAGGCGACCGTCTTAAGTACTATCCATG
Organism: Polydrusus pterygomalis; assembly: GCA_963969555.1. Lineage (NCBI taxonomy): Eukaryota > Metazoa > Arthropoda > Insecta > Coleoptera > Curculionidae > Polydrusus > Polydrusus pterygomalis. The sequence continues at coordinate 32,566,302 of OZ018384.1, read as the reverse complement.
TGCAATGAAGCTTGATGACTCCGCCTACGTGCTTATTGGAGTGTGAAGTTTGAGCTGTTTGTTATGGACAAGAAGAGGTTTCCAGATATTGGGGATATCTATACTTGGTTTACTCAATATATGGGTATTTTGATTCATGAAAGCTGCTTCTTTGAATTTTCGTTTTCTCCAGTGCTATTCCATGTCCAAAACCTTGGCTTCTGACCACTGTATATTATGTTGGTTGGTCCATACATGTTCCGCTATATCTGACCTCGAAGTTTCACCTCTTTGAGTATGTTTCAGATGTTCTTTAACTCGTACGGGAAGAGATCTGTTTGTTTCTCCAATGTACGATTCGCCACACTCGCAAGGGATTTGATTATCTATCATGTTTCCATACTTAGATCATATTTTTTTAAATGTATGCTTTATTGTATTTTCAATGATTTTAAAAAATGTTTTTCTTTTTGTTTTAGGTAAGTTAGTAACACCTACCGCGTAAGGAATGACACAAATACAACGAATTTCCGTAAGTACACCTTAGCAGTCAGAGATGCCGGGTTTTGAATATCCCCAGGGAGAAATGGGACTACATGACTGACAAGAAAGTCAATATTTTTTGTAGATCTAGTATTTCTATATTACAATAAAATACACTTCACTTACTTGTGTTTGTAGCTTTACGAGCTGGGAAACATGTTTTATTCTATTAAGAATAAGGAAGTGCGATACAAAGAAAAACAATAAAAACCATTAAATATTTTTAAAAATTTAGTTTGTTTTTAGGTAGGTATTTATACCGTGCGAGCAAAAATTATTTGCATCAAAGAAGGCCTTGCATCTAAGGACGTAATGCTTAGTCGTAGAGCTTAATACCTGTTGGGGTCAGTAACTACCTGAATTAACAATCAATCAGTTATTCCGTCATCTTTGACAGTCGTTACAAGTAATTTGATTAATCGCTAATTTTTCCAATTTCTTGAACAATTCACACAATGGCCTTTACGGAACAGCACAAACCATTCATGGTTGAAGCGTATTTTCGAAACGGGGTTAGAGTAAATGGTGAGTGGCAATACAATCCGGGTTTGTGCATAGACGATTTTCACGAACATTTTCCTAACGTTGCTTTTATTGCTGGGGATTTTTATCATTGCCTGAAAAGAACCGTGGCTGTGTTTAGGGAAACAGGTTCTATACAACACAAAAAGGAGAAGGAAGACCATCTGTAAAAATAGAAGAACTTGTTGCAAACGTTTGTGAATTAATGCAAAATACGCCAACAAATTGTATAAGACGCCTGTCCCAAGAAGTATTTTTTTGCCGAGTCCACATTGCACAATCAAAAAATTGGTGTCTGGTTAGCTGTTTCCCGAAGAAGAATTGTTGGTCCTATTTTTTTCCATGACACAGTTACAGCACAGCGGTATAGAGACAATATTTTGAATCCATTTGTGGCGCAATTACTGACGACGACCTACGTTTTGGATATTTTCAACAGGGCGGTGCAACCGCCCATACAGCCGCCGAAACTATTAACTACTTACGCAATTTTTTCGACGACAGATTAATCAGTTTTCGATCAGACATTGAATTCCCACCTAGATCACATTGTTTAACGGTTATGGATTACTTCGTTTTTCCTCACTTAGTAGTAATTGAGGGGAGGTTCCGAAAACCTGGCAAGTAGACCAACCGCGATCCTTTTTGCCTACCCCAGAGTCTTCCCCCAATCACACTAACCACCTTGGCCCCCGCCAAAGCGTCCCGACCTCTTTATGAAGTTGAGTATGTCGCTCCAGGCCAGGGCTGTGATTTCTTCCTTCTGGAGAGCCGCCGATCCCAGGACCTGGTGCCTGAGTCTTCCCAAGGCCTCGCAGGTACCCAAAAAATGCAGCGGAGTCTCTTCCTCCTCCAGGCATCCGGCACAGATTGGGTCGTCTTCGACACCAATTAGTGCTAGGTGCTTCTTCAGCTTGCAGTGTCCTGTCAGTATCCCAATCAGGGGATTTAGGACACACCGTCTTCTATTTAGAATCCAATCTAGCTTAGCCTTGCTTGGCCAAGCTATAAAGTCCTTAGCTTGTCTGCACCCTTGGATCGTCCGCCATTGCTCCTTAGAGCGGCGTTCAGCCCACTCGTTGAGTGCGGACCCTACCTGCTTTTTTGTTATTCCTATAGCCGGTTCTGGTCCAAGGAATGGGGTCTCAGCTCCACGTCTGGCAAGTTCGTCTGCCATCTCGTTACCCTGAACCCCTTGGTGTCCGGGGACCCAGACCAGGTTTACCTCTTTCCTCCTCGAGAGTCTCTCCAGGGCATCGGCGCATTCGCTGACGAGCTTGGTTGTGACTCTTGGTTTAGTGATGGCTTTTAGGGCAGCTTGGCTGTCGGAGCATACATATATCGCACGCTCTTCGCAGTCTCTGACCTCTGCCATGCTGGCCGTCATTAAGATGGCAAACACCTCTGCTTGAAAGACTGTTGCGAGCCGTCCTAGTGGGTAGCTCTCTCGGGTGTTAGTCTTTTCAATATATACTCCGGCTCCTGAGGATTCCGTTCCGGCCATGCGCGACCCATCGGTGTAGCATACCAGAGCATCCTCTGGGAATATGACCTCTTTTCTCTCCCATTGTTCCTTGGTGGGGATTGTAAGGGAGTACTTCCTGTTCAGCCTTAACGGGTCCTCTGTCAGGGTCGCTGCGAGATTCAGTATCGGAACCTCTGCTTCCGCTAGTCGGGCTATCCTCGTATGTCCTACGTCTCCGATACCTTTCCAACAGTCAGTGCATCTCATTCTCATGTAGGCCGCCATTGCCTCCCTCTGTATCCAGAGTGGGAGCCCAGGCAGCCCAAGTAGAGTTTCAAGCGCGGCTGTGGGGGTCGTCCTCATGGCTCCGGTTATACCGAGGCCAGCCAATCTCTGCACTTTCGAAAGTTTTGCTCTAGCAGTGGTTTTTTCTACCGCGGGCCACCAGACTATCGAGCCATAGGCGACTCTCGGTCTAATGACCGCCGTGAAGAGCCAGTGCATAATGCGGGGGTTGAGACCCCAACTGGCTCCCACCGCTCGTCTAAGCTGAAAGAAGGTCGCCGTAGACTTTTTCACTACGTTGTCCACGTGCGCCTTCCATGTGAGCTTATTGTCTAGAGTAATTCCTAAGTATTTAACCTTCTGCACCAAGTCTAGGGATTTTCCGTAAAGCTGTGGCGCTCTAAACTCGTCTATTTTCTTCCTTTTTGTAAAGAGAATCATCTCCGTCTTACCTGGGTTGACAGAAAGTCCGTTCTCTCTACACCACCTTTCTACTATCCTGCAGGCCAGTTGCATTCTGTCGCACACCACGTTCAGATGTTTTCCCGTGACCAGTACGAGGCCATCGTCCGCATATGCTTGTGCGTAGAAGCCGGCTTCGGCGAGCCTGACCATCAAGCCGTCCATTACTAGGCACCATAGGCGTGGAGATAGGCAGCCACCCTGCGGGCAGCCGCCCCTCACCCCGATGTCCAGCTGAACGTCCCCGACGGCGGCAGTCACCGTCCGTTCCTCTAATGCTGTTCTGACCCATTCTATAATGGCCGGAGCCGTCCGCCTTGCTCTCAACGAATCGCAAATTGTCGTTGGTTTTGCCTTGTCAAAGGCCCCTTCAACATCAAAGAATACTGCCAAGGCAACATCCTTATAATGTAGGGCCCTTTCTACTTTTGTTACTACGGCGTGCAGTGCGGTCTCTGTTGATCGCCCGCGCCTGTAGGCGTGTTGATTATCGTGAAAAAACACTATTTTTAAAACGCCAGTTGCAAATTTAGAACAATTACAAGAAAGGATTATCCAAGAATGTGGTAACATTTCTACAGAGATGCTGGTCAACACTTTCGAAAATATGAAGGGACGTGTGAATTTATGCTTGGAGCCAATTTCAGCAATTTATGTAATTATTTTTCTTTCTCTTTCTGTATATTCTTACTTTGTTAATTTTGCAAACAACAAAAATAAATTTGTATTTGTCTACTTATTTTATTACTCATTAGTTTGGCATATCATGTCATAATATGAATTTGACAAAATTTGAACCTAGATTTGGTTAGATATATCGTCCCCATATCATTGTGATCTAAACCAAGCCCTACGTTTTTTAATCCAAGCCCTCTTTGATGCAAATAATTTTTGCTCGCACGGTATAAAAGAACTCCGTTTATATTACTATTGAATCTGAAAGATTCAGCATTCAGAGGTTCCAGTTGATTTTGAGAAATCGAAGGCAAATCAATTCGGTTTTTATTAAAAAACAATTATCGGAAATTATTCTACAAAAATGGAAAAGTCGCAAGTTTTTATTTCGCCGGTAACTACTCCTCCTAAGGCCAATGTTGGCTGATGAGTTGCGTTCGTGTTTTAGTAGGTACTTTATCAAATTAACAAGTTATTTTGGTCGTTACGGTTTTGCTGTTAGCTTAAAGGTCGGTGCTATGTTAGCATGTCATAAGTTATTATGGCTTGCTTTATATCTGAAGTCACTTCACGCCTAGTTGCATTCATTAAACATGATTTTCATTACCTTAAAGCAAAAACACGCTACGCTGGGCGGTTAGAAAAAAAGATTGCCAAAACTGTACCTATACAGGGTGTCCGGAAATGATGAGCAAAAAATGTAGGGGATTATTCTAGACCGATAATAAATGCTATCTCTTTCTATAACATTTTTTCGAAAATTATTTATTAACAGAGTTACAGGGTGTTAAAGTTAAATTTTATTTGCAGTTTTTTTTGCAATTAATTCCTTTCGTTTTCGAGAAAAACGCTAAAATAGCATTGCTTGCATGTGACGAATATGAAATCGTTTTAATTTATTTTTAACCTTAAACCTAGCATAGCAAAGGAAGGAATATTCCATGGAGCTCGTCGAAATTTTTTAAGAAGAATTAATTTATGCATTGAAGAGGAAGGACGTCACTTTGAACCTTTGATTTGAATGTTTAATTTATTGTTCTAGTAACTTATGCATTTTAAAACTGCAAATAAAACTTAATTTTGACACTCTGTAACTCTATTAATAATCAATTTTCGAAAAAATGTTATAGGTAGTGATGCCGCCGAGACGAGATATTCTCATGTCTCGTCTCGTCTCGACGAGACGAGAGTGAAATTTTTTTCTAGAGAGAAGTCACGAGACGAGACGAGAGAAGACCGTTTCTCGTCGAGAAATTTCTCGTTTTTTCTCGAATTTTCTCGTTTGTTAGAACACTGAATTTTAGGTATCTCCTAATATACAGTGTCCGCAAGAAAGTTCGCATCAAATGGGATTTTTTTTTATTATTAGGTATAGGTAAAAATTAAAAAAGCAGTTAGTTTTTGCTTACCTAAAAACCAAAAATGACGTATACTGAAGCAGCTGCACGACTTGCGTTACCTGTCAAATTTGACATTTTTAATAAAATAGGTTCAAAAATGCCATTATTTATCAAAATATCGAAAAACTTTATTTGAGAAAGTTGTTTACTTAGGCATTTTTAGTCTCTATACGAAATTTTGACAGTCTAATACAATTTTTATTTTTTGTCAGGTTTTTGAAAATTTTGATCAACCCTCGTAGATTAACTTTTATACATCGATGTAAAACCATTTGCCTTTACTTCATTTGTAATCTTAATGCAATTTTGTGTAAAATTTTTGTTTCCTATTATTATTTATTATACCTATTTTATCAAAAATGTCAAATTTGACAGGTAACGCAAGTCGTGCAGCTGCTTCAGTATACGTCATTTTTGGTTTTTAGGTAAGCAAAAACTAACTACCTAATAATAAAAAAAAATCCCATTTGATGCGGACTTTCTTGCGGACACTGTATAGACGGAAAAATAATGTGTTTAACGTTCTCACTCTATCGTATTGTGAAGGCATTTACCTACTGCAGTAGAAAAAAACGCAATGGCAATGCTTGTTGGTTTTCATACCAAAGGTTGTCAGATATATATTTTTTAGAAACATAGAAGATACAACAAAAGTATATGAGACTAAACAAAAATATATGAGATTCTTATAGGTATTGTAAAACTTTCTGTTGTAGCGGCGGTGATCTTAAACCAATTACAGTTTACATTGTATAACTCGTATGTAAAAGAAGGACACAATAATTAATTATTTATCTATAATGTTACCGCGATTTAGTCCGAATATTTCATAAACTATGAGAGATTGATATGTCAAATAGAGCATTTTCGGAAATACTTCTTTAAGTTCTTTCTCTTGCACTTTTTATTAATGTAATAAAAAAATTAAGGTTTTTCCCCGGATGACATTCTGGGCCTGGGCTGATCCCTTTATTTAGTCGAATATTTTCCAAACTATTGCAGTTAATTATGCCCCGAATTATGCCAAAAAATAAATAATAAAAGAAGTGTAGTTCCATTATGAATCAATTATTATTATTATAAATCGTTCTCTATTCTGTATCTTTTACCACCCCGTATATTTTGGACTGAAAATACCTCGGTGCCAAGCCTATTACATTACGTGAATTATGTCTTATGGCCGCTTGCAATATTTTGTTGATCTAAGAAAAATAGTTTCTAAGTCACATGACTAACAAACCGACTTATATTAAACCCTTCTGCGAGACGACCAGATACTTTTAAATGTTTACCCCCTTTAAGATTCGTATAAAAAAATATTTTTTATGATTCCCTACTCACGAGAAAAAACGAGACGAGACGAGACAATGGCACTCTCGAGCGAGAAAAACGCGTTTCTCGTCGAGACGAGATAAAAAAAATTCTCGCCTCACGAGACGAGACGAGAATGGGTCAATTCTCGTCTCGTCTCGCGGCATCACTAGTTATAGGAAGAGATAGTATTTTTTTCGGTCTAGAATTATCCCCTAAATTTTTTGCTTATTATTTCCGGACACCCTGTATAGACATGTATGTCGTAGTACTGTAAAATAGAGTCAATAAAATAGTTGATAATGGAAAATATACAGTGTTACGATAAAAATTAAATTTAATATACAGTGTCACCAGTAAAGTCCGCATCATATGGGATTTTTTTTATTAATAGCTTTATTCAAAATTTGACTTGGCATCAAGTTCTGCTTCGATCGAGACAAATATTAAGCAAAAAAATAGTAATCACGTAATTCGCATTATATGTCAAATTTTAATTTTTTCCAAAAAATAATTCAAAAGTGGGGTTGTTTCTGAAAATATCGAAAAAGTTGTTAGAAAAAGTTTTTTTTAATGCAGTTTCTAGCCCACATGCAAAATTTTAGCTGCATAAGATAATTTTGATTTTTTACCTATATTTTATAAATTGCACCACTTTTGCAAAATAAGACTCAACGCAACCTTCATAAAACTTCTTAGTTTTGACAATGCTTTATTTCAGATAAATGTTCTTTAAATGTGTGTTTTTCTACAAAATCAAAATTGGGCTATTAAAATTTGGTCGCATGTGATGCAAAGTTTATTTGTTTTTGACCCTGTATAAGGTAACTTCATAAAATAAGTATTTTTGAAAACGTAGTTTGTGTCTGAAAGTAATACACTTTAATATTAAGATAAAAAAGAACACAGTGTCTTCAGTAAAGTGTTTTTTAAGTGGAAAATAAATTTTAGTTTAACAACGTAAAGTTTATCTATTTTCAACGATTTAATTTAAAGCCTCTATATTATAATTTATTATTAAGCTATGTCATAATCACGTTAACGGTATTACTTTCAGACACAAACTACGTTTTCAAAAATACTTATTTTATGAACTTACCTTATACAGGGTCAAAAAGAAACAAACTTTGCATCACATGCGACCAAATTTTAATAGCCCAATTTTGATATTGTAGAAAAACACACATTTAATATGGCGCTACATTAAAGAAAATGTATCTGAAATAAAGCATTGCCAAAACTAAGAAGTTTTATGCAGGTTGCGTTGAGTCTTATTTTGCAAAAGTGGTGCAATTTACAAAATACCTATAGGTAAAAAATCAAAATTATCTTATGCAGCTGAAATTTTGCATGTGGGCTAGAAACTACATTTTAAAAAAACTTCTTTTAATAACTTTTTACGATATTTTCAGAAATAACCCCACTTTTGAATTATTTTTTGGAAAAAACTAAATTTTGACAGATAATGCGAACCAGGTGACTAATATTTTTTTGCTTAATTTTCATCTCGATCGAAGCAGAACTTGATGCCCAAGTCAAATTTTGAATAAAGCTATTAATAAAAAAAATCCCATATTATGATTCGGACTTTACTGGTGACACTGTATAATATAATTATAATAAATAAAATCGCTCGGACCCGTCAAATGTAGGTATTATTTTGAAATGCATTTTTTAGGATCATGAATCATAAAAATGCTACGTGTATAAACTTTATTTTTTTTAATGAAACACTTGCAAGTTTTACATTTTTACATTCTACGATCAATTCGAGACATTGTTTATAAATCATCCCTGTCTTCAACCATTTACGAAATATTAACTTTTAAAACAAAATAACCAAACGACAAAGTACCTTTATAAAGAAACTATTTTATGAGATGTTGAAAATGTCCTGCATCAACTGTTATACAATTTAGGGGTTTTCATTTGAAAATGTAGATTTTTTGCAATTTTTTCAATTTCATTTTATTGTTTGAACACCCTGTATAAATAGTTATCAAAATATTATAAAAAATCTAATAAAGCGGGTCCTTGTCAACAAGAAATCCAACCCAAATTAAATAATAAAGGCTTTCTTATAGTAAAAATTGATAATTAATTATGGAGCCTGCAAACGCATTTTTGACAAAAAAAACTTAAATATGTCAAAAACTCTTAGACTTAAGTATAGGAAACAATAAGGATACGAAATCTACCTAGAATTTTGCATAATCCAAAAATGTAATAATATATAGGGTGTTTCATTTAAAATAAGCAAGTTGACAGGTACTTCCGATATGACCGGCATATTAAAAATATTTTAGCCGGGTTGCCCCCATCAACATTAGCATACTGTGAAATTTTGAAAATGTTCCTATGTATAGTTTGTATGCATTCATCTTCAGCCAGGCGAATTTGACTGTAATATAAGCAGATTACAATTCAAATTCGATTACCATTCACTGACATTTTTTAAGTCTCAAATTTAAATAGCTAATTGTCATTGTCAATTGCCTTAAAGATTGTGAGTTGAGTTTAAAACGTGGAGAAATCAATGTTGAATACCAGAATAAAAGTATTAATAATTCGTAAACGGTTGAAGATAGGTATAGGGCATAATTTATGAAAAATAGCTGGAATTGCTTGTAGAATGTAGGAATGTAAAAATATACAATATGTTTTATTAAAGAAACTAATGTTAATACACTTAGATTTTTTATGATCCTCCCTGTCTAATCAGATAAAAATATTCCTATATTTTTGCTTTTTGGGAATTCCCCCTAAAAGGATTGGTGTAATTTTTCTGTATACAGGGTGTTTCTTAATAAGATGCAAATATTTAAGGAGCTTATTATAGGGCCCAATGTAAGAAAAAAACTTCATATAAACATATGTTCTAAAATTTTTAACTGTTGAACTACAGGGTGCAAACGTTTTAAGAAAAAAAATTTTTTTTTTATGATAACTTTGGTATGACCCTGTATATTTTTGTGAAACGTGGTACGCATCTTCTATGAATCAAAAGGCGTTTACTGCTGTACAACATAATTTTTTATTCTTGCCAGTGGCGTTCGTGCGGGATTTGAACTGCATCATTTTAAAGAGAAAAGTGTTACGCCACTGCTTTTTCTTTACATAAAAATTATTTTTTAAATCCTTATTCCTTACTGAGCAAATCTGGTCTCTTCATTTTGATTCATTTGACGTATGGTTTTCGCATAAAAAAATAAAATACATTGATTTAAACATTGTTATGAAATTGGGTATTATCAAGGATTAATAACGTAAAATATCTAGTAGGTAAGAATCAGATTTTGTTTTGTACACATTTACAGTTTTGACAGCAGTTGTCTACCTAGTCTAGTTGGTACGTATTTAAGTCATTAAAATTAACAATATTATTAAAAAAACATGGTCCATTTTACGAATTCTGAGTTTGCAGATATACATTACATGTACGGGCTTGCTGATGGTAACGCATTGGAAGCCAGGCGGTTGTACAAAAACCGCTTTCCAAATAGAAATATTCCGAATGCGCGAACATTTTCAAATATTCATAGAAAGTTGTGCGAAAAGGGTAGTTTTGAAGTAGATAATCATTTAAAAGGAGTACAGCGTACTGTAAGAACACCAGAAATTGAGGTAGCAGTTTTGAATTCAGTCAAGGAAGATCCCGGATTAGGTACCCGAAAAATTGGTAACAATTTAAATATCTCACATATTCTTGTTTGGAGAATTCTTAATGACTTTTTATTATACCCCTACCATATCCAACGGGTTTAGGCCCTACTCCCACGCGATTTTCCATTAAGGATGAACTTTTGCCAGTGGTTTCTTGAAAAAGTAAATGAAAATCCATTATTTGATACTGAAATTTTATTTACCGATGAAGCCAATTTTTCCAGAAACGCCATCCTAAAAAAGTAACTTTTTGCACCAAATGTGTCTGCTCTGACTCCGACGGGGTAACTGGGCCGTAAAAAGCCTGGTACCCCAACTGTTTTTGCTTTTTAACCAAAAGATGCTTTGACCCAAAAAACAACTTTTTTTTTCTTTTCTTTACATCTCACCCCAACATTTTCACATGTTTCTGACTGGGCTTAATAAAACTCAGGATGTTTCAGTATTTAATAATGCTTTTTACAAATATGTTTTTCAAAACTCCCTAATTTTTACTACCCTATAATTTTCTGCACGGCACAGTGTGCTTCTACACTTAACCCACGACTCTTCAGTATGCTGGAGTCTTGATTGTCGACCTTCTGATTTTTCAATTTTACATCTCTTGTACACCATTAAAAGCTCCATTACGGCTCAATCTCACCATTATTTTCTCTTTTGCTAAAAACATCAGCATTTTACTTTTCACTTTGTTTCCTGATGATGAGTGTTTCTACACTCGAAACATGTCGATGTGATACTGGGTTCGCCTAGTTTTTCGATGAATAAAGATTGTGGAGAAAGACTTCGTGCTTTTCTTTTTCTGTATCATTTAACTCCACTTTGAGTATGGACTACTTCTTCAAAATTAAAATATTGAATACTTCATTGTCTGACACCTTCAAACAAACAATATTATACCGTGCAAGGAAAAATTATTTGCATCAAAGAGGGCCTTGCATCTAAGGACGTAATGCCTAGCCGTAGAGCTTAATACCTGGACGTCTATTCTCGAAATAGGCGAATGATAATTTCAAGAGAAGTGATTACTTTTACTCTTAAAAATGTTTAAACTGTATTCTTGAAACTTAAAATGACTATTCATTTCCATCGAAAGTTGCGAGAACTATCATTCTCTCAAAAATTTCTAAGAGAACAAGATCAGGTCATGAAAAGTGCGTTGATAAGCATGCGCAAAAACTTAAGTGGTTGAGCTTTTAAAAATTTTAGAATGTAGGTTATAGTTTTGTACTATTTGTTATTGCAATTCTAATACATTTTTATTTCTCGAATTTTCTTTGCGTTTGTGACAATTTTGACGACATGGCAGTGGCGATGATGAGGAGTTTTTAATGTGTCAACTATAATAATCATATAAGTAGAAGATGTTGAAGAAAACGCAGCAACGCCTCATGGACAAGGCTACTAAGAGACATTTTTTAATGTTGCGGCTCTTTCACTGTTTTTGGTTTTATGTACACGGGGTTTAAAATAACTTGATATTGATATTTAGGTACCTATACGTGTTTTACTTAATTTTAAATCTGTGCTTATTTTTTATATTAGATGTTTTGTAAAGTTTAACTGGCAAGTCTGTAAATAAACATTTATTTATTTATTTATAAAATGTTTGTACTGATAGTAATAAAGTATTGTTTCGTGTAACTTTATTATTTAAACTCGGAAATATTGATAACATCGCTAGGACCTCGAAATGCTGAAGAATACGGAATTTTTACAGCGAGAGAACGATACCAAACGATGTGAGCATATTATGATGTGAATTGTCCCTTCTCGCGAGAGAGCATTAACTTCTCTTAAATTGGAGAATAGAGGTCCTGTTGGGTGTCAGTAACTACCTGAATTAACAATCAATCAATTATTCCGTCATCTTTGACAGTCGTTACAATTAATTTTTCCAATTTCTTAAACAATTCACACAATGGGCTTTACGGAACAGCACAAAACATTTTTGGTTGAAGCGTATTTTCGAAACGGGGTTAGAGTAAATGGTGAGTGGCAATATAATAACAGTTTGTGCATGGACGATTTTCACGAACATTTTCCTAACGTTGCTTTTATTGCTGGGGATTTTTATCATTGCCTGAAAAGAACCTTGGCTGTGTTTAGGGAAACAGGTTCTATACAACACAAAAAAGGAGCAGGAAGACCATCTGTAAGAATAAAAGAACTTGTTGCAAACATTCGTGAAATAATGCAAAATACGCCAACAAATTGTATAAGACGCCTGTCTCAAGAAGTGGGAAGATCTTATGGAACATGCAAGACTATTCTTAAGAAGCAACTAAATTTATTTCCTTATAAAGTGCAAGTATTCCAAGTAATTTTGTAATATATTAGTATAAATTTGTATTTGTCTACTTATTTTATTACTCATTAGTTTGGCATATGATGTCATAATATGAATTTGACAAAATGTTAACCTAGATTTGGTTAGATATATCGTCCCCATATCATTGTGATCTAAACCAAGCCCTACGTTTTTTAATCCAAGCCCTCTTTGATGCAAATAATTTTTGCTCGCACGGTATCATCCTCCATAGAGTTCAGATAGAATCATTTCCATGCATTAAAGACCCGTTGAAGAGACGAAACTTTTCTGACGCTAACGAGCTATTATCTGCTAATGCGAATCGTGCGCTGATCTTCCAGAAGAAAAATGAATGAGCATTCTAAATGACTTTGTTTGCGAGTATAAGAAACTGTAGAAGAAATTATACTTAAGTTAAATAAATGTGAATTACAAAAAAACGTATTGTATTTGTAGAGGTAAACCGTAAAAAGGGCTTGGACTTTAGAAAGGCCTTTTACGCACGCATGAGTAATAACGTCATAAAGCTGATTACAGCTTTGTCCTACGGCCTCAAAAAAACGAGACGCCGGAAAAGTTGTTAACGAGTTTTGGTTGAGAAACGATAACGTGTCAGTAAGATTGTTTTCGACAAGGAAACACGTTACGTAAAAAAATGTGCTTTTGCGGTTTAGGATTTTTACGATAATATGTATGTACAGTGGTGTACAGGGACTTTTTAAGTGTCCAATTTGCGATTTTCCTAAAAAAAAAATTACGTTCTCCCTAATGGATAAGGCGTTTTAGCGCACGTGTCAATAAAAAAACTCGCCACTTTGTGGCTCGTTTTTTTAAAATAGACGCGTGCGCTAAAACCGCTTCTTATGAAACGTGTACTTTAATATACTCATTTATAACAAGTGGGGTAGATTTTCAAAAAGTGTGCTCTATTGCTTTTGCACTGTTGCTTAGCAATAGTCACCCAGGTATTAATAAGAATAAGATTTGTCACTGTCAAATTGTGTTCAGCATTTGTGTTTTCTAACAATTCAAACATTACATTCATTTCAGTATGCTTGCGACAATCTCTTATCGTGAATGTGCTGATATGATATTCGTTTATGGCTTCTGCAACGGGAGCTTAAATCTTGCAGTCGCCGAGTACGAACGTGGATTTCCAAATCGGAGGGTACCAGGTACAAGGGTTTTTCAACAACTACTACGGCTGGAGAATCTGATATGTCTCCAAGTGCGAGAATGGTATCTGAACGGGAGTAGGGTCTTGATGTTGAACTAGAAGAGGCTATCCTTAGCGCCATCGAAAATGATTCAAGCGACAAGACGAATTGCCGATACTTATCCAACTAAACAGTCATTTGAGTGTCTGTTTGGAAGGATCTTCACATTAATTGTTTATACCCATATCACTTACAACGAGTTCAACATTTGCAAGATGGTGATTTTGCGGTAAGGATGCAATTCTGCTATTGGATTAATGCAAATCGAAGAAGGTTCTACTTACTGATGAAGCACAGTTTACTCGCGATGCACACTACAGTTTACAAGTACGAAATTTTTTAAACAACAACTTTCGAAACCGGTGGATTGGTCGAGATGGTCCGCATAATTGGCCAGCTAGATCACCAGACCTTAATCCTCCGAATTATTGTCTTGGGGAGTGGTTTAAATCATTGGTATATTCAAGTGAATTAAAAACTAGAGATGCAGTACTCGCTCGAATAATAAATGCAGCAGCAACTATAAGAAACATACCCGCATCCATTTATAGAGCGACCAGAGCTATTCATCAGAGTGCTGACTTGTTGGAAGTAAACGGTGGCATTGTTTACCCCTGTCCTTTCGTTCATTTTTAAACCAAATTAAGCTTCACGAAATGATCGTCTCTTTCATTGTAACCCAACCATAAGTCTGACTGAATATCTTTTTTTTGTTGCATATTTTTTGTAAACAAAATTAATATCGGCCCTTCGGCTTGGCAGAACTGCTGCTGGTAGCATTATCATAAAAAAGTCACATAATTTATAGCTAGCATAAATAAATCACATTATTTTTATAGGTGTTGGAAAAATCAGGCAAACAGGGACATGCAGGTTATATTTACAACCTGTAAAACGTTTAATGGCCTAAAAGCTTTTCAATTTTTATAAAATGTCCTCTCGTGTAGTATAAGGACATAAACATACTTTATTGTAGGTATATAAACACGAACAGAAACTAATTAAAATGTCCAAAACACGTAAATGACATTAAAGCAATACTGATTTTACACTAAAAACGCCAGACTACTTTGGTTGACTATTCCAGCTAGGGGTTGCCAGGTTTAAATCTGCAAATCGCAGGACACAAGTTTAAAAAAGGAAGGACTGACACAAATAAAAAAGGACATTTTTTTTAAAACTAAAACAGAATTTATTTTATGTAAAAAATGAGCAAAAGCTAAGTTTTTTCTAACAAAATAAGAACTTAAAAATGCTTTAAAAAATGTATTATTCTACAGAATATTTTTTATTAGAACGGACGGCTTCCAAGAGCTTTTTGTTTCTAACTGCCATATTATAAAATTCTTTACAGGTTAAATTAAAATTTGTTTTTATCTGAAGCTCTGCTTTTACGTGGTCAACCAAAAGTTTATTTCGGCTGTTGCTCCAGGCTGCATTGCATAAAGAAAAAATTCTTTCGGAGTCAGCGTGACCCGTACTATATTGAAAACACAAACTGTATTATTTAAAAAAAAGAAGAAATCCAGGACATTAGGCGTCCTTCCAAAGGTCTTCGAAGGACGCTAAATTTAAGCCTCAAATCCAGGACATCCTTCCAAATCCAGGACACCTGGCAACCCTAATTCCAGCTCTAACAATTTTAATTCAACTTAAGTTATTATGCATAGGAACTAAATATTTTAGGAATTATGGATAATTACTGAATTATTTAGTTAATATTGACTTAACTATAATGAAATGAAGCTATTACTTAACTGACATAATACCGTGCGAGCAAAAATTATTTGCATCAAAGAAGGCTTGGATTAAAAAACGTAGAGCTTGGTTTAGATCACAATAATGATATGGGGACGATATATCTAACCAAACCTAGGTTAAAATTTTGTCAAATTCATATTATGACATGATATGCCAAACTAATGAGTAATAAAATAAGTAGGCAAATACAAATTTATTTTTGTTGTTTACTAAATTAACAAAGTACGTATACTGTCGTATACAGAAAGAAAAAAAAATAATTACATAAATTGCTGAAATTGGCCACCGCCATGCTCCAAGCATAAATTCACACATATCTTCATAGTTTCGAAATTGTTGACCAGCATCTCTGGAGAAATGTTACCACATTCTTGAATAATCCTTTCTTGTAATTGTTCTAAATTTGCAAATAAGCTTCAACCATGAATGTTTTGTGCTGTTCCGTAAAGGCCATTGTGTGAATTGTTCAAGAAATTGGAAAAATTAGCGATGAATCAAATTACTTGTAACGACTGTCAAAGATGATGGAATAACTGATTGATTGTTAATTCAGGTAGTTACTGACACCCAACAGGTATTAAGCTCTACGGCTAAGCATTACGTCCTTACATGCAAATCCCTCTTTGATGCAAATAATTTTTGCTCGCACGGTAGAACGAAAAATATTAATGACTAGGATGGTAAAATAGTAAATTACATCAGATATTATTTTAAAGATTAAACAGTGTCGTAGCGTATAGGGAGCTCTCGTGCCGCCCCTATCGGTGTTTTCTAATAAGATATTTAGACAAAATGAAAAATGTTAAAACCAGACTACTTAATTTTTCATTTTTAAGTAACATTTATAATACTGGAATAAAACTAGTTTTTCTTTAATGGCAGTCATTATTTTTGTTAATTTGCCTATTTTAAAGTTTTCCTATTAAAAAATTAAAAGTATCAACAATAATGTGAAAAAAGAACACAGTATTTTGATAAAATAGAACTGTCGCTGCTAATAGCAACACAAATGGATTAGTTTGTGCCTGGCACCCAAATTTTCTTTGCCTGCTTGCTGCCATTTTTTTCCCTTCTTGTCTATATAATGATAAAATTGATACCCGCCCCTGGTGTAATCTATCCTAACGTCATTGCTATAAACTTTAACCGTTTGACCCCCTCCCCCCCACCGCCCTATTAACCACGCTACGCCACTAGATTGAAGTAGATGGTATATATAAAGTCTTTTCGACTAAACTGTCTGCTTAAAGTATTTATTCGTGTTTAGGACCTACGTGAAAACCCGCGTGTTCTAGTAATTTACGTTACAAGACCGGAAAGTAGTGTTTTTCCTGGAAAACACTAATTTTCGGTTGCGTGACGTACAATATTTTTTTTAGGACCGACACTTCGATATACTGTCATTAAATTATTTTATATTATTTTTAAATGCGTCGTATGACTTCTCGTAACGGGCTTTTGATTTTACTGGCAATATATCGTAAGTCGCTTTCCTTGCTGCTTCCAAAATTTCTTCTGAAATCTCATTTTCCGTGTCGGATAATTCAAAATCTGAATTCATATTGTTAAATTTGCGAACTCGCGAAACAAGTTTGACATAAACAACAAATTAAAAATCAACGAACTGTCACTCGACAATACATCGAAATGTTGTTGTCATAGTAACGAAATCAAGGTAGCTTGTATTATCAAAGAGCGATTGGAAAAATAAAAAACAGGGACCGGAAAAATCTTTTCCGGTCTCTAACGTCACTTTTCCGGTCTTGCGATCGGAAAAATGTTATTTTCTAGACGAAAAATTGTCCAGAAAGTGTATATTTTCTGATCGGTTTTAAAAAAAAAGTAGTTTTATTTAAAAAAATTTGATCACGAAAAATTCAAACAATGTTTGAGGGGTTCATATTTCATCAAATCTTACTGACATCGTTATCGTTTCTTAGCCGCAATTCGTTAACAGCTTTTCCGGCGTCTCGTTTTTTTGAGGCCGTAGAACAAGGCTGTAATCCGCTTTATGACATCATGACTTATGAGTGCGTAAAAAGCCGGTCCAAAGTCTAAGCCCTTTTTACGGTTTGCCCTCGGAAATACAATAAGTTTTTTTTTAGTTCACATTTATTTAAGGTTTTCAATGTCATTTCCTCCACAGTTACTACACTTTCTTATCGTAACAAAAATTTAAAATCATCTTTTATTTTCTTTTCTGGATCAGATCGGCGCAAGATTCGCCAAGCAGACAAAAGTTCGTTAGCATCGGAATACTTTCCTCTTCTCAACTGGTCTTTAATGCATAGAAATAAAATGAAGTCACATGGCACATAATCTGGACTGTATGAAAGATGATCTAATATTGGCATAAAAATCCAAAACATTCAGATCAATGCGCTAGTGTATTTTGGTGGTGAAATTGATGTTGTTCGCAGCCTTTTGAAGCTGTAGCAATGACTTATGAAAGGCATGTCTTACTGTTCAAGAAATCAGTAATAGAATGACACGTGCAGGTATTACTTTATCTGTAAAAAATACTGCATCATCCTTTTTGATCAATCAAGATTTTCTAACATGATTTTGTCTTGAATACTTTATTTTAACTTGGAGGGATATAATGCGAAGTAGTATAGCTACGTTTTGTTGCTATTGACAAAGTTAGAGGTGCTTTTTCTCGTGTCTCGTGTCGCTTCTTGTTGGTAGAAGTTTTCTGATATTATGAATGTAGGATATCTAGGTAGCCATTTGTACTACACTGAGAAAAAAGCCTTCTATTCCTTATAAGAATTCACATACTCTTTATACAACTCTTTAATACGTTATGTGACAATGTGACAGTGGCAGCAAAGTGCTTTCCTCCTGTACGACAACGAAAATTGCTAGACCGTTGTGTAGTGATAATATCACGGTAATTTAGCCAATAGGAAATAGGAGTTATCGCTGCTATAGAATGGTTTATAGCCGTTATTGCTCTAAAAACTCACAGTAATTATCATGTTCTATTGAGAGTGTAATCTGGTTTTATATACTGTATGAGTTCCGACTGGCCGTTGTAATGAAACTTGACATTAATAATAATAATATTTGCTTGCTACGGTTAATAAAGCATATTATACTTACCTACCACTAAAAATCAGTATCTGACATGCAAAGTTTAAAAAAACTTAAATACAAAGTAAAAATAAATTAACAGAATCAGGTAATGGTACGATTAATAAAATTCAAATTCAGGCAGGACAGCTAGAAGACTCCCAACAACGATGTGACCTGCGCGACAAATACGTTAAAACTAATAATATGGCGCGCGGCGATTGCCGATTGCTATATACGAAGCCCCACCAACGTCTTGTGGACTATAGGTTCTAACGGATACAATTCGTTTTTGGGGACGCTGTTCTATATACTTTCATAATTATAGAGAAAGCGCTTTACCGAGAACAAAATGCGTTGCATTGAGTAGATACAATTTATTTCTTAACAAAATTACTGTATTAAAAGTGGTTCATTATTCAACATGACTGCCGGAAATGGAACTGATTACTACCAATAAAAACACTGTTCTAGCAAATCTGAAATTTATATAACACTAAAGCGGGTTGAATACACTAACAATTTATTTAATATTAGCTAATACAAAATAAGCTATCAATACAAACTATATCTTAGCAAACCTGTTATAGTGTTTCTTAGGTCAATTTAATGACATAAAACAGTATGAATTTCCTAACCATAAGCGTCCCAAACAAATAATTAAAATGCGTATACACACTTATAAGTTTGTTTTACATTAGGTGTTTGTACATACTACACTTTATAAACCCACTGTATATATAATAATATTATATTAAAATAATAAATATAAGGTAACTCAAAAATTCTGTACACAAAACTAAAATTAAAAAAATAAACCTGACACGGCACGACACTGCTCAGAAAATGCTTTAATTTTTTTACCAGAACTCCATTCTCGGACCATTGTCCAGCCCGTCCACAAGTTCCAAATTACGTATATTTTATCTTCGTCTCTTCCACGCCATCGGCGGCCACTGGCCTATCTCTGTCTGACAGAATCGATCGTTGAACGGGTCGGAGTCCGCTTCAGCAACTGGCGCTTGTATCCCTTGCTGTTGCCAATTCTATAAAACTTTCGGATTTGTAAGCACAATGTAAGTATATACGAGAAACAAGGGTTTGTTAATTAGTTGTTTTTAAACACTGAAAACACTTTTTGTCTTGATTTCAGTTATATTGTTTCTTAAGGACTAAAGAATGTATTATTTTAACAATGAATGGCTTGTTATTTTTTTCTGTCACACTCAAAACTCCTCGGTTTAAAGTATATTTGCAAACTAGCTTTCAAAGAAAGTTACTGACTAACAATTGAATACTGATATAAAAGAAACATTTTTAATAAAAAAAACTTAAAGAATTGAAGAAGAAAGATCTGACAACCCTGGTTGTGAGGTCGGTCTCTTTGAGACTGTTTACCGCCGTTTGTATGCCGTATGGAATGATTGGAATGTCATCACACTGACTTTGGATAAATTATATAAGATCATTTTTCTCAGTTTAGTCATAAAAGAAGTCGTAATGAAAGTGTCTAGTAAATTTTTTTTAAACCAATTACTCCTCGATTAAATCATCGGTTACCAAAAGCGAATGAACTTTCCTTACTTTATGATATTCACATAATATGTATTCCATACCCTTGGTTCACTAATACCTTTTGTCCTGTTGTTTCTGTCAGTCACGTTTGTTATTTTATCCGTACACTAGTTTATAGCCCAACCCCTTTAAAATTGTAACGACTTTTTTTAATTCGTTTTATTCGATGGGTATCAAATGGTAACTAACCATAAATTAATTGTATCATTTGTACTAAAAAGTACATACTGTTGATGCAGATTTGACTTTTTTCCTTATATTGGCGTATTGCCAAACTTTTCTAGTGACCTACGTACTTTTATCCTCGTAAATTTAATTCGTAAATTTAACTTAATATACAGGGTGTTTCAATAAAAACTCCCAGGCCAATTATTTCGAAAACGAAAAGTGACATGTAAATTCTGTAAACACCAGTTTTTAGCCTCTATGATTGGCTTCACAACTGTGAAAAAAATGTGTTTGAATAATACAAGATGTATGTGGCGCTACGGGGCAAAAATGTTGTGGTACTTAATGATAATTAATTTGTAATCAAATTGTGTCCCATAAAAATTTTTGATAAATCCAACATGAACGGAGACATTTGGGGTTAAGTTTTTTTTTTTATATAATTTTAGCGAGTATTTTAATTATAAATATTTAGCAGAATTTAATTTAATTTTGGTAATGATAATTTTAGTGGTAAAACGCTCGTGTAGCGTTAAATTATTACGTCCAGTGACGTCTCAGGGGGCGCATTACCAAATAATATTGGCAAAAAATAAGACGCCACTGAGTTTTTGATAATTTTTATATTTTTTTCGGATTAAGCAACTAAAAATGTCCTTTTCTTGCCTGTTAAATTGTTTTCATATCTTGCTTCGTTTTCGAGAAATAAAAATAAAAACAATTTTATTGTATATCTCTGGAAAACAAAAATCATTAAATAATTAATACGTTGTATTAATAATAATATTAATTAACTGACACTGACACTAAGTGTTAAGCATGTTAATTATTTAATGATTTTTGTTTTCCAGAGATATGCAATAAAAATATTTTTATTTCTCGAAAACGAAGCAAGATATGAAAACAATTTAACACACAAGAAAAGGATATTTTTAGTTGCTTAACCAAAAAAAAAAAATATAAAAATTACCAAAAGTCAGTGGCGTCTTATTTTTTGCCAATATTATTTCTTAAGGCGCCCCCTGAGACGTCACTGGACGTAATAATTTAGCGCTACACGAGCGTTTTATCGCTAAAATTATCATTACCAAAATTAAATTAAATTCTGCTAAAGGATATTAAAAATATTTATAATTAAAATACTCGTTAAATTTATTTAAAAAAAAAACTTAACCCCAAATTCTCCGTTCATGTTGGATTTATCTCAAAAATTTTTATGGGACATAATTTGATCAAAAATCAATTATCTTTAAGATGCACAACATTTAAAAGTTCCTGTCATCGAAAAAATGTTTTGCACCGTGGCGTCACCTACATCTTCTATTATTTAAACACATTTTTTACACAGTTGTGAAGTCAATCATAGAGGCTAAAAACTGGCATTTAGAACTAATTGGCCTTTTTATTGAAACACCCTGTATGATTGTAACAAAATGACATGTTTATCCTTTTAGCAAAAACTATATTGTGAGGAATCTTTAGCAACATGATAAACAACTGTAATTAACAAAAACTGTTTAGGCCCTTGATTTTATAGTTAATCCCTTGGCAGAACCCCCAAGTTTAAGTGCCTCTTGACTATTACAATCTTAGTAAAGTTCTTATTACGTATTCCATTAATAAATGCTGTAACCCTTTATCGAAATAATCAAAGGTCGTATACATAATTATACCCATTCGCCAAATCCATTTCATTTTATGATATAAGATTAATTTAAATCCATGTCGTTTTGAAATTGATTTAACAAAAATGTAAGGAATTATCCTTGAAAAGGGTTTTATTACCAATGTTTAATTAATTTAGTAATATTTTGGTATCCCTCGAAAAAGCATTATTATAAAAATCTAGAAAGTGTACCTTTTAGCAAAAACCCCATCAGTCAGACGAGTTCTACAGTTTTATGTGGATTTCGAACCACAATTTTTACTTGCAAATGTTATTGTCGGCATAGTTTTTACGGTATTGTTGTAACACTTTTTCTGCACTACAGACCTCGATAAACCAGACCATAACATCTCCGTGGTGCGCCCTAAAGGACATTGCCTCAAAGTCCCCCAGTCCATCCGGATAAGTATCAGACATGCGTCCATACTCTACTGAAGATACAAATGAAGTTATTTGACAGGACTTATTGTGCATTCTAAAACATGCTAACATCTATTTTGAAATCAGAACATAAAGAATAATAAGCAATATAAATTAAGACCGCGAGCACTTTACCTCCTCTAGTTATTATAAAGATTTTACTAACTAGCAGTTTTATCGCTTGAACAGTCGCAAATAACTTGTCTTGAAATGATATACACCTGTCCTCGTAATATAGAAGCCAGATTTAAAATTAAATTAAATATTTAAAGTGAAATATACCATCTGACACGACGCCTGAAATGATCAAGTTGATTGATGAATAGAATATTCATATGCTGGTTATAACTGATTTTTAACTGTTTTATACAGCGTTAATAAAGTAACACTGATATGTTTCTGGACTTAGCAACGTTCTGAACTCTTTTTCAATCACAATTTTGAAGACATTAGCAATTTGCTATTGCTATTTGAGACATCAAGAAATGTTAGTGAATGTTAATCAAATTTGAATTTTGCTCCACTGATAATACATCCAAAATGTGCCTGTGAATGCATAGAAATCTTGATTATGTTGGGTTGTGGAGATAACAGTAGAAGTCATAGGAAAGTCCCGTGATATATTCCAGGAAAAAACACCTATTAGTCAATCAACAGTATCAATTAAGTTAAGAAGTTTGCGTACTGTAGTATTAAAATTGGTCGTCCTGGTATACCCGAGGAGAACAAAATAAACATATTATTATCACTACAGGAAGATTCTCATAGCCCAAGCACACAACCTGGGCGAGACTACGATACTTATCAAACCATCGTATCTAATTTTTTTTCTAAAGAGAAGTTTCATCTCTACAAATAAAGAGTTATCGGACGATGATCCTGATAGGTGTGGGTAATTTTGTGAAATAATGTTTGAGCTAAGAGATACTTTAGCACGAATAATAATTGTCCAAAGAATTTGTTTTTCAGATGAAGCTACGTTTTCTTTAAATGTTCAGGTTAATAGACAAGACCGCAGATACTGGGCACAAGAAAATTCTCACTGGTTCATATAAAATCACACCCAGTATAATGATAATGTTAATGTCTGGGCGGACAAGGTTGAACGTAACGGACTATTTTTCTTTGATGACAGCCTCACTGGAGTAAGAAATTTCCTTCGAAATGATCTGATTCCAGCTCTTGCCACTATATTTCCAGATGATAATGATACTGATTTCCAATATAGACGGGGATAAATAGAGTGGCCACTGGCCACCCAGAGCGCCCGATCTTAAACCACTGGAGTTTTTTTTTTGTAGGGCCGTACGTCAAAACATTTAGTTTATAAATTCAAACCAACTCAATAGATCCTCTTACGGAGTCCATTCGACGAGTAATACGAGAAATTTCTTTACAAGTAGTACAAAATGTACAACAGGAACAGTTGGTGGAGAACATATTCAAAATCTTATAAAATATTTTCTTTTCATATGTGTTCGTTTTTGTCTATTTTGTTTTGTAAACGTATTATAGATATGTATGTACAGTTGACGACATATAAATGCGTACACTTCACACATACATAACTCAATTACAACAAAATTAGGTAAAACGGGTTTCTCACCTTGCTGCTTATACCTGGATAGAACACCAGCTATATACATAGCTGTAAATTATTGTATGTACGATTTTTTACCATAAGTAATAATGGTTATTTCTAAATATTTTTGTGTTTAACTTGCAGCCGCGAAATAAGAAAATTATAAAATAATATCGGGAAAACTACAAAAGTTTAAAGCCAAAAAGGGTTAATTTATTAACAAACAACAAATAACAAACAAAATACTAATATTTAATTGCTGCGCCATTGGATTCTAACACTAATCGTAATCTTCTTGGCATTGACAAAATAATACTTCTGGTGTAATCCGGAGTTAGCCCTATCCAAATTTCTTCTATTTTACCAAATAACTCTATTTCATTCTGTGGTTTAAAATTTATTTTGTACATTTTTTACCATCAATCCCCAACCATTTTCAACTGGATTTAAATCAGGACTTTTTGAGCACCAAGACAGACATGTTACGTTGTTTTGTCTAAACCAGTTTCCTACAGGGTGGCCCTTTAGTGTGGCAAAGTACAATAGCTCCGTTACTATTTCAAATACATTAAAAATAATAATACAAAAGTTGAAGGGCAGTAAGTGACGTATAACGTAAAATTATTTTTAACTCTATAGGGTGGCTCAAAAAAGCGGAACAATAAAAAATGTACTTTTTTCAAATGGAACACCCTGTATATTTTTTAATTTTTAAATTCCACATAAAATTATAATTATTTTTTATTAAATACATTATTAGTCTATACTTTATAGTTTCTGAGATATTGACTCTCGAAAAGTGACATTTTTGAACTTTGACAGCTTCTAACTTTCTAACAGTACGTCTTAGAGCAAAACGGCTTTCCTGCCCCTATCTTCAATTTTTATTATCTTCCCAAAAAAATCAACTTCCGGTTAAACCGGAACAACTATATTTCCTGCTTTCGAGTAACATCCGGTTTAACCGGAAGTTATTTTTTTTGGGAATATAATAAAAATTAAAGATAGGGACATGTAAGCCGTTTTGCTCTAAGACGTGCTGTTAGAAAGTTAGAAGCTGTCAAAGTTCAAAAATGTTACTTTTCAAGAGTCAATATCTCGGAAACTATAAAGTATACTCTAATAATGTATTTAATAAAAAATAATTATAATTTTATGTGGAATTTAAAAATGTAAAAATATACAGGGTGTTCCATTTGAAAAAAGTACATTTTTTATTGTTCCGCTTTTTTGAGCCACCCTATAGAGTTAAAAATAATTTTACGTTATAAGTCACTTACTGCCCTTCAACTTTTGTATTAATATTTTTAATGTATTTGAAATAGTAACGGAGCTATTGGACTTTGCCACACTAAAGGGCCACCCTGTATATTTCTTGCAGTATGCACACTGCACAGGGCAGTTATCCTGCTGAAATATAAAGTTATTTCCTTCAAAAACTATCGCGGCAGAACGAAGAAAAACATTTTCCAAAATCTGAAGATATATATTACTGTTTAGTGTTTCACCAATATTCCAGCATACACATGCACCGCAAACACTTATACATGTCCACACATTAACGGAGAAACGTCCACAAATTTGCTTTTTTTGAGTATACTTCTATATGCATAGCGGATACTGCAGTTTCAAATGGAGTTTGCCTTAAATACTCCACCAAATTTTGGGTCTTCTTCATTTGATGATTTTCTATTATTTAAACGAGACCCAACAGACCTGTCAAGTGTTTGATGATAGCGCCATTTTTTTACAATTCCTTGAACAGTAGTGCTAGGTACTCTAAATCGATGAGCTATTTTTCCATAAGACCACCCTATTTCTACTAAACATATTATTCTTGCTTTTTCAATAGTACTTAAATGAGACATTTGTAAATCAAATAAGATAATGACAATACTTTGACAGATATCATGATAAAAATTAACACGTTGCAAAGTTAATAAAGGTAAAAAAGTTGCATTTACAGTGTCACAGTTTAGTGTACGAAATTATCTGTCGTCAACTGTACATACGAAGCAATTTATGAAAAATATCTAGAATTGATTGTAGATGCTGAAAATACGAGTATATCTTTCATTAAAAAAAGTATCCACACTATAAAATATTTGTTTTATAAAATAATGCCTTTAAAAAAAAAAATTTGTGTGCTTAAGAACACACGACAGAAGTGAAAACTTCAACAAGGTGAAATTAACAATATCAAATACACAAGTGTCTAGACAACGCACACTGACTGTTTCCACGTCGATACGTCGATACTGAATGCGACCGATGGCGGCATGCTCTTTCATATAACGTTCATTCGGGTCAGGGTCAGTTCGGATTGAATATAGCAGTTGAATTCGAGCGTAGCACACCCGAGTCTGACGCCTGACGCGTGACGGCGACGCGTGACGGCTCAGTTTAATTCAGTGCCCACAAAAAGTGCTAAACGCGCCTAAAGAAGTTTTCACTTCAAAAATGTGTTCAAGGGATTCTTGATGAGTACGTTACAATACTCTGTATAAAAGGCTAATCCGATTGATCAATCATTACGCTGTATTTAGGGTAATACTTTAGCAAATAGAGACCGAACGATTGTTGCCACTTTTTAACTTTTTGTTAATAATTATTACGTCTAAAAGTTTTTAATTTCTTGGATTCTTACCAACACTGAACCAGTTTTGATCAATACATTGCAATATTTCTATTTCAAACAATTACTACTTCATAAAACGCAAAACAGTAAAATGAAATAAAAGCAATCAACAAATTTGATTGACTCTGTTATTTTCAACTATTAATTATTTGACTTACAATTTCATTCAACTGCACCGATGTTTAAATTGTAAGCCAAAATCATGGAATTGCAATGTATAAACTCGCCTATTTATTTAATAAAATTTTGAAACAATTTTTGAATCATACAAGCAGATGGAATCTATTTATATACAGCTATTTAGAACCGCCGTAAAATAGACAACATTATTCTAAAAAAAGATTGAGTGAGAATAATTGAGTGTTAATTATTATTAATTTCAGATTTTTCATAACAGTTTAAATTTATTTGTTTTAATGTATAAACACCAATTAGCTGATCTTAAGTTCACATGCTCGTTTTCAGAAGCGCCATATAAAAAAATCGTCGTTTTAGGTACTGCATTACTAACAGCAATAATAATTGTTTTGCTTCCGAAGATGTTAGAACTATCTTTTATAAATATTTTAAGTGCTGATCAAAGCCTGATAGTGTTAATAATGCAATTAAATTCAATTTTGATGTGAGTCGGAGTTATACAGTTTTGAATCTCATGCAATTTCGAATTGGGGAAAGGTTTTTAAAGGAAAGGTACTAACTCACGACCAGTGATCATTAAGGTCTATTTTATATTTTCTCCATGCATCGTCGACATACAAGGTGTCCGGAAATGATAAGCAATAAATTTAGGGGATAATTCTAGATCGAAAATAAATGCTATCTCGACCTATAACATTTTTTCGAAAATTGATTATTTGAGTTACAGGGTGTTAAAGTTAAATTTTATTTACAGTTTTAAAATACATCAGTTACTAGAACAATAAATTAAACATTCAAATCAACGGATTAAAGTGACGTCCTTCCTCTTCAATGCATAAATTAGTTCTTAAAAACTTCCTGGAATATTCCTTCCTTTGCTATGCTATATTTAAGGTTGAAAATAAATTAAAATGATTTCGTATTCATCACATGCAAGCAATGTTATTTTAGCGTATCTCTCGAAAACGGTTAGATTTATCGAAACTAAAGTGGTATACCTTTTTCATGTCAAAAGGTTAGGAGAATAAAAATATTCAGTCAAAATGCGCATACAGTGTAGGACAAAAAAGTTAGAACCATTCAAATTAAACTATAGGCTCCTATGTGGCGCCCTCTACACAATGCGAAAAAACGGTGGGCAAATTTGTATTCCTCATGCCGAAAAATCCTCATATACGAAATTTCGTCAAAATATTATGAGCGTGGCAAAAGTTATTGCAAAAAAACTACAAATATAATTTAATTTTAACACCCTGTAACTCCTATCCCCTAAATTTTTTGCTCATCATTTCCGGACACCCTGTATAGCAACATCTGCAGGAATCGATATGAGACCTGTGAACAGTGATATCCAGCCGTAAAGTTATATGGCCTAAGTTGGTGAGAGAATTTCAGCATCTCCGTAGACATTGGTAGACCGTTCGACTGGTAATCGAGAGGTTCCGGGTTTGATTCCCGGGGGGGGGGGCATAAAACTTTAAACTTTGTCTTCGAGCCACCAAACATTTTTCAGTTATATAAACTTTATTTTTGTCATATTTAGTTCCTCATAAACTTAATTATATATTTTTTAAATAAGGCCAAAAGATTATGAACTGGTAATAAACAAGTGATATGGTGCAATGTAAAATAAAAATACCCTTTACTATAAAGTACAATAGTAAGCAACCTTGTTTAAAAATACAATGACTAGAATTCGTAGTAAAACGACCTGGCATTGTGTCTATCTGAGCATTGAAAGATTGAAAGTTTAAAAATAGATGATTTGTAAAAAATAAATGATTGCTCTATTAGTAGATATCCATCAGTATACAATGCATTTTTGAAAATAACGTAACCTGACAGTTACGTTTACCTATTAAGTGCTTCAATTTTTGATATTTATTACCTGTAATATTTGGTAAGAAAATTCCACACCAAAATGTAATTTTACCCGTTAAACAATCAAGGTTTAGGCCCGGCTATAGCTGTGAGAGTGCCTTGATGGACCTGACTGATGATATTCTGAGAGCAACTGATCAAAATGAGATAAGTGCGTTGGTGTTGCTGGATTTTAGTAAGGCCTTTTATATGCTAAACCATGAAATTATCCTGGCAATACTTCATTATGTTGAATTTTCGGAAAGCGCTTGTAATTTTTTAAATTCGTTTCTGTCAAGATGGACCCAACAATCAATCAACCACACTCGACTTTTTTAGATGTCCGATTGGGAGTTCCGCAGGGTAGTATCCTGGAACCTTTGGTGTACACCATTTATACTTCAAAATTTTTTAGTTACTTCCGGCATTGCGGCTATCACGTTTACGCTGACGATGCTCAATTATATTACTCATTTCAAAAACAAAAATTACATGTAGCGTGTGTTAAGAGTTGCTTATGGTAACCTTGAGCTTATAATAAATATGGTAACCGACATTACCTCTCCCAAGAAACTCGGAAACTCTTATGTGATTCTTTGGTACTGTCACAGTTTGACTACTGTAGGGGAGTTTACATGGCTTGCCGGGATGCTGTCAGCTGTGGACCGTTCTGTCAGGATGGCTTAGTATGTATAATAGATTTAAATTACACATTACTACATCTTATTTTAAAATACTTAAATTTAAACTACCTGTTAACTTATAATAATATAATGAAATTACTTTTCGAACAAATGTCCATAACTTGGCCTTGCGCAGAAAGCATCTTCTCACAATCCCCCGCCATCGCAAACGAAGTTTCAAAAGATTCCTCACGTATAACCATGCCTTTACCGTTGACGCCATTGATTGGTTTTAATACAGGTACCTTTAATAGGATAAGTCATTAGTCCTTATCATTTAAAAATAAAGTTAAAAAAACGCCTACTACGCTCACAGTGGTGAGTGGCTTTATTTTCTGCATTGATATCACATCATTATAAGTTTATACTCTTCCTTTCACATACCTTTTCCCTTCTAACAAGCAATATTTCACTTATACAGGGTGAGTCGGGGGGAATGGGCCAAACTCTAAGGGTGTAATCTATGCATCAAAGTTATAAGAAAAAACCCAAATGTTGTTATCCAATATTTATTTGTTTTTAAATTACAGCGTTAAATAAAATAATAATATTGTTAAACCAAAATATGCAACATTAACATAGTTTTAAATAAATCATTGGTTTGGTAAATTTTCAAAAATACCGCCATTGACTTCTAAACATTTCCTGCTTCGTTTACGAAGGGCGCGCGTGGCTCTTCTAATTGATTCGTGCCTTTCTTTAATATTGATTGCAGCATTTCTAATGCGTCTAATTAATGCATCCCTAGTATCTACTTTTACTTCGTATACCTCGATTTTTAACCCACCCCATAAATTATAGTCCAACGGTATGAGGTCTGACGATCTAGAAGGCCAACTAATAGGACCACCGTGACCAATCCAAACCTTTGGAAACTTTGGGTCCAAATATTGCTTGACCCGACGATCGAAATGGACAGGCGCTCCTTTGTGTTGATAATACATTTGAATTCCGATGTTTAAAGGAATCTCCGCCAGTAGTCCTTGCAATTCATTTTGTAAAAAACTTAAGTGGTGATCCCCTGTAAGGCGATTTTCCAAAAAAAAAGAAAACAAATGAATATTGGATAACAACATTTGAGTTTTTTCTTATTATTTTGGTTTCCAGAGGTTTGGATTGGTCGCGATGGTCCTATTAGTTGACCTCCTAGATTGCCAGACCTCACACTCAATATTAAAGAAAAGCACGAATCAATTAGAAGAGCCACGCGCGCCCTTCGTAAACGAAGCAGAAAATGTTTGAAAGTCATTGGCGGTATATTTGAAAATTTACTAAACCAATGATTTATTTAAAACAATGTTAATGTTGCTTATTTTGGTTTAACAATATTATTATTTTATTTAACACTTAAATTTAAAAACAAATGAATATTGGATAACAACATTTGAGTTTTTTCTTATTATTTTAATGCATAGATTATACCCTTAGAGTTTGGCCCATTCCTCCCGACTCACCCTGTATATTATTAATTAAACTATTAGCGCTTCTAAAATTTAAATTATTTTACTAGTTTTAGTTAGATTTTAAATTATTCAATATAAATTAGGGCCTGAACGGTATCTGAATTTAATCTAGATGGCTGCCATACTAAGGCCTGTTGTTGTCCACTCAATTTGTAATATTTCGTATATACCTAATTGTAACAATGTAATAATGTTAAAGAATGGATTATAACAATAAATGTATATTACTATTATTATTATTAATATTAATAAAAATATCACATTTTTGTCAATCGTTTAAAGTAAACGACAAAAAAAAATTTCGTAATATCTAATAACTTGGTCTATAATCTGCAGCAGAAGAAAACTTTTATTTTGCCATTAGGCTTGTTACCTACCTTTCTCTTAAGCTTTTTCTGCGAATAAGCATTGTTTTACTATTCACCTAAAAAAACTTCTTTGTGCATGCTCGTATCTGAGGGGGGTGGGGGTAATGGTGGTAGTTACCCCCCCCCCATGAGCCATTTTTTTTTGCTTAAAATTTTTTTTAAGTGGACAGCTGGAATTCGAGAGGAATAAATGTTGATTGATTTTCTTGTAAAAAAAATACGGCGCGGTTGTTTATAGCAACTGTTTGAATGCTTTTGATAGAAGAAGAATTCAAAAGGTACACAACGTTTGTTGCAGATGTATTTTTGGCTCGCGCAAATTCGAGCACATTTCTCCTCACATAACTAAACTTCACTGGCTTACTTTTGTGCATCGAATCCTTAAGCAATCAGAAAGGTTACGTGTAAGAATATAGCCGTTTCATCCCTTGACTCTGCTAAACTTTGCCCTTAATATTGTTATTACATGCAATATATTTAACTAATAAAGATGATTTATAATTATTATTTTTATTGTCATTACCCACTTTAAAATTACTTTTTAAACTTATTTTATTACTTAATTTAACAAATTTATTTTTTTTTAGCAAACTTTCTTTGCATGACGATTTTCGGTACGTTAGCATCCAACATCGAAAGAAGCTACAAGGTTGTGAAACGCTTTATGTAAATAAGGTTTGAAAATTTACAAATACTTTGAGCCTAATGAATAAAAATTAAACAATTACTTGAAGCAATTACTTTTTAGTAAAAGCAATTGCTTGACTAGCAAATGCTATAAGTAAAAGCAATTGCTAGATCTGGATATAAATAAAATTTTGAAGCAATTGCTGCTTTTTTTACAACTCTGTAGCAAATGCTTATTCAACACAAATTCAGACGTGGCTTATCCACTTGTTTAGATTATAGATTTCAAGTTCAGCTTGGTGCGTAATTTGCAAAAGAGTTGGTCTATTTATTTAGTACAATAGTAATCTGTTACGTTTTTGTGGAAAATAGGAAACTTATATTTGTGATAAGGCAGATTTCAGTGAAAATGAGGAAAGTGATAGTAGTGATGAAGAAATTAAACACAAGCAATTGATATTCGTTCACAAATTGAAGGAACATAAATAAATCTCTCTGACCACAACCGTTTAGCTTCCACAACAGCTTCAGCACTTGTAGGAAATTTAATAAAAATATTGGCCTTCTTCAAAACTGCATCCATTACAGAAGTGTATGTCTTACAGACAGTAGTTTTGTGAACACCGAGTTCCTCACCTACAGAATTTTGAAAGCCCGGATCCGACAATTTCCGCAGAAAGACTGTAATCTTATTTAAAGGCGACAGTGCACCCCCTCGCCTTTTACCAGTATCAGTCAAAAAATAATTTGCCAACCACTCAAC
Source organism: Polydrusus pterygomalis (assembly GCA_963969555.1). NCBI lineage: Eukaryota > Metazoa > Arthropoda > Insecta > Coleoptera > Curculionidae > Polydrusus > Polydrusus pterygomalis. The sequence continues at coordinate 32,533,682 of OZ018384.1, read as the reverse complement.
ATTTTCGCAGTCAAATCGATATAACTTTCTGAAATCATCATATCTGCAATTTTTACGTACACTGTAGATTTTTCTTTTACGGACGTTTATATATTCAGCTATAATTGAAGACACAAATTAAGAGCAACGCACGTGTATGCTGCGAAGAACTGAAGTTGACTGCTACCAATCAAATGATGCAGGGGTCGACCTACCTTAAAAAGTTGAAAGCGATTGCTTAATTTATTCATCACATTTTAAGCAAACCATAGCAATTGCTTCTATTTTTTAAGAAAAAGCATTAACTAGAAGCAATTCCTGCACTTTTAAGCAATTGCTGGACGCAAAAGCAATTACTTTAGTTTTTATTCATTGGCTTTCAAGAAACTACTTCGATTTTTTAAGAAAAAGCAATTGCTATATTTATATTCATTAGGCTCTTTGTCTTTCATTAAGCAAATCATAATGACATCCAGTGGCGGCTTTAACACAAATTATAGTAAATTTTGAAAACGATAGGGTAATCGAAAAATCTGCTACATGAGAAACAGAGTATAAAGATAGGTTTTTAAAGATTTTTAAATTAAATTAAATCGTATTTGTGGTTTCGGAGAAATTCGGTGACAGCTGAGAGCAAAAATTGGGTTTATTTTACATGTTACAAACGATATAAAAAACATGCAAAATGCAGTTTTTGTCGATCAACTATTTTAAGCTATTTTAGGTCAGGCAGTTTGTAGTTGACATGTTCTCTTGTTCGCAGTCCACAAATAAAACGAATACAAAAGTTCTGAATCCTTTGTAATCTCCTCTTGCATTGAAAGTCCTCACAAAGCCGCAAGGCTGCAATAATTAGAGTAAGAGAGAATAAGAGGTCCACACAGAGCCTTTTTAATTGAGTTCTTAAGATGTGTTAATTTTTATTTATTTCTGAGTGAAAAATACTATTTTTAAATAACTTTACCTACCTGACACCATATTATACGCAGCTCCCTAGAGGTGGAACGATGTCTTTGCAAGAGCAAGAGTTCAGACCTGCATCTTAAATATTCTTTAAAGAAATTCACTAAATACTCAGAGAAGCCAAATGGGCGATACTTAGCATTGAGTTCTTAAGATGTGTTAATTTTTATTTATTTCTGAGTGGAAAATACGAATTTTAAATAACTTTACCTACCTGACACCATATTATACGCAGCTCCCTAGAGGTGGAACGATGTCTTTCCAAGAGCAAGAGTTCAGACCTGCCTCTTAAATATTCTTTAAAGAAATTCACTTAATACTCAGAGAAGCCAAGTGGGCGATACTTAGCACATAAAAGACGATGATCAACTGTATCGAGTGCTTTACTATAGTCAAGTTCTACCAGAGCCGGCCGAAGTTCCATCTCTATCAGCCGCCTTACTCAGGGACGTATCTAGGAATTTTGGCGCCCCGGGCGAATAGTAGTTCTGCGCCCTACCAGACAATCTTAAAACTAAAATTATACATGTATAAATTTTAGTTTAAAAAAATATATTCACATACTTAAACTTTCACAGTTAAATGTAATTGTATTTAGGGAATCCAATCCCGCAAATGCTGGATCCAGCGATGATTTCGTAGGATTGACATTGCGGGATTAAACGTGCGGGATTTGCGGGACTCGATGTGGATGCTGATGTATGTTAATAAAAAGTAGTTTTATGCAATTAAAAACAGAGTAGTTAGCAGGAAAATATTTATTGCATATAGGTACAATACAATAGTACGACTAGTTTAACGGTTACTACATGTTACATTGATTTTGGAAGTATTTTCGGAGAAAAGATAACATGTTTAATGTTTCATCTTTTAGATTTGATCTTATTTTATTGCACATGTATACTGCTGCTGAAAACGCACGTTTAGACCAGTGCTAAAGCCTTTGAAATTGGTAAAAAGTGAAAGAAAATAATAGTAGGATGAAACCCATTGGAAAAGGAAGAGAATAGAACAAACATGAAAGGAAAAATAAATTACGGGCGATCCGAGGTCGGGAAGGGGGGGGGGGGGGGGGGTTTAAGGGTAGAAAACGATTTATCTCGATTTCCGGTAAAACTACAAGTCCTATGGAAAAACGTTAAATCGCAAAATTGTAGATTATAAAAAGATCTACAACTTTTGTATTTACGTTTTTTTCATATAACCTCAAAATGTATGTGAAAAATTCAAATAACCAAGTTTTTGGTTTTTTATTTTTATCTTTTACAAAAAAATTTTTTATCCACGAAATTTGAAGAAAACCTACCTTTTTATGTCCCAAACACACTGTAATTTTTTTGATTTAAAATATTTATTTTTTAACCTTATTTTGACTTAATATCGAAAAAACACCCTAATTTTCAATCGAAAATTCTCACGTCAAAATGTCTGCTTTTTTAAAAAAGTCGGTGGGCTTTTTGTTCGTTGAAATCTCTACTTTCTGATGGCGTTAAAAAAAATATACATTACTATTCTAAATGTTCTCAAAAAAATGCAAAGAAACGAAAAAAACTCGAATCCGAAATTTTTTTTAGATCAATATGTACAATTTTGAGCTATTTATTAAAATTTATACTTTTTTTTATCAATGTAACATGGAATCTTACGTTTTTCGAGTAATTAAAGTATAAATTTTAATAAATAGCTCAAAATTGTACATATTGATCTAAAAAAAAAAAATCGGATTCGAGTTTTTTTCGTTTCTTTGCATTTTTTTGAGAACATTTACCATAGTAATGTATATATATTTTTAACACCATCAGAGAGTAGAGAGTACAAAGCCCACCGACTTTTTTAAAAAAGCAGATATTTTGACGTGAGAATTTTCGATTGAAAATTAGGGTGTTTTTTCGATATTAAGTCAAGATAAGGTTAAAAAATAAATATTTTAAATCAAAAATATTACAGTGTGTTTGGGACATAAAAAGGTAAGTTTTCTCCAAATTTCGTGGATAAAAAAATTTTTTTGTAAAAGATAAAAAAAAAAACCAAAAACTTGGTCATTTGAATTTTTCATATACATTTTGAGGTTATATGAAAAAAGTGTAAATACAAAAGTTGTAGATCTTTTTATTATCTACAATTTTGCAATTTAACGTTTTTCCATAGGACTTGTAGTTTTGCCGGAAATCGAGATAAATCGTTTTCTACCCTTAAACCCCCCCCCCCCCCCTCCCCCCCTTCCCGACCTCGGATCGCCCGTAATTTATTTTTCCTTTCATTTTTGTTCTATTCTCTTCCTTTTCCAATGGGTTTCATTCAACTATTATTTTTTTTGGTTTCAAAAATTATCGATCCTGGTCTAGTTCGGCTTCGACACTACTTGTGGGCGGAATAGATTTTACACAGTTATACGCAGCTTGCAAGTACATTCCTCTATTTCCTCCGCATTCAAAGAGTGTCATCTCATGTTTTAGTAACTGGTCAAGTGATGCTCAGTCAGGCACAGATACATTTGTGGCCCTCTGATTCGAATGGTTGGCGCATATCGATCGATGTGATAAACTTTCCACAGCATCAAAACTTTTTTTCTCAGATGAAAAAAAATCTGTAATTTTCATTTTCTTAGGTAGCACAGAAGAACCACTAATATCTGAGCGCTTAGCAATAGAACTAAACGAACTACTCGAGCTGCTGGCACTAGCTTTCATTTCCTGTGTTATTTTATCAATATCAACACTACCGCTGCTGCTCTGGACGTTCAAATTAATATTATGTTTTGTTCGTAAGTGGGTATGCAGACCTTTGGTGGAACGAGCAGAGATTTTGATAATGCTAGGGCATAACTTACATTTAGCTGTAAGACCATCTTCAGACTTTAAAAAATAATTCCAAACTTGAACCTTTATTCTCTTTGTAAACTACACTGACACTCATTTTTGTGATTGCTGTTTAAATTCCATGTATTGTATTCAACCACTTGATAAGTGTCACTAGATACTAGTCAAATAACGCTCTTACTTTCGCACGTACGCAAGAAAACTGTTCTGTTTAACGTATTTTCAATAGCCCAGCAGGGCGGGGAATACCCGATGTGTCGACCAAAAATACTGCAGTTCATTGTTTGCTATCCCGCAAATCCGCGGGATCGATGTGCTCAATCCCGCAGGTTTGCGGGATTGAAGTTTGGGTGCGGGATTGGATTCCCTAATTGTATTAGTACATTTTTAAATGCCCTATTGCCCCCCCCCCCCCTTGCTACGTCACTGGCCTCAATGATATCATCCAAAACTGATGCAGTGAAGTAAGCCGAGCTGGGACGAAGAAAGCAAACTATTTTCATTAAAGTACTTAATCGCCGGCACACCTAGGACAGAACAGATAATAAATTCTGTTGGATTAATTATCTTTGGTAGAGGTACGACCATGGCGATCTTCCAACAAGAAGGAAACACAAAATTGGTATGTTGAAGACGCGTACTAATAATGATACAATGACTGGACAACACTATTTAACATTTCGTACAGACCATCTGCTCCTATGCATTCGATTTCTGTTGGAATATCGACCCAGAGTTGGTACGAATATTTTGATGGGTTTTTACAAATTCGGCACTAAAAGTTCTTGTTAATGTTTTCAGGCTTTTTTTAATTATCGGGCTCATATTAATTTTTTCTTATTGTATACATTTAAGTTATTCATAGGTTTTTCTCTTATTTCTTGCAACAAAAACGGGTAAATAAGTTTCTCGTCTCTTTGTAAGCCTCCTAATCCTGAATAGCCTTGGTTTTTCTTTATCTTGACATCAACTTGACAACTTTTTTTAGGAAGTCGCGTCGACAAACCAAGGGACCTTCGGCTTTGTAACTGGAACCCTGCATAGACTGCATAAAAAACATGACGGCAAACAACTGTAGTATTTTTCCAGTAAGCAAATCTACCTTTTCGTGTGAGGATTGTTCGTCATAAATTTCCGTCCGATTCAAAAAGATTGTCAAAATATTGAAAATTCCTAAACTCTACCACTTATAGTGGCCTAACATATTGTTATAGATACATATAAGTCGGAAATCAAAGAAGGTGTTATTCAGGGGATAGAACTCACTTATCTTAACATAGTATAAAACAAAGTCGCTGTCGCTGTCTGTCCGTCCCTACCTATATATGCTTAAATCTTTAAAACTACGCAACGGATTTTGAAGCGGTTTTTTTTAATAGATAGAGTAATTCAAGAGGAAGGTTTTTATGTATAACTAGCGACCCGCCCCGGCTTCGCACGGGTGCAATTTTAGAAAGTGGCGTGCCGGGTAATAATATATCGGGTTTGTTCGGGTTTGTATTTATACCAGCGGGTTGCAACGCATGCCGGATACACGCTACTATACTATACAGTAGAGACAATAGTTCATTTTTAAATGTTATTTTACAGCAACCTTGTTAAATACCTACATACAGCGTTATGGTAAAAAAAACGGATCAGCCTTTTATATAGAAAACAAAAGAAAAAGTACCCTGGCGATCATATCGATCTGCGTGGAAAGCTCGCAAGTAGGAGCAAATATTTGACAAGAAACCACCCAGAAATGACAATTCTTTATGTATTATCATTTAAACAATAGAGTATTGTAATGTTCATGCGACGTAGCATTAACAGATTAATAAGCGCCCTATAAAATAGTTAAATAAACATTTCTAAAACGTTACCTGTGTAACGTCGAAGTTGGGAACATTAAAAAACGTATATTACATAACGGCTACGTTAATAAAACATTTTGCTGTGATAGCAGGAGTTTATTGCAGCCCCTTAAAAACCGCCCCCAAATGTTGTGTTTAAAATTACACCACTTGTTTCATTCAAGGTTTAAACTAAACTAAAGCTGACACATCGTATTTATAATAAAGTAAAAAGCCTATTTCAGCAAAAAGACGTAGGGTGCAATCTAATATAAAAGAGGATAGTTTCTAAAGTGTCGAAAGGAATAAGAGCTCTAAGAGCGTGGAAAAAACTTATCGATATGCTTTACTTTACATTCTCTTTTAGGTCGTCTCTCTATCTCTTTTTTGCATCGGTAATATTGCTGGTAAATGAAATTTAAGGATCGAAACTAAAACTGAATACAAGTCTAAAAATTTTATTAGTGAACGCTTCAAAAGGAAAGAGAATGGATCTGGTTTCTTAACAGTAAAAGTTTTTAAGCATACAGAAATGTGTTTTAGAGTGTAAATTACTATCGTGTCAAATTCATTTTTGGGATTTTAGGATATTATATAATATACAGACTGTCCGCGGATAGGGTTTAAGATAGCACAAATGGATGAAAAATTTCATTTTTCTGGAAAAAGTAATTCGTGATAAAAAGTTTTGCTTGTAAAAAAAAATGCAATTCACGAAGAGAAAATTTTGATTTTATATACAGGGTTCGTAAAAACTTTAAAAACATGATTTTTCTCCAAGAGTAAACTATACCTTTATTTTTCATTTTTGACCAAAATGCCAATTAGAAAACTTATTTAGAATTGCCTCTCCAATTTAGGAACGAAATGTATTATAACATAATTAAAACGTCATTCTAAATAATCATCAAATGTGAAGAACATTTTCTTGTTGGGAATTCCATGTAATTGTAGACTTACAATGTGTACGGCAGATTTGAGTTTTTATGTATCTTGTTTGGCTCTAAAATATTGTGCTAGTGCTTAAAATATATTTCAAAATAAATGGCAATACGTATTTAAAAAAAAAACTTTAACTATAGCTAAAATCGTGAATTTACCTGGTCTACTCGTAATTGATGAAGAAATCTAGACGTATTAAATAACTTTGCAGTAACTTTGATAAATATTTTATAAAAATATCTTTCATCTAAATATATGCAAAGTAAATCCTGCACTTTAAACACGTAAAAGGCTAAGATACGAGTTCTTTGTAAAGAAAAGTTCCAATTACGGTGACATTAAAATGTGAGATTAAGATAATTTCGTACAAATTATTTTACCCAAACTTTGAATTAATATGAAAGGAAATGCCAGGTTTTAATGCTTTTGCTTTTGTACCAGGTCCATTAATTTTAGCGATAACGTAATATATGGAAACATTTTCCATTACGTATATTATAACGAATACTTGTGTGCAATTTGGCACTAGTCCATGAATGGGTAAAGTTATGACCATCAGAATTTCACCAACTAAGGTATACAAAGAGGTATTAGGCAAAATACACAAACACATATTTGTACCATGTACCGGGTGGTCAAATAAGCGAGGACGTCGGCTTTATCTCGGAAACTATTAATCGTACAACTTTCGGAAATATTTTATTATGAGTAAAGTGGTCAAGAGAAATTGCTGGAAATTACTTTTAAGTTCCTCATTTCGCCGCAAGGGGACACAATTAAAAATTGTTTTTTAAATTCTAAATTTCTCCGAAAATCCCAAATTAAGGTATAACTCTGATTACATCATTGGAAAGCTTAGACAATTCTGCATCATTTTGGTTTAAGGCTCATTGGCGTACCGACCTTGATAAGAGTGGGAGAAGCTATTGAAAGTGTAAACATTAAAATCGCTGTAACTTCTAAACGACTTATCAGATTTTACTAAATTTAAGCTTGTTTGGAAGATAGTATCTTCAATTGCCGTATCCAACAGTACACGATAGTGTTTAATAAAATTGCTAGAGGGCGCAATTTGTAATAATAACAGTTTTTTCGATTTTATCCCGAAAAGTCAAATCATACGGTATAACTATGACATCATAATCGAAAAGTAGATGAAATTTGCAAGAAAAGATGTGAAGACCGCAGTTCGATATCTTTGTTCGTTTCAGAGTTATTGCCGAAACAATAATTTTTAATACAAATTGCGCCCTCTAGCAATTTTATTAGAAGCTATCTTGTACCATTCGATACGACAATTGAAGGTATTATCTTTTTGATGCTAAAAAGTTTATGACGTTTTTTTACTAATATGATTTCAGTTAGTTTTCAATTTAGATTAGAAACCAGTTTGCTAAAATGATGGAGATTTTAAAAATATTGATCATTTCTAAAAAAAATTAATATACGGTGTGATTTAAAGGTACTTTGACAAACTTCGGGACATGGTTGCTGACATTGTTTTAAGAGGAAAAGTTTTAGTGAACTACACTCATTTCCAAAAAAAGTGACGCACGTAATTTTTGATGCAACTTTGTAGCTTTGTCATTTCTGAACGAATGGACCAATTTTTATTTTCTTTCCATTTATTGGTAGGTACCTTTAAGAAAAAAATAAACTGGTAGAAATTTTTTCAAAGCCCCCTGGATGATAGTGGAAAAACTCAAGCCATGTTATTTTCTTAATTTTTGACTCACCCTGTGCGTTAATCAAGTAAATGTATAGAAAGCGCCTACACTCTATATGAAAGTCGCTTCTTTTACGAGCATTTTGATTATTTGTTCATTAATTTATCTCTAAAGTTGTCCAAATTATAGCTTTTTTGCTGAAACCTGAGCATATTACCAACTTTATGAATTTACCGAGAAACGATGATTCATCCGTTAACAAGACATTCGACCATTCACGAATATTCCATTGTCCATAATTTTCAACAAACTTTCTTCTAGCAGCACGATGTTGTGGCAATAATTTGGGACCTTTTGCAGGTCTCCTAGCTTTCAAATTAACTTCGTTTAGACGTCGACATACCGTTTGCTTACTTATTGTAACACCCCGAATTTGGCGAAGATCTTGCTGAACATTTACCGCAGTATTTGATCGATCACGTAATATCCTCAATCTCAAGAAGCGATAATCTATTGGAAAAGTTTTTCGAGGGCGACTAGAACCAACCCTTCGAGCAGTGCTTCCTGTTTGTTCGTACTTGTGGATTGCTCTATGAGCAGTTGCTTCACGAGCGGCGTAACGTTTACTAACGCTCATCGTTAACTAAAGTAACTAATGCTGCTATTTTACTTGTTCTAAACTTATTTGAGGCATTTTATGTAATTGTAGCCACTACAACTTTTATAATGACATTGACTTTTTTAATGACACAACGACAAAGGGTCAAATAGAATGGATTAATTGCTATGGCAAGGGCAATAATTGTTTTTTTGGCAATGTGATCTTTCAATGAATTACATTTGTGGAATAAACGTAAGGTTTCACCAAAAAAGCTGTCATTCGGACAATTTTAGAGATAAATTAATGAACAAAAAATCAAAATGCTCGTAAAAGAAGCGACTTTCATATAGAGTGTAGGCGCTTTCTATACATTTACTTGATTAACGCACAGGGTGAGTCAAAAATTAAGAAAATAACATGGCTTGAGTTTCTCCACTATCATCCAGGGGGCTTTGAAAAAATTTCTACCAGTTTATTTTTTTCTTAAAGGTAAAGGAATTACCTACCAATAAATGGAAAGAAAATAAAAATCACCCCATTTGTTCAGCAATTACAAAGCTACAAAATTGCATCAAAAATTAGGTGCGTCACTTTTTTTTGGAACTGAGTGTATGTTCTTTAATAGCTGCTTTGTTTCGAAAATACGGGGTGTTAAAATAAGAAAAAGTAGTATTTTTTCAATAATAAATAAACGAGTAGATACTTTAAGGTTAAATTTGCCGAATTAAATATACTATAATACCTTGAAAGTACCATTCATTCTCGAAGATAAAGAGTGGGGTCGCATATTTTTTTGACAATTATATACGACACTGATTATTTTTATTTTTAGTTTTTTTTATGAATCCTTAGTATATAATTATTGTAATAAAACGTTCTGTTGTATTTTTTTGATGCTGGGGATGGTTTAAGCGTAAATAATTGGTAATTTTTTTGCTTTTGCTATAAAACGATCAACCTTTTATTTAAAAGCAACATTTTAAAAATAATTATACTGCAGTTAAATAAATTTTTGAAGTATCCACTTTCAGCCAAGATCCAGGCATCACCTGAGATTGAAAATAGTAATGTAGATGACCCTATTGCTTGTACAATAAAGTATTTGATTCTTCTATATAAACATTTAATGAGTATATAATACTTTAAATATTTATAAATTAATAAATAATAATAAATATATATTAATATAAATAAATAAGTGCCACATATAATGCTGTCTATACAAGAGCTAAAATTGTAGGAATGTTTCTTATTATTTGAAAGCCGTTGATTATTCGATTTCTTACAGGTCTTCTTCATTTTTTGATCATAAGTTAAGTTTCCATCATCACATTGAGATTTGTAGAAATAAGGCTATGAAAATGCTAGGATTTATAAAAAGAAACACCAGGGATTTCTCTGACGTCAAGGCAATAACATTACTGTATACCTCACTGGTGCGACCACATCTAGAAAATGGATACAGTGTGTGGTTCCCGTATTATAATATTTATCAAGATATGTTGAACGGTGTTCAAAGGAAATTTCTTAAATATGTAGCTTATAAGAGACATATATTAGTAGATAACATTAACTACTCTGAATTGGAAAAGGATCTTAATATAGGCTCTTTAGAAAGCAGGCGAAATAACATGGACGTTATATTTGTTTTTAAATTGATTAACGGTCTATGTAACTGTCCCGAATTACTATCGAAGTTCAGTTTTTATGTTCCACCTAGATCTCTTCGAGAAAGTAAGATTTTTGAACCTCAACATCATCGAACTCGATATGGTCAAAACAGTGGGGTGAACAGAATGATGAATAACTGCAATAATGCCAATACTGATTTATTTAATACGTCTCTAGCCAGATTGAAGGGTTACTTAAAAAGAAATAATTAGAATGATATTAATGAATATTATATATAATTGTACTTTGTAAGTTACGTAAGTAATTGCCATTAATGTATGTTATTTTGCATATACAAATTGTATATAACTTTAATTTTATAGATTGTATTTTATTGGGCAATGCCCGTTTATCTGAAAATAAATAAATAAATAAATAAATTTTTTATTGGCGTTTTATAAACCAGTAACTTTAAGTGTCCGTTGTTCCATTGCACAGGAAGAAAAAATAATAACTATTTGTTATGTTTCACAAATTTAATCAGTTTCCTGACACGTGTTTCGGCCCTTGCGGGCCATTGCCAAGGGAGTTCAAGAAGATACTAAATTCTAGGTGACATTACAAAGGTATTTATACCATATTATGGTAATTATAAACATGTCATAAAATTAAAATTAGAATTAGAAGATTGAATGGTCAACTGTGGGAACTAAAAATATCCTTTTCTTGTTGTTAAATTGTTTTCATATCTTGTTATGTGTGTGTATAAAAACGGCAATAATTTTGAACACCTCATTCGACCCCATTAGTTAGTTTTTGGTATTGTTTTAATTTTCATTAATAATTTTGTATAATTTCTCATCAGTTCTTTCATAAAATGTAAAACATCTTTTAATTTAATTTTATTATACTCTAATGTTTTAACTTTGCTTTTAAATAACAAAAAATACATACTAATTATTTAATGATTTTTGTTTTCCAGAGATATGCAATAAAATTGTTTTTATTTTAATTTCTCGAAAACGAAGCAAGATGATGACAACAATTTAACAGACGAGAAAAGGATATTTTTAGTTTGCTTAATTCGAAAAAAATATAAAAATTACCAAAAACTCAGTAGCGTCTTACTTTTTGCCAATATTATTTGTACTGCAGTACCTGCAATTATTCGCTTTTAAAATAAAAATTAACTTACAATAACTTTGGAACCGATTATTTCAGAAATGGTTGAGAATCGAACTAAAACATATGGATTTATTTCTCTTATTTTCACCCTGTGAACACATTCCCAAAATATTGCCCTTTTCTCCGAAAACACCCTGTATATCGTCATATATTTAATTTGGGACACACTGTAACAATATTTTTTTTTATAAAAAAGACCACAACTTAAAATGGTAATATTCGTAGCCAAGCATTTTTCCAAAAAAGAACTGTACTGGATTTACTAAATTTATTCCAAGTTACAAACTGACAGTGTATATTATGTAATTTTGTTTGATAAATTTACACCAACATTAACAAAATGATTATTTATTTCTTCCCTGCCCCCTGAGACGTCACTGGGCGTAATAATTTAGCGCTACACGAGCGTTTTATCATTAAAATTATCATTACCAAAATTAAATTAAAATCTGCTAAAGGATATTAAAAATATTTATAATTAAAATACTCGTTAAAATTATTTTAAAAAAAACTTAACCCCAAATATCTCCGTTCATGTTGGATTTATCCAAAATTTTTATGGGAAATAATTTGATCAAAAATTAATTTTCTTTAAGAACCACAACATTTAAAAGTTCCTGTCATCGAAAAAATTCTTTGCACCGTGGCGCCACCTACATCTTGTATTATTCAAACACATTTTTTACACAGTTGTGAAGCCAATCATAAAGGTTAAAAACTGGCGTTTACAGAATTTACATGTCACTTTTAGTTTTCGAAATAAAAAATAAATTAAATTTCAGTATACAATAAAATTTTTAAAATGTATATTTTATTTAAAAAAGTACAGTTGTGCGTTTTAAAAAATATTTAATAAAAGCTTTCAATAATACAGATACCTAATTTTACTTGTTTAACTAGCTTTAAAAAATTTTTTTTTTCCTATATAGGTATGTATGTACAGGGTGATCACGTATAATGTTACCCCCCTTTAACTTCTTTGTTTCGCAATTAAGAAAAAACTGTTTAATACAAAAGTTGTAGGATTTAATGTAAACTTCTTGCAAAATATATCTTCGTAGATACAGGATGTTGCATAAAAGCGTGACAGATCAAAGTAATATTTTTTTAAATAGAATACCTTGTATATTGTTGCATTATTGGATTCTACGGACAAGTTTTAACTATAACGTATAATATACCACTAATATCTAAATTGAACCGTTTTCGACTTATTGATGTTTAAAAATTACTATATATTATATAAGAAAATAAGGTCATTCAAGTCAAGATGTATCGTTTCCATGGATAACAATATTACCAATGGTAACTTGGTAAATTTCGAAAAAACTCGAAAAACATGAATTGTCAGTTTCGATAAACAGTAAGAATTTCTTTTCAAAAATGCCCTATTTTATTGAAGAAAGCAGACGATTTTAATGGCTTATATTAAAAATAATAATAATGTGAAAATGGCCAGCAAGAACTACGAAGAAATAATGCGCGTATTCAGTTCAGTATCGTCATCCTGTTATCCATGGAAACGATACATTTTGACCTGAATGACCTTATTTTCCTATATAACTAATATATAGTAATTTTCAAACATCAATAAGTCGAAAACGGTTCAATTTAGATATTATATAGTGGTATATATAAATTATGTTTAGAATTGTCCGTAGAACCCAATAATGCAACAATATACAGGGTATTCCATTTAAAAAATATATAACTTTAATCTGTCACGCTTTTATGCAACACCCTGTATCTACGAAGATATTTTGCGAGAAGTTTACATTAAATCCTACACCTTTTGTATTTAACAGTTTTTCTTAATTGCGAAACAAAGAAGTTAAAGGGGGGGGTAACATTATACGCGATCACCCTCTTTTAGAAAGTTACAGTTTTTAAAAATGGGCCGGGCCGGGCCGGTGCAATTGGTTTCCCGGGCCGGTTTACCCCTCCCCATCCGCCCCTGAATATGACCGCTGTTGTTTGAATTACTGCTATAATAAATGAATTATTTATATTTGTTGTGTTAATAGTTTATAAGTATTAGTATTTGGATAGTGGCCAGTCGTCAACATGTCTGGCCTGGAAATATTTAATTAAAACTTCGCGTGCCAAAATTGCGACGGGGTCAATTCTATAGTAGGTATCGTGAATGTGAATATAACGTAATATTTTTACCTTCTTGAGTAAATGCCACAGATTTAGAGATAGGTTAACAATGGATTTATACTGTATTGTTCTTGAGCAATAAACGCTGAACGAAAGTAAATTATAGAAAGTTCACATGCTAAACTTATTGTTTTCACGAAGGGAATGGGTTATTTATATGTTTTTTAATGATGACCTAAATTACAGTGAGGGTGTTAATTACGTCAATCAAACCTATTTTTGTTTAGTTTAAGTAATGTATAGGGTGCATGTATACAAAGTGTTTCAGGGTTTTGTTAGTTCCAGTCTTAGTAGCTAATTTATTTATTTATTTGTTTATTTTATTTATTCATAAGTATCAACAGCACTACTTGTGCCAATTACAGATACATCTTAAAGCTAGTAAGTATAACAAAGAAAAACTAAAGAAAAGCCTATAAGGCGAACAAGTATCAAAACACCATAAAAGTGGGTACTCAACTGAGCATCACAATATTACGTCCTCTGCAACCTGAGCCAAATAGTCATAGTTGATAACACTATACTATGATAACTATTAAGCATAGATTACTGACAAGCTGCTGCAATCAAATCTTTAGTCTGTTATTTGGTTGTTCTCAGTTTTCTCTCGATCAAATCCATGAACTAATAAAGACTAGTTGTATCTACCGTGCGAGCAAAAATTATTTACATCAAAGAGGGCTTGGATTAAAAAACGTGGGGATTGGTTTAGATCACAATGATATGGGAACGATATATCTAACCAAATCTAGGTTAAAATTTTGTCAAATTCATATTATGAAATGATATGCCAAACTAATGAGTAATAAAATAAGTAGACAAATACAAATTTATTTTTGTTGTTTACAAAATTAACAAAGTAAGAATATACAGAAAGAAAAAGAAAAATAATTACATAAATTGGTGAAATTGGCCACCGCCATGCTCCAAGCATAAATTCACACATCTCTTCATATATTCAAAAGTGTTGACCAGCATCTCTGGAGAAATGTTACCACATTCTTGGATAATCCTTTCTTGTAATTGTTCTAAATTTGCAACTGGTGTTTTAAAAATAGTGTTCTTTAAATGAGGAAAAACCAAGAAATCCATAACCGTTAATCAAGGTGATCTAGGTGGGAATTCAATATCTGATCAAAAACTGATCAATCTGTCGTCCAATGTCTGATCGAAAACTGATCAATCTGTCGTCGAAAAAATTGCGTAAGTAGTTAATAGTCTCGGCGGCTGTATGGGCGGTTGCGCCGTCCAGTTGAAAATATTCAAAACGTAGTTCGTCAAGTAATTGCTCCACAAATGGATTCAAAATATTGTCTCTATACCGCTGTGCTGTAACTGTGCCATGGAAAAAAATAGGACCAACAATTCTTCTTCGGGAAACAGCGAACCAGACACCAATTTTTTGAGAGTGCAATGTGGACTTTACAAAAAAAGATGGGGATTTTCACTACTTCACAATCCACATGCGTGTATTCTGAGAATTCACATAACCAGAGAGGTGAAACCAGGCTTCATCCGAAAAAAAATTCAGGTCTAATAAATCATTTATTTCTAATAAATTTTGGGTAAACCATTAAGAGTAATTCCTGCGTCTTTCAAAATCTACAATTTGTTGGCGTTTTTGCATTATTTTCACGTACGTTTGCAACAAGTTCTTCTATTCTTACAGATGGTCTTCCTGCTCCTTTTTTGTGTTGTGTAGAACCTGTTTCCCTAAACGCAGCCACGGTTCTTTTCAGGCAATGATAAAAATCCCCAGCAATAAAAGCAACGTTAGGAAAATGTTCGTGAAAATAGTCCATGCACAAACCCGGATTGTATTGCCACTCACCATTTACTCTAACCCCGTTTCGAAAATACGCTTCAACCATGAATGTTTTGTGCTGTTCCGTAAAGCGCATTGTGTGAATTGTTCAAGAAATTGGAAAAATTAGCGATGAATCAAATTACTTGTAACGACTGTCAAAGATGACGGAATAACTGATTGATTGTTAATTCAGGTAGTTAGTGACACCCAACAGGTATTAAGCTCTACGGCTAAGCATTACGTTCTTAGATACGAGGCCCTCTTTGATGCAAATAATTTTTGCTCTCACGGTAGTAGCAGTCTCAATATATTATCCAGCACCTTTATAAAATATTGCTAAAAATTAAAATTTTCTAGGTATCATCCATTCGACCAAATGCTTTAATAGTTTATTTTTTATATGTTATTTACATAATTTATCTTTGGACCCATTTCATTAGATCCATAATAAATAATGTTGTATTGTTTCTAGTAGACCCTTTTATTAGTGGTAGGTATGGGAAAGTTTTGTTTTCTTTTGCTGTCATTCCCAATAAGATTGATTGCATTTTCTCCCCCGTCAATGCTCATTTTTCACTTCTCTTTTAAAAATAATCCAGAAGTAATCCACACATGTCAAGAAAATGAACAATTATACACGACGGATTTGGGATTTTATTTAATGTCTTTTATGATACTACTAAATCATTACATGATTTTTATTGTTAGATATTGTTTGGTAATGTCTAAACACATTATTTTAGATTGTACAAGAAATATGATATATCAGATCTTTGAAATATTGTAAATGAATGAAATCAATAATTGTAAGTTAATCGGAATTACACGAACTAATGTGCGAAAAAAATTTGGAACATTTAGTGTAAAAGACAAAAAACTAGTTATAATACCTGTACTACTTTACTTGTACAGTGTCACCAGTAAAGTCCGCATCATATGGGATTTTTTTTTATTAATAACTTTATTCGAATTTTGACTTTGGCATCAAGTTCTGCTTCGATCGAGATGAAAATTAAGCAGAAAAATAGTAGTCACGTGATTCGCAGTATCTGTCAAATTTTAATTTTTTCCAAAAAATAATTGAAAAGTGGGGTTATTTCTGAAAGTATCGAAAAAAGTTATTAGAAAAAGGTATTTTAAATGTAGTTTCTAGCCCACATGCAAAATTTTAGGTGCATAAGATAATTTTGATTTTTTACCCATATATTGTAAATTGCACCACTTTTGTAAAATAAGACTCAACGCAACCTACATAAAACTTCTCAGTTTTGACAATGCGTTATTTCAGATACATTTTCTTTAAAGTAGCGTCATATTAAATGTGTGTTTTTCTACAAAATCAAAATTGGGCTATTAATAATTGGTCGCATGTGATGCAAAGTTTATTTGTTTGACCCTGTATAAGGTAACTTCATAAAATAAGTATTTTTGAAAACGTAGCTTGTGTTTGAAAGTAATACACCATAATATTAAGACAAAAAGAACACAGTGTCATCAGTAAAGTGGAGAATAATTTTAGTGTTGGGTAAAAAATTAAAATTTTCAGCTGAAATTTTACATGTGGGCTAGAAAATGTATTTAAAAAAAACTTTTTCTAATAACTTTTTTCGATATTTTCAGAAATAATCCCACTTTTGAATTATTTTTTTGAAAAAAATTAAAATTTGACAGATAATGCGAATCACGTGACTACTATTTTTTTGCTTAATTTTCATGTCGATCGAAGCACAACTTGATGCCAAAGTCAAATTTCGAATAAAGCTATTAATAAAAAAAAATCCCATATGATGCGGACTTTACTGGTCACACTGTATAAATACTAAAGAATAACAAACAAGTTCTGCAAAAAAAGGGGAAATAAATACAAATCAATAGATTTTAACAGAAAATACGTGGCGGCTGACTCCGTTTGACGACCCAATTTATAAGGATACAATGTCATCCAGACGGGATCTATTAAGTAGGTTTCGAATATCCATTTTTTATAACCAGGTGTTTTTTTAGAACAGCATTCTTTTACGCTTTTGTTGTTTTATTTCTGGACCGCCCACGATCTTGAGAGGAAGGATGAATGAAGATCAATATCAGACAGTATCTTCACGATACAATATTTGTACTAAAAAAAGGCTTTTAATTCATCCAGACCGTGTTTCTACTGTCTATACGCATCAGAGGTTCTTTGAATTTACTTAAGGAGCTCATTTTTTAATACATGAAGTGAGGTACATTTGACCAACCAAGGCTTCAGCAGCGGTGTCAATTTTAAAGGCTCCTTTCTTATTTCGATAAAACGTATAGAGAAGTGCCAAAATCTCTTCTATAGAATATGTTTCCCAAAAAACATTTATCAGACGTAATTACGTACAAGGGCGGATCCAGGGGGGGGGGGTCATGGGGGTCATGACCCCCCCCCCCTGGGCGGTTTACATTTCAACATACGTAAAAACTATTGTGGAGTCAAAAAAAATGAGTTCATAACCCAGTGCACATTTTTTCTACAAATTGAAAACACTGTTATTTTACGGCGTCGTGCAAAAAGGAACTCGTTACCTACTTCATTAATAAGATTATAATTTAGGATTATCTCTAAAAAATGTACTAATAAAATCTCTAGTTTTGTATATTTCAGGAGTTGGTTCTCTAAACCTACGTTCTTTTTTCATTAAAAACTCGGCGACTGCCGGTCTTGGATCAAAATGGGCTGTTCCAACTCCATTCAATGACACTAAGAGGCGATCATTCATTGTATCTTCATTTAATGAAATTCTTCCTGGCGTTTTTAATTTGTTGTAACGGGAAATAATCCTCTCAGTAGTCATTGAATGAGGACTTATTAGCAATAACGAGACTAAAAGCTTTTGTAATATATCCTTAGTGCAAACTATAAGTTTTCTTAATTTATTAGCAAGTCTGGTGCCTTCATCGGGAGTATCAATGTCTGAAATTTCTTGAATTAAAGGCCAGCAATCACACACCCCAGCAAACAGTGTTATTAGGCAAGGTAAAGATTTGGTATTGGCAATGTTGGCTTCATGATGGCAAAATGTTGCCAATACATTATTCTTAAATTTGCAACAATGGCAAGCATGCATAAACCCTCAATAAAAAATATGCATTGGTCCATCATTCCAAAAAAGGTAATCCTAACTTTTTTAACTTGCCAATGAATTTAAACTACATTTTTTTTACAGAAATGCCAATATTATTTAACATCAGGCAGCCCGGTAATGTCCCATTACATTTTCTTTGATAATGCATGTGTGAATGCGTTTAACTACTCTACGATTAAAAATTAAATGATAAATTATTTCTAACGTCTTAAATGTATTTATATTGTGCATTTCCGCCTATGAATTTCTTACAGCAGGCAACCAGTAAATGCCCATTTCCGATATCGCGACAAAGAATGAGTAAATGCATTTTGTTAGCCTAAATATGGCCTAAAAATGTTAATCTTTTTCTTAATTTATAATTCCCGCGCTTTACCTGTGTGACATGATGATATCATTGGTCTCACGTTAATCTGCATTGGTAGATGATTGGTCGCGAAGCGTGATTATGGGAATGGGGTTAGAATTGTTAGAAATATCTTTAGTTTGTTTGTAGTACTCTTGTCTTTAGGTTCGACCGATTTCACGGTAAATTTTCTAATCATTATAGGTATATTATTATAAGTTTTTCTCTCCGATTTCCTGCAACCTAAGTATACCTATACAATAAATAAAAAGCGAACTTTGAATTTAAACCAGATACAATATTAATATTATCATAAAGTCTTTTACCAACACAGGCAGTTGAAGCTTTACCTATGGTTAAAACAACGTTAAAACGCAGACGCCATTTCTCGACGGGGGATTCAGCCCGTTTTGTGGTTTAGTTGCTTACTGCCTTTTTTTCTGCAGAAGAATAACGGATACGTGAGAGTGGAATAATAAATCGCCAAAGTAAGTATTTTTTTATACTTATTGGAAACAGTTATAATATGATATAGGTACCTTTATAATAATACACAAAACATATGTTTAAAACTACCAGTAAATCCACAAAAAAATTGTATGGCCGTGAAGCTTAAAATAAAATAATAATTCTACGATTTTTTTTTTAGGTAAATGTTCTGAAACTTCAGGGGGGCGAAGATTCCACAGACACAACTAGGAGGGTTATGACCAAGTTAAATGGACACGACTTTGCCTTGGTAATAAATTGATCGGGAAGAAATAATAAGCCGCCATTTTATTCCTTTATACATTGAATATCACTATTTTACCTACACATAAAAGATGTTAACAGGTATTGCATATGTAAATATTTTTGAATACATATTATGTACAGAAACGCTGGTGCTTTATTTTTACCATTTAACATGTAAAGGCTAAATAATAATTTGCCGTGATTTGCCCAGCAAGGCAAAGTGCCTGGCGGCCTACTGACGGCCAGCGGGTCAAAAAGATACATTTGCGGTAATGGCTGCCAATACTGTGCCAATGAACAAGGAGGGCAATGCCAATGCTTTAAAAGCGTTTTGCCTGCATGGCATGTTTGCTGGGACGGATGTCGCAAAATTGGACACTTCCTCTGAATCGAAGAGATTCTCAACTAATGGTCGGCCTGCGGATATCATTTTAGCTTCGGCACAAATAAGGTTTATCATATTTTTAATTGTTTCATCTTCCTCCTCTAAAAACCTCTAAAAAATTTCGCCTGCGGCGCTATTTTTGCGCCTTTGGCGCTGTGTGACCCCCCCAGAATTAATTTCTGGATCCACCCTTGATTACGTACTTTTTATATAAACAATATACAGTTTATACAAAAACTATATCCCTTTGCTCGCTTAGAGATTATCATCGTCATATTATGCCATCCATGGATGACCACTGCATTATCTCTAAAACTTAGTTAAATACGGTTCTTTATCTCTTACTCGGTTAACTGGTGAACGATATATTGAGAATGTCCATTTGGAATAAGTCGCCTAGATCATCGGATTTGACTGCTCCTGTAACCTGATTTTGTATGCATGAGGTAACAGTTTAAGGATGCTCATCAAATAAAATTTTAACAGCCTTAAAAGCATACGTAACACCAGTAGAAAATATTCGCCATCTCACCAAATGTAAGGTAATATTTTATTCAAGTTTGAGCCCACCTTAAATTCAGAGGCGAACATATTATAAATAACATTAATAATCGACTAATAAAAATATGAGAGGGCTACACACTACACATATTTTAAATTACGTATATTTTTCCTAATTTTAGTCAAACCAAAATGTAGAGATCCCAAGTTAACCATTTCGTCAAAAATGTTCGTTCGAAATGTTTATATAACTTCAGAAACTAGTCTTATATATGTCGTAGGCTGATAGTGAAATCCGTCATTTCATGAAAAGCCTAGTCATATCATGAAGCGTGGCTAAAAGGTATATTGCAACTGGTTTGTTCGTTGTTTCCCAGAGCATTTTTTTCAATTTTTTCAACTAATATTATTTTAGAAAAATAAAATTTAAATTAAATTAAAAAAAATGCTCTGGGGAACAACGAACAAACCAGTTGCCAATATACCTTTTAGCGTGCAGCATGATATGACTAGGCTTTTCATGAAATGACGGATTTCACTATCAGCCTACGACATATATATATATACAGTGAGGACCTAAAGTCCGTCCCCCCCCCCTCTAACTTCTAAACCGTTCGGTATATTTTAATGAAATTTTGAACGATAATATTTGACCAAGTCTTGCACTTTTTGACATACCAATGACAGCTTTAAATGTCAAGATGACAGCTGGGTCCGCTTTTGGAATATTTTTTAAATGGAAAGGGGGTTCCAATGGTACCTCATTTTGAAGGTCTTTTAATGCTTAAAACATTCTCCAATTTAAAAAACATTTGGTTTAGTATTTTCTAAACAGGAATCAATAATATCGGTTTCTACATTATGACTATCACTGTTTATAACACACTTTTTTACCTATAGTTGTCTATTGATTGTTGCTGTCATACTGTTTTTAAATGTCTGATTGACAGAAAATATTTTTACCTCGAAATTATCTTAAATGGCTCGTTCTTTAGAAGATAAATTTGAAGCGGTTATTATTTTTGGCGAAGCTAACCGAAATTACCATGCTGCTGTTCGTATGTTCAATGAACGATATCCGGAACGCCAAATATGCAGAAAATTTTTGCGAAAACTAATCTTAAAATTTCAAGAAACTGGTTCGGTTAAAGACGCACCAAGGTCTGGAAGGCCAAAAATCGTGGAAGATGTGAAAGTCCAAGTTTTAGCTGAAATGGTTGTTACTCCCCAACAGCCAACGAAACACGTGGCTGAGGCATGTAATGTTTCTCGTAGTTCTGTCAAAAGAATTTTAAAAAGCCATAAATTTCACCCATATAAAATGAAAATTATACACGAACTAACAGAAGATGATCCAGATAGACGACTAGACTTTTGCGAAATTATCTCAGAAAGAATCGTAAGGAATAATAACTATTTGCGGAATATCTGTTTTAGCGACGAAAGTACTTTTTTCTTACATGGACGAGTTAATACCCAAAACTGTAGGTACTGGAGTGATGAAAACCCTCATGTTTTTCGGGAGGGACACACACAGTTTCCCCAGAAAATAAATGTTTGGGCAGGCATTTTGGGTAATCACATTATAGGTCCCATTTTTCTGGAATATAATCTTAATGGCCCCAGGTACCTGGATATGTTGCAACATACAATTACTCCACTTATTAATGATGTTGTTGCCCAAAACCCACATGAGTTTCAAGAGGTTGTATTTCAACAAGATGGTGCCCCGCCACACTATTTTAGGCAAGTCAGAAATTACCTAGACGAATCTTATGAAAATAGGTGGATTGGTCGTCGAGGTCCGATAGAATGGCCAGCTAGATCGCCAGACCTAACGCCTCTAGATTTTTTTCTTTGGGGATACGTTAAAACTGAGGTTTATAAAACGGCTCCAGGCTCATTAGAAGAACTTAGGCAACGAATTACAGATATTTGTTCAAGGATAACGCCACAGGTGCTTCACAATGTCCGAGAGGAATTTACTAATAGAATATTTATTTGCCAAGAGGTCCATGGCGGTCATTTTCAACAATTGTTGAAGTAACCACTGTTTTGTAGATGTGACCCTTTATCTTTTGTTTAAAATACTTATAATTAATAAATTTCATTTCATACTGAACCAAATGTTTTTTAAATTGGAGAATGTTTTAAGCATTAAAAGACCTTCAAAATGAGGTACCATTGGAACCCCCTTTCCATTTAAAAAAATATTCCAAAAGCGGACCCAGCTGTCATCTTGACATTTAAAGCTGTCATTGGTATGTCAAAAAGTGCAAGACTTGCTCAAATATTATCGTTCAAAATTTCATTAAAATATACCGAACGGTTTAGAAGTTAGAGGGGGGGGGGGACGGACTTTAGGTCCTCACTGTATATATGTCGTAGGCTGATAGTGAAATCCGTTATTTCATGAAAAGCCTAGTCACTTCATGAAGCGTCGGCAGATTGTGTAAAAACATGAAATTACACGATCTGCCGCGTCACATCATGAAGAGACCTTGACGTTTCGGCGTATTATGTATAACACAATCTGCCTAATTTTAAATATCGCTTACACTTGATGTTTAATGAGTAATTATATTTATTGACCCTAGGGCTTAAATCCCACAAGCTTAAATTTAACGATCTAACTCAACTTACCTCAGTCCAAAAGTGGATGATTTCGGAGATACAGAGTGTCAAAGTTCAATTTGGTTTTAGTTTTTCATTAATATTTTTTTTAATAATTGCTGTATTGTCACCATATATTTTTATTGTAAAATATAATATTATACACTCAGCTTCAAAAAAAGTGACGCACCTAATTTTTTTGCAACTTTGAAGCTTTGTCATTTCTGAACGAATGGACCGATTTTAATTTTCTTTCCATTTATTGGTAGGTAATTCCTTTACCTTTAAGAAAAAAATAAACTGGTAGAAATTTTTTTAAATCCCCTGGATGATAGTGGAAAAACTAAAGCCATGTTATTTTCTTAATTTTTGACTCACCCTGTTTGTTAATCAAGTAAATGTATAGAAAGCGTCTACACTCTATATGAAAGTTGCTCCTTTTACGAGCATTTTGATTTTTTGTTCATTAATTTATCTCTAAAATTGTCCAAATTAGAGCTTTTTTGCTGAAACCTTACGTTTATTCCACAATACACAAAAATGTAATTCATTTTAGATTCACATTGCCAAAAAAACAATTATTGCCCTTGCCATAGCAATTAATCCATATTATTTAACCCTTTGTCGTTGTGTCATTAAAAAAGTCAATTTCAGTATAAAAGTTGTAGTGGCTAAAATTACATAAAATGCCTCAACTAAGTTCAGAACAAGAGCAGCATTAGTTACAAGTAGTATAAAAGCTGTAATTTGGACAACTTTAGAGATAAATTAATGAACACAAAATCAAAATGCTCGTACAAGAAGCTACTTTCATATAGAGTGTAGGCGCTTTCTATACATTTACTTGATTAACGCACAGGGTGAGTCAAAAATGAAGAAAATAACATGGCTTGAGTTTTTCCACTATCATCCAGGGGGCTTTGAAAAAATGTCTACCAGTTTATTTTTTTCTTAAAGGTAAAGGAATTACCTACCAATAAATGGAAATAAAATAAAAATTGGCCCATTTGTTCAGAAATGACAAAGCTACAAAGTTGAATCAAAAATTAGGTGCGTCACGTTTTTTGGAACTGAGTGTATAATAATTTATTGGTTTCTGGATATTGCAAAGGAAATGGTTTAGAATATTGCAGAGTATACAGTCAAATATTTTCGAATCGTCGCTGACCAAACCATAAAACATTCGCAGCAGTTGAAAGACCTGTGCGCCTGTTTCTATTAATTATGGTATTGCACGTACGGTAAGAACTCCAGAAGTTGAGGAAGATATTTTAAATCAGATTGAAGAAAATCCTAAGCTAAGCAGCAGACAATTGAGTTTAGAGCTAGGGGTATGCAAAGATACTGTTAATAGGGTGGCCAACGAAGAACAACTGCACCCATTTCATGTTCAATCGGTACAAGATCTTTTACTGTAGAGGCAAAGATGTACCCGCAAATTGGCCATCCCCTAATATCACCCCGATGTAAAACTTTTTATGGGGAACTTTGAAAACCCTTGTGTATTCTACAGTAAATACAGAAGATGAATTAAGGAGACGAATACAAACTGGAATTGACTCTTTAAGAAATGATTTGTGACCATACGCCAATTATAAAAAAAATTATTTATGAAGAACAAAAAACCAACTTGAACATTTGACAGGTAGGTTGGGTTAGATCGCCATATATAAGCCTCAAGGATTTGTGGTAGCATTTTTTCCATACCTTTTAAAGATACCTTGTATAAAATGATAGAATTTAATATTCATAGCACTGTATAAGTGGATGGTTCCCGATAAAGCATTACATTTGACTCGCGTGTCATGCCTATACATCGTTAAAAAATAAACTATTCATGAACTCATTATTGAATTACATCTATTATCGAAGAAAATAAAGCTGTTAACAAATTACAACAGTTTCTTTAAGAACTCTTGAAAGCTTTTGTTTTCTCTGGGAAATTTGGATTCTTGCAATGTCTGAATCTTACATAAAAGAGGCGAAACTTTACTAGCTTGCAATGACACAATTAAGATTTATTACAGCCATTTCAGCAATCTTAAGTATTCTTACGACAGAATCTTTATCGTTTTTAGTTTTCACATTCGGCTTCAACTTCTATCTAGGATTTAGATTTTACAGCTGGTATTGGGGCTAGAAAGAAAGATTTTTAAATACGTCATTAAAGAAATTAATTTAGGTTTTTATTTGTATTATTATCTACAAAATTTTACGGTTTTTTGCGTCGTAAATTTTAGAAGTTCTTGCCGTACATACCGTGCGAGCAAAAATTATTTGCATCAAAGAGAGCTTGGATTAAAAAACGTGGGGCTTGGTTAAGATCACAATGATATGGGGATGATATATCTAACCAAATCTAGGTTAAAATTTTGTCAAATTCATATTATGACATGATATGCCAAACTAATGAGTAATAAAATAAGTAGACAAATACAAATTTATTTTTGTTGTTTACAAAATTAACAAGGTGGAACTAGGCTTTATTTGAAAAAAATGTCAGGTCTAATAAATCATTTCTTTCCAATGAATTTTGGGTAAACCATGCATTGAGAGTAATTCCTGCGTCTTTCAAAATCTGCGGCTTGTATTTCTTGGAATACTTGCATTTTATAAGGAAATAAATTTAGCTGCTTCTTAAGAATAGTCCTGCATGTTATGTTCCATAAGATCTTATCACTTCTTGGGACAGGCGTCTTATACAATTTGTTGGCGTATTTTGCATTATTTCACGAACGTTTGGAACAAGTTCTTTTGTTCTTACAGATGGTCTTCCTGCTCCTTTTTGGTGTTGTATAGAACCTGTTTCCCTAAACACAGCCACGGTTCTTTTCAGGCAATGATAAAAATCCCCAGCAATAAAAGCAACGTTAGGAAAATGTTCGTGAAAATTGTCCATGCACAAATCCGGATTGTATTGCCACTCACCATTTACTCTAACCCCGTTTCCAAAAAACGCTTCTACCATGAATGTTTTGTGCTGTTCCGTAAAGCCCATTGTGTGAATTGTTCAAGAAATTAGAAAAATTAGCGATGAATCAAATTACTTGTAACGACTGTCAAAGATGACGGAATAACTGATTGATTGTTAATTCAGGTAGTTACTGACACCCAACAGGTATTAAGTTCTACGGCTAAGTATTACGTCTTTAGATGCAAGGTCCTCTTTGATGCAAATAATTTTTGCTCGCACGGTAATAAACATAACTAAAAATTGTTCTTTGAAAAGGAGTAAAAGTTATTTTTAGTTGAACAATTTCTATACCTCCACTGGGAATCGAACCCAGAATCTCTTGGTTGTCGAATTGCGAGACTGATTTTTCTCTTAGAAATTCAAAAGTAAATATTTTGTTTGTAATATGCCATTTTTATGCCCTTTTACATTCCTAAACAAATGGTAAAATGCAAAATAAACTGTTAAATTTTTAAAAAATTGAACCCATAATTTTGAATTAATTGTTTTTACCGGTTATAGGTTAGGTTTTCTTACTTTATTCCTTCGAACTTCGATTACTTTGTCTTCCAACCAGTATTGCCAGATAGGTAGCAGCACAAATCCCTAGATGCTTACCCCAAAAGTCCCTAGAATTTCCTAGATATTTTCTTTTAAAAGTACTTACGTTGTATATGCAAAAAACAAAACCCTATACAGGGTGTTTCTTAATAAGATGCAAATATTTAAGGAGCTTATTATAGAGCCCATTTTAAGAAAAAAACTTCGTATAAACATATGTTCTAAAATTCTTAACTGTTGAACTACAGGGTGTTAAAGTTTTAAGGAAAAAATATATTTTTTATGATAACTTTGGTATGACCCTGTATATTTTTGTGAAACGTGGTACGCATCTTCTATGAATCAAAAGGTGTTTACTGCTGTATAACATAATTTTTTATTCTTGCCAGTGGCGTTCGTGCGGGATTTGAAGTGCATAATTTTAAAGAAAAAAGTGTTACGCCACTGCTTTTTCATTACATAAAAATTATTTTTTAAATCATTATTCCTTACTGAGCAAATCTGGTCTCTTCATTTTGATTCATTTGACGTATGGTTTTCGCATAAAAAAATAAAATACATTGATTTGAACATTGTTATGAAATTGGGTATTATCAAGGATTAATAACGTAACACTCTTTAAAATGATGCAGTTCAAATCCCGCACGAACGCCACTGGCAAGAATAAAAAATTATGTTGTACAGCAGTAAACGATTTTTGATTCATAGAAGATGCGTACCACGTTTCACAAAAATATACAGGGTCATACCAAAGTTATCATAAAAAAATAATTTTTTCTTAAAACTTTAGCACCCTATAGTTCAACAATTAAGAATTTTAGAATATAAGTTTATATGAAGTTTTTTTCTTAAAATGAGCCCTATAATAAGCTTCTTTAATATTTGCATCTTATTAAGAAACACCCTGTATATTAATTGCCGTCATCCTTTTTGTATCTAATTATTTTATTTTATATAGGTACAAATTTTCAGTGTATTTTGAATAAGTTACCTATATTACAGAGTAGGTAACCGGTTGTAATAAAATTAAATTAAGCACATTTATTTTATTTTTTTAGTTTTATATAAAACACAAAATATACAGGGTGTTCCTAAATTAATGGTACATCCGAAAGTAGGCGATTCTTTGGCTTATTTCATAAATAAAATGTTATATAAACATGGGACCGAAAAAGCTTCGTTTCCGAGATACAGGGTGTTAACATTTTAATTAAAAAAATATTTTTTTATTGCCATTTTCAAACCACTCTAGATATTTTTAAGAAATTTGGTACACGTCTTTTGAGCATCGAAAGGCATTTTTTGGTGTAAAATAATTTTGTAAAATTTTAGCAGTGGCGTCCGTGCGGGGCTTGCATTTAATATTTTTAAAGAAAAAACTGGTGCGCCACTGCTTTCTCTATAAATAAAAATTATTTTTGAAATTCCCGTCTAATTTAGAGCAAATTCGGTCTCTTGACTTATTTTCTTACGGTGGACCGTTTTCGGGTAAAAAATAGAAAATCATTTTAATGCACATTTCTGAAAACAGATAACCCATTTAATTACCATTAACACCCTGTATCTCGGAAACAAAGCTTTTTCGGTCCCATGTTTATATAACATTTTATTTATGAAATAAGCCAAAGAATCGCCTACTTTCGGATGTACCAATAATTTAGGAACACCCTGTATAAACTAGGTATAAAATTTCACATATTCTCTAGACACAGATAAAAAAAATATGCTTATCAGTTATTTTAAATTTTTGACAACATTTATCTGTGGGAAATATTTTTTTTCAAATCAATTAACGAAATTTAGACTCATAAAAATAAGTCGATTATTTCATAATAATAAAAGTTAAAATGTGATTTTTTCGTATAACTATGAAAAGTACCTACCTAAAAACCTGATAAATTTACCTTTATCCCTAAACTCTAAAATTGTCCCTAGAACTAGGGATAAATTCCCTAGTCCGGCACCACCGCTTCCAACATGAAAAAACGCGTACTAAAAGCTATCATATCAACCTTCGTTTGTCGTGTATAGCCTTTAGTGCCA
Source organism: Polydrusus pterygomalis (assembly GCA_963969555.1). NCBI lineage: Eukaryota > Metazoa > Arthropoda > Insecta > Coleoptera > Curculionidae > Polydrusus > Polydrusus pterygomalis. Next base: position 32,504,866 of record OZ018384.1, on the reverse strand, counting down.
TCTCTTGGTAGTCCTATACAATTCGAGCAAACACCTGTTTCAGTCGATTTTTTGTTCTTACTAGTCGTTATTTTGCTGCTTCTTCTACTTGTGCGACTGCGCCAATTTTCTGAGTGTATAAAGAATAAAAATTTGAAATCTGGAATTTATGCATAACTTAAAAATAGTCAATAAAAACCTAGGGTTGCCAAATTATCGATATCGTCCTATCTATAATTTGGGACACACTGTATCAATATTTTTTTTTTAAAAGACCACAACTTAAAGTGTTAATCCAGCATTTTACTAAAAAAAACTGTACTGGATTTACTGAATTTATTCCTAGTTACAAACTCGCACTGTATGCATTTATAAATGTTTTTATAATTATTTTGAATAAATTTTAATACCCTTTTTTAATTTTTCAGGTACGGTGACATGGTACCCGCGACAATCGCAGGAAAAATAGTGGGCGGCGTATGTTCACTTAGCGGTGTACTGGTAATCGCACTTCCAGTACCAGTTATAGTATCTAATTTTAGTAGAATATACCATCAAAACCAGCGGGCTGACAAACGAAAAGCACAACGGGTAAGTAAAATACTTTCTTCTATCTTTCCCCTTTTTTTCTATATTCATCCACTTGAGCTACTAAGCCTATACAGGGTCTTAGGAGTTTAAATTAAGTTTACACTGAGAAAAAAACTTTGTATTCCTTATAAGAATTCACAAACTCTTTATACAATTCTTATACAGTTCATTTAAAAACTTCCCACCTCAATTTTCCTGCTTTAAAATGAAAATGTGGAAAATCGCTCGGACCCGTCGATTTTTATTTCGAGGGGGACATCTTTTGCCCCTAGGAGGGAGGGGGTGGGGGGGGGGGGGGTAAGATCTAAATCTTAAATGGATACCCCTATTTTATATAATTTTTTTGGATTCTGCATAAAATTCTGAATATTTTTTAATAATAGCATAATTAGTCTATACTTAACAGTTTCCGAGATATTGACTCTTGAAAAATGACATTTTTGAAATTTGACAGCGTCTAGCTTTCTAACTGTACGTCTAAGAGCAAAACGGCTTACATGTCCCTATCTTCGATTTTTATTATCTTTCCAATAGTGTCAACGTCCGGTCAAACCGGAAGTACTATATTTCTTACATCCGGTTTAACCGAAAGTTCACACTACTGGAAAGATAATAAAAATCGAAGATAGGGACATGTAAGCCGTTTTGCTCTAAGACGTACAGTTAGAAAGCTAGAAGCTGTCAAAGTTCAAAAATGTCATTTTTCAAGAGTAAATATCTCGGAAACTGTTAAGTATAGACTAATAATGCTTTCATTAAAAAATGTTCAGAATTTTATGCAGAATCCAAAAAAATTATATAAAATAGGGGTATCCGTTTAAGATTTAGATCTTACCCCCCCTCCCTCCTAGGGGCTTAAAGTAACAAGATTGACAATATACGCAAAATATGTCCCCATCGAAATAAAAATCGACGGGTCCGAGCGATTTTCCACATTTTCATTTTAAAGCAGGAAAATCGAGGTGGGAAGTTTTCAAATGAACACCCTGTATGTGACAGCAACGCGCTTTCCTACTGCAAGACAACGAAAATTGCTACACCGTTGTGTAGTGATAATATCACGGTAATTTAGCTAATAGGAAACTCCATAACTTATAACCATTATTGCTCTAAATACTCACAGTAATGACCAAGTTCTATTGGGGGGTCTAATCTAGTTTAATATGCTGTATTAGTTCCAAGTGGCAGTTGTAATGAAACTTGACATTAATGATAATATTTGCTTGCTACGATTAAGAAAGCATATACTTACTAGTAAAAACCAGTACTGTATTTCTCAAAAATTTAAATAGCTTCTAGTGTGATCTTGTTCTTGTCGTTTAATATTGTACAGGGTGTTTTTTTAAGGTCGACGAGCGGCCATATCTCGAAAACTACTGGGCATAGAAACTCAGGAAAAGAAAAATGATAATTAAAGTGGCCATGAGAAAATTCTGGAAATAATTTTTAAGTTACGCATTTTGCCGCAAGGGGGCGTAATTGAAAAGTAAATTTTAAAATTTTACATAACTCCGAAAATTCCACATTAAGGTATATGTTTGATAACACCATTTTAAAGCTTGGACAATTATGCATCATTTTGGTCTTATGCTCCTTGGCGTACCGACTTTAATAAGAGTGGGGGAAGCTATTGAATGTGTAAACATTAAAATCGCTGTAACTTCTAAACGACTTATCCGATTTTAGCAAACTAAAGACTGTTTGAGAGAGAAATGTATGCACTTTCACCAGTCGTATTTAGTTGTCCATAATAGTTTTAAATAAAATTGCTAGAGGGCGCAATTTGTAATAATAATAGTTTTTTTGATTTTATCCCGAGAATTCAAATCATACGGTATAATTATGATACCATAATCGAAAAGTAGATTAAATTTGCTAGAAAAAAATATTAAAACCGCAGCTCGATATCTTTGTTCGTTTCAGAGTTATTGCCAAAACAATAATTTTTAATACAAATTGCGCCCTCTAGCAATTTTATTAGAAACTATCGTGTACCATTAGATACGACAATTGAAGGTACTTCCAAAGAAGCTTAAATTTAGTAAAATTGGATAAGTAGTTTAGAAGTTACAGCGATTTTAATGTTTACACTTTCAATAGCTTCTCCCACTCTTATCAAGTGAAAGTGTAAACATTAAAATCGCTGTAACTTCTAAACTACTTAACCGATTTTACTAAATTTAAGCTTGTTTGGAAGGAAAAGGTAAGTACCTTAAATTGTCGTATCCAACGGTACAAGATAGTTTCTAATAAAATTGCTAGAGGGCGCAATTTGTATTAAAAATTATTGTTTTGGCAATAACTCTGAAACGAAGAAAGATATCGAACTGCGGTATTCACATCTTTTCTTGCAAATTTCATTTAGTTTTCGATTATGGTATCATAATTATACCGTATGATTTATTTTTTCGGAGTAAAATCAAAAAATGTATTGTTATTGCAAATTGCGTCCTCTAGCATTTTTTTTGAGAACTATTATGGACAACTAAATACGATTGGTAAAAGTGCATACATTTCTCTTCCAAACAGTCTTTAGTTTGCTAAAATCGGATAAGTCGTTTATAAGTTATAGCGATTTAAATGATTACACTGTTAACAGCTTCCCCCACTCCTATTAAAGTCGGTACGCCAATAAGCATAAGACCAAAATGATGCATAATTGTCCAAGCTTTAAAATGGTGTTATCAAACATATACCTTAATGAGGAATTTTCGGAGTTAGGTAAAGTTTTAAAATTTACTTTTCAATTACGCCCTCTTGCGGCAAAATGCGGAACTTAAAAATTATTTCCAGAATTTTCTCATGGCCACTTTAATTATCATTTTTCTTTTCCTGAGTTTCTATGCCCAGTAGTTTCCGAGATACGGCCGCTCGTCGACCTTAAAAAAACACCCTGTATATGATTATTATGCAACATGGTTTACTGAGATTGTATTCGTCCATAGATTATAATGTCCAATACTAATGATGGGTTGTGCGAAATTAAGACTCTTCTATTGCTTTATCTGACATGCAAAGTTTAAAAAAACTTAAATAGAAAGTAAAAATAAATTAATTGAAACAGGTATTGGTACGATCAATAAAATTCAAATTTAGACAGGCCATATTTATTTATTTAAATTATTAATTTCTTATTTATAAACCCATGTACGCAACTGAATATAAGACCGTTTTAAATATACAGGGTGTCCGGAAATAATGAGCAAGAAATTTAGGGGATAATTCTAGACCGAAAATATATGTTATCTCTTCCTATAACATTTTTTCGAAAATTGATTATTAACGAAGTTACAAGGTGTTAAAGTTAAATAGGGAACTTGACAAAAATTTTAAATGGGGAAAAAATTCTATAAATCATAAGTACATTTTGTCATAAAACATACGGCAGCAAAAAAAAACAACATATTTCGTCCCAAAAGACCGCTAGAAAGATTTAAAAATGCCCCAAAATTCAAATTATTCCAAGCGGGTAAAAACGCGCTGCTAGTAGTCGTGACGTCAAGGGGTATCATTTGTCAGATTTGTGTGTGACATCCACGAAATAGGTTATAGGTTTCAATAAATTTGATGATTTGTCAGATTTGACATCCACGCGTCAAGCGACACGACCTTAAAACAACAATACAATAACAGTGACACACGGCAATCCAAATGCAAATGGGGTCGCTCGGCACCTGTCAGGAGTGTCAGGGTGACGGATCACCAAAAGTCATACCCCCTGACGTCATCGGGCTTCGCGCGCTTTAGAGATCGTTTGAAATGCTTTCGACACGCGCGAAACTTTAAAGAATTTTTACCAAGTTATTTTTGATTTTTAAGTAGTAATAATTGGAGAATACTTTTTCAGGCCTAACTAAATCATATTATTCAACAAAAAAAAATTGGAAAGTTCAATATTGTATTTGCAGTTTTTTTTGCAATACATTTTGTCATGCTCATAATATTTTGACGAATTTTTCGGGATGCGAAATACAAATTTGCCCACCGTTTTTTCGAATTTTGTAGAGGGCGCCACATAGGAGCTCATACTTTAATTTGAATGGTCCCAAGTTTTTTGTCCTACCAGTATGCGCATTTTGATTGAATATTTTTATACTCCTAACATTTTGACATAAAAAAGGTAGATATACTACTTTTGTTTCGATAAATGTAACCGTTTTTGAGAAAAACGCTAAAATAACATTGCTTGCATGTGATAAATTCGAAATCATTTTAATTTATTTTCAACCTTAAACATAGCAAAGCAAAGAAAGGAATATTCAATGGAGTTCGTAACAATTTTTTAAAAATAATTAATTTATGCATTGAAGGGGAAGGACGTCACTTTGATTTGAATGATTAATTTATTGTTCTATTAATTTATGTATTTTTAACAGCTTGTAACTCCGTAAATAATCAATTTTCGAAAAATGGTATAGGAAGAAGTAGCATTCATTTTCGGTCTAGAATTATCCCCTATTTTTGCTCATTATTTCCGGACACCCTGTATATACCTAGAATTTCTTAGCAAAGCCATTTAAAACTTTGTTACTAATTTTATCAGAAGGAGTTTTCTAATGGATGGTTTAGGCAGAAAATTAGTCAGTATTTTATCGATTATTAAAAATTAAATATGTATAAGGCATATTACTTTTACAGTGGTTTCCTCCGATAATATGAATCGTTCGATAAGACATGTTCCTCTGGCAAATAATTCTCCATTTTTTTTTTGTTGTTGTAACAGTGACTGAACCGAAAAAAAAATATTTTTTTATATTTCTTTATATTGAAAAATTAGTTTTTTAAACTTTTGACTTTATAATGCCATCGAGCAACTATTTTGAATACCGATATACCGGAAGATTAAATCGTTATCGAGGAACTTATCAAAAATACAAAAACAGCAAGCGGCATTTTTTAAAAATATTTGACATACTTAAAAAGTGCTGCGGACTAAACTTGCATTTTTTTAATGGAACACCCTGTATATTATCGGCCTAAAAGATGGACATGGAGCTGCTGATCATTTTAGTATAAAGTTTTGTGGGTTTATTATTAGCACTTTTAGAAATATTAACGATTTTATCTTAAATATCGTCTAAGTAGTGACCATTTTCAAATTACATACTAAAAACAATTGAATAAAATAGTAAACTAAAAAACAATTGTTTTAAAATGTTCTTTCTCTTTAATCTTTACAATGAAAAATATTTGTGTTCAGCGCATTTATTATACAGGGTGATCATATTATGCAAAATACAAAAAATCTCTCTTTTTTTAAATGGAACACCTTGTATAGGTATTTTTTTATTTCTATAAAGCAATGTTAACCGATACCAATTTTACACCTTTTAGTTAGTTTAGTTTTAGTTATTTTGATATTAACTTTAAAAGCTTATATGTTTGCTACCTTTTAGTTGTTTTTATTCATAATCCAGTAGCTATGATTTCTTTTTTTTTTTCATTTCCTTAACCCATTCAGTGCGGATGACGCCAATAGGCGTCAAATATAAACATTCCCATATGCGGGTGACGCCATAAGGCGTAATTGTCTGCTTTCTGTATTACTGGCCACTATTTAGTCCGCAAGTGGTTAAAGTAAACGTGATTTGTACCGCACATAGTAAAAGGCTAAATAAGAGTGTAGTTTTTATCGTTTGCAAATTTTGATATTTTTATGGGATTTTTAAGTTTTTTTCTAATATTTTAATAAAACGAAGATATTAGAATACGTAATTTTTTCTTTAATTTGATAAGTTCTTAAATTTTCGTTTTACTTTATTATTTATTAAAAGTTTTGATGGTATAATAAGGAAGACGTCATTTGGCGTAAGCAAAAAAATACATGTTTTATACACATTTTATGTAGAATATAAGAAAAACAACTCATAGAAACTCACTAAATGACATTTTGATCAAAAATACAAAAAAAAAGTTCGCACCAGGCGATAGTATAATATTTTTAATACGCAGCGAATGGGTTAATACTATTTTAATATTTAAATGGCATTCCTTACGTCATATTTTGCGATAAAGAAATTAAATGTTATTTTTGAAGAAGTAGTCCCATACTCAAAGTGGAGTTAAATTATATAGAAAAAAAGAAAAGCACGAAGTCTTTCTCTACAAATTTTTATTGTTCGATTAACTAGGCGAACCTAGAATGACATCGACATGTTTCGAGTGTAGAAACACTCATCATCAGGAAAACAAAGTTAAAGGTAAAATGCTGATGTTTTTAGCAAAAGAGAAAATAATAGTGATATTGAGCCGTAATGGAGCTTTTAATTGTGTACAAGAGGTGTAAAATTGAGTAGTCAAAAGACCGACAATCAAGACTCCAGTATACTGAAGAGTCGAGGGTTAGTGCAAAAGCACACTATGCCGTGCGGAAAATGAGGGGAGTGAAAGAAAAAATTAGGGAGTTTAGAAAAACTTATCTGTAAAAATCATTATTAAAGTACTATAAAATCTTTGATTTTTATTAAGCCTTCTCAGAAACATGTGGAAGTACCTACTGGAGTGAAATTGAAAGAAAAGAAAAAGTTGTTTTTTATAAAAGTCGAAGCATCTTTTGGTTTAAAGTAAAAAGCCTGGTACCCCAACAGATTTTTGCTCTAAACTAAAAGATGCTTCGACTTTTATAAAAAACAAATTTTTTCTTTTTCTTTCAAGTTCACTCCAGTAGGTACTTCCACATGTTTCTGACAAGGACATAAAACTTAAGATTTTATAGTACTTTAATAATGATTTTTACAGATAAGTTTTTTTAAACTCCCTAATTTTTTCTTTTACTCCCCTCAATTTCCGCACGGCACATTGTGCTTTTGCACTATTGCACTTACCCTCGACTCTTCAGTATGCTGGAGTCTTGATTGTCGGTCTTTTGACTACTCAATTTTACACCTCTTGTACACCATTAAAAGCTCCATTACGGCTCAATCTCACTATTGTTTTCTCTTTTGCTAAAAACATCAGCATTTTACCTTTTACTCTGTTTTCCTGATGATGAGTGTTTCTACACTCGAAACATGTCGATGTGATTCTAGGTTCGCCTAGTTATTCGAACAATAAAAATTTGTGGAGAAAGACTTCGTGCTTTTCTTTTTTTCTATAAATGTTATTTATTAAGATATTTATAATGGGAATACTAAAAATAATTATTAAATAATGAATTAAACAATAAAATTTTAACTTTTCGATCATTTGCGCAGAAGTGCGGAGTGATGATTTTAGTTTTGCGAAGGATCCCATCGCTTATTCCATTATTTTCTTCTACAGGGAAAAAAAGTGCTTTACCAACGAGTACAGCATTATTTGGCTCTAAGCAGTAACCGCTGAAATAAATTTAAAATTTCATATTACCAATCATTGGAAATTTACTAATTTCGGAACATCTTAATACGCTAAATTGCTTTTTAAAAATGTATAAGTTCTAGTTATCAACATTTGCCCACGTTGTTATCTGTGTCGACTGAAAGACCGATTAATAAAACATTGAAATTTTTTTCATAACCTTTTAATCATTTTAGCCATTGATTATTTTTATTTTTAATACAATAATTGTATTCGAATATCCGTTGTTAGGTAAAAATGTGAATAAAATTTTCTCGATAAGGGTGATAAATGTAGACGTTTTAATAGGTTTCAATATAAACTTGAGTCCCAAAGCGGTGGATAATTCTAATCATTGCGAGCATTTCGACTTGTTTAATAGTTTTAAGAGTATTCTGTCACCTAAAATTCAAGTTTTTTAAAAATATTTCTGTTCTAAAATAATCGTTTAAAATTTTGCAACAACTTTGTGTTCAGGGATGAACTGGCCCGTCGCGCCTTTTGTTTTTGGCGCCCTTGCCGCGCCTTTTGTTTTTGGCGCCCTTGCCGCGTCTTTTGCCCTGGCCTGGCGCCCTTTTGGTTTACGTGAATGTATGAAAATAATAGGAAAAACAAAAACCAAAATCGAAAATATTACATAAATTAATAATTTAACGTTTTGGTGGCGCCCACATGGGCAATGAAAAACAACTTGTTATTCGGTGCCGCCTGGCGAAGGCCAAACGGATGGGGCGATGGAACCCGAACCGTATTTTTTCTGTGGCGCCACTATTTATTTTTTCCTCTTTGAAAAGCAAGTCACATAATTGAAAAAAGGGCGTGGCATCCAAAAAAATGTCGCCTGCGGCGCTATTTTTATTTTATTTTGAATACATGCTGGCGCCTTTGCCATCCTATAGCCCGTGACATTATATAGACCCAGTCCGTCCCTGTCTGTGTTCCAAACAACCAGTAACAAATAATGTATGTGTCGTATGCTGATAGTGAAATCCGTCATTTCATGAAAAGCCTAGTCACTTCATGAAGCGTCGGCAGATTGTGTAAAAACATGAAATTACACGATCTGCCGCGTCACTTCATGAAGAGACCTTGACGTTTCGGCGTATTATGTATAACACAATTTGCCTAATTTTAAATATCGTCACTTCATGAAATGCCACAAAAACAAGGCATATTGTGTAATTCCGTCTAAAAGGCTAACTGGTTTGTTCGGGTTTGTCAGAGCATTTTTTTTATTTTTATAAAATAATATTAGTTAAAAAAATTTAATTAAAAAAAAATGCTCTGGGGAACAACGAACAAACCAGTTGCCAATATACCTTTTAGACGGAATTACACAATCTGCCGACTGACATGACATCGTTAGGTACTACATGAAGTGACGATATTTAAAATTAGGCAGATTGTGTTATACATAATACGCCGAAACGTCAAGGTGTCTTCATGAAGTGACGCGGCAGATCGTGTAATTTAATGTTTTTACACAATCTGCCGACGCTTCATGAAGTGACTAGGCTTTTCATGAAATGACAGATTTCACTATCAGCCTACGACATATGCATTGGTTTGATTAAGTACCGTAAAACGGGGTGAATAGGATCAATTTTCAACTTTGAAAGCTTGTAACTTGAAAACTATCTACCTGAATACATTTCTCAATAGCTTAAAACATGAGTTACCGATGGCACTTTTAAATGGTGGTATAAGTTTTTATACATGATGAACCCTGTTGTATATATATATATTTTTTTGTTCACAAATCCTATTCACTCCGAAGGCGGTGTCAATAGGATCATTGATTGATTTATTGACTGTATCGCATTTAAACAACCGCGGGGTGTCTAGAATTTTGCTGCAGAGTTGTAGAGATATGAAGTTTGTAAGACAAAAGCAAAGATAATATGACAACAGTTTAACCGCTAAATTTGACGTTTTAGGTTATGGTATTCAGCCTGCGATGTGGCCAAGTTTTTTTAAGTTTAATGTCATAAAAATTACTTTTAACAACCGTTACTTAAAATCTGTACATTGAAAAGACCTACACTTTAAAATTACAATTATTACAGATTTTTGAAATTTGAAGGTAACTTCAATCCTATTCACCCCGCTGATCCTACTCACCCAGTTTTACGGTACTCATAGATGTGACAAGAATTTTACAAAAAAAACTTATCGACTAGATAGATGATAGAACGGTCGATCATCACATAGGACGTCGAAAAGATGTAAAAACAACTTTTAAAATGGAAGAACTGTCAGGTGCTACGGGAATAATTGTTTTTGGTCTTTGTACATACGGTCTGACTAAAAGGCTGAGCTTTGAAACTCTACACACGAATTAATAATAATAATAATAATAATAATAATAATAATAATAATAATAATAATAATAATAATAAATGTCTTTATTTCTGACTTCCACAGTACATATTATATTTTATGTATACATATTGTTAGACTAAAATAATGGTTCTCAGAAAAAGGCGAAGTTCAGATGAGGTATCCCAGGATACCTCCCTGATGAAACTCAACCTTTGTAGAAAAAAAAATAAACAAATTTTGTGATGTAAAGGTGATTTAGGTCATATTTAAGAAGAAACGAACAATTATGAGGAATTATTAGGCAGAGCAGGATCGGCAATATAGGATATAAGGTCCCTATCTTACTATCTTCTATCCATTATATATTTAGTGTACTTTTTTCTAAAAGCAGATTGGGAAAGGTCCTTAAAAGTATCTGGCACAGAGTTGTAGAATTTGGCTATATTATACAAAAAACTGCGCTCAAAAATGGCAGTTCGATGATATATATGGTGGTGTTATTTTATTTCTAGCTCTAATATTAAGGTTATGTATATGTGTTCGGAAAATAACTCGTTTGTACAAATATGAGGGGCGTTTAAGATTTATAATTTTATGAAATAAACATAGGTGATGCAGTTCTCTTCTCTCCGCCATATTCAACCACCGCGACTCTATTAGCTGGGAGATGTGCTGATATTTTCGTACTCCGTAAACAAGCCTTAAACAAGAATTTTGAACAAGTTGAATTCGTCGCATATCTTTAGCATTAATACAATTTCCATATAGGACGTCGCCATGGTTAAAGACAGAGAGTACTAGAGAATCGCATAGTAGTAACTTAACCCTTCGGGATAAGAAATGGCGCAGGTGATATCGTCGCTGCCATTCCGTATAGGCCTAACTCGGTTTTTGTAGTTTTTCAGTAGAGCGATTTAAAGAAAACAATGGTGCTTATTTTGGATACAGCATTGACAGCAATTTTTTATTTAGGTTTATTTTTTTACAGTTTCCTAGATAAATCAATCTAGAATGATGAGGCATAATAATTTTTAATGAAGTTTTACGGGTTTTGTAAAAAATAAATAATAATCAAGATAGGCCCCTTCGTAAAAACAATAACAAATTCTGATTTGTATATGAAATAAGATAGGCCCCTGTGATATTAATAAAACATTTTGTTTTCAAAGAAAAGGGAGCGAAATTTTTAAACTTTAAACATCTTTATTTTATAAAAACGGTAAAAAAAAATTCTAAACATATAATTTCAAAAGAATTAAAAACAGCTAGTGTAATATTTAATTATTTATTCTCTAGAGGCATACAAATTAAAAATGGGATTGGTATTTATTTTATTTTTTACAAATTGTCTTTTATGTGTTAAATAAAATTGCAATAAATAATAAATTGATAAGGCCCATCTGCAAAGTACTGTTCATCCTTTAAAAATATTTTATAACGTAAAGGAATATGTTGAGATTCGCCCAGTAAGACCCATAAAAAAAAATAGCATAGGGGCCAATCTTAAGTTTGGTCTTTACGTAAAAGTATTTTTATCGATAATTTAAGATAGGCCTGACTATAATCTTAACATAGTATAAAACAAAGTCGCTGTCGCTGTCTGTCCGTCCGTCCCCTTATATGCTTAAATCTTTAAAACTACGCAACGGATTTTAAAGCGGTTTTTTTTAATAGATAGAGTGATTCAAGGGGAAGGTTTTTATGTATAACTAGCGACCCGCCCCGGCTTCGCACGGGTGCAATTTCAGAAAGTGGCATGCCGGGTACTAATATATCGGGTTTGTTCGGGTTTGTATTTATATCAGCGGGTTGCAACGCATGCCGGATACACGCTAGTAATACTATAAAACAAAAACCATGTAGTATTGGGATATGCCAGTTTGTCATAACGTTAAGGCAGTCTTTCCCTGACTTTATATGGGTATAACTCATTTTTGCCAAAAATCGAGATATGCGAGACGTAATGCGAGCGACGATATAGCAGTTTAAGTCTAATAAATGACTTTTGTATACAGTTGGAAACGTGTGCAATAAACCTTAAATCACTATCGAAAATCACACCCAAATTGTCATTGTCCTTTACTGGCACGATTGTGTTGTCAATTTCAATCCTGATGTCGTCCTTAATTAAGTCCACGTCAGCCTTGCGGCCAAACACCATTACAGAACATTTCTTAGGATTAAGCTTAAGGGAATGCTCCAGTGACAATTTGCTTAGAGAATTTAGTTCTTTACTTATTATAGTTCTGCAGCTTACGGCAGCATCAGCCTTGTTAAAGGACTTGTAAATCTGCGTGTCGTCGGCATAGTATTGGTCCGAGCACTCCTCCAGCGAATTGGAGAGAAATGCAGTATAAATAGCATCAGTGGCGCAACCAGAAATTTTGTTCGGGGGGGGCTTTAACTTCTTGCGCCGAAGGCGCTCTTTTGCTCCGCAGGCGAAAATTTTTTTGGGTGCCACGCCCTTTTTTGGGTAAAATACGTATGATTGACGAGAGCGACAGCCCCCTAAAACTTCTGCAATAATACGCCGCTAGCCCTAACGAAATATTTATGAAAAAAAATTTAGAGATTTTATTTTAATTAGTAAAAATGTATTTAAAATAAGTAACGCATATATTAAGCATACTTATACTAAAACAAAACAAAAACCTTATACAATAAGTTGTAAGTAATCACTAATAATACTAATATTAAAGTAAAATTCTTCGTTTTGTTTTTGCCATTTCGTCCAGAATTTCTTCCACGGTAATATCAATATCGTGGTTCGCATAAATAGGTAGACCAGGGTCGATAATTTTTGAAACAAAAAAATAATAGTAGGATGAAACCCATTGGAAAAGAAAGAGAATATAACAAAAATGAAAGAAAACATAATTTACGGGCGATCCGAGGTGGGGAAGTGGAAGGGGGTGAGTTTTTAAGGCTAGAAAACGATTTATCTCGATTTCCGGAAAAACTACAAGGCCTATGGAAAAACGTTAAATGGCAAAGTTGTAGGTAATAAAAAGATCTACAATTTTTGTATTAACACTTTTTTGTGTTAAGTTTTTGTTTTTTTTATTTTTATCTTTTACAAAAAAAATTATGTTTTCACGAAATTTGGTGATAACTTACCTTTTTATGTCGCAAACACACTGTAATTATTTTGATTTAAAATATTTATTTTTTCACCTTATTTTGACTTAATATCGAAAAAGCACCCTTATTTTCAATCGAACATTCTCACGTCAAAATATCTGCTGTTTTAAAAAAGTCGGTGGGCTTTTTGTTCGTTGAAATCTCCACTTTCTGATGGTGTAAAAAAATATATACATTACTATGGTAAATGTTCCCAAAAAATGCAAAGAAACGGAAAAAACTCGAATCTGAAATTTTTTTTTTAATCATTATGTACAATTTTGACCTACTTATTAAAATTTATACTTTAATTACTCAAAAAAGGTAAGAATCCACGTTACATTGATAAAGAAAAAAATTACAAATCCATAAAACATTGAGATCGCAAAAAACATGCGAAAATAGTTCGCGTGACATGAAAAATTGGGTTGCAATTAAACGAATAGGCTAAGTTTCTAAGGTCGGGGGGGGGGGGGGGTCCAGCCCGGCAGCCCCCCCCCCCCTGGTTGCGCCACTGAATAGCATATAAAAGGGGTGACAAGGTGGAACCCTGCGGCACACCATTGTGTAATTACGAATTAATTCCTAAATTCCTAATTTTACCGCTAGATAGTCGCTATGATACAAAGTCCTTAATTTCTACTAATTAATGCAATACAATGCAGTCCGAAATTTAGTTTTTATATGCTCTATAATATCCTCTATAAATTTGGTAAAACAATTTTTTTGTAGTTACCATGGCAAATAGCGTGGAGAAGGGTAAAGACTGAAATTACTTAAAAGGCTGTAACTTCGGTCTGCGTTAACCGAATTGAACAAACTATGGCTTATTTTAAAGAACTTTTATCCTGATTGAACGTTGATATAAATATTATAAGTTTTAATGAGTGAGGTTGCTAATAAGGGGCACTTTAAAAAAAATATATTTCTAGCATCGATTTCTTAAAAAAATTAAATGCAACCATCCAACCATTTTTTCTCTCAAGTTTACATGGAATTTCCATAGATATTTACCTTTAGATAAGCAAACAATAATCACGAAAGTGGCAAATTTATAGCCTCGGGCATGTAAATAAAGCTACACCGGATTAGGCATGCGCTCAGCAACATTATCATTTTTTGACGAAAGGGAAAATAGACAGGTCCGGGCTTTAAAATTTAAATCCTTGCCAAAACATTGGCATTTCTTATCAATTTTTTTGATCAGGTTGGGAATTAAGTTAGTGATTTCTGGCATTTTTAGTAGTTGCTAACATCTGATTTTGAGGATAGAAAATTGTTTTGTAAGGTTTGTTTCTAAATTTTTTTTTAAATGATTCGTCGTCGTGTTTTTCGTTGGAAAGGGAAGAGAACAAGTCAATAAAACTTATAAAATCTATATACAGGGTGTCCGGAAAATACGTGTACAACGTTTGACGACAGACTCCTGACGTCAAAATAGGTCGATCTAAGCCGACTTAGTTATATCCAAAATTGTCTCGTTTAGCCGGTAGAGGGCGTCAAAAATTTGTAAAAATATTGGTTTTTCCTAAATTACGTGAAAACCTGCTAATCGATTTTAATGATTTTTAGTATGTAGACTAATAGTATAAAATGACGTTTTCTAGTAGTATAGTCACCGGCTGTAAATAAGTGGAAGTATTATAAGAGTGATATAATACGTCAACATTTCTCCTCATTTTTTATATGAACGGCGTTATGACAACCCAGATATTTTTGTAGAGTGACTGGATGTATTTGGAAGCTATTTTACCTCTTTAATATTTTTCGTTGAATGAGCTGTTTTGCCAGATGAAAATATTTACAATTACCTGCATACATCAATTATTAACAATAAAAATAAACAAAGTACAACAAAGTTGAAAGTATGTATTGTAAGAAACTAAGTAAAACATAAACATTACTTAAGCAAATGTGTAAAATGACCGCCATCTTGCTGAATACACTTATTAACACTCCTTAAAAAATGATATTAGACCCTATCTAATGTCTCGGGGTTATTAAAATGGTTGCCTGCATTTAAAATCCGCTGCAATAAATCATCGCGTGTGTTTACTGGAGTCTTGTAAACTTCTGTTTTAATAGCGTCCCACAAAAAGAAGTCACACATATTTAACTCAGGAGAACGTGGTGGCCATTTTACTGGTGCGTCATTGCCCCTTCCAATCCATCGGTTGGGGTATTGATGATGTAAGTATTGCCGAACGGCAACGGAAAAATGGGGCAGGGCACCATCATGCATATACCACATTTCTCTCCGAAGTAAAAGGGGCAAATTGTCCAGAAGAATTGGTAATGTGTCTTGCAAAAAATTTAAATAAATATTTTCATCTAACCTGTCTGGAATAACAATGGGACTAATAAGATAGCGATCAATAATACCTGCCCAAATATTTAATTTAAATTGATGCTGATGATGTGCAACTTTAATGGCATGTGGATTTTCATCGGAATAAATATGTTCGTTGTGCAGATTGGTTACTCCAGATCTTGTAAAGCACGCCTCGTCAGTAAACATAATTGTTCTACAAAAATTTGGATCACGGATTAGAACAAGTCAATTAAACTATAAAACTTATAAAATCTATATACAGGGTGTCCGGAAAATACGTGTACAACGTTTGACGACAGACTCCTGACGTCAAAATAGGTCGATCTAAGCCGACTTAGTTATATCCAAAATTGTCTCGTTTAGCCGGTAGAGGGCGTCAAAAATTTGTAAAAATATTGGTTTTTCCTAAATTACGTGAAAACCTGCTAATCGATTTTAATGATTTTTAGTATGTAGACTAATAGTATAAAATGACGTTTTCTAGTAGTATAGTCACCGGCTGTAAATAAGTGGAAGTATTATAAGAGTGATATAATACGTCAACATTTCTCCTCATTTTTTATATGAACGGCGTTATGACAACCCAGATATATTTGTAGAGTGACTGAATGTATTTGGAAGCTATTTTACCTCTTTAATATTTTTCGTTGAATGAGCTGTTTTGCCAGATGAAAATATTTACAATTACCTGCATACATCAATTATTAACAATAAAAATAAACAAAGTACAACAAAGTTGAAAGTATGTATTGTAAGAAACTAAGTAAAACATAAACATTACTTAAGCAAATGTGTAAAATGACCGCCATCTTGCTGAATACACTTATTAACACTCCTTAAAAAATGATATTAGACCCTATCTAATGTCTCGGGGTTATTAAAATGATTGCCTGCATTTAAAATCCGCTGCAATAAATCATCGCGTGTGTTTACTGGAGTCTTGTAAACTTCTGTTTTAATAGCGTCCCACAAAAAGAAGTCACACATATTTAACTCAGGAGAACGTGGTGGCCATTTTACTGGTGCGTCATTGCCCCTTCCAATCCATCGGTTGGGGTATTGATGATGTAAGTATTGCCGAACGGCAACGGAAAAATGGGGCAGGGCACCATCATGCATATACCACATTTCTCTCCGAAGTAAAAGGGGCAAATTGTCCAGAAGAATTGGTAATGTGTCTTGCAAAAAATTTAAATAAATATTTTCATCTAACCTGTCTGGAATAACAATGGGACCAATAAGATAGCGATCAATAATACCTGCCCAAATATTTAATTTAAATTGATGCTGATGATGTGCAACTTTAATGGCATGTGGATTTTCATCGGAATAAATATGTTCGTTGTGCAGATTGGTTACTCCAGATCTTGTAAAGCACGCCTCGTCAGTAAACATAATTGTTCTACAAAAATTTGGATCACGGATTAGAACAAGTCAATTAAACTATAAAACTTATAAAATCTATATACAGGGTGTCCGGAAAATACGTGTACAACGTTTGACGACAGACTCCTGACGTCAAAATAGGTCGATCTAAGCCGACTTAGTTATATCCAAAATTGTCTCGTTTAGCCGGTAGAGGGCGTCAAAAATTTGTAAAAATATTGGTTTTTCCTAAATTACGTGAAAACCTGCTAATCGATTTTAATGATTTTTAGTATGTAGACTAATAGTATAAAATGACGTTTTCTAGTAGTATAGTCACCGGCTGTAAATAAGTGGAAGTATTATAAGAGTGATATAATACGTCAACATTTCTCCTCATTTTTTATATGAACGGCGTTATGACAACCCAGATATTTTTGTAGAGTGACTGAATGTATTTGGAAGCTATTTTACCTCTTTAATATTTTTCGTTGAATGAGCTGTTTTGCCAGATGAAAATATTTACAATTACCTGCATACATCAATTATTAACAATAAAAATAAACAAAGTACAACAAAGTTGAAAGTATGTATTGTAAGAAACTAAGTAAAACATAAACATTACTTAAGCAAATGTGTAAAATGACCGCCATCTTGCTGAATACACTTATTAACACTCCTTAAAAAATGATATTAGACCCTATCTAATGTCTCGGGGTTATTAAAATGGTTGCCTGCATTTAAAATCCGCTGCAATAAATCATCGCGTGTGTTTACTGGAGTCTTGTAAACTTCTGTTTTAATAGCGTCCCACAAAAAGAAGTCACACATATTTAACTCAGGAGAACGTGGTGGCCATTTTACTGGTGCGTCATTGCCCCTTCCAATCCATCGGTTGGGGTATTGATGATGTAAGTATTGCCGAACGGCAACGGAAAAATGGGGCAGGGCACCATCATGCATATACCACATTTCTCTCCGAAGTAAAAGGGGCAAATTGTCCAGAAGAATTGGTAATGTGTCTTGCAAAAAATTTAAATAAATATTTTCATCTAACCTGTCTGGAATAACAATGGGACCAATAAGATAGCGATCAATAATACCTGCCCAAATATTTAATTTAAATTGATGCTGATGATGTGCAACTTTAATGGCATGTGGATTTTCATCGGAATAAATATGTTCGTTGTGCAGATTGGTTACTCCAGATCTTGTAAAGCACGCCTCGTCAGTAAACATAATTGTTCTACAAAAATTTGGATCACGGATTCTTTTGTTTCTAATAATTTGACAAAATGTAAGCCGCATGGGGGGATCAGTCGGTAAAAGTTCCTGGACTTTTTGCACGTGATAAGGATGTAATAACTGTTCTTTTAAAACCTCATTGACAATCGTTTTAGGAACATGTAACTCACATTCTAAGCGACGAGTACTGGTACTTGGTTCTTCTTCAACTCTTTCCAGAATCATCTCTTCTGTTTCCACAGTTCGAGTTGTTCGCATACGACCCCTGCCTTCAAAGTTTTTCTCAAAGCTGCCCGTTTCCCGAAGATGACGCTCGATATTGGCAAATGTTTGGTGGTTTGGTATTCGACGGTTAGGAAACCTCTCCATGTAAACCCTAACACTTTGACGCCCATTTCCTTGACAAAACCCGTATACCAGGAGCATGTCAACCTTCTCAGAGTTCGTATAATTTTCCATTTTTAATGGTAAAATGAACTTGTAATTCAAGAATGTTGATCGTATACTTGAGTAAATTTCATAGACTGGTGACAATTTGTCAATAATTGTCAAATTATTAAATGCCATAGCAACAAGGTCACTTAAAAAATTATTGTTACAGGTAATTTGATTTTAATATTATTACTAATAATACTAAATATTGTAAATATTTTCTTCTGGCAAAACAGCTCATTCAACGAAAAATATTAAAGAGGTAAAATAGCTTCCAAATACATCCAGTCACTCTACAAAAATATCTGGGTTGTCATAACGCCGTTCATATAAAAAATGAGGAGAAATGTTGACGTATTATATCACTTTTATAACACTTCCACTTATTTACAGCCTGTGACTATACTACGTACTAGAAAACGTAATTTTATAGTATTAGTCTACATACTAAAAATCGTTAAAATCGATTAGCAGGTTTTCACGTAATTTAGGAAAAACCAATATTTTTACAAATTTTTGACGCCCTCTACCGGCTAAACGAGACAATTTTGGATATAACTAAGTCGGCTTAGATCGGCCTATTTTGACGTCAGGAGTCTGTCGTCAAACGTTGTACACGTATTTTCCGGACACCCTGTATATAAAAATGAACGTTTGTCTGTCTGTCTGTATGTCCCGTATGCGTTCCTATACCATTTATCCGATTACGATAAAAAATTTGTGTTGTTGTGTGCAGGCCGAGGAAGGTTTCGACATAAAAAAAAAGTGGCGCAACGGATGCCGGGTACTAATAAGTAGCATAGCAACGCGCGCAGGGTATAGCTAGTCGAATATAACAAACAAACAAAACCAGCAAAATAACCAATCTTCAATGTTATCGCATACCTAACCTCAAGTGAAATATTAGTTGGTATATCACAGTAGCGGATCCAGGATTTTGCTGAGGAGGGGGCGACTAAGTTTTCGAAATGAAGCGTAGGCGTAAAAATGCGCCGCAGGCGAAAAATTTTCGCGACCACGCCCAAAATCAAAAATTCACTCTGAAAAGAAATGTTAAAAATAAGTTAAACTAAAAACTGTAATATCTACCTACCTACAAAGAGACGAGCAGGATAGTGTCGGGAGAAAAATTTTCTTGACCACGCCCAAAATTTCTCAAAAATTCACTATAAAAAACTGTTAAAAATAAGTTAAACTAAAAACTCTTTTTTTATAAAGTTGTACCTTAGACTTAAACTATCTGAAAGATTATTTGGGAAATTTTCTGAAAAACTTAAAAAAAGATTTTTATTCATTAAGTCAAAAAATTGTACCTAATTCATGCAAATCTGAAAATCTTAGTTCAATCTGGCGTTTTGTAGTATCTAAAATATCATTGAAAAGCTGCTTATAATGAAGTT
Organism: Polydrusus pterygomalis; assembly: GCA_963969555.1. Classification (NCBI taxonomy): domain Eukaryota; kingdom Metazoa; phylum Arthropoda; class Insecta; order Coleoptera; family Curculionidae; genus Polydrusus; species Polydrusus pterygomalis. The sequence continues at coordinate 32,484,766 of OZ018384.1, read as the reverse complement.
TCTGCGAAGGTCTGCGTGTTTGGTTTGTTTTAATTTTAATGTTGTAAATGCCGCCCCCTAATATTTGCCGCCCTGGGCTACAGTCCTTACAACCCTCCCCCCCCCCCCCCTAAATTCGCCGCTGCTACCAGTTAAGCCATATGCATTTATCATTAAATAACAGTGTTGATCTTTTCTTTTATTTTTAAAACATGACAATAAATTTATTTATATCATTGGCTGGCTTGTTTTATAAAATATTCTATTATTTCTATTATTAGGTATGTGCAGTTGAAATTAAGGTTTTTCTTGTATTTATTTCACAGGAATTCGCGAATGACGTATTTTACTTTAGGTGTGGTTAAAAAGGCTCAGGGGGGGGGCGAAACCCCCGTCGCCCCTCCCCTAAATCCGCCGCTGGTATATCACTTGTATTGATTTTTACAATTTGTCAAGAACTTGTAAAACATTTTCAAGCACAATTTCTTGTTCAAGAATTTGAAAAAGTTTTTGCCCGAGAACTTGACCCGTGGAGTAATATAAACTACCTAGGTATTTACATTTGTTCTTTTATGTAATATAAGTATAGAGAAAAGTGTATTTTAAACTTTTTGAAGATTGCAGGGCTGCAAATAAAATATATCAAAACATGCATCGGGATAATCTGTCTTGGTGTGGGTTTCTCTTCATTTTCATACCTTGTTTGTGTAGCCTAGGCCTAGTTTGATGTGTTTAAATTGATCATAATAAAATAAAATTATATATATCATTACTCCATAGGGTAAAGTCGGGTGAGATGGCCAGCCGGGAGAGATGACCAACAGCTAAAACTCAATAACGCGCCGTCCGATTGCGCTGAGTGTCCTCCCCGGCGACCAACGTTTATATGTACACACGGCCAGTGTGTTTTCGACCACGTCAAAGCACATTAAGAGCACTTAGAAAATAAAAATACTATTCGGTCCTTGCAAAATTATATAATAGTTTCTTAGTACTTACTACTGTGAATGTGTGGAAGAAAATTTACCGGTAATTTTAACATATCAGGTGAGTACGATGTTCATTCGATAATTCTAACCTCTCAAAACCGTTAAAAGCAAGCAGTGGATTTTGTTTGTCACGTTGGCCATCTCTCTCTAGCATTTGGGAGAGATGGCCACCATACTTCTTATACGGATAGATGGCCATTTATTTTTTAGAGGAAAGTGAAACCCTTTCCGAGATAGATGACACTGAATGTTCAGGATGTGGAGAAAGCTACAACAGCACCCGAAAGAAAGAATATTGGTTGCAATGCATAATATGCCAGATGTGGTTTCATGAAAATTGCTCTTCTTTTTTGAACACCACAAAATTGTGGTAAAACCGTGTTTAAGAAGATGAAAAAGTAATACCAAGGAAGAAAATATTATTTTGACTTTATAAAAATTTGTTATGTTAACGTTTATCTATTTTATTTTCATTTTTATTTTGTGGCCATTTCTCATTTGTTGCATTGGCCAACTAACCCCACAGGACTGGGATAGATGGCCACATACAACTAATTTTTATAATTAATAAAACAAAAATTCTAAAAATATTTTGACCCTATTTATTTACTTACCTGTTGGGATGATAGTTAAGCTGTTACAAAAAAATTATGTCATAATCCTAGCCATTACAAAAAACTTACAGGCGCATACTGTTGAAAACGGTGGCCATCTCACCCGACTTTACCCTACTTACTGAAAATACGAAATACTAGATATTTTACCCCTATTTGTGCATAATAAAATCATACAATGGCCACCGCCATGCTCCAAGCATAAATTCACACGTCTCTTCATATTTTCGAAAGTGTTGACCAGCATCTCTGGAGAAATGTTACCACGTTCTTGGATAATCCTTTCTTGTAATTGTTCTAAATTTGCAACTGGTGTTTTAAAAATAGGGTTCTTTAAATGAGCAAAAATGAAGTAATACATAACCGTTAAACAAGGTGATCTAGGTGGGAATTCAATGTCTAATCGAAAACTGATCAATCTGTCGTCGAATTGCGTAAGTAGTTAATAGTTTCGGCGGCTGTATGGGTGGTTGCACCGTCCTGTTGAAAATATCCAAAACATAGTTCGTCGTCAAGTAATTGCTCCACAAATGGATTCAAAATATTGTCTCTATACCGCTGTGCTGTAACTGTTTCATGGAAAAAATAGGACCAACAATTCTTCTTCGGGACACAGCTAACCAGACACCAATTTTTTGAGGGTGCAAAAAAATGGGGATTTTCACTACTCCACATGCCTGTATTCTGAGAATTCATATAACCGGAGAGGTGGAACCAGGCTTCATCCAAAAAAAATGTCATGTTTAATAAATTATTTCTTTCCAATAAATTTTGGGTAAACCATTGAGGGTAACTCCTGCGTCTTTCAAAATCTGCGGCTTGTATTTCTTGGAATACTTGCACTTTATAAGGAAATAAATTTAGCTGCTTCTTAAGAATAGTCCTGCATGTTCCATAAGATCTTCCCACTTCTTGAGACAGGCGTCTTATACACTTTTTTGGCGTATTTTGCATTATTTCACGAACGTTTGCAACAAGTTCTTCTGGTCAAGGTCTTCCTGCTCCTTTTTTGTATTGAATAGAACCTGTTTCCCTAAACACAGCCACGGTTCTTTTCAGGCAATGATAAAAATCCCCAGCAATAAAAGCAACGTTAGGAAAATTTTCGTGAAAATCGTCGATGCACAAACCCGGATTGTATTGCCACTCACTATTTACTCTAACCCCGTTTCGAAAATACGTTTCAACCATGAATGTTTTGTACCGTTCCCTAAAGCCTATTGTGTGAATTGTTCAAGAAATTGGAAAAATTAGCGATGAATTACTTTGTAACGACTGTCAAAGATGACGGAATAACTGATTGATTGTTAACTCAGGTAGTTACTGACACCCAACCGGTATTAAGCTCTACGGCTAAGCATTACGTCCTTAAATGCAAGGCCCTCTTTGATGCAAATAATTTTTGTTCGCACGGTAGATACTTTTCTTTAATATTTGAATACAAGTGAAGACATTAAGTACAAAACAAAACTTGTATTTTTGATAAAAACGTTACTACGATAGACATTATTTTGTATTTAATTACCTAAATCAATACCCACGTACCGATTTTGTTCACCCTTGTTTACATTCTACTTGATTAAAGGAAAACAGCTTTTTATGAAAATATATCATCATACTTTTACAGTAATCATCCTAATTAAGGAAAATAAATAGGTAATAATGATATAATTACAGCACTGTCTTATTTATCATACCAAAGTAAATTTCTTCGTGTTTTTTGTTTACTAGCGATCAACAATTTCAGCTCTTAATATAGGATGATATTTTTATCATAATTTAATAATAATATTGAGGAAAAAATTATGATTGTGTCACCTATAATACGTGTTACTTAAATAGAAAAGATCTAAGATTATCTATGGCTTTAGTCGACGTTGTGGTCTAGTGGTTAGCGCAGCAGCCTCACAGATCGTAGGCCCGAGTTCCATTCCCGGTGCCGGCAACGTCGATGTTAAATTTGGAATTTGGTTTAAGAGGTGGCGCCGTCTTTCGGAAGAGACGTTAAACTGTGGGCCCCGTGTCATGGATGTTGGCACGTTAAAGAACCCTACCCTCGACAAAGAGGGATTCGGCAAAATTACCAGATAGTGTGTGACAAATTCCCTGGCGTCGGTGATTGGCCTCGTTGCGGAAAAAGGCCGACGTAAAATAAATAAATAAAAAAAAAAAAATCTATGGCTTTTACAAAATAGGAAGTGTAAACTCCCCTAAGGCACCGGGGGGTATTAAGGCCGGCTTAGTACAGAAATATAAGTATTTATTAAACGAAAAATATTTTAAGTTCACAATTTAGAATAAACTGTCATTAAACATTTCTTAATTATAAATAAGAAATATAAACATGTAAAAAAAAACAGAACACAGATTTTGCAACAAAAAATATGAAACTCTGTAATATGGCCTTATTACCAACCTGGACAGATAATAAGGCCGTAGATGAAAAATCTAGGCAGATAATAAGGCCGCAAAACAGTAGGATATAAAAAATTTTTAAGGCATGCATTCAGGGCAAATTAAATCTTCTGCGTCTTCAACGGTGAGGCCTACGCACTCCTCGTGTATCCATGTGCCACATGATGAACATCTTCTCATATCGGGTACGTATAGTCATCATTGCAAACTGAACACATCCGTACTTCACGACCAGCTAATTGTTGTTCTCTATTAAATTTATGAGGAACGCCAAGTCCCTAACAAAATTTAAAGCTTTTGAAGTGAGAGGAAATCTTATCTGAGCAAATCTTATGATCTTTTCCTCCAAGTATTTTTCTTGTTGGACGTTCAAAATAGATTTGGTTCTCATTTTTCGTTTTATGGATCCAGTTTGAAGATGGTTTCTAAGTGTCCGCCGAGGGATACCAGAACGCTGTTCCACCGATTGTTGTAGAGCTTTCTCCATCATTTCCTCAGTCCAATTTGCTCTAATGCCGCGATTTTTCTTCCCCATATCTGCAAAATTAGAAAATATATTTATTTTGTGACCGGCCTTAATATCTGACATGTATGTTTATGATAGACTATTACTAATACGGGGAATAAGGCCGCGGCCTTATTACCTGCCGGTACATTTTAGCTTTTTAAGGTTATCCCTTTCAACCAATCGACCGAAATGCTTTTAAAACCTATCATATCTTTAGCTCATAACACTCTGAAATCCATGCATGCAATTGTGCACAAAATCTAATTATTATCACATAAATATTACTTACCACTCAACGGTATTTGATATAATATTGGAATTAATTTGTTATCAAACGTCAAAACACGTGTTCACAGCTAACCGGAATATTATGGAAGTAGCGTAAACGCATTATTGACGCTAGTTTTAGTCTTCTCGGCCACAGATGGCGCTCGGAGTTCAATTGGAGTTTTATTTTGCGTTTTAGAAGAGGCGGCCTTATTATCTGTCCGGCCTTATTACCCCCGGGTACCTTATACTAAGCAATAAAATTTTCCTTTTACTGGTGACAATACACACTGTTTAATGTTCAAAATAAAGATCATAATCATTAAAAAAAATCTATCTATTTCATTACAGATCGTTAATAACGCTCAGAGAAGCTTTCCATGGATAGTGTTGCCGCCGAGACATTCTCGTCTCTCGTCTCGTCTGGCCCTCTCTCGACGAGACGAGAGAGATATTTTCTCTCGAATAAAGCTCCGAGACGAGACGAGAGAAGTACCCTCTCTCGTCGAGAAATTCTCGTCTCTCTCGAGCAAAAAACGTTACTTTTTTGAGCTTTTTTAAATCTTCTTAAATTCTTCTTTGCAAAAATATACATAATGTCTATATTTGAACCAGTGGTTTTCGAGTTATTTAACTGCAAATAGTTTCATCTAGTTAGCCGTGCCTGGCAATTCAGAATAACATATTATTATGACGTTTTATCGCTGGATAAAATTATTTGCAGTCAAATAACTCGAAAACCGTCGGTCCAAATATGGACATTATATATTTTTGATAAAAGAAATTTAAAAAGATTTTAAAAATCTCATAATAGACAGGGTGTCCCAAAAAAATATTTTTTAAATTTGCTGATTCTACATAAATTTATAATTACTTTTATTAAATGCATTATTAGTCTATAGTTTCCAAGATATTGACTTTTGTAAAAAAATTATATTTTTGAGTTTCGACAGCCTATAGCTTTCTAACAGTACCTACATCTTAGAGCGAAACGGCGCATATGTCTATATTTTCCATTTTCACTATCTTCCCAAATCAATCAAACTTCCGGCTAAACCGGATGTAACTCGAAAGCAGGAAATATAATTCTTCCGGTTTAACCGGAAGGTGATTTTTTTGGAAGTTAATAAAAATGGAAGATAGGGATAATATGTGGGCCGTTTTGCTCTAAGACGTATTGTTAGATCTCTCGAAACTCAAAAATTATATTTTTTAAAAGTCAATATCTTGGAAATGGAAATTTCTTACCGTGCTGGTGTTTTGGAGCACCCTGTATAGGTAGACAGAAATATTTTTATAAGAGGCGCCTCTTAACCCTTAATAAGCTTCGTCAAAAGCTTTCCGCTATCTTAGTGGTACAGGAGATATTGATCTTTGTCGCACTAAGGGGCCACTCTGTAGTAAATACCAAGCAAAGTTTTAACGTATTTAGGTTAGGTTCTGTCATATTTGACATATAATGCACAGAATTTAAAAAAATATAATAGAACCTAACCTAAACGCGTTAAAATTTGCTTGGTTTTTACTATATTTGGTTTAAATCACGAGAGAAGCGAGACGAGACGAGAGAAGGTCGTCTCTCGTCTCGTCTCGCCCTCTCTGGATGAGACGAGAGACCCATTTTATCTCGTCTCGCGGCAACACTATCCATGGACTTTGCGTTTATAAAACACCTTATTAAAATATTTCAAGAATATCCATCTAAAAATATTTTTTCCACTATAAACTTTTATATACCCCCCCCCCCCATATCAACCCTTTAGTGGCCGATTTTCAAAAGAAAGAAAGACATACATATAGTATTTCTGCTAAGTTTTAAAAAAATATATGAAACTATTTTTCTAATAGAAACATGTATACTGTTGTATACCCCCCTTTTTCTTCCTTGAAGGACCGCGGAACAAAAGAGTTATGGAGCTCTAGCAACACTTAGAATACAAAGCCCAAGTGCTCATTTTAAAATTTACATGACGTCACACTATGTAGGCCGAAGTAGGCCTCAATAAGAAATGTATTGAAAGGTTATCCAGTCAATTAATGAATATTGCGCTATTGGCTATCAGTCTTGTTAAAATCATTAATCTTTCTTTTAAAAGCCTGACAACATTTTTCAACCCTGGGTCATGGGTCAGTTCTAAGAAAACTAAACGTAGCAAAGGTGGTGTGCCAATAAAATAACGACAGTAAACTGAAACTGAGTAAACAAACAGTACGTGTAGCTAAATATTGTTGTTTATTTTGCCGTTTACTTTATCAGTTTTGTGTGTTTTTACAATATTTTCGTGAACTTGAACCTTAAAAAACGCCTTATAAGTGCTGTGTTCCCGGGGGCTGTGAAAATTACCTTAACAGACCGAAAGTGTACGTTTTCGGGTTTCCAAAAGATAGCGTTTTGCGGAAAAAATGGTCAAGGGCAGTTCCCCGGAAAGATTTAACGCCAAACAGAAACACCAGAGTCTGTGAACTACATTTTGCTGAAGGTACTATAATTTGGAATAATTCAGAAGAAGATCGAAAAACAACTGCACTGAGATAGCCTTCTATTCCTTATAGGAATTCACATACCCTTTATAAAACTGTTTGATACTATATGTGACAGCAACGCGCTTTCCTACTGTAAGACAACGAAAATTGCTAGACCGTTAATATCACGGTAATTTAGCCAATAGGAAATAGGAGTTATTGCTACAATAGAAAGAGACTTAACCATTATATATGTGCTGTGTCTCAAATATTTTGGTAATATAGAGGTTTTTGAATTTGAATTTGAATGGTTTATATAGACATTACCTATTGATGTAAATACTCACAGCAGTGGCGCAGCGAGGGGGGGGGGGGGTTTAGGGGTTAAAACCCCCCCAGACGCCCAGACTAAGATGGTTTTTTACGGTTTAGACCAGGGCTGAAGCCTTTAAAAATGGTAAAAAGTGAAAAAAAAAATAATAATAGTAGGATGAAACCCATTGGAAAAGGAAGAGAATATAACAAAAATGAAAGGAAAAATAATTTACGGGCGATTCGAGGTCGGGAAGTGGAAAGGCGTGAGTTTTTAAGGGTAGAAAATGATTTATCTCGATTTCCGGCAAAACTACAAGTCCTATGGAAAAACGTTAAATGGCAAAGTTGTAGATAATAAAAAGATCTACAACTTTTTTATATACACTTTTTTCATATAACCTCAAAATTTATGTGAAAAATTCAAATAACCAAGTTATTGGTTTTTTATTTTTATCTTTAAAAAGAAAATTTTTTTTTCACGAAATTTGGTAAAAAGTTACCTTTTTATGTTCCAAACACACTGAAATTTTTTTGATTTAAAATATTTATTTTTTCACTTTATTTTGACTTAATATCAAAAAAGCACCTTAATTTTCAATAGAAAATTCTCACGTCAAAATAGCTGCTTTTTTAAAAAAGTCGTTGGGCTTTTTGTTCGTTGAAATCTCTACTTTTTGATGGTGTAAAAAAGATAAACATTACTATGGTAAATGTGATGAAATTCCCTTTAAATCCTACCTTTAATTATATTTAGAACAACTATTTTCGCATATTTTTTGCGATCTTTATGTTTTATGGATTTGTAATTTTTTTGTTTATCAATGTAACATGGAATTTTACTTTTTCGAGTAATTAAAGTATAAATTTTAATAAATAGCTCAAAATTGTACATAATAATTTTTTAAAAAATTTAGGATTCAAGTTTTTTTCGTTTCTTTGCATTTTTTGAGAACATTTACCATAGTAATGTATATTTTTTTTTACACCATCAGAAAGTAGAGATTTCAACGAACAAAAAGCTCACCGACTTTTTTAAAAAAGCAGATATTTTGAGGTGAGAATTTTCGATTAAAAATCATATTTTTCTTGTAAAAGATAAAAATAAAAAACCAAAAACCTGGTTATTTGAATTTTTCACATAAATTTTGAGGTTATGTGAAAAAAGTGTAAATACAAAAGTTGTAGATCTTTTTATTACCTACAACTTTGCCATTTCACGTTTTTTCATAGGACTTGCCGGAAATCGAGATAAATCGTTTTCTACCCTTAAAAACTCACCCCCTTGTGATATTCTCTTCCTTTTCCAATGGGTTTTATCCTACTATTATTTTTTTTGGTTTCAAAAATTATCGACCCTGGTCTAAACGGCCTTTAAACAGGTATTAATTTAAAAAATACAGAATTTGTATTCATACAAATTTTCCTACAGTATTAAAATTAACGACCAAATAAAAAAAAAAACGCTTTTTAAAATTTTGAAATCTTGTTCTTTTTTTTGAAAACCCCCCCTAATACAACATTCTGGCTGCGCCACTGACTCACAGTAATTGTCAAGTTCTATTGGGGGTGTAATCTGATTTTTTATAGGTACTGCATTAGTTCCGACTGGCAATTGTAATGAAATTTGACATTATTCATAATAATATTGGCTCGCTACGGTTAATAAAGCATATACTGACCACTAAATATCAGTACTGTACTTCTCAAAAATTTAAATAGCTTGTAGTGTGATTTTGTTCTTGTCGTTTAACATTGCATATGATTATCTATTATGCAACATGGTTTCTTGGGATTTAAATTCGTCCATAGATTATAATATCCAATACCTACTAATAATGGGTTGTGCAAAATAAGAATCTTCTATTGCTTTATCTGACATGCAAAGGTTAAAAAAACCTAAATACAAAGTAAAATCAAATAAAATGAAACGGGTATTGCAGTGGCGGAACAACGTTGCCACGGGCCCGTGTGCAAAAACTTTGCCGGGCCCCGATTATGATACGGAGTATTATAATTGATAACCATATAAAAAAATTATTTTTTCTTGCTTTTGCATGCGCAAAGTTTGAAATCAGATTAGAAATGTCTATTTTTTGAGCTTCCTCATTTTCGATAGAAATAATTTATTGCTAAAGCTGATACTTTTTTATGAGTCATGCAATTTCTCAAATAAGTTTTAATTAACTTTAACTTGGAAAAAGACCGTTTAGCTAATGCAGCCGAAATAGGGATGGTAAAAAAAATAATGCAGGCAGTTACAATTTCACTAAAACTGGAAGATGAATAATAATTTTTTACCAATATAAAATCTAAAAAATCAAAAATAGAAGTTAAATTATTTAAATCATTCTTAAAACATTATCTAAATGAAAGCACTTGTGATGAAATTGTATCAGCGATATCTTCTAGATATTGAAGATGCAGGGCTTGACTCATATCGTAAATATCCTTATCAAAAAGAGAATAAGGATCTCGTAAAACGTTGGGGAACAAAACGCGAAAATAAGAAGAAATTTTGTACAGGCCAGAACTTCGATCTTTTAATTGAGCTGTAATTATATTTATAGTTTTAAAAAACACATTTATTCTAAACCAATCATCACTTGTTTGAACTTGATAATGGTTATTAATGATCAAAAATTATTTTTGGTCTTGATATCCTTTTGTTTTCGAATTCAGGAGTAGTGCCCCATTGCCTAGCCAAAATAACAGAGTCCGTTTTAATTACATCAAAATTATTTCTCATTTGATTTATGATTTCAGTGGCGCTGGTAAACATTTTAGACGCAGCTTCAATATTTTGCTCTTTTTTTTGTAAAAGTTTTGTCAATGCATCAATATTCTTTAAAATTTTATTTTGAAAAATAATAAGAAAAACGGTTTCAAATTTTTCCAAGTGTTTTCTTAAAGACTTTGCTTTATTAACTTCCGCTTTATTTGTAGAGGTTAACATTATTTTTGCTAGCATTTTTAAAATATCCACATAATAATAACTAAAACGAAGAGCTTCTAATGCATCGTGTCTCAATGACCATCGGGTGTCAATTTTTTTAAAAGTTATTTTGGCATTAGTAATCACTTTGCAAAAGTGCCCACCGTTTAATGCTTTGTCCAAAAAAAAAAACATAGACACTTTTAACTAAATCATAGAAATTCCTAATTTCTCTTATCTAAGTTCAATAATCGCCGACACAAACACCGCATTTTAAACTAATGCCGGTATTGCGAATTGTCGGTTAATAAAAACAATAATAAAAAAATAAAGGCCGTTTTATGTCATTATTTCAGTTACTATTTATAAAAGTACTGAGTAGAGTAGTTTTGCGGATACGTTTCCGGAGTATTGCATTTTTTTTTCTATAAGAACATTTTGTTTTGCATTTTTGTGGCTCCGCTCCCGGGCCCTTTATTAGCCCGGGCCCGTGTGCTTCGCACACATTGAACACCAGTAGTTCCGCCACTGGGGTATTGGTACGATCAATAAAGTTTATATTCAGACAGGACAGCTAGAAAACTCCGAACAACGATGTGACCTGCGCAACAAATACGTTTAAACTAATGCTACGGCGCGCGGCGATTGCCGATCGCTACGAACCCCCACCAATGTCTTGTGGATTATAGATTCTAACGGATACAATTCCTTTTTGGGGACGCTGTTCCGCTTTCTTGATGGTAGAAAAGGCGCTTTACTGGGAACAAAATACGTCTCATTGAGAAGATACAATTTATTTGTTAATAAAATGGCTGTATTAAAACTAGTTCATTAATCAACATGATTGTGCTGCTAATGGAACTGATTACTACCAATAAAAACACTGTTCTAGCAAATCTGGAATTGATATAACACTAAAGCGGGTTTGATACACACCAATTAATTTATTTAATATCTATGGGTTAATAAAAAATAAGCTATCAATACAATGACATACTGTGTCTTAGCAAACCTGTTGTATTAGATAATTTTCCTCATTGTGCGTACAATATTTTTAAGAAATTCAAGATGTTGAGGATATTTTTTTGGATAGTTTTAATAGAAAAATCTTTTTGTCTAATGTACTTATTAAATATCTTAACGAACAAAAACTTCTAGCTCCTTTTGCAATGTAAGAAATATTCAGAAGAAAGTGTTGCAAAAATTTTCCTGACCAGTATTTCAAATACATTAATAAAAAATTAATGTAGGTATGTATGTACCGCTTGTGTAAAAATAAAAAAATAAAACTACATACTCTTACAAAATAATTACTAAAATTGACATAATATCCCGATAGTGACCTTTTTTTAAATAACTAATATACTACTACCTACTATATACCGCAGTAGTACTGTGCGAGCAAAAATTATTTGCATCAAAGAGGGCCTTGCATCTAAAGACGTAATGCTTAGCCGTAGAGCTTAATACCTGTTGGGTATCAGTAACTAGAACTAACAATCAATCAGTTATTCTGTCATCTTTGACAGTCGTTACAAGTAATTTGATTCATCGCTCATTTTTCCAATTTCTTGAACAATTCACACAATGGGCTTTACGGAACAGCACAAAACATTCATGGTTGAAGCGTATTTTTAAAACGGGGTTAGAGTAAATGGTGAGTGGCAATACAATCCGGGTTTGTGCATGGACGATTTTCACGAACATTTTCCTAACGTTGCTTTTATTGCTGGGGATTTTTATCATTGCCTGAAAAGAACCGTGGCTGTGTTTAGGGAAACGGGTTCTATGTTCTATACAACACAAAAAAGGAGCAGGAAGACCATCTGTAAGAACAGAAGAACTTGTTGCAAACGTTCGTGAAATAATGCAAAATACGCCAACAAATTGTATAAGACTCCTGTCCCAAGAAGTGGGAAGATCTTATGGAATATGCAGGACTATTCTTAAGAAGCAGCTACATTTGTTTCCTTATAAAGTGCAAGTATTCCAAGAAATACAAGCCGCAGATTTTGAAAGACGCAGGAATTACTCTCAATGGTTTACCCAAAATTTATTGGAAAGAAATGATTTATTAGACCTGACATTTTTTTCGGATGAAGCCTGGTTCCACCTCTCCGGTTATGTGAATTCTCAGAATACACGCATGTGGAGTAGTGAAATCCCCATTTTTTTTGTAGAGTCCACATTTCACCCTCAAAAGATTGGTGGCTGGTTTGCTGTTTCCCGAAGAAGAATTGTTGGTCCTATTTTTTTCCATGACATAGTTACAGCACAGCGGTATAGAGACAATATTTTGAATCCATTTGTGGAGCAATTACTTGACGACGAACTACGTTTTGGATATTTTCAACAGGACTGTGCAAACGCCCATACAGCCGCCGAAACTATTAACTACTTACGCAATTTTTTTGACGACAGATTGATCAGTTTTCGATCAGACATTGAATTCCCACCTAGATCACCTTGTTTAACGGTTATGGATTACTTCGTTTTTCCTTATTTAAAGAACACTATTTTTAAAACACCAGTTGCAAATTTAGAACAATTACAAGAAAGGATTATCCAAGAATGTGGTAACATTTCCAGAGATGCTGGTCAACACTTTCGAAAATATGAAGAGACGTGTGAATTTATGCTTGGAGCATGGCGGTGGCCAATTTAAGCAATTTATTTAATTATTTTTCTTACATTCTTACTTTGTTAATTATGTAAACAACAAAAATAAATTTGTATTTGTCTACTTATTTTATTACTCATTAGTTTGGCATATCATGTCATAATATGAATTTGACAAAATTTTAACCTAGATTTGGTTAGATATATCGTCCCCATATCATTGTGATCTAAACCAAGCCCCAAGTTTTTTAATCCAAGCCCTCTTTGATGCAAACATATCTAATGACAAGTTCAAAGAAAAACGCTGACAACCTCCCATAAACAATAAAAAAATAAAAAATATTTGCCTTCTTTACCTGTTGACCCGCGAGCAGCCACCATACTAATTGCAGATACCTATAGATTATATTATTACTTATCTTAAACCGCCTTTAAATAAATTTAAAGAAAAATGTTTTTTAGCAGTTTCCTAAATAACACTACCACCTAACTCATCATTATTCCATTATACTGTATTAAATATCTGGCCTACATGTGATGACGTCACTCGACAGCACTGAAGCCCTATATTTTAAGAGGTGTTGGCTCTAGATGTAGGCGAAGTCCTGTTGATGGCGCCCTCTGCTGTGATTAGATCTCTATTTCTCATCTTAAAAAACCCAAATTTTGTCCATATCATGTTGTTAAAGTAAATTTTAGTAAAGAATTTTTTTTTTAAATATTAACTTTGACTACTTGCATTTTGGAAACGATCAATTTTTGGACTAAGGTAAATTAATCCCGTATTTTGCGTTAGGAATCTGTGCTAGCCAAGCGCGGATTTAGGCGGGGGGGGGGGGGTAATTACCCCCCCTCCCTGGATCCTAAACGACGACGAGTCGATCAATAATTTGTGCTCTCTTCTTGAGCCATTTGTGGATCCAGAGATGTTGTTTCAAAGTTTAAGAGTAGAATCTGACCTGTGGAGATTATCAAATGCAGAGATAATTCAAGATTCTCCCATCGAATTTTTGTTTAGGAAATATGACGAAAGTAAAGAGTTTTTTCCTTAAACTATTTATTCTGTTACTTACTCTTCTAGCAAGTATTGCATCTTGCGAAAGGTCATTTTCTGCTCTTAAGCGGTTGAAATCTTGGACCAGAAGCAATATGACTCAAGAAAGACCGTCTGGTTTGGCTTTGATGCACATTAACCGCGATATTGTCATCGATGTTGAAAGTGTCATTGATCGGTTTGCTGACCTCAAAAATCTTTTAATAGATTTAATTTTATAAATGTGTTTTTACTAAGTATTTGATTGATATTATGTTTCTTTTATTCTCTTTATAAGTTCCTGTAAATTTTGTTGTAGGTTGTAGGTTGGTACCTATAGTACCTAATATAATAAAATAATTTTTCGTTAATGTAATGGTTTGTTTATTTTTCAATAATTATTAGACAATTTGACACTAAAAATATAGCTACTTAAAAGATATGGGTTAACTATAACTATATTAAAAAAAAAAATATCTTTGAGATTCAATTACCCATCCCTAGATTTTGACCCAGATCCGCGCCTGATGCTTGCTAGATATTTTAGACACCCTGTATAGGACTGTTTTACCACCTGTGAGTGGGGTGAAATTCGACGCATCCCTTATTTAGCTATTTTTTTTTCATAAAATCGGTAATCACCACCCTTGTTGGTAAAAAGCCACATACGTTGGTGTTTAAAAATTTAATTTACTTTTTCCATTAAATACTAGCTTTGTAGCTTCCTTGCCTCAGTGTGCATTGCTTTATATTCAGTTGGTTTGTTTGTGCCGCACGAACGCCTGCTCCTGTGAAATTCCATCTGGAATAATCGTGATATTCCTATTTCTTTATTATTCCGTTGCTGGAGTATAATACGAGTATGTTATATATAATGTATAGGTATACAGCGTTAAGATAAAGAAACGGATCAACATTTTATATAGAATACCGCCCAACGTGTATCAAATTTTTTTTTTTACTGCAACATACTATACAGGGTCCTACACCTCACCTCCCGTCTTCTATAGCTCACTTAGTAATTAAGTTAGAATTTTCATCTTTTGCAAACCTTATCTGTATCTTGGGGCGCATTTTAGGAAAATATTTTTTTTCATACAGGGTGTTCCAAAAAAGTGTGACGTCATAAGGTTGTATTTTTTTAAATTACATGCCATATATTTTCTTTCTTATTTGGGTGCCTACTATAGTTACCTACATACCCCTAAAATTTTATTGAAATCGATCCAGTATTATAAACGAAAAAAAAAAATAAAAACTAAAAAATATCAGTTTGCACCACTGGTATTAAAAATTAATAAAAATATTGCCTCGGTAATAAAATTATACAAAGGTACTTATTAAACAAGGTATAACAGTCTCGTCAACCAAGTTTGATTAATACGAATTGTACAGGGTGTCCAAAGTTTAGTGTCAACCTTTGCAAACTTTAAAGCAATTTATTTTTCTTATTTTAAATAGGAACTCCTGTATCTTTTTATGTCATTCGATGCAGAATTAAAAATCAAACATTTGTCCTGATTACAACACTATCGCAATTTCTAACGCATTAAGACTTATTTGCAAAAACTAATTTTATTAACTATTCCAACAGTTATTATTATGAATAAATACCGAAGGTGGCTTTGAAAAACAATTTATTTGTATTAAAGTTTATTAAAGTGACCAAAGACCATTTTGACTTTAATAATCTAAAAGTTTCAAATATTGTTAAATTGTTAGTAATTGTTTAGGCTGTTATAATTACATTATATTGTGTTTGTGATGGATTATAACCAAGAAGAGCTCGTAGATATGATTTTTATATTAGGAGCATGCGAAAAAAACTCTTTTTTGGCAAGCCGAGTTTACACACAGCGTTATCCGGAACGACGACATCCAGACAAAAGAAGCCCTGCAAAACATATTAGAGAGGTTTGTACAAACGGGAAATGTAAACTACCCAAAACCAGTTCAACGAATTTTAAAGGATAACCATATCCACGATTATCATTTCCAGTTAATAATTACTAACAATTTAACAATATTCGAAACTTTTAGATTACTAAAGTCAAAATGGTCTTTGGTGACTATAATAAACTTTAATACAAATAAATTGTTTTTCAAAGCCACCTTCGATATTTATTCATAATAATGACTGTTGGAATAGTTAATAAAATTAGTTTTCTGCAAATAAGTCTTGATGCGTTAGAAATTGCGATAGGGTTGCAATTAGGAAAAATGTTTTAATTTTAATTCTGCATCGAATGACACAAAAAGATACAGGGGTTCCTATTTGAAATAAGAAAAATAAATTGCTTAAAAGTTTGCAAAGTTTGACGCTAAACTTTGGACACCCTGTACAATTCGTATTAATCAAACTTGGTTGACGAGACTGTTATACCTTGTTTAATAAGTACCTTTGTATAATTTTATTAACGAGGCAGTATTTCTATTTTTTATTAATTTTTAATACCAGTGGTAACAAAATTTTAGGGGTATGTAGGTAACTATAGGAGGCACCCAAATAGGTAAGAAAATATATGGCATATAATTTTAAAAAATACACCATTATGACGTCACATTTTTTTGGAACACCCTGTATGAAAAAAAATATTTTCCTGAAATGCGCCCCAAGATACAGATACAAAATATGAAAATTCCAACTTAATTACTAAGTGAGCTATAGAAGACGGGAGGTATTGTGCAGGACCATGTATATTTTTACATTATATAATCAATAACATTTTTCATAAATCATCTTCATACCTATCTTTAACTCTATTGACCCCCCTGTCTACCTATCCACCGCCCCGGAAAAATGTATTTAAGTACTTCCTTACATGAGTAGCAGAATGCTGCGGAGTACCATTCTGTTGAAACCATAATGTTAAACTTGGTAAATCCTGATCATTATTATTTGGAAATAGAGTGGCAAGAGCCGGAACTAGATCCTTTCGAAGGAAAGCTGGATATATTTTTCCAGTGAGCCCTACTCTATTTTAAATATATTATAACCTTTTTATTATACTGGGTATGATTTTTTATGAACAGTATCTTCAGTTTTGTCTATTAACCTGATCATTTAAAGAAAACGTAGCTTCATCTGAAAAACAAATTCTTTGGATAATTCGTGCTAAAGTATCTCTTAGCTCAATCATCATTTAACAAAATTGCTCTCGCCTATCAGGATCATCGTCCAATAACTCTTGTACAATTAGTGGTTTGTAGGGTGAAGATGAAACTTAGATATGGTGGTTTCGTGAGTGTGAGTATCGTAGTCACGCCCAAGTTGTGTGCTTGAGCTATGCAAATCTTCCTGTATTGATAATATTATTACGTTTATTCTTTTCTCCTCAGGTATACCAAGACGATCACAACAATATTACGGACAGTATGGTTATATACAGGGTGGTGCATCCATCTACCCAACATAGGAAATCCCATCCAAATTTTGAGATGGTAAAATATTGGCTCCCCAATTTATTTTAGAGCAAAAGCAGAATTCAATAAACTAAACTCAGTTGCAAAATTTTAATAATTTTCATGCAGTCTGTCCAAAGTTATTTAAAAAATAATATTATCTTTTATTATCCTAAAATGGATAATACGGGTCTGAATTTTAATGACGATATTTTGATTGATTATGTCAGTGTCAAATTCAAACCAAGTTTGACAATTTTTTTAACCATAAATATTATTTCGTTATAAACTATTCTACGTCTGAAGAGATTGCTATAGTTAAGTGGTATTATGCGGGAAACAGCAGTAGAAATGTATCCGATATGTTTGCAGTACAGGGTGGCCCATTAATAAGGGACGCCAACTATATCTCGGAAACCATTAATCGTACAGCTTTCGGAAAAAAAATTTTATGTGTAAAGCGGTCATGAGAAAATTGTGGAAATTACTGTCAAGTTCCTCATTTCGCCGCAAGGGGGCACAATTGAAAGTTAGTTTTTTAAATTTTAAATTTCTCCGAAAATTCCAATATTAAGGTATAACTCTGATTATATCATTGGAAAGATTAGACAATTCTGCATCATTTTGGTTTAAGGCTCGTTGGCGTACCGACCTTGATAAGAGTGGGGGAAGCTATTGAATGTGTAAACATTAAAATCGCCGTAACTTCTAAACGGCTTATCCGATTTTACTAAATTTAAGCTTGTTTGGAAGGGAAAGATAAGTACCTTCAATCGTCGTATCTAATCGTACACGATAGTTTCTAATAAAATTGCTAGAGGGCGCAATTTGTAATAATAACAGTTTTTTTTTGATTTTATCCCGAAAATTCAAATCATACGGTATACCCATGACATCATAATCGGAAAGTAGATGGAATTTACAAGAAAAGATGTGAAAACCGCAGTTTGATATCTTTGTTCGTTTCAGAGTTATTGCCAGAACAATAATTGTTAATACAAATTGCGCCCTCTAGCAATTTTATTAGAAACTATTGTGTACCATTGGATACGAAAATTGAAGGTACTTCCAAACAAGCTTAAATTTAGTAAAATCGGATAAGTCGTTTAGAAGTTACAGCGATTTTAATGTTTACACTTTCAATAGCTTCTCCCACTCTTATCAAGTGAAAGTGTAAACATTAAAATCGCTGTAACTTCTAAACAACTTATCCGATTTTACTAAATTTAAGCTTTCTTGGAAGGAAGAGGTAAGTACCTTTAATTGTCATATCCAATGGTACACAATAGTTTCTAATAAAATTGCTAGATGGCGCATTTTGAATTAAAAGTTATTGTTTTGGCAATAATTCTGAAACGAACAACAATATCGAACTGCGGTCTTTAAATTTTTCTTGCAAATTTAATCTACTTTCCGAATATGATGTCATAGTTATACCGTATGATTTGAATTTTCTGAATAAAATCAAAAACACTGTTATTATTACAAATTGCGCCCTCTAGCAATTTTATTAAACACTATCGTGTACTGCTGGATACGACGACTGAAGGTACTTACCTTTCCCTTCCAAACAAGCTTAAATTTAGTAAAATCGGATAAGTCGTTTAGAAGTTACAGCGATTTTAATGTTTACACATTCAATAGCTTCCCCCACTCTTATCAAGGTCGGTACGCCAACAAGCCTTAAATCAAAATGATGCAGAATTGTCTAAGCTTTCCAATGATATAATCAGAGTTATACCTTAATATGGGAATTTTCGGAGAAATTTAAAATTTAAAAAACTAATTTTCAATTGTGCCCCCTTGCGGCGAAATGAGGAACTTGAAAGTAATTTCCAGAATTTTCTCATGACCGCTTTACTCATAAATTTTTTTTTCCGAAAGCTGTACAATTAATGGTTTCCGAGATAAAGCCGGCCTCCCTTATTAATGGGCCACCCTGTACATTATCCAGAGAGGCCAATTCCAGCAATATGCACCGTAATCAGAATAATTAACAAGTTTCAAAATAGTGGAACGCTTCTCAATAAATGTAAATGCGAAAGAGAAGACGAAGGTAATAATCATGCAGATAATGATAAAGATTTAAATATTTTGTTAAGTGTGGAAGAAAATAAGGGAATTATAAGTACTAGGCATATTGGTGACGAAGCGGGGAAACATCATACAACCGTTTTACGAGTATTACATAAACATAAATATTATCCGTATAAATACCATAGAGTTCAAGAATTAAGAGATGGGAACATGATTCGAAGGGCTGATTTTTGTTCTAATATGATGGAGAGGGCAAACAATGACATGGAATTTTTGCAAAATATTTGTTTCACCGACGAATGTACTTTTACCTTGAATAACGAACCTAATGTAGAAAATTTACGATACTGGAGCCAAAAAAATGAATTTCGGTTTATTGAAACAAGGACGCAGTATCCCCAAACAGTTAACATATGAGCTGGCATTTTGTGACATCATATCATTGGACCACTCTTTTTAAATCAAAATTTGACCGCACATGCAATATTTTCTTCAAAATGAAATTACGCCTGCGTTGCATGAAGTTGTTCGAGAAAATCAAGAAATTTGGTTTCAGATGGATGGCTCCAGGGCATAACTCCGCAATAGTTAGGGAGTATTTAGAAAATGTTTTCGTAGGTAACATTATTGAACTAAATTACACAATTAATTGGCCAGCTAGGTCTCCCGATCTTTCGCCGAATGACTTTTTTTATGAGGACACCTAAAAACAACCATCTACAAAAATTTTAAATACAAGACGCTGGAGGATTTAAAAAATGCTATTACTTTAGAGAGTGTCCGTGCATCAATTAAGAAATGTTCGAAATAAATTTTACGATCGTCTCGGGTATTGTCTAGCAGCAAATGGGGGGTTGTTTGAACATCTTATTAAATAATTAGTTAAGTATGTAATTTATTTGTTTTATTATGCATTAAAAGTCAAAGTCTCGAAAAATAAAGTACTTTTTGTTTACCAAAACTGTTTTATTGCTTTATCTCCTCCAGTATATTTTTGTATGTATAACGGAGAGACAAACCAAATTGTATTAAAAATATTAAACCTTGAAGTTTTTAACCCATTTTACCCGAATACAAATGTATTGTTATAATACATCCTTCTTGTCAGTTACTGACATTTACTGGTGTTTTTATTATAAAGCATTAGAATCGTATTTGTTAATTTTTGCCAATTGTAGATTGACGTTTTTTTAAATAAGCCCTTAATTACTTAATAAATCGTGCTAAAATTTCGTCAGTTAGTTTGTCAAAGTATTCTCTTTAATAAAGTTAAATAAATTATCGGTCTTAAATAAACAAGGGAGCCAATATTTTACTATCTCAAAATTTGAATGGGATTTCCAATGTTGCGTGGATCGATGCACCACCCTGTATATATTTTTACTTTTCAAACTTATTACTAAGATATGGACGGACAAATCATTTTCATACCTGTAAACCATATAACACAATTGAACTTGGAACAACAATGTAGTTTTAATACTATTAATAAAAAACACTGCAATTATTATTGACGCAAGATCTGAATATTATTTTCAACAATTCTATTTTTCTTGCTTTCCGACTAATTCGCCAATATTCTTGTCACATATTTCAGAGATTTTTCTTGATTTCAGAAAGCCCGACTGGCACGCATCCGTATCGCAAAAGCATCCTCGGGCGCTGCTTTTGTCAGCAAAAAGAAGGCGGCAGAAGCACGCTTGGCAGCACAAGAGTCAGGCATTGAACTGGATGACAATTACCGGGAAGAAGATATTTTTGAACTTCAGCATCATCATCTCTTGCGATGCTTGGAAAAAACTACTGACAGGGAGTTTGTTGAATTGGAGGTAAGCATAGGCGCCACTAAGGAGGCTCAGCCCCTTCAATCTGCTCATTAGCCCCCTAACAAATTGCATTATTTATTTTGGGAAGAGGTATTTTCTTAAAATATATAATAATCTTATATGTCCAACAGAACAGGTTCCAATTAGAAGTAGTTTGAAAAAGATTAATAAATCATTTTAAAGTAGAAAATGGTGAAAATACCTATTATTCTGATCAGTTACCACATTTGTGCAATAAATAAAACCTATCTTAATTCAGTAACTTACTTT
Source organism: Polydrusus pterygomalis (assembly GCA_963969555.1). NCBI lineage: Eukaryota > Metazoa > Arthropoda > Insecta > Coleoptera > Curculionidae > Polydrusus > Polydrusus pterygomalis. The sequence goes on along the minus strand of OZ018384.1, from coordinate 32,463,097 downwards.
TTTTCTAAGAGTTTAAGTTTTATTGCATTTGTAAACTGTGCGGATAACAGGCGGAATACATCAATGTCATTGTAAACATTTTGAAAATAAACATCGATTGATATAATGGTGTTTCCATTAAAAAGCTTGTTAACGGAGTAGGCAGATGGAAGACGGGAGAGGACCTATTAGTACGTGAGGGAACATGGAAGTTTATATAGGATAGTAGCATAGGGCAATCGATGAGCGATCTACACACTCTAAGATTAAGAAGCCATGGTATCTGAAATCTTATAAAAGAGCATTTTGATCAGCGCCTCTAGGAGGATATGTGCCATCTTCCTTAAATGAAAGGTATTTGACAAACTTTCTTTGGACCTTTTCTAATAGATTAATATATTTGTGGAAGATATAGGATGCTGATAGATATAATAGCGCCATATTCTAGTTTGCATCGCACAAAATTATAAAAAAGGGTTTTCAATGTTTGAGTTTTTGTAAAATCAGGCAAGGACGTGACCACACCATGGTCTCTAAAAGTGTCATACTGCTTAAGGACTATGTTATCATGTTATCAAGGCTATAATTGAAGCAAATAAAGTCTACTTTAGTTATAAATATCATGGCGAAGCATTTGCTTACGTGCAGTAGCAAGTTGTTAATTTTGCATCATTCTCCAGAGTGCTCAGATCCCTCTGCAATAACAGACAATCAATGAAATCACTTATTATTCTGAATAGTTTTAGGTCGTCTGCAAAAAGCCGTAGATTGCTAAACATATTATTACTTATATCATTGATAAAAATTAAAAATATTAAGGGGGCTAGATTGCTACCCTGAGGAGTACCAACAGTGGCTTTACATTTAAAGGATTGATATCAGCAAATATCAACATATTGCACGCGATCCTTTAGATAGGACTCGAGAAAGAAAATAAGTTGTTGGTTAAAACTTCATTAAGATAGTTTATGTAACCCCATAGCCAGTTCAACGTATTGGGTAAAGCAGGCGACATTGGTCGCTGTATTACGGGCATTGAAGATGCCATGTTGAGTGGGCAAGATTAGCGATCTTATTTGGCTAAAAATGCATTCGGAGACAGATATCTCGAAGACCCTGGCAAATTCTCGATCCTCGCCTCCTTCCATACATCTGGATAGGTATTAGTCTTAGGTAAGTGGTAAATTGAAAATAAATGACAGCGGCTTAAGAAGAGGTGCGGCGCAGTCTTTGACAATAAAACACGAAAACCTATCAGGTCCACATGTTAGCGTGTGTTTGATTTCTTTACAGATGTCATGATTAGGTCGTCGGGAATTGTTTAAAGTTTGAATTGGGGATGAGGTTCTATCAACTAATTTAATTTAAGAACATAACCATCAGTGTCCTGTATTTTCTAGCTATACTTACTTTATTTTTAACTCATTGTATTGCGTTATGTATGGCTTAGCCCCCACCCACACAAAAATAAACTTATGCTAGTACACTTCTCGTCAAAATTAGCGAATACTCTAAAATCTAGCAAAAGTTTGTTCTTAACGATCTTATGAACCGCTCATCCGATTTTGACGAACTAATTTTTTTTCAGTGTAACCTCAGGTGTTACAAACTTTTTTAAGTTCCTAACGTTAATCTGTAAAACGATTTTACTGATATACCGGGTGTTATTAGTAGAAGCGATTTTGTGCCGTAAATTTGAAACATTCTGTAGAGTAAACTGGTAAAATTAGAAATTCCCGGTATGTGCCGTTAGTTAGGTGGCATTAATATCTCCAGACCTTTTTGCCAGTTTTTTGATAAGTGTCTTTTGTCAATAAATACACTATTAAACAAAGAATGTGTCAAATTTTGGTAGGAAAATCTTTACAATGCTGTATCTTGGCAATGGTTAAACAGATTTCGACCAGTATTCAAGATTTTGAAAGCTCTTTTCCCATAGATTTTCCGTGATATAATAGTGATTTTTAAAGATTGCTATTTTCTTATTATACAGGGGTCGAGAAAATCATAAATATAAAATTGCTAAAATTATGGTAACTGGCTTTATTAAAGCTATGCCAACCGGGATATATTATGCTTTCGTTTTGTTTCAAAATTAGTCATTTGACACTTTGGGTCAATATTTCGGGAAGTTTTTTTTTCTATTCGATTAAAAGCTATTTGGCAAAAGATACGCTATTAAACAAAAAATGTGTCAATTCTTCGGGAAAAACTCTAAAAAGCTGTACCTTGACATCGGTTAAATAGACTTCGACCAGTTTTATAGATTTTAAAATTGTAATAATAATAATTAAAAATATTATTGTATACTTACATGTTTTAGAGGGACAAAAAAAATTAAAACGTCATGTTTAAAGCCAAATTTTATTAAAGAAATTCACTGCAACATAAAAAACATGAAAATACAAAAATAACCTTCTAATAATTAGTAACGGGTGTTTCCACCTCTTGCTGCAATAACAGCATGACATCGTCGTGGCATGCTCAAAATTAGCCGTTGAATCTCCCCTTGATCGATTTGATGACAAATTCCATTTAATAATAATAATAATTTAAACTCACTGCTAGCTCATTTGACGCAAATTTGTTACATACTAAATGAGACACGAATGACACATGTTTTTTCGTACACAGCATGCTAGATAAGTGATTAATTTGATATTTTACACCTTCCAGATAGTTTCCTACGAATAATTTGACACATTTTTTGTTTAATAGTGTATCTATTGCCAAAAGACACTTATCAAAAATCTGGCAAAAAGGTCTAGAGATATATTAATGTCATCTAACTAACGGCACATACCGGGAATTTCTAATTTTACCAGTTTAGTCTACAGAATGTTTCAAATTTACGGCACAAAATCGCTTCTACTAATAACATCCTGTATATCAGTAAAATCGTTTTACAGATTAACGTTAGGAACTTAAAAAGGTTTGTAACACCTTAGGTTACACTGAAAAAATTAGTTCGTCAAAATCGGATGAGCGGTTCACTAGATAGTTAAGAACAAACTTTTGCTAGATTTTTAGAGTATTCGCTAATTTTGACGAGCAGAAGTGTAGTTGCACTACATCGTCAATGGATTTCTTCAAGAGTATTTTGATAGAATTCCTAATCATTAATATGTAAAATAAATGTTTACGACCCCGAATTTTTGCTAATAAGTAAGTAGGGCATCGGAGCAAAAAGCTGGCATTAATCCACAAAGTGTGCGTCAGAGGCCAATCCGCACCCATTATAACTTTAAGATCTTTGACGAACGATCGATGGGCAACCTTTAAAGGCAAACTGTAATGATGTGAAACTTTCTAGCTTTCAATTTTTTTTTTTTTTTTTTTTTTTTTTTTTACTTTACTCCCAACCAACTTTACAAGTTTATTACAGGGATACGTATATAAAAATAACTAACAATTATTACTCTAACTTAATAGGTATATGGTATATATAAAAAAGACAGTTAAAAAAAAATTCATTCGTTTCGTATTATAAACGTATGATTAACACGTTAAGAAAGAAATTTATACTAGGAGATATTTCTTCAAATGAAATTTAAACAATGTTAGTTTTTTTAATGTTTTATTATTTTCGGGTAAAATATTATATAATAATAATCCATTATATTATAACAATTACCGTTTTCCAAAGTTACTGTTTACTTTAATAGTTTGTAAAAAATTAGTTTGTCTAGTATCATGTCTATGAATATCATGAACTTTTGTTAACGTTATGTTAGAAATTTATTGTTTTAAAAGTAAAGAATGAGTAAATATGCAAATTTTTAAATTATATAAATTATTTATATCTAGGTATTTATTCGGTTTATATAAATTTGTTGTTGGTTCTAAGTGCGGAAATCTATGAATACATTTAATAATTTTATTTTGTAATTTCTTTAAAGGTTTTAGTACTATTGAATTTGCTGAACCCCAAATAGAAATTAGATACTGAATTTTTGAATGTACTAATGCATGATAAATATTTTTTAAATAATTTAAAGATATACAATGACGAATTTTAAGGAATATCCCAATTAACGGAGAAATGTTAGTTCGAATATGTTCTACGTGTTTTCTCCAGCTTAAATTTTGATCAATATGTAATCCTAAAAATTTTATGTTATCTTTGTAATTAATATTTTCCCCATTAAATATTATTGGTTGCTTCTCCATATCTAGTATTTGTTTGTCAATGTACATAAATGATGATTTATTAAAATTTAAAGTTAATTTATAAGATTGCAACCAGTCAAATATAATTTTTAAATCTTTTTTGATATTTAATTGGATATCCCTAGTATTTTTAGCATAATAAATAATTATTGTGTCGTCGGCAAAAAGTTTAAATTTGTCCACATAATTTTAATTTTGAAATGGAATTGATATAAATAAGAAACAATGTGGGTCCTAAAATAGAACCTTGTGGTACTTCACATCTAATTGTTTGATAGGAACTAATATTACTTCCTATTTTAACGCATTGTTTTCTATCTTTTATATAACTTTCAAACCAACGATAAATTTTTCCTCTTATGCCTATATCAAATAATTTAACTAATAATATATCATTGTTTACAGTATCAAAGGCTTTACACAAGTCTAGAGATAAAAATTTTTTTTTGGATCTAGATTTAATTGAATGTTAGTAATAACATCCATAGCTGCAACTTCAGTATCTCTAGATTTACGAAACCCATATTGATTCTCGAATAGTAAATTTTGCCTTTCTAAAAAATTCGTTAATTTTATATTTATAATTTTTTCCAAAATTTTTGACAGAACAGGCAAAACAGATATTGGACGGTATTATTAGGATTATTAGTTTTATCGCTTTTAAAAGCTGGTGTCACTTGGGCAAATTTCATTTTTTCCGGAAATGTTGATTTTCGTAAAAGATATTTTAAAATAGGAATTATTTCAATTTTATCTGCCTTTACTATTTTTACTGAAATACTGTCATAACTAGTAGCTCTATGTATATTTAAATTTTGCCTTTGCCATTGCCAATACTTTTGGTTTTTTACCATTAAAAGTAAGTACCTATTCCATTTAAGGGCACTAGTGGCGCATGGGCCATTGCATTTTCTTGTCAATATTTCGTTTATTTTTCGTTTTTTCAAAAAAGCGGCCATATATGGGTAGCAATTACCTACAGTTTTAAGTAAAAAAAATTATTGATCAATTAAGGAAAGGAAAAAACGAAATTTTGTCAAATTGGGCCATATTTCTTTTCTGGTTTCATTAATTTCTAATTTCAAACATTTTTAACGTAAAACTGTAGGTAATTGTACTCTCAAGATAATTGACCGATTTTTGGACAAAACGCAGAAAAAAACCAAATGGCGAATTCGTCACCAGTGCTTGCTCTTAAAAATAGAAATATGCAATACCATAGAGTATGTAGCTGCGTGCATAGCAATAAATTCTGTGGGATATACGTCGTGTGTTATTTTTGACTTTACGAAAAAAAGGTACTCTTCATAAAAAGTTCTGCTTATTGATAAAATAACACCCAAATCAAAAATTTTGAGCCAGCATAAGAGAGTAAAAATTATTAATACCTTAGGTGGAAAACTATACCGGGTGTCAACGAGATTATTGTACATAGCACCACAGTGTTATGTTAAGAGATATTTTAATCAAATTTGGGTTACTGTAATGTTTGAAAGGGATCTTTATTTTTACCTAGAAACCAACTGAATTTTACTTCCAGTTTAACCGGAACTACGCCATTTATGTTTTTTTTAAATGACAACCTGTATATTATATTGCACAGTCAAATTCTCTTTAAAATTCTCTTTTCAACGACATACAACAAGTTGACATTTACTTTCAAAATGGCGGCGTAGGACTCATTTTACCAAAAACAAAATGGTGTCTATAAAACAACGTATGCAATTGATACGGGAAAAATAGTGATAAAATCTTTTAAATTGGTCCCTTTTGTAATTTTTTAAGCACTGACATTTAGATTTTCTTCTTTTGTTTTTAAAGGAAGGTATTTTTTTATTGTTTAAAAAAATCTTAACTTTAACCCTATTTTACAGAGTTTTTTTAAATGTTATCATATACTTTTTATTAATTAGTATATATGAAAGTCTAAAGTATCCTTAAGCACCTAGGGATATTTTCGAAATCAGAATGCGTTTGTTTAAAACTGAAGCAAAACGCATTCTGATTTCGAAAATATACCTAGGTACTTAAGGATACTTTAGACTTTCATACTAAATAATAAAAAGTATATGATAACATTTAAAAAAACTCTGTAAAATAGGGTTACAGTTAAGATTTTTTTAAACATTAAAAAAATACCTTCCTTTAAAAACAAAAGAAGAAAATCTAAATGTCAGTGCTTAAAGAATTACAAAAGGGACCAATTTAAAAGATTTTATCACTATTTTTCCCGTATCAATTGCATACGTTGTTTTATAGACACCATTTTGTTTTTGGTAAAATGAGTCCTACGCCGCCATTTTGAAAGTAAATGTCAACTTGTTGTATGTCGTTGAAAAGAGAATTTTAAGAAGAATTTGAATGTGCAATATAATATACAGGTTGTCATTTAAAAAAAACATAAATGGCGTAGTTCCGGTTAAACCGGAAGTGAAATTCAGTTGGTTTCTAGGTAAAAATAAAGATCCCTTTCAAACATTACAGTAATCCAAATTTGATTAAAATATTTCTTAACATAACACTGTGGTGCTATGTACAATAATCTCGTTGACACCCGGTATTTAATAATTTTAATTACAAAGTACAATATTGAATAATACACTAAATTTCAACATGACCACCATTTTTTCCATACAAACGGTTGTACGTCGTGAAAATTCCATTACTGCATTTCTAACCATCTGAGGGGAAATTTCTTGGGAAACATTCCCTGATAACCCTCTCTAAATAGTCTATGGTTTCAAAAGGTCTGTGGGTATAAACTTTCTGATTTAAGAATCCCCATAAAAAAAATCCAAAGGTGTTAGATCTGGTGACCTTGGTGGCCAAGCAAATGCTGACCTGCGTCCAATCCACCTATGTGGTGTAAGAATTATGTCACTCTTGCGTGCTCCATAGCACCGTCATGTTGAAACCAAAGTGTGTGTATTATATTCAGTGGTAGTTCATGAAAAAATTCAAATAATTCAGTAGGTATCCAAAAAGTTCAAGTAAATTTCGCCAGTAATATTTTCTCGAAAAAAGTACGGCCCTACAATTTGGTTCTTAAAAATACCGCACCAAACATTTGTCTTGAGAGAATACTGGTCAAGACACTTAATTACAAAGTGAGGATTCTCATCACTCCACCACCTAGGTTTGAGAACACACTACTCCATTTGAGGTGAACATCGCCTCATCTGAAAATAATATTTTTCTTGCGAAAAATGGGCCATCTTCTACCTCATCTTGAAACCAAGAGCAAAACAAAATCGTGAATCAAAATCTCTAGGATGTAGTTTGTGAAGAAATTTTGATTTGTATGGGTAAAAATTATTTTTCCTTAAAATAACTTGGGCAGTGGACTTTGTAACAGGTCGTGGAACAATTTGTGAAATATTTCTCAATAAAATTTTGGGATTTTCCAGAGCAGCTTTTAAAACCTCTAATTGGGTATCTTAGTCCGTACGCCAAACCTGGTGCTTGTCGGAAAATTTATTACTTACAGACCCGGTATTTTTAAATTTATTATAAATCGTCTCCAACCGTCACATGGCTAATCATTTTATTTTGGATATATTGCATTAAAAATTTGAGCAGCCTTTCTGTAAGTATTGTAGTGGTCCCCCACAATTATTATTATTTCAACTTTTTCCTCCATCGTAAATTTAAGCACCATATGTAAGAAAAAGGAAACCAAACTGTCCGCCTTGACAAATATAATAATTAGTTGTCATTGTTTCATTTGGTTTTATTTTCCAAATCGTGCTAGACCTACTAGGTAAACGAGAATGTCTTTAAAATCTTGCCCGCCCTTTTCTGAAAAACTCTGTGAGCTAATTAGATAAACTATGGAATCAGGAAAAAACGTTACGCCACAGTTCCTTTTTTTAGGCTAAATCGCCTTTTGAATGGCAACTTTAGACCCATTATTTCATTATTGTACTTTGTAATTAAAATTATTAAATATAGTTTTCAACCTACGGTATTAATATTTTTTTACTTTCTTAACACCCCGTATATGCTGGCTCAAAATTTTTGATTTGGGTGTTATTTTATCAATAAGCAGAACTTTTTATGAAGAGTACATTTTTTTTCGTAAAGTCAAAAATAAAAAAGTTTTCCATTAAGATGGTTTCTGGATACGCTGTATATGCCGTAACAATATCTACGAAATTATTCTTATTTTGTTTATATTTCAAACTTCTACTGGTACGTTTCTTCTTTTTTTTGGTTGTATTTTCGCTTTATCTTTTTTCTTTCCAGTTTTAAGCTATTTTTGAAATTTCATTAAAACATGCTGACAATAAGTTCGTAGGTATATGTAAAGAAAATGTTTCATAAAATTCTCGTTTTACAAAAATGTATTAAAAGCACCTAGGCGGTGGTTTTCTTTATTTAGAACGACTCTAGAGGTCGTAAAAATGTTAGCATTAAAAGGATGTGCTTTTAATGTCTAAAGTAAATTGCAATAATTATGAGAAGTTTATGTTTATAAATGTTATTTAAAAAGAACCGACGCGACGCGTAGCTTTAACATAAAATTGTACGTGATAAAAATGAAATGCACTCGAGGAAGCTCGATCGATGTAATTTTAAATACATCCTGTCCTATTTATTTTTACTATGAAGGAGACAAAAAAAAGTGACTTTTAATGAAATTTATTTTTCTCCCTGAGGTATCTAATAACTGGCCTTCTTAAATGACAAATGACAGAGTATTAAATTATCCTGGCACGTTGAATAGAGGGTGGCAAAAAATAATAATTTTTTTATTTTAATTAGAACGCCCTATATAGTATTGAATAATAATAAAAATAAAAGACAAATTAAACAATCTAAAATTTGATGATTGTATCTGTCAAAATAATAGATTTATGTAAGATAATTAAATCAGTCATTACTTCTTTGAAAATTAGAAAGGTGAGAAAATACCGTCGGAATAAGATCATAAATATACAGTTATCACATTTTCAACAACAAGCATTCAAAAACTTGAAACTAGGTCGGCAGCCTTAACTGCAATGGAAAAAATTGATATTTTAATAATGGTTGGATATGGTGACAGCCGGAGAACGCAACAGAAAGAATGTAAGCTGTTCAGTAAGTCCTATATTAATGGGCCTGCAATAAGCTAGTAATCTGTGAGCAAACTGGTTGAGAAATTTAACGAAACAGGATGTGTGTATATATACAGGGTTTTTCATTAAGGGTGGCCACCGGCCATATCTCGGAAACTACTAAGCATAGAAACTAGGGGGGAAAAAATTATAATTAAAGCGGTCATGAGAAAATTCTGGAAATTATTTTTAAGTTGCTCATTTCGCCGCAAGGAGGCACGATTGAAAATATTTTTTTTTAATTTCTAATTTCTCCGAAAATTCCCGTATTAAGGTATACCTCTGATTACATCATTAGAAAGCTTAGACAATTCTGCATCATTTTGATTTAAGGCTCATTGGCGTATGCTGTTGAAAGTGTAAACATTAAAATCGCTGTAACTTCTAAACGACTTATCCGATTTTACTAAGTTTAAGCTTGTTTGGAAGAGAAAGGTAAGTACCTTCAATTGCCGTACAGGATAGTTTCTAATAAAATTGATAGAGGGCGCAATTTGTAATAATAACAGTTTTTTTGGGTTTATCCCGAAAATTCAAATCATACGGTATAACTATGACATCATAATCGGAAAGTAGATTAAATTTGCAAGAAAAATGAAGACCGCAGTTCGATATTTTTGTTCGTTGGCCTTTAAACACGCTCCAAATTTTGCCTTTTACATATTTTTGACTAGTCCTAAACCTAGATAAAGAGTAAAGGGAGGCATAGAAAATGACAAATGAAAACTTATTATTACTAATCCAACCTACATACCTATGGAACTATAAAAACAATAATTTCTTCGATTAAAGTGTTAAAAATTATTGTTTTGACAATAACGAACAAAGATATCGAACTACGGTCTTCAGTGGCGCAACCAGAAATGTAGTTCGGGAGGGCTACAACTTCTTGTGCCGATGGCGCTCTATTGCGCCGCAGGCGAAATTTTTTTGGGTGCCACGCCTTTTTTTTGGGTAAAATACGTATGATTGACGAGAGCGACAGCCCCCTAAAACTTCTGCAATAATACGCCGCTGGCCCTAACTAAATATTTATAAAAAAAAATTAGAGATTTCATTTTCATTAGCAAAAATGTATTTAAAATAAGTAACGCATATATTAATCATACTTATACTAAAACAAAACAAAAACCTTATACAATAAGTTGTAAGTAATCACTAATAATACTAATATTTAAGTAAAATTCTTCATTTTGTTTTTGCCTTTTCGTCCAGAATTTCTTCCACGGTAATATCAATATCGTGGTTCGCATAAAGAACTGCCAAACCATTTAATCTGTCCTCTCCCGTGGTGTTACGCAGATATGTCTTATATATTTTAAATTTGAAAAAGACCTTTCAGATGTGGCGGTTGTAATAGGCAAAGTTAAAAAAAATTGTAAAAGCCTTTTTATATTAGAAAATATATTGGCATCACATTGGGAATACACTTTGTCCAAATCTTCCTTCAGTTTTTGTTTTTGCATTTTTTATACCACAGCTCAAGTTCAGCTTTTAACATCGTTTCATTGGAAAACTCTTCAAGGAACTCATTCTTGAAGAAGCTGTGAAGTTTCAAAAAACATTTAAATTGACTATCAAAATCTTGATTATCATATGGAAAGAGGCATTCAAAATTTTGAATGGTTTCTCGATGTTTTAAAAACCGATCCTCGAGATTTGCTATGAGGCCATCTAAAAACGGATTAAAAATTGTTATTTTAAAATACTCAGCAGCGGAATTGGTTTTTATAACCAATCTTTGTGTTTGTCTTGGCGGTAGTCTAGGTACTCTGATTTCAATATCGTATTCCGAAAGTAGATCTTGAGCTTCCTTAAAAATATTTTGAAAATTATCCTCTGCCAGGCCTCTTATTTCTTTAACTTGATCTGTTACGTCATTAGCTAACTGTAATGCTTTACAAAGGTTTAAATCGACTGTTTGTAGAATCTTGCTTAAAGGAAGTGTGTAGGCATATATTCTTTCTGTACAAATTAGTGCGATCACAAATTTGGGACTTATAATGCTGGCCAGTAATCCACATGCATCAGTGGAAGTATTTCGGTCGGTTCATTCAGTCAGACGTAGTATAATTTCACTATTGATAACATGATTGATGTAAATTATGTGGCTGAGTATAAAATATTATTAAAAGGCGTGACATGAAAAATTGGTTTGCACTTGCGAATAGGCTAAGTTTCTAAGCTCGGGGGGGCTGCAGCCCGGCAGCCCCCCCCCCCCTTGTTGCGCCACTGACGGTCTTCACATTTTTTCTTGCAAATTTAATCTACTTTCCAATTATGCTGTCATAGTTATACCGTATGATTTAAATTTTTGGGATAAAAATCAAAAAAACTGTTATTATTACAAATTGCGCCCTCTAGCAATTTTATTAGAAACTATCGTGTACCATTGAATACGGCAATTGAGGGTACTTACCTTTCTCTTCCAAACAAGCTTAAATTTAGTAAAATCGGATAAGTCGTTTAGAAGTTACAGCGATTTTAATGTTTACACTTTTAATAGCTTCCCCCACTCTTATCAAGGTCGGTACGCCAATGAGCCTTAAACCATGATGAATTGTCTAAGCTTTCCAATGATGTAATCAGAGTTATACCTTAATATGGGAATTTTCGGAGAAATTTAGAATTAAAAAAAATAATTTTCAATTGTGCCCCTTGCGGCGAAATGATGAACTTAAAAAATAATTTCCAGAATTTTCTCATGACCGCCTTTAATCATATTTTTTTCCCCAAGTTTCTATGCTTAGTAGTTTCCGAGATATGGCCGGTGGTTACCCTTAATGAAACGCCTGTATACATTACCGCACCAATCAGTTGTAAATATATTTTATAAAATCTAAGCCGATCGAATATACAATTTAGAGAAATTTGTATATCCAACAACATTGCTCGTAATTCTGAAAAAATGTTATAGTTCTTGATTGAAACCAATACCGTCTCAACATTTTCCATTTTGGAAACATTATTTCGATTATATTTGTCCATCTCAATAAGTAAAGCACCGGGCGACTTTTTCATTTTAAAAAGGGTAAAGACATACTTATAGGAGATTCTTTGAACCATCAAAATGTATCATGTTTAGCCCTTCTTAATGTGGAAAGTGAGGTGCTACAACAAATAGACTGCAGAGTTAAAAATGTGCAAAAAAATAACTTAGTTTAATATTTTTGTATTCAATTTTTTGGTTTAATTTACTTATTTGTCGTATAGGCCAAACGGGAATATTGATATTTTTATGTGTAGACCAGGGTCGATAATTTTTGAAACAAAAAAAAAATAATAGTAGGATGAAACCCATTGGAAAAATAAGAGAATAAAACAAAAATGAAAGGAAAAACAAATTACGGGCGATCCGAGGTCGGGTAGGGGAGGCGGCGGGGGTTTCGGTACAACTACAAGTCCTATGGAAAAACGTTAAATTGCAAAGTTGTAGGTGATAAAAATATCTACAACTTTTGTATTTACACTTTTTCATATAACCTCAAAATGTATGTGAAAAATTCAAATAACCAAGTTTTTGGTTTTTTATTTTTATCTTTTACAAACATTTTTTTTATCCACGAAATTTGGTGAAAACTTACCTTTTCATGTCCTAAACACACTATAATTTTTTTGATTTAAAATATTTATTTTTTAACCTTATTTTGACTTAATATCGAAAAAACACCCTAATTTTCAATCGAAAATTCTCACGTCAAAATATCTGCTTTTTTAAAAAGTCGGTGGGCTTTTTGTTCGTTGAAATCTCTACTTTCTGATAGTGTTAAAAAATATATACATTACTATGGTAAATGTTCTCAAAAAATGCAAAGAAACGAAAAAAACTCGAATCAGAAATTTTTTTTTTAGATCAATATGTACAATTTTGAGCTATTTATTAAAATTTATACTTTAATTACTCGAAAAACGTAAGATTCCATGTTACATTGATAAAAAAAAGTATAAATTTTAATAAATAGCTCAAAATTGTACATATTGATCTAAAAAAAAATTTCTGATTCGAGATTTTTTCGTTTCTTTGCATTTTTTTGAGAACATTTACCATAGTAATGTATATTTTTTAACACTATCAGAAAGTAGAGATTTCAACGAACAAAAAGCCCACCGACTTTTTTAAAAAAGCAGATATTTTGACGTGAGAATTTTCGATTGAAAATTACAGTGTGTTTAGGACATGAAAAGGTAAGTAATCACCAAATTTCGTGGATAAAAAAAAATTTTGTAAAAGATAAAAATAAAAAACCAAAAACTTGGTTATTTGAATTTTTCACATACATTTTGAGGTTATATGAAAAAAGTGTAAATACAAAAGTTGTAGATCTTTTTATTACCTACAACTTTGCAATTTAACGTTTTTCCATAGGACTTGTAGTTTTACTGGAAATCGAGATAAATCATTTTCTACCCTTAAATCCCCCCCTCCCCCCCTCCCCCCCTTCCCGACCTCGGATCGCCCGTAATTTATTTTTCCTTTCATTTTTGTTCTATTCTCTTCCTTTTCCAATGGGTTTCATCCTACTATTATTTTTTTTCACTTTTTACCATTTTCAAAGGCTTCAGCACTGGTCTTGTGTTTTGTGTTTTGTTTTTTGCTTTAAATAAAATAATATTTAGTAGTTTTCGAAATATTTTCAATATTCCCGACTTTTTTGAAGCCCTATACACTAGCCAAATATATCCATTATTAATTATTGGTCTTAATTCGACAATGCATACAATATTCATTATTATTAAACTGTCACATCCTATCAGTTTAATGGCGTTAGTAGGTACGCCTTTGATGAGATAATTAACAATTAATATCACTAGAACTGCTGGCGGCAAGATACATCGTAACATCATATTGGCAGCCTTGTTGCATAGTTACCTACTACTTTTTACAAATTTAATATTATTAATCTGGAAACCTTAAACATAACTTCTTGATCAATATATATCTGGTGTACCACAGAGCCATTTGGGTTTATTCGGGTTTGCTCTTTGTTTCTAAGTAAAAATAGTAATTGAGTTTTGCCCGTGGATAAAAAAAGAAATACCATTTAAAAAAATTGTATATTATTTCTTTGCAGGTACCCTACAACGGACACCCGAAAAGGCCAGGATCACCATCACCTTTGGCCAGTCCAGCCCATTCAGCTGTCTCCATAGGACTGTTGCAATCTTGCTGCGGGCGCTGTTGTCCCAGAAGGTATCAACAGACGTGTGGAAAATACATGCCTGCTGCATCTACAGCCCAAGCTAACCAAACAGGAAGTGGTATGGACGGAACTTATCTTGTAGAGGCGTCTTTTTAGACATATCACCAAAATAATATGCCTTTAAATATATCTCATGATACTTAATATAGACCTGAAGCGGCCATGTTTCAAAGGCTCACTGCAACATGGTCCACCTATCATCGAAATGACGAAGCGACGTCTAATCATAAAACGCAACAGCTATAAATATAAAGCACAATAAGTTTAGATCAGGGGACCACGAAAACAGGGAACACGCCGTTATACTATTAGTTTTCCGTACAAATTTAGTGTTGCTTAGGAAGAATATTACGCACACAATTTTACAGACAATGACATTTATATCATCACCACTAAATACTCCCCTTCCCGTTGAACAAAAAGTACTTTTATTTTTTAATTTAAAACATTTTATCTTTTAAAGGAAATTTGCCATGTTATAATAAAATTAAATAGTAATATAAGCAGAGAAGCTTAGTTAAATTTATTGCCGAAAATATATGCTCAAATACCTTCCTTATGACCCCTGAGTTCGTATCTTAAAAGAAAATTGATTAGTGGGTGTACTCTGTTTTCGTGCGTACTTGGTATCTGTGTATAATGTCCTAAAAACTTGTTCCTTTGTTCTTATTGATACTTTTTACTACGGTGTAAATTGTGTAGTATACCACAATGTAATATAGGCATCTCAAAATTACGATATAATAATTTTAGTGTATACTTACTTTCGGAATTGTAAAATTTGACTTGTAATGGACACCACTTTCCAATTAGAGTACATTTTGTAAAATTAAGAAAATATTATTATAGTTTATAAAAAAATTTTGAAAATGACATCGTTTTAAACCGTATAAAATCCGTAAAATTTAAAAAAACGTGGAGTAAACATACTGTATGAGAACTGATATATTATTATTCAGTGGCCCGCAATGAAAAAGCAGTGGTGGGCAGCAATTTTAGAGGAAAAAAATGAATCGAAATGGTGGTACCCGATCCCTTCACAGAAAAGTATTATTTGATTGGTCATTTATCAGAAAACATAAAAACGTATTATAAAAATTATATGTATGAACTGAACAAATGATTGGTAAGTGAAGGGAAATTAAATTTTACAATAATTATATTAAGAAAGTTTGTTTTCCTGTGAGCTCCCCCCAAATCCTGGCTACAGGCTTGATACCGTTATCTACATGAGAAACGTATTTTTTAAAGGTGCGTTTTCCAATTTTTTTGTAAATCGTTCGCCCTAATTTGTAGAAATTTAGTTACAGGTGACAGCGGAGTGCAAAAAATGGGTTTATTTTACATGCGGTGTGAAACTCGAAAAAATATTTCAGTCGGTGACATAATGACAATAATCACAAAATTCTAATTTTTGAGCTACATAATTAGAAAGAACTGCCAATACAGGCTAAGGTAACAATAAAAATTGTGATGTATAAACAGAATTCGTCGGTCCTAAACTGTGTAAAATAAGAAAATAGTTTTAACTCTAAAATTATGATGGCCAGTGAAATTTATTTTTCGAAATTATCCCTGAAGCCAAACCATATATACAGTGTGACCAGTAAAGTCCGCATCGTATGGGATTTTTTTTTATTAATGGCTTTATTCGAAATTTGACTTTGGCATCAAGTTCTGCTTCGATCGAGATGAAAATTAAGCAAAAAAATAATGTCAAGAAGAACAATTGTTTGTATTAAACGAAATGGAAGGCACACAGAAATGTAATTTTAAGTTTTTGAATTGTTTTTAATTTAATATTCAAATACCAAGAATAGTTTGTTATTAATTAAAATTGTGGAATTTTAAATGCGTTTAGTTTTTATATGATTGACTATTTTCAATTAAACTATTTTCTTAACGTTAACGTGTATTACTTTTAGACACAAACTACGTTTTTAAAAATACTTATTTTATGAAGTCACCTTATACAGGGTCAAAAACAAATAAACTTTGCATCACATGCGACCAAATTTTAATAGCCCAATTTTGATTTTGTAGAAAAACACACATTTATTATGGCGCTACTTTAAAGAAAATATATCTGAAATAAAGCATTGTCAAAACTAAGAAGTTTTATGTAGGTTGCGTTAAGTCTTATTTTGCAAAAGTGGTGCAATTTACAAAATATGGGTAAAAAATCGAAACTATCTTATGCAGCTGAAATTTTGCATGTGGGCTAGAAACTGTATTTAAAAAAACTTTTTCTAATAACTTTTTTCGATATTTTCAGAAATAACCCCACAAAGTTAATACACGTAGCATTTTTATGATCCACCCTG
The DNA here is from genome assembly GCA_963969555.1 of Polydrusus pterygomalis. Taxonomy (NCBI): domain Eukaryota; kingdom Metazoa; phylum Arthropoda; class Insecta; order Coleoptera; family Curculionidae; genus Polydrusus; species Polydrusus pterygomalis. The sequence goes on along the minus strand of OZ018384.1, from coordinate 32,446,324 downwards.
TATTATATATTTTTTCTAAATAAATTTTAATGCTGTATAGATTTTTTAAACAAGGCGTAAATCTATGGGAATTTAAAATGTGAAAAGTTTAAAAAAGTAAATTAATAATTAATTTGTTGTCATGACAACATTCTTTTATAAATACCAAAACACAATATGTTGTACATGGCCATTTCATCTACACTGTCCGACATAATAAAGTTTAATGGTTTTATTATGTAACTGATTTAAACACATTCATATTATTATTAAAAAGTTGATACCAATATATTAAACACAAACGGGATCCAATAAAAAGTTATTTTCCAAAAGTCAAGTCTTAATATTATAAAACAGTATCAAACTAGATTTTAAAATAGGAGCCAGGGGCCTCTTTAATAAATTACTTTTCTAAAATCGCTTAAACTCTTGAAACTTCACTTCAATTACTTTATTTTAAAAGCCGTCATTTAAATTGTCATGAGGAAATGTGGGAAGACAAACAACGTGTCTATCGCAATTTCCACAGTCTTTGTGTTTTGTAAAAATCCATTTCTGCAGCTATTTTTTGCCTTAAAAATTGAGTTTTACAAAAATGATACTTTTCGTATCTTGTATGTACAGGAAAATTTTTTTTTGGAGCTTCTTAAAATGCATCGTTCGATTTTACTACCAATACCTCGTAAGTGTAAAAACTAAAAATGTTCAGGAGGGACAAAAAACTGTTTAACTTTTATCATAATAGATAATTTCACTTTTATAGAACGGAAAGATCTCCTATCTACAATAGAATTTTGATTTACTCATTTTAACAAATAAATCAGCATGTTCGAATTAAAACTATTACATTACAGATCACAAGAAACATAAATTACCTACTACTTTATAACGAAAAACCAAAAAAAAAAATACATAAAACAACAAGTAATCAAATGAAACTTACCAGCTGGTAACACAACACCGTTCACGACAAAATGGGAGATAGGAGGTATTGCTTACACTGTATGAGACTTGTGTAGTTTGGTGATATTTCCATTTGGAAACTGGCGCGAAAATATGAATCTTAGTAACTAGGAGGTATTTCTATTCCAAAGATTTAACAAAGATCTACCTATTGGTGTAACTAACTCATTTTTGACCAAAAGTGTAGATAGGAGGTATTGGTAGTAAACAGTCGATATATTTTTGATATCGTAAACCTTGTATTGGATTAGTTACGGATGATGGTTGGCTATTTAAAAAAAAATTAACTCTTATCTGTCATTTTTTAACATCTGACATATTTGACAATAGCGTAGTTAGCTCGGCCATAAGAAATAATGTAACTCTAAAAAAATTGGATTTTTAATCGCAAAAGATCAATTTTTTAAAGGACTTTCGGAACAAAATCAAAAACTTTGAAGCCTGGTATCTGCGGAACGACTGAAAATAAATATTTATAATTATATTATACAGGGTGATTCACGTTGAGTGGCCTATTAGAAGATCTCGAAAACGAGTAAAGTTATATTTCCAAAAATTTGGTAGCAGGAATGATTGGATATGAACTTTTAAAATATTATATTTTGACGTTTGTATCACTTCCGATTATACCGGAAGTTTTGGCCAACTTTGCTATTTCAAATGGAATACCCTGTATATTTTAGCATTTTTGGATACCTTATTGAAACTTAAGTAACTTTTATCTCTAACCGTTTTTGAGATATGAATTATAAAATGCATTTTTTATGTAAAAACCATACCGAGATGAAACTTCAGTAATTTTGAAATTAATAAAGCTAAACATTTAAAATTTTGTAGGCTTATAACTAAAACATAGATCTTTTGAATACCTACATTACTTAAGTTTCATGTTTTGCATACAGGGGATTTTTAAAAGTGTGCCAATGTGGCCATTTAGATAAATGTGCATAAGTCAATTTTTGCAAATGGAACACAATATTTTTTATTTTAGTAACGTGTAGAGAATCAAATTTCCTATCTAAACGTTTAATAAGTCAGTATCAATATTTTTAGTCGTTTTGGAGTTATGGGCAATTTAAGAAAAAAATATCTTTAAATATGTGTTTGTGTTAAGTTCAAGTAAACTAGAATATGACAACAGGCCTAAGGTGAGTGTCAACTTTAAAACAATTTCAGTCAAAGCCTACTTTACTAATTGGTAACAAAGCTCAAAGTTAAACCAAGATCGGAATTAAAGCCATTTTTACAACATTAATGTCTTAACAACTTAACACAAACACATATTTTAAGATATTTTTTTTTTAAATTGCTTATAATTCCAAAACGACAAAAATACTGATACTGGCATATGAAACATTTAGATGGGAAATTTGATTCTCTACACGGTACTAAAATAAAAAATATGGTGTTCCATTTGCAAAAATTTACTTATGCACATTTATCTAAATGGCCACATTGGCACACTTTTAAAAATCCCCTGTATGCAAAACATGAAACTTAAGTAATGTAGTCAAAAGATCTCTGTGTTAGTTAAAAGCCTACAAAATTTTAAATGTTTAGCTTTATTAATTTCAAAATTACTGAACTTTCTTCTCGGTAAGGTTTTTACATAAAAAATGAATTTTATAATTCATATCTCAAAAAGGGTTAGAGATAGGTATAGATCATTGTTAATAAAAGTTACTTAGGTTTCAATAAGGTATCCAAAAATGCTAAAATATACAGGGTATTTCATTTAAAATACCAAAGTATATAACCATTTCATTCATTCATTTAAAATACCAAAGGTATAACCGGAAGTAATACAAACGTCAAAATATAATATTTTAAAAGTTCAAAGCCAATCATGCCGGCTACCAAATCTTTAGAAATATAACTTTACTCGTTTCCGAGATCTTCTAATAGGCCACTCAACGTGAATCACCCTGTATTTTAAAAACGAAAGGATAATCAAAAAATGTCCTACATGAGAGACATAGTTTAACAATTATTAAAATTATTCAGATTTTCGTGGGAAAATATATTTTTGTTTTATTAAATTTAAATGGTAAAATTATGTTTTTTTTTATCCAATGTATTACTTAATAATATTATAATTTTTTCCCAATAATAAAAGAATACCTATTTAATCGTAATTAGCTTTAGCAGATTACAATTTTAAAACCGGATTACTTAAGTTAAAAAATGGCAGTATTACTTTTTCGACGAACAAACGAGTACATAACATTCCATACTATTTCTGCATCAGACCCCGGAATTAGAAGTTTATCATAATTATAAATCCAGATAAGTCCTTTTTATAAAATACTTGCGTATACCCGGCCTGCGTTGCAGCCCGGCATTATACGACTTCGCTTTCTCTGAGATAATACGGCGAGTTCACCATCACGTCAAGATTTATAAATACAAACCCGAACAAACCTCTAAATTTATCAGTGTTTCTCTACAATATTATGCATGTTTTATACATAAAAACGTTCCTCTTGAATCACTCTATCTATTAAAAAAAAACCGCTTCAAAATCCGTTGCGTAGTTTTAAAGATTTAAGCACATATGAAAGGGGACAGACGAGCGACAGCGACTTTGTTTTATACTATGTTAAGATTTATTTTAAAATTTATAAAGTTGTTTTTACCAAAATTTTGAATTAATTGATTTTTTAATATGTTAGTTACTATCCTTACTAAAAAGAAATTCAATGCTAAAAATGTTTGTAACTTTACCGGGTGAGTCAACGATTGCGCGGAGTAATTTTAGGCCTTGAAAATAAGATTTATCGATTATGAGCTTTTGTAATAAGGTATGGTTGGAGATCTGGCACATTTTAAAAATATTTTGAATTATACAGGGTGCGCTCAAAAAGTAGGGTGTCATAAAGTTCCATTTTTTTTAAAAGGGATACCCTATATTTGAATACATTTATTAATTCTACGTGTTATTTCATAAATTTTTATTAAGGGTTTAATATACGAAAAAGTTACAGTTTTTAAGATAATTCGACTTATAATGAAAATTTTGCATTTGCAAGCATCTCGTTGTTGTGAAAATGCTACTTAAATTTTGACACTAAGCGATTCATAATTTTTATACTTACTAAGTAAAGTCAAAAATACATGTTTACTATGAAATATTTCACAAAAGATGATATAACGAGGACATTAAATCTCGAAATATCAAAATATTTCAAAAACCATTAGAGATAGGGATAGGACGTTCTTCGCCAAAGTTGAAGAGTTTATGACGAGCTATAAGATGACAGAAAAATATATAGGGTGTTCCATTTATTAAAAGTGATATTTTTCAACTAGAAGTTTTCTGAATTTGGTCCTAAAACGTAAACACCCTGTAAATGAGACGTCAAATATTTCATAGTGAATATGTATTTTTGACTTTATTTAGTAAGTATAAAAATTATAAATCGCTTAGTGTCAAAATATAAGTAGCATTTTCACAACAACGAGATGCTTGCAAATGCAAAATTTTCATTATAAGTCGAATTATCTTAAAAGCTATAACTTTTTCGTATATTAAACCATTAATAAAAATTTATGAAACAACACGTAGAATTAATAAATGTATTCAAATATAGGGTATCCCGCTAAAAAAATGGCACTTTATGACACCCTACTTTTTGGGCGCACCCTGTATAATTCAAAATATTTTTAAAATGTGCCAGATATCTAACCGTACCTTAATACAAAAGCTCATCGACAAATCTTATCTTCAAGGCATTAAATTACTCCGCGCAATCGTTGACTCACCCGGTACAAAATATATACCTTGCAGCACATCAACGATATAGACATTCAATTAGTTTGTGCACGATAGTACCTATATAGTGTGGTTTCTGTCGCTATCAGTTTTAAACAGTGGCGTAGCGTGGTTGAAGGGGCGGAGGGGGCGAAAGCTTTAAAGGTAAGGTCGTAGATATTTTTTTTATGGGGAGGGGTAAAAGGAAAAAAAAGTGGCGCCGCAGGCGAAATTTTTTTGGGTGCCACGCCCTTAAAATATAAAATACACAAGATCCTCAAGAAAATCACAAAAAAATTGATCAAGTAAAAAAAAGTGCTTCGTTTTCATGGCTCATTATGGGTCCCTGGGGGGGGGGGCGTAATTACCCCCTTATCTATGCCCTTGTTCAAAGGGCGCCTCACTGCTAATGTATAATTTCGTTTATTTAGTAAATTTTGGCCTGAGAAATAAAGTTTTTGTTTCATCATGTCCAAAATGGCCACATAAAAACAGAATATGAACACGGCAAGGGAAATTTTGTTAAAACTCTATAAAATATTTTATGCATACTTATTACATAATAATATGAGCATATATTCTCATTGGCGACAATAACACGCTTTTAAAAAGATAAAATTTAGTCTCGAGTAAATTAAAGATTTCAAGCAATTTTTAATTTTTAAAGCAAAATAACTGAAAAAATACAAATTATTGGTCGTGCCAAAATATTTTTATTATAAAGTAAATCAAATAGTGAAAATAAAATAGAATCTCAAAATAGGTAACAGAGTAACAGGTTTATTTTATCTCCTTCTTTACTCTAAAAGTTATAAACAAATAATAACGCTAATTAAACCCCATTAAAAATACTTTAAAAACAAAGAGAAAGAGAGCTTCACAAAATACCATATTTGCCAATAATATTCTTCTGATAATGGTCATCTTATAATATAAACAGAAACAAAGAACTAAAAAATAATTAAGGATTAAATAAAAAAGGATTTTGTTATATAATTATCATTTATATTCATTAACATAGTAAATTTTCTCTTGCTGTGATAGGTAAACAATATTATCAATTATCATGTGAAGTGAAATTGACCTGGGAACTACTGGGAGAGTGGGAAGGGGGCGCCGTTTGGGAAAGGCTCAAAGGGCGGGGGGGGCGGTCGCCCCCCCTGGCCCCCTGCACGCTACGCCACTGGTTTTAAAATGTGTATTTTCCCTTTTTTAATACTAAACATGTTATTTTGTAAACTGTAATTTAAATTCAACACCGTTCATACTATATGTACTATTGTCAACTCTTTATGAGATTGTTTAACGCCTTTTGAGTTTATTTGGTTTATTGTACACATTTTGAGCAAATAAATATGTAAACATTCATTAAACAGATTAATAAAAATGTATTGTTCCAGTAAATCGATACGTTTATGAGTAAGGTCATTTTCAATGTACAAGGTGTTGCCACAAAATGATTTTACTAAACTCCCCCGCAAAAAAAAACCGCCACCCTAAAATTTTGGCAAAATGTAAGCTCTACTTTAAAACATTAAAATTTTTGTAGAGACTATATATGGACTTAAACCGTCCATGATATAGTACATCCTAAGCTAATTAGTGTTGCCGCGAGACGAGATAAAATGGGTCTTTCGTCTCGTCGAGAGAGGGCGAGACGAGACGAGAGACGACCTTCTCTCGTCTCGTCTCGCTTCTCTCGTGATTTAAACCAAATATAGTAAAAACCAAGCAAAGTTTTAACGCATTTAGGTTAGGTTCTGTCATATTTGACATATACAGTGACCGGCAAAGAGTCCGCAACATATGGGAAAAAATTTTATTAGCGGAATATTGAAAATCTTTTTGGGGGATTGGATGTGCATGTCCCATAACCTTAAAATCGATTTTGACATACGTCACGTGACCAATGGTATGGCGGGAAAGTTGAAAAAACCAATATGAAATCATCATAAATCAGATAAATGATGAGATATCGAAAAAATTCCAAGAATAAAAAGTGTTTAGAATTCCATTAGAATCTTAAATACAATGTTTGGGATATCTACTTGAAAAAACATAAAATCGAATATTTTTATAAATATTTTTTTACCGAATTAAAAATTTCCATATTTTTCCTTTCTTAAAGCTTCATTAAAGTAAAACTGACATCTGGTGACCACAACTAGAAATATTCTTTTGTTTTTCTGACAATTTGGAGCAATAATTCAAAAAATTCGTTTACACTTGGATACCAGCTGTTGCAATAGTCTATTTCTAATAACCTTATCGATATTTTTTATATCGAAATATTCTATTATGTTAAAAAATCCTTAAATTCATTAGTCCAAAGCAAATTATATTTATAACCGTAAAAAATAATTTTGAACTTCGCAGAAATCTAAAATAATTTAAATTTTTATTAATTTTTAGATTTTTTTTAAGATTTCTGCGAAATTCAAAATTATTTTTATTTATATTTATTAGGTTATGTATATGCGTTAAAACTTTGCTTGGTATTTACTACAGGGTGGCCCATTGGCATTAGCGCGACAAAGGTCAATATCTCCTATACCACTAAGATAGCGGAAAACTTTTGACGAAGCTTATTAAGGGTTAAGAGGTGCCTCTTATAAAATTATTTTTGTCTCTACAGGGTGCTCCAAAACACCAGCACGGTAAGAAATTTCCATTTCCAAGATATTGACTTTTAAAAAATGTAATTTTTGAGTTTCGACAGATCTAACAGTACGTCTTAGAGCAAAACGGCTCACATGTCCCTATCTTCCATTTTTATTATCTTCCAAAAAAAATCACTTTCCTGTTAAACCGGAAGAACTATATTTCCTGCATTCGAGTTACATCCGGTTTAGCCGGAAGTTTGATTGATTTGGGAATGATGATAGTGAAAATGGAAGATATAGACATAATAATATGCGCCGTTTTGCTCTAAGATGTACTGTTAGAAAGCTATAGGCTGTCGAAACTCAAAAATATAATTTTTCAAAAGTCAATATCTTGGAAACTATTAACTATAGACTAATAATGCATTTAATAAAAGTAAATATAAATTTATGTAGAATCAGCAAATTTAAAAAATATTTTTTTAGGACACCCTGTCTATTATGAGATTTTTAAAATCTTCTTAAATTCCTCTTATCAAAAATATATAACGTCCATATTTGGACCAACGGTTTTCGAGTTATTTGACTGCAAATAATTTTATCCAGCGATAAAACGTCATAATAATATGTTATTCTGAATGGCCAGGCACGGCTAACTAGATGAAACTATTTGCAGTTAAATAACTCGAAAACCGCCGGTCCAAATATAGACATTATGTATATTTTTGCAAAGAGGAATTTAAGAAGGTTTAAAAAAGCTCAAAAAAGTAACGTTTTTTGCTCGAGAGAGATCGAAAGAGACGAGAATTTCTCGACGGGAGAGGGTACTTCTCTCGTCTAGTCTCGGAGCTTTATTCGAGAGAAAATATCTCTCTCGTCTCGTCGAGAGAGTGCCAGACGAGACGAGAGACGAGAATCTCTCGTCTCGGCGGCAACACTAAAGCTAATTGACATAAATAAAATACTAAATGCCCAATGACTAAAAAAATTTAAGATATGATGACACCGCCAGTGTTTGATGCGGCCCGCCTGGGACTGGGACACGGGTAATTGGTTTACTTTAGTAACTCTATACCCGTACTGTAAGTATCTGTAAGGACCTAGATACATAAATTTAAAAAATAATACAATTTAAGATGTAGTTTTGTCTATGTTTACCCATTGCCGGCCTACCCAATATTTTACTCCACGTCACCACAAAAAATATAACGCTGTTAAGGAAAAATTAGAATTACATCTAGTTCTTTCCCTCACCTGATTTTAGTAATATTGTAATTGTGATGCTAGATCTTAAAAGTATGCAAAATGTAAAAAGAAAGGGTTAGGAATTAAATAGTGTATATAGCATTCGTGCAAAATCGAAGAAAAAACGGTCGTATTGAGTAGTTACCTAACTAGGTGACAATCTGATGAACCCCAAGAAGAATGAAACAAGGAGTCTCTGTTCACCTAAGTTATGGTTAACTATTGTTCTTGAACTCCGCGTGCTTTAAGAAAGCTCCGGATTAAGTAGCATTTTTACCGCCTGATTATTTAAACTTTTAGCTATATTATTATAACCTTTCTTTATATTTAAATTATATATTCACAATAATATTAAGTTTTGTAGGTTCCCTAAAATACAGGGTGTTATATAAGTATATGGCCAAACTCCAAGGGGTGCTTCTTTAAGTGATTTTAAGAAGAAAAGTTCATGTAAACGTGGGTCCGAAAATGCATAGTTTTTACAATACAGGGTGTCAAACTTTAAAAAAAATCGGATGTTCGTAAATATCTCAATACTCTTTTATTCGATTTTGTTGAAATTTGGCAATTCTATTTGTAATAACAAGAGGATAATTTAGCCTCAACTAGATTAAAATTATTAAGCCCAATGGCGTCCCGGAAGACAGTCCAACTAATATTTTTGACAAAAAAAATGGCGCGTCACTGACTTTTTTTTAAATTATGTATTTTTTTCGAAATAAGCAACTACAAATACAACTATTTTATCTTCAGAGTTTTTTCATATCTTGCTTTTTTTTTCAAAAAAAAAATACTATTATAGGTTTTGTCTTAATACAATAATTAAACATTGCAGTAGGTACCTAATAAATTATTACGTTATGCGATTATTTTATGTTAATTTCTTTTATCAAACACAGTTTCAATCTGTGCGAAAAAATTCAAAACAGGACTCTCGTGTAATTTAATTGCTTAATAGTTTGGTAAGCAGTTTGAAACGTTTTACTCTTATTGTCCCGGGGACATGCAATAAAGTGGTTTTTATTTTTTTTCTCGAAAACAAAGCAAGATATGAAAAAAACTCAGGAGATAAAATAGGTGCATTTGTAGTTGCTTAATTCGAAAAAAAATTAATAATTTTAAAAAAAGTCAGTGGCGTCAGTTTATTTGTCAAAAATATTAATTGGACTGTCTTCCGGGACGCCACTGGACTTAATAATTTTAATCTAATTGAGGCTAAATAATCCTCTTATTATTACAAACAGAATTGTCAAATTTCAACAAAATCGAATAAACCAGTATTGAGCTATTTACGAACATCCGATTTTTTTAAGTTTGACACCCTGTATCGTAAAAGCTATGCATTTTCGGACCCATGTTTATATGAACTTTTCTTCTTAAAATCACTTAAAGAAGCACCCCTTGGAGTTTGGCCACATACTTAAATAACACCCTGTATACTTACTGGGCATAAATAATAAGTGTTTACAATTATTTCAATAAAATTTATTTATTTTGTTGTCTTCATTCGAAAGAGAAGCAAGGTTGTTTATTAATTTGTATCTTTCGATTTGTAGACAATTACGCGTAACATATTTTGCTTTCTCAACGGCATGAGTGAAAACAAAGGTTTTTAAAATTGATAAAGGCTTATGCCTACGCCAGGAATCGAACCCGGAATCTTTCGATTACTAGCCGAACGCTATGCAATTTGCGCCATGCAGATTCTGAAATTCTCCCACCAAGTTCGGGCGTATAACTTATTTAATTTAAAGGTATGATTATATACTGTTTGGAATCTCCTGCGGGGGAGGGGATATATTATTAAGGGAAAGGAACTCACTCACGGCTACTGATCATTAAGATCCCTTTTTATCTTTTATCCATACCTCGTCGACAAATAGCGACATCAGCAGGAATTGATATGAGACCTCTGAAATTGAACCGTAATAATTTACAATGGAGTTTTTTTTAGTGTCTGTATTAAAAATATTATAACTGAAAAATTTTGTGTGGCCAACTTCTGCCATATAACTTATTCAATTTTATGTTAGTAGTAGGTATACCTACAGTTTGGCAACTCAAGGAACTCACTCTTCCTTTCCCTTAGTAACCCCCTCCTCCAGTTTGAAATCGCAGTTAGGTTAGGTTAGGTTAGAGTGGCAGACCTCTGGCATTGTCCAAACAGTCACACGTAGTCCTATAAGGACCGTTGTGGTACCACACATGTTCCGCAGAACCTATTACATCAGCTTCCTGATGGTTAACGCGATCGTAGAAGAATCTTGACAGCTCATTCAAACCAGCCACTGCTGTTAATAAACTTAGTTGCAGGCTGTTCACTTCCTCCAGATCATTAAAGAATGGTTCGCCCAGTGCATTGAACCTTCTTCTCGCGAGACCGGGGCATTCACACAAGAAATGCTCAATACTTTCCTCCTCTTCTTCATCTCTGCAACTTCTACAGAAGTCGTTAGTTGGTATTTGCATACGTTCAGCGTGTCTACCGAACAGGCAATGTCCGGTGACTACGGCAGTGATGTTTCTTAGGTCCTTCCGACTGTGCTGTAATAGCGCTGCGGTTTTCCTGTTATCAAGTAAGGGCCACAATTGCCTGGAGATGCTACAAGATGTGAGCCCTGTCCATCGATCTATTCTTCTTTGACTGATGATCCCAGTGGTCTAGCCACAGTATTCTCTGCTCGTTCGACAGACATGCTTGCGCCCTCCCTGGCGAGCGCATCAGCAGTCTCGTTGCCATATATGTTGCTGTGTTCAGGAACCCAACACAAGGTGATTCGATGTTGAGCACCAAGTGTGCAGAAATCGCAGTTGGTAAGAGAATTTCAGAATCTCCGTAGAGCAAATGGCAGAGCGTTCGACTGGTAATCGAGAGGTTCCGGTATCGATTCCTGGCAAAGGCATAACATTTTTTACCGTCATGTGTTAAGAATCCAACGAAACTGAATATTATTGCGAATAAGTCTTTTAAAAAAATACAGCCAAAAGTTTTTTCAATCCACTCTCCCGACCTCTCTTAATGCAATGGTTTTCTGTTGACATACGTTATAAGCCCTTTCTCTAGTTAAAACGAATAGTTATGCTATAACTATAAAACCGAAAACTCTGTAACTGACAGGACAGGGTCATAGGTGTGTATACGATGAAAAAGTTAATACAAGATTAAATTCAATAAACTAGTTTAGTCTAAAAAACCCCTTACATCGCTTATCAGAAAGGGCTTTCGACTAATTTTTCTGAATTTTTAATATTTTGTAGATATTGACGTCCTGAGTAAAAGTGTGAATGGCCGTAATCCAATCCGTATAAATAGTTTTAGAGTTGTGGCCTTTTAAAATCGACATTTTCTTATTTTAAGATTTTCTGAATTGCCTTGAGTATTCACTTGTTTCTTAAAACTATTAACTTATTTTTTATTGTTGGATATTATGCCTTAAGTTTTCTTTGACTTATAAAGAAATAAAATATGTACAAGACAATGAATCATTTATGGGCGGATCAAATAATTGCTAATACTTAAAAATTATGAAAATACAAAAAAAATACCTATTAATTTTTTGTATTTCGAAAACAGACGGTTTGATTTTGTTCATATTTCTTGTAATATCAAGGTGTAGAAGAAAAAAATGGGCTATAGGTTGATGTAGAGTATGACGACTTTATATAATTTCTATGTTATAATTGATAGATTTAATTACTATCCAATCTGTAACTTTTTTTTGGCAATAATTATTTTTTGACACACTTTAATTTAAGATAAAGGTACAGGGTGATCCAGTTGCAATGATTTATATAAGTGAACACTTAAAAATAGGAAAATTAAAAAGTTGTATCTTTTACCAAGTGATAAAATATTATTGTTGCTAAACTATAAAATATTTTTTTGGTAAAATTTTTATCTCGGCTCTTGTATAAGATGCGTTTAGACTATCTTAAAACCATAATTAAATTTTTTTTCATTCATTATATTATGTTCATTCCAAAGTTAAAACAAAAAGAAAATACTGCCATTTTACAATAACTTTAAAACAATATATAAATTACATTTCATTACAATTCTAAAATAGTTTGAACCCGTCTTGCACAAAAACCAAGATAAAAATTTTACCAAAAAATATTTTATAATTTACAATAATATTTTGTCATTTGATAAAAGAAACTTTCTTTTATAATTTTCCTATTTTTTAAAGTTTTTAGTTGTGTAAATCATTGTAACTGGATCACCCTGCATGTCTTAAATTAGAATGTGTTAAAAATAATTATTGTCCAAAAAAATGTTACAGATTGGATAATAGTTTAATGTATCAATAATTTATAACATAGAAATTAAAGTCATTACGTTTTTAGGTGAATTTAATTTTTTTTTCATAAAAAAAACACTAGGCATCAACCTATACCCACTTTTTTCCCTCTATACCTTGGTACTACAAGATATTAAAATATGAACAAACTCTAGCCGATTGTTTTCAAAATACAAAATTGTTTTGGGATTTTCATAATTTTTAAATATTATTAACTATTTGATCCGCATATAAATTATGCAACATCCTGTACATATTTTATTTCTTTAAACGCAAAAGAAATCTAAAGAGCTCATTTTCCACCAATAAAAAAAATAATTAATTAAATGGAATCTTTATTATAAAATATTATAAATTATAATAAAGATTCCACCATTCAATTCCATTTTATGTGTCTTATTTAGAATTAAAAAAAAAAAAGGTCTAAATGAATCACCCGTTATTTGGAAGAGGTTCTTAGCAATCATGTCACTTAAATTTTCTATTAGATATCAATCGAAAACCGGATAAAAATACAAATTAATACGGAAAACCGCAAAGTTAACACCTACTTCGCCCGTAAATTACATACTAAAGCATGGATAGCCTCAAAAAAGTCACGTGACACATAGATCTGTAAGCAGTGTTGTCGATGTTTCTGTTTCACGGCTTCTTTCAAGGTGGTTGTGCCTCGGATATAAGTTAATTTGAAGCGAACCGATTAAGTAGATCCCATTTAGTTTTTTAGCAAAAACCTGAGTACGACCCTGTTAAAGTTACAGAATTATTGGCTTTGGCTATAACTTATCTCATTGTAATAGATTAATTTTTGAAATTCTAACATCTATAGTTAAGCACATCATCTCGAGTGACTATAAAGGTATAAATTCTTTCAAAATATTTACTATGATAAGAATTTGTAATAAGTCTTACTTTTTGTGATTAAAAAACGCTTGCTAAAAGCTTTTAAGAGATTATTACATCTTAGATATAATATATATATCTTAGAAATTAATAATGGTTATATTGTTTAATTAATTTTTTTTTTCACTTTATATAGTCATTTTATTTATATCTTTTAAAGGTTTCTAGTATATAGAAATTGTGATAAATTTTCCCTATAATATTTGTTATAATTTTTTAGAAAAGTGTAACTCAATCACGTCTTATATTTTTTTAAATGACAAAATGACGCTTTTCATTTTGTGGGCTAAGATATATTAGGTTTTTTTAATTGACATTGAGAGAACTGCACTTTAAAAATAAAAATTGTCATTTAAAAAAAATGTATATGAATAAATGATAATTTTTTTATAATGTACAATGGATTAGGGATCGTACACGATCAGTATCGCTTCAGTATTACTGGCAATCCTATCAAAATAATGACATTATTATTGTAATTTATTTAGTAGGTAACGAATGGTATTTTTAGTCATTTTAGGATTGACATTAGTAATACTGTCAGTAATTCTGATAGTGCACGGTCCCCATATATTTCTAGGTACCTACATATTTATCTTATCGGTGTTATTTGGATAAGGCCCTTGTGTTCCATAGTCGCCGCAAATATTTCTTAAAATTTTTTATATAATAATGTTAATTATCCTGCGATGGCATAATTTTATGGCTAAGCTACTCGTAAAAATTTGTAGTGTAGGGTCTTTTTTTAGGGGATCCTATTATCCTATATACATGGTGTTACAAATTCGATACATTAGCATTGCTATATAGCTAATTATCAGAGATATAGAGTTGGTTAAGTTGCATATTTTAATGCTGAATAATTTGTTAAAAAAAAAATTAAAAAATTCCGATGACTCCGGAGGTATCTGAAAAAACCTGAAAAAGTCAGCGATTAGCGATGCTAATGCATCGAATTTGTAACACCCTGTATATGCAGATTTTCTCACTACTTTACCTCACCCTTATTCCAATTAAATATGCAGACTGTTCGCGGATAGGGTTTACAATAGCACAAATGGATGAAAAATTTCATTTTTCGGGAAAAAGTCATTCCTGATAAGTTTTGCTTGTAAAAAAATGCAATTCACAAAAGGAAAATTTTTAATTTTTTTATACAGGGTTTGCAAAAACTTCAAAAACATGATTTTTCTCCAAGAGTAAACTACCTTTATTTTTAATTTTTGACCAAAATGCCAATTAGAAAACTTATTTAGAATAACGTTTGTAATTTAAATCCAAGATTTAAAATAAATCTTCAATTTTTTTAGTTTTTTTTAATTTTTAGAGGTAAAAGAATTTTTTTTTAGATAGCAGCATTAGCGGTCGAAATACATACATTATCAATGACAGAGGGGTATCAAAAAGTATTAAAAATTGATTTTTGGTGTTACCAGAAATACTTATGTATTTTTAATTTCACAAATGAAATGACCCCGGAAATAACACAAAATTTTTTTAAAATAACAACAAATAATAATTTCATAATTTGCTATTCAAACACTCCCCCTCCATATTCAACACATTTTTTCCGCTGTAAACGATTGTGGTCAAAACTTCTTCGAATTTCTTCAATGGAAATTGTTTGAACAGCTTCAACAATTCGCTGGCCCATTTGTGAGACGTAAACGTTACAGTATCTTTGATTAAATTTCTCTATCACAAAGTTGTAAGAACTTTTGCCCGCACCGTAACATTAAACTAAATAAACCCTTGGTTCTAAGGTCAACATTTTCAAAACACATCAATTCTATTTGACAACCTTAAATTTGCCCCATACGCAAAGCAAAGTAATAAAAAGGTAAAAAAATTCCTTGTTTTTACAAAAGATGGTAGCAATGCATTTAAAATTTTAAAATAAGATACACACCACCCATTATCAAAATAGAGTCTGATAAAATTTTATATTAATATTTTTATTAAGCAGCAAAATTTCCATTTACCTCTAAAAATTAAAAAAAAACTAAAAAACTCGAAGATTTACCAACGTTATTCTAAATAAGTTTTCTAATTGGCATTTTGGTCAAAAATTAAAAATAAAGGTAGTTTACTCTTGGAGAAAAATAATGTTTTTAAAGTTTTTGCGAACCCTGTATAAAAAATCAAAATTTTCTCTTCGTAAATTACATTTTTTACAAGCAAAACTTTTTATCAAGAATGACTTTTGCCCGAAAAATGAATTTTTCATCCATTTGTGCTATTGTAATCCCTATCCGCGGACAGTCTGTATATCAACTACATACAGTGTTTCCAAAAACAAAAATGTTGTCATTTAAGATATTAAACAAACAAAAATTAATTTAATTGAAAAATAAAAAAAAACTTTCTACCCATCTTTAATATTTTTTTGGCGGCAAGTAAAACTCGTTTTGAACATTTCTAATTACTTTGGGAAAAATTAACCTACACTCATGTCTTAGGGGAAGGTTGCCCATATTGGACCAATTTCCAAATTTCTTATCATAGATCCCGATAATAACGCAAAATCGATCTTGAAGCTATACCTTAGTATACTTTAGTATGTTGTTCAACTGCAGAACTTTTTACAGAATTTTATTTCAAAGTATCTATGATATACCAGGCCATAAAAAAACCTCTGCAAGTGGTTCAATATAGGAAACCGGTTGCCTAAATTGCACCTGGGGGTTCCAAAATTGGACCACATGATTTAAATCGGAAGCTTAGGTGTTAAATAAATAAATAAAAAATAAAATTGTTGGTATAGAAAGTTTTATACTTATATTTCAAAAAAACATCAATTTTACAATCAAAATTTCGGTAGAAGACATCCTAATGCAAAAAAAATAACCTATTAGTTTCCTATATTGGACCAGTCGTAGTTTTATTTTTTAACTCAAAGAAAAATTTTTTTAGCAATATTGAAATGGTGTTAGTTTATGACATTAACTTATTTAAAGAGAAAAATTATTTTTGCACAATTTGGAAAAATTGCCTAAATTGGACCGGTTCAATTTTGGCAATCACCCAGTGGTCCAATTTAAACAACTACCACGTGTTTTACAAAACCACCCAGGAAAGAAACAAGAAAAAACAAATATGACATGGTAATAGGAGAAATAAAAAGAGAAAATCTTACTTGACAACTTGCATAAAAAAGATTTTGCTTAGAGTTTTATGGTTCTAAGGTAAATTCTTAGGAAAATCCTAAAAATATTACATTAAAATTACGTAAATTACGTTTTGCTCTGTACACGCCAAGCACTAACGGCCAACTAGTTGAGTTTGTTGCCGATTAAAGGTTCTGGGTGGAAGTATGTTACAGTGTTGCCAAATGATATGGCACTTGTTTAGTTTCGGAGAAATGTACTGTGGTCCAATTTAGGTAGCGGTTCAATATAGGCAACCTTCCCCTATTCGTGCTTTCAAATCAAAATTTGACAAGGAATAAACATTTGAAATTTGGTATTTATGTAAGTATAACTTAAAATTTAAAAAAATTATCGATATCGTCATATCTCTAATTTGGGACACACTGTATCAATATGGTTTTTACAAAAAATACCACAACTTAAAATTTTAATGCTCAGGCATTTTTTCAAAAAAAAACACTGTGCCTATACTAGATTTACTGAATTTATTCCAAATTAGAAACTCACACTGGTCAAAAAATAAAGCACTAGTTAAAATAAATAATCAAACACCGAAATAATGATGTTTATTCAAGGAAAAGATAACTATGTAGGTATTAAAATAATTAATTTAGGAGAGACAAACGGCCAAAAACTTTCTCTTATATTCTAAAATTATTACCCTTAATAAGGCGTTATTGTAGGTATATAGGTACTTACTTACTAGACGTCTAATGTGAACTAGACTTAGAAACTCCAATTAAGTAATAAATATTATAAAAATGTAGTTATTGTAAAGTTTCAATTAAAACAGAAGACGGAACCTTCGCAATGAATAAATATAAATATTAAAAAATATTATCTATTAAAAATAAATCTACTTATATGACTTGAACGAAAATTCTTTTGTATAGTTAGCGTTATTTCTTCATATTCTATCTTTTCAAATTTATTGTAAAACAATAAATTTTCAGTAAGGATATTTGTGGTTCTTATTATTTTTCCAATCCATAGATTTAGTATCCCATCTAGTATTACCAT
Organism: Polydrusus pterygomalis; assembly: GCA_963969555.1. NCBI lineage: Eukaryota > Metazoa > Arthropoda > Insecta > Coleoptera > Curculionidae > Polydrusus > Polydrusus pterygomalis. The sequence continues at coordinate 32,428,410 of OZ018384.1, read as the reverse complement.
ATAGTTATGTAAAAAAATAACACAAACCATCAAAAACTCCTTCCTAAATTTTTAGTTAATTTGTTGTTAACTATATAACAATTCGAATCTGTATATAGAGTGTATAGTTATTCCCTTCATTTCATACCTATAGGTATTAGTGTTTCGACACACAGTGATGTCTCAGATGGTAAAATCAGATTTTACTCATCATCAGAGCACTTACCACCCCATAAAACCTTATAAAAAAATTGATTAATCAACTCTCATAGAAATTCCATATAGTTAAATCAACCATAAATCCTCATAAATTACTCAATGATAAAACGTCAATAACCTCATAGTCCTCATACCGCATATAATCTCGTAGATGTTTTATAGGTATATCGATCATAAAACCTCATGGAATGTATATTATAAATACAGACAAATGTCCATGTGCTTTTTAACCAGATGCAATTTAACTTCAAATAGATATGTTTCAAACCGAGGTAGCCAGAATGACAAAAATAACGTCTAAATGACTTCGTTATGACCATAATATAACATTGTTTTGACGTCGTGCTTCAGACGTGTATTTGACGTTGGTGGTATGACGTCGTATTGAAGTATTTTTAAAGTTGTAGACATACGTTGGAAAGTTGTAAATCCATTTTTAATGAAAAAATATGTTAACAGTGATAGGAATGTAGTAGGTAGGTATATGTTTTGTTTAAAAATTAAACCCGCGATTCAAGGTGATTGATTTTTCATATAAAAGAATATTCAACAAATGCTCTAATTGGCGTGAACCTGTAGCAATTTTTTTCCTCTGTGAAAATGTAGGCCTAAGGACTCTGTCACCTCTGGGCACAGGCACAGCGGAGCAGCGAACAGGTTTCAGGATCCCATTTAAGTAACAAATTACAAGGATTAAAAAAAACACGATGAGTGCATGAAGTACATATTTCAGTTAACCCAAGAAGTCGTCCTTTTTGTTTGCTTTAAAGAACCTTTTTTATTGTATATTTTGAATGAACGTAATGTGTACATCAGTACATCAATTTCAAGTTTTATAAAGAGATCATCAATACTTTCAACGCGAATTAATTTTAACAATGGAAAACGTCAGATACTTGTTGCTGTCGGATAAATTCGCATTTTCGCAGGTTTATGAACGTATCAATTTGCGAAACGCCATTAAAAAGAAAACAGTGACAGATCAGAGCTGTGAAAACTGTGGTGGAAGCAGCGTGTAATTGAAAACGAACAAGAGATTTGGTGAGTTTTACTAACATATTTGTTCAAACCTTATCCGAAAAAGTCTCATCTCACATGTAATAAACTTAATCTTTAATCATGGATGATCCTGGGGGGGGCGGCCCCCCTAGCTACAATGCTAACACGAATAATTCAATAAAATATCCAACTCAACAAGAAATTTTTGATGTGATCGGCTTCCAAGGTCAAACCGAAAATGATAATTTCTCAAAAAAACAAAATTCCATTAACCCAAAAAACCAAAGGTATCAGAGAATGTATAACGAATATGACGCGTCTCCTTATCTTATTACCGTAGAAGCAACTAACGGGGCTAATATTGGGAAATTCTCCCAAATTAAAATAGCTAAACAAATTTTTGATTTAAAATTAACTAATGTCAAAAAAATAACAATTAAAGGTAAAAACAAGTTGGGGGTTGAGTTCCAAGATCATACCTCTGCCAACAACTTTCTAACCAATGAAACATTAATACAAAAAGGCTACCAAACTGCAATTCCCTACAACTACACCTCGTGTAAAGGTATCATTCGAAACATTGACCCCGATATTGAATTAGAAGAACTTAAAGAACAAATGGAATCTCCCTTTAAAATTATTAACCTAGTTCGTCTTAACCGAAGAATTTTGAAACAAAACCCAACGTCATCTCAAAAAGAATTTGAATACGTCCCTACCGGATCCATATTAGTGACATTTGATGGAGTAAGACTACCAAGATTCATCTATGCATATTGCCTCCCATATCTTGTTACCCCATACATCTCCCGAGTAACACAATGCTATAACTGCATGTTATATGGACACACCAAAACACAGTGTAGATCGAAGAAAAAGTGCTATAAATGTGGCATAACCGAAACAGCCATTGAGGAAAATCACACAGAGAACTGTCAAACAAATTGCATTTACTGTAAAGATAACTCACACACCTCAACTAGTAAACTTTGCCCAGAATTTACCAGGCAAAAACATATCAAAAGGCTAATGACCTTTGAAAACATTTCGTACTACGAGGCTAACCAACTTTGTCCCAAGGGAAATGCACAAACAAACAATCTCACAATCCACCCTGCCGATTTCCCCCCCTTAAACAAAGAAACACCTGCAATAGAAAACTCAATCCCCGTAGCACAAAGAAGACTTGTCACACAACAAAATGAAACAAGACCAAAAAGATCATACCAACATGTCTTAGCCAATCCTAGTAAAAGAAGAAATACCTCCCCCAACAAGGGTTACAATCGGGATGCCCACAACGCACAACTAATAAATCCTAATTCAAGACCTGCCCCAAAAAACATAAATATACAACCCCCATCAAACTCCAATGAACCGTCTACATCTCTCATATGCTCCCCCACAAAAACACATAACAACCCTTCTCCACATGACAACTTTATCCCTCAGCCCCCCCCACTCAACACCAACCCGTTCCCATTCGTCCCTACCCTCCACACCCCCCTAAAGCCTTATAGTGCAGAGAAATCAAACAAAAAAACCCATAACCCAAAAAAAAAGAAATCGCAAATTAATAATACAGACTCCGATAACTCCGACTTCTAAATATAATTAACACAATGACTTTCACACACAAGTTAACAGTTCTTCAATGGAATGCACGCAGTATAAACGCAAATAGGAGCAACTTGGCTTCACTGTTATGGGAAAGAAACCCAGACATTATCCTGCTAAATGAAACCTGGCTCAAACCTGAAATCCATTTTCATATAAAAAATTACACTATCATAAGAAACGATCGCACAGATGGACATGGTGGCGTTGCAATATGCGTTAAGAATAACATAATTTACAAGGAAATAAAAATTCATCCCCCACAAACAAATGATAATATACAATTCCTAATAATCAAAATAGAAAATCTCAACATTATCACCGGTTACTTACCACAACAAACATGTCATCTAGAGACATCACTAGAACACATATATAAGAACCTGCAGGGCAACACGCTCTTCATGGGAGACCTTAATGCCCACCACCCGGAATGGGGAAGCCATAACATCAACCTCAATGGCCGGCAACTTTCTCAATTTTTGAAAGACAGTAATCTGATAATCCATAATGACGGGCAATCCACAAGAATACACGCTCCAAATGAAACCCCGAGTCCAATTGACCTTACCATCTCAAGCTTAGAAATTTCGCATCGTTGCGCATGGGAACGGCTACCAGACTGTGGATACAGTGACCACTACCCTACCATCACAGAATTAAATCCCAATAAATCACTAAAACTTTCAGAGTTCCGAACAATATCTCCACCCAAGCGACTATTTTACAAAGCAAACTGGCAAGAATACGACAAATATATAACAGATAACATACAAGAAATAAAAAAAAATCCATCATTTGATCAACTAAGCAACATAATTCAGAATGCAGCCAACATATCCATACCCAAGACCGAACCCAAATTCCAATGCCGAACTGGTAACCCCTGGTGGGACCAAGACTGCTCGACTAAGCTCAAAGAGAGAAGAATGACCCTGGAAAACTATAAAAGAACCCCATCCATGGAGAACTACCTTATACTAAAACACACAATTGCCCAATCTAAAAGATTCTTTAAGAAAAAGAAGAAAGAAAAATTTATTGCATATTGCTCCACCCTGAATAGAGAATCAAACATAAAAGAAGTATGGAATAAAGTAAAGAAATTCTCTGGAACATATAAAAGAATCCCCCCAGTCGTTGCCACTAACCCTATCCGACAAGAACTACTAGATAGCATGCAGAACTGTGACATCAACCCTAATCTAAAACTCCAACCAATGTTAGAATACACTCCATTCAACATCGATGAGCTAAAATCAGCCATCAAAGGAAAAAAAGATTCAGCCCCGGGAATGGACGAAGTATCGTACTCCATGATCAACAATCTACCTGAAGACGGGTTGAAAGCCCTACTCGATATATATAACAATATACTAAAAGGAGACCCGATACCATTAGCACTCAAAGAATACCTACTACTCCCAATATGCAAACCAAATAAAGATCCCATAATAATTCAAAGCTATCGACCAATTATATTGGCATCAACCCTTCTTAAGACCATCGAAATATTAATCAAAAATCGAATTGACTGGCTAGTTGAAAATAAAAGAATGCTACCCCCCCTACAAACTGGATTTAGAAAAAAAATGAGTGTCCAAAACAACCTTGCATACCTTATATCCTATACAAACCTAGCGTTCCAACAAAACCAAACAGTAATAGCATCTTTCCTAGATATAAAATCAGCATTCGACGGCGTTAACATAAATATCCTGTACAATAAACTCATTGAACAAAAAATACCAACGGAACTATGCAACCTAACCTACCGGATCATGAAGAACAGAAAAATCTATATTAAAAATATTAACAATCAACTCATCGGACCTACGACAGCGCAAAATGGGTTACCTCAAGGATCCCCACTAAGTGCGATACTATTCAATTTGTACATAAAGGAATTACTGGAAAATCTCCCGGAAGGAATTGAAATCATGGCCTACGCAGATGATCTTGTAATATTCACCAAATCTAAAAACCCAACGGACAGTGTCAAGAAAATCAACCAAGCATTAAGCATAATAAACCAACGCCTGAATGAAATCAACCTGAAATTAGCAATACACAAGTGCGAAACTATACACTTTACCAAACGCAGCAGAAACTCCATAATTCCAAATATACAAATACAAAATATAGTCATCCCATACAAGGAAAACATCAAATACTTAGGAATGACCTTTGACCCTCATCTGAACTGGAACAAACACATTGAAACAAGCGTACAGAAGGCACAAAAAGGTATAAACGTAATTAAAAGTTTCTGCAGAGTTTGGTGGGGCGCTGACCCACACACCCTGCAAACAGTTTACTATGGACTGGTAAAATCCCATCTAGACTACGGTTCCTTTTTTATAAAACCCACAAGCAAAAAAAATATTGACAAAATCAACAGAATCCAACATCAGGGCCTACGTATTATTCTTGGATGCATGAAATCAACCCCCACTAACGCCCTCATGGCTGAAGCCGCTGAACTAAACCTTGAACATCGGCGCAAATGGCTAGCAATCAAGTTCTTGTCGAAAATAATTAACTTACACAACCATCCTTTAGTACCAATATTAAAAGACATAAAGACCCATAAAAGCACAAATGCCAACTACTGGAGGGGCAATGACCTGCCATACCTAGTTCAGGCCTATGATTACTTTCAACCATTTCTACATAAAATGGAAAAATATGAAAAGCTCCCATGCTATCAAATTGAATATGAATTTCAAATACAAACCCCCAATAACATTGACGTCAAAGTACCTAAAAAAAATCCCAATGCCAAATCTCATTTCATAATGAACACAAACGAGCTTAGACAAGAATACACGTTCATATATACCGATGGGTCAAAAAAAAATGGAAAGGTTGGATACGGTGTACACTGCCCAACAAAAAAATATAATTATTCATCCCGACTACCAAATGAAATGGACATATGCTCAGCAGAAATGATAGCTATTCACGAAGCCATATGCTACAGCCTCAAGAATAACATCAAAAACACTATCATCTTTACGGACTCAAGAAGCGCCATAGACAAATTGAAAGGTATCCAAATAAATCCAGATAACGATATCATTAGCCTGAAAACAAAGAGACTCCTGATTGAAGCTAATGAAGATAACAACATTGCCCTCGCCTGGATTCCAGGACATGCGGAAATAGCAGGAAACGAAACCGCCGACAAGCTCGCCCAAATAGGAACAACCCTCAATATCCCCAAAAACATTTCAATTGAGACACAACACATATTAGCTCTACTAAAAGAAAAAATTATGAAAGAACACTCACAAGCATGGAAAGAAACCCTGAAAACTAAAGGAAAAAGATATGCCCAGGTACAACCCGAATTCCCTAACAACAAATGGTACAAACAATTCCCATACGTGGACCGCAGACACATAACGACCATAATCAGGATGCGGACAGGACACTGCCTAACTAAAGAACATCTGTACAACATTGGAATAGAAGAATCGCCCAACTGCGAATGTGGACAAGTAGAGGATTTAAATCATATATTCTTTGAATGCCCCATTAACGAAATCCCCAACTTTGACCTTTATAATTGTTTATCAAATAACGGGCAGAAACGTCCCTTTAATATCCCCTCGGTACTAGCAAATCTTAATGCCATTAAAATTAAAAATATAATAAAATTCATTAACTATAATAGGATAAAAATATGAATAGTAGCAGTAAGAAACCAAAATACAAGTTTCAAAGCAATACCTTGGAAACCGCCATACATCATTAATTTAAGAAAACTCAAATAAAAAAAAAAAAAAATAAATAAAATAAAAAAATGAAAATAAAATAAAATAATTCATTCCCAAAAGATGAGACTTTGGTAAACACTTTCCCTTCCAACCGAGGCAACCTCCCGTTTGTACAGATCCCCCGTTGCCCGGGATCGAGAAAAGTTTAACCTATGTAGTATATGTCTAAACTAACCTTCTCTCACCAGAAGAAAGAAGAAGGGAACACAGAAAATAGAACCACAGTCTTCACCACCATAGTCCAGGACATGGCTTAGAGCCAGACCACACCTTGGACTCTATCAAATGAGCTGGCAAATTGCCCTGTATAGAGGCAGAAGCCATAACAATCAAGTCAAGTCAAGTCAAGTGACAGATCAAGAAGTGAGGTTACTTTTGCTAATAGTTTCCTTTTTTGATTAAAAGAGAAAACGAAATTTATTTGTGTAGGGTTGTTTACCTATCGTGATGTTTTAAAATAAGGGTATAAAAACATACGATTATTTTGCTTAGCCTACGCCACTACAGTACAACATGAATAGTTCAAAACGGTCGTCTTTTTCATCATCAAAAAGTAGCAAGTTTAATGGTAAACTGAAGGAAATTTTATCTTCGTCTTCCCGTCAAAAACCCGAGCCAAAAGTTGCTGATATTAAGGATTTTTCAAATGTGCCTATAGTTAAGCAAGTGGACAATGCAAGACTGCTACCAAAATACACAGCAAGTATGTTTCAACTGTTTAACTTTATAACAAACATTTGTAAACTTTAAAACAAACATTTGTATATAGGTATATGTATTTTTTGTAGTTCTATTGAAAAATAATGATGATGGTGTTGCTATGGATGATTTAGATCAGCTGCAACAAGATTTGGAAAAGTTGTTATCCACAAACGCAATACGAACAAGATTCTTTTTAGGGGAATATTCGCAAGCAGATCAGAAAGACACTCATCACGATAAAAAAGCACATGATAAGGTAAGTAGAACTTTAGGGTTTTTCATTTACCTATTGAAAAAAATACGAAATATTAGCATTACCCACATATGGCCTGTAGTACGTAGGTACCTATATGTTTATTAATTTTTAGACCTCACTGAAGAGAAAACGACCAGATGAGAAACCAAAATATAAAGATTTAAAAAATGGGTTGAGAGTGGTCAAGAAGGACCCCTTTAAGTTTTATAATGATAATATGTATCAGGAAATACCAAAAATAACTCTGCCTAGAAATGACAATTCTGATAAATTTTGGGCCTCTATAGAGCCATATTGTGCTCCAGTGAATAAGGATGACGTAGCCGTGAGTATTGACTTTTGACATGTTGTATTATTATTGTGCATACTTAATTTTATATTTCCATGGCATATTTTTATGGGCCTATTTTATATTTCCAGGGCATATTTTTATGGGCCTGTATAAATGTCATTGCCTTTATGTCAAAAATGTATAAATTTAAAATTACATGTCAAATTATATAGAAATAAATATTTTTCAAGATTATAAATATTAGAACAGACCTAAGTAGGTATAATGAATAATAATACCTATAGTCCAACCTATAGATACTTCCTATCTATACATTTTTTTATCTGTAATTTTTTACTATAGTTTTGTAATAAAGCTGATTTAAATTTTAACAGTAGGTACCTGAATGAAAAGGTACTAAAAAACCTATTAGATTGGGTATTTCCAAAAATTAAACAACTTATTGCAACCCAACTTTTAGTTTGTCGACACACTTATACAAGAATTTTCCAAAGAAATTGATATCAAAATACCAGAAATTGGCGAGCACTATGCAAGTTCTTGGTCAGAGGAACTAGTAAATGATGAACAAAGTATGGGGAAGTCTCCTATTAAGAAACCCAATGATTTTAAAAAGAATGGTTTGCACATGTAAGATATATTAAACCGAGTATTAAACTCTGATCTATAATCATTTTGAAGTGTTACAACATTTTCAACGTATATAATTAGTCTGAGAATTAGTACAAAGATGCAGGACAGAAAAAACAGTTTTTTTTATCCATATATTATGTTAATTTGTTATTTTTTATATACGTACTTTTCTTTCTCATTATCTAACTATCTACACGACAAATGTTCAGTTTCAATATTTGTAAGGTGATGCAAACTTCACCAATAACACATTTGAAAAAGAATTAGCAGTAAATTCATATTAATTGATAAGGATTATATTCTAAAACCTAATGTTTCTTGTATATTTTATTGGCTTTATAGGATGGTAGAATCCTTTGCTACTCCACAGACTCAAAGGTTGCTATCTGCATTGATTCAAGAAAGAGCATTAAAAGTCGCGAATTCAAATCCAAAAAATACTGAAAATGGTACCAATCATAAAATTAACAAAGTGAAAGGTAAGTAATAAATGCCACTTTTACCAGAAGACAGCCATCATCCCTCTTTGCGTGTTGAATTAGAATTAGATGTAGGTAACAGTCAGTCGCGAAATCACTTTATTGATAAAATTCAATATAACTTTAAGAAAGGTAATTTTGAAGTATTATATTCAGAGTTAATAGATGTTGATTGGTCCGAAGTATTTAACCAGAATAATGTTAATGTAGCAGTAAATAAGTTTTATGGGAATCTTTATACGATATTTGATGATTGCATTCCCTTAGCCAGACATTCTAAAAGAAAATACCCAGTTTGGTATAATTATGAGATTATTAAAAATATTAAAAAGAAAGATAGGTTTAGGAAAAAATTTAGGAAAACTGGTCAACAACAATGGGAGTTGAGGTATAAAGAGTATCGGCAAGGGTGCAAAAGGAAATAAAATCAAATCCTAAAGCATTTTGGCAGTTTATAAGACATCAAAAAAATAATTCCGACATTCCAGATAATATGGTTATCAATCAAAACGAGATCAACGGGGCTCAAAGTGTTGTAAATGCCTTTGCTGAATATTTTAGTTATGTTTATAATAATAACAATCAACCCTACACCAATAATTTTAATACCTTTTGCAGTTTTGCTTTTGAAGAAATTGCCGAGGTCGAAATTAGGGAAGCAATTAAAAAATTAAAAGTTAACAGGTCCGTAGCAACAGATAATTTACCTGCATATGTTCTTAAAGGTTGTGTTGATTCTTTTGTAAAGCCCCTAAAACATATTTTTAATCTTTGTCTAAAAAAGGGAATATATCCCACAAAATTTATTTTGGAATGTGTTTGTTTAATGTATAAGAAGTTTAGGCCCGTAATGAATGTTGGATCTGCTTTTAATACCAGACAGGTTATGCATATTCCTCTACCCATACCAGCCTCTTCACAAGTTCAACGCTCTTTATATTATAATGCGAAAAAAATATTTAACCACCTACCCAATAACATAAAATCTTTAACTTCTTCTAATAAATTTCGATCTGAGGTAAAAAAGAAATTATTTTCCAAGGCATACTATGGAATTGAGGAGTATTTCCATGATAGATGGTGATCCGTTTTAGTTGTTCTGTTACACTTGTTAGTATTGTATATTGTTGATTTTATAATAGCACTGATTAGGCTTTTATTACTGATCTTTCTAATGTTCTCTCTGTGGTTTTGTTTTCTTATATGTATATAGTTGTTGGAGTGTAGTAATATCTTGGACTTTCTAGCATAAGCAATTTTAGAATTTAGGGCTCGCTTTGTCAACAAGATTTAATCTTTCGACAATAAAGCATTTTTTGACTTTGACTTTGAAAAATGGAAAGAAAGTAAGGTTATTCCGATATTTAAGTGTGGTGATAGAAATTACATTAAAAACTATAGATCTGTTAGTCTTGTTTCGGCTTGCTCAAAGGTTTTAGAATTAATTATTTGTAATAGAATATATAACGATGTTAAACACATAATTTCGGACCAGCAACATGGATTTTTACCCCAGCGCTCAACTATAATCCAAAGCAGTGGGATATGTTTTGAATACGGCATTATGTGACCATCATGCACAGGTTCTGTGCATGGAGGGTGCCACTCAGGAAAATGATAAGAAGAATAATTTTATTTTAAAAAGGATGTTTACCAACACCAAAATGACTGATTTTAAGCGTGAGCTTCAGAGTGTAGACTGGACGGGTGTGTATGAGTGTGAGAATGTGGATGTTGCGTACAATATTTTTCTAAATAAATTTAAGAACCATTTTAATCAAATATTTGTTCTTAAAAAAATCAATACAACAAAAAAAAGCAAGTCATGGATAACTGTTGGAATTAAAACTTCCTGCAGGAACAAAAGAATATTATATTATAAAAAAAACAAAGGGCAGGTTTCGAGAGAAAATTATAATAAGTATTGTAGAATTTTGAAAAATGTTATAAAGCAGGCCAAAACTAATTATAATTATAAATATATACAAAATTCTGAAGATAAAACTAAGGCTACATGGAACATTGTAAATAATATCACAAGACCAAACACTAAGAAACATACAGTATTTGAAAATTTCTCTACTAAATACGATAGCAAAACTGAAATATTAGATAAAATTAACGAATATTTTATAAATGCATGTCCAACTCTGAACTCCAGCACAACTAAAAATTTCATTAAGGATAGAGTCGAGAATTCGGTCTTTTTAAGCCCAACCACTGATTCTGAGATTGTGAAGGTTATTAAAAATTTAAAAAACAAAAAGTCTGTCGGTGAGGATGAGGTACCTGTATCTGTGCTGAAGGGGGTGGCTGTGGAGGTGTCTCGTCCTCTCTCTCATATTGTAAACCTGTCACTCTCTACGGGTGTCTTTCCATCTAAGCTTAAAACTGCTTATATAAGGGCAATACATAAGAAAGGCAAAGAAGATGAAGAAAAAAATTATCGTCCTATCTCTCTTCTATCCAACATTAGTAAGGTATTTGAAAAGGTTATGTCTGAGAGACTGATATCGTTTTTTGAAAAACATGCGGTGATTACTGATAAGCAGAACGGTTTTAGGAAGGGTAAATCCACAATAAGGGCAATCTATCAAGCCTTGGAGAGGGTATTGCAATCATTGAATAACAATAATCAAACGATGCTAATGTGTATGGACCTTTCCAAGGCCTTTGATTCGGTAAGTCACGGAATATTGTGTAAAAAACTAGAGATGTATGGAGTGCGTGGTGTGGCTCTGGACCTGATGAAGTCATATTTGAAAGACCGTGTGCAGAGGGTGGTTGAATGTGACGAGATGGGTGTCTTATTGAAATCACGAGAGATCGCTATCTCCAGAGGGGTTCCTCAGGGATCAATCCTGGGACCTCTTTTGTATACTGTGTATGCGAATGAGCTCCCGGATGTCACGGACGAGTACACAATACTATATGCCGACGACACCTCCCTTATATTTAGCACAAAAAGTAATGAGATACTTATACATAGGATAGATACCGCGATTAAAAGTCTTGATGAATATTTCGAAGCCAATGATCTAGTATTGAATGTGTCAAAAACGCAGACTCTCCTATTTCGAAATAGAACAGAAAATAAAGGTAAAGTCCTGTATAATGGTGAGGAGCTAAAGACACTGGAGAGTATGCGTTTTCTGGGTCTGCAAATTGATGAGAGGCTGGATTGGAGAGCACACATCGAGAGTTTGGCTTGCGGTATATCTAAATACTGCTATGCCCTGCGTGTGGTATCGGATCACGTGAGTACAGAGGCGGCCATAAGTGCCTTTCATGCGTATATCCAGTCCAGGTTAAGATATGGTGTTATTTTTTGGGGTGGTTCATCCGACATGCACAGAATTATGGTAATGCAAAAAAGGTGCATTCGGAGTATATTTGGAATGAAACAACAAGACAGTTGTAAACCTATCTTTATTGGCAAACATATCCTAACAGTAATCGGGATGTATATATTGGATTCGGTGTTGTTTGTGTATGAGAACAGAGAGTTTTTTGCTGACTATGATATAAAGCATGATTACAACACTCGTCATAAATGTAATTTGGTACCTGAAAAATACAATTTTACTTACCTACAAATAAATGTTAAATACTGTGTTATGAAGATCTATAATTGTTTTCCAGAAAGTATTAGAACATTACCAAAGAATAGACTGAAGTGTGTTTTAAAGGGTTATTTAGTGAGTAAGGCGTTTTATAGTATTAAGGAATTTTTTGATGATCCTGATAAAAAAACAATATGTTGCTAAATGTTATTATGTATGTACTTATGATGCCACTTTGGTCTTTCTTATATCCCATTTATTAATTGTTATTTGTGTTGAAATTTGCGGAAATTAATCTTTTAATTGTATTGTTGATTTTTGTGCATGTCTTTGCCGTTTATGGCTTTTTTTTTTATTATGATTTTATTATTAAGACGTAAGTAAACCTTTTAGAGTTGTTTTACCCACTCATAATTATTGTCAACCTTTTGACACTGTTCGACACCCTTAGGGGTTATACTGTTTATTGTAAACATTTTGAACAAATAAAAATTATTATTATTATTATTATTATTAATAAATTTTACACAATTCATTCATAATTCTTTTAAAAACGGTTAACAAGCTGATGTTATTTTCAACGATTTAGAAAAAGCGTTTGACAAGGTGGACTTTGGCGAGATAATTACAGCTCTTCAAGACTTCTCAGTGGACCAAAACATTATTTCATTATTATCATCATATTTGCATAAAAGATCATTATTCGTTGAACCCAAGGGCTACACTTTACAAATATATTCACTCACATCAGGGGTGCCCCAGGGTTCAAATCTTGGACCACTTCTGTTCTTACTAGTTATCAATAAAATTGGAGTGAGCGTTAATTTCAGCAAAGGTCTTATTTTTGCTGATGATTATAAGCTATTTCATACTATTGTGGATGAACTTGGTGCAAGGACCTTACAAAACGATTTGAATTTCGTTGTGCGTCGGTGTAGAGAACATAATTTAAATGTAAATGTAGGTAAATGTGCGATAATGTCCTTTACATGTAGAACTCAAAGTATTAATTTTAATTACTGCATTGATAATGTGCCTCTAAAGAGAACTGATTTTCACAGAGATCTTGGTGTATATTTTGATCCTAAGTTAAGTTTTGTTGGGCATATACGAGGAGTTCTATTATGATTTTAAGAACGCGGATTATGTGTCAATTAATGATTTTTTTGCGAATATTGATTGGAATTGTCTTAACGAGATAGGATGTGTAAATGCAGCTACTGAGCTGTTTTATAATATAATTGAAAAGGGTATTGAGCTATTTATCCCTAGGAAAAAAATCAAAACCTCCAACTTTCCGAAATGGTTTAGCCCAGATCTTAAAAATTTAGTTATAAGAAAAAAGAGGGCTCATAAAAACTATTTAACCTACAAAACTACAGAATCCTATAATGAATTTTCCAGATTGAGAACAGAATGTAAGAACTTATCTTCTGAATGTTATGCGCGGTATATTGAGAGAGTGAATCTGAACTTAAGGGAAGACCCAAGAATGTTCTGGAAATTTGTGAATGAGAGGAGAAAAAGTAATAACATACCTAAATCCGTTTATTTGGGGAATACTACTGCAAGCAGTGGTCAAGGCATAGTTGAACTATTTTCACAGCACTTTTCAGGTGTATATGAAAAAACGGATTGTTACATTCCGGACTTTAAGACTAAAAGGAATAGCGATATCTCTATGGGTAATGTGTCTCTGTCTAATGTTTTTGAAAAGATCTATCAATTTCCTAATAAACCATCGGCAGGTCCAGATCTGTTACCTATCTTATTTTTTAAGAAATGCATATTCACTCTCACCAAACCTTTGCATACCCTGTTTAATGCTTCTATCGATCAGGGCATATTTCCTACTGCCTGGAAAAGTAGCTTTCTTGTACCAATCTTGAAATCGGGTGACCCTGAGAATGTTAAAAATTACAGAGGCGTCTGTAATCAAAATATAATGGCGAAAATCTTGGATAGTCTTATTTATGACCAAATTAGCTGGGCATGCAAGGGTATTGTTGATCCGAGTCAGCATGGCTTTTGCTCAGGCCGCTCAACGGTGACAAACCTTGTGGAGTATGAGGCTGATCTGTTGGAAGCCTTGGAGGATGGAAATCAAGTGGACTCGGTGTACACTGACTTCTCCAAGGCTTTTGACAGGGTCAACTTTGGCCTTCTTCTGGCAAAGCTTCGGGCAACGGGCTTTGATGAGAGGACTGTTTGCTGGTTTGCGAGTTTTCTTGAGGGACGCACACAGCGTGTTAAAATCAATAATTTCGTGTCAGATCCATTTTTGGTTTATTCTGGGGTTTCGCAGGGTTCCCACTGTTCACCCCTTTTGTTTAACATTTTTATTAATGATATACCTAATTTTGTTGTGCATTCCAAAGGAAGTTCTTATGCCGATGACCTCAAATTATATAAGACAATACATTGCATTCAGGATAGTATGGACTTACAAAGGGATATTAATTCCCTCTGGGAGTGGTCTCAAATAAACCATATTAGCATTAATATCGACAAATGTTGTTACATTAGCTTTTATAGAAAGGTCGCAAGAATTCCAACATCTTACCATATTAATAATGTTGAACTCGAATATAAGAATACAGTAAAAGATTTGGGTGTTTACTTTGATGAACGAGTAAGTTTTAATGACCATGTGGTGAGAGTCTCTCAGAGTAGTCTGAAAATATTGGGTTTCGTTTGTAGAAGCTGTCAGGATCTATCATTGGAAGTGCTAAGGACACTCTATATGAGTCTAGTTCGTTCAAATCTTGAGTATGCAAGTGTTGTTTGGTCTCCCTACTATCAGGCATATACTGACATTATCGAACGAGTTCAAAATAAGTTTTTGCGGGCTGCAGCCTTTAAGATGGGGGTTAATTTTCTGAACTACCATAGGGCTGATATAATGCAGCGTATCAATTTGGTTACATTGGAACAAAGAAGAACGTTTTTGGATGTATGTTTTGTGTTTAAAGTGTTAACTGGCTTGTGTGACTGTGATGGTTTGCTTTCGAGAATTGGTTTGAATGTTCCTGATCGAAACCTAAGAAATTATACACTTTTCCATTTGGGTTTTCATAGAACTAACTATGGCTTAAATACACCTTTGGATAGAACTCTGCGTACTCTTAACGCTATGAGCGGGCATATGGATTTTTTTAATCTGTCGCTGGAAGCTTTTAAACGTAAAAGTATGATATTTGTCAAGGGACTGTAAAACTGCATTTGCGGATGCTGTGATCAACTAGGGCTGTGCTAAGTATTATTTATTGAAATTATTATATTTTTTCTTTTTAAATTAAGTAGTATATGTTTATTGGAAATACAAAAATTGTCAAATGGGGTATCCCGTATGTTTAATAAATAAATAAATAAATAAAATATTACTGCCAGCGCTTTAAAAATGCTAGGATTTATTATAGGAACTTGTAAATACTTTTAAAATGTTAATGCCATAATAACTTTATATAAATCCCTAGTATTTACGAAACTTCAGTATGCATGCACTATTTGAGATTCTCAGTATGCCAATAAGATTGCTCTTTTGGAATCGGTTCAGCGTAAATTTTAAAAATTTTTGTACTACAAGTTATTTTCAGTTTATCCACCAAGAGGTACAGATCAAAGGCTTTTGTGTAATTTGTTTAATTTCCCTTCTTTAAGGCTATTGCGTATAGAAGCAGGAATTAGTTTCCTATATAAATTAATTCGAGACAAAATAGATAACAAAGAGTTCTTAGGACAGCTTCCGTTTAGAATAGGTTTAGTTAATACTAGATCCGCACATGTATTTTATGTTTCTGCACCGAGGACAAATCTATATAGAAACTCACCACTTATGAGACTGTGCTCTTACTTTAATAAATATTGTGGAGACATCGACATATATAATTTAAACTTTCAAAAATTCAAATTACAATTAAGGAATGAACTGCTTAGGCAATTACTGTAATTTTATTGTAACGCCAATTTAATTTATAGCTTAGGTATAAGCATTTAGAAATAGGGTTTAAGTATGTATCTATAATTAACTTGTAAAGTTGTTGATACTATAAATAAATAAATAAATAAATAAAACTAAAAAATGTTTAACAGTCCACAGGCAGACATGTCTGCTGGTGATTAAATAACAATAAACAATACTTACAACTCTTAATTTAAAAAAAAAAAATTCAAAATAGTAGGTGCCTACTTAAACTCTACAAAAGATTTTTTGCATACTTTCATACTTTACATGCAATTTGAAATACTTTCAATAATTAGACTATGTTATGTACATTATTTTAGTTAATTTTTCTGTTCAATTTTTTATACATAAGTGAAGAAACTGTAAAATACTTTTTTTAGCTTCGGATTTGTTAAAAATGAAGCACAACATTGGGCAAAAGGTTGGCAATTGCTTGGACAAAAGGTTGTTAAAAGAATTGGTGGATCAAGGCATATTAAAGCATGAGGATGTAAATAAGGTAGGTTGAAATATAAATAACTCAATTGTAGATATTTAGTGTAACGATTTTGATGACTTAAAATTTATATTTACAATATGATCAGTTTCATCATCATTTTTCTCAATATCAGCATTACATAGGGTGTCTGAAATTCTACCCTTATCATAAAGATCCCGGAAACTATAATAAATACAGAGTCTATCAAATTTGTATACGCCGTATCTCTTATAGTTTCAGATATCCAACATCAGTGAAAAAAATTTTTTGTTAATTTTTTCTTTCAGAATGTACCGGAGGATGAGATTTTAACAGAGATTAAGAAATGTCAACAAGAATTGGTAACTGTGAATGAGTATAATCTTGAAGAACTCAACAAACTTCGATCAGCTGTAATGAATGATATTCATTGCAACCAGTTAAAAGATGATTTGGATAAAATTGATAAGGAGGTAAGTCGTATATGGTGTGTGCCTAAAACACAAAAAAAGAAATTGCTACGCTTTTGTCATAAATGGTTTGAGAAAATTGATGGTTTATAGGAGTTTGTGGAACTAATTATTTTTAAACATTTGTATTTGATTGTTTCGTATTTTTTTTACTTTTAAGTTTAAGTTGCAAGTTTAACAAGTATTTTGTGTTGTAACTAAAACCAAATTCTGATAATATCTTCCAAGATATGTCCTTATAGGACTTCTCACTGCTTGGTAATAATAGTTGAAAAAGTTGACCTTTAAATTTCAATTGTTCTTCACTTTTGTTATCTTTTAAGTTATATCACAAGAGAATTACTACTTGTTATTAATGGTTATTAAAATTACTTCTTATCTTTAATAAATATGTAAGTATTTATTCACAAATTGTCATGATTATATAGGTAACACGGCTATTAAAAATCAGTAAATTCTTTAAATTACATTTGTCCTACATATATCTTTCCAGATATTATCATAACATAATTGCTTGCTTGTTATTAGTAGTTTGTTTATTATCTGTACATATTCGTTAGTCACTTAAAGCTGTATTTTGTCGGTAAGACGTCTAACAGAAGCTAGTCGCAGCTGATAGATTATGCATTTTCTGTGTTGATTAATGACGTCACGTCTTACGGCGTCTGGTCGCATTGGTTTGCCACCGAGCGAGGTGTCAAGCAAAGTCTCTTTTTTAAAAAAGGAAAGAAGATTGAGAGAAACTGTCATAACTTTAAAATTTACCGCCGTAAAACACGAGTCGAATCGTTGAAAAATAAGGTTATGTATGTTTTTAAGACCAAAAACCAACCGAAAAATTTTGTCGAGAGTGAAAATAAGTGACAACATTTTCCTGTTGCCAGAGAGCCATCACAACAAACATTTCTTCTTCATCCATTTCGTCAACAAACTTAAAACGTCGAATTTCCATTCAAAATTTGTTTGGTTATGTTCCTTCGAAGGTCATTTGTTAGACATGGCATTTTCGCGGTCTAAACTTTTAATGACGTCATTCTAATAGATGCCTGTTAGCCAGACTGCTAGACCTGGTTAGACAGTCTTACCGAGAAAATACAGCTTAATGGTCATTGAAAAATAGGTAATAACTACAAAATGTCATAACAAAATCAGTTGCTTGCTTATTATTCCATATTAAAAAACATATACATATACAGGGTGTCCGCGAAAATGTGGGAAATCTTCCGGATATGAAAAAAAAACGTGAAAAGAATACTACAAGTTCATATAAGCTTCTTTCGTATTGGCCTCCTCTTCGGAGATATGGGCTCCCAAAGAGCTCCCATGGAATTAAGTTCGTGACACATAATAATTATTAAACCAACAGGTATATTTCAATTTTTTTTCATATGATGTATACCAGGTAAGACCCTTCAAATTACTATCCCAGAAAGTGTTGCGAATTAGTCACAGCTGCAGGGACGGACTAGCTGTGACACTAATGAGCCCACTTTTTTTACGCCCTGTATGATAAAAACTTTGGACAACGTTTTTTACATACCACTAACTATTGACTAAAAGTTAAGTACTCTTTATTCATGTCGCTAATCCTAACCGTTTTCGGAAAAACGTCATTTTATTTACATCATGTATTTAGCGTATTTCGATAAAAGTAAAAAAATACATGATGTAAATAAAATGACGTTTTTCCGAAAACGGTTAGGATTAGCGACATGAATAAAGAGTACTTAACTTTTAGTCAATAGTTAGTGGTATGTAAAAAACGTTGTCCAAAGTTTTTATTATGGGCGCATTAGTGTCACAGCTAGTCCGTCCCTGCAGCTGTGAGTAATTCGCAACACTTTCTGGGATAGTAATTTGAAGGGTCTTACCTGGTATACATCATATAAAAAAAAAATTGATATATACTTACCTGTTGGTTTAATAGTTATGTGTCAAAAACTTAATTCCATGGGAGCTCTTTGGAAGCCCATATCTCCGAAGAGGAGGCCGATACTAAAGAAGTTTATGTGAACTTAAAGTATTCTTTTCACGTATTTTTTTCATATTCGGAAGATTTCCCACATTTTCCCGGACACACTGCATTTGTCCCAGGTTTATGGTAATATCTTCCATGAATAGTTAACAGTATCTTTAAATGTTTATTTGTTACTAAATTGTCACTTTTATGTATGTCCTATTAGAAAATAGGTAAAAATGTTAAAATTACTTTTATTCTACAATCTTCCAAGATATAACAAAATTTTTATTTGTCATTGTTTTCATTATAAAATCAGTAAAAACATTAAATGGCATGTCATCCTCCATTTTTGGTAATATTAAATTTATGTCATAACATAACCACTTGCTTGTTATATGTCCTTAGTTATTAAAATGATCTGATCTTTGAATGTTCATTTGTATCAAATTGTTATTATTATAATTATTTTCTATTAAAAATAGAATTTGTCATAACAAAGTCACTTGCTTCTTTAGATATTTATGTGTTATTAAATGTTCATTTAAAAGTAAAAACATTAAATGGCATGTATCATACATTTTTGCTAATATCTTCCAAGATCTGTATCATAACACAATCACTTGCATGTTAAGTATACTTAGTAGTAATAATTAATGTTCACTTGTTATTAAACTATCATTGTTTCGTATCGTTCATATTAAAAAATAGTTAAAACTTTAAAATGCGTTTATCCTACTTTTTAAATCTAATAAAGGTTGTAGCTTGGACCATTCTCGCATCGCCGTGCATCATTCGGTTCCAGGCTGTACCCTTTAACACGTTCCTTTGGAGAACCGGAACAGGCTAAGTGTAGTTCTCTATCACTTATAAAAAGATACATCACTATACCGGGTAGCTTACCGCCAGACTAGCCACATGAAATCCCATACAAATTTTGCTACCTTCAAACATTAGCTCCTCTATTAATTTTTCATCAAAATTGTATTAGACTTTTTTAAAGGTTCTTGTACCTTGCGAGCAAAAATTATTTGCATCAAAGAGGGCTTGGATTAAAAAACGTAGGGCTTGGTTTAGATCACAATGATATGGGGACGATATATCTAACCAAATCTAAGTTAAAATTTTGTCAAATTCATATCATGAAATGATATGCCAAACTAATGAGTAATAAAATAAGTAGACAAATACAAATTTATTTTTCTTGTTTACAAAATTAACAAAGTAAGAATATACAGAAAGAAAAAGAAAAATAATTACATAAATTGCTGAAATTGGCCACCGCCATGCTCCAAACATAAATTCACACGTCTCTTCATATTTTCGAAAGTGTTGACCAGCGTCTCTGGAGAAATGTTACCACATTCTTGGATAATCCTTTCTTGTAATAATTGTTCTAGATTTGCAACTGGTGTTTTAAAAATGGGGATTTTCGCTACTCCACATGCGTGTATTCTAAGAATTCACATAACCGAAGAGGTGGAACCAGGCTTCATCCGAAAAAAATTTCAGGTCTAATAAATCATTTCTTTCCAATAAATTTTGGGTAAACCATTGAGAGTAATTCCTGCGTCTTTCAAAATCTGCGGCTTGTATTTCTTGGAATACTTGCACTTTATAAGGAAATAAATTTAGCTGCTTCTTAAGAATAGTCCTGCATGTTCCATAAGATCTTCATGTTAATAACATGTTAACACAATAATTTTCGTCACTCAACCCGTACCTATATAATAAGATAATTAGACTATTTTTATAGTATTCTATCCTATCTACGACAGTGTCAACAAAAATGTAGAAAAATAAAACGAATTAATATTATAAACTACGAAAATATAATGTAGTGTTAATTAATATTTATTATATCTCAAAAACTGGTCGGCAGATTTTATTGTGGCCATGGATACTTTTGATGAGAATGGCATTCTCTACAACATACTAAAAATTTAGGAAATTTAACCGAGGGCCATTTTCCATAAGAAAAGTGCGGGGTTTTTTCTGCAAATTATTTTGCGTCTGCAAGTCCGCCATATTTGCAGATCTGCAAAGTTGTAGGTATGCATTCTCTGTAATTTCACCCTTAATATGCACTTTTACTGACGCAGAGAATTTTGTTTAAGGTTTTGGATCTTTACAATAACATAATGGTAGCAAGGAAAAAAGCACTTCAAGACGAAGGAAAAGATTACGATAAGATATTTTCAGAAGAAATGGTTAGTGATTTCGAGCGCAAAGCAAACGCTCTTTTAAGGCAGCAACATGTCTTAAACCGCGAAATCAACAGCATGACAGATATGTCGATGCTTTACTGATGGTTAAATTCAATATAATTGGGTTCCGTGAATGTTGCCACCAGAGGATAGTATCCTTTGGGCCGGCATATTTAATGAACCTGGTTATATTGAATTGAAACTGAAATTTTTATTTAAAATTATAAAAGTTTTCGTTTCAATTTTTATTATGTACGAAGAGATTTCCGTTGTTTATTTATTTTTCTATGCGATGTGTGTATATCATATTTTTATCATTCACTTTATATATTCATTTATACACTTATTATAATAATTTTAATCTTAATTTTACATTAAGTAATAATATATACTTACTTAGCACTAGGTGTAGAAGGATCCGGGATATACGGTACGTTTTAACTGTCTGACTTTTTTAAACTTTTGGTAATACTTTTTGTAGATTTCTGTATGTTATAAATATATAGAGACAGAAAAATGAAATGGCAATCCGTAAGCTTTTTCAAAAAATTTGGTTATGCAATTGTTTTTCGGTCACAACCTAATTCCCAGCCAGGTATACAGTGTCACCATCAGTAAAGTCCGCATCATATGGGATTTTTTTTTATTAATAGCTTTATTCAAAATTTGACTTTGGCATCAAGTTCTGCTTCGATCGAGATGAAAATTAAGCAAAAAAATAGTAGTCACGTGATTCGCATTATCTGTCAAATTTAATTTTTTCCAAAAAATTATTCAAAAGTGGGGTTATTTCTGAAAATATCGAAAAAAGTTATTAGAAATTTTTTTTTTAAATGCAGTTCCTAGCCCACATGCACCCCTTTTGCAAAATAAGACTGTTTTTCTACAAAATCAAAATTGGGCTATTAAAATTTGGTCCCATGTGATGCAAAGTTTATTTGTTTTTGACCCTGTATAAGGTAAGTTCATAAAATAAGTATTTTTGAAAACGTAGTTTGTGTCTGAAAGTAATACACCTTAATATTAAGACAACAAAGAACACGGTGCCTTCAGTAAAGTGTTTTTTAAGTGGAAAATAAATTTTAGTTTAACTTAACGTAAAGTTTAGCTATTTTCAACGATTTAATTTAAAACCCCTTTAAGGTGCTTTTAGTGCTACGGATATCTGGGTATTTTGGTAATCGGGTTTTGGGACTTTTGGGTTATTACGGGCGTGTCCGGCGATTCAGTTACTAAGGGCTTTTTCTGCGGCGGTTATTTCGAGAATTGGAGATTAGATTACCGTATAACCTAAAAATTATTTTGTATTGTATACTATTACATTCATCCATACATATTTCATGGGTTCTGTTGGAGATTATACTTTTGTTTTTCATTTTTTTCAAAGGCAGTAAAAATTTGGCGCGGCACTAAAATTTCCGTTGGAGACCTAACAAACATAACCAAAACTTTTATCTATGAACATATACCTATCAGGGTCAGTTGGGGTAAATGTAGACGATTTTTGACACTTTTGGTACATTTATGTATAAAATTAATTTTCTCAGTTTGTATTGAGAATTTAAGTTCATACATTTTGCAGACAGTTAGATTATGGATATTTATTGAACATTTTCGAAATAATACATGTTAAACTAAGCCCTTTTATTTTTCGTCATATTTTTTTTGAAGGGTTGTATGTTTACATTTACCCCATACCCTAAGGGGTAAATGGAAACAATTTTCTCAAAGACCATAAGCATATGTGCAAAAAATCGTGGGGTAAATGGAAATGTGTCGTTTATAGTATTGTTCAGTTGAAATTCAACTCGATATTTAATTTTTTGAAGTGTTTACATTTACCCCAAAAGTTGGATTAAAAAAATCTCTCATTACAAAAATAAACGTTTATTATAAAAAAACAAAACTAATGCATTTCGCGCAATAAATACAAAAGTAACAAAAACAAAAACTTTCATTCTTATGTTTTTAGATAACATACCTAATAATATTGGGAACTTACAAAAGGCAAAGGTAAATAACCAAAAAAAATCCCTAATTCTAAATTGCACTAATTTATCATTTAACGTTATGTAAGTAACGACAACAGTTTTTAACAAATGTTTTAAGTCTGCTCCACCACGGGAATACTATTTTCAAATCTATAAAATATTCTCTCACCTTTGAGAAATATTTCCGGATCTGGTAGTATACCCAACACTTGATCGATAGTAACGTAACTAACGTCAGTTTCGACAACATAAAAAACTGTTTTTAAAGTGTCCGTCGATTTTAAACCAATAACTTTAATTTCATCTCCGTCCTCTTCAACATCGTCAATAGAACAAACATATCTAAAAATAGTCGTGTTACGTTTTCCCCCTTTGAACGTAATTAAAACAAATTTTCCAACACACAACTTTGACATGTCTTTGATGGGTTCCAAATTAATTACTGCATTTTCCTGTTGTATTTCATCGCCAGAACTGTCATCATCACATTCATATGCATCACTCTCTTCCGATGTATCTGATTTATTTTTCGCAATTTTCAATATTTTTTTTTTCTTACGACCAGGACTTTCAAAAGTGGTTGGAATATTTTTTTCCCTTTTTAATATTTGTTTCTTTGTCTTATTCGTTAGGCCCTTAGTTGCTGCCTTTTGCTTTTTTTCTTCTGCTTGTTTGAGTCGTGTTAGGACGTCATTAGAGGTCAACACTTCACCATATGATTGGTGCTTTAGTCGTGGAATGAAAGGTTTCTTTTCTTGTTCTTGAGTATTATTTGATGATGATAGTTGTGTTACAAACAAATCGGTGATACATGATTGCGCCTTATCGATTTCTGCCAATTTGTAAGAGCAAGATGGTTGTGGTGACTCTGGTTGTTGCATTTTCTTATTATACTGAACTTGCGACACTTCGTCATGTCCTTTATCATCATTCCCTAATAATTGTTGATGGGGAGAAGTAACTTGTGGTGACTGCCGTAGAGAATTTTCAGAGGGAATTTCATCCTCTTGCTGGACTGGCGACAGACAATAATTCACCTCAGGTTCCATAGGTTGAACATCAGATGGTTCTCCTTCTTCTTGTTCCACTGTCTGATTCGCTACATTAGCCTCATATCGTTGTAGATCAAGTTTGTTGAATGTATCTTTGGGAAACTTTGTACGATCTACTGGATAGACACCAGTACTGACAAATCCAGAAATAATGTTCTTGGCTTTCATTGAGTTATGCCACACTGTTCCTAGCAATTCGGCAAAATGCTCCTTTGTGAGTCTTCCAGTGCCCTTGCCAATTTGCGCTTTACCGTATGCTACCAACGTCTTTTCCCAACTAGTTTTGATAGGTCCAAAAACGGCTTTATCTAATGGTTGAAGCCGGTCAGTCAGATGACTGGGAAATTTCATCAATATAATGTTGTTCTTAATGGCTTCTTCGACGAGCCGAACGCTAATGTGGCTACAATGCCCATCATAAAGCAGAAGCACTTTTTGCTGGGGAACGTTTCTTGTGACCCTTAGGTTGTTAACAAAAGGGATGAATCCTGTAGTAAACCACTGGTGAAATTGGGTTTCTTCCATCCAGCCATTCTTGGAGGTAGTATATAAAGTTCCTGGATATGCATTGGCTGATATCCAACGTGCCTGAACAGCAGCACCCTTATACACAATTAAAGGTGGCAAGCAACTACCATCCGCTGACACGCATGCTAAAACAGTCGTGGATTCTCTTCCAGATCCACCTGATACTCGACTTAGGGACTTTCCTTTTTCACCTATGGCTTTAAGTCTACTTGGATCACTGTGGAAGCCTGATTCGTCTGCGTTAAACACAAACGCAGCTTTTCCTTCTCTGTCGAGATCATTCTCCTTCAAAACATTCTCTAACTTTTCATAAAAGTCGTATACAATCTGCGGTTTTCTCGCATCCTTACGCAGCTTTTGAAGATGCTCTGGTTTTTTTAATGATAGCAGAGGATGTCGAGACATAAATGAAAGATACCAGTCTTCACCCGGTTTGTTGTCTTTAAAAGGAGTTTTTACATTGTTAGCTTCCACATATTTCCCAACAAGGTCACGCAGTTCTTCTTTGCTACAAGGGTGGCCCATTTTAGATCTTGTTAAAAGGCACTGAACAATTTCGTTTTCCTCCACAGGGGATAACACCGGCTTTCGGCCAGGACCTTGAACATCCATCGCCGTTTTTCTTCCCTTAATTCTATTATATATTACGGACTTTGGGACACCATATACGCCTTCCGCTTGTCGGTAATTTAGATTTTTATTGGAAACATCACGCACAGCATTTAAGACATCTTGTAAAGAATAGGGTGGTGGGTTCTTTTTTTTGCTATACTTTCGGGGCATATCTGCAATAGATTAATAATTTAAATTTTTTATTTGTATTTAAATTGAGTGTTTACATTTGCCCCGAATTCTTGTTTACATTTACCCAGAGCTGCTAAATTCTGGGGTAAATGTAAACATCAAAATTCCTACCAAAGTAAACGCTATCATGGCATCATTCCGCTATAATTAACTTAAAATGTATTTTAAAAACACCATACAAACATTGGGAAACTTACCTTACAATGATTTTCACAAAATAATAACTAATAAATAAGGGTATTACACTATGATGAACACACGCGAATTTCCTAATGACTGTCAGACCACTAGCTGATGAAATAACTGAAAACTTATGACACTGTTGCCATGTGGGTGCGTGACGGATATGCAAACGAACGACGATGCCAAAATTGAGCGCGCTTTTTAAAATATACAGCCATTGTCTTCATTTACCCCTGTTTACATTTACCCCAAAAGTGTTTTTTAAGTGGAAAATAAATTTTAGTTTAACTTAACGTAAAGTTTAGCTATTTTCAACGATTTAATTTAAAACCCCTTTAAGGTGCTTTTAGTGCTACGGATATCTGGGTATTTTGGTAATCGGGTTTTGGGACTTTTGGGTTATTACGGGCGTGTCCGGCGATTCAGTTACTAAGGGCTTTTTCTGCGGCGGTTATTTCGAGAATTGGAGATTAGATTACCGTATAACCTAAAAATTATTTTGTATTGTATACTATTACATTCATCCATACATATTTCATGGGTTCTGTTGGAGATTATACTTTTGTTTTTCATTTTTTTCAAAGGCAGTAAAAATTTGGCGCGGCACTAAAATTTCCGTTGGAGACCTAACAAACATAACCAAAACTTTTATCTATGAACATATACCTATCATATACCTATGAATTAAAATCAAATTAACGTCAAAATGTCAAAAAAACCAAAGAACATCGGAGAAAAGTTGAACTTGAACCAACTTTAGGGAGATCGGGGATTCGGGGATTTTGACGTTTCTCGTTGGGGTCACATGATCATTTCAACCAATGGTGTCATTCCCGAAATACCCAAATCGCTAAATCTCCGTAGCACTAAAAGCACCTTTACTTTATTTTTTTACTTTCAGGCACAGACTACGTTTTCAAAAATACTTATTTTATAAAGTTACCTTATACAGGGTCAAAAACAAATAAACTTTGCATCACATGCGACCAAATTTTAAAGCCCAATTTTGATTTTGTAGAAAAACACACATTTAACATGACGCTACTTTAAAGAAAATTAATCTGAAATAAAGCATTGTCAAAACTAAGAAGTTTTATGTAGGTTGCGTTGAGTCTTATTTTGCAAAAGTGGTGCGATTTACAAAATATATGTAAAAAATCAAAATTATCTTATCCAGCTGAAATTTTGCACGTGGGCTAGAAACTGCATTTAAAAAAACTTTTTCTAATAACTTTTTTCGATACTTTCACACATAACCCCACTTTTGAATTATTTTTTGGACCTTATTCCAAGTTACAAACTCACTGTATATGCAAGAAAGTTTAATTTTTTAAATAAACATTTTAAGGCGTTTTTAAATTCAATAAAACAATACTTACAACTCTTGTTATCCGTAGAAAACCATAGTCTTAATGAAGGTGAAATAAAATTTGACTTTTTTGGATAGAGAATAAACAACAAACAAGTTTTCGGTATGTGAAATATAAAATACACTTTACTTAGTATCTAGAATTAAAAATAGCCCTAAACGACAGGATGACCAAATTAATAAACATAACTTTGTCATTTTTTTTTAAACACCCTGGTGTATATTTTACAGAAATTTAGAGAGTTCCGAACAATTCTTCCATTTTTTAAATTTTTTTCTAACCATATTTTGTTCGCGCTATTGCCACGCCCTACAAATTAAGGAACCTACAAAACTTATTTTGCTACTACCAAAACTTTGAAATACTCAGCGCTTAATACTGTCAAACGGTCTAGGAGAACAGTTATTTCCTAATATTAAATCTAAGGTCTACCCAAGTTAAACTAATGCAATATTGACTTTATACTCAAAATTAAGAAAACTGGAAGAGATAGAAACAAAAGAAATGCTATGACTGGACCCCATACACGTTTGCTGTATTTTTATTTTAAAAACCCCTACATTGGTATTAATATATTCGTAATTAAAGTAGATTTCTCAGTAATAAAAGGTTAAATATAATTAGAGTTAGAGATGGTTAAATTAGGAGTTTGGTAAAATCTATAATCGACTTTAAATAATATATATGGCTAATTACAAATTCAGTCGTTTTATAAATGACTAGGTATATTGTAAAATGAAGAATAAATAATGAATTTTTACAACTTGACTGAACTTTTTAGGCGTTTCATAAAACGCCGAATTGCTCTCAGGCTCATTGTAAACGTTTCTTCAATCTCGTTTGTTTTCGGATATGACTGATTATAACTAGTCGTTTTGTAAAAGACTGGAAAGTACTTAGGCATTTTATAAAACACCGATTTATATTGTTGCTTGATCGTATAATATTTTAAACAAATAAATAGTAAGTTGGACACTTTATTTTTGTCATAACATCATAAAAGAAATTAATGGGTAACTCTTAAAACACATCTTCCGACATTCGCTCATAGACAATTTACTTTTAGATACCTACAGCTTATCTCCTGCGCAAACAAAAGTTCCGTTTTATGGGTGCGCATGACTCGTCGGTCAGCTGTCTTCATTCGGGGAACCTTCGTGCATGCGCACAAACCTCGTGTTATCGGCCGTCCTACTTTATCGACAATAATCGACGCGCTCAAGAATACTCTCCAGAACCGGCTCGGCCGCCATTTTTGTTGTTGTGTTTTAAGGTTTCTTTTCTCTGCGGATTCCTTGTAGTTTTCTAAAGTTTTCAGCTATCGGATCGGCTATCGTGGATTGTGGGACTGGTGTTTAATATTTATGGATTTCTGGTTTTTGTGTAGTTTAGTTAGTGACTTGTGTTTGTGCTTTTAGTGACTCGGATTGTAATATAAACAATGACTACTACTAGTTGCAGCCGTTGTATAATTGTATTATGCCCAAATAGGGGTAAAGTAAACCCTCTATGGTGGCATATGAGCAAGAATTTAAATTTTAAAGCCCGGACCTGTCTATTTTCCCATTCGTCAAACGATAATGTTGCAGTGCGCATGTCTAATAGTTCCCAGTTTTGTTTACATGCGCGAGGCCATAAAACTGCCACATTCGTGATTATTGTTTGTTTACCTAAAGGTAAATTGTCTATGTATTCGCTACGTAAATTTAGGTATATATTTACATAATGCAATCTAACATAATTTAAAAGTAATATTATTTTACTTATTTGAACACGGTCCGCTTGAATGACATTTATTATTGCATTTCAAGTGAGCCTTAAAACAAAAACACCTATTTGTGTGGCAGTGCGTTTTGCTTGCCTTGCAGGAACATTTTTTAAATCCCTGCCCTCTAAATTTAGAAAATTTCGTTAAAGCTTCTCGTAAAGAAATAATTTTTCCTTCCAAAAGCTGAATTGGTTCAAGATATTTAATGCCAACGATTTCGTCTCTTGAAAACCATCGATTCAAAATTCCGTGCTTAGTACCAATTTAGTATACTCCATTTTTTATTTCTTTTATAGTTTCCAATATATTTTTAGGGTCTAGTGGTCCCCTATCGAATGTAGGTACTTCAACCGCAATATTCTGACCCAGAAATAGAGGTTTCCACTTTGGGTTTTGGTTGGTATTTTGAAGCGTTTCAAATGAATTAATTGTTAAATTTTCTTCTTCCTCAGTCATGTTTTCTTCTTCGCTTATAAATAATATTAGTTAATACATTTTCTAAGTCTTCTTCAGTTTAACTGTTTCTGTTGGTAAATTAAGTAGCGAATGTCGGAAGATGTGTTGTAAGAGTTACCCATTTATTTATGATGTTATGACAAAAATAAAGTGTCCAACTTACTATTTATTTGTTTGAAATATTATACGATCAAGCTACAATATAAATCGGTGTTTTATAAAAGTACTTTCCAGTCTTTTACAAAACGACCGACTTTGTAATTAGCCTACGACATACTTACGCTATCAAGAAATTTGAAATTCTGGTTATCGATAAACTGTTCCTACTGCTAGCATGTAGACATCTTTTACACGTCTTAAACGAAAAATTATAATGGTTGTTTTTAGTTTAAGTTATAAATTCCATAACACTTTGCTGATGTAAGCATATATCCATCTCCAACTCTAACTATAGCCGCCACACTGTATAAGATAGTGATTAGGTAAGTTGTACTGGGAGAAATGCAAATATTCGTTTACTCTTAGTTAAAATATTGCACATTGCGGGTAGGTTACTTTTTATTTTATATTTTTAGCTCTTCACAATTACAATAACTAAAAATACTGTAATTTTATGGGCAATTATAGGTACATAAATAATATATATCGTAGGTAGTAGTAACATAAATATTATCCATGAAATTTTTTTGTCTAACCACCTTATATGTAAGGTTGTATTTCATCTAACACAGTTAGATATCAGCATACAGAATTATGTATTTTAATATCTAACTGTTTTAGTTGAAATACAACCTAATTTAGAAGGATTTTTCTTGCATAATATTTAAATTACAGGTACTAAAACGGTTTTCCATATAGTGCATTTCTTATACTTGTCACTGTTATATCATACTTTTGTAAATTTTCTTTCTACTTAAAACTTCGTTATGCTAGTGGTAAATATTAGTTAAGTCCTTTTTACATATAATTTTAGCTAGTTCTACAAAACTTTGTATGTCGACACCCTTTTTTTTTTAATTAAGTATCTTTTTACCAGCCCACCGATATATTGGTAGGTACCTGTTGGGGTTAAATAAATTTGTACTACAGCATTAGAAGAACCGTAACCATAGGTTCCCAAATAAAACATACTTATACTTTGACAAAATCAACTTATAGCCCAATAAAAGAAAGGATATTAATATTAATATTAAAAGGAATTTTAGTTAGGTGATTTTTTGATGGACAGTACATTTTATTGTTTAAAAAGACACCTCGTTAATATTTTGTATTTAACCGAAAATTACCTTAAAATGTTTTTTTGACCCATTAAACCTTAAACAAAAAAAAAAGCATCAGACAAAAGTTCTAGAGCATTTAAATCTGAATAAGAAGGTTTATAATCATTCTCTAAGCACATCAAAGAATCTTGAAACATATTTTATAAAATATTTATTAACATATTGTTTTAAATGGAACTCATGAAATGCACTTCCCTGATGTGTTTGTTTGCTCTACCTCTTTGTTTAAGGGGGGGTAAGAGGGGACAAATATTGCTAATTCGGTTTAAATATGAAATAGAATTTTCATTAGATTGAAAAAAAATTCTACCTTTGATACATGTGTACTATGAGGATTTTTAAGAAAATCCTCTTTTTGTTAGACCACTATAGGTTCCCCCCCTCTAGCGGCCAACCTAGAAACTTAAAAATAGTTTCCATCAATTTCTCTTCTAGTCACTTTTGTAATAAATATTTTACATTATAGTATTGACAAATTTGGACCAACAGCAACGCTACGTACGAAACTTTTAAAAACGACGTACATTACTCGATCGAAAACCGTGATAAAAAATAAAATAGTATCTTACACTCCGTTGTGATTTACATCATTCTAATTTGCTTGACTTTTTGTTAATAAACCTATATTAAACAGAATACTTATACAGTGTCACCAGTAAAGTCCTCATCATATGGGATTTCTTTTTATTAATAGCTTTATTCGAATTTTGACTTTGGCATCAAGTTCTGTTTTGATCGAGATAAAAATTAAGCAAAAAAATAGCAGTCACGTGATTCGCATTATCTGTCAAATTTTAATTTTTTCCAAAAATAATTCAAAAGTGGGGTTATTTCTGAAAATATCGAAAAAAGTTATTAGAAAACGTTTTTTTAAAATGCAGTTTCTAGCCTACATGCAAAATTTTAGCTGCATAAGATAATTTTGATTTTTTTACCTATATTTTGTAAATTGCACCACTTTTGCGAAATAAGACTCGACGCAACCTACATAAAACTTCTCAGTTTTGACAAGGCTTTATTTCAGATACATTTTCTTTAAAGTGGCGCCATATTAAATGTGTGTTTTTCTACCAAAGCAAATTTTAATAGCCCAATTTTGATTTTGTAGAAAAACACACATTTATTATGGCGCTACTTTAAAGAAAATGTATCTGAAATAAAGCCTTGTCAAAACTGAGAACTTTTATGTAGGTTGCGTTGAGGCTTATTTTGCAAAAGTGGTGCAATTTACAAAATATAGGTAAAAAATCAAAATTATCTCATGCAGCTGAAATTTTGCATGTGGCTAGAAACTGCATTTAAAAAAACTTTTTCTAATAACTTTTTCCGATATTTTCAGAAATAACCCCACTTTTGAATTATTTTTTGGAAAAAATTAAAATTTGACAGATAATGCGAATCACGTGACTACTATTTGTTCGCTTAATTTTCATCTCGATCAAAGCAGAACTTGATGCCAAAGTCAAATTTTGAATAAAGCTATTAATAAAAAAAAATCCCATATGATGCGGACTTTACTGGTGACATTGTTTTGTAAAAATTCTGTATACGTAGTAGGGAAAATTTTAATAAACAAATAAAATTTGATAATATAAACTTTTGATAATCAAAATCTTTACTTCATTATTAACACTTAATAGTATACAGGGTGGTTTTTTGCATACGAAAGTAATTTATAAACTTCTGTAGCACCAAGCATCCAAGGGTATGAATGCATTTTCCATTAGGCGGAAATATGACAATAGTTTTATTACGTATAGGTACGTATCAGTGTTTATTATACCAAGATTAGATTATTTAGTTTTTTTTTGTTTAAATGGCATTTGGCTAATTAGCCATGCAGCCAGTCGCAAAGTAAAAAAAGAAGAAAGATTATTTAGAACCTAAACTTAATCAAGACTTTTTGGACAAACTGTCTAGTGTCTGCTCTGTACAGAGTGTTTTTTCATATTTAAAAGTTGATTTATAGACGTTGTCGTTACCAGATGTAAAATTCTGTATTTATACATACATATATTAGGCTGTAAAAATGTTAAATTAAAAATTAGAATATGTAAAAACCTCGGAATGATTCAGATTGGCAAGAATTATTTTAATAAAAAGGAATTATCGCGCAAAACGCATCAAAAATAAGTCCATTAAAATTATTGTTAGAATTATAAGTTTAGTAACCAGATTATAATAACCTTAATTAAAGAATATCGCGTTTCTTCTTAATATCTTAATTATTTGCTAAGGTTTAAATTAAATTTAATAAATATGTATAGATATAGGTATATAAGATGTTCAGAAAGTAACAAGATTTGAAATATGGCTTTCTTAGCCAATTTAAGAAATAGTTTTTACCTATAATACTTATTTTTCAAATATATTTTTTGATATGGTAGGATTATTTGTTTTGTTTATAATAACAGATTGGAATTGCTTGATAATTGGCGCCCAAAAATCATAAATCATATAACTTATTTTCTGAACACTCTTGATAGTACTGTATAAATATAGGTACAGCTGAGGATAGTTTGATGCTGTAATCGACGATTTAGTTGACGGTACTTCTTTTTTTAAATAGAAATGTGGCACCTAGTACTTAGTTTTTTAAATATAGGAAAAAAATTCGAAACCCTTAGAAAAATAATAATGGGAGTTGTCTCGGGACTTAAAATTTTTCTAAAATGTTTGGGGAAAATCGTATTTATAGACCTCTAGAGATTGACGGTGATTAAATTTTAAGTATGATAATTATCGTCAACAACGGAACTGTTATAAATTAATTGATTCAACCGATACTAGGTGAAAATCCATAATTATAGTATTATGGGATACAGTAAAACAAAGTTGAACTTGTAAATTTCCACTATATTAACTAGAAAAATTACATGTTTCGCTAACACTGTAGCTTCGTCAGACGACAATGATTTAATAAAAGTTAAAAATATATACAAAGGGTGCAATAAAATTAAAATTATTGAAGATGTAAATAAAACAGTGGAAGAGTTACAATAAGTAGCGAGAAAATCCAACCCGAGGGTTTAAAAAATTAAATTAGGTACAATATGGATAATTTACAAAATCTTAAGTATATGGTCAACAGAATAAATTTAACAAAGGTGAATTATTTAAATCTAATTGATCATTAAGTAACAGGTCCTTATTTTTAAGTTTATTTATTTCCATAGATTCTAATAAATTTAGTTTAAATTCTTTGTTTTCTGTATGTAAGATTTTAAAGGAAGGATCGAAATTATGTTGATTATCAAGTAAATGGTTCGCATAGTTTCAGTCGGTTTTGTTTTTTCGAAAACTATTACAATATTCCTGTATTATTTTTTTTTAAATGTCTACCCGTTTGGCCAATGTATGTTTTAGGACACTTTTTGCATTTTAATTTATAGACGCCTAATTTTTTGTTTTTATCGCCTTTGGTTTTATTGTTTTTGATAAATTCACCTAAAGAGTTATTAGTTTTGTAAACATTATAAAACAAACTGCAGTTAATAAGGGATATAACTCGAATCTAATTGACCAAATCCTAAAAAAGAAAACTTACAAAAAGGCTATTATAGACTTAGTTTTTCCTGGAAGCAAAGTAATTGGCAATTTTCTTAACAGACTTGATATAAATTTGTCTTACAAAACTAATAACTCTTTAGGTAAATTATCGGAAACAAAAAAATCACCCGTCTATAAATTAAAATGCAAAGATTGCCCTAAAACATACATTGGCCAAATGGGTAGACGTCTTAAAAAAATAATACAGGAACATTATAACAGTTTTATAAAAAAAAACCGACTGAAACTATGCTTGTACCTAATTTAATTTTTTAAACCATCGGGTTGGATTTTCTCGCTACTTATTGTGTAACTCTTCCACTGTTTTATTTACATCTTCAATAATTTTAATTTTTTTGCACCCTTTGTACTTATTTTCAACTTTTATTAAATCATTGTCATCTGACGAAGCTACAGTGTTAGCGAAACATGTCATTTTCTTGTTAATATAGTGGAAATTTACAAGTTCAACTTTGTTTTACTGTATCCCATAATAGGTACTATAATGAATTCAGTCAGAATATAGGCGGTATATAGATTACCTTTAGTTATCTTTATTTTACCTTTTTTATACAATCATACTTTTTGTAATAATAATAAATGTTCAGTAATGGAACTTACAACAATAAATAGTAGGTACGGGATATATTTAAGAGCAAACACTAGTGCCAATTCCTTTTCTTATTAATATTTTGTCTATTTTTGGTTTTCTCCAAAAAGCGACCAAATACCCGATCTTTGGATACCAGTTACCTATAGTTTTAAGTTAAAAAAATGTAATTGATAAATTATCAAACGCAGAAAAAGAAATATATGCGGAATTTTGACAAAATTTCGTTTTTCGCTTTTATTAATTTATCAATTAAATTTTTTTAACTTAAAACTGTAGGTAGGTAACTGGTATCCAAAGACTTATTGGAGAAAAATAAACAGAATATTGATAAGAAAATGAAATGGCGATTTTTTTTGCTCTTAAAAGGCAAATGTGTGGTAGAAATTATTTGTAGATACCGACATATTCGTATTTTTTTATTTGACCATTTTATTAAATAAGCAAAAAAACGAAATTTGGTCACATTCGCCCATATTTATTTTTATACTTTTATTAACTTATAAATCCAGCTTTACTTAATGTAAAACTGTAAATACTTGTACTCCGAAGATGGATGTTTGGCCGATTTTTGGATAAAATAAAGACGTAAGGAAATATTGATCAAAAAACAAAATGGTGAATGCGTCACTAGTGTTTCCTTGTAACAGGAATGTACAGCTAGCGATAGCAATTACTTGTTATCCAGTGAGATACCGACAGCTTTAGCTCAAAGTTTTTTTATTTTTGATTGTACAATATTAAATTTAAAAATTATTAACCCTTTCCCTTTAATGGTCAAATGAAAAAAACACCGACACACTATATTATGTAATTAGTTGTGTATAAGTACATAGATAAATATACTATAAATCTTTCACTAACCCGTTGTTTGATGTTCTTTTTATTACCTATACCTCCATTGCGAGTTGTTTAAGAGCATTGATGCAGATTCCTTTAACATTTATTGCTTAGCTATTCTCACACCGATTTATACCCGTTGGTTAATGTCGACGAGCATTATTAAAAATAGGGTAATCGCACCTTTTTCTTTGATGAGAGCCTCACTGGAGAAAGATATCGAAATGATGTGGTTCCAGAGCTCTTACCGCTCTATTTTCAGATGATAATGATCCTGATTTACCAAGTTTATCCTTATGGTTTCGACAGGGTGGTACTACCCGCATTGTTCAGCTCATGTAGAGGGGGGGGGGGAGTACCTAAATATAATTTTTCCGGAACGGTGCATAGGTAGACAGGGGTCTATAGAGTGGCCGCCCAGATCGCCAAACTTTATAAACATAGTTATTACCGTAAAACGGGGTGGATAGGATCAGCGGGGTGAATAGGATTGAAGTTACCTTCAAATTTCAAAAATCTGTAATAATTTTAAAGGGTAGGTATTTTCTATGTACAGATTTGAAGTAACGGTTGTTAAAAGTAATTTTTATGACATTAAACTTTAAAAAAACTTGGCCACATCGCAGGCTGAACCTATCCTAACGTCAAATTTAGCGGTTAAACTGTTGTCATTTTATCTTAGCTTTTGTCTTACAAACTTCATATCTCTACAACTATGCAGCACTTATAAAATTTAGGTAATATTATTTTTAGTACTCTTTTATATTACTGAAGATAAATTTGTGTGCAAAATTCTATACACCCCGCGGTTGTTTAAATGCGATACAATCAATCAATGATCCTAATTGACACCGCCTGCGGGGTGAATAGGATTTTTGCACACAAAAAAATATATATATACAACAGGGTACACCCTGTATAAAAAGTTATACCACCATTTAAAAGTACCAACCTTAACTCATGTTTTAAGCTATTGAGAAATGTATTCAGGCAGATAGTTTTCAAGTTACAAGCTTTCAAAGTTGAAAATTGATCCTATTCACCCCGTATTACGGTAGGACTTGTTATGTTTCACAAATTTAATCAGTTTCCTGACACGTGTTTCGGCCCTTGCGGGCCATTGTCAAAGGAGTACAAGAAGATACTAAATTCTACGTGACATTAAAAAGGTAGGTTATAGGTAATATGATGATTATTATAAACATGTCGTAAAATTAAAATTAGAAGATTGAATGGTCAACTGTGGGTTTTCCTAACTTTTAAAGGTGCAGATACGTATTTCGGTTTGATTATGAACAACATTGCATTTGTTTTTTATGGCTTTTTTGATAGCTATATTGTTTCTAGCAAATTTAGTTTTCTTCTTTTATTGTGTATGTAAGTATATGGGTTTTAGGTTGTTAGATTGAGTGATTGTGTAATATGCAGTGATCATGCTAAACCTGTTTTATTTTGTTTTTTTAAATAGATGTTTTGTGACATTGTGTTCTTTAAGCCTGGTGTCAGAATTTCTACCTATTTATCCAATGTAGATAGCCTCGCAGTTATATCGCATTCTATTTGGTAGACCCCACTTTGTAAAAGTTACCAGTTGTTAATAATCAAACCGAAATCGTTCAGGCGCTTCCCTAATTCTTAAAAGCACACTAATTTAGGACTAAATATGTATCTGTACCTTTAAAAGTTAGGAAAACCCACAGTTGACCATTCAATCTTCTAATTTTAATTTTATGACATGTTAATAATTATCATATTATATAAAGACCTTTGTAATGTCACGTAGAATTTAGTATCTGCTTGCACTCCTTTGACAATGGCCCGCAAGGGCCAAAACACGTGTCAGAAAATTGATTAAATTTGTGAAACATACAAGCAGTTTTTATTTTATTTTTCTGTGGACTGGAACAACAGTTTCACCAAGCATGTAGCCCAACACAAATTAATTATAAAATAGTTATTACCATGGAATCGGTGGGAGCACCGCTCTCCTTGCCTTTCATGAAGATATTCTTTTGGACGAACGACTGACACTAGTATTAGAAGTATTTGCTATGATTTATTTACCAAATTTGGGAGTAATCCTAAAAAATTTTGACGCGTTTGTTGTGCCCCTCCTAATTAAAAATTCATGAGCCCACACTGGCAGGTACAGGTGTACTTCTCAAAATAGATGACAAAATGAATGCCCATCACACAAACTGCTTGGCGACAGAATCTTTAAATAATACTCAAGGAGCCTATATCTTAACATAGTATAAAACAAAGTCGTATCGCCCGTCCTGTCCCTATATGTGCTTAAATCTTTAAAACTACGCAACGGATTTTGAAGCGGTTTTTTTTAATAGATAGAGTGATTCAATAGGAAGGTTTTTATGTATAATACATGCATAATATTATATAGAGAAACACTGATAAATTAGAGTAGGGAGAACGAACGACCCAACCTAACCGGTCCCCGGCCTGTTCAACGATCGATCCGAAGCCGGAATAGACGAAGACAGACTATGTTTTATGCATGGATGTGAATTATTGTGGACGGGCCGGCAAACGGTTGAGTTTGAAGTTTGTTCGCCTTATTATGTCACGTCGTATAATGCCGGGCTGCAACGCAGCTCGGGTACACGCTAGTAATGAATAAAAATGTAGCAATTGCTTTTTCCTATAAAATCGAAGTAATTTCTTAAAAGCCAATGAATAAAAACTAAAGTAATTGCTTTTGCGTCCGGCAATTGCTTAAAAGTGCAGGAATTGCTTCTAGTCAATGCTTTTTCTTAAAAAATAGAAGCAATTGCTATCGTTTGCTTAAAATATGATTAGTAAATAAAGGAATTGCTTTTTCTAGTGTAGCGATTGCTTTCAACTTTTTAAGGTAGGTCGACCCCTGCATTATTTGATTGGTAGCAGTCAACTTTAGTTCTCCGCGGCATACACGTGCGTTGCTCTTAATTTGTGTCTTCAATTATGGCTGAATATATTAACGTCCGTAAAAGAAAAATCTACAGTGTACGTAAAAATTGCAGATATGATGATTTCAGAAAGTTATATCGATTTGACTGCAAAAAGGTTAAGTGGTTGGCAAATTATTTTTTGACTGATACTAGTAAAAGGCGAGGGGGTGTACTGTCGCCTTTAAATAAGATTAAAGCCTTTCTGCGGTAATTGTCGGATCCGGGCTTTCAAAATTCTGTAGGGGAAGAACTCTGTGTTCACCAAACTACTGTCTGTAAGACATACACTTCTGTATGCAGTTTTGGAGAAGGCCAATATTTTTATTAAAATTCCTACAAGTGCTGAAGCTGTTGTGGAAGCTAAACGGTTGTGTTCAGAGAGATTTATTTATGTTCCTTCAATTTGTGAACGATGGCTTGCTTTTAATTTCTTCATCAGTACTATCACTTTCCTCATTTTCACTGAAATCTGCCATATCACAAATATAAGTTTCCCATTTTCCACAAAAACGTAATAGATTACTATTGCACTAAATAAATTGTATGTAATTTGTAAATAATCTGAACAGTGGATAAGACACGTCTGAACTTGTGTTGAATAATCATTTGCTACTAGGGGTGTAGAAAAACAGCAATCGCTTCAAAATTTTATTGATATTCAGATCGTGCACTCGCTTTTACTTATAGCATTTGCTAGTCAAGCAATTGCTTTTACTTAAAAGTAATTGCTTAATTTTTATTCATTATAGGCTCAAGGTACGCCATTTCATATAAGATTTTGATGTGTGGGGGAGGGGAAGCGGGTTAAAAATCTGGTGAAAATGATAAAGGTAAAGAACTTCTTTAAAAAATAAATGTTTTATTGTTTTTAAAATATTAGTATATATAAAAGGTTGATCAATGGACGACATATTAATGTAAAATATACAATATTTAACAAATCGTTATCAAAACGTATTTTAAATGTTTCATAACTGTCAATAAATTTTTATGTCATTCCCTTTTCACGAAAATATAAACATTTTTAAAACATTGAGTATCAACATGAAAATCATATCTGGCAACCAACGACCATAGCACAAGATAGACATCTCACTGCTATTGGGAATTACCAGCGGTGGCGCATAATATCGGTTTAAAATGACGGCCAATGAAAAATTTTACTTCAGAAAAGTATTGTAGTTTATTGATGAATTTAAGAAAATTTCTACTTTGTGGATATTTTTTGCTTTAAAAGTAATGCAATACTCCATGAATAGGTTTTTAAAAAATCGGCCACACCTGTCAAAATTGGCATATTTCTAAAAAAATGGAAGAAATTTATTTCCCAAAATGTTGAAAAATGGTAAATAGAAAAAAAAATTCTTATTTTTCAATTTTCGACCTGCGCAAGTGTTTATAAACGATCAACTGGATTTTGCACAGAATTGAACATTTAATAAACCTTTCTTATAAAAATTAGTCATATTCAGCGTATTAAACGCATGGTTGCCAGATCTATAAGTAGTAAAAAAAAAGGTACCTTTATTATAGAAACCTATAATAAAAATCTCAACGAGTAACAAGGGCTAGAAAACAAACTTAACGGAAACAGATATTTCCAGCCCCCTAAAACCAGTATCATGAAATCTGCAAAATATTTTTGAGGTCATCGGGAAGTGAAGTAACAATATCTTGCATCCTTTGATTTAGCTGTTGTTTCACAGTTTCACTTACTGGAATATCATTTTCGCATTTTCCAATTTTGTTCTTTATTCGTAGGACCATATCTACAACTTCAACTTCGGGACGACCTCGAACCCAGTTCACTAGATCCTGGAATTAAAAAAAAAACTAATTTAGAAATTAACGTTTCATTGGAAAAAATAATCAGCTCATTTTCGAAACAGTGGCACTATTATTAATTTAATTGTTGCATCCGATTGCATTGATGCCGATCTTGAAACAATTTTATTTAAAGTGAAAAAAATCTTTACATACCAACGTTTATTATTTTCTAATAATAATAATAATAAATATTATTTATTTCAAAGGTATGCTACAACAATTTGTTACAACATAAACTGAAATAACGTCAATAAAAGGAAGAACAACAAATACTTATAAATTTCTAACAAATTGAAAATACTTACTAACATTATACGGTTCTATGATTATTAACAAACTAAATACTTCCTTGAATGATGAAAGAGTTTTGGACTTCCATTGTCTTTATTTGTTTTACATCACAACGTTTCAACTGGTAAGTATTTCCAGTCGTCTTCAGGTGAATACTAAATAAGTAAAGTAACTACAGGACTATTTATACTAGCTAGGTGCACTGAAGCATAACTGAGGTGGGTGCAGTCATGCGTTCAGTTGGCACGCGATCTTATCCTAAGATTATATCTATCTAACAAAGGTTTCCAGATATTTCTTATGTCTAAGGATGGTTTACTAAAGCAGCCGGGGTTCTGGTGAATAGCAGCAGCTTCCTTGAACGTTCTTTTCCTCCAGTGCGATTCCTTATGTAGGATTTCAGCTTCTGACCACATGATATGGTGACCATGTTTCCAGGCATGGTCAGCTGCACCTGACTTTTCGGTCTCTCCTTTTAACGTATTGTTTTTGTGTTCTTTAATCCTTGTTTCTAATGGTCTTAATGTCTCACCTATATAGGATTGGCCGCATTCGCAGGGGATCTGGTAGACGCAGTTTTTCCTATCTTTTTGACTTGTGGGCTTCGTCTTCGTCAGGTGGCTTCTTAGGGTGTCCCTCGAGTTGAATACGGTGTTGATGTTATATCGTTGTCCTAGTCTTCTTATTTTCTCAGATACTCCTTTGACATACGGAATATTGAGTGTTGGTTGTGCCTCTCTGTTTGCTTCTTGCGCGTTGGGTCGATTCTTACGATTTTCCAATATTGTGTCGACTAATCTTGTGGGGTAGCCATTTTTGTTGAGATCGGTCTTGATGTGGTCAGTTTCTTTTTTAAGTGCTTCTTCCGAGTTACAGATTGTAATTGCTCTATCTACGAGGGTTTTAACTATGCCATGTTTCGTACTGTTTGAGTGATTTGATCTAAAATTGAGATACTGACCTGTATGTGTGGGTTTTCTGTATACTGACGTTTGGATGCTGTTGCCATTTTTCTTCACGTTGACATCTAGGAACGGTAATTGGTTATTTTCTTCTTTCTCCATGGTGAATTTGATTGTTGGTGTTAAGCTATTAAGGTGATTTAGAAAATCTCTTAGTTCCTCATCGGTTCCATTCCAAATAATGAAGGTGTCATCCACATATCTCAGCCACATTTTCCAACATACAAGCTAGCTAGATTTCTACTCCCTCTACTCAAACCTCTCCAAGGAAATAGCACATCATTTGTTAAGAACTCACAACACTTCGTACAAATAATAGGAGGAAAGGATAGGAAACCATCCTTAGACATAAGAAATATCTGGAAACCTTTGTTAGATAGATGTAATCTTAGGATAAGATCGCGTGCCAACTGAACGCATGACTGCACCACCTCAGTTATGCTTCAGTGCACCTAGCTAGTATAAATAGTCCTGTAGTTACTTTACTTATTTAGTATTCACCTGAAGACGACTGGAGATACTTACCAGTTGAAACGTTGTGATGTAAAACAAATAAAGACAATGGAAGTCCAAAACTCTTTCATCATTCAAGAAACATCATTGTCTCCAACCTTCAAACAGTCACTAAATACTTCCTTTTTCAACTTTTTAATACTATTGATAGCTTTTATATTTGCAGGCAAAAAACTTTATGCAGTTATAATATGCTTCTCTTTCAGTGACCGTTAATCTGTGTTTGGGATAATTATAGTTTATTTGTCTAGATGGGTATGTATTCTGAGGAAAGCTATCACTAAACATAATAATATGTTTGTTTTTATAGAAAAATATAAGACACTCCTGAATATAAATAGCAGTTAGTGTTAACAATTTATTTTCCCTAAATTTACCTCTACATGATTCCCTAAAATTTAGTTCTAACATAATTCTTAAGACTCTTTTTTGACGAATAAATAGTTTATCAATGTCCATGCAACTTCCATACAAGATTATGCAATATCGAAGGTGAACCTCAAAATTTGAATGATAAATAACTTTTTTAGT
The DNA here is from genome assembly GCA_963969555.1 of Polydrusus pterygomalis. NCBI lineage: Eukaryota > Metazoa > Arthropoda > Insecta > Coleoptera > Curculionidae > Polydrusus > Polydrusus pterygomalis. The sequence continues at coordinate 32,385,331 of OZ018384.1, read as the reverse complement.
TTGGAAATCCGTGTATTTAGATAAGACTCGGAGACTGTAGCAAAATGCATTTAATTTTTTTCCAATATAATCAACGTGATGTTCCCATGATTTTGCCTTCTGTATTATACTTAACGAGTTACACTTAATAAACCAATTAAAAGTTATTTAGCTCTTCGTAAATTCTTAAAAATTAAATACGTCTCTACGATCGTACATTGGAGAAACAAAAATGCCTCTTTCCGTACGCGTTAAAGAACAGCTGAAGCATACTCAAAGAGGTGAAACTTCGAGATAAGGTATAGCGGAACATGTATGGACCAACCAACATAATATAAAGTGGTTGGAAGCCAAGGTTTTGGACACGGAACAGCACTGGAGAAAACGAAAATTCAAAGAAGCAGCTTTCATGAATCAAAATACCCATATATTTAGTAAACCAAGTATAGATATCCCCAATATCTGGAAGCCTCTTCTTGTCCAAAACCAACAGTCACACTTCAATAAGCACGTAGGCGGAGTCATCAAGCTTCATTGCACATGGATAGTATTTAAGACAGTGGACTTAGTAGTCCGACAAGGTAATTTTTTTGAACTTAATAATGTATTTTGTGACCCTATATTATGATCGCAGTAAACGGAGGATGTTTGGGCGTCTGAGATAGATAGATAGAAATAGAGTTGGGCATGATCAATTGACCATGACGTGTTTGATCGGTCAAATTCGGTCAAAATATATTAATTTTATTTTATTATTTATGCATTTGTGATCTGTCCAGATTACCTCCTACCACCCAAGATAATGCTTAGTGTATCGTTATAGCGCCGTTATTTAAGAAAACAATAACACCTGATTCTGGGAATCCCAATAGTCGGCCTCTTTTAAGTAATTGGGGAAATTTCAAATTTTAAAACAACATCAAATGAATTCAATAATCGTATAATTTGGACAGCAGTAAAAAGTATCAAATCACTTAGTAAAACATCATCGGATATTACCTCATCAACTTGGTGGGAGAGTTGGAAAAGAAATCGGTACTTCACGATGTAGCTATAAAGTTACTAAAAATGCCGGCCTCCTCAGCTTCTTGTGAAAGGAACTGGTTCACATGGGGTATTATCCATAATAAGTTAAGAAATAGGCTGACTACTACACGATCCGGAAAACTGGTGTATGTTAAATACCATTTAAATATAATTAATAAATGTGGAAGAATACCCGACTTAAATTTATCTTCATCTTCCGAAGCTCTTCGTCTCCCGAAGCCGAGCAGCTAGAATCTGACTCCGAAGATGAAAATTTACCATTGGCTACATACTTTAGTGCTCGTAATAATTCAGCTACCTAATTACCCTAGTCTGATATTTTATTTTAAGTGTTCATGTTCAATTTTTATTATCTTCCCAAAAAAATCAACTTCCAGTTAAACCGGAACAACTATATTTCCTGCTTTCGAGTAACATCCGGTTTAACCGGAAGTTGATTTTTTTGAGAAGATAATAAAAATTGAAGATAGGGACATGTAAGCCGTTTTGCTCTAAGACGTACTGTTAGAAAGTTAGAAGCTGTCAAGCAGTTCAAAAATGTCACTTTTCGAGCGTCAATATCTCGGAAACTATAAAGTAGACTAATAATGTATTTGATAAAAAATAATTGTAATTTTATGTGGAATTTAAAAATGTAAAAATATACAGGGTGTTCCATTTGAAAAAAGTACATTTTTTCTTGTTCCGCTTTTTTGAGCCACCCTATAGAGTTAAAAATAATTTTACGTTATAAGTCACGTACTGCCCTTCCACTTTTGTATTAATATTTTTAATGTATTTAAAATAGTAACGGAGCTATTGTACTTTGCCACACTAAAGGACCACCCTGTATGTAGCTAATGTTAGAGAACCTGTTTCGAACCTCAGAGTTAAATAATTTGGGGATTACATAGGAAAAGCAACGTTCATATAGAGCTGTTCGGTGACGCGGAAATTAAGTTGGTGGTTGTGGCGAGTTTCGCGTTGGTGGGTTGTAGAGCGAAATGTTAGCTTCTACCGCAAGTATCAAGGAGTCCCGGTCTCAAGCAATTTGTGCAAAAAACAAGCCAGATGCAGTTTTAGTCTATCTGCTATATTTAGCCATTTTAAGTCACGCAATTTGTGAGTTACATGGTCTCTTAGTTTAAGGTTATAAATAAAACGAATACATGAGTTTTGAATTCTTTGCAATCTGCGTTTGGACTGAAAATCAAGGCAGAGGCCATAAACAATGTCTGCATAGTTGCAATGCGAGAGAGAACAAGAGACTCGCACAATTGCCGCTTAAGAGACGGACTCAAAATTTCCTTATTTTTGTATAAATTCCGAAGAGAAATAATTGACTTTTGAAATAGATCTATAAGTCTACATTCCATTGTTTATCTAGGTCTAAAATATTATAATTTGTTTCCTGTCAGAGTAAGGAACATGGCGAGGGGAAAGAAATTTGCACGGGAAGTAAAAAAGTTCATTGTAGAAAATCAGATACTGCTGTGATTACCTTTGCTATTCTTTCTGTTGCCTTTTTTCTTTTGGTTTCAGCATAGAAAATATATCAGAACTTACATAATTAAATAACTTAGTTTCTGGGTGTGAGGTGGGTTTACAGTATGGTTTGGGTAAGGAAAAGATAGTATGGTGGGATTTTGAATCTAAATTGTTTATATGATTTGATTTGAAATAGGGATTTTTTTTAAAAAGCGTTGTTTTTCCATTGGTTTCCAAATGTCTTAGGGCCTTAAAAAAGACAAATAATAAAATTTTGAAGTCAAATTAAAATGAAAGCAAATCTTTGAGGGTAGCAAAAATTACATGGGACGGAAGCACTGCATCCCCTGCTTCTAATGACCAAAAAAAGTTTTTCTGGAATATGTTAACATGTCGGGCAAAATCGGAAACCGCTTGCTACTGACAGTTCATTTTCTTCAGTTACATAATATACTTACCGCATTAGAAAGAGCTTCTGTATGCAGCGCTTGCAGTTTCAATGATAACTCCGTATACCTTGAATTGAACCAGGCTTTAAAATTAGGTGATCTGAAAAATTTTCTGTACAGTCCGATCCAATCCCCTTTAATTCCAGTTTTGTTTAATGTTAAGTGGGGACCGACTGTATCTAAAGTTGCAAAAAAGCTGTCGGGGTTGAACGGATTCGGAGCTGGAGCAGCCTAAAATATATTTTTTCAATGACAGGGGCAAAACCAGAGTGAGAAAAAATAAACCTTGCAGGTGTCCTTATTTTTTGACTATTATTATTTACAATCCTGGTAGTCATGTCAAAATCAAGCGCGGATCCAGGGGGGGGGGGTCATGGGGGTGATGACCCCCCCCCAAAAAAAAAACAGAAAAAATAAAGGGATTTACTGTTTTGACACCTCTGCAGCTTTTTCACAAGATTCATGACAACAATACCATTTAAAATGTAAATGTAAAATTTAAAATACCTGAATTACTTCCTCATATAATTGATAATTGTGATTCTAATTTATTCCCAATATTAAGATTCTCCTTCAAATACTTGCTACACTACCTGTAAGTGCAGCAACAGCGGAAAGGTCCTTCTCGACTCTACGTCGCATTAAAACGTGGCTTAGAGCAAGCATGGTAGAGGAACGCCTCACTGGCTTGGCTTTGTTGAACATTCATAAAAATATAATCATCGACGTTGATGAAGTTATAACCAGATTTGGAAATAACAAAGAAAATTAGAATTCGTGATTTAAGAATCAATGCCATGTTATGTATATTTTTTATTTTATCAAGTGTAGATTTTTTTGTTCTTAATATTGGGGAATAAATGGGGTTTAACCAAAATTTTTACTTGGTTTTAAAAGTAAACACAAACGACTATTTATACAGTGAGCTCAAAAAGGTTGGAATAAATTTGTTTAAAATTCAGGTGATTATTATCTGGAAAAACGCTTAGACACGTTGATTATTATTTTTAATTGCGAATTTTTTGACATAAGAAATGTGTATACAGGTTGTCTCAAGAAGAACCTATACCGTCAACAATGATTTTTTTAAATATAACACCCTGTATATTATATTATTTTTAAATTCTACGATACTTTTTGTATAACATACCATATCTCTAAAATCAACGGTTTTCGATATATTGATACTTTAATATTTTTCTAAAAAAATGCTTAGAATTTTTAGAATTTGAGTTAATACCGGCACTTGCTGTACTCTATCCAAAATCAGATGAGCCAGACATTCCCAACAATAACTTATGGTACCAGCAAGACGGGGCACCAGCCCATTACATACGCCCGGTGCATGAGTACTTGGATGCAGTATTTCCTGGCAAGTGGATTGGTCGACGGGGTCCAATAGAATGGCCGGCAAGGTCACCAGATTTGACCCCGCTAGATTTTTTTCTGTGGGGCTATTTAAAATCTAAAGTATACTTTAACAGACCTAACAATATTGATGAACTTAAAGCTCGAATAAGGCATGAGGTTAGATTAATAGAGCCCCGGGTAATCCATAACGTTTTGGAAGAATTCAAAGACCGACTTGCATATTGCCAGGAAGTTGGTGGCGATCAATTTCAACATTTATTAAAATAAAATTTAATATAGTCTATGTAAATATTATAGACTAAATAGATGTAAAGAGTTCATTTTTAATTGTAGTTTTCGTACCAGAAAAAATGTCAATATACACTCACCGGCACAAAATTCCGCCACCCTGATATTTTGGCCAAGTTTGATGTTTTATAACTTATTTATTTTTTATCCGATTTTCATGATTTTGTTATCAGTTTGTAGATCCATTTATTCTGTTCTTCTTTAATTATTTTATAAAGTATCATTTTTCGATTAGGCTATATTATACAGGAGGATTTCAAAATATTGTTTTTTGTCGTAATTTTAAAACACCCTGTAGGAAAATTGAGGTGAATAATTTTGTTTACATACTGTTTCTTGTAATCTCTAATGTATTCTAAACATTTCTTTTTTTGATTCATTCCATTATCTCATTTTTGCTGAGAGCTGCAAAATTTTAAATGTAACGATGTTATTTTTTTTAAATGTATGTCAAGTTTTCGGTAAAAAAATATCGACGTTGGCTTAGGACGCGATTATTGTGGCAGAATGTTTGACAGTGACAATATTATAACTTGTTGTGTGTCAATATGGTATTAACTCCAGCAGACGTGGGTAGAATTGTTGCGTTAATAGAGGATGGCCGTAGCAAAAGTTATGTCGCCCGTACTCTTAGAATTCCGCGGTCTACAGTTCGTGATGCCTGAAATAGGTATTTACAGACGGGAATGTTTACTAGACGGCAAGGCTCTGGCAGAAGGAGAATGACCACTGCAGCTGATGATCACTTTGTCACCATTAGTTCTTTAAGAGATCGAATATCTACTGCTGTGTGTTTAAAAAATGACTTACAAATGATTCGGCGAGTAAATGTAAGTGAAAGAACGATACGTAGAAGATTGCGAAGGCCAACAATATGTCCACGATTACTTCCACGGCATCGACAACACCGACTGAGGTTTGCAAGATCGCATTCTGACTGGACTCTAGAACAGTGGGGAAACGTACTATTCACGGATGAATCCAGGGTTTGTTTAAGGTCACCGGATGGTCGTGAGCGAGTATACCGACGTAGAAATGAAAGATATGCTGACTGCACCATATCAGAACGAAACTCATATCATGGAGGTTCTGTCATGATTTGGGCGGGTATTTCTACCGAAGCACGCACCAATCTTGTATTTGTTGAAAATGGAGCTCTAACCGCCCACCGTTACATTGAGGAAATCCTCCAAGAAGTTGTTGTTCCATTTGCTCCTTTTATTGGGAACCAATTTACATTAATGCATGATAATGCTAGACCTCACGTTGCACATGTAGTGAGCGAATATCTGGATGAAGTTGGACTTCCAAGATTGGAATGGCCTGCATGTAGCCCGGATCTCAACCCAATCGAACATCTTTGGGATCAACTTAAAAGAGCCGTTCGTCGTCGTCCTGTACAACCACAAACCTTGCAAAACTTAAGACTGGCGCTGACCGAAGAATATCAAGCTATTCCTCAAGAAAGAATAAGTGACCTTATTCATTCGATGCCACGAAGACTGCAAGCTGTCATTGCTGCGAGAGGAGGAAATACACGTTATTAAATTGTTTTTGTTAATTAACTTTATGATATACCTAGTGTTCGTTTTTCTTAATAAAAGTAGGCTTCAAATCAGCGTTTCATTTAAAATTTTGCAGCTCTCAGCGCAAATGAGATAATGGAATGAATCAAAAAAAGAAATGTTTAGAATACATCAGAGATTACAAGAAACAGTATGTAAACAAAATTATCCACCTCAATTTTGCTACAGGGTGTTTTAAAATTACGACAAAAAACAATATTTTGATTTCCTCCTGTATAATATAGCCTAATCGAAAAATTATACTTTATAAAATAATTAAAGAAGAACAGAATAAATTAATCTACAAACTGATAAGAAAATCACCAAAATCGGATAAAAAATAAATAAGTTATAAAACATCAAACTTGGCCAAAATTTCAGGGTGGCGGAATTTTGTGCCGGTGAGTGTATCAAAAATCGCTGATTTTGGAGATATGGTATGTTCTACAAAAAGTGTTCAGACTGTATCATAGAATTTAAAAATTATATAATATGCAGGGTGTTCTATTTAAAAAAATCAATGTTTGACGGTATATGTTCTTCTTGAAACAACCTGTATACACATTTCTTATGTCAAAAAATTCTCAATTAAAAATAATAACCAACGTGTTCAAGCGTTTTTCCAGAAAATAATCACCTCAATTTTAAACGAATTTATTCCAACCTTTTTGAGCTCACTGTATATGTAAATTATATTTTGTATTGTCGATAACGAACGTGGCAATTTTTCAAAATATTGGGATAAAACATATTATAGGAAAGAAAAAAGATAGGTACTAATTTTAGCTGTATATTTTTCTTTTTTTGAATTCACTTTAACATTAATTTACATGCATATATTATCCTTTTTAATGTAAAGTTTATCATTGGAAATTTTCTCGCCTATAGCGCATCCTCTGTCAAACTTTGGGCGTGGTCGCAAAAAGAAAATTTAACAAAGGGACAGGAAAATGATACCAATTAAAATGATTAATATTATTATACAAATGTTAGGTATTAAAAGAAAAACTATGCAATTTGGAGAAAAAAAAATGGGTGAATAATATCCACAATAAGCATTTTTGTAATAATCGGGCTTTGTAGGTAATTATTGTATTTAACACATCGCTCTACAAATGCCACTAAAAATAACGGCGACATACCTATTTGTAGTTACCATCTGCTTCCAAAACAACTCTGTGTGCCGCGCATACATACCTTAAATGCCGAAATATCTTTTTGCAAAGGCAGCAAACTGGCAATGTATCTTTCCAAAGGTATCATAAAACTATGAGTCAGTTCAACCAAATGTTTTCTTAACATTGCTGATTGTACTTCATAAGGCCTGGTTGATTTAACTCCGCTCATAAGCTCTTTAATAATATTCTTATCTTTTTGTAGAAATGGTTTATAAGAAGTGTATATGCCAGAAGTATTTTCGATCATTTTGGTAGGGACCGTCTTCTTTAATTTGTACTTTTGATTTTGACCTAAAATATAGTATATTTTAGTTCCAATATTGCTCTTAATAAAGAATAAAAATTTAGGGCGACAAGGACAAGCCGTTTTTCTCCAACTGATAACATATAGAAGCTATAGTTTGTCTCTTTGTCTCTGTAGAATATGCCATTTCTTATATGTGTCATTCCTACAAACTTTGACTGCAGTTAAACAGGACAAGTATTTAAAAAATATATTTTTAACCATATAGAAAATTGATAAATAATATATTGTCCACAAAAAAAAATTCACAGATCTTGCACCTTACGCAAGCATCCTATGTATTGAAAATACCTGACACAGCTTTAAAATTTTAATGACCTATGTCATTTAATTAAAGCCCACATTCTAATTTGGATTTTGTCCCATTACGTTTGGGACACCCTGTATATTAATTAAAACAACAACAAAAATAAAAGTTTGACACCCTTTATCTTGGCTGTTATCAATTTTGGGATAATGCAAGTTTAAATAAATCGCATTATTTCGCCTTAAGGAGCCTGCTGTTGCTCTGTGTCCCATTACGTTTGGGACACCCTGTATATTAACTAAAACATATTATATTAAATGTATGGTTTTATTTCTAAGAATAATTAATATTAATTTGTTTATAAACAATAATATTCACATAGCAGACCAACCAAGGTGAACAATTGCCTTATATTCAATCGGTCATATTGTCTAAGCCTACTTATGCTATGTTTTTAAATTATACTTATTTACCCAAGCGTTCAAAATAGACCATGAAGATTTTCATGAGATAGGTAGGGGTGCAAAATATAACCAATCACCCGGTACAATAACATTTTCTGAGAAATCAATAATAAAAAAATTATCCCATTTGTTAGGTAACCAAATTTGGGCGGACCCTGTAATATGCAATTATTGTGCTCCAACTTTTTGCCTCCCGCTTTTTGTTTCGATATAATATTCCGATTTAAATAACGTGAACTTACCTTAGTTATAACTTATCTCAATAAAACACTTTTTAACAAAGTTACTATGGCGTTCTTTAAAACACAAACTAAACTAAACATTATTCATTATTTACTTGCCGACTTTACGCTGATTCATATTTATATTTCTACCAAGTATTATCAGAGTATTATGTTACAAGACCGATCTAGATATTGCGCTGTTGGCCGCGACAGACGGCAGAGCGACATCGACATGAGCGACATCGACATGCAATGCAAAGTTTGCGTAAACACGATCCTAATAGTATTTTCAATACTAAAAGCAGCTTTTGCCGGTCCCTATTCCCTGTATAAGTCATGCTTATGTAAGTTTAGACCATGACATATGTGGAATTCTAATAAAAAAAGTGCGACGATATGGTGTAAATGGCAGGGAATGGAAGGGAAAGTAAATGGGGCGCAGTGGCGTAGCCAGCCTTGCAGGGGGAGGGGCGAACATATATGGGGGCGCTTTATAATTGTTTAGAACCACTATTATTATCATTATTAAAAATATGGTGTTTTTTATTATAAAATGAATAAAAAAAACAAATAGAAATAATAAAAATCGAGTTTAGACAGACATCATAATATATTCTAAATAATAAACAAAAATAAATGGGATTCATGCCATTAAAAAAATACGGACCAAAAACACTGTAACTTGCGTAAATAAAAATACATCATATACTTAATAGTAAATAGGTAGGTACTCTAATTTTACGCTATAATACTAAATAATTTTCACAAAATAATTCTTCTACTCTTTATGGTTTTAAATTTGTCGATTACAGATTGCAAATCAATATTAGACGCATAGTCCCTTTCAATATTTAATAATGCTATGTTTGTCAATCTGTCCTCACACATGGTCGACCTATTATACGTTTTAATATTTCGTAGTCTATTAAAAGATATTTCGCCTGTTGCAGTGTTTTTTTTTTTTTTTTTTTTTTTTTTTTAATGATCGAGCACAAGCACTATAGGAAAATCCTTTAAGGCGCTCTGGGAGCGGTGCGTGTGCGAAGAAAGCGATTCACGTTTTTCTTGAATCGTTGGAGGTTATATTCGGTTGGAAACACGGTCTCAGAAAGGCCGTTCCACAAAGATGACGTCCTCCAAATGAAAGAGTTCTGAAACAATGATGTTCGGGGTGTACTAAGTTGAACCACATAGGGATGGGCGGCAGTGGTTCGTCGTGTGTTTCTGCTATGCATTACTCTAGGTGGAATCGAGCGGGCAATATCTGTCGAACACTTGCCATGAAAATATCTGTAGAAGAGAGTCAAATCACCAACCTGTCTTCGATGTTCTAAGCTGTCGAGGTTCTTAGTCAGCTCGTGGTCGCCGATTAGACGAACGGCTCTCCTTTGGATGGAATCCAACAACCGAAGGGTATGCTTCGGTGCAGAACTCCAGATATGAGAGCAGTATTCCAGTGATGGTCGAATCTGGGCTTTATAAAGTGTCAAAAGTTGTTGAGGTGTATACAACTTTTTGGTACGGAAAAGTATACCGAGCTTCTGAGAAGCTGCCCTGGCGATTGCCACTACGTGATTATGCCAAGACATATTTCCTCCCAGGTTGACACCCAGCAAATTAATAGACGAAGTCAGTGGAATTGCGTGTCCTGCCATAACGATATCGGGTTCTGCAATGTTGACCTTCTTAGAGAAAACTGCAGCCTGGGTTTTTTGAGCGTTAAATTCGACTTGGTTACTGTCACCCCAAGACAAAATTTCTTCCAGGTCTTTATTGAGGCGTGATACCTCATGTTGTCTGCGAAGATGTGCGTCAGTAGCCGATGTTTGAGGTTTCAAAGTAAAAGATGAGATAAGTGTGCTGTCGTCAGCAAAGCAATATAATGGATTTTCTGTTTTCGCTAGAAGGTCGTTAATGTACAGTAAGAAGAGAGTGGGAGATAATATGGACCCTTGAGGAACACCAGCATTGATGGTGAAGGTGTCTGAGAGAAACCCGTCAATCGCCACTTGCAGAGAGCGGTCCTTGAGGAAGCTAGACAACCATGAACAAAATCGACTGGGCATACCATAAGAACGCAGTTTGCTTAGGAGCCCCTCGTGCCAGACACGGTCAAAGGCTTTAGAGATGTCCAGTGCAATAGCCCGGGACTCCCCATGATGTTCGATTGCGTTGCTCCAAAGATGAGTGACATAGGCTAGCAGGTCTCCTGTTGATCTGGACTTACGAAAACCATACTGATGGTCGCTGATAATTTTAAGGCCTTCCAGGTATTTTATAAGTTGTTGGTTAATAGCTTTCTCCATCACCTTTGATATAACTGAAAGCAATGCGACTGGTCGATAGTTGTTTGGCAGGGTTTTCTTGCCTTTCTTTGGTATAGGCTGGACTCGCGCCTTTTTCCAGCAAGATGGAAATATTCCTTTTTTGTAGGATAAGTTAAAAAGTCTACAAAATACTGGTGTGAGTTCATCGGCGCATTTCTTGAGCACTATAATAGGAATTTCATCTGGACCAGAAGCTTTTTTGGCATCGAGCCCCTTCAGAATTCGTTTGACAGGACGCTGACGGAATACGATATCAGTCATTTCCGATCGAACTGCTGGAATGTTCGGGGGTGTTTTTCCCTGAAAGTCTACCGTGGAGTGTGAAGCAAAGAGTTCTGCGAGTAAGTTCGCTTTATCTTCAGCCGTGGTTGCTATTGTGCCGTCAGAACGTGTTAGCGGTGGAATATTTGATTTGGTAAAATTTTGACTGACGGCCTTAGCGACTGACCAAAAGGACCTAGATCCGTTAGGACTGGCGAGAAGTTTATTTTTGATCCTCATGTTGTGAGCCTCTTTGTTTTGATCTATCGTTTGCTTGCACTGGTTTCGAGCGGTAACAAAGATGGTGCGATTCACATCGGTAGGATTTTTACGCCATTGTCGGTAAGCTAGATTTTTAGCTCTGACAGCACGCTCGCAGTTCTTGCTAAACCAGGGCTTGCCATTTGAAGGGCGCTTCTTGGAGAAAGGAATAAAGGCTTCCATGCCAGTAAGAATGACATCGGAGACCTCTTGAGCACAAGCGGATGGATCATCTGAAGAGAAGCATACTTCCAGCCAAGGAAAAGTGCGAAAATGGTCCCTTAGGTCTTCCCAACTAGCTGATGTGTAGTGCCAAATTTTACGAGGTTTAGGAGGTTGTTCAGAACAAATTGGCAGCTCGCTTAGAGTTGAAATAAGTTTGTGATCGGAAGATCCTAATGGAGGATGAACGGTGACTGTGTATAGGTCAGGGTTGGATGTCAAAAAGAGATCTAAAAGACTAGCAAAATCTCCATCTCGGTCTGGAATTCGCGTTGGTTCTTCCACGAGTTGAGTTAGACCAGAACTGATCGCAAAAGATTCCGCCTCACGACCCTGTTCATCGTTGGTATTTGAGTATTTGAGCCAGTTGATATTGTGGACGTTAAAGTCACCAAAGATAGCGACTTCGGCATTAGGATGGTTGGTTTGCAAGAAGTCAATTGTGTTTGCTAGTGACGAGAAGAGTGCTCTGTAATGGGTGTCACTTGGAGGACGGTAAAGGCAGCAGATAAACTTGGTGATTTTCTGCGTTGATATTTTAAACCACATTACATCAAACTCTGCTGGTTCAAGTGTTTCCTCTCGTTGGCAGCAAAGATCATCTCGGATAAAGAGACAGACCCCAAAGTTGCGTCTAAATCGGAAATGAAAATCGTATCCAGGATATAAATAGCTGACGGTGTTCGTTGACGATCTGACCTTTGTCTCGGTCAGTGCGAGCACATGGGGCTTGGATGTTTGTAAGTGCTGGTGGACTGAATTGATGTTGGTATTAAGCCCTCTGATATTGCAGAAATCAATTTTGAAGCTGCTGTTTTTGGGTGTGTCAGCAACTGTAGGTGCCACACTATTTCTCCGTTGAGTGTTGTTAGGGGAACCCAATATATTGTCGGAGACAGTGGATGTTCGGTTAATATCGCCTGATGAGGCCACAGGATCAGCCCCCACTTGTTTGTAGCTATTGTTAAAAAAATTCGGTATATTTTACATAAATTAGGAAAAACTGATTCCAATTTTTTGGAAATTAAGAAAGGGTATATTTCTTCAGTTTTTAACTTATATTCCTGATTTATTTCAGTTAATAGACTCCACTATTGCAGATATAAACAAAAAATCCTCTTTTCGGCAACACAATAATGAACGTTTGCCGCCGCGACTCAAACGCCGCCGCAGTGTGCCGCATTGCCTTTAAAGAATCATTCGTTTATAATCATTTATTTTAACTCATAATATAAAAATAATTCTTTTACTTTTAATTGAAAATTATATTTGAGGCATTTCAAAAACATATGGTGTTTGTTTTTCAAAATACATATAGTAGAATACTAAATTATTTTCAATTTCAATAAATGTTACAGGGTTTAATTAAAGTATATTTTTATTTTGCATACGGGCACCAAGCGGCAAGGGGCGCCATGCAAGGGGGGGGCAGGCGCCTCCCTGGCTACGCCACTGATGGGGCGTTCCACAGGGAAGTGTGCTAGGTCCCTTATTGTTTGTTATTTAGGTTAATGATAGCCCTATAGCCCTAAAAAAATCGTTTGTTAATTTATTTGCTCATGATACCCTTATTTGTGTATCAGGGAATAATTTTAGGGAAATAACTGATATTTTGAACAGGGAACTTAAAATATTGTATGACTGGCGTTGTCAAAATAAATTAAAACTGAACACATCAAAGACAAAATGTATCGTAATAGGTTCAAAAGTAAATTGTAAGAAATATGCTGAATCAGGATTAGCCCTTAACATAAATGAATCTGAAATTACCTTTGGGTCGGAAATAAAATATTTGGGAGTTTTTTTAGATCCAAGATATATTGATGCTTTTCTTAAGAAAAGATAAAATTTTCACGATAACATTCACGATAACATTCGCTTTAGGCAGCACTACAACATTGAGACGGTTTGGGTGATTTTACCAGAAAAGTATTTCATTATTTAAGGGACACATAGATTAGGATTTATATTTCTGTAACTAACATATTATGATGTAAATACTATTTTGTATTTTTTTTTAGCAATAACTAGCGAAGTGCTAAATACAGATTATTATTAATTAAATTATTCATATTATTTGTAAACGATCTATCACTACCGGAATTTACCATCAAATTTGCCGACGATACCACGGTTGCCATATCAGCACTAGATGACCCTGAAGCACACAGGAAAATACAAGAAGTAACAGAACAAATGAACAATGGTATTTTTCGAATCAACTTATACTAAACAAGGACAAAACGGTTCACTTTCATTTCTACAAAACTTCTCCAAAAATGCAATTGAACCAGGCAGCATCATCTTCCAAATTTCTGGGAACATATCTTGATTCCAAACTATCGTGGGAACCTCAATTGGATCATGTATGCTTAAAACTGGCACAAGCTTACTACGCTATACTAAAGTGAAGATGCACAGTACCTGTCCCTACTCAAATAACATCTTACTACGCATTAGCTTATCCTCATCTCAGCTATAATATTTTACTGTTGGGACAAGCAGTAAACATAAACCGAGTATTTCAAGCACAGAAACGTCTAATAAGGCTCATCTTTGGATTGAAACCAACACAAACATGCAGAGAAATATACAAAAAACAGAAAATCCTCACAGTCACTTCAATATACATCCTCAAATGCTCCATATATGTATACAACAACAAGAACGAATTCCAGGAAAACAGAAACAATAACAACTATGCTACAAGAAAGGCAAATGGCCTTATAGTCCCTAGACACACTTCAACACGATATGAAAAATCTCCCCACTATGCCTGCATCAAAATTTTCAATAAACTGCCAGAAGAAATCAAACAATCCATAACAAGAGGTATATTTGGAAGAAAACTAAAGGACCTTCCTATAAAAAGTGCATTTTACACACTAAAAGACTTTTTGAATGCCTAAACGATTTTATATTTGTGTGTAGATTTTTCCCGTACATTTAATGTTTTAATATTTTAAACTGCCTCCTAACTTAGTTAATTTTATAGTTTTATATGACGAACCTCAAATCATAATGTATGATTCTTAGTAGAATAAATTTAATCTTAATTTGAATTTGAATTATTATTATTATTATTGTACTATAAACTCGAATCAATCACTGTATCTTCTAATAAATATTGCTATCCTTACCAGTATCATCACTGAGCCTGATAGTATGAGGCCAATGTTGAAAAGTTTTGGCAAAAAATGGATTGGTTACTCCTAAAATCACAGGCGGTGGACCATGGACTTTACTAGTATATTGCTTAAACTCACTGTCATGTATTGTAAAGTAGGGTCTGTAGTCCCCACAATACTGAAGAGGTGAAATAAGCCTGTAAAACAAAACAAAAACATACCATATTGTATTCAATGAAATCCACCAAGTACTTAGAGCACAGCAGGTGGCAAACCAATTTGATCTGTTGGGCCATTGTGTAGCATTAAAGTAAAGCTGCCCAGTAAGGAGGAGGTCTGCCATCTGGTACCATTATCTATTATTTCGGAACAGAAGGGACCCTTTGTTTTCCATTTTAAGTACCCTATGTATATTGTGTTGCTGTTAAAAACTTCGTTTTTAAATTTAGTGTATAGTAGAGATAATTTATCTGTTTTTTAATCTTTTTTGTATAAAATAATAAAACAACATTACCTAGTTAATGCTAAAACCATAGAGGAACAACTTGTGGGAGAACAGGCCATAACGACAATTGGTTCTGAAGTAATAACAAGTTCCCATAGCAAATGTATGTGTGATAAAACTGACTGTAGGATTTCAAATAATTGTAAGTCTTCAACTTGTGTTAGAATTTGATTATCACCAATTTTATTTTTAAGTAATGCCAGGGTTGAATTCTCTGACACAGGAATAAATGTCTGCAAATATTTAAGAAAAAAAATATAATAGAAATGGATTAAAACAAATTAACCCCATGCTAATTTGCCTTTTTTCTAGTATCATAAATTTAAATATTTTTGTAGGTACAGTGGCTCCCTAATTTAATGTTCGCCACTGGGGGTTAATAGTAGAGTTAAAAGAATATGTAAATTACGATTTTGTACGTGTACAATTTAAAAAATTTTTTATTGACATGCATGATTTTAAAGAAAATTGACAGAGACAGTTAATTAGGTATATAAAAATCCAGGAGAAAAATAGTGAAAGTTAACTAAGAAACAATCTCGAAATCAATGAATTAATTTTTATTTATGATGTAGGTACATAAATATTATCACATGTCAAAACATTATTCATTATCAGATCTGAGGCACACTGTAGATAAACTGTGGGTTTTTTGACAAGTTAAGCTAACTATTTATTAGTTAAAACAATATTTACATACCTGAAATACGGATCCCAAGACAGGTAAATTTAAAAGAACACCTGGCGTTGGCGGGGGCCATCTTTCAATGTTATAACAGGCAGCTTCCAAACTACTTTCACCGTGATCAAAATATTCCGGTGCTATGTGACTACATATTTTACTAAATAAGTTATTAAATGGCAGATATGACAACATAACAATACTCTAAAATGCAAAATTGACAGAATATTAACTAAATGTCATTTAACTTATTAAAATTATCAAAGTATGATAGTTCACCAGTGCATTACAACCTTGAGTAAGCCTTGTCTTTTTTTTTTTTGGAAAAAACAAACAAAATGTGTGTTTCTAATTCTTGACTACTTAATGGTTAATAATAATAATATATAGAAAAATACTTACTTTCTGAAAATAGCCCCTTGGCAATGTGATGTCTTTTACTTGCCTAAAATAAACATAACCCCATAGGTATGATTCATCGATTTTTAAGGATGATGGGCATTTACTATTATAATTGACATGTTCAGATCTCAAAACCTCCTTGCCTTTACGTTGCAATCTTATTACAAATTCTGTATCTCCCATGCATCCTGAATTTGAATCAGGAAAGGCTAAGTAACAAATATTCGACTTTTCTTGTTTTGTGAGATATACATGCTTGGGGTAAATTCTCTAAAACATGATAAAATAATATAATACCTACCTAATTTTTTTTTTTGAAAAAGTAATATATTACATCAAAGTAAAGATTTACAATAATTATACAATAAATATATATAATATATTATTAAATAAATGATAATAATTTTCATGTCTTAAACTTTTAGAGTGTCAGATTTGTATTTTCCCAAATTATGCAGATAATTTAAAGCTTGTTTTAAATCCTAGTCCAGGTTTAATTCAATAATACTAACCAATGTATCTAGACAGTGCAGACAGTTTAATAAACTGTATGGGGTCATTGCACAGTAAGGACAAAACATAGCAATGACTTATACAGTTTGATGATGAAATAATTACATTATATACCTAGAATATGTAGGTACTGGGCTTGAGAGAGAGAAATATAAATAATATAGAAACTGTATATAATGATTTATAGTTGTAAGTACTTTACTTACTCAACAAAATATGTAGTTAGGTATCTAAAAGTATGCTTTAACAAACAATAATATTAAATTAATTTAAAAACGTGCAGAACAGCTAATTATGTTAACACACAAATTTAACCCGGGCTAATGTATTGATTAACAAACTTGTTATTAAAGTTAATAAAATATGGTACAAAGTAGTACCTACTTTACCTCAAGAGCTTGTCCTAATTCCAAATCGAAAGTAACCACACAAATACAATGTAACCAATTGGTAAACCCTTCCCATGCTTTTTGGTTTAATAAATCAGTGTTATCCACGGTATTTCGTCCATCGGTCATGTTTATTTAAATAACTAATTTAAATAAAAACAAACAATTTGTTTGCGATAACTTTACCATCAATTTGACGGGGACATCACTTTGACAACTATCCCACAAAGGAAAAGTAGGTCGACAAGTACTACGAGTAGGTCTAGCTGTCGTTCCAAGTATTTAGCGGTATTCCTTTTCCGGTCACCTGAATCGTTTGGCGGTTTCCAGTAGTACAATCACTGCATGCACTTGATACAAAAATAAACCTTCTATTTGTTACTTGGAACGAGAAGACAAAATGTCCTCCGACCATAAGGCAGAAAGGATTTTGGTCAATAGCTTTTCGGAATATTATTCTAAATAACCAAAAAAAAAATTATTTAAGAAACTTTAAAAAAATCGAGTACCTATACCCAACAAAGAGAAAGAAAGAAATTTTGAAAAAAATTGTTCTGGAGAAGCCCCGCCTTCATGGCGATCAAAGGCCTGAGTGCGTACCAGCGTGGCTCAAAGGCGTTAGAAATCAAGTAATTTCTAGATATTTCTAATGTTCAATGCAACTTCAATTTGTGCGACTCTTTCGGCTTTAAGCACAGGAGCAAATCCGTTTCCTGTCTCAATCCATAGGCTATGCTATATTGGAGCTGTCAAGGTACGTGCATACCTTAATTTAGGAAAGCAAGCCCATAGAAGCTAGTGAAGGATTCAATATATGGTACGAGTATCAGCTAGAAATTTATATCTGAAACAGATTCGGATGAACTGAGGAACGACGGTAGAATTCGAAGCTAAGCAACACCACAACCACAACATAGGATCAAAAATAAAAACGTCCTCAAAGTAGGATGTGTAATCGATTCCGCATATCTTAAATTATGCCTTTTGAAGGGTAACCTAAAGTTGGCTCAGAACAAAAAGTAGATGAAGTGAGACAAATTATTATTAAACACCCACAAATAATCCCTGCTTGTAATTGCATTAGATGATGAAGATATGGGATAAGGTTACATCCAGCAGGACGACGCGGACAATTTTTTGGAAGTCCAAGTCACGGCCAAGTCATTACTCGTAATATGTCCGTATCATTTGCCCATCACGATTCTGTGATCTTAGGCAGTGCGATTTCTTTTTAATGACCACACATTAAAAATTTGTTTTCAAAACCCCTTGCGAAAATTTAAGTCTTATTATTCGTCGAGGTTTGTGGCTGATAAGAAGTGTAAGTAAAGTAAATTGTAAACTCATCTGGCTAAGATTACCTAGAAGTAAAAATAAAGCTGTTCAAAAGGTATAATATATATATTGGTCTTAGCCCGTCGTAGAGGAATCGTTTTAAGCCCAATCCCTAGCATTATGAATTGTTGGTTCTATCATAGGTAGTACGGCTCCTTACTCTAGTAGTCAGTAAGGACTACATGAAAATGCGGAACTCCGAGTTATATAGACCATCAGATACTCAATAGTATAACGAATGACCAAAGTAAAAGTTTTTATTTTTAAGCACGACCTATATAGAGGACCAAATTAATAATGATGGGTGCAAAGTGACATTCTAAGGAGGAACCAAAGCCCAAAGTTTTTGTTGGTTAACGGCAGTTATATCTGAAGCAAAGCAGAGTGTTAACAACAAATTTGACATTTAAGCCGCATACATTGTTGGAACCTAAAATTGAATTTTACTTTAGGTCCTTATTGTGGCCACGTGGCAACGAAATGGGGGCCGAATAAAGCTATTCTAAGATTTCGACCAGATTGTAGAATGTTTAATTAAAGAACATGTAATGTGGGCAGCTTCAAATCAATGCCACCAGATAGATGAGCGAGAGCTAATAAATATAGGACAACAAATAGATGATTTAAATAACGTATTGACAAAACTAAGTTGCAAAGGCTAGTAGGGCTACGTAGCTGAATTCCATACCCAATCATACCGAGTAAATTTCTTCCTAATTTTGTAAAGATATAGTAATGTGACATGAAAAAAATCAATTTCGATCCACGATATAATATCTGATTCTAGGACCAGGACCTGATTTTATGATGGCGGTTTTTAGTTGTAAGAAATAAAGTAACTGGCGAGCATCATTTACTTGATTCGGAACTCCTGTCGGACTTTCTTGTTCTGAATTGTACATAATTTGAAAGCCGATGATGATAAAACGACATGTCGCCATTGTAAAACCTAGGAAAAAGTTAGACGGCTTCTAATAAAAAATGTCCACGTTCCGAATCCCCCAATACGGAGAGTAACCGTTGTTACAATTTTAGGTGTCGGGAGGCACTGGGAAGACTCAGAGTCTCCCACGGTCGCAAACTTTACAGCGTAGGCGCGACAACGTACAATCCATTGAAACGTGATTGGTCAATGATAAATAATTAACTATCACATCTCAACCATTGGGTAAAGTAATACGCATACACTGTAAAATATACGCTTTTTGAAACTCTGTGGGTAATTTTAAGAATCATTTTCTTTAACCGGCGGTTCTTTGAAAAGGAGAAATCACAACCCTTGCATGGATCGATATCCTAGGCCAAAGTCCCCAAGGGCGTGGATTTGACAGCGTAAGCATGACAGGCTACCATTGAAGAGCCATTTTAAAAAATGGCGGCCCAACCAACCAATCACGTCACAATTACGCCAGTGGGGACTCTGTCCAACCTTCATAGGGTAAGAACCATTGAATTAAAATAACTATTTTCTTTACTCATTAGTCCAAACAGTTCAACCTGCACGGCCTCGTTTAGGGTTAAGGAAGATTCCAAGGTAGACAAAAGGACCTTTTCTGATCTTATTGGTAAGTTTACGAGCATTTCCTTGAAATTTGCTATGCTACTGTGGTAGGGGTAAACGTCAAACTTTCACTTCCTTTTTTAACAGGTCTGATGTTTCACTCAGACCAAGTCTTCCACGGGCGTAAATTTTGAAACGTTATTGGTCGATTAGGCCGCAGCTAATCGACCAATCACCTCTTAGAGAATATGTACGCTGTCAGACCTAGTCCACATGGATGTAATTTGACAGCGTAGTGTGACGTGATTGCTCGATTTGGCTGCCATTTTAAAAATGGCCGCTAATCAACCAATCAGATCTTGAAAAATAGGTACACTGTTAAATTTACACCTATGAGGACCCGGTCTTAAATTTACGCCCGTGGGGACTTGGTCTGATTCCACCTATAATCCCACAAGGCCTTGTCTAACATGAATACACTGTAATGTTAGTACAACTTCCTATTTTGTAGTACGATTCGTGATAAAATAGTACATACGTGATTTTGGAACATCCAAAGCAGTGTTGGCGATGTTGCCAGTTAAAAAGTATTTTAAAACAAAACGCTTTTGGTTTTGGGTTTTGGCTGAAACAGAGGGATTGGGAAAGTGGGAATTACTTATTGAATTTTAGTGTTTTCATTTGTTCGACTTCGGTAAACCGGGCAAGCTAACCTTGCTAATTTACCACGTGTAATCGGTTTCTTACCAAAAACTAAACAAACATTTTGTAGGTAAGTTAGTTATGCTATTATAGACGATAATTGATTTTGACTTTCAACTTGTTAATTAGCGGGTTATTCTATTTTTTAAATCACATTTAATGTGAGGTTCACTTCATGGTGTTTTTGATAACAAAGCCCCTTGTCATATAAAAATTATGTTTAATGATACCAGATATTTGTAACACAAAAATCAATTAAATAAAGTATCTTGTTATATCTTATACATTGCTTACTTTATCATTTACTTGTTGCCTTTTTAATTATCATAAGTCATGCAACCTTTTTGTTTCTTTTATTGCCTTTTAATTTTGTTATTAAATTGGTAAATATTGTTGTTTTGTTCAGAATACTACATACCCATCTATTAGAATTTAGGCATATTATTGACAATTTGAACTTTTCTTTGTGAAGATATTCACTCATTTTACCAACATAAATAAAGAAAACATAATGATATCAGAGACCATGATCTGATACATTTAAAGCAACTTTGAGGTTAAGTGTGTAATTTGGTATAATATTATTGTGTTAACTTAGATACCTACACAGTCATGATACATTAGAGGGCTGAATATATATTTATTAACCTATGCATGAAATAACATTTTTTTTCATATTATAGGTAGGTATACCTAAAATACGATTAGGTATTTGTTGTTTCTTACTTTTTTATTTTTTGTTTAAGATGTTTTACTAATTACATACAACCTACTTACTCAACAAATCCACATAACCTCTAATAGGCAACATTAACCGATAAATGCATTACCCAAACTCGCTTCTATCATATATCGAGGATTTTATACAAATGCACTTTCATATTCCTATGCTACATAGTCTCTTTTCTTCTTTGTCATGGCGTCAAATATGTTGCTGTAAAATAGATTTTAATTAGATTTGTTTGTTTTATGACATTATAAGGTTCGACATATTTTATATTACTTTTATGTAGGTATTTAGTAATATGACTAATATCAAGCATATTTTATTAAAAATATATAAATTGTTGATAACCAAGATAACTGTTTGTATTTTTTAAGTTATGTTTTTATTTATAAAATTCTGTATAGTTCCGAGATCCCAAGGGACATCCTTGTACAGTATGATTTCCACATTTAAAAAAATGTATCAGAAGGTCATGATATAGTACACTTATGACTAGGTTCGACCCACACCGCCTCTTATCATCTTCGATGAAATTAGCTCACACGAATTCAATTAATTAACAAATTGTTTTATTTCATTTATTCAGAAAACTTATAAAGCCTTCTAAAGAAACCCTAAAAATGAGCTGGCTGAAATTGAATATTGATTTTAAGCTTATAAAGAAAATGCAGGTTTTCAGTTTAGTACTTTACTAAATTGTTCCAATTTAAATAATAATGTTACCTATACTTACCTTGGTCTGAGTTAATATAACATGCCACACGCTCCGATCTGCATAAACAGGGTTTTCCTGTCCAGCCATAGTAAACGCCTGAGCGTGTTTGGAGATCTTTGATCTAAGTAGGTATTTTTAAAATATGTTTCAGAGTATTTTATATAATATGGCGGATACCAATCACAAACCAGTCTTAAATAATATGTCAGATTCTGAGGATGATCTTCAAGATGGACTATCTGCAAAACAAATGATTGAGAAAGGAAATGGACTTACATATAAGTAAATAGTGGAAATGATTTTACAACATGTATATTAAGTATATATTTTTATTATGTTTTAGTGACTTCATCATTCTGCCTGGTTACATAGATTTTGCACCAGATGAAGTAGTAAGTAGTTTCTAAAAAAATATTTTAATTATATAAAAGACAGATAAAGGATGAAGTTAAGAATTTAAGGGTACTATATAAAAATGTATTTGAAAATAGTATATTTATTTACTGATTTGTTGTGTTGTATTTATATATAAGTAGGGCACTTTGATTCTAATATCCAGGAAGACTATGTAATGGAATTAAAGAGATTTTAAAAGCATTAATCTAAATTTAATACAAAATATATATTATTTAGGTATATACAGTGTCACCAGTAAAGTCCGCATCATATGGGATTTTTTTTTATTAATAGCTTTATTCAAAATTTGAGTTTTGCATCAAGTTCTGCTTCGATCGAGATGTAAATTAAGCAAAAAATAGTAGTCCCGTGATTCGCATTATCTGTCAAATTTCAATTTTTTCCAAAAAATAATTCAAAAGTGGGGTGATTTCTGAAAATATCGAAAAAAGTTATTAGAAAAAGTTTTTTTAAATGCAGTTTCTCGTCCACATGCAAAATAAGACTCAACGCAACCTACATAAAACTTCTCAGTTTTGACAAGGCTTTATTTCAGATACATTTTCTTTAAAGTAGCGCCATATTAAATGTGTGTTTTTCTACAAAATCAAAATTGGGCTATTAAAATTTGGTCGCATGTGATGCAAAGTTTATTTGTTTTTGACCCTGTATAAGGTAACTTCATAAAATAAGTATTTTTAAAAACGTAGTTTGTGTCTGAAAGTAATACACGTTAACGTTATTATGAGATAGCTTAATATCAAATTATAATAAGTATAGGGGTTTTAAATTAAATTGTTGAAAATAGATCAACTTTACGTTGTTAAACTAAGATTTATTTTCCGCTTAAAAAACACTTTACTGAAGACACTGTGTTCTTTTTTGTCTTAATATTAAGGTGTATTACTATCGGACACAAACTACGTTTTCAAAAATACTTATTTTATGAAGTTACCTTATACAGGTTCAAAAACAAATAAACTTTGCATCACATGCGACCAAATTTGAATAGCCCAATTTTGATTTTGTAGAAAAACACACATTTAATATGGCGCTACTTTAAAGAAAATGTATCTAAAATAAAGCATTGTCAAAACTAAGAAGTTTTATGTAGGTTGCGTTGAGTCTTATTTGGCAAAAAAGATGCAATTTTATTTATTTATTTATCCTTTATTGTTAAGAAGACTCTTACAAGCATTAACAATGTCTTAAATATAAATCTATATAGTTAGTATAAAAATTGGTTATCAAATTTAAAAACATTCAGTAGCACAAAGTATAGTAACAAAATCTATAGTAACAAAATCTATAAACAAACTTACACGAGACAAAAATTAAAATATTATTGGTGGACACCCCAATGTAGAAGTACAAATATTAACCACCAAGATATTCATTAATAGTATAGAATGAGTGTTCAAGAAGATAGCACCTAAGAGACTTTTTAAAAGTACGAAAAGAGGGTTCTGATTTAATATTATTTGGGAGTTTATTAAAAATATAACTACTAAAGCAATGCGGACTTTTCTTGTAGGTGGATAGTTTATAGTTAGTAATTAGAATGTCTTCATTTTGTCTTGTCTCATAGTTATGAACATTAGAAACAGGTGGAAAGTCTGATAAATGTTTCTTAACGTAGATAGCCGACTCCATGATCAAAATAGAAGGTAAAGTTAGTATTTTATTATTTTTAAAAGTTGGTCTACATGTTTCTAACGGTTTTAGGGAAAATACCTTTCTTATAATTCTCTTTTGCAAGACGAAAATTCTGTTTAGGTCAGTGGCCTGACCCCAACATAAAACCATATACTTCAGGTGGCAGTAAACCAGGGCATAGTAAACATTTAAAAGCTGTTTTCTTGACAGAATATTTTTTAAGTTAATGATGGCAAAGTATGCAGATTTTAATTTACTGGCTACATGTTCGATATGAGCGTGCCATGTCAGTTGGCTATCAACATGCAAACCCAGAAACTTAGCCTCTGTCGCTCTCGCAATCTCCACTCCATCCATCTCAAGAACAAATTCCGGAATAATTCGTCGTTTATAAAAAACTATATACTGTGTTTTGTTTTCATTAACCATCAATCCATTCATAGAACACCAGTATTTAAATTTATTGAGGATTTGATTCGCGCGTTGTATAAGAATATCAAGCAACGTCCCAGATATCACTATGGAAGTGTCATCGGCGTAAAGAATCACTTCAGCATTCTCGCCTAACTCAAGGTAGTTGACCAGGTCATTGATAAATAACAGAAAAAGTAATGGTGAAAGAACGCTACCTTGAGGAACTCCGTAATTTTGTGATTTATAATTAGAAAGAAGTGTACCTATTTTTACGCGAATTTTTCTGCCAGTTAAAAACGATTCCAGAAGTTTGTTTACGTTTCCTCTAATTTACAAAATATAGGTAAAAAATCAAAATTATCTTATTATTATTATTCCAGAAGCAACAGGCGGCACAGCCGATACGTTGCACGATTTTAATGAACGTTTGTTTTGTTTTAATGAGTTATCACAGAGAGTCTAGTCTATTTTTGAAACTGTTCTTTGACACTGCTGTTACTACTTCTTCCGGGATACTGCAGCTGAGATTTTGCATGTGGGTTAGAAACTGCATTTAAAAGAACTTTTTCTAACAACTTTTTTCGATATTATCAGAAATAACCCCACTTTTGAATTATTTTTTGGAAAAAATTAAAATTTGACAGATAATGCGAATCACGTGACTACTATTTTTTCCTTAATTTTCATCTCGATCGAAGCCGATCTTGATGCCAAAGTCAAATTTTGAATAAAGCTATTAATAAACAAAAATCCCATATGATGCGGACTTTACTGGTGACACTGTGTATATACCCTTTGTTTCTTTGTAACTTAACTTGGATGTCTACATTCTTAGCAGTAATGGCTTTCGCATAACAGATAAAATAAATTTTTGCAGGATATATCCAGTCAGCTAACAAAGAAAATAACTTTAAAAGCACCACTTGTTTCATCACCCATGGATACTGTTACAGAAGCAGATATGGCTATAGCAATGGCGGTAGGTTACCTGCGAGAACAACAGTTACTGTTAATCTATGTTTTTAAAACTGAATACCATATCTTAATTTAAATACCTACATAAGAAATTGTAAAAAATATTTAGTCCTCTATTAGGTTTTTTAATTGGTACACCGGGTTTATCAATAGTATAACTAAACTTTACTTTACTTAAAAACTTAATTATATGTTAGAACTAACGAAACATATTTTTGAACATATTTCTTTTTATTCAGCTCTGTGGAGGTATTGGTATTATGCACCACAACTGTCTGCCAACCTACCAAGCAAATGAGGTGCTTAAAGTGAAAAAATACAAGCATGGTTTTATTCACAATCCCGTTGTTTTAAGTCCTCAACATAGCGTTTCTGACGTACTTGCTGTTAAAAAAGAGCATGGCTTTTGTGGTATTCCCATAACCGAGGATGGAAAACTAGGGGGCAAATTGGTTGGCATGGTCACAAGTCGAGATATCGATTTTTTAGAGGACAAGGACTTTGCTAATACCAAGCTAGAAACTATTATGACCAAACTAGAAGACTTAGTTACTGCCCAATCAGGGGTAACCTTAACAGAGGCCAATCATATTCTGGAAAAAAGTAAAAAAGGAAAATTACCAATTGTGAATGCTCAAGGAAATCTAATCGCTTTAATGGCTAGAACAGACTTAAAAAAAGCTAAAAGCTACCCGCTATCATCAAAAGATGACAATAAACAATTGATTGTTGGGGCTGCTGTTGGGACACGAGAAGAAGACAAACATAGATTAGCTCTTCTTGCTCAAGCCGGGGTTGATGTCGTTATTTTAGATTCGTCCCAAGGGAACTCGATATATCAGATTCAAATGATTAAATATATTAAGAAGAAATATCCAAATTTACAAGTTATTGCTGGAAACGGTAAGTTTTCAAGTTTTTTTTTGTTTGTAGGTGCATGTATTTTTAAATTTTAGTTCGACTCTCATGTTGAAACACTTTTCTACAATTTAACACTCTGCGCTATTGTGTTTCTTTTCTCTAGCTAACTATATAATCACTAAAAATATATAAAAAATACCTACATCAATTTTGTGGAGTGAATTAGTTTTAAGTTATGAATAACCATATTGTAATATCTTGTACCTACTTATACCCTGCTAACTAAAGAGTAAAGTAAAATAGCTGGAACATTTCTATCTTATAGGGTTTTCAGTTTACTGCTCAACAAAGAATAACAAATTTTTACAGGTAAAAACATTTTAAAGTATATAACCAGCTAATAGTGTTTGTATACCTTGTTTCCAAATTTATTTAATATAAGCATTTAAATTGTTGCCCCCTCATGAAAATGTCTCTTTTGATACCTATAGAATATAGAAAAAACTACTAAGTATATGTTGAGAATCGTGTATCCCATATTTTAGATTAAGGATGATGTGAGTGGTGGACTGGTGGAAAGGAAAATGCTATTTCCAATGTTACTATATAATATTTTATTTAAATGTTTAATTCTTGGGATTTAATTAATTTTTTTGTAGATGGTCACCACTCTTTTTGACATATTTGTATGATCCCGTTGGATTGGTATCAGTCCGAGTAAGCTCTTTGTGTATTATAAAAGTGTGTTATGGTCTCGAGTGTTATTTGACCCATTATTTATTGCATAATGTACTTAGTGCAAGGTCTAAATAAGAATTATTATTTTATACTTCGGGTAATGTAGAGTTAACAGTATGAAACAGCAATGTCTTCTGCTGAATAAATAAAGTATTGTACGAGGCGCATAACATATTGGTCTTAAGGCCTGTTAATGCTTACAGTACGACGTTTATATCTACTCATTAACTATGTTTATGCAATAGAAACTTGGTTGATGCGGAAGAATTGCAGAAAGAGTCCAACTAAATTCGACCAAAAATTGAAAGGTACCATGACAATAACCACCATTAAGTATGTTTAAAAATACACTCTCACATTTCATTAATTTCATGTTCTAATCTATTATCTAAGTAGATAAAGGTACTTACTTATCCTTTATAAATTATTAACAGTACTCAGTAAAAATATAATTCTGTATGGATCGACAGTTATTAACACAAACACCAGTAATTCCCGAAACATTTTAGGTAACTATATTATTCTATAATCAACACCAATCTAACTTTAAATATAATTTCTACTTAAATCTAATTTATCCACTAGAAACAGTTGGATTATTGTTTATTTTGAAACATTATTCCCGGAAGTAATGAATTTAGTATTTCCCCGAAATTGTTAAAGCTACGACGGTTCAGTATCGACAAATTTTATTTCTCCGGTCATGTAAGGGTAGCTCCACATTCACTAAGCATTGTTCGTTGGTAAAATTAGTGCGCAAAGAATAAATGAGCCTGATTCTTATTATGGATAAGTATGCAGAGTTATCTCAAAATACCTTAAAGGCTTTTTTAACTTATAATGTCCTTAAACGTTGCAAATCAAACACCACAAAAACAAAAGCTATTGAAAAGCCTTCCTTTTACAACTCGCAAGTCCTTTTAAGATAAAAATAGTATTCCTTTTAACAGCCAAGTAAATAAAATATTGAATAGAAGAGGAACATAATTGTAAGAATGAATTTTAGGACTACGATTTTTAGTTAGCAATAAAAGCATAAAATAAAATAGTATTAGTTGCGCAGACACTAACTAGCAAAACAATGCTTTATTTAAGTCGTGGAAGGACAAGAAACAGTTTTATAGGTATTAAGTAGTTTAGTAATTAATTGACAGACGATTTGAATTATACCAGGATTTAATTGATTCACATCTCAAGGGTCACTTGATAAAAAAAAAATAAAGCCAGGACTGCCAGGAGTGTAGTCGCAGTGAGTGGCAGTGAGGATCATGTCCAAGTGGCTTCGCCAGGTTCAGTTTTTAATTTCACCGATGATACCACCAATTCGATTTGTATGTTTTGGTTCTTTTTCAATATTCTAATAATTAAAACACCTGCAAATATTGTTATACAGGGTGTTTCATTAAGGGTGGCCACCGGCCATATCTCGGAAACTATTAAGCGTAGAAACTTGGGGAAAAAAAAATTATGATTAAAGCGGTCATGAGAAAATTCTGGAAATTGTTATTAAGTTCCTCATTTCGCCGCAAGGGGGCACAATAGAAAATAATTTTTTTAAATTAAAAATTTGTCCGAAAATTCCTATATTGTATACCTTTGGTTACATCATTAGAAAGACTAGACAAATTTTGCATCATTTTGGTTTAATGCTCATTGGCGTACCAATCTTGACAAGAGTGGGGAAGCTATCGAAAGTGTAAAAATTAAAATCGCTGTAACTTCTAAACGACTTATCCGATTTTACTAAATTTAAGCTTGTTTGGAAGGGAAATGTAAGTATCTTCAATCGCCGTATCCAACAGTACACGATAGTGTTCAATAAAATTGCTAGAGGGCGCATTTTGTAATAATAACAGTTTTTTCGATTTTATCCCGAAAATTCAAATCATACGGTATAACTATGACATCATAATCGAAAAGTAGATGGAATTTGCAAGAAAAGATGTGAAGACCGCAGTTCGATATCTTTGTTCGTTTCAGAGTTATTGCCAAAACAATAATTTTTAATACAAATTGCGCCCTTTAGCAATTTTATTAGAAACTATCTTGTACCATTGGATACGACAATTGAAGGTACTTACCTTTTTCTTCCAAACAAGCTTAAATTTAGTAAAATCGGATAAGTCGTTTAGAAGTTACAGCGATTCTAATGTTTACACTTTCACTTGATAAGAGTGGGAGAAGCTATTGAACGTGTAAACATTAAAATCGCTGTAACTTCTAAACGGCTTATCCGATTTTACTAATTTTAGCTTGTTTGGAAGTACCTTCAATTGTCGTATCTAATGGTACACGATAGTTTCTAATAAAATTGCTAGAGGGCGCAATTTGTATTTAAAAATTATTGTTTTGGCAATAACTCTGAAACGAACAGAGATATCGAACTGCCGTCTTCACATCTTTTCTTGCAAATTTCATCTACTTTTCGATTATGATATCATAGTATGATTTGAATTTTCGGGATAAAATCGAAAAAACTGTTGTTATTATTACAAAATGCGCCCTCTAGCAATTTTATTGAACACTGTCGTGTACTGTTGGATACGGCAATTGAAGATACTTATTTTCCCCTTCCAAACAAGCTTAAATTTAGTAAAATCGGATAAGTCGTTTAGAAGTTACAGCGATTTTAATGTTTACACTTTCAATAGCTTCTCCCACTCTTATCAAGGTCGGTACGCCAATAAGCCTTAAACCAAAATGATGCAGAATTGTCTAAGCTTTCCAATGATGTAATCAGAGTTATACCTTAATATGGGAATTTTCGGAGAAATTTAGAATAAAAAAAAAACAATTTTTAATTGTGCCCCCTTGCGGCGAAATGAGGAACTTAAAGGTAATTTCCAGCAATTTCTCTTGACCACTTTACTCATAAAAAAATCTTTCCGAAAGTTGTACGATTAATGGTTTCCGAGATAAAGCCGACGTTCTCGCTTATTTGACCACCCGGTACATATGCTGATATAAAAAAGCACATCTAGCCTACATTCAGGAAGAGGTAGAGTAGCTCAATATGTCGATCGGGTTTTGTTCCTAAACTGTTCGTCAAGTTTAGTTCCTTGTATATACCTATCTATATAGTTTAATCTGAGTTTCCCTATATATGTCATCAAAAGACCGTTTAAAATAAGTCTGATCAACTGGACTAATAAATTAGGCAAGACGGAGGTCTTGGTCATGCATGGATCTACAATATATTTATGATTGTTCAAACTTCTCTTTATTCTCTCACGTTTTAACCAAGAATGTTTCCTTATATTTACCTTATACACATTAATGTAATGAGTTATGACCTGTCCACCAAAGGGCATTTTATAAAAATATAACTTTTGCAGTTGTGACCAGACGACAGGCAAAAAATCTCATCGATGCAGGAGCCGATGCGTTAAGAGTAGGCATGGGTAGTGGCAGTATTTGTATTACTCAAGAAGTGATGGCTGTAGGCCGCCCTCAAGCAACAGCTGTTTATAAGGTCGCTGAATATGCCAAAAGACATGGCGTTCCGGTAATTGCCGATGGCGGAATTCAATCTATTGGACACATTATTAAAGCATTGTCACTTGGCGCATCGACAGGTTGGTACTACCGACTAATGGGAAAAGTTGATTATATGATTATATTATTACTATGTCCGAATATCAGATAGTAAAAGCAGAATCGGAATAAGGTCTCACTAAAATTTATTATTTATTATTACAAGCCACTTTTATTGTGAGTAAATTATGTTTGTCAATGCCGTTACTGTCACAGTCAAAGTTGCCTGGTTGTAGTTCGAGATATATATAGCTTTTTCATATTGAGATTACATTAGGGGCATATTTCCCCTGGGGAAAAGGGCGGCCGTCAAGGTATGGATGCAGCTTGTGGTACGTACTAATTGTCTGTAAAGTTTTAGTATCTTAAAAAAAATTTCAATGAGCCTTCATGCCGATTTTGGTTTAAGGATCATTCACTACCTGATATAAGTACGGACTTTTGACTATTCTATGGGATAAGTATATTAGAAGGAACGGCCCACTTACATGCAATCTTACACATATGTCAGTTAATATGAATAAGTTTCAGATTCATATGGATTAAAATTACTTTGGCAATTTACATTATTGGTGTAATCAGTAACCTCTGTTGTTTACTACCGTGCGAGCAAAAATTATTTTCATCAAAGAGGGCTTGGATTAAAAAACGTGTGGCTTTTAGATCACAATGATATAGGGACGATATGTCTAACCAAAATTAGGTTAAAATTTTGTCAAATTCATATTATGACATGAAATGCCAAACTAATGAGTAATACAATAAGTAGACAAATACAAATTTATTTTTCTTTACAAAATTAACAAAGTAACAATATACAGAAAGAAAAAGAAAAATAACTACATAAATTGCTGAAATTGGCTCCAAGCATAAATTCACACGTCTCTTCATATTTTCGAAAGTGTTGACCAGCATCTCTGCAGAAATGTTACCACATTCTTGGATAATCCTTTCTTGTAATTGTTCTAAATTTGCAACTGGTGTTTTAAAAATAGTGTTCTTTAAATGAGGAAGAACGAAGTAATCCATAACCGTTAAACAAGGTGATCCAGGTGGGAAAACAATGTCTGATCAAAAACTGATCAATCTGTCGTCGAAAAAATTGCGTAAGTAGTTAATAGTTTCGGCGGCTGTATGGGCGGTTGCACCGTCCTGTTGAACATATCCAAAACGTAGTTCGTCGTCAAGTAATTGCTCCACAAATGGATTCAAAATATTGTCTCTATCTGTGCTGTAACTGTGTCATGGAAAAAAATAGGACCCACAATTCTTTTTCGGTAAACAGCTAACCAGACACCAATTTTTTGAGGGTGCAATGTGGACTCTACAAAAAAATGGGGATTTTTACTACTCCACATGCGTATATTCTGAGAATTCACATAACCGGAGAGGTGGAACCAGGCTTTATCAGAAAAAAATGTCAGGTCTAATAATAAATCATTTATTTCCAATAAATTTTGGGTAAACCATTGAGAGTAATTCCTGCGTCTTTCCAAATCTGCGGCTTGTATTTCTTGGAATACTTGCACTTTATAAGGAAATAAATTTATCTGCTTCTTAATAAGAATAGTCCTGCATGTTCCATAAGATCTTCCCACTTCTTGGGACAGGCGTCTTATACAATTTGTTGGCGAATTTTGCATTATTTCACAAACGTTTGCAACAAGTTCTTCTGCTCTAAGAGATGGTCTTCCTGCTCCTTTTTTGTGTTGTATAGAACCGCCTGTTTCCCTAAACACAGCCACGGTTCTTTTCAGGCAATGATAAAAATCCCCAGCAATAAAAGCAACGTTAGGAAAATGTTCGTGAAAATCGTCCATGCACAAACCTGGATTGTATTGCCACTCACCATTTACTCTAACCCCGTTTCGAAAATACGCTTCAACCATGAATGTTTTGTGCTGTTCCGTAAAGCCCATTGTGTGAATTGTTCAAGAAATTGGAAAAATTAGCGATCAATCAAATTACTTGCATATAACGACTGTCAAAGATGACGGAATAACTGATTGATTGTTAATTCAGGTAGTTACTGACACCCAACAGGTATTAAGCTCTACGGCTAAGCATTACGTCTTTAGATGCAAAGCCCTCTTTGATGCAAATAATTTTTGCTCGCACGGTAGTTATTATTTTTTCTTCCTGTACAATAAGTTTCAGATTCATGGATTAAAATTACTTTGGCAATTTACATTGGTATAATCAGTAACCTGTTAATTACTATCATTTGCGCACCCATTGAAATATTTTTTAATAATTAGAACTAGGGAACAGAGACGCTTACATGGATGAAAAATTAGGCTATAATAGCTAAGAGTTTGCTATATTGTTAATACTTATAACAAGCGCAATAAACAAATATAGCTATAGCTTGTGAGACTATTTTTTCTTCGTAATAAGCAGGTTTTGGCTCATCATAAGTTCTAGCTTAACTTAATCGAGTTTCACGATACATTATTAAAAAATGGAAAATTTATTAATTAAGTCAATTTTTCTAGTAATGATGGGTTCCTTATTAGCGGGCACCTCTGAAGCGCCAGGGGAGTATTTCTTCTCGGATGGCGTCCGTCTAAAAAAATATCGGGGAATGGGCAGCATTGAAGCTATGGACCGAAAGGACGCCATGGGTTCAGCTATGAATAGATATTTTCATACGTAAGTCCCTAAAGTCTGAGTCATATAAGTGTGTCTAAAGCTCGTTTACTTTTATTATGTATTATAATTTTTTTTAATAGTTTTAGTAGTATTAAGGCTGTGGGTTGATAGGACAGTAATAACTTCTCATTTTAAAATAGTTGAGCAAAGCATGCAGATAGCAAAAATACAAATTTGTCGATAAGGGGATCTAATAATTTTTTTCTAAATATTTTCGAACCCATCGGAGATAAAAATACGAAATTTGGAATTTTTGGTAAAGTTTGTGCGACTCAATGTGCCTAATGAATAAAAATGTAGCAATTGCTTTTTCTTATAAAATGAAGTAATTTCTTGAAAGCCAATGAATAAAAACTAAAGTAATTGCTTTTCGTCGAGCAATTGCTTAAAAGTGCAGGAATTGCTTTTAGTCAATGCTTTTTCTTAAAAAATAGAAGCAATTGCTATCGTTTGCTTAAAATGTGATGAATAAATTAAGGAATTGCTTTTTCTAGTGTAGCGATTGCTTTCAACTTTTTAAGGTAGGTCGACCCCTGCATCATTTGCTTGGTAGCTGTCAACTTTAGTTCTCCGCGGCATACACGTGCGTTGCTCTTAATTTGTGTCCTCAATTATGGCTGAATATATGAACGTCCGTAAAAGAAAAATCTACAGTATACGTAGAAATTGCAGATATGATTATTTCAGAAAGTTATATCGATTTGACTGCGAAAATGTTGAGTGGTTGGCAAATTATTTTTTGACTGATACTGGTAAAAGGCGAGGGGGGTGCACTTTCGCCTTTAAATAAGATTAAAGTCTTTCTGCGGAAATTATCGGATCCGGGCTTTCAAAATTCTGTATATAGGTGAAGAACTCGGTGTTCACCAAACTACTGTCTGTAATGGATGCGTTTTGGAAAAGACCAATATTTTTATTAAATTTCCTACAACTACCTACTGAAGCTGTGTGGAAGCTTAACGGTTGTGGTCAGAGAGATGTCTTTGGTTAAAACCCTACATTGGGTTTACAGATAGGAAAAAATTAGAATAGGCAAAAAAAATACTTATTGCCATGATTATTTCGATTGAACCGTTGGAATGGGCTCCTGTGGGCACAAGCTCAAGCCTAATGCTGGTTGCACCCCCCTTGGTATGATTCCCGGAGCGGACTCACCCCCTTGCTACTCCACTGGGTATAATATTGTGTCTTCTGCGAATGGAACCTTCTATACATTTGAAGATTTTTTTAATTGTGAATTTTAACTTGTTTTTTGGTCTTATATTTAAAAATAAAATAGTTTTAAATTGTTTTATCTTAAATAATATATTAAACTTAAATGACGTATGTAAATGCATTAGCATGTTCACAGTTCAC
Source organism: Polydrusus pterygomalis (assembly GCA_963969555.1). Taxonomy (NCBI): domain Eukaryota; kingdom Metazoa; phylum Arthropoda; class Insecta; order Coleoptera; family Curculionidae; genus Polydrusus; species Polydrusus pterygomalis. The sequence continues at coordinate 32,350,496 of OZ018384.1, read as the reverse complement.
ATGAAAATAAATGATTTGATTTGATTTGATTTGACATTGGAAGCTATACATTTTTTTAAAAGAATGGAGATTTAATAGGTTTTTAATAAATAACTTACTTTTTTGTTCTTGTTTTAAAATAGAGTGTTTATTTTTGTAGCTATTACATTTATAGGTCTTTTTTTCAGCGATGTAGATAAATTAAAGGTGGCACAAGGAGTAAGCGGCAGCATAGTCGATAAGGGTTCCGTACTTAGATTTGTACCCTATCTGCAGTGTGGAATAAGGCACGGTTGCCAAGATATTGGAACCAAGTCTTTATCACAGCTTAGGTGAGTTTTGATAAATTACAGCCACTATTTCAGTGTTTAAAATAAACTACAGAATTATTTTACCATCTTTCCTAATATGTAGGTAGCTATACAGGGTGATTCATTAAGGGTGACGAGGTACCGTATCTCAGGAACTAATAGTCGTACGAGTTGGAAAAAAAATCCCTTAAATGAAATCGACCAAGAGAAATTGCTGGAAATAATTTTCAATAAGGTGACACTTCCGGTTATACCGGAAGTAGGTGTCAACTTGCTTATTTTATAAGGAACACCATGTATATTATTACATTTTTGAATTCTACATAAAAATGTAATTACTTTTTATTAAAGGCATTATTACTCTATGATTAATAGTTTCCGAGATATTGACTCTTGAAAAATGACATTTTTGAACTTTGAGAGCTTCTAGCTTTCGAACTATACGTCTTAGAGCACAACGGCTTACATGTCCTTATCTTCGATTTTTGTTATCTTTCCAAAAGTGTCAACTTCCGGTTAAACCGGATGTAACTTAAATGCATGAAATAAAATACTTTCGGTTTGACCGGAAGTTAATACTTTTGGAAAGATAACAAAAATCGAAGATAGGGACATGTAAGCCGTTGTGCTCTAAGACGTATAGTTCGAAAGCTAGAAGCTCTCAAAGTTCAAAAATGTCATTTTTCAAGAGTCAATATCTCGGAAACTATTAATCATAGAGTAATAATGCCTTTAATAAAAAGTAATTACATTTTTATGTAGAATTCAAAAATGTAATAATATACATGGTGTTCCTTATAAAATAAGCAAGTTGACACCTACTTCCGGTATAACCGGAAGTGTCACCCTATTGAAAATTATTTCCAGCAATTTCTCTTGGTCGATTTCATTTAAGGGATTTTTTTCCAACTCGTACGACTATTAGTTCCTGAGATACGGTACCTCGTCACCCTTAATGAATCACCCTGTACAGTATGTCTCCGTAAGTTGGAACCATATGGAAAACTTTTTTATTATTAATTTTACGAAAAAAAGTTATTCTTCATAAAAAGGTTTGCATGGTCTAAAACCTAAAATGCAACTGTCAGATATTAAATTCTTCTAGGCGTATACGAGGTTTGTCAAAAAATATGAATTTTGCCCAAGAGCAAAGTACCTTTATTTTTGACAATATCGAAAATTGTTATTAAAAAAAGTTAATCAGCACAAAAGCACGTTCAAATATGTAATTACACGCATTTACAATGAAAAAATAGGTTTTGTTATTTTTTAATAATTTTTCTGCATTATTAATTAATTATGAATGAACATTTATCTCTTCTAATCATTAAAAACATGATAACCTTTTCGTTTCTTAATGTTATCTAACAATGTTGCAATTTTTTTTTTGTCCTTACTCCTTAAAGTTGCTATTATCTAGGGGAAGGGGGTAAAGGGGCCCGGGCCCCCCCGAAACTCGAGCTCTGATTTCGGCAACATAGGCAACACATTAAACATTTCCTACACTATTACATTTTCTTCACCTCAATTATTACCGGGTTTGTTTTTGTGCTTTTCTTGTGCTGTGTTGCGTTTTTTAATTTTTCCCACTTGAAAACCAAGCACCATGATTCTAAAAGGGGCGTAGCACCCAAAAATTTTTCGCCTTTGGCGCGATCCCGATGCCCCCCCCCCGAGAACAAATCCTGGCTACGTGCCTGATCCTAGCCGATCGATTACCCCCCCCCCCCCCCCCCCCCAGGCGCATGAGCTGGATACGCCGTTGCACCACACGTTCGTTTTAAACGAATATTGTTCACGAGACTTTATTGATTTTCCTCAGACCACCAGCGACAATGTTGTGACGAGACAGTTCATTTGAAGAAAATGTTGCCTCATCGGAAAAAATTATACGCCTCGGACAAAAACGGTCTTCTTCTAATTTTCCTTGGATGAGAGAGCAAAAATCAAAGCGCCTATCATAATCCCTTTTTTCCATTTGTGAACGATTTTTGGTTTGAATGGTCTGAATTTATTTCATTTTAAAATTCTTCCCACTGTATCTTTACTTACATTTTGTTGTATTTACGACTTCCTTTTGCGCAATGACACTTTTGGATGTTCTGCAACAGACAGCATTACTTCTAACTGCGTGTTCTCATTGGCAACCAGTTTTCGGCGTTTTCCATTAAAGTTATTGTTGAAACTTCCACTAGTCTTAAATTTATTCATTATTTTTGTAACAGTTAATGATTGATATTTTTATTGGAATGTCTATCATCTTAACATAGTATAAAACAAAGTCGCTATCGCCGTCCTGTCCCTATATGTGCTTAAATCTTTAAAACTACGCAACGGATTTTGAAGCGGTTTTTTTAATAGATAGAGTGATTCAATAGAAAGGTTTTTATGTATAATACATGCATAATATTATAGAGAAACACTGATAAATTAGAGTATGGAGAACGAACGACCCAACCTAACCGGTCCCCGGCCCGTTCAACGATCGATCCGAATCACCGAAGCCGGAATAGACGAAGACAGACTATATTTTATGCATAGATGTAAATTGTGGACGGGCCGGCAAACGGTTGAGTACGTTGTATAATGCCGGGCTGCAACGCAGGTCGGGTACACGCTAGTTAAAAATAATTGCTGCTTCTTTATGCGTTTTATAGTTTTCTCCCACAATCAAAACAATTTCAATTTTTTCTTCACAACTTAATAACACCATTTTTATGTAAGTACGCGTTTTGACGGTCGCTATTAATGATTTCTTGCTATCAACAATTCATTTGTATGTCAGAGCATCCAAGATTACATGTATTGTAACTACAGTTAAATTTGCATTGTTATTGTACACATACGTTTCAAAATAGAAAAAATAATATTTTTTATTGCAAATGGCTGTAATTACATATTTGAACGTGGTTTTTAGTTCTGATCAACTTTTTTTAATAACAATTTTCGATATTGTCAAAAATAAAGGTACATTGATTGCTCTTGGGCAAAATTCATATTTTTTGACAAACCTCGTATACGCCTAGAAGAATTTAATATCCGATAGTTGCATTTTAGGTTTTAGACCATGCAGAACTCTTTATGAAGAATACCTTTTTTTCGTAAAATTAATAATAAAAAGTTTTCCATATGGTTTCAACTTACGGAGACATACTGTATATTTATTTGAAAATTAAGTATAGTGAAGTAAACAGCTGGTATTCCGCTGTATTTTTTTTGTATAATTAATATACATCAATATACATTTTATTTTGTTTTTAGGAATAAAACTTATAATGGCGAGCTAAGATTTGAGCTTAGATCTCATTCAGCTCAGTTAGAAGGAAACGTGCACAGTCTTTTCTCCTATGAGAAAAGACTATTTTAGGCTGTACAGGTTTAATTTTTCCATTTTTTTACCAACGTAGGTATCTAAAGATTTATTGATTTTGTTTAATTTGATAGAGAAAACAAATGTGTGTACTATGTTTACACATAGGTATTTTATTAGTGACTACAATTACATTATAAGTAAAAATTAAATGTATTAACTTATCTCTTATTATGTGAAATATCTATCTAAATTTATTTTATATTGATTAATTATTATGGACGAATCAAGTTGTTTTAAAAACAAAAAATTACTTAGGTCATCATATTTATAATTTTTTTGGGGTTTATTATTTTTCAATATTCATAAAGTATTTATGTGTAAATTATTAGCTATAGCTAATCTAAAGTAGGATACAAGCCATATACTACTTTTTAAGGTTGAACCCTCAGTTCCTTAATTATTTTTTAAGATTTTTAAAATAGTTATGGTTTAATACTTATAACAACCTAAAACTTGCTTTTATATTTTTTTACCCTAAATGACCAACGTCAACTACAATTTGTAAACTACTCAGTGGAAATTTGTGAAAATATTTTATCTTAAGCTCATGTGATTTTTAGAGTAAGAATCTAATAGTTAAAAAATATATATCTATAATAAACACTATATTAGGTTGTAAAAGTTAGGAGTTTCAAACGGCTACGCTGTGGTGTCCAGAAATCCAGAATGGTATAGTTCCAAGACTGTCAAAAATTTTTTAGCTCAACGTTAACTAACGTTAATGTTTCTTGGCACTTAACTTGGACAACCCAACTTCTGTTCTGTATTTTTTTTATTTAATAAAAATGTTTTTTTAATTTTAAAGAAATTCTTTCTGTTACCAGAGCAGTATCAGTAAACTTCTTCGAACTACACTCACAGGCAAAATAATCGATCCACGCAAATTTTCGATGAATTTAAATCACAAATAACTTTTTTATTTAATGTCGGATTTAAACAAATTTGAAAGAATATTGTAGATAAATTAATGGAGATTCTCTAATATTTTAAAAACTTACTAAAAAATAGACGTACGTTTATTATATACAGGTTTAAAGAAAAATATGTTTTTTACCATAAGTTTAAGACACTCTGTGGAGTGGCGAAAGAACATATTGTTCTAAATTAAGTTGTAGTTATCAAGTCACATCTATTCTTAACATTTTTGTTTTTGGTTCACCTCCATATCTTTATTTTTGTGGAAAATATGGATTTTTTAAAAAAGCATTGCACTTTCCAATAATTTTTCTGGACGAAGAACTAAGGTTGCCAGGGAGGATACCAGTGACTTTTTATTTTCGTCACAAATACGATTTTTTTTTTAAAGAAACAGTACAAACTTATTTTTAACAAAAGTTTATTAATCCCGGCCCTATATAAAACTTTAACTCGAAGCACAAAAATGGCATGCGTGAATTAAATAAAAATGCACTTAAAAAAATAACAATAAAAATAAACAGTAACAAGTGTTTCCTCCACGTGCTCGAATGACCTTGGGCATGGCATACCTTCAATAAGGTTCCGTATACAATGATCTTGATCAATTTGCTGCCATTCTTCAATGAGTACTTCAGTATGCTCCTGTAAATTGACTGGACCAGGTACCCGGGACCGTACTTTTCTGCCCAATGTGTCCCAGACATGTTCGATCGGGTTTAAGTCGGGGCTGCGGGAAGGCCAATTCATTTTTGGGATTTCCACCTCATCTAAATATTCATTAACTACTCTCGCAACATGCGGTCGAGCGTTATCATGTATTAACATGAAATCGTCTCCCACAAATGGAGCAAAGGGAACAACATGTAGTTCTAAAACCTGGCGAATATATCTATCCGCTGTCATTGCCCCCCCCCCCCCCCCCCCCCCCCCATCGACTACTACCAAGTTTGTTCTGCTGTCGAGCTGCACGCCACCCCATACCATAACGGAGCCTCCGCCGTAGCTTACCCTAGGCGAAAAATGATTTTGCTCAAAACGTTCTCCTGTTCTTCTATAGATTCTTTGACGACCGTCCGGCGATTTTAAACAAAACCTAGATTCGCCAGTAAATAGGATATTTTTCCACTCATCAATACCCCAATTTTGATGTTCCCTAGCAAATCTTAGGCGATCAACCCTGTGGTTTCTTAGCAACTCGGGAGCGGTTGCAGGTCTCCTGCGTGTAATGCAATATCAGATAACCTCCTTCTTATCGTTCTTCGCTTATTTGGACCTGCCGTACGTCCTCCAATCTGTTTTTTACCTCCACAGTAGTTACTCTTCGGTCACGTAAAACATTTAGTCCAATAAAACGATCATCTCGTTCATTCGTACACCTTTTCCTACCACATTGACTCCTTCTACTGTACTCGCCATGCTGATTAAACCGATTTACAGCCATTTGTACCTTACTTCTTGTGACGTTTAAAACTCTTGCCACGTAATACTGTGACCGTCCATCCTGGATTAAAGCAATGGCTTTGGTAACATCAGTTGGAGACATATCCATTTTTAAAACTAAGAAGACACTCCAGAAGTAACACACATTAATTTACCAAAAATAATTTCTTAGCTTTTGAAATCCGTAAATGACATATCATGTCAAGTCATGATTCAATAAAACTGTCACTATCATCCTCCATGGCAACCTTAGTTTTTCGTCCAGAAAAATTATTGGACATCAGTGCAATGCTTTTTTAAAAATCCATATTTTCCACAAAAATAAAGATATGGAGGTGAACCAAAAACAAGAATGTTAAGAATAGATGTGACTTGATAACACAACTTAATTTAGAACAATATGCTGTTTCGCCACTCCACGGAGTGTCTTAAACTTATAGTAAAAAACATATTTTTGTTTAAACCTGTATATTATAAACGTACGTCTATTTTTTAGTAAGTTTTTAAAATATTACCGAATCTCCATTAATTTATCTAGAATATTCTTTCAAATTCGTTTAAATCCGACATTAAATAAAAAAGTTATTTGTGATTTAAATTCATCGAAATTTTGCGTGGATCGATTATTTTGCCTGTGAGTGTATTTATTACTAGTACGTAAATATTAATTGCGAATTAGGATAGATTCCTACTTTCCGTATAATTTTTTTTTCGTAAAAGAGTTTTCTAAAACTAAAAATAAAGTTGCAAGGTATCTTGCAAAACTATTTACACCGGCTACAAGTTAACCTATGGGCGACTTTGACGCCTTGCAACTCCTAATGTATGATTTTTTTTGTTAGAACGTTTTTAGATTTTTATGTAGCTATTTTTTTATTACGTAGTTAGGTTCATTCGATGTGTAAGACCTTATTTAAATCAGTTAGATGAAAAGTATATATCTACCAAAGCCAGCAAACTTTTCGGCATTTTTATTTAAGATAGGACGATTTCCTTATGCTTTGACGTTATAGAGTAAATAAGATTGATAATTCAAATTCATGGCGTCGGTATGGGGAATCGTTCCTTAATTCTAACAGCCAGAAGTAGTATTATATTGATATTGCCATTAACAATATACAGTGCTGTTTTTTTTAACGCGGGCCATAGGGATTTACATGCATGGTAAATCTTTAAGTCTATGTTAGGCACATTTCTATTGAGAACTACGAGTTGAAATTTCACACAAATATTGCTTGTGGTCTCATATCCAATTTAGTACCATGTTTGTATTACTTTACTAACGCAAAACATTGAAAAATACCATTTTAAGTTATAATATCACGCTGTTTTGCCCAGCCCTGTATATTCAGTTTACCCAGGTATATTTGACATAAGCTGGTATGTGACATTTTTATATAATATTTGGCACGTTGTACCGAAATTATACAATGTTGACGATTATTTAGTTTGTATTAAATATGTTTTATTTTAAGTGGTTTAAAATGTATTAATTTTCTTAATTCTAAAGCAGAACTTTTATTTCAATAAAGTTTAATAATTATTTTCCTAAATATCATCTACAACAATAAACTTAAAACTCATATAAACTGTTCGAAGTGCCCTCTATTTACAGCCAAACGTGCCCCAAACATTCATAAAAATGCTTTCTAGCATTCGACAAACTGTCGCGCTGTGATGCTGCGTGAGGCCTCCATTATTCTGTTTCTATTGTTCATTTGGTCTTCCTCTTACGTTATCAAAAACTTTTGATGTGAGGTATCCCCAATAAAAGAAGTCCAAAGGCTGCCCGGATACACATTATTTAGATATTCCGTTACAATTATTGCGCTATGAGCTGGAGCTCCATCATGTTGAAATATAATTTCTTCCCTTCTGTGGGCTAGCGCAGGACCTACTTCCATATGTAAAAGATCCATATATTTTTCTTTGGTAAGCGCACCGTCTATAAAACATGAACCAATAATCATATTTCCTAGAATACCTGCCCATACATTTACATTTTGGCGCCACTGGGAATGCGTTTGATGTATCCGTAGGGATTTTCTCGCGACCAGACTCTAACATTCTGCTTGTTCACACTTCCATTAACATTAAAGGAGCTTTGATCTGTAAACAATATGTTATTCGCAATACCCTAATTCGTTCCATCCATTCTTCACAAAACTGCATCCGTTCAAAATAATCACGAGGTTCCTGTACGTTTCGAATTTTAAAAGATTTGTATGCGTCTTTCTTTAATGCCTTGTAACAACTGCTTCTAGATTTGTCGAAGCGTTCGCAGCAAGGTGTGTCAAATTGGATGATGGTTGTTCTTCTATCGCCATGCACAGACCCATTCGGAATTCTTCAGTTACCACATATGAATTTCTTTTTCGTTTTTTATGAGAATCATCAAGACATCCAGAAGTCTTGAAATTTCCATGCAATCGTCGTACGGTAGACTTGCTGGGAATTGGACGGTTTTCATAGACAGCGGCAAAATTATCAGTAACTTCCCGATATGACATTCCTCTTATGCAGTTTGAAACTATTTCAATTCGTTCTTTTACGGTGTAGCAAGACATGATAAATTACAAAACTAATTTCATGAAAGTCAGGAAAATACTGACAGCCGTGTCAATATTTTTCTTTATCTAAAAGGTAGTTAATTACATAAATTACAAGGGGGTAAAAAAGTGTCATTTTCAAAAAATAAAAAGGGCTTTTTTGGGTATCTCTTGGAGCTTTTTTGCACAGATTGTATGTTAACTTTTCCTCCCATCTCATATTTTATCTATTTTCAAGTTTTAATATTATTTGTTTAATATAAATGTGCCTAACATAGACTTTAAGATTTACCATGTAAATCCCTATGGCCCGCGTTAAAATAAACGCACTGTATATTTGATAGTGGTCTATTGTTCGTTATCTCTCTGATTTATCCAGTCAACTTATTTTAGCTTTTTTAATATAGGCTCATTTCTAACGTCTTAATATTGAATTATACTATACTTATAAGGTGATGGCTATATAATCGGTAACTAGTTTAAATAAATTGCAAAAGTATTTTTTTATTGCTTCAGTAGAATATAAAATATACAATTTATAATAATCTCCCAATTCAGGATTAAATAATTATGTCTTTATGTATGTGTCATGGTGCAAAATCCTTGTTACTTAAGCAGGTTATCCAGTGCCCCCTTTGGTTGTACCAAAACTTCAACTTGTGTCCTACACAACTTAAAATATACCTTTGTGTTGATTGTTTTGTGATACCGCACACCACTGGCAGACAATAGTTAAGCTTTAATAACTAATATAAAAACTATCGTGGAAACTAATATACCTCTTAGGTCAAAGCACTAGGATTTTAAGAACTCGTCGTAAGTCGCCAGGGCTAGACTTAGGTACTCAGGGGTTTATAAGCTTTAAAAAAACAAACCCTAATCAAAATATAAAGACTCTGAAACATCTTCGTCCATGAAGAAACACTTATCTGATATGATTTACATGGAAAGTAGTTAAAAAAAAATGAGTCGACCAAAGTATATTAAAGAGTTTAGCAATGCTTAAGTAAAAGTAGCAAGTTGAAGAAGCATTATAAGTAGGTACCTACCAAAGAACTATAAAAAAAGTAGAATGCTTAATAGGCTGTAGGTACAGTTGACGACATAAATTCGTACACCCATACATAACTCAATTACCACAAAATTGGGTAAAACGGGTTTTTCACCTTGCTGCTTATACCTGGATAGAACACCAGCTATATACATAGCTGTAAACTATTGCATGTACGATTTTTTACCATAAGTAATAATGGTTATTTCTAAATATTTTTGTGTTTAAATTACAGCCGCGAAATAAGAAAATTATAAAATAATACCAGAAAAACTGCAAAAGTATAAAGCCAAAGAGGGTAAATTTATGAACAAACTTTTAATCAGGACTTCTTAAGCACCAAGGAAGGCATGTTACGTTGTTTTGTCTAAACCAGTTTCCTATATTTCTTGCAGTATGCACAGAGCAGTTATCCTGCTGAAATATGAAGTTATTTCCTTCAAAAACTATCGCGGCAGAAAGAAGAAAAACATTTTTCCAGATCTGAAGATATATATTACTGTTTAGTGTTCCACCACTATTCCAGCATACACCTGCACCGTAAACACTTATCCTTGCCCACACAATAACGGAGAAACGTCCACTGGTTTGCTTTTTTTGAGTATACTTCTCATCATATTGGGAATTTGGTGCATGGTCTATATACTCGAATCCTTCCATTATATGTAGACTAAAAAGTTTTTTTATCGGAAAAGATAACATTTTGCCAAAAAAAATCCTTTTCTGGTGAATATTGCATAGCAAACCCAATTCTTTGTTCCTTATCACTATTTTTTTAAAACGGTTTGGATGCAGCTGCTCGATTTCTTAATTCGGAATATTGTCTTACTCGGCGTTGCGCAGTTCTAGATGAAGCAGGGAATCCTCTTATGTGCATAGCGGATACTGCAGTTTCAAATGGATTTTGCCTTAAATACTCCACCAAATTTCGGTCTTCTTCATTTGATGATTTTCTATTATTTAAACCAGACCCAACAGACCTTTTAACTGTTTGATGATAGCGCCATTTTTTTACAATTCCTTGAACAGTACTTCTAGGTAGATACTCTAAAATGATTAGCTATTTTTCCATAAGACCACCAGACTATTTTTACTAAACATATTATTCTTGCTTTTTCAATAATACTTAAATGAGGCATTTTTAAATCAAATAAGATAATGACAATACTTTGAATCATATCATGATAACAATTACCACGTTACAAAGGTAATAAAGGTAAAAAAGTTGCATTTACAGTGTCACAGTTTAGTGTACGAAATTATCTGTCGTCAACTGTACTTATAAATGGCACACAAAATATTATCTATGTACTAATATGAGTATTTGGTTTTTATAGGTTGCCACCCACTAATTTGAGTTGGCAGCATCAGTAGGTACAACTAACTTCGTAGCGATCAACGCGCGTCAACGTTGAAAACACAGGGTTATGTTATTTGGGTTTGTTGAAAGATCAAGAAAACAAAATAGCCAATAATATTCGGACCTTACCAGGGTACACCAGTTCATCGTAAACAATTTTAAAAATTTCTTTACGATATTTATATAACATTCATTACCTGTTGAAAGGGATATCCTCTGCCTCGCTTTTCTCACTATTAAAACTACTATATATACACTAAACACAGTGGAATTGTTAATACCTATTGTTTTGAAAGTTTATTTGTCACAAAAATAACAACAAATTGTTTAACAAAATTCATAAACACGCGAACAAGTTCGGCTAGACTCTTATTTTTAGTTGGCTTTAATATAATTTCAAATACACTCAGTTCCAACAAAAGTGACGCACCTAATTTTTGATGCAACTTTGTAGCTTTGTCATTTCTGAACGAATTGACCGATTTTTATTTTCTTTCCATTTATTGGTAGGTAATTCCTTTACCTTTAAGAAAAAAATAAGTAAGTAAGTAAACTAGTAGAAATTTTTTCAAAGCCCCCTGGATGATGGTGGAAAAACTCAAGCCATGTTATTTTCTTAATTTTTGACTTACCCTGTGCGTTAATCAAGTAAATGTATAGAAAGCGCCTACAGTCTATATGAAAGTCACTGCTTTTACGAGAATTTTAATTTTTTGTTCATTAACTTATCTCTAAAGTTGTCCAAATTACAGCTTTTTTGCTGAAACCTGTAAAATGTCAATATAGATTAGCGCTGTCATCGACTGCCTCAATGGAAAAACATGGAGGGGTGTCTTTCCATTCATTGAAATCCCTCCCCACACCATAACTGACCCACCATTATAACTTTCACATTCTGTTATTAAATTCTGATTAAACCTTTCACCAGTCCTGTCCTCCATACTCTTTTCCTTCCATCCACCTTGTTAAGGCAAAACCGTGATTCATCCGTAAACAAGACATTCTAATATTCCATTGTCCATAATTTCCAACAAAGTTTCTTCTAGCAGCACGATGTTGTGGCAATAATTTGCAATTGGGACCTTTTGAAGGTCTTCTAGCTTTCAAATTTACTTTGTTTAGACGTCGACATACCGTTTGCTTACTTATTGTAACACCCTGAATTTGGCGAAGATCTTGCTAAACATTTACCGCAGTATTTGATCGATCACGTAATATCCTCAATCTCAAGAAGCGATCATCTATTGGAAAAGTTTTTCGAGGGCGACTAGAACCAACCCTTCAAGCAGTGCTTCCTGTTTGTTCGTACTTGTGGATTGCTCTACGAGCAGTTGCTTCTTGGACACCCACTGCACGAGCGGCGTAACGTTTACTACGCCCATCGTTAACTAAAGTAACTAATGCTGCTACTTGTTCTGAACTTATTTGAGGCATTTTATGTAATTTTAGCCTCTACAACTTTTATAATGACATTGACTTTTTTAATGACACGACGGCAAAGGGTCAAATAATATGGATTAATAATATTTGCTAGGGCAAGGACAATAATAATTGTTTTTTTGGCAATGTGATCCTACAATGAATTACATTTGTGGAATAAACGTAAGGTTTGTTCGGGTTTGTTCAGCAAAAAAGCTGTAATTTGGACAATTTTAATGAATAAAAAATCAAAATGCTCGTAAAAGAAGCGACTTTCATATAGAGTGTAGGCGCTTTCTATACATTACTTAATTAACGCACAGGGTGAGTCAAAAATTAAGAAAATAACATGGCTTGAGTTTTTCCACTATCATCCAGGGGGCTTTGAAAAAATTTCTACCATTATTTTTTTCTTAAAGGAATTACCTATCAATAAATGGAAAAAAAATAAAAATCGGTCCATTCGTTCCGAAATGACAAAGCTTCAAAGTTGCAACAAAAATTAGGTGCGTCACTTTTTTTGGAACTGAGTGTATTTGCCAACTTTTTACTAGAGAAAAAATTGATTCTTCGTCAAGCCCTTTCTAGAGATGCTACTTTAAAATCAAATTTTATGATAAATAGGCATTCTACCTTTTTCATAGGCCTGTGATACCTATACTAAACAAATAATAGTTAGGCCTAAGGTAAGGAAGTATTCAACAAAAGAAAATCCTATGAAAAATGGGCCAAACTACGCAAAAATACCCCTGTTACCATTATAAAAAGAAAACACCCACTTATTGAGGCTGTAAAATAGAAATATTGATTTTCAGGAAATGTATTGTTTGCTCATAAGTACATAAGTATAGCATAGATAGCAGAAAGGTATATAGCAACGTAAAACTTGTTTAAAACCATATATTTTATCCAATATATTAATACTCTAAGTCTAAGTGAAAACATGTACCTACTATTACTAAAGAGACTTAAGCCGTATCATTAATTTTTTTAAATAATTGCAGCAAAGCTTTTATTTTCGACCTATTTATCGAGTGTTTTGTATTTTTTTATTTATAGACAAAATTTTGAACCTGTTAACATGTTAAAATGAAAATAAATGTACCCAATAGGAATATGTCGCTTTTTTTACTTTTGTTTATAGTCCAATCAAAAAGAAACTACTGGATTTACTAAATTTATTCTAAGTTAGAAACTCCCTCGGTATTCGTTTGTTTGAAGGTGGTAGACAATATTATCAAAAAAAATGACCTTGTCGGACTTTCATTGTCTTTATATACTTTGTTACTTAACACAACGTTTCGGTTAGTTAGTATCCCTAACCGTTTTCAAGTGTAAACTAAAAAATTCTTCCAGCTGACAAAGGAAATGCCATTTTTTTACGCTGCAGTATTTGTCGAAAATACATTGCAATATCCCCCAAAAAATATGCTAATTTGGTAATTACAATAGCTCTAGCAACTACTTTAATAAAATAGTATTTCGTATATACAGGGTGTTTCAATAAAAACTCCCGGGCCAATTATTTCGAAAACCAAAAGTGACATGTAAATTCTGTAAACACCAGTTTTTAGCCTCTATGATTGGCTTCACAACTGTGTAAAAAATGTGTTTGAATAATTCAAGATGTAGGTGGCGACACGGTGCAAAGAATTTTTTCGCTGACAGAATCTTTTAAATGTTATGGTTCTTAAAGAATTAATTTTTGATCAAATTATGTGCCATAAAAATTTTTGATAAATCCAACATGAACGGAGATATTTGGGGTTAAGTTTTTTTAAAAAATTTTTACGTGCGTATTTTAATTATAAATAGTTTTAATATCCTTTAGCAGATTTTAATTTAATTTTGGTAATGATAATTTGAGTGATAAAACGCTCGCGTAGCGCTAAATTATTACGTCGGCCTTAACAAATAATATTAGCAAAAAATAAGACACCGCTGATTTTTTGGTAATTTTTATTTTTTTATCTGATTAAGCAACTAAAAATATCTTTTTCTTGTCTGTTAAATTGTTTTCATATCTTGCTTCGTTTTCGAGAAATAAAAATAAAAACAATTTTATTATACCTATCTTAACATAGTATAAAACAAAGTCGCTGTCTGTCCGTCCCTACCTATATATGCTTAAATCTTTAAAACTACGCAACGGATTTTGAAGCGGTTTTTTTAAATAGATAGAGTGATTTAAGAGGAAGGTTTTTATGTATAACTAGCGACCCGCCCCGGCTTCGCACGGGTGCAATTTCAGAAAGTGGCATGCCGGGTACTAATATATCGGGTTTGTTCGGGTTTGTATTTATACCAGCGGGTTGCAACGCATGCCGGATACACGCTATTTAAGTATATAATATTAGTTTCATCCTTTAATTTTTGTAATGACGTTTGTGGGCTATTTTCTACTGTTTGTAGGACTATAGAGCTACATTTTCGTCAGTCGCAACCCTCTTCCTTCTTGGAACCTTTCCCTTTTTAAAGCTACCATATGTAGCTAAGTTCGTACACAAAGCTACAAAAGATTTGCGATCGGGCGTTGGTCTATCTGGAAAACGCGCTCGATAGCAGCACACAGCTTCTGAAGCATTTTGATGGCATTCTCCGTAAACTAAAAACATGTTCAATTTGTCTTGGTTTGTATGGTGAACCATTTTTATTTTAAAAATGTAGAAATTGCAAATTCTGACACTGACACTGAGTGTTAATAATGTTAATTATTTAATGATTTTTGTTTTCTAGAGATATGCATAATATGCAATAAAATTTTTTTTATTTTTATTTCTCGAAAACGAAGCAAGATATGAAAACAATTTAACAGACAAGAAAAGAATATTTTTAGTTGCAATCCGAAAAAAATTTAAAAATTACCAAAAACTAGGTGGCCTCTTATTTTTTGCCAATATTATTTGTTAAGGCGCCCCCTGAGACGTCACTGGACGTAATAATTTAGCGCTACACGAGCGTTTTATCACTAAAATTATCATTACCAAAATTAAATTAAAATCTGCTAACGGATATTAAAAATATTTATAATTAAAATACTCGTTATTAAAAAAAAACTTAACCCCAAATATCTCCTTTAATGTTGGATTTATCAAAATTTTTCATGGGACATAATTTGTCCAAAAATTAATTACCTTTAAGAACGACAACATTTAAATGTTCCTGTCATCGAAAAAATTCTTTGCGTGGCGCCACCTACATCTTGTATTATTCAAACACATTTTCTACACAGTTGTGAAGCCAATCAAAGAGGCTAAAAACTTGCGTTTACAGAATTTACATGTCACTTTTAGTTTTCGAAATATTTGGCCTGGGAGTGTTTTTATTGAAACACCCTGTATTTTCCTCATTCTCTTAATAAATTTATTCACTCTACTACTTTACAAAACGTTAAGGGAAATTTGAAAATTTTTCTGTTGTAATCGTACCCGGCACTCTGACAACATGCAATTTATTTCACGAGTATCGCGTACCGCAATAGAAAAGAATGTCAATCAGAAAAATTAAAGACAGCATATCGGTGGTATCTATACCTCCCTATATTTTATTAACTTTTATAAAATTCTTCATATCATTAACGAGCCACATCCATTTATAGAAGGAAATTACAAAAAATTGTTTACATTACTATTTTACATAAGATTCGTCTCTTCCTAGTCTGGGGGAATACGGGCTGTAAGCGTGTCCCCTTCCCAATCGTGGTGAGAATGGGGGAGATCTTTCAGAAATTTCTAAATTTTCGGCAGGCCTACTTTCGTCTAAGGTTCTTCCTAATCTTGGAGTAAAATTGTGCGTGTTTCCCCTTTTTTCTATTTCTAAAATGTAAAGAAGATGTATATACAGGTTGAGTCGGGAGGAATGGACCAAACTCTAAGGGTGTATAGTGTTTCTTAGGTCAATTTAATGACATTAAACTGTGGGAATTTCCTAACCATAGGCGTTCCACACAAATAATTAATATGCGTATACACACTTATAAGTTTGTTTTACATTAGGTGTTTGTAGATACTACACTTTATAAACCCATACTGTATATATAATATTATTATATTAAAATAATAAATATAAGGTAACTCAAAAATTCTATATACAAAACTAAAATCAGAAAAATAAACCTGACACGGCACGACACTGCTCAGAAAATGCTTAAATTTTTTTACCAGAACTTTATTCTCGTCAACCAGACTCCGGCCCGTTCATCAAGGCATAACCACGTATATTTTATCTCCGTCTCTTCCACGCCATCGGCGGTCAATGGCCTATCTCTGTCTGGCAGAATCGATCGTTAGACGGGCCGGGTACCGGTTCAGCTTATATCCTGGCGCTTTCTACCGCAACAAATTACATGCTGTTGCCAATTCTTCAAAAAATTTTCGGATTTGTAAGCACAATGTGTATACGAGAAACAAGGGTTTATTAATTAGTTATTTTTAAACACTGAAAACACTTTTTGTCTTGATTTCAGTTATATTGTTTCTTAAGGACTAAAGAATGTATTATTATAACAATGAATGGCTTGTTATTTTTTTCTGTCACACTCAAAACTCCTCGGTTTAAAGTATATTTGCAAACTACCTTTCAAAGAAAGTTACTGACTAACAATTGAATACTGATATAAATGAAATATCTTTAATAAAAAAAACTTAATGAATTGAAGAAGAAAGATCTGACAACCCTGGTTGTGCGGTCGGTCTCTTTAAGACTGTTTACCGCCGTATGGAATGAATGTCCTCAAACTGAGATTGGATAAATAATACCTAATCTATGCATCAAAATAATAAGAAAAAACCCAAATGTTGTTACCCGCAATATTCATTTGTTTTCAAATTACAGCGTTAATTAAAATAATAATATTGTTAAACGAAAATATGCTACATTAACATTGTTTTAAATAAATCATTGGTTTAGTAAATTTTCAAAAATACCGCCATTGACTTTCAAACATTTCCTGCTTCGTTTACGAAGGGCGCGCGTGGCTCTTCTAATTAATTCGTGCCTTTCTTTAATATTGAGTGCAGCATTTCTAACGCCTCTATAATTAATGCATCCCTAGTATCTACTTTTACTGTGTAGGTATACCTTATTTTTTAACCAACCCCATAAATTATAGTCCTACGGTGTGAGGTCTGGCGACCAATCCAAACCTCTGGAAACTTTTGGTCCAAATATTGCTTGAACAGACGATCGAAATGGGCAGGTGCTTGGTCGTGTTGATAATACATTTGAATTCTTAAGGTTAAGTGTAAGATCAACCTTTACTATAGTAAAGGATGAATTTCGCCTTTTTAGAGGTTGGCTTATATTCCATTTTTTTATATTTTATTAAAAAGAATCACTGATGTAACTTCTGAATAAAGATTTATTTATTTATTTATTTAATTAATTCTGATGTTTAAAGAAAACTTCTCCAGTGGTCCTTGCAATTCATTTTGTAAAAAACTTAAGTAGTGATCCCCTGTAAGGCGATTTTCCAAAAGAAAAGGGCCAGTTAAATTATTGTCGATCATGCCGCACCACACGTTTACTGAAAACCTGTGTTGAAAATTACTTTCGACTATTGCATGAGGATTTTCGTCCGACCATAACATGGGAGTTTCGATTATTGTTGATGCCGTCACGGGCGAATGTAGCTTCGTCACTAAAAAGTATGTGCGGTACAAAATGACGATTAATAATTATCCACTCACAAAAATTGCATACGCTTGGCGTAGTCTCCAGGTTGAAGATTCTGTACCGGGTGGTCAAATAAGCGAGGACGTCGGCTTTATCTCGGAAACCATTAATCGTACAACTTTCGGAAAGGTTTTTTTAAGAGTAAAGTGGTCAAGAGAAATTGCTGGAAATTACTTTTAAGTTCCTCATTTCGCCGCAAGGAGGCACAATTAAAAATTGTTTTTTTTTAATTATAAATTTCTCCAAAAATTCTCATCTTAAGGTATAACCCTGATTACATCATTGGAAAGCTTAGACAATTCTGCATCATTTTGGTTTAAGGCTCATTGACGTACCGACCTTGATAAGAGTCGGAGAAGCTATTGAAAGTGTAAACATTAAAATCGCTGTAACTTCTAAACGACTTATCCGATTACACTAAATTTAAGCTTGTTTGGAAGGAGAAAATAAGCAACTTCAATTGCCGTATCATCGAACCACCGAAAATTCAAATCATACGGTATAACTCTGACATCATAATCGAAAAGTAGAGGAAATTTGCAAGAAAAGATGTGAAGACTGCAGTTCGATATCTTTGTTCGTTTCAGAGTTATTGCCAAAACAATATATTTTTAATACAAATTGCGCCCTCTAGCAATTTTATTAGAAACTATCTTGTACCATTAGATACGACAGTTGAAGCTACTTACCTTTTTCTTCCAAACAAGCTTAAATTTGGTAAAATCAGTTAAGTCGTTTAGAAGTTACAGCGATTTTTATGTTTACACTTTCACTTGATAAGAGTGGGAGAAGCTATTGAAAGTGTAAACATTAAAATCGCTGTAACTTCTAAACGACTTATTCGATTTTACTAAATTTAAGCTTGTTTGGAAGTACCTTCAATTGTCGTATCTAATGGTACACGATAGTTTCTAATAAAATTGTTAGAGGGCGCAATTTATATTAAAAATTATTGTTTTGGCAATACCTCTGAAACGAACGAAGATATCGAACTGCGGTCTTCACATTTTTTCTTGCAAATTTCATCTACTTTTCGATTATGATGTCATAGTTATACCGTATGATTTGAATTTTCGGGATAAAATCGAAAAAATTGTTATTATTACAAATTGCGCCCTCTAGCAATTTTATTAAACACTATCGGGTACTGTTGGATATGGCAATTGAAGTTGCTTATTTTCTCCTTCCAAACAAGCTTAAATTTAGTATAATCGGGTAAGTCGTTTAGAAGTTACAACGATTTTAATGTTTACACTTTCAATAGCTTCTCCCACTCTTATCAAGGTCGGTACGCCAATGACCCTTAAACCAAAATGATGCAGAATTGTCTAAGCTTTCCAATGATGTAATCAGAGTTATACCTTAATATGGGAATTTTCGGAGAAATTTAGAATTTAAATAACAATTTTTAATTGTGCCCCCTTGCGGCGAAATGAGGAACTTAAAAGTAATTTCCAGCAATTTCTCTTGACCACTTTACTCATTAAAAAATCTTTCCAAAAGTTGTACGATTACTGGTTTTCGAGATAAAGCCGACGTCCTCGCTTATTTGACCACCCGGTACACGCTGTACATGGTACAGGTATTAGCCTTGCTCGTGAAGCATATTGATCACTCTTTTTTGGGGAATCCCCAACTGAGTTCCAATTCTTCGTGAGCTGGTCGTTGCATCTTCTTCTACTAAAGCTAGAACATTTTCTATTTCTTCTAAATCCTGTCGAATGGCTCGTTCGAATGTTACATTAGCACTTGGAAGCGTTCCGGTCTCGCACAGTTTGTTGAAAACTCTGATAAAGGCCTTTCTGTTCGGGGTTCTTTAATGTGAAAATCGTTGACGATATTCTTCAGCAGCCGCTGTAGCATTCCAATTACACAAACCATAAATAAAAACCATATTGGCGTATTCGAGATGTGAATAAATGTATGGCATTTTATAAAATTTAAATGATACAAATCCCAAAGTTAACGTTGAATCAATGTAAAATTTTATACTGACACTATTTATACTGAGACTAACAGGATAGTGACAGCACAACAATCAAAAGCGGACAATAATACCATTTATTACAGGAAAGCTAAATTAAGTAATGCAATATTATGTTTTTGCGTTATAATTTAAAAACAAATAAATATTGGATAACAACATTTTAGTTTTTTCTTATTATTTTGATGCATAGATTACACATTTAGAGTTTGGCCCATTCCTCCCGACTCATCCTGTATAGGTAAGTAGGTATACTTAGGTAAAGTAGGTAAATATTAAATGAAATATTTTTCATAGCATCCAAAATGTAAGACGCTGTAATGAAACCTTTTTGGAAAATTAAATATTTGTCAGTAACATAAACAGAAAATCGAATAATATAGCGAAAATATTCGTTACTACGTTGGTATTAATTTTATTATTTGGGTATAGCGGCGGTGTACAATTCAAAATAATGTGGGCTAAATAAATGGACGTTTTTAAAAATGTAATACCTAACTAATTTTCCATCATTTAATAATTTTTCGATACTACAGTAAGGAGGCAAAATTATATGCTTAAATATAATGAATTATTAGTGACATTTGTTTAAAACTTTACTTAATATAACTATAACGCTTAATACTTTTACCAAATGCACATAGATGGCGTAGTATACATTATTTAAATGAGCAAAGGCTAAAAGTTTGCACGAGGGGACTCTTTTGGGCTACATACCCCTATAGTTTATAAAAAGTATACATTTTTGCTTGCAGCAAATGCACATAGATGGCGTAGTATGCAGCTTAATAGTTCTGTATCTTCTCCCTTAGTGGGCATACGGCAGTAAAACTTAAAAAAATTCTCCTCCTCTAAGAACCACTGTTGTGAAGACGCAATTATTTCCTTACCATTATTCTCATTGATAGCGATGATGGTCCATGGGTATTCGTCTAAAGATTCCAATATATCAACAAGTTTGTTATCTTCAAGTTTTTCAGTAGCTTTTTTCCTGCCTAATCTTGGACCAAACCACATCGATGAAGAAAATTTTTCTTTGTTTTGCCGCGCAGAATCAACTGAATTATCAACCTACAATTTACAGAAACATAGCAGTCAAGCAACATTTGAACTCGCGTGATATTATATCTACGGCCACCGATAATTTCTTCCCCGTTTTGAAATCGACGAAAATTCCAAAATTTATAAAAATAAGTGAGGTAGGTCCAATGTTGGTTGAGAAAAATCAGATTATTTGTAGCGTACCCAGTGGCGCAACGAGAAAATAGGTTCGGGGGGCTTATATTTTCTAACCAGGTTTTTTAAGGCTCTTATTTTCAATTTAAAAAATAAAACTATTGACCAGTTCATACTAAATATAAAAAGAGGTTTAGATTTTTTTTTTGTTAAGATGTAGAGGATTTTCGCTGAATATAGAATACTCTAGTGTTTACCCACAGCTTCGCTTGCGTAATTCTATTTTTATAAATCCGCTACGTAAATAAAGCAGCGGGTACAATATATAGTACCCAATAGAACCTATAATATGTAGGCCCATATTATTTTTAAAAATAAATTTCTTTGAGGCATTTTATTACAGTCGTTAATAATAACGCTCGCAGAACACAGAATTATTCAAATATTGAAATACGTCAAGAAAATCCGTCAAAAAAAAACCATTTTTCCAATATGACATTTATTACCCCATTTTTACCCCTTTATTTCCAAAAAAATAGGAAATAACTAGGTACGCGTTTCAAGGTTTGTGTTGTAGAGTATTTTTGTTAAATTTCAAGAAAATATGACAAAAATATTTTTCCAATTAAACCTTGTACCGTGCGAGCAAAAATTATTTGCATCAAAGAGGGCTTGGATTAAAAAACGTAGGGCTTGGTTTAGATCACAATGATATGGGGACGATATCTAACCAAATCTAGGTTAAAATTTTGTTAAATTCATATTATAACATGATATGCCAAACTAATGAGTAATAATATGGGGGAGAATGTATAAGAACTCACTACAAAAATTAAATATTACGCAAAATTACATATTAAAAATAATATTTAAAAAGACTAGGCTGTTCCCTGCTGACCTACTGTATACAGAAGAAATTTGTAATATAAGAACATTGTACTTTCATAGCATTTGTATATACGCCTTTAAAAACAATTGTTTCCAAAATTATACACTTTCCTCATACGACACACGTAGTAATAAACTTATACTTTTACCTACTCTTAGATTTAACAGGAATATTAGCCATAGATTTATAAATTACACTTTACCTAAATCCTGCAATATCTTACCATTATATTAAACAGATAAATAATCTAAAAGTATTCTCAAGACTGTCAAAAAAATGCATCTTTGAAAATTACGCTAAATTTGTTAACATAATAGAAAATTGACCGTTTCATTTATTAGATATGTATATAATAATATCTTTATAATTTTCTCTTAGTTAGTTTATTCTTTCACTCTTAGATTTAGTTTAGTAATTGCCTTCTTACTTAGGTATAACACAACACAAGTGTTTAATCACTTGGGTGCTACTTATAATATACAGGGTGTTCCGATGATCATGTTACAAAATTCTAGGGTAGATAAAACACACGAAAATAAGAAAAAAAGTTCATGTGAACATGGGTCCGGAAACGCTTCTTCAGGGAGCTAGGGCCCTTCGAAGATGACCTTCAAAAACTACTTTTCGTTTTATAGCTTCGGTACTACTGCAGCTATCGCAACCAATTTTGGGACATGAAATCTAGTTCGTAGGTTCATCAATTTGAGCCTTCCGGATTTTGTCACCTTTAACCAGGGGCGTACAAACCAAGGGGGTATTTGAGTAAATTTGACCCTACTCCTCTTAGGCTTTAATTTCTTACCATTTTTATATCTGATTATGATTCTCCAATGCCTTTTACATAAAAAAGGTACTCTTAGTAAAAATCGCTATCTGTCACAGTTTCCTCCGAAAATGGCTAAATCCAATCAATAATAAATTATTGGTCTTAAACCAATTATTACGTTGAAATATGAAAATGAGGTTCAGTACAGATAGTTGTCAAAAATCTGTCAATAAAATATTGTGTCGCCAGTGAATCATGGATTATACTTTCGCCGAATATGCCGATATGCTATTAATTTATGGCGAAGTTCATTGCAATGGAAGAGCCGCTTCAAGATTGTATCAGGAGCGGTTTCCTGAGAGGCGTGTACCTGCTCACACGCTATTCGAGAGGGTAAATCAGCGCATAAGGGAAACTGGCTCCGTGAAAATAACGAGGCCAGATAATGGCGCTCAAAGAACTGTACGAACTCCAGAATTTGAGGAAGAGGTACTCCGACAATTCGAGGAAAATCCTAGTGTTAGTACCCGAGCTGTTGCAGAATCCATGAATGTAAGTCATGTACGTGTATGGGAGATTGTTAACGAACAACTTCTTCATCCTTACCATCGCCAAAAAGTACAGGAATTGAGACCAAATGATTATGCACCCCGCGTAGAGTTTTGCGAGTGGTTTCTTCAACAGTGTACACAAGAACCCCAATTTCCGAAATTTGTGCTTTTCTCTGATGAGGCTGTTTTTACGAGAGAAGGTATTTTTAATTCACGGAATAGCCATGTGTGGGCGGAGGAAAACCCTCATGCTCTTCAAATAAGAGGGTACCAACATCGATTCTCGGTGAACATGTGGGCTGGAATTGTTGGAGAACGTCTAATTGGACCAATCATGTTGCCTCCTCGACTAACTGGGACGGTGTACCTCAATTTTTTAAGATACACCTTACCTGAGTTATTGGATGAGCTGTCCCTCGACATACGTCGGAATCTATGGTTCCAGCATGATGGAGCACCCGCTCATTTTGCACATGTCGTACGTGAGCACCTCGATGATCGTTTTAGAGGACGTTGGATTGGACGTGGAAGCGATGTCAACTGGCCAGCCCGGTCCCCAGATTTAACTCCTATGGATTTCTTTCTTTGGGGACATATGAAAAGCCTTGTATATGAAACTCCAGTTCAGTCGGAGGAAGATTTGGTGGCTAGGATTTCTGTTGCGGCTGAAATGATCCAAACCATGCCTGATGTTTTTACTGACGTCAATTTAAATATGCTACGTAGGTGTAATACATGTATTGAACGTGGTGGCAGGCATTTTCAACAATTGTTATTTTGAATTTATTTTGGTACGTACAGGGTCAGTCAACGACAGCGTTAGTAAATTCATCTTCAAGACAAAAATTTACTCTGCCTTATCCTTGACTCACTCGTTAAACCTGTTTAATTGTTTTTTTTTTTAAATATTTTGTATACGTTCCCTTTTACTTTTTATACCCCCAATTTCGAAAAGGCAATAAATCTCTCTAATCTAATTTATTTTCATTAAAGAAAAAGATTTGACTAACTTATAATGCTCACTATCTGTACTGAACCTCATTTTCATATTTCAACGTAATAATTGGTTTAAGACCAATAATTTATTATTGATTGGATTTAGCCATTTTCGGAGGAAACTGTGACAGATAGCGATTTTTACTAAGAGTACCTTTTTTATGTAAAAGGCATTGGAGAATCATAATCAGATATAAAAATGGTAAGAAATTAAAGCCTAAGAAGAGTAGGGTCAAATTTACTCAAATACCCCCTTGGTTTGTACGCCCCTGGTTAAAGGTGACAAAATCCGGAAGGCTCAAATTGATGAACCTACGAACTAGATTTCATGTCCCAAAATTGGTTGCGATAGCTGCAGTAGTACCGAA
Organism: Polydrusus pterygomalis; assembly: GCA_963969555.1. Lineage (NCBI taxonomy): Eukaryota > Metazoa > Arthropoda > Insecta > Coleoptera > Curculionidae > Polydrusus > Polydrusus pterygomalis. Next base: position 32,325,693 of record OZ018384.1, on the reverse strand, counting down.
GCTATAAAACGAAAAGTAGTTTTTGAAGGTCATCTTCGAAGGGCCCTAGCTCCCTGAAGAAGCGTTTCCGGACCCATGTTCACATGAACTTTTTTTCTTATTTTCGTGTGTTTTATCTACCCTAGAATTTTGTAACATGATCATCGGAACACCCTGTATATGCATTAAAATTGAATTAATAATTAAGATAAGTAGGTATTTGACTTATAAATGAAGTATTTAGAATATAAATTTAATGTATCAAATCGTATAAATGTATTTATAAGTAAATAAATAAATAAATAAAAAATAAAATAAATAAATAAAATAAGTAGACAAATACAAATTTATTTTTGTTGTTTACAAAATTAACAAAGTAAGAATATACAGAAAGAAAAAGAAAAATAATTACATAAATTGCTGAAATTGGCCACCGCCATGCTCCAAGCATAAATTCACACGTCTCTTCATATTTTCGAAAGTGTCGACCAGCATCTCTGAAGAAATATTACCACATTCTTGGATAATTCTTTCCTGTAGATAATTGATCTAAATTTGCAACTGGTGTTTTAAAAATAGTGTTCTTTAAATGAGGAAAAACGAAGTAATCCAAAACCATTAAACAAAGTGATCTAGGTGGGAATTCAATGTCTGATCGAAAACTGATCAATCTGTCGTCGAAAAAATTGCGTAAGTAGTTAATAGTTTCGGCGGCTGTACGGGCGGTTGCACCGTCCAGTTGAAAATATCCAAAACGTAGTTCGTCGTCAAGTAATTGCTCCACAAATGGATTCAAAATATTGTCTCTATACCGATGTGCTGTAACTGTGTCTAGGAAAAAAATAGGACCAACAATTCTTCTTCGGGAAACAGCTAACCAGACACCAATTTTTTGAGGGTGCAATATGGACTCTACAAAAAAATGGGGATTTTCACTACTCCACATGCGAGTATTCTGAGAATTCACATAACCGGAGAGGTGGAACCAGGCTTCATCCGAAAAAAATGTCAGGTCTAATAAATCATTTATTTCCAATAAATTTTGGGTAAACCATTAAGAGTAATTCCTGCGTCTTTCAAAATCTGCGGCTTGTATTTATTGGAATACTTGCACTTTATAAGGAAATAAATTTAGCTGCTTCTTAAGAATATTCCTGCATGTTCCATAAGATCTTCCCACTTCTTGGGACAGGCGTCTTATACAATTTGTTGGCGTATTTTGCATTATTTATTCACGAACGTTTGCAACAAGTTCTTCTGTTCTTACAGATGGTCTTCCTGCTTCTTTTTTTGTGTTGTATAGAACTTGTTTCCCTAAACACATCCACGGTTCTTTTCAGGCAATGATAAAAATCCCCAGCAATAAAAGCAACGTTATGAAAATGTTCGTGAAAATCGTCCATGCCACAAACCCGGATTGTATTGCCACTCATCATTTACTCTAACCCCGTTTCGAAAATACGCTTCAACCATGAATGTTTTGTGCTGTTCCGTAAAGCCCATTGTGTGAATTGTTCAAGAAATTGGAAAAATTAGCGATGAATCAAATTACTTATAACGACTGTCAAAGATGACGGAATAACTGATTGATTATTAATCCAGGTAGTTACTGACACCCACCAGGTATTAAGCTCTACGGCTAAGCATTACGTCCTTAGATGCACGGCCCTCTTTGATGCAAATAATTTTTGCTCGCCAGTACCTCTACCCCTTTTCCATCCCTTTAGAGACAGATTTTCAAAAAAAAAAAAGAAATATGTGTCTTATTAATTGTACATTAGAGTATTTATGCTGAGTTTCAAGAAATTCGAACCAAAAGTATGTTTTTCAATATAAATTTATACTCCTTTTTCCACCCCTATAGGCAAAATTTTCATAAATGCCTAAACACTCGTTTATTTGTTTGAAGCCAGGAATGTACATTTTTTACTTATTTATTTTGCCCTACGGTTGCGTTAAAAACTACCCCCCACCCCCGAAGGGCAAAATTTTGTACTTGCTTGTTTTTAAAGAGTAAGCATAGTACCAATTTCTAACAATATAGCTTAGAATAGACAGTTATAGGATCGGTGTAATGGGTAAAATGTTCACATTGGATGGTTCCTCTTGATTTTAATTCTCTATGGCAATGGTTCCCAAATGGTGGTCCGCGGACCCCTTGGGGTCCGCGGCGTATTTTTTGGGGGTCCGCGAACCCACGGAGCACAAAGGGAAAATAAAACAAAAATAACTAAATAACTCACCTAATAATAAAACAATTGTTCTCGTTGAACAATTCTCTTTCGCTACATTTCCTTTTTAGAATCATTTATAAAATCGTCGGAAAAAACACTGCCGCAAGAGGTTTAACTCATTATCTGTGAACATTGCGTAATCTGGTAATACGTTTTCGTGAATATATTCCGGTTCCAAATATTAATATTAACTGGATTAGAAATCCATTTTCTACAGAAAACATTGAAAAAAATGTAGCTCTTACAGAAAAACAACAAGATCAGCTCGTCGACTTATCATGTAGTATTTCCAAAAAGGATATTTTTAATGATAATAGTTTAATTCAGTTTTGGTTTAATATAAGTCCTGATTACAATGAGCTCGCCGAAAGGGCTATGAATCTATGATACATTTGATTCCTTTTTGCACAACGTATTTGTGTGAATAAGCTTTTTCTGTATATGTTCAGTTAAAATCAAAGCAAAGAAATCGGCTTAATGTTGGTCCCGATTTAAGGTTAAAAATATCGAATATTAGACCAGATTTGGAAAAAATTATAAATTCAAAACCAATATTTCATTCTTCCCATTGAATTTTAAAATTAGTTACTTCAATATGCCTAATGTTAATTTTGTTTCATATTTTTAAAGTGTGTTTAAAATTTACTTTGTACCTACAACTAGCACTATAGAAAAGAGATAATCCTTGTGTTTTAAGTTTATTATTGTTTTTAAGGAAAATACGTTGTATTGATAAATGAAATGTTGTTTAAATAAGTTACAAAACGGTTGTTTTAGTACTTTTAAAGATTAACTGGCCATTGGGGTCCGCATGTTACTATAATTCGATTTCGGGGGTCCTGGATTTTGCGAAATTTGGGAACCACTGCTCTATGGTAAAACGGTGAGACGAAAAACTTGGGGGGAGGGGGGGGGGGGGCTCCATCAGCCACACAACAGAACGATACTATTTAATTAAATTTACTTCCACTTACTATAGTATTTATCTATGGTTTACTTACATTGCTAGGAATTAAACACGTCGATACGTCGAAACAAAATATGACAGTTGCAATAACTACACAAAGACATTTTGCTACAGTATACTCCATTGTTTTTGGAATTAAAGTGTGGATTACGAGAATAATTCGTCTTTTATATAAGATTTGAATAGTCAGAATCGATGGGGTGTCTTTCGCAAACACGACCCCTACTGCTTGAAAAATCCCAGTTTAAGTCCAATTCGAAAATTGACAAATTAATTGAAATCGACAAAACATATTGGTTGGTAGGTATTTTACATTTGCAGACTTAATACATAAATTGTTGTCTCTTTAAGAGTCCAGCATTTACTTTTACGTCTGCATTTATACCATAACGATGGCCAAAATAAATATTTCAAAAATAGTCGCAGCTGCTCGGCTGTCAAAAAATATCACCAGTAAAATTTAATTAAACAGGTATAAATTAGATATCACTGGATAGATAAAGGTTCAAACGTTGTTTGTCTTGAAACAGGTTTTCAATCTAGATGTGCCTTTTACAAAAAAAAACTATTTTTATAGTTGGCCTATCTACAGACTGTCCGCGGATAGGGAAAAATTCATTTTTCGGGAAAAAGTCATTCTTGATAAAAAGTTTTGTTTGTAAAAAAAATGCAATTCACGAAGAGAAAATTTTGATTTTTTATACAGGGTTCGCAAAAACTTCAAAAACATGATTTTTCTCCAAGAGTAAACTACCTTTATTTTTCATTTTTGACCAAAATGCCAATTAGAAAACTTATTTTGAATAACGTTTGCAATTTAAATCCGAGATTTAAAATAAATCTTGGACTTTTTAGTTTTCTTAATTTTTAGAGGAAATGGAAATTTTGCTGCTCAATAAAAATATTAGTATAAAATGTTATTATACTACTCTATTTTCATAATGGGTGGTGTGTATCTTATTTTAAAATTTTAAATGCCTTCCTACCATCTTTTGTAAAAACAAAGAATTTTTTTACCTTTTTATTACTTTGCTTTACTTATGGGGCAAATTTAAAGTTGTCAAGTAGCATTTAATGTGTTTTGAAAATGTTGACCTTACTAACTTCGTGATAGAGAAATTTAATCAAAGATACCCTAACGTTTACGTCTCAAAAATGGGACTTCATAAATTATTAAGAGAATTTCAGCGAACTGGTTCAGTTTCCAATTAAAAAAAAAAACTGATCAGAATGACGCAGCTTCCCTAATCGTATTGCAGTCTGTTGCTGACAATCCTACTCTTTCATTAAGAAACCGAGCTCAAGAACTTAATGTAGTAAAAAAACTCATATTCAGTATATTTTAAAGGCAAACAAAATATTCCCATTTAAACCAATTTTTAATCAAACGTTGGAAGAAGGAGACGAAGTCAAACGTTTGGATTTTTGTCTTTGGGTCGGAAACAAAATTGTAAGTGAAAACAAGAATTTTCATAAATTTATCATGTTCTCCGATGAATCGACATTTTCAACAAACGGGAAAGTGTCTTCTGCGCATATTAGATACTGGAGCGAAAATAATCCCCGTTCTAGAATTCCTGCGATGCAAGAAGACAATATTACAAAAAAGTAAATGTCTGGTGTGCGATTTCTTATTATGGCATTATTGACCCATACTTTTTCGAAAACACGTGCAACCGTAGGCGTTACCTTGAAATGTTGGAAACATTCCTTTCTGACAACCTGGAAGAATTGCCTCTCCAATTTATGAACGAAATGTACTTGCAACAAGATGGATGCCCTGCGCATTTCGCAATTGAAGTGAGGGAATGGCTTAATAATACATTTGGCCACAGATGGATTGGTCGGAATGGTCCGGTTCTGTGGCCCCCAAGAAGTCCCGATTTAACTTATTTAGATGCCTATCTTTGGGGGCGCCTCAGACAATTAGTGTACTCCCGTCCAATTGACAACGACGTACAGCTTTTAAAACAGCGAATTGTTGAAGCTGTTCAAACAATTTCCATTGAAGAAATTCGAAGAAGTTTTGACCGCATTCGTTTACAGCTGGAAAAATGTGTTGAATATGGAGGGGGAGTGTTTGAATAGCAAATTATGAAACATATTTCTGGTAACACCAAAAATTAGTTTTTGAAACTATTTGATACCCCTTTGTCATTGATAATGTATGTATTTTGACCGCTAATGCTACTATCCAAAAAAAAAATTCTTTTACCTCTAAAAATTAAAAAAATGAAAAAATTTAAGATATACTTTAAATCTCGGATTTAAATTCCAAACGTTATTCTAAATACATTTTTTAATTGGCATTTTGGTCAAAAATGAAAAATAAAGGTATAGTTTACTCTTGGAGAAAAATCATGATTTTGAAGTTTTTGCGAACCCTGCATAAAAATCAAATTTGTCTCTTCGTGAATTGCATTTTTTTACAAGCAAAACTTTTTATCAAGAATGACTTTTTCCCGAAAAATGAAATTTTTCATTCATTTGTGCTATTGTAAACTCTATCCGCGGACAGTCTGTATATTAACACAAATTATAGTATATTTTGAAAAAGAAGCAGAGTGTAAGGATAGGTCTTTCTATATTTTCAAATTGAAGAAAATCGTATGTGCCGTTTCGGAGGAATTCCCTTAAAAAAAAATAAGTGAAGGATAAATTAAACTGCTTCAAAAAGTTTCTAACATTTGATAAATACCTATTTAGAACTAGAACAAATATAAACAGCTGCTGAAGATAAAATGTAGAAGAAAATAAAATAATATAAAAATGAATAGGAAAGAAAAACACAAAGCCTTCCTCCACAAAATTTAATAGAATAAAGATTCCTAGGTTAAAGGTCTCTACATGTTTCGAACGTAGAAACGTTCATCAGGAGACAGAAAAGGTATATTGCTGATGGTTGTAGCAAGAGAGAAAATAATAAGTGGTAGGCATAAAACCTTAATGGAGCTTCTATGGTATCAAAACTTGTATTGTTGAAGTTACATTATGTAAAGATATAAAATGAAAATAAGTTAATACATACGGAGTATCCCAGGTAGCAAGGTGACGTATTTAAGACGTCGATTATTGATCATCAGCGACGTCATAAATTACATAAATGAAACGTTAAAAAGACGTGCTTAAGTCACAGACCAATAACGTCTTTTTTGACGTAAAAAAGACGTCATCTTAGGACGTCTTTTTAGGTGTAGAAAACGTCAATAAACGTCATAATTTACGAAAAACGAACATTTACTAAACTTCCTAAAATAATACATAATAGGGGTAAAAAAATACATATAAATATTTTATGTAAAAAATCCTTTTAATGATAATAAATTAACTATTACAACTTTCATGTGCATGCAGAATTGGAAAAATGCTAAAGAATCCTTTAATGGCGGCTAATAATACTTCTTTTTTTCGGGGCGTCACCCAGTTTGAGTGCACAACGGCTACTCCCCCGCCGTCAATTGCCTCGAACTCAATAACCTGGCACATTTATATTCGTTTATAACACAAAATATACAGAAACCATGATAGAAACTAAATCAAAATAACCATAAACTTTTCACTTTTGCCGAACTGTCGACTGCCTGACTGCTAGCGCCAACAACAGAATACCAATGCGTTCTGCGTTCTGTCAGACAAGTCAGACTGCCAATGTCATAAAACGGAGCGCGGGTAATTTAAATTTGATATTCGCAGACTTTTAATAACAAAATATTCGCTTTTGCAAATTTTACATACATGAATGGTACATTTGTAATGGTAATATTTTAAAAGTTTTATGATACGTACGTGCCTTTAACTATAAGAAAAAGCTATTCTCAGGCGTTTTACTTATTTAAAAGTATGTCCCACTATATTTTCAAAAAACTTGGTCACTTAGATACTTTTTAATGATACGTATAATTCAATAAAATGACTAAAAATGTACGTTTTTATTACGTAAAATTATGACGTATAATACACGTGTTAAAAACTACGTTATTTTGACGTCATCTTGCGACCAAAAGACGTCAAGTGACTAAAAATCCCCAATATTCGACGTCATAAAGACGTCATCCTGCTACCTGGGATGTGGAAAAGTCAATTAAAAGGGGTCTCGAGCAACCAAAAAGAGGAACGTGGAGTTACAAAAGCTCTTCTAAAAAGAAGATGTCAAGAAGGTTTTTTTATTAAAAATATGTCTTGTAGACATTGTAAAATGTGGAAAAAAATTAATTTTATGTATATAAATTGCGGAATGTAGGCAACATGTATCAAATTGGAGTATTTTCCGAAAGGGGTTGTTTGGGGCACTGAAATTTATGGTCCATTTTACAATGTCTACAAGACATATTTTTAATAAAAAAACCTTCTTGACATCTTCTTTTTAGAAGGGTTTTTCTAACTCCACGTTCCTCGAGACCCCTTTTAATTGACTTTTCCACATACTCCGTATGTATTAACTTATTTTCATTTTATATCTTTACATAATGTAATTTCAACAATACAACTTTTGATACCATAAAAGCTCCATTAAGGTTTTATGCCTACCACTTATTATTTTCTCTCTTGCTACAACCATCAGCACTATACCTTTTCTGTCTCCTGATGATGCACGTTTCTACGTTCGAAACATGGTAGTTAGAGACCTTTAACCTAGGAATCTTTATTCTAATAAATTTTGTGGAGGAAGACTTTGTGTTTTTCTTTCCTATTCATACTTTCAACTCCACTTAGACTTAGGGTATGGACTATTTCTTCAAATTAATATAAAAATGTTTAATTAATTTTAATAACTTTATCATTATATTATGCGTTGGTGCAACGCAGTCTGGCAAAAGTTCCAAGAAAAATAATCTATTTCATAATGAGAAGGGGATAAAGATAATTTAATAATAATGTAAATAAAAGCTCCAAATCGGAAGCTGGAGCGGCAAGAATTTCCCCTTTCCAGCACACGTCGAGATACCGCCGAGTTCGTATCTGATATAAACCAGAAGGCCTGGCTCACTGCAATCTATTAAGTGAATGCTGGAATTACATACCTTGATTGTAATGTGTATTATCGTATATTTTAAAGTTGTTTCTCTTATAAAGAAAACATTCCTTTCAGTAATAAGGACATCCTCTAAGAGATAAAATGAGTATTTATCTTATTAGGATCTGTATATAGAAGGCGTTCCAAAGAACGACACATATAAATAATATAGATTTTGAAGGCTTCCTATTATTACCGATGAGAGTTCGTAGAATTTTGAAAGGATGAAATGAAAAAGATTCTCCCACAAAATGTTTTATTATTTTCTTTACCTACCGATTTCGAACATACAAGGTGTCTCACCAGGATCCGCTTCGATCTATAATATATAAAAAACTATACATAGGAAAATCTGACAGTATGCTAATGTTGGTGAGGGCAACCCGGCCAAAATATTTGAAATATGGTAGCACTTCCGGTTATACCGTGCGAGCAAAAATTATTTGCATCAAAGAGGGCCTTGCATCTAAGGACGTAATGCTTCGCCGTAGAGCTTAATACCTGTTGGGTGTTAGTAACTACCTGAAATCAATCAGTTATTCCGTCATCTTTGACAGTCGTTACAAGTAATTTCATTAATCGCTAATTTTCACAATTCCTTGAACAATTCACACAATGGGCTTTACGGAACAGCAACAGCACAAAAACATTCATGGTTGAAGCGTATTTTCGAAACGGGGTTAGAGTAAATTGTGAGTGGCAATACAATCCGGGTTTGTGCATGGACGATTTTCACAAACCTTTTCCTAACGTTCCATTCAGGAACACCAATTGTTCACAAAACTCACCATTATGTAGAATAATCAAATGTGTTAACCTTTATAGTGAAGTAATAGATATATTTTCGCAATCACCAGCAACCATTAAGAGACTATTAAAAAACATTACTTAACAGAATTTATGTTATATTTTTTTATGTTAAGATATTTTTTTTTCTTTATTTTAGGCAAATATTATGCGTTTATTGCGACTTATGTAAGAGATTTGTTTAATAGTTGTATTCCTTTCGAATAGGTAGATTTATGTAATTTTGAGGGTACTTTTTTCGATTTTCGATACTCGTGGTTCCTCACGCTCGCGTTCGCAATCATCCACTCGGATCGAATTTTCATTTCAACCTCGTTACAGAATCTACTATTCTTTTTCTTTTTGTAGGTATATTCTTACTTTGTTAATTTTGTAAACAACAAAAATAAATTTGTATTTGTCTACTTATTTTATTACTAATTAGTTTGGCATATCATATCATAATATGAATTTGACAAAATTTTAACCTAGTTAGATATATCGTCACCATATCATTGTGATCTATACCAAGCCCTACGTTTTTTAATCCAAGCCCTCTTTGATGCAAATAATTTTTGCTCGCACGGTACCAGAAGTAGGTGTCAACTTGCTTATTTTTAATGGAACAACTTATATCTATATTATCACAATTTTGGATTTTTCGCAAGACTATAGGCGGATTATGTATACCTGTCATGTCCCATACTAAAGTCTAAGCGTTTTTGATATATTTAAGGTTTTATGTCAATAATGACATTGGCAGGCCTGTAATCTCTATTATTTAATTTGGGTTGGATTCCTCGTTGAAAAGCGCCTGCTTTATTAGATTTTTTATAATAATTGGATAACTATTAATACAGGGTGTTCAAACAAAATAAAATTAAAAATTAAATTGAAAAAACGGCAAAAAATATACATTTTCAAGTGGAAACCCCAAATTTTTTTAATTATTTCTTATTTAGCAGTAAACATAATGGTAAGTTATGTAAGGTTATCTATTCCAAAAATTTTTGGTTTAGTACAATATTTGCGTTATTAATAAAAATGAAGGATAATATAGGTAAATGGCCTAAAACTTAAAATAATTTTTAAAACGATTGTAGACCCTTAAATCTATTTCTTAACACTTGACCCACATTAAGCAACAAACTACCCTTAATGTATTATTAAGGGTTTAAGGCCCGGGTGTTCGATCCTCACAGCACAAAGGGCTTTATAGTCCGTAGGTGTCATTCAAAACAACCACCTATAGAGTCTCTTGTCCGATGTGCGTAATTCTAGACTGACGCCACCAGTCAGTTAGGCTTTCAGTTTAATTTATATTAGACAGGAGGTTTAGGCATATTTACCGAAAAAGCTGTCGTGTGAGTCGAACTAGCAGGATAATACATAAACGGGCTACTAAATTTTTTTTTTAATTGTGTCCTACAGAATTTTAACAGGAAGTTTTTAAAGATTTTATTATTAGGGGCACCAGGACTTGTATTTTAACATGTTTTACATAACTCTGGAAAAATAACCTAAGCAATTATACATAAAATAGGTAAGGGGGATTTAGGGTAAAGTCAAGGGTGGAGGGCAGCGGCGTAAAAAGCAGGAGGGAGTGCGCTCCGGGTTAACATACCAAGGGGGGTGCCACCAGTGTTAGTCCTCAGCTCGTGCACTGATGAGGAAAATGAACTAATACAATAGGTTTGCTAAAACATAGTTTGTATTGATAGCTTCTTTTGTATTAACCCATATTAAATAAATTGCTAGTGTATCAAACCCGCTTTAGTGTTATATCAATTTCAAATTTGCTATAACAGTGTTTTTATTGGTAGTAACCAGTTCCATTAGCAGCACAGTCTTGTTAAATAATGAACCACCTCTATTAAAACAATTTTGTTAAGAAATAAATTGTATCTTCTCAATGCGACGCATTTTGTTCCCAATAAAGAACTTTCTCTACAATTAAGAAAGCAAAAGAGCGTCCTCAAAAACGAATTGTATCCGTTAGAATCTATAATCCACAAGACGTTGGTGGGGAGTTGGTAGCGACTGGCAATCGCCGCGCGCTGTAGTATTAGTTTTAACGTATTTGTTGCGCAGGTCACATCGTTATTCGGAGTCTTTTAAAGCTGTCCTGTCTGAATTTGAATTTAATTGATCGTACCACTACCTGTTTCAATTAATTTATTTTTACTTGGCATTTAAGGTTTTTGAACGTTTGCATGTCAGATAAAGCAATAGAAGATTCTTATTTCGCATTCGCACAAGAGATAAACATATGCAATGTTAAACACACTAGAAGCTATTTAAATTTTTGAAAACTACAGTAAGTACTGATTTTTGGTGGTAAGTATAGATATGCTTTTTTTTATTGAAACCCTATTTCGCTTATTTAAAGTACGCCTCAGCGTGTTTAAATCCCATTTTCAAAAACGCGCGTGTTTTAAAGTTACCATGGCAACATTAACAACCCGTGAAACGTGAAGTATAAATATGTCAACTTTTTAATTATTGATTTGACAGAATTACCTTTTAACGTCAAATAAAATATTTTTTTAAGCAATACACAACCAATGTCAACGGCGACAACAATGAATCTTATGTGACAGATTGAAAGTTATTTTTTGTTCTGCTTGTTTTCATGACAACGACATATCATATCACGAATTCGATCATTTCACTTACTTACTAAGTTATTATTTCCATTTTTTGTAATATAAATACCAATCAATTAATGATTTCAAAGTGTACCAATAAAAAAAAATGTAAAGTATTCGTGGATAACTGGTCTTTAAAACACTTGCTCTATTTCAATCAAAATCGCGCGTGTTTTGAAGACCATAATATCCACTTATACTTTAATATACTATATTAACTGTAGCAAGCAAATATTATTATGATTTATGTCAAGTTTCATTACAACTGCCAGGCGGAACTAATACATTATATAAAACCAGATTACACCCCCAATAGAACTTGATAATTACTGTGAGTATTCAGAGCAATAATAGCTATAAACCATTCTATGGTAGCATTAACTCCTATTTCCTATTGGCTAAATTACCATTATATTATCAAACGGTCTAGCAATTTTCGTTGTCTTACAGTAGGAAAGCGCTTTGCTGTCACATATAGTATTAAACAGTTCTATAAAGGGTATGTAAATTCGTATAAGGAATAGAAGGTTTTTTTCTCAGCGTGGCTATATAGGGCCCCATGTCAATGGTCCATTGGCAATAATTATTTTTTAAATTGCCCATTTAAATCTTATGTCAGATTGCATATACAGTGTCACCAGTAAAGTCAGCATCATATGGGATTTTTTTTTTAATAATAACTTTATTCAAAATTTGTCTTTGGCATCAAGTTCTGCTTCGATCGAGATGAAAATTAAGCAAAAAAATAGTAGTCACGCGATTCGCATTATCTGTCAAATTTTAATTTTTTCCAAAAATAATTCAAAAGTGGGGTTATTTCTGAAAATATCGAAAAAAGTTATTAGAAAAAGTTTTTTTTAAATGCAGTTTCTAGCCCACATGCACCACTTTTGCAAAATAAGACTCAACGCAACCTACATAAAACTTCTTAGTTTTGACAATGCTTTATTTCAGATACATTTTCTTTAAAGTAGCGCCATATTAAATGTGTGTTTTTCTACAGAATCAAAATTGGGCTATTAAAATTTGGTCACATGTGATGCAAAGTTTATTTGTTTTTGACCCTGTATAAGGTAACTTCATAAAATAAGTATTTTTGAAAACGTAGTTTGTGTCTGAAAGTAATACACCTTAATATTAAGACAAAAAGAACACATTGTCATCAGTAAAGTGTTCATTAAGTGGAAAATAAATTTTAGTTTAACTTAACGTAAAGTTTATCTATTTTCAACGATTTAATTTAAAACCCCTTTACTTTATTTTTTATTTTTTTACTTTCAGGCACAAACTACGTTTTCAAAAATACTTATTTTATCTTATACAGGGTCAAAAACAAATAAACTTTGCATCACATGCGACCAAATTTTAATAGCCCAATTTTGATTGTGTAGAAAAGCACACATTTAATATGGCGCTACTTTAAAGAAAATGTATCTGATATAAAGCATTGTCAAAACTAAGAAGTTTTATGTAGGTTGCGTTGAGTCTTATTTTGCAAAAGTGGTGCAATTTACAAAATAGGGGTAAAAAATCAAAATTATCTTATGCAGCTGAAATTTTGCATGTGGGCTAGAAACTTCATTTAAAAAAACTTTTTTTAATAACTTTTTTCGATATTTTCAGAAATAACCCCACTTTTGAATTATTTTTTGGAAAAATATTAAAATTTGACAGATAATGCGAATCACGTGACTACTATTTTTTTGCTTAATTTTCCTATCGATCGAAGCAGAACTTGATGCCAAAGTCAAATTTCGAATAAAGTTATTAGTAAAAAAATATCCTAATGATGCGGACTTTACTGGTGACACTGTAGATTTAAAAAATAATTTACTAACCAACAACTATAACTGTAAGTTAAATTACATTGATAGAAATGATTTTCTCACAATCAGAGTGACCCAAATAGATTATTATTAATAATTTTATTTATTATTATTAAGCCATGGAGGGGGGAGGGTTTAGTGCCTCTGACGAAAAATGTTTTTTTTTCAAATTCTTGAAAAAATTGTTAGACTTTTCAAATTTTTCAATAAACCCATACTTTTTTCTTGTCTCCCAAGATGGACAACTAGTAGCGACAGATATTGATGGTGGTCGAAGTTTAAACGTTATTTTAGAACCGAAATATCATCAAAAAAACAAATTTTTTTTACTGCCAATAACAATCAGGGTCATGGTAATTTTTCATGCTAATATTGACTGTTAGACCAGGATCGATAATTTTTGAAAGCAAAAAAAATAATACTAGGATGAAACCCATTGGAAAAGGAAGAGAATATAAAAAAAATGAAAGGAAAAATAAATTACGGGCGATCCGAGGTCGGGAAGTGGCGGTGAGTTTTTAAGGTTAAAAAACGATTTATCTCGATTTTCGGCAAAACTACAAGTCCTATGGAAAAACGTTAAATAGCAAAGTTGTAGGTAATAAAAAGGTCTACAACTTTTGTATTTGCTCTTTTTTCACATAACCTCAAAATTTATGTGAAAAATTCAAATAACCAAGTTTTTGGTTTTTTATTTTTATCTTTTACAAAAAAATTTTTTTATACACGAAATTTGGTGAAAATTAACTTTTTTCTGTCCCAAACACACAGTAATTTTTTTGATTTAAAATATTTATTTTTTAACCTTATTTTGACTTAATATCGAAAAAGCACCCTAATTTTCAATCGAAAAGTCTCACGTCAAAATATCTGCTTTTAAAAAAAAAGTCGGTGGGCTTTTTGTTCCTTGAAATCTCTACTTTCTGATGGTGTAAAAAAATATACATCACTATCGTAAATATTCTCAAAAAATGCAAAGAAACGAAAAAAAACTGAATCCGAATTTTTTTTTTAATCATTATGTACAATTTTGAGCTATTTATTAAAATTTATACTTTAATTACTCGAAAAACGTAAGATTCCATGTTACATTGATAAACAAAAAAATTACAAATCCATAAAACATAAAGATCGCAAAAAATATGCGAAAATAGTTGTTCTAAATATAATTAAAGGTAGGATTTAAAGGGGATTTCATCACATTTACCATAGTAATGTATACTTTTTTACACCATCAGAAAGTAGAGATTTCAACGAACAAAAAGCCCACCAACTTTTTAAAAAAAGTAGATATTTTGACGTGAGAATTTTCGATTGAAAATTAGGGTGCTTTTTCGATATTAAGTCAAAATAAGGTGAAAAAATAAATATTTTAAATCAAAAAAATTACAGTGTTTTTGGGACATAAAAAGGTAAATTTTCACCAAATTTCGTGAAAAAAAAAAATTTCTTGTAAAAGATAAAAATAAAAAACCAAAAACTTGGTTATTTGAATTTTTCACATAAATTTTGAGGTTATGTGAAAAAAGTGCAAATAAAAAAGTTGTTAGATCTTTTTATTACCTACAACTTTTCCATTTAACGTTTTTCCATAGGACTTGAAGTTTTGCCGAAAATCGAGATAAATCGTTTTCTAACCTTAAAAACTCACCGCCCCCCACTTCCCGACCTCAGATCGCCCGTAATTTATTTTTCCTTTCATTTTTGTTATATTCTCTTCTTTTTCCAATGGGTTTCATTCTACTATTATTTTTTTTCACTTTTTACCATTTGCAAAGGCTTCAGCCCTGGTCTATGTGCGACCCTGGTCGAAATAAATGTATTAAAAAGAAGAAAAAGTCATACTTAACATCGCTTAAAGAAAGCACGGCAAGCATATCTAAATAAATAAACCATCAAGGAAGACATTAAAGGTGTGAATTGACAATAACAACACCGCTACCTTAAGATCCGGACTAAAAATTGGGTTCCCCTTTTTTGCAAAAACAGTCGCAGTCATGCACGCACGCATTTTGTAAATATTTATGCAATTAGATGAACATAATAATTTTATCTAGCAAAACCGTTTATAAATAAAAATCTGTGAACAAGTGTTGATGCCGATGTTCAACGATTTATGTTATTCCCCTCTTGTAATTTGGCCACTTGAAAGCAAGATAGTTCCCATAGAAAAATAAATATTAATGCTTTTTGACGAATGAACTAATTAATCTACTTGTTATTTTAAAAGACAAAGCTTTTAAAATAGAAACGTGCGACCACAAAAAATAATCCGACGCAAATCCGCGCGACGGCTTCTCAAGTAGGTACAATAATGCTTTTACTACTACTTTAGTTCCGTGCGAGCAAAATTATTTGCATCAAAGAAGGCCTTGCATCAATAAGGACGTAATGCTTAGCCGTAGAGCTTAATACCTATTGGGGTCAGTAACTACCTGAATTAACAATCAATCATTAGACCTGACATTTTTTTGGATGAGAAGCCTGGTTCCACCTCTCCGGTTATGTGAATTCTCAGAATACACGCATATGGACTAGTGAAAATTCCCATTTTTTTGTAGAGTCCACATTGCACCCTCAGAAAATTGGTGTCTGATTAGCTGTTTCCATGACACAGTAACAGCACAGCGGTATAGAGACAATATTTTGAATCCATTTGTGGAGCAATTACTTGACGACGAACTACGTTTTGGATATTTTCAACAGGACGGTGCAACCGCCCAGACAGCCGCCGAAACTATTAACTACTTATGCAATTTTTTTGACGACAGATTGATCAGTTTTCGATCATTTCGACATTGAATTCCCACCTAGATCACCTTGTTTAACGGTTATGGATTACTTCGTGTGTCTGGTTAGCTGTTTCCCGAAGAAGAATTATTGGTCCTATTTTTGTCCATGACACAGTTACAGCACAGCGGTATAGAGACAATATTTTGAATCCATTTGTGGTGTGTGGTTACTTGACGATGAACTACGTTTTGGATATTTTCAACAGGACGGTGCAACCGCCCATATGGATTACTTTGTTTTTCCTCATTTAAAGAACACTATTTTTAAAACACCAGTTTCAAATTTAGAACAATTACAAGAAAGGATTATCCAAGAATGTGGTAACATTTCTTCAGAGATGCTGGTCAACACTTTCGAAAATATGAAGAGACGTGTGAATTTATCCTTGGAGCATGGCGGTGGCCAATTTCAGCAATTTATGTAATTATATTTCTTTTTCTTCCTGTATATTCTTACAGGGGCGGATGGGGAGGGGTAAACCGGCCCGGGAAACCAATTGCACCGGCCCGGCCCATTTTTAAAAACTGTAACTTTCTAAAAGGTGTCAGTACATACATACCTATTCCGGGTGTTTCTCAAAAGACGTTCACCCCTATAACTTTTCTGAATTTATATATTAAAATGAAATTTTGAGATTATGCAATAAGAGATGAGTCTGCATTTATTGGCATAATTTTCAATTTGTTAGCACTTTCGGTTTGACCGGAAGTGACCTTGACTTTGATATTTTAAATGGGACAACTTGTATATTTTTCCTTATTTGGGTTCAGCATAACATTATGAGTGAAATGACACCTCACTTGTCATTTTTTGATGTATTATAACATTTTTATGTTTATTTTTTATTTTTTATCTAGAGTGCTACAAATTAATAATTAAATCCGTTAATTTATAGACAAGTAGTATAAATGAAAATTAAAATTATGTCATAATAATTGACTTTCTGAGTGTCACAAGCGTTTAAAAAATGAAATTTTGTTTTCTTGAGGTTTACTCCATTTTTCCAAATGGAACGATGGTGGTTTACTAGGATATTTAAAATAAGCATTTTTTTTTCCAACTATTTGATACCATACACTCCTATGCTATTTTAAAATTGACACTGAAAAATTTGCCTTCAATCCCAATCGCAAATTTAAAAGCGTTATGCATTATTGCCTAAAGAAATATAAAGGCGGCTTTGTAAAAACAATGGAATGGTTTTGAAAACCAATATGGTTTTAAATTAAAATTGTAATGTCATTCGTTTATTAAACTTACATTGTAAATCAGATAAATGGTTAGTTTTCCAGTTTCCTTGAACAAATTGATATGCTCCTAATTATTGGAGTGACCAGAAAAATTCTTCTGAAGCGACATGTAAATTCTGTAAACGCCAGTTTTTAGCCCCTATGATTGGCTTCACAGCTGTGTAAAAAATGTGTTTGAATAATACAAGATGTAGGTGTCGCCACGGCGCAAAGAATGTTTTCGATGACAGGATCTTTTAAATGTTATGGTTCTTAAAGATAATTAATTTTTGATCAAATTATGTGCCATAAAATTTTTTGATGGGGTAAGTTTTTTTAAAAATAATTTTAACGAGTATCCTTAAGCAGATTTTAATTTAATTTTGATAATGATAATTTTAGAGATAAAACGCTCGTGTAGGGCTAAATTATTACGTCCAGTGACGTCTCAGGGGGCGCCTTAACAAATAATATTGGCAAAAAATTAGACGCCGCTGCGTTTTTGGTAATTTTTATATTTTTTTCGGATTAAGCAACTAAAAATATCCTTTTCTTGTCTGGTAAATTGTTTTCTTATATTCTATTTCTATTGGTTTTCGAGAAATAAAAATAAAAACAATTTTATTGCATATCTCTGGAAAACAAAAATAATTAAATAATTAATACGTTATTGTATCTTTTGCTATTAATCGAAATACACTATTGAGAGTTTGTAGAACCGAATTATTATATCGATTTGCTATGTGTGTATATGAAACGGCAATAATTTTGAACACCTCATTCAACCCCATTAAATAGTTTTTGGTAAGTATTGTTCTAATTTTCATTAATAATTTTGTATAATTTCTCATCAGTTCTTTCATAAAATTTAAAACATCTTTTAATTTTATTTTATAATGCTTTAATGTTTATGCTTTTAACAACAAAAAGTACAACGTATTAATTATTTAATGATTTTTGTTTTCAAGAGATATGCAATAAAATTGTTTTTATTTTTATTTCTTGAAAACGAAGCAAGATATGAAAACAATTTAACAGACAAGAAAAGGATATTTTTAGTTGCTTAAGTCGAAAAATATACAGGGACCGGCAGAAAGTGCGCAGCATATGGGAAAGTTTTTTTATCTTTAAGTTTAGAAAATTAATTTTATTTTAGATAGGTTCTGCATGTTCTCAAACCAAAATAACACCAATTAAATCCGGTAAAAGTCTTATGGTATACGAGGTAGGATCAAAAATTTGAAATTCCGCTAAGAGTAAAGTACCTCCTACTTTCATTTTAGAATATTTTTTACTAGGAATTATTGTTTTAATTTCAAAGTTATACCTAAATTCCAAATTTCTCTTATTTTGGACAAAAAAATGGATTTAATCGTGTTTTCTGAATAACCCTGTATAAAAGATAAATGGCAACCGAACAGTACGAAAATAAGATTTTCTGCAGACTTTATTAGAGATAACCGTCGATCATAAGTCCGATTAGTTTGTTTTCATAATATTATGGCCTTTTAAAAAAAAAACATAAAAATATTAAATATTTTTGCTGCACACCGTATTTTATTTTCTGAGGGAACAAGTTAATTTCATATACTATATTTATTTACATTGACTTAAAGCATCTCCTAAATAGTTTTTTATACATTGAAGTATGCATAGAAAGTTTCCTTTTGATTTATAAAGAAAAAAATTTTAATTAAAAATATATTTTGAACGGATTTTCTTCGTCACCCAAAATAAGGATCAATAATATATTTTTAATTTAAATTTTTTTCTTTATAAATCAAAAGGAAACTTTCTATGCATACTTCAATGTATAAAAACTATTTAGGAGATGCTTTAAGTCAATGTAAATCAAGAAATATCAGTTAGATGATATTAACTTGTTCCCTCAGAAAATAAAATACGGTGTGCAGCAAAAATATTTTTATGTTTTTATTTTAAAAGGCCATAATATTATGAAAACAAACTAATCGGGCTTATGATCGACGGTTATTCCTAACAAAGTCTGCAGAAAATCTTATTTTCGTACTGTTCGGTTGCCATTAATTTTTTATACAGGGTAATTCAGAAAACACGATTAAATCCATTTTTTTGTCCAAAATAAGCGAAATTTGGAATTTAGGTATAACTTTGAAATTAAAACAATAATTCCTAGTAAAAAAATATTCTAAAATGAAAGTAGGAGGTACTTTACTCCTAGCGGAATTTCAAATTTTTGATCCTACCTCGTATACCATAAGACTTTTGCCGGATTTAATGGGTGTTATTTTGGTTTGAGAACATGCAGAACCTATCTAAAATAAAATAATTTTCTAAATTTAAAAACAAAAAACTTTTCCATATGCTGCGCACTTTCTGCCGGTCACTGTATAAAAATTACCAAAAACTCAGCGGCGTCTGTAATAATTTGGCGCTACACGGGCGTTTTATCACTAAAATTATCATTACCAAAATTAAATTAAAATCTGCTAAAGGATATTAAAAATATAAACATTATAATTAAAATACTCGTTAAAATTATTTAAAAAAAAAAACTTAACCCCAAATATCTACTTTCGTGTTGGATTTATCAAAATTTTTCATGGGACATAATTTGTCCAAAAATTAATTATCTTTAAGAACGACAACATTTAAAAGTGCCTGTCATCGAAAAATGTCTTTGTACCGTGGCGCCACCTACATCTTGTATTATTCAAACACATTTTTTACACAGTTGTGAAGCCAATCATAGAGGCTAAAAACTGGCGTTTACAGAATTTACATGTCACTTTTAGTTTTCGAAATAATTGGGCTGGGAGTTTTTATTGAAACACCCTGTATATGTCAAAGATTAGAATTAAAATCTGATTTTTTTTTAATAATTCGAGTATTTAATAAAATATAAATTTCAAATTTAGTACATTGCTTCATCATAAAGAGTTTGAGAAAAAAAAAACAATTGTCAAATATTCAAAAAAAAAAGGGGGGGGGTACTCGCTGACCCCCTCCCCCCTATTTTTAGTACGTGCGCCAGACGATTAGGAAAGATTTGGTGTAAATAGTCCCTAGCTTTTCTAGCAAAATGCGGGGATCACAGAGAAACCAAATATGCCGTCTTACCGAGGTAAGTCAGGCAAGTCACCAAGCAAATCGGGCAGTGTGTTTTGAAGAAATAGTAAAAATAGAAAGACCAGTCAAACTTCCTAATAAAATAACTGTTATGTCAAGAAGATTAGCTATAGTAAGTTCTTAGTAGGGCAATAAAATAATTTTATTTAACTGGTTTAGTACACCATGTTTTTATCTGTAGTGTACGCCACTGTTTTTACATTACTTTTGGCTAATCCTTTGCTTTCGGTATTTTCACCTTTTGCAAAGGTTTACTTAATTATATCTTGTATCCATGGTAATTCCACAACGGCTGACTTCATCTACCATTTGAAAATTGGATGCGTTGGCATCACACACATTTCAAATTATCTCCAAAATGCATCATTTTATCGAAATTCTATAGGAGTCAAAAAATAGTCAAAATCCATTGATGATTTAAATTGATGGCATTATAAAAGTAATATTGTCTTTTTTTACATAATATGGACTAGTCCTAAGCCTAGATAAGGTGAAGGCATGGAAAATGACAAATAAAAATTTTATTATTACTAATCCATCCTACATAACTATGGAACTATAAAAACAATAGTTTCTTCGATAAAAGTGTTAAAAATTATTATTTTGGCAATAACTCTAAAACAGATAAAGATATCGAACTGTGGTATTCACATTTTTTCTTGCAAATTTAATCTACTTTCCGATTATGATGTCATAGTTATATCGTACGATTTAAATTTTCAGGATAAAATCAAAAAACCTGTTATTATTACAAATTACGCCCTTTAGCAATTTTATTAGAAACTATCGTGTAGCGTTGGATAGAACAATTAATAGTACTTACCTTTCTCTTCCAAACAAGCTTAAATTTAGTAAAATCGGGTAAGTCGTTTAGAAGTTACAGCAATTTAAATTATTACACTTTCAATAGCTTCCCCCACTCCTATAAAGGTCGGTACGCCAATGATTCTTAAACCAAAATGATGCAGAATTGTCTAGGCTTTCTAATGACGTAACTAAGGATATACCTTAATATGGGAATTTCCGGAATAATTTAGAATCTTAAAAATTAATTTTCAATTGTGCCCCCTTGCGGCGAAATTTTCTCATAGCCTCTTTAATCATAATTTTTTTCCCCAAGTTTCTTTGGTAGTTTCTAAGATATGTCCAGTGGCCACCCTTAATGATCACCCTGTGTATATTATTAAATACTCGAATTATTTTAAAAAATAGTTAGTTTTTAATTTTAAACTTTTAATATCAAACATGAGGGTCAAAAATAAAAATGGTATTATAAGAGTAATATTTTTCTTTGCTCAAGGAATAGGTATATGGTTAATGGATTAACCTCCTTTTTCGGACACCCTGTATATGGGCAAATATAACAAAATTTCGTTTTTGACTTTTATTAATTTATCAATTAATGTTTTTTTAACTTAAAACTGTAGGTAATTGGTACCCAAAGGCTGGTATTTGGCCGCGTTTTGGAGAAAATAAAAATAAAAAAATATTGATCAACAAATGAAATGACGGTTTTGATAACTTTGCCGCCAAAAGCAACTATAAATATTTGTATCTTTATTTTGGGACATAATATGAGATGAGAAAAATTGAATGGTAAAGCAGGAAAAGACAATGAAGTTTAAAAGTTTTAAAAGTTCAGTTTAAAAAATCTTTCGAACATGAAAAAAAATGCAAAGGTGCGTGCAAGAATAATAATTGTGTTCTTGTACCTATTCACACTTAAAAAATTTAAAACCCTACTCCAAACGTTTATTTTTCTTGAGCCCATATGTCGCATGGTTCCTTTGAAATTAATTTACCCAAACTTTCCTAACAAAAAATCGTTTCCCAAAAACTATAGGTAAAAAAGGACTACCGAATTTTTGTTTTAAATTGACACATGTTTTGAAGAAGGTACAATAAATCATCAAGTGGCGCCCGCCAGTGACAAACTGTTTGATATATAGATACGCCCCTTCAACTTTACCCTTAACTTGTCACCCTGACAGGTCTTCCTTGGTTACAGATTAGTGTCGTCATATCCGAAAAATATAACCCTTGGTCATAAATATTCAACTATGTAAAGTGGACATGAGAATGAGAGAATGAAAATTTCGAAAACTTGTAAAAGAAATTTTATTATTTCTAAAGTAGTAGAATTAAATTTGCATTAGATGATATAAACGCCTTATTGATTTTGGATTAATAAACAATACCTACTTACCTTTCTACTTACAAAACGGTTTCGCATTCCTGTATTTTATTTTTTAGTAGCTCACTCCACTACTCCACTCCATGACCATTTCGAAATACCGTGCGAGCAAAAATTATTTGCATCAAAGAGGGCCTTGCATCTAAGGACGTAATGCTTAGCCGTAGAGCTTAATACCTGTTGAGTATCAGTAACTAACTGAATTAACAATCAATCAGTTATTCCGTCATCTTTGACAGTCGTTACAAGTAATTTGATTCATCGCTAATTTTTCCAATTTCTTGAACAATTCACACCATGGGCTTTAGGGAACAGCACAAAACATTCATGGTTGAAGTGTATTTTCGAAACGGGGTTAGAGTAAATGGTGAGTGGCAATACAATCCGGGTTTGTGCATGTACCATTTTCACGAACATTTTCCTAACGTTGCTTTTATGGCCGGGGATTTTTATCATTGCCTGAAAAGAACCGTGGCTATGTTTACACTGAGAAAATTGTTTTACTAAATTATCTTGTTAAACAAATATTAGTTATCTTAACAAGAAATATAGTTAATATAACAACAGTTCGCAGTAATCTTAAAATTCTTCTCTTGTAAAACTAAATAAAGAAATCTTGTTAAAATATTATAGTAGCCGCTAATAAGCCTCTGACTTGTTTTCACTAATGTGTGAATTTTTATCAACTAAGTATTTCGTTCTTCTTAAAATAAAATATGTTCTTATTTAATTTAACTAGCATGTCTATTTAAAATAGCATGCGATTTAGTAGAATCTAATAATACATGTTTTAATAAGAAATGAATGCCAGTTTAAATGGACAACTTAGTAATATTAGGCAACCACTTATTTATAATAGCATGCGACCTTAATAAAACACTTTAAAACAACGGCTAAACTGACCAATCAGATGGTTTGGCGCTAGTCACATTACCAATTTCACGTTTTTTTACCGGATTTTTAGTTTCATTTGTGTTTTATCCTCTTAAGAGGTGCGTTGTACAGTATCCTTTTTCTTTATAATATAAAATATTCGTCGCCGTCGACAGGTCACCAGTGTTTTGTTTTGTAATTATAAATATAAAAGTTAAAATCGTGTTATAGTGTGTAAAAAAATGTTATAGTGTAAAAGGTGGCTAGCATAGTTCATTGTTATATGATTTAAAAGTTGTTTTTAAGTTTAAGTTTTTTTTATTGGGCAGTTTTTGCCATCGAGAAAATTCCCGCTAATAGAATTTCCAAGAGCCAATATCTTGTCATTTGATAAATCATGAAACATAATTTTTAATCTACTAGAAAGAATGACGTTTGCCACTAAATAAAAATAGGCATTTATCAAATTGTTTGTGTAGCTTTGAAGAAATTTGGCGTTTTAAAAATCGATTAGCCGGTTTTTAGTGCTTGGTAAAAACTGCCCATTATTTAATAAGAATTTAAGTTTTTTACTTTACCTACATACAGCATAATATATCATTATTGAAGAAAGTTCCCATTAAAATTGCAAATTTAAATGTTTAGAGCATACCTACATCAGCTCTACCAGAGTGAGAATCGCCAAGAGTTCTGCAGATTAAACGAGAGAACAAAAATTGATATTTAGAAAATTATTTCTTCTTTATATACCCCACCCAGAAAATTCCATAACGACCGAAAATATTTTCAAAATTATTTTTGAAAAAAATTTTTGTTTTTGGTAATTTTGTAATATCTTAAACAATTATTTATTGATCAAAACTAAAATGATTTTTCCTCGTGTAGAATGTTGTACCAAACAATTTTTCCATATCGGCATTACTTTTTTCTCAAAAACTTGCGCCATGTAAAGTCAATTTAGACTCCTAAATTAACTTTACATTCTACATGAGGGAAAGTAATTTTGGTTTTGATCAATAAATAATTGTTTAAGATATCACAAAATGACTAAAAACAAAAAAAATTTTGAAAATATTTTTGATCGTTATGGACTTTTCTGGGTGGGGTAGGTAGGTATATAAAGTAGAAATTATTTTCTAAATACCAATTTTATTTTTTCTTCTCGTTTAATCAGCATAACGTTTAGCGATTTTCACTCTGGTAGAGCTGATGCATATATACGCTCTTAAGTGTATTTAAAGGTTTTCATATTTGAGTCCTTGGTCAATTATATCAAAGGTTTCTGGGTTCAGGACAAGAAAACATAAAAACAAAAATATTTGTCGTGCCAAAGTTTCGGTGGCTACATGTTCCACCACATTTCCTATTTTAGCCGTACCTTTTTAAAATTAAATTTTAGTGTTAAACTTAAAAACAAACTGTTGTAATTTTACTTCTGAAGAAAGTGAAATATAGAAAAAACATAATTTATTTGTTCTTACCTCCAACAAAGTAGGTCGAACATGTCAATTCAAAATATAGCCACCGAAACGTTGACAGTACAAATATCTTAGTTTAGATGTTAAAAATTAGTTCTTTATTTAATATTTGACTTTCGTAATGCGTTGAAAGTTTTATTTTTACAGGTTTGTTAGTTAACTTAATAATTTAAGTCATGTTCCTGTTTTACCATATCACAACTTTATTGTAGAAAGTTGCTTGTTAAAAGTTTTAAATTTAATTAATACATGTTCCTATTTGAAAATGATTTTTTCTTTTATTTCCATTGTAGTCACCTAGGTATTTGTATAAGTCAAAAAATATCCCAATACTTTAACTATACCTACTCGTTTAAATATAAACTTGACTGGTAGTATATAGTTTTGTAAGAAATGGAATACATTTTTGCTATTGATTTCTATTTATGATTATGTTTTTACAGAATATATTTTCAAACAGTATGTTATCATGCAGGCCTAATTTTTTCCTAATAGCGTAAATAAAAGTATAAGATTCTGATTGAACAATTCTTATGATTTTTTGTCGCATTAGGAAAAACTTATAAAATATGATAATATATTGAGAGAGAGAACACAATTTCAACAATCACATCAATATTTAAAATGCTTTTCATTTCTTCCAAATTGAATCACCCTGTATATTCAACTAGAGTATCTTTGCACGGCTAGAATTACAAGATTGTTTAGTGTACTTTACTAAGGTTGCTTAGTGCATGTAACTAACTTTGCATGGATAAAATTACAAGATCGTTTAGTGCACTTTACTAAGGTTGCTTAGTACATGTAACTAACTTTGCATGGCTAGAATTACAAGATTGTTTAGTGTACTTTACTAAGGTTGCTTAGTGCATGTAACTAAATATCTGGTTGTTTTTATTAAGATATTTTAGTAACTTTAAATATTACCACTTAGTAGGACCAAATTTGCTACTAAGATTTCTTAGTAATGACAACAATTTGTATTATTAAAAATAAAGGGGTTTACTTGTTAGTATTAATATACCGCTGCCATATTTAATAAATAACTTAGTTAGTTATAATAAGATAAACATTCTGAAATAACTATTCCATTTAGTACCCTTAACAAGTTTTAATTTATTTTTTCTATTGGAGAACTACTAAATCTTTTAGTTATTTTTACTAAATATTTTTAACAAGATTTTTTTAGTAAGAATAACAAGACATCTAGGCTGAGGCCTATTCTACTAAGAATCTTTAGTTAATTTAACTAAAATTTTAGTTAAAACTACTAAAAAATTTTCTCAGTGTAGGGAAACAGGTTCTATACAACACAAAAAAGGAGCAGGAAGACCATCTGTAAGAACAGAACTTGTTGCAAACGCACAAACAGAGATGCTGGTCAACACCTTTCGAAAATATAAAGAGACGTGTGAATTTATGCTTGGAGCATGGCGATGGCCAATTTCAGCAATTTATGTAATTATTTTTCTTTTTCTTTCTGTACCTATATTCTTACTTTGTTCATTTTGTAAACAACTAAAATAAATTTGTATTTGTCTACTTATTTTATTACTCAGTAGTTTGGCGCATTATGTCATAATATGAATTTGACAAAATTTTAACCTAGATTTGGTTAGATATATCGTCCACCTATCATTGTGATCTGAACCAAGCCCTACGTTTTTTAATCCAAGCCCACTATGATGCAAATAATTTTTGCTCGCACGGTAGTTTATATAAAGAAATTATTATTTCTATTGTCAAAATTCGAAAATTGTCATAATACATAATTTTCCTATTTTTTTACAATCAGACACACCTACCTACCTACTACCAAAGTTTCAGATTAGTTAGAAGATGGCTTTAAAAAATGGCTGTAAAAAATAGTAACACTGTAAGCTCGATGTTATCCTTACAGTGCATTGGCATGCGTTTTTTTTAGTATCAAAAACAATCCCTATATTTGCAACATTATTACTTAAAAAACAGAACTATCTCCCGTGCTAGCAAAAATTATTTGCTTCAAAGAGGGCCTTGCATCTAAGGATGTAATACTTAGTTAGCCGTAGAGCTTAATACCTGTTGGGTGTCAGTAACTAAGTAACTACCTGAATTAACAATCAATCAGTTATTCCGTCATCTTTGACAGTCGTTACAAGTAATTTGATTCATCGCTAATTTTTCCAATTTCTTGAACAATTCACACAATGGACTTTACGGAATAGCACAACAAGGTTGAATCATATTTTCGAAACGGGGTTAGACTAAATGGTGAGTGGCAATACAATCCGGGTTTGTGCATGGACGATTTTCACGAACATTTTCCTAACGTTGCTTTTATGGCTGTGGATTTTTATCATTGCCTAAAAAGAACCGTGGCTGTGTTTAGGAAAACAGGTTCTATACAACACAAAAAAGGAGCAGGAAGATCATCTGTAACAACAGAAGAACTTGCTGCAAACGTTCGTGAAATAATGCAGCAGAAGCAGCTAAATTTATTTCCTTATAAAGTGCAAGTATTATAATTTTGTAAACAACAAAAATAAATTTGTATTTGTCTACTTATTTTATTACTCCTTAGTATGGCATATCATGTCATAATATGAATTTGACAAAATTTCAACCTAGATTTGGTTAGATATATCGTCCTCATATCATTGTGATCTTAACCAAGCCCTACGTTTTTTAATCCAAGCCCAAATTTCAACAGAAGTTTAAGATAGGGAAGTTATTAACTATTTGCGCGATAATCCCTTTGACACAGCAATAAAGGCTGCTCAGGAAACCAATTTTCCTGGTTCAATGAATACTGCCCGTCGAAGGATTCGGGGCTCAGATATCAGGAGTCGTTGCGCTGCCAATAAAATTTCTTTAACAGAGGTAAATAAAGACAGAATGCTAGATTTTGCACAAAACTATGTCAATCAAAATAATATATGGGAAACAGTAATTTTTTCCAATGACAAGACATTTCAGTCTAGTAACAACGGAAAAACTTGTGTATACAGACCCACAGGAGCGAGGTATGATGAGCAGTATACCCATAAAATAAATATGAGTGGTCGGTTCTCTGTAAACATTTGGGCATGGATCAGTAGCAGAGGTCTAGGAGTTTGCGAAATAGTGCAAAAAAGGCTCATTGCCCCTGTAGACTGCAATATATTAAGACACACCATGTTACCAACAGTTACGGCAGTATACGGAGAAAATTTCATATTTCAGCATGACAATTCCCCAATTCATACATCTCGACTAGTCCAGCAATATGTGCAAGAAAATGAAATAAATGTTTTACCCTGGCCATTTAAGAGTCCCGATCTCAACCCCATGGAAAATATTTGGGGTGAAATGTCCAAATATATATACAAACATGACTTCGGCTGTTGATTTCTGGGTCTAAACTTCAGACCCAGAAATCAACAGAAACTACTAGAAAAATAAGAGAATCATGTGTCTGATATCTGAGGATTATATAAGAAATTTAGTTCTTAGTATGCCTCGACGACTTTAAAAAGTCATTAATAATAATGGTTCTATGACTAAATATTAAAATGTAAAAAATAATATATTTAATGGTTTTTTGTTATTTTTGATATCTTTTCGACAAAAATATGTCACATAATTAACTAAACTGTTTAGTTACGTACTTTATACGTTGTTTTACTTTAGAGGATAACTATCTGAAAACTAAGTCAAAAAAGTTATATTATTTATTTTCTAATACCGCAATTTAGAAATGACCTATGTAATTATGAAATTGAAATTCTCACAATAATAAAAATTAACACGAATAACTGTATTAATTTCCACGGCAGCGGTAATATGTGTTTAAATTTTAATTATTATAGTCCAAGAGCTAGAATATAAAGAAAATTTTGTTGTCCCAGTTTTTTTTGGGCACAATGGTACCTACATTTCGCAAATGCATTTAACATAATTAATATTCGTTTTCAAACACAGGCAGTAGATCTAGGGCAATCTGCAGAAATTTGTCATCATTAAGTTCTGTTATAAACGATTTGTGATCGGGACAAAATGTAAACAATTTTGTCTCCTTAAATTACATGTCTGTGGTAGGTCACTAGTTCGTTTTTACATACCCCGCTACCCGCTACCTGTTAAAAATGAATAACTTAATTTTAACTTAAATTATTGCGATCATAATATCAAATGATTGTTTGTTTATTACATCTCTAGTATTTAAAATCTTATTGTTACTTTTAGCTTTGCGAATAGCCGAGTAAATCATAAAGCTTTTAAAAGCAAGATAAGAAAATTAACGTACTGTGCGTTTCATTAAAGTAGCATTTATCTAGCCGGTTTCAAGTGGGGTTTTAGTAATGTGGGAACTCTTGAACACATGTATTGCTTGGCGCCAACTTAAAAAC
Organism: Polydrusus pterygomalis; assembly: GCA_963969555.1. NCBI lineage: Eukaryota > Metazoa > Arthropoda > Insecta > Coleoptera > Curculionidae > Polydrusus > Polydrusus pterygomalis. Next base: position 32,296,194 of record OZ018384.1, on the reverse strand, counting down.
TTAATCTGGTCAACGAATAAATATAAAAAAACATTCTTGAAAATTCTAACAGAGGAAAATTACAAAACATATTTTGAATAATCAACAACGACAAAGCAAAGCAAGTCTATCCTAATAACTCCGTTCCCATCTATCCAAAGAAAAAGGAAAATATTAAGCAGTTGTACCCAAGTATTCTAGAAAACAGGATTATTGGAAGAATTTCAGATATTTCCCTACATATTGCTAGCTCTATTTAAATATACAGGATGTTTCATAATAGTTGATGTTAATATTGAATGGGGTTAAAATGAGCATAATTTTAAGACAAGAAATTCATTAAATTAATATAGGTCTGTCTTCGTGTCATAAAGGTTTTTTTTTAAATCTCGTTTTTTTATTAATTCCGAAACTACATTAAATAATTTTCTAAAATTTGGTGTGTTTAAACTATGTGACACACATCTTTTGTGTAAAAAAATAAATTTTCAGATTTAACCAGTGGCGTCTTGATTAATTTTTAATTTAATAATAATAATATAAATAAAATTAAAAAAAAAACAATTACAAAGACTAATAATAATAGGCAGACATGCAAAAGCGGGGCGGGCGCAGTCTAGCCACAAAGGCTACTGACTTTAATGGATTCAACCTTAGGTTGTGATCTATAGAGAAAGTTGATTTAACATGCTTAAATCTTCGTTAAGCAAATTCGATGCGTTTATAATATAGTCTTGGCAGGCAAACTGAAGGTAAATTTGTGTATCATCTGCATATGCCGAAACCTTACAGTGTTTTAAAGATTTTAAAATATCTGAGGTATAGATAATTAATAGAAGAGGTCAGAGGTCCAAGGATAGGTCCTTGAGGTACACCAGACAAAATTTAAATTTTTTCTGAATAATTGTTTTTATTGAAAATTTTTTGGTACCTACCTGTTGTTAAGGTATGGTCTAATAAGATTTTTAATTTAAATTAACTGATTAGTGGGAAAAAAATGATACGCCACTTTTTTTAAAAACAAAAATTATTTTATTAATGATTTAGTATCTTTTAAGTAAAAAAAAACAACAATTATTTGGCATGTCCTTAAAGTAAAAGCAGGGTATTTAAAAAATTTTAGTAGGCTTTTGATAAGAAAATTTATTTGGCATATTTCTCCGCTACTTTTAGGTTTCATGTAATATGTGATGCCTATTGAAAAAAATTGTCATTTATTCAAGTTTTACATTTTTTTTTAAATTTCGGTGGTTAAAATTTTATAAGATCCATAAATTACCATTTTATTCGGAAAGTACCATCATACAATTATCATAGGAAAGTAACATATACCGGCTGTTTCTCACCCCTATAACTTTTTTATATTTATAAATATTAAAATGAAATTTTGAGATTATGCATAAGAGATGAGTCTGCATTTATTGGCATAATTTTCAATTTGTTAGCACTTCCGGTTTAACCGGAACTGACCTTGACTTTGATATTATAATGGGACATCTTGTATATTTTTACTTGTTTGGGTTCAGCATAACATTATGAGTGAAATGACACCTCTCTTGTAATTTTTTGACGCGTTATAAAATTTTTAGGTTTATTTTTTATTTTCAATATAGAGTGCTACAAATTAATAAAGTCTGTTAATTTATAGTCAAGTAGTATATTATGAAAATTAAATCATAATAATTGACTTTCTAAGTTTCACAAGCGTTTAAAAAATTAAATTTTGTTTTCTTGACGTTTACTCCATTTTTCAAATGGAACCATGGTAGTTCATTAGGATATTTAAAACGGGCATTTTTTTCCAACATTTTGATACCATACACTCCTATGCTATTTTAAAATTGACACGAAAAAATTTGCCCCAAGTCCCAATCGCAAATTTAAAAGCGTTATGCATTATTGCAGCTCTCTCTTTTCTAAAGAAATATAAAGGCGGCTTTGAAAAACAATGGAATGGTTTTGAAAACCAATATAATTTTAAATTAAAATTGTAATATCATTCGTTTATTAAACGTACATTGTAAATCAGATAAAATGGTTAGTTTTACTAGAAATGAACAAATCGATATGCTCCTAATTGTTGTAGTGACCAGAAAAATTCTTTTGAAGCCGCAAGATTGTCTGTATTGTATGTTTTATAAACTAATGGCATTACAACTTTAAATTAAAGCCATATTGCTTTTCAAAACCATTCCATTGTTTTTCAAAGCCGCCTTTATATTTCTTTAGAAAAGAGAGAGCTGCAATAATGCATAACGCTTTTAAATTTGCGATTGGGACTTAAGACAAATTTTTTCGTGTCAATTTTAAAATAGCATAGGAGTGTATGGTATCAAATTGTTGGAAAAAAAGTTCTCGTTTTAAATATCCTAGTGAATTACCATCGTTCCATTCGGAAAAACGGAGTAAACGTCAAGAAAACATAATTTCATTTTTTAAACGCTTGTGAAACTTAGAAAGTCAATTATTTATGATATAATTCTAATTTTAATAATATACTAATTGACTATAAATTAATAGATTTAATTAATTTGTATAGCACTCTCTAAAAATAAACATAAAAATGTTATAACACGTCAAAAAATGACAAGTGAGGTGTCATTTTACTCAGAATGTTATGCTGAATCCCAATAAGTAAAAATATACAAGATGTCCCATTTAAAATACCAAAGTAAAGGTCACTTCCGGTCAAACCGGAAGTGCTAACAAACTGAAAATTATGCCAATAAATGCAGACTCATGTCTTATGCATAATTTCAAAATTTTATTTTAATATCTATAAACACAGAAAAGTTATAGGGGTGAACGTCTTTTAAAAAACACCCGGTATAGGTACGACAAAACTGTATAGAACTACAAAGTTGCATTTTAATGAGATTTAGAATACCTATAGGTGCTTATGATTTTTTTGTATCTCTTACAGCACACTAATAATAATTGTTATAAAAGTTAAAAGAGAAACAAGATAGGTAGCTTAATCTTAAATTAGCTCTCCCATGCTAAAACAAGACTCGACACAATGCATTTTGATATTGTGTCTTGAATCTTGAATCCTCTTTGTGTTAATGATTGAAGTTCTAAATTTCACTATAACAAATTACGTTATGACCTATGAATAACGAAATTTGGCATTTAATCAAATATTGATTTTAAATTAAGCTCGTAGGAAGTCCCAATCCAGAAACTCCTCCCAACGGTCCAGGCTCCGTACAATGCGATTCGGGATGCTGGGATAGCTCCGCCTCCATATCAAATTTAGTTTCGACACTGGGATTAAAAGTCAGTTTTGAAACAGTCCGGCCACTGAAAAGCGGGAATATCTATTTAAATTAGTTTTGTTTTTGTGACGTTTTTTGTCCGATTGTTGTGAGATTTTTTCCTTCTTGAGAAAAGAGCGGTAGAATGTCGTACAGTAACTCTCCTCCCGACCACCATCCGGATTTTCAATACGGTTATCCGACACATAGCTATCATTACATTTCAGGTAATTTTTTATTATAACTTTTCGAAGAAAATCGTTGTGTGATAGTCTTATATCACAATTCACATTTCGTAATGAATTATAAGGGCCTTGATGGTACGGTAAATGATTCACACCAGATACTAGGTGGAAATCCATAATTATATATGGGATAAAGTAAAACAAAGTTGAACTTGTAAATTTCCACTATATTAACTAGAAAAATGAAATGTCTCGCTAACATTGTAGCTTCGTCAGATGACAATGATTTAATAAAAGTGAAAATTAAAAACATGCAGTGGAAGAACTGGAAAAATAACGGGAAAATCCAACAGAGGGTTTAAAAATTAAATTAAATTAGGTACAATATCGGTAATTTATTAAATCTTAAGTATATGGTCAACAGAATAAATTTAACAAAGGTGAATTATTTAAATCTAGTTGATCATTAAGTAACAGGTCCGTATTTTTAAGTTTATTTATTTCCATAGATTCTAACAAATTTAGTTTTAAGCCTTTGTTTTCTGTATGTAAGATTTTAAAGGGAGGATCGAAATTATGTTGATAATCAAGTAAATGGTTAGCACTGTTTTATTTTTTTAGAAAACTGTAATGTTTCTGTATTCTCTTGTCAAAATGTCTACCCGTTTGGCCAATGTATGTTTTAGGACAATCTATGCATTTTAATTTATAGACGCCTGATTTTTTGTTTTTATCGCTTTTAGTTTTATTGTTTTTGATAAATTTACTTAAAGAGTTATTAGTTTTGTAACACACATTTATATCAAGTTTGTCAAGAAAATTGCCAATTACTTTGCTAGGTTGCCCAAAGAAAGTGACAAGTTTAAATTGGTCAGAGTTTTTGCTTCTAGGAAAAACTAAGCTTTTCTGTAAGTTTTCTTTTTTAGGATTTGGTCAATTAGATTTGAGTTATATCCGTTATTAACTGCAATTTGTTTAATAATGTTTAGTTCTTTTTGAAAATTGATTTTATTTAGATAAAGAGTTACTAGTCTATGGATCATACTGTGAAAAGAAGCTAATTTGTGTTGGGTTACAATAGCGAGAAAATCCAACAAAAGTTATTTAATAACTTTTTAAGTAAATTTATCAAAAACAATAAAACTAAAAGCGATAAAAACAAAAAATCAGGCGTCTATAAATTAAAATGCAAAGATTCTTCTAAAACATACATTGGTCAAACGGGTAGACATTTTGACAAAAGAATACAGGAACATTATAACAGTTTTCTGAAAAATAAAACAGACTCAAACTATGATAACCATTTACTTGATTATCAACAGGATTTCGATCCTTCCTTTAAAATCTTACATACAGAAAAAAAGGCTTAAAACTAAATTTGTTAGAATCTATGGAAATAAATAAACTTTAAAATACGGTACGGACCTGTTACTTAATGATCAACTAGATTTAAATAATTCACCTTTGTTAAATTTATTCTGTTGACCATATACCTACTTAAGATTTTATAAATTACCCATATTGTACCTAATTTAATTTAATTTTTAAACCCTCTGTTGGATTTTTCCGCTATTGTAACCCTTCCACTGTTATATTTACATCTTCAATAATTTAATTTTTTTTCACCCCAATTTTTAATTTTCATTTTCATTTGACGAAGCTACAGTGTTAGCGAAACATGTCATTTTTCTAGGTAATATAGTGGAAATTTACAAGTTCAACTTTGTTTTACTGTATCCCATAATACTATTCACACCAGAGGCGCTACTACAAGGTGTTCTATATAAGGACGTGTTTTGAAGTATAATAACATATTATATAGGAATTGTAGTGTTTGCTAAACCTTTTTTTTTTCTCAGTGATTATTACTTACTTACGCATAATTTATAATATCGATCGATGATCGATTTAAGTGGAAAAACCTGGTTTTCAACTTTACGTTTTGTGTTTAATCACAATAAAGACGTTTATTATTATTTGTAATAAGAAAATAAAAAAAATTTCAAATTAATATTTAAAATTTTTAATTCAAAAAAATTGGTGATGTTAAACCAATTTCTAAAAGAAATGCGTTTAATTTAATATCTGCATCTTATTTTTAAAACGAAGCATCAACAAAACCAATGTAAAAAACATTGTAAAATAAACAAATCGCAAATGATTAAATATCAAAAATAACTTTAAAAAACTAATTGGTCATACATGTGTAATAAATAGAAACTTTGAGAACAGATGGTGGATATGGATTAAACATTCAGTATTTAAAATCATCTACTAAGTTATTATTATGCATAGTATAGCTTTATAAGCATGAATTAAAAGATGGAAAAAAGTTATATCCTTCCCCCCCTCCCTCCAGAATTTGAGAAATGTTGGTAAACAATAAATATTTTGAAAAACTGTCTATAGGGTAATTATTTGAATACAAAATATGTATACACGGTTAGTGTTGCCGCGAGACGAGATAAAATGGGTCTCTCGTCTCGTCGAGAGAGGGCGAGACGAGACGAGAGACGACCTTCTCTCGTCTCGTCTCGCTTCTCTTGTGATTTAAACCAAATATAGTAAAACCCAAACAAAATTTTAACGCGTTTAGGTTTGGTTCTATCATATTTGACATAAATTGTGTGCAATATATGTCAAAATTGTCAAATATGACAAAACCTAACCTAAATGCGTTAAAACTTTTCTTGGTATTTACTACAGGGTGGCCCATTAATGCGACAAAGGCCAATATCTCCTGTACCACTAAGATAGCGGAAAACTTTTGACAAAGCTTATTAAGGGTTAACAGGTGTCTCTTATAAAATTATTTTTGTCTATACAGGGTGCTCCAAACACCAGCACGGTAAGAAATTTCCATTTCCAAGATATTGACTTTTAAAAAATGTCATTTTTGAGTTTTGACAGATCTAACAGTACGTTTTAGAGCAAAACGGCTCACATGTCCCTATCTTCCATTTTTATTATCTTCCCAAAAAAATCACCTTCCGGTTAAACCGGAAGAACTATATTTCCTGCTTTCGAGTAACATCCGGTTTAGCCGGAAGTTTGATTGATTTGGGAAGATAGTCAAAATGGAAGATATAGACATATGCGCCGTTTTGCTCTAAGATGTACTGTTAGAAAGCTATAGGCTGTCGAAACTCAAAAATATAATTTTTCAAAAGTCAATATCTTGGAAACTATAGACTAATAATGCATTTAATAAAGGTAATTATAAATTTATGTAGAATTTGAAAATTTTAAAAATTTACAGGGTGTTTTATTTAAAAAATGGAAAATTTTTACCGTGACGGTTTTTTGGAGCACGACGAAAATAATTTAAAAAGAGGCACCTTTTAACCCTTTATAAGCTTGGTCAAAAGTTTTCCGCTATCTTTAATGGTACCGGAGATATTGACCTTTGTCGCACTAATGGGCCATCCTGTATATCAAATATGAGAAAGGTAGATTCAGATAATAGCAAAACAACAAGATATTATTATATATTATTTAAAATGCCCCGTCGATGTAATAAAAGCTGGAAAGGTTTGCATCGTTTTGTTTCTAAAAATCCAATAAAACGTCATAATAATATGTTTTTTTAAAACCGACTAGAAAATATATAAACTTGTTTCACGAGTGCGCAAATTTAAAAATATGAATTCAGATTTTGAATTATCCGACACGGAAAATGGGATTTCAGAAGAAATTTTGGAAGCAGCAAGGAAAGCGACTTACGATATATTGCCAGTAAAATCAAAAGCCCTTTACGAGAAGTTAAATGACGCATTTAAAAATAATATAAAATAAAATAACTTAATGTAAGTATATCGAAGTGTCGGTCTTAAAAAAAATATTGTACGTCACGCAACCGAAAATTAGTGTTGTGCAGGTCTCTCCAAGCTTCCAGGACTCGCCTACGGCTCGCCCTGGAAATGCTTGTCTCGACCTGAAAAACACTACCTACTTTCCGGTCTTGTAACGTAAATTACTATATTCTGAATGGCCAGGCACGGCTAACTAGATGAAACTATTTGCAGTTAAATAACTCGAAAACCGCTGGTCCAAATATAGACATTATGTATATTTTTGCAAAGAGGAATTTAAGAACATTTAAAAAAAGTTCAAAAAAGTAACGTTTTTTGCTCGAGAGAGATCGAGAGAGACGAGAATTTCTCGACGAAAGAGGGTACTTCTCTCGTCTCGTCTCGGAGCTTTATTCGAGAGAAAATAGCACTCTCGTCTCGTCGAGAGAGGGCCAGACGAGACGAGAGACGAAAATCTCTCGTCTCGGCGGCAACACTATACACGGTGTTTCAATAAAAACTCCCAGCCCAATTATTTCGAAAACTAAAAGTGACATGTAAATTATGTAAACGCCAGTTTTTAGCCTCTATGATGGGCTTCACAACTGTGTAAAAAATGTGTTGATGTAGGTGGCGCCACGGTGCAAATAATTTTAGTTTTCTTATAATTCGTCATCTTACACGCTTCGTTATCTTACCCGGTTCTCCCCTATTTTAATTATAAATATTTTTAGTATCCTTTACCAGATTTTAATTTAATTTTGGTAATGATAAGTTTAGTGATAAAACGCTCGTGTAGAAAAGTTTAAATTTGGGATTGGGACTTAAGGCAAATTTTTTCGTATGAATTTTAAAATAGCATGGGAGTGTATGGAATCAAATTGTTGGAAAAATGGAGTAAGTGTAAAGAAAACAAAATTTCATTTTTAAACGCTTGTGAAACTTAAAAAGTCAATTATTATGACATAATTTTAATTTTCATAATATACTACTTGAGTATAAATTAACATATTTAATTAATTTGTAGTGCTCTAGATTGAAAATAAAAAATAAACATAAAAATGTTAGAACACGTCAAAAAATGACAAGTGAGATGTCATTTCACTCATAACGTCATGCTGAACCCAAATAAGTAAAAATATGCAAGATGTCCCATTTAAAATACCAAAGTCAAGGTCACTTCCGGTCAAATCGGAAGAGCTAACAAATTAAAAATTATGCCAATAAATGCAGACTCATCTCTTATGCATAATTTCAAAATTTCATTTTAATATCTATAAATACAGAAAAGTTATAGGGGTGAACGTCTTTTGAGAAATATCCGGTACCTATATATTATTTCGATTCGACATTTTTTAAGTATTAAGCTATTGCACATAAAGGTTAGCAATAATAGTGAATCTAAACAAAAAACAAAGGGAATTAAATTATTTTCTAATAATTATCATTTGGATTAGGGTTAATTAATACCGAATCCGTAAACATTTCAACATTTCACGACAATTAATTAGTTTTTAGACTTTAGAATAGCACAATGGAGAATGCGTCACTAGCCCCAGCTTTTTGAAACTGCAATATTTACTTAGTATATGCAAGTTATTACGTTAAGTTACTTTAAAACTCATTCTAATAGTAAAACATCTTTAAATGTTTATTGACTCTACAAAGACATCTGGGAATGTTGTGGCGCTATAAAATATAATATTTTTGTATATTATTCAAAAAACAAAAAAACCAAAGGAAAGCGACATTTTATAGTACGGAGATTCTGTTTATTTTCTCTACATTTTATAATGTCTTTATAGCATTTGCTCAACAAATGTGATACGGGATACGGGATTAAAACTTGCTACCTACATAAAATATACGATGCTCATATTATGTTGCTGCACTGATATCATATTAAAAATGTTAATTTTAAATTTTCATGTGAGCTGGGTAATTTTAACTTATCTATTTATGGGGTTTAGATACTTCTCACTACCAAAACCCTTAAAATATATATTTTAGCCCCACAAATAAAACTATGGCACTAATAATAACCGATAATTAAATACTTAATTGACCTAAGACAATAATAAATAATAATTAGGCGACAAAGCATCTCCTTAACAAATAATTTCAGTCAATACATTACTGTATAATAGGTATTGCTTATGAGGGTATTAATATATTGTTACACTGGATTCTTGTCAGCTGGGCCTCTACAACCGTAGACAAGGTTTCTTCTTTAGAAATAAATTTGTTCTTAAGTCCCTTGTTTGACTTGTTTCCATTTTTTGACACAAGCTTGTTAATAACTATTTATACGTTTAAATAATGCTGAATGCTGGGAGGAATGGGCCAAACTCTAAGGGTGTAATCTATGCATCAAAATAATAAGAAAAAACTCAAATGTTGTTATCCAATATTCATTTGTTTTCAAATTACAGCGTTAAATAAAATAATAATATTGTTAAATCAAAATATGCAACATTAACATTGTTTTAAGTAAATTATTGGTTTAGTAAATTTTCAAAAATACCGCCATTGACTTCCAAACATTTCCTGCTTCGTTTACAAAGGGTGCGCGTGACTCTTCTAATTGATTCGTGCCTTTCTTTAATATTGAGTGCAGCATTTCTAATGCGTCTACTTAATGCATCCCTAGTATCTACTTTTACTTTGTATACCTCATTTTTTAACCAACCCCATAAATTATAGTCCAACGGTGTGAGGTCTGGCGATCTAGGAGGCCAACAAATAGGACCACCGCGACCAATCCAAACCTCTGGAAACTTTTGGTCCAAATATTGCTTGACCCGACGATCGAAATGGGCAGGCACTCAATAAATGCATGTAATGTAATGTAAACGAAGCAGGAAATGTTGGTTTTGGATGGCGGTATTTTTAAAAAATTACTAAACCAATTTATTTAAAACAAATGAATATTGGATAACATTTATTTTTTTTCTTATTATTTTGATGCTTAGATTACACCCTTAGAGTTTGGCCCATTCCTCCCGATGTATAATGTACGTGTATGGAATTTTGTCAAAATTCACTTAGGGGTTGAAAAAAGGGATGTAGCCTGTTTTGAGGGGGCACCTATCCTATAACTGTCGATAATTTTAAGCTATATTGCTGAAAATTGGTGCTATGCTTACTCTGGTAAAATAAGCAAGTAAGTATTTTGATGTTTTGAGAAATTTTGCATCTAGGGGGTAGAAATGAAGGGGTTAAGTTTAAAAGTTTATATTGGAAAAAATATTTTTGATCCGAATTTCTTGAAACTTGATATACAATTAATAAAAGACGTATTTTTCATTTTTTTGAAAATCGGCCCCTAAAGAGGTGAAACGGGGTATAAAAGTTTCTATCGGAAAAGTGTTTTTGTCAGAGTTATTTGAAACTCGGCATAAATACTTTATTTTTTTTACGTCTGCCCCTAAAGGGTTGAAAAGGGATTATAAAAGTTTTTAACGGAACGAATATTTTTTGACGAACTTTCTTGACGTAGATATTTCAATATTTCCATAAGTTCTACGGTGTTTATAAACGGAAAGAATATGGAAAGATTCCGTGAGCATTATTAACGATCTATAATGAAATAGATATATTTTTTAATAATAAATATGAATATATCTATATACCGTGCGAGCAAAAATTATTTGCATCAAAGAGGGCTTGGATTAAAAAACGTGGGGCCTGGTTTAAATCACAATGATATGGGGACGATATATCGAACCAAATTTAGGTTAAAATTTTGTCAAATTCATATTATGACATGATATGCCAAACTAATGAGGAATAAAATAAGTAGACAAATACAAATTTATTTTTGTTGTTTACAAAATTAACAATAGTAAGAATATACAGAAAGAAAAAGAAAAATAATTACATAAATTGCTGAAATTGGCCACGGCCATGCTCCAAGCATAAATTCACACGTTTCTTCATATTTTCGAAAGTGTTGATGACCAGCATCTCTGGAGAAATGTTACCACATTCTTGGATAATCCTTTCTTGTAATTGTTCTAACTTTGCAACTGCTGTTTTAAAAACAGTGTTCTTTAAATGAGGAAAAGCGAAGTAATCCATAACCGTTAAACAAGGTGATCTAGGTGGGAATTCAATGTCTGATCGAAAACTGATTAATCTGTCGTCGAAAAAATTGCGTAAAGTTAATAGTTTCAGCGGCTGTATGGGCGTTTGCACCGTCCTGTTGAAAATATCCAGAACGTAGTTAGTTCGTCGTCAAGTAATTGCTCCACAAATGGATTAAAAATATTGTCTCTATACCGCTGTGCTATAACTATGTCATGGAAAAAAATAGGACCAACAATTCTTCTTCGGGAAACAGCTAACCAGACGCCAATTTTTTGAGGGTGCAATGTAGACTCTACAAAAAAATGGGGATTTTTACTACCTACTCCACATGCGTGTATTCTGAGAATTCACATAGCCGGAGAGGTGGAACCAGGCTTCATCCGAAAAAAATGTCAGGTCTAATAAATCATTTCTTTCCAATAAATTTTGGGTAAACCATTGAGAGTAATTCCTGCGTCTTTCAAAATCTGCGGCTTGTATTTCTTGGAATACTTGCACTTTATAAGGAAATAAATTTAGCTGCTTCTTAAGAATAGTCCTGCATGTTCCATGAGATCTTCCCACTTCTTCGGACAGGCGTCTTATACAATTTGTTGGCGTATTTTGCATTATTTTACGAACGTTTGCAACAAGTGAACAAGTTCTTGTGTTCTTACAGATGGTCTTCCTGCTCCTTTTTTGTGTTGTATAGAACCTGTTTCCCTAAACAGAGCCACGGTTCTGTTCAGGCGATGATAAAAATCCCCAGCAATAAAATCAACGTTAGGAAAATGTTCGTGAAAATCGTCCATGCACAAACCCGGATTGTATTGCCACTCACCATTTACTCTAAATCCGTTTCGAAAATACGATTCAAGCATGAATGTTTTGTGCTGTTCCGTGAAGCCCATTGTGTGAATTGTTCAAGAAATTGGAAATATTAGCGATGAATCAAATTACTTGTAACTTGTAACGACTGTCAAAGATGACGGAATAACTAATTGATTGTTAATTCAGGTAGTTACTGACACCCAACAGGTATTAAGCTCTACGGCTAAGCATTACGTCCTTAGATGCAAGGCCCTCTTTGATGCAAATAATTTTTGCTCGCACGGTATTTGGTATTATTTTTATGAACAAATGATGACATTTTTATTGAAAGAGAAAGAAATAATGTAAAAAAGCACCAAACAAATGTATTTTTAAAAATAGTATGGATACCTATTAACTAAAGGTTCTATTGGGTAGATGTAATGATGTAAAAATAAATTATTTTTCTCTCAAATTTACACTTCACATAAAGTATGGACTATTTCTTTACGCTGAATATACTATATTTATGATTATTCAAAAAAATGAGTGAGAATAGCCAATTTGAAAAATTCTATACAGCCATGTGTAATATCATAAATTACAACAAAGTTAAAAGTTATTGCAATAAAACAAAAAGCTCTTTACGAAAAATATTTCAAAAAAATTAACCTTATCGAATAAATATGTTAAACGTTATCAGGACCTTTGTGTTAACTTTGTGTTGGATTTTAGTAAAGCGTTCGATACTTTAAACCACAGAATGTTGTTAGCTAAACTCCATTATTTTGGACTGTCGGAGAATGCTGTTAAATTTTTTGAATCATATCTTAGTGATAGGGCCCACTGTGTTCTTCTTAAGCAAGAATGCAAATCGCAAAAGTCAAATTACATACCTATGGCTACCTGGGTTCCACAGGGGTCTATTTTAGGACCGTTGTTATTTTCTTTGTATGTCGCGGATATGTTTCACATTTTAAAATTTACAAAACTTCAACAATATGCTGATGACTCACAGGTTTATCTAGCCTTTTTATTTGAAAACTTACAAGTTGCTCTAGAGCATTTTAATACCGATTTAGAAGTTATTAATTCTTATGCTCAAGACCATAACTTAAAGCTAAATGCTAATAAATCATGTTTGCTAGTGTGCTACTTTTTAGTAGCAACAAAGGTATCCTTCCTATTGTCTATGATAATTTTAAAGTACACATTAACAGTACTCCTGTCCCAGTGGTTAAAGAGGCAAAAAATTATTTATCTTGACCTAGGCCTTACATTCGAAACGCACATAAAAAATAAACTTAAAATCGCCTATATGCGTTTAAAAAAACGTTAGCATCTAAAAAATGCTTACCCGCTAGAACTAAATACCACTTATGTAACAGCCTCGTCTTGTCTTTGTTTGATTATGGAGATGTAGTACCTATATAGTGATTCTTTAAAAGCTACTCTTTCTTACTCTATTCAAAAGATCCAAAATGCCTGTATGCGTTACTCATTTGAATAATAATATTTTAAATATGAAGAATCGCAGAAAATATCATATTTTATTTTATTTATTTAGAAATTAAGGATACAAACAGGTAGAACTACCCAAAAACAGTATCCACTGTTTACTAGAGTTCTTCATAAAACTATTTATCTATAATTATTCAATTGCACAAGATCTTAATATATTATAACCTAAAGTTTTAAATTATACTAAAGTACGCTTAAGGTACCTATTTCGTGAACAGTAGAGTAATGAAGTAGAGAACAGATTAATGTTTTGACAATACATATTATAGAAAAAACTTAGTCAAAATATTAAAAGCATTAAAAGCTCTTGAATCGAGATGGTGTACCTCAAAAACGGTGTGGAGCTGTCACGAGGCACTATCCGAACTAGGTTTGAACAACAAAATAACCTTAATATGGATACCGGGACACATGGGTCTGGAGGGTAATGAAGCTGCCGACAAGCTCGCTAAGAGAGGTGCAGCTCAAAAATTCACAGGACCCGAGCCGGTAATAAGTATATCTCATGCTACGGCCAGAAAGGCAATACTAGCTGAAGCAGAAAGGAAATGGTTGAATTTACCAGGTCTAACACACTCAAAAGCATTTATAAACAACCATATAAACCGACAGTTAACTGACAAACTACTAGAGCTAAACAGGTCATGCCTTAAAGCACTAGTGGGATTGTACACCGGCCACTGCAGACTGCGACACCACATGTATAAAATTGGAATAGCCCCAACTGATGAATGCCGGCTTTGCATGGAAGATGCAGAAACAGCAGAACACGTAATGTGCGCTTGCCCCGCAGCAGGAAGAATCAGATTCGCCCTATTTGGCGAGATGACTCTGCTGCCGGATGACATGAAAAATGTCTCCCCCAATATCCTCATTACCCTAATTAAAAGGTTAGACTTATTGGGGGAAATATAAATAAGGTGTGAGCCACAATAGACCGCATGGTCGCGGTGGAGGGTTGGATGTAACCCACTCACTTTCAACCTAACCTAACCTAACCTAACCTAACCTAGTCTAAATATGGGGGCGTTTACGCCTAGATTAGTATTTGTTTGGGTCAAATGAAAATAAAACTGCTGTCTAAGTGATTTTAGAAGGTACATGCAGAGAAAACTGTTGGAGGAGATGAGGCGCGTTGTAAAGATTATTCATCAATTTATAAACAAAAACTAAATCTTCGGGTTTCCAGAGTTGCAAATCCAAATTGTTCTCTTATAACAGAAATATTAGGTACACAGTTGGAAGACCAACGAGGACTGAACAGGGGCTCATTTTTGAGCTTCCTTGTATTTAAAGAAAAATACAAAATAGCCAATCGATGTACTTTTTCCTGCAGAATTCAAAAATGAAACCAACAATTTATTTGAACCAGGAACAAAAGAGTTACGCTATGGATAAGGTGTTTTTTAAATGGAACATAGCTTTTTATATAATTTTTGGAACGATTGATTTTTTTATTGTCCGTTCTGATTAAAATATTTAATATTGTGACAGCTACTTTTATTAAATTTTAATCTTTTATCCAGTATAATTTAACTTTAACCTGTTTGAAGCATACACTAGGTAATAAAGGTATAATCACCTTTGAATCCTTCAAAGTCAAAAAAATTGACAAATTTACTAGAATATCGCCGAAATGACTTTGAAGGGTTCAAAGGTGATTATACGTTTATTACCTAGTGTATGTTTCAAACAGGTTAAAGTTAAATTATACTGGATAAAACATTAAAATTTAATAAAAGTAGCTGTCACAATATTAAATATTTTAATCAGAACGGACAAAAAAAAATCACTCGTTCCAAAAATTGTATAAAAAAAGCTATGTTCCATTTAAAAAACACCTTATCCATATCGTTACTCTTTTGTTTCTGGTTCAAATAAATTTTTGGTTTCATTTTTGAATTCTGCAGGAAAAAGTACATCGATTGGCTTTTTTGGATTTTTCTTGAAATGCAAGGAAGCTCAAAAATGAGTCCCTGTTCAGTCCTCGTTGGAAGACCCTGTACCTACATTGTACACCCCATTAACTCTCCAACTTAAAAATCTTTAAAATTTACCTTGCAAACGTTCAAGTCTAACTTTATTTTTTTCATAATAAGTATTCCATACAACACTGGCGAAATTTAATCTACTATAAACATATGCAAAATAAATTGACTTTATTGCCTTAGTGCTCAGATCTAAAATATTTACATACTCTAGCTACAAATCCTAACATTCGAGAGCACTTATTAGCAACATAGTGTATGTGCGGGTTAAATGTAAGCACAGTCAAAAAATACACCAAGATCTTTGATTTGCGCCACTCGATTCAACGGTTCACCATTTAAGTAATAGTCATGTAGGTAATATTTTGTGTATAAAGTACTGAATATCGGGGAATCTCAGTATTTAAAAGTAAATTTTCATTCTAATGCGCATTCTCATCTTACAAGAAATCTAAATCATTTCAGACTACCTCAACATCATACATGTAATTTTCAAAAGTCATTCAGTTTCATAGTCGTTCAAATGTAGAATAATTTACCTAATAATGCTAAGGAATTTTCAATTAACAAATTTAATAATTATATCAAGCGATTTCTTTTAAATATGCAAAGGGGGGAAGTTTAGCATATCTGTATTTGGTCTTATTATTTTATTTTTCTTCTTTTTTTAGCCATAAATGCGCTATCTGCATTGGTTGGTTTTGACCTGGAAACTGCTCGAACTTTCTTTATTTTTTTTTCTGTCTTTTTTAGGTTTTATCTATCTGTCCTCTCTGCCCTTCTCTCTCTTGTGCCTGGGTCGGTCGTTACCTTGCTGAATATTTGATTGAATTAAATATAGGTTTCAGTAATTCACATATTATAGTTTTTTTAGTTGTTAATATCATTTTGGGCTATACCACATAGCCACAATTTATTTGTGCTCTGTGATATCGGTTCTATATAATCGCGGTATAGTCCAATAATTATAAAATATAATTAAAAAATCACATGTACTATTTTAATTGTATTTTCTCATTTGATTAATAAATTGTGTTTGAATTTGAATTTGAACTTTTCGACCCTTGCCTGTTTCATTGTCTTAGTACAAACATAAGTACACCTACCCAAATTATAAATTACATCGTTTTGTACAGATCTAAATTTATCTTTTATTTATATACATATACAGGATGATAGAACGTTATATGATGTCTATAAAATTTTATTGACGTTGTCTCAAAGGCTTTTTCGAAAGGAAGGTTTTGTGTTTATCCGATTTTATGAACTCGACCGTATGTCGATGTAAACATGGGTTATTTTTATTCGGGAAAAAACTTAGTAAAACAAACTGTCAATTTCGGGTTTAATTATTTTTAAATGGGTTGTTTACTTACTAAATCACCTGATTAAACTGGGCCGGTTCAATATTCTCCAAAGAACAGGTAAAAATAATGCCTATAAAAGTATAATGGATTAAAATTTTGTTTTTCAATATTTATAGCAGCAATCAGACGGATTTGGGAAACTTTGTAACTTTAACTTTGGTAAACCCCAAGGAACATGTGTTCAAGAAAATTTAGCAGATTCTCCATCACTACAAAATCGAAGTAGGTATTATAGAACCAGGGGCGGATGGGACACCTCGGACCGGCGCGGGAAGTCAATTTTATTGAAACGGCGCCGCGTCGTGTCGATCCGACTGTTAATTCAAGTAGTTATTGACACCCAACAGGTATTAAGCTCTACGGCTAAGCATTACGTCCTTATATGCAAGGCCCTCTTTGATGCAAATAATTTTTGCTCGCACGGTATCACAAAACATATGATAGCTAAACTTTTTATAAAAGCTAAAATGTGTCGTCAATATGGAACATGTTTTGTGTAGTACAATCGACATTAATATCTGATAAATATAAAAATTTACCCTTAAAAAAATGATGTAATATTGGAATAGGGTATTTAAGAGTTTCTAGTACATGCTAGCTACTAGACAAAATCCACAGCCTTAATTTTATCGTAATTGTTTAGCGGTTTTTAGTTAGGAAGGTCACAAACTGTTTAAGTTTTCCAATGTTTTGTTTTTTCTTGAAACAGAATAATTGTTGATAGCGTACCGTTTATTTATAAATTAACCATGGTTGTAATTTGGTTGTAATCAGTTTATTTCTTTCCTCAAAATGTATCGAATAAATGAATCGTTTTCGTTTATTTAAAAAAAGTGTCAATTACTTTCCTTTGTTCCAGATGGCAGTACAATAGGAGGAGATGAATCAAATTTTTGGTCGAACAGTCCTCGATCCGAATCACCGTCTCCAAATGTTTTGCATTCACAAAACCAAATTGAAAGTCCTTATCAAATTTATGCCAATACCAGTTGTGCCACGTCTAATCATTATACCCCATATATAACTAGTAAGTAGTAGAACCATTTGATTTTTTTAAGGGTGGCATAAGCGCAAAGGTTCCTTTTCAGCCTTACTAAATATTGTTGTGTAGGAAATTAATTTTTTTACAAGAACATATTTATCTGCTGTTTACTGTAAGAGTAGCGTGATCTTCTTACACCTTATTATTGTTAATTCAGACCAGATTTAAGTTTTCAATATCTTTAAGAACAGTAGAGAAGTAAGATTATTCGATTTTTTGATAATCAATCCCTAAGGGCGTAAAAACGGAGGTTGCAATTTTTATAGGAATTTCTGTAATTTAGAAACAAAAACTAATGGAGATTAAAAAATTGGTACATAGGTTCCTTAAATACAATAATAATATAGGTATTTCGTCATTTTTTTCAAAATTCACTTAGGAGTTGGGTATGTATACAGGGTGTTCATTTGAAAACTTCCCACCTCGATTTTCCTGCTTTAAATTGAAAATGTGGAAAATCGCTCGGACCCGTCGATTTTTATTTCGAGGGGGACATCTTTTGCGTATATTGTCAATCTTGTTACTTCAAGCCCCTAGGAGGGAGGGGGGGGGGGGGGGGGGGGTAAGATCTTAATCTTAAATGGATACCCATATTTTATATAATTTGATGTAAGAAATAAAGTACTTCCGGTTTGACCGGAAGTTGACACTATTGGATAACATGAAGGAAAGACATGTAAGCCGTTTTGCTCTAAGACGTACAGTTAGAAAGCTAGACGCTGTCAAATTTCAAAAATGTCATTTTTTAAGAGTAAATATCTCGGAAACTGTTAAGTATAGACTAATAATGCTTTTATTAAAAAATGTTCAAAATTTTATGCAAAATCCAAAAAAATTATATAAAATAGGGGTATCCATTTAAGATTTAGATCTTACCCCCCCTCCCTCCTAGGGGTTTGAAGTAACAAGATTGACAATATACGCAAAAGATGTCCCCCTCGAAATAAAAATCGACGGGTCCGAGCGATTTTCCACATTTTCAATTTAAAGCAGGAAAATCGAGGTGGGAAGTTTTCAAATGAACACCCTGTATATCGTAGAATAATCACGTCCATAATCGCTTTGGGTTGTGGCTTCCTGATGGGTCCTAGTAAGGACGAAACGGTCCATCACTGTCTACCCGGCCGCATGAAATCCATTATTTTTGCTTGCCTGTGTATACTTCAATCAGCGGCGCACCCAGGATTTTATGTTAGGGGGGGCCCGCCAACCAGTGCTGGAAGCAAATTTTTTAATAAACTTTAAAGTTACGCATTTTTCTACAACTTTGGAGCTTTTTTAACAGGTAGGTACTCTTGCAGGGAAGATCGCAATAGCCTAGTCATGGGAGTCGTTAAACGGTTTCTTAGGGGGGGGGGGGGCATTGGCGGCTTGTGACTTGTTAACTTGGGGGTGTACTAAAAGCCTGCTGTAGGCGAAATGTGCCGCAGGCGAAATTTTTTTAAGACCACGCTCAAATTTGGTCAATAATTATTATAGTAAATATTTTTAAAATGTATGATTACCTTCCTATTCTATTGAAAATGAAATAAGATAAAAAATAAAAAGGCTAATTTATTTTTCATTAGTGGGTACATTGTCTAAAAGTAAAGTTCATTCATCTGTTTTTATTTGCAGCAAACTTATCAATAACAATAAAGTCCCTAGATTTACACTTTGTGGTATGTATCAAGTTAATTTCGAGAGTTTAGGTCTTCCCTTAATTTTAATTTCAATTTTTTGCTCAATACTTAATGAGCTAAAATTGTTTTTCAAACATTCATAGTCGTTTTGGCATTAAAACTGTTTATTTTTATTAAAATAAGTCTTTACTACCCCAAAATAATAACAAAAATATAAAGGAAAACTCGAAATAATAAATTCATACATTCAATCAAACCATATTAACCCCAATACGTCAACTTTTGTCAATAAGTCAACTTCCAGGGGAAGGGGGGGGGGGCAAATGCCCCACCTGGCCCTCCTCAAACGAGGCCCGTGAGGTAAATCTAAGAAAATTGACTTTTTAAAATACTTATCCACTTTCATAATTTTTCATTTCATTGGGGGTTTTGGGGGGGGCCAAGGCCCCCTTGCCCCCCCCTGGGTGCGCTACTGACTTCAATGCAAAAAGTCAGGTTTTATTTAATAATTAATTTTTTTATATACCTACAGGGTGTCCGGAAATGATGAGCAAAAAAATTTAGGAGAAAATTCAAGACCGAAAATAAATGTTATCTCTTCCAATAACATTTTTTCGAAAATTGATTATTAACCGAGTTACAGGGTGTTAAAGTTAAATTTTATTTGTAGTTTTTTTTGCAATACCTTTTGCCACGCTCAGAATATTTTGACGAAATCTCGTGTATGGGGCTTTTTCGGGATGAGGAATACAAATTTGCCCACCGTTTTTTCGCATTTTGTAGAGGGCGCCATCTAGGAGCCTATACTGTAATTTAAATGGTTCCAACTTTCTTGTCCTACACTGTATGCGCATTTTGACTAAATATTTTTATTCTCCTAACGTTTTGACATAAAAAAGGTATACTACTTTTGTTTCGATAAATCTAACCGTTTTCGAGACAAACGCTAAACTAACATTGCTTGAATGTGATGAATACGAAATCATTTTAATTTATTTTCAACCTTAAACATAGCATAGCAAAGGAAGGAATATTCCATGGAGTTCGTGGAAATTTTTTAAGAAGAATTAATTAATTCATTGAAGAGAAAGGACGTGACTTTGAACCTTTGATAAATGTTTAATTTATCGTTCTAGTAACTTATGCATTTTACAACTGCAAATAAAATTTAACTTTAACACCTTGTAACGCCGTTACAATTATCGAAAAAATGTTATAGGAAGAGATAGCATTTATTTTCGGTCTAGAATTATCCTCCAAACTTTTTGCTCATTATTTCCGGACACCCTGTATGTATATATATTTAATCATTTCTACGTATGGCACAAGTTACAATTTTAAAGAAAAGAATTACCCTAAACAATAAATTTGTAAAGGAATTAAGACCAGAACAAACCCGAAACAATTGATTTATTTGTTTTTGAACGAATTGTCACAAATTGTACGATATTAATTTTTATCTACCCTTATTTAATTCATTGTTTACAACTGGCAATTTGGTATTTTCTGTAAAATAGAACATTTTTAGATTTATTACTCATTTGAAGCAAATCTTTATATTTTCTCGACTCTATAGCAAATACAGTTTCACCACAAAAATACTTGTGCACAACAGGGATAATAATACAACGGACATTTTTAGTTTACAGATATAACAGATGTTCAAATTTGTGTTTTGCTTCAACATTCTATTATCAAAAAGAAAAAGAAAATACAATTCATCTCAATAATTTTGGGAATATTTGACGCATCAAAATTTTTACTGGTCCTTATTCACTTCTTCTTTGCTGAAGATAGCACCTTTTCTTTTTTCCAGCATACACAACAATTACTTCCGAATCAGGCTTAGGACCTCCATTTGTGAGAGTAGTTAAAAGACGAACAACGGCAAACAAAAAAGAGAGACGAAGAACACAAAGTATAAACAATGCCTACTCAGATCTTCGCGACTGTATACCAAATGTACCAGCTGACACAAAATTATCAAAAGTAAGATTTTAACCTATGTTTTAGTGACAAGAATTAACGCTAATTGATTTTTAACAGCCCTTAGAAGCCCCTACAATACTTTTCAATTTAGAATCAAAACGATACCTCGTGAACCTTGGAAGAAATGTAGAAATAGGTTACCAATTATTATTTTTATTATAATTTTTTTTCGATCTATATGCCAATAAGTAATTACGAATCTGGCAGATAAGAAACTTTTTTTACCTCTTATACATCTTAAGTTAATATTTACTTTTCTGACTAGGTATGTTTTGATAAAAGAGAAAGTAGAAGAACACAAAGTATAAACAATGCCTATGCGGATCTTCGAGACTGTATACCAAATGTGCCAGAAGATACAAAACTATCCAAAGTAAGATTTTCACACTTTTTTAAACAAACAAGAAAATTCAGTTTTGCTTAATTTTTTTTTTAAAACGATACCGCACATATCTTAGGAGATTTAATTCTCTAATTTAGTTTTGGCAAACATGAAAATTTCTGTAACTAGCTTTGATACCTACTACTTTAGTAGTTTATAATATTTTTTTATCTCAGTTACTGCATCATACACCCATAAAATATATCACAGGTTTTCTTGACAGTCTTTGACGAATAACTTGGTTTATTGTTACAGACAATGCTCATACATTTTTGAGCGAATTGACATAAAACATTAAAAAAAAATTCAGCTTTAAACATGTATTGTCTAGAAAATATAAAAATATTATCTGCCAGATTCCAAAAGGTATCTAGAATCAAATTTATTTAAAAAAAAGAATCCTCATAAGTCACATAAATTGAAATGAAGATAACCATGCAAAACTATGAATTTCTAGGGACTCAAATCTTATGAGGTTCAGCGGTATCGTTTAAACTTTTTAACTTAATAAATGTTAACGTCATTGACACTTACCTACTTACTACTACAATTATCCAGCTCATATCAAAGTTTTAGAAATAGTAGAAATAAATGCAATAAATATTCTTCTTTGATACATAATTATTAAAATAGTCATATAAAAACAGCGTACCAAAATTACCCCATAGATACCCACGGTTTACTTTAAGATCAATCTTAAGCCCGTTATTTTATAAAGCAAGTTTCGGCATTTTTATAATTGGTAGTTTAAGGGCAAGTATTAATATAAATCTAAGTTTTATAACAAAAAACATAAAAAGTCGTCAAAGTTTTGCAGTAAAATTTAAAAAATCTTAACAAATTTAAGAACCTTTATACTACTACTACTACTAAGTACTTTGAAAAAAAAAAGGTGTCAGCAGTACATATAAAATGTTGACCGTTTGAAGGTTGGAGACAATGATGTTTCTTGAATGATGAAAGAGTTTTGGACTTCCATTGTCTTTATTTGTTTTAAATCACAACGTTTCAACTGGTAAGTATATCCAGTCGTCTTCAGGTGAATACTAAATAAGTAAAGTAACTACAAGACTATTTATACTAGCTAGGTGCACTAAAGCATAACTGAGGTGGGTGTAGTCATGCGTTCAGCTGGCACGCGACCTTATCCTAAGATTACATCTATCTAACAAAGGTTTCCAGATATTTCTTATGTCTAATGATGGTTTACTAAAGCAGCCTGGGTTCTGGTGAATAGCAGCAGCTTCCTTGAACTTTCTTTTTCTCCAGTGTGGTTCCTTATGTAGGATTTCAGCTTCTGACCACATGATATGGTGACCATGTTTCCAGGCATGATCAGCTGCACCTCACTTTTCGGTATCTCCTTTTAACGTATTGTATTATTAGAATGCTGCCTTAACAATTCCTACTTTCAAGAAAAGGATAGATTCTTCAACCAAGTAGACGGACTACCGATGGGCTCATCTCTCTCGCCAATAATCGCCAACATTTACATGGAATGGTTTGAACCCAAAGCAATGGAACAGGCAAAGAAGAAACCAAAAATGTGGCTGATATATGTGGATGACACCTTCATTATTTGGAATGGAACCGACGACGAACTAGGAGATTTTCTAAATCACCTCAATAGCTTAACACCAACAATCAAATTCACCATGGAGAAAGAAGAAAACAACCAATTACCATTCCTAGATGTCAACGTGAAGAAAAATGGCAACAGCATCCAAACTTCCGTATACAGAAAACCTACGCATACAGGTCAGTATCTCAATTTTATATCAAATCACTCAAACAGTACGAAATATGGCATAGTTAAAACCCTCGTGGATAGACCAATTACAATCTGTAACTCGGAAGAAGCACTTAAAAAAGAAACTCACCACATCAAGACCGACCTCAACAAAAATGGCTACCCCACAAGATTAGTTGATACAATATTGGAAAATCGCAAGAATTGACCCAACGCGCAAGAAGCAACCAACCAACACTCAATATTCCGTATGTCAAAGGAGTATCTGAGAAAATAAGAAGACTAGGACAACGATATAACATCAACACCGTATTCAACTCGAGGGACACCCTAAGAAGCCACCTGACGAAGACAAAGCCCACAAGTCAAAAAGATAGGAAAAACTGCGTCTACCAGATCCCCTGCGAATGCGGCCAATCTTATATAGGTGAGACATTAAGACCATTAGAAACAAGGATTAAAGAACACAAAAACAATACGTTAAAAGGAGAGACCGAAAAGTCAGGTGCAGCTCACCATGCCTGGAAACATGGTCACCATATCATGTGGTCAGAAGCTGAAATCCTACATAAGAAACCACACTGGAGGAAACGAAAGTTCAAGGAAGCTGCTGCTATTCACCAGAACCCAGGCTGCTTTAGTAAACCATCATTAGACATAAGAAATATCTGGAAACCTTTGTTAGATAGATGTAATCTTAGGATAAGATCGCGTGCCAACTGAACGCATGACTACACCCACCTCAGTTATGCTTTAGTGCACCTAGCTAGTATAAATAGTCTTGTAGTTACTTTACTTATTTAGTATTCACCTGAAGACGACTGGAGATACTTACCAGTTGAAACGTTGTGATTTAAAACAAATAAAGACAATGGAAGTCCAAAACTCTTTCATCATTCATATAAAATGTTCTATAACAACCATTTTCTTATGTTACCTATTTGGTACTGGATACTGAGGTAATTGTCCAGTTATCTCAAGCGGAAACAATAATAATTTGCAAATACACTAGATGCATTCCTCCTATCGGTTCAGATATTTTAAAAAAGCACATTCATTGTTTCAGATAAAAACTTTACGTTTGGCAACTTCATACATTAGTTATTTGACCCGAGCATTGGAAACGGATGATGCCCCTGGGACTTTTAGGGCAGAATTAGGCAACCTTTCCAGGAAATCTAGTAGTAATATTAATAATAACAGTAGTAACATTCACCAACATAATGTTAACAATAATAATTGCTCTAGTAGTCATGGATCGCCTAAAAGTGATAGTTCGGTAAGTACCTACATATATTTTCTAGTTAATATTTAAATAATATATTCAGACTATTAGTATTAGTGTAGGTAGATACTAAAACATATGGGTTTAGTTCTCTTATTTTCACCCTCTGAACACATTGCCCTTTCTTTCCCAAACACCATGTATAATATTAATGCTAGTATAAATAGGTCATCTTAAGGAATTACTTTTTCCCAATGAAAGCCCTTATTCAAAAATCTATTTTACATGAAAAACAACTTTGAACCTTTAGCTATCGAGTGGTACCAAAGTTATACCTGTTGAATTAAATTTTACTGGTGATATAATGTCTTTAAATATTTATTCGTTTTTGAGTAAATTGTAAAAATGCAAGGCCCGAGAGAAAAATGCCCAAAACAGAAATATTTTATGAGAATTTAAATATCATCTTGAGAGAAACCAATCATCAAAAGTCGTATTGCTAGTTTTTTAGTAGTAATCAGCTAGTCGTAAAAATATGCTTTAATCGCTATTCAGTTACTGGCGATGACATATTTATAAAGATATGAATGTGTAGAACCTATATTGGTTTAATGGGATCATAAATATGTTTAATGTAGTACACATAACTTTTGAGAAAGAGTAAGAGTAGAAAAATGCATTGTTCCAAAAATTGTTAGGATGACGACGCCGACGCTGATGTCGATACTGATGGTGATGTCGATACTGATGGTGATAATTATGTGCAAAATTATTTTTTTAAATAAAAAATGGTTTTAAAAAAAGGTGTACTACAGAAGAAGAAAAAATCTGTCAAGTCGTAAAAAAATTGTTCCTGTTTATCCTCAAAATTATTTTAATTCGCAGAACTGAAAGATCAATGGACTAATTTTGATAAAGTTTTAGAGTTATTATACCTACTTATGTTTTAAACGAATTTATTCAGCTTTAAGATGTTTTCAAGCAATAGAACTTCTTTAACAAAGAAAAGGGTACGATGTTCTAGTATAACCAAAAATTTTAAAAAATCTTTTAAATCTTTTAATTTTGCAAACAATGTGTATGCTTTGACTCCTGCCGGGGTAACTGGGCCGTAACAAGCCTGGTACCCCAACAGCATTTTACTTCAAGCTAAATGGTAAGCCAATCTACCTCATTTTATTAAACTTCATTTGCTATGTTTCCCCTTTTTTATCTTTTACAGATGCTTTGAATTTTACGAAAACCCATTTTTTTTTCTTTTTTCTTTCCCTCTCATTTCATCACTTTTACATGTCTCCGACAAAGTTTAATGAAAAGATTTTTCACTACTTATACCTGAATGATTTTCACAAAGTCTGTTAAAACTCTCTAATTTTTCTTTCGCTTTCTTCATTTTTCTGCCCAAGACAGGGTATTTGCACTAGCCCTTGACTTTCCAGTATGCTGTAGTCTTGTCGATCTTCTGACTATTCAATTTTTACACCACGTGTACACCATTAAAAGCTCCATTACGGCTCAATCCCACTTATTATTTTCTCTATTGCTAACAACATCGGCATTGTACTATTTGCTTTGTTTTCCTGATGATGAGTGTTTCTACACTCGAAACATGTCGAATTATTATGAATTATTCTAGGTTTGCCTAGCTATTCTAATAAACTTGTGGAGAAAGACTTTGTGCTTTTCTTTTTTCTAAATAGAAATACAGGGTGTTTCAATAAAAACTCCCAGGCCAATTATTTCGAAGACTAAAAGCGACATGTAAATTCTGTAAACACCAGTTTTTAGCCTCTATGATTGGCTTCACAACTGTGTAAAAAATGTGTTTGAATAATACAAGATGTAGGTGGCGCCACGGTGCAAAGAAATTTTTCGATGACAGAAGCTTTTACATGTTGTCGTTCTTAAAGATAATTAACTTTTGGTCAAATTATGTCCCATAAAAAAGTTTGATAAATCCAACATGAAAGGAGATATTATGGGGTTAAGTTTTTTTTTTTAATAATTTTAAGGAGTATTTAAATTATAAATATTTTTAATGTCCTTTAGCAGATTTTAATTTAATTTTGGTAATGACAATTTTAGTGATAAAACGCTCGTGTAGCGCTAAATTATTACGTCCAGTGACGTCTCAGGGGGCGCCTTAACAAACAATATTGGCAAAAAATAAAACGCCACTGAGTTTTTGGTAGTTTTTATATTTTTTTCGGATTAAGCAACTAAAAATATCCTTTTCTTGTCTGTTAAATTGTTTTTTTATCTTGCTTGGTTTTCGAGAAATAAAAATAAAAACAATTTTATTGCATATCTCTGGAAAACAAAAATCATTAAATAATTAATAGGTTGTATCTTTTGCTATTAATCGAAATACACTATTGTGAGTTTGCAGAACCGAATTATTATATCGATTTGCTATGTGCAGTGGCGTAACTAGCCCTCTGACCTGGGGGTGGCCCTGTTATTGTGATTTGAAGTGGCGGCTCGTGTAGAGGTGGAGAAATGCGCCGCAGGCGAAATTTTTTTCTGGACCACGCCCAAGTTTTAACAAATTTGGTCAATAATCAACAGTTATATCACAAGACCTCGTTTTTTATCGGTTAGATTTTTCAGCTGTCACGAAAACTTTTTTTGGAAATTTTTCGAGTTGAATTTGGACATGTTTATTCTGATTAGATCCGCGCCATATTTGAAACAAAATGTTTTTAGGAATTTTATCATATAATTTAAGATAATTAAAACAAATAATTAAATAAGGTTAGGTTTTGGTTCACGATTCCTTCCGCCAAAGAACTACATAATATTTTTTTCAGTAAATTTAAAGATTAACTTGAAAAATATAATATTTAAAAAAAATTCAATTAATCAATTTGTCGTTTGACTTATCGTTCGCATTTGGGTGGTCTGGCAGAATAAATTTGTTTCTCGCGGATTCTGGGGGGGGGGGGGGCCAGGCAGGCCTATGGGGGGGGCGGGACCCCCGGTCCTCCCTAGTTACGCCACTGGCTATGTGTGTATATGAAACCGCAATAATTTTGAACACTTCATT
Organism: Polydrusus pterygomalis; assembly: GCA_963969555.1. NCBI lineage: Eukaryota > Metazoa > Arthropoda > Insecta > Coleoptera > Curculionidae > Polydrusus > Polydrusus pterygomalis. The sequence continues at coordinate 32,268,172 of OZ018384.1, read as the reverse complement.
CGATCCCATTAAAGTTTTTGGTATTGTTCTAATTTTCATTAATAATTTTGTATAATTTCTCATTAGTTCTTTCATTAAATTTAAAACATCTTTTAATTTAATTTTATAATGCTTTAATGTTTTAATGCTTTTAAACAACAAAAAATACAACGTATTAATTATTTATTAATTTTTGTTTTCCAGAGATACCTATGCAATAAAATTGTATTTATTTTTACTTCTCGAAAACGAAGCAAGATATGAAAATAATTTAACAGATAAGAAAAGGATATTTTTAGTTGCCTAATCCAAAAAAGATATAAAAATTACCAAAAACCCAGTGGCGTCTCATTTTTGCCAATATTATTTGTTAAGGCGCCCCCTGAGACGTCACTGGACGTAATAATTTAGCGCTGCACGAGCGTTTTATCACTAAAATTATCATAACCAAAATTAAATTAAAATCTGCTAAAGGATATTAAAAATATTTATAATTATTAAAATACTCGTTAAAATTATTAAAAAAAAAACTTAACCCCAAATATCTCCTTTCATGTTGGATTTATCAAAATTTTTTATGGGACATAATTTGACCAAAAATTAATTATCTTTAAGAACGACAACATTTAAAAGTTCCTGTCATCGAAAAAGTTCTTTGCATCGTGGCGCCACCTACATCTTGTATTATTCAAACACTTTTTTTACACAGTTGTGAAGCCAATCATAGAGGCTAAAAACTGGCGTTTACAGAATTTACATGTCGCTTTTATTTTTCAAAATAATTGGCCTGGGAGTTTTTATTAAAACACCCTGTATGTTGAAACATTGCTTATCTAACAAAGATAATATTAAAATAATAATTATTATTATTAACGACTGGCTAAAAAAAATATTGCAAATCTATAAAATACATCCCTTTATACGCATTATGTTAGGAACCCTAACCTTCATGTTAGACAAGAAAAGTTAGGAAATATAAATATTTTGGCCATAAGTTCATCGTCTCCTGGAATGAACAACCTTTAATCACCTTCTAATCATGGACGACATCAAACTTTACACCGAAAGAAAAACTTATTTACAGTCCCTAATTCAAGTAACTTATTGAGCGACGACATCAAAATGTCCTGTGACTCCTGTGAATTACACAAGTACGCAATTCTGAATGTCTTAAGGGGAAAAACCGAAGAAGATCATGGACTGCTTGAAGGCATATACAGTAAGCTCAAAAAGGTTGGAATAAATTCGTTTAAAATTCAGGTGATTATTTTCTGGAAAAACGCTTGGACATGTCGATTATTATTTTTAATTGCTAATTTTTTGACATAAGAAATATGTATACAGGTTGTCTCAAGAAGAACATACGATACATTCTGAACACTTTTTGTATAACATACCATATCCCCAAAATCAACGGTTTTCGATATATTGACGTTTTTTCTGGTACTAAAACTACAATTAAATATGAACTCTTTACAAATATATTTAGTCTATAATATTTATATAGACTATATTCAATTTTATTTTAATAAAAAATGTTGAAATTGACCGCCACCAACTTCCTGGAAATATGCAAGTCGATCTTTGAATTCTTCCAAAACGTTATGGATTAATTATACAGGGTTGGGCAAATGTTCCGGAACGGCTTAATTACAAGCGAACGAAAAGCGATATCGGATCCAGGTTTTGGGCAATCTATAGGACAAAAATTTTACTATTTGACTATTATACCATATGTCAGTAATGTCACCAACTGTCAAGTGTTGACGTTACTTATTTATTTTTTTTAAATGGAATGACTAAATTCAATTGTTTCGGAAATACGGGCAAATGAATGTACATTTTATTTAAACAAAATTGGTAATAATTTTTAAATAAACAATAATATAAAATAAAAGTTATTTAATTGAATGTTCAAAATGTCGTTCTTCAGCCACCTGACAGTGTCCAATTCTCTCGGAAAATTGGGAAATCACGTTTTGCAAATGTTCACGAGAAATAACATGCACAGCATCTAAAATACTGTTTTTAAGATCCTCCAAAGACTTAGGTTGTGTACGATACACGACAGTCTTTAAATGACCCCAGAGATAGAAATCTAGAGGTGTTAAATCTGGAGATCTAGGAGGTCATTTAATGGACCCTCTCCTACCTATCCACCTTATAGGAAAAGTTTGATTGAAATCGTTTCTGACATATAAGTAGTGATGTAAAAACCTCGGTAATAATCTTTTGGAGAATATTCTCGAGAATATTCTCAAGTTAGAGAATTTTCTGAGAATGGCAAGAAAATCGCTAGAAATGGCAATAAAAAAAATTAAAAATTACCTATTCTGCTTATTTTCGGCAAATGTCAAACGGCGTTAATCAAACAAAACGTAAAGAAATAAAAGTCTCACCACCACCACACCATTTACAATTCACACAGCTGTATATAGAGTTGTTAAGAAAAGAACCGAACAGGTTCTTTAGAACAGGTTAGAGATAGCCTGTTTAGTGAACTGTTCTTTGTAAAATAACTGAACCGGTTCTTTAGATAGACTTATGACAGATGATTGCGTTCGAGTAATGTTAAAGAGCAGGTAAATTGCTGAACAGCAGGTTCGAACAGTTCGGTCCGGAACCTGTTCACCTGTTCTTTTGATCATAAATTATTGTCACTCAGTCACTTGGTAAAAAAAGGTAAAGGTTGCCGCCAAAGTAGTAAAAAACCGGTTGTTTGTAATCACTGCAATAATCAATGGTTGATTATTAAAATGCTTTAAAAAAAAACGGTTTTTTACTTTTGGCGGCGACCTTTTACCTTTTTTTACTGAGTGACAATAATTTATGACCAAAAGAAAGAACAGGTGAACAGGTTTACGGAACAGGTTCCAAGGTGAGAACCGAACTGTTCGAACCTGTTCAGCAATTTACCTGTTCTTTAACATCACTAGCTGTATACGAGTATACGTTTGCGCTTTTCTAGGGGATTTCCCTGAATCACTGTTGCCAGACGTAAAACACTGTTGCCAGAGTTATAGAAAAGATTAGAGAAACTCAAAATTTTTAAAATCATTGAAAAATTTTTCAGTGTAAATCGAGGCGGTGTAAATTATGTAGAAAAACTTCTCTAGAGAATATTCTCGGGAGAATTTTCTTACAGAGAATATTCCCGTTCTCGAGAATATTCTCTCGAGAATATTCTCCTCTCACATCACTACATATAAGTATACCAATATGAGCTGGCGCCCCATCTTGCTGAAACCAAAAGTCATTCGCTAGTATTTGATCGTTATCCTGATCATAATATAAAGTTATTAAATTTGGTATAATTCTATTCAGAAGCAGATCTAAGTAGTAAGTAGCTGTCAAATTTCCATCAAGGAAGAAAGGCTCAATAATATGGTTTCCAATTATACCTGCCCACACATTTAATTTTTGGGGATATTGCGTACGGTGCTCCATCATCCAATGGGGATTATGGTCTGACCAGTATCGACAGTTGTGCCTATTGACGAAACCATTAAGACAGAATGTAGCCTCGTCAAAAAAAAAACTACTTACAAAGTTAGGTTGTAGGTCTATATTGTCCATTATTTCTTGACAAAATTGCATACGCCTATCAGGATCGTCCTCTGATAGCTCTTGAAGCAAGCTTACTTTATATGGAAACATTTTTTTTTTGAGGATTCTTCTAATAGATTTTTCGCTTTTATCTTGTACAAGAGCAAGTTTTAGAACTGAGGTCTGTGGTTCTTCTTGCAGGGCAAGTAAAGCATCCAGGGATTTCTCGTCATTTGCAGCAGTTTTCGGACCACCTGTTTTTGGCAAGTTTTTTTACCGTACCCATATTCTCAAAGTTATGAAATATTCTATTAACAGTTGATTTAGAAATGGGATCTCGAACAGAAAAACTTTGATTAAAAAGGTCGGTTGCTTCTTGAAAAGACCTCTGTCTATCCCCATATCCTATCATCATTAGCAGAGTAATCCGTTCTTGTTCAGTTAGCTGAACCATAGTTTTATCAGTTATATCAGAGGTTTCTCGATAAAACTTGCACAACTCACTTAAACTACTATCAATACGAAATATGTCAGAGCACTTGGGAGTCATGGAAACTAAGACTTTCATTTGGAATGTCATAATAAAAGAAATAATGACTGTTTGAAGTTTGGAGACAATGATGCTTCTTGAATGATGAAAGAGTTTTGGACTTCCATTGTCTTTATTTGTTTGTTGACAACGATATAACATCAACACCGTATTCAACTCGAGGGACACCCTAAGAAGCCACCTGACGAAGACGAAGCCCACAAGTCAAAAAGATAGAAAAAACTGCGTCTACCAGATCCCCTGCGAATGCGGCCAATCCTATATAGGTGAGACATTAAGACGATTAGAAACAAGGATTAAAGAACACAAAAACAATACGTTAAAAGGAGAGACCGAAAAGTCAGGTGCAGCTGACCATGCCTGGAAACATGGTCACCATATCATGTGGTCAGAAGCTGAAATCCTACATAAGGAACCACACTGGAGGAAAAGAAAGTTCAAGGAAGCTGCTGCTATTCACCAGAACCCAGGCTGCTGTAGTAAACCATCCTTAGACATAAGAAATATCTGGAAACCTTTGTTAGATAGATGTAATCTTAGGATAAGATCGCGTGCCAACTGAACGCCTGACTGCACCCACCTCAGTTATGCTTTAGTGCACCTAGCTAGTATAAATAGTCCTGTAGTTACTTTACTTATTTAGTATTCACCTGAAGACGACTGGAGATACTTACCAGTTGAAACGTTGTGGTTTAAAACAAATAAAGACAATGGAAGTCCAAAACTCTTTCATAATTCAAAAGAAAAAATGTTGCTTGATTTTTAAACAAAATGTATTATGGGCTTTCTAGATTCATCGTATTTCCGAAACAGTTGAATTTAGTCATATGGTATGCTATACGAAAAATATTTTAAATGTATTAAAGATTTAGAATATCTGATAATATACAGGGTGTTCCATTTAAAAAAATAAATAAATAACGTCAACACTTGACAGTTGGTGACATTACTGACATATGAAAAACGAAACCGAAGCATTCATTATTGCAATACAAGATCAAGTCATTGCGACATGCAATTATAAAAAATTTATAATGAAAGAACGTATCCCAACAGATAGATGCAGAATGTGCAAAGAACAAACCGAATCCATCGATCACATCATAAGCGGATGCCAAACACTAGCCCCAAAAGAATATACCAAAAGACACGACAATTTTGGCAAAGTAATTCACCAAGAGCTCTTAAAAATCCACGAACCGACAATCACCGAAACAATCCCATACTACAAATATAACCCAGAAAGCATCCATGAAACAGAAAACTATAAGATATACTGGAACAGAGAAATAATAACGGATCTTCCCTTACAACACAATAGACCAGACATGGTGTTCACTGACAAAATAAACAAACATACTTACCTGATCGACTTCTCTATCCCGCTTGCCGCAAACCTACAAAAAAAACACAGAGAAAAAATTAGTAAATACTTACCTCTTGCCAACGAAATAAAAGAAATGTGGAACCAAGAAAAAGTGATGGTAGTACCAATCATCATAGGTGCAACTGGAGAAATACCACACACACTCTTCGAAAACCTAAAAAAACTAAACATTAAAGAACAAATATACTACCAGCTACAAAAAGTTGTTCTTATAGAAACCAGCGGAATTGTCAGACGTGTACTAAATGACGCCGACAACTGAAACTTGAACGTTTCCAAACTTACCAATCTACCTGCTTTCTTGCAACTAATGCCGAAACAGGATAGAAGCCATATCCAGATACAAAATCTGTGGAACCTGAGAATAATAATAATAATAATAATAATAATAATAATAATAATAATAATAATAATAATAATAATAATAATAATAATAATAATAATAATAATAATAATAATAATAATAATAATAATAATAATAATAATAATAATAATAATAATAATAAATTCATAAAAACAGCACATTAAAACGATAACTCTCACAACGTTTATCCATTGTCGCCACATAAAAATAACATATTTGTGTCCCTAATTAAATAAAGTAGTTTTCTCTAATCTTATTTAAAGTGATTATGATCTATTAACACACGCCCCTCAATTTATCTAAGTGGGTTTGAGTGTCTCAACATTCGCCAGAGTCAACCACAGCGGCACAAGTGATTGTCTCCCTAAAAGAAGATAACCGTTGAGGGGTGTTTATAGCCAGTTCAATCCCTGGTGCAATAATTTTTCACTAATTTCATTATCCGACTCTATTTTGGCGTAAGCTCAATTGAAAAGTCATTCGATTACTTTAGTTTGAATGACAGACGTGTTAGATTTCGGGCGCTATAATAAAATAAATGATCGATCATATACAGTGTGACCAGTAAAGTCCGCATCATATGGGATTTTTTTTATTAATAACCTTATTCGAAATTTGACTTTTGCATCAAGTTCTGCTTCGATCGAGATGAAAATTAAGCAAAAAATAGTAGTCACGTGATTCGCATTAACTGTCAAAATTTTAATTTTTTCCAAAAAATAATTTAAAAGTAGGGTTATTTCTGAAAGTATCGAAAAAAGTTATTAGAAAGGGGTTTTTTAAATGCAGTTTCTAGACCACATGCAAAATTTTAGCTGCATAAGATAATTTAGATTTTTTACCCATATTTTGTAAATTGCACCACTTTTGGAAAATAAGACTGAACGCAACCTACATAAAACTTCTTAGTTTTGACAATACTTTATTTCAGATACATTTTCTTTAAAGTAGCGCCATATTAAATGTGTGTTTTTCTACAAAATCAAAATTGGGCTATTAAAATTTGGTCTCATGTGATGCAAAGTTTATTTGTTTTTGACCCTGTATAAGGTAACTTCATAATATAAGTATTTTTGAAAACGTAGTTTGTGTCTGAAAGTAATACACCTTAATATTAAGACACAAAAGAACACAGTGTCATCAGTAAAGTGTTCATTAAGTGGAAAATAAATTTTAGTGGTGGGTAAAAAATCAAAATTATCTTATGCAGCTGAAATTTTGTCATGTGTGCTAAAAACTGCATTTAAAAAAACTTTTTCCGATAACTTTATTCGATATTTTCAGAAATAACCCCACTTTTGAATTATTTTTTGGAAAAAATTAAAATTTGACAGATAATGCGAATCACGTGACTACTATTTTTTTGCTTAATTTTCATCTCGATCGAAGCAGAACTTGATGCCAAAGTAAAATTTTCAATAAAGCTATCTATCTATTAATAAAAAAAAATCCCATATAATGCTGACTTTACTGGTCACACTGTATTACAGCAATAAATCTTAAATTGACAAGCTTATATACTGGTAAATAAAAAATTTACTAGGTAGTGCCTGCTTACCTATAATTTGGATTTATAATCATTTGTTCGGTTTTTTTTTTTCTGGCATACGTATCTAACTTCATTTTGGCGTAACCCAATTTCACAGTCCTTTAATTGTATTCGTTTTTATAACAAATTAATGTGTCAGATTTCAGATTAAGAGTTTTTTAATAAAATAGATAGTGGGTCTACACAAAGCAGAGGTACTAAGTACTTAGGGCACTTAAAATTTATACTTAAGGCCATAAAGTACTTAGGCATTAAAAAATAGTACTTAATTAATGAATTCAAATAGTAGATAGGTACGTGAATTAAAAATAAAGTACTAGTACAGTGGACAACTTTTTATGCATTTTTTGCAAATCTGTTTTTGGCATTAGGTTCTGCATGGCCCAAAACAAAACAAGAGCTTAAAACTTTTGGCTTGCGTTACACCTGTCAAATTTCATTGAAAATTTTCAAACTGGCGTAAGTGTAATTTTTTTAGAGATACGAAAAAAAGTTATAAAAAAATATTGCTTCTCATCATATTTTGAGTCTATACACAAATTTTTGTTTAAAAATTTATATATGATAATAATAATAATAATAATAATAATAATAATAATAAAGGCCTTTATTCAAATGTATTACATTAAATAATGGGCGAGGTTCACTTCGTCGTGTCCACATTACTGCAGCATGACGTCTGTTCAACTAATCCAGAAGAATATAAATAAAAATAAAATAAGATAAAATAAAAATATCAGAAAATAAGATTTGGTGAGCAAATCAGATGAGAAACAAGAATAAATGTATAATATTATATATTTATATATAGGTAGGTATTCTAGTCACAGTCCGTAGCAAGTATAAAACATTCCTATTACTTTACGCATTCAATTTTTTATTAGCAAATCCTTTAAAATTAAGTCTTGACATACTGAGGACATCATCGGGATATGTATTAATAATTTCTACAATATTATAAGGGAAACATCGTTTAAAAAGTTGTGTTTTATGCAGTGGCGTAACTTCAGATTTTAGACCTGGGGACAGAGTGGTTTGGCGAGGCCCAATTACGATACACCATACTCGTACACTTGCCTAGACCTAAGATGCAAATATTACGTGCCACTTGTGGCAGTAGGGGGGTAAAGATGCCACGGCGACAAGAAGTTATAAGTTTGAATTTTGGTTAAAAAACAAACAACTAAAATATCTTAGATAGTTCAAATTAACATACATAGTCTGTAGTTAATTGACGTCTATGTTTCACATCTTTCTCCTTGATTTAGCGCTAGCGAACGATTCTATTATGTCGTCGATGTTCAAAGCCTTAGCTTTTCGTATTTCAATAGATATTATGCTAAGACTGGATAAGCGATGTTGACTCATTGGGCTTCGCAAATGCTTTTTAATAATCTTCAACTTAGAAAAAGAAGTTATAAGTTTGAATTTTGGTTAAAAAACAAACAACTAAAATATCTTAGATAGTTCAAATTAACATACATAGTCTGTAGTTAATTGACGTCTATGTTTCACATCTTTCTCCTTGATTTAGCGCTAGCGAACGATTCTATTATGTCGTCGATGTTCAAAGCCTTAGCTTTTCGTATTTCAATAGATATTATGCTAAGACTGGATAAGCGATGTTGACTCATTGGGCTTCGCAAATGCTTTTTAATAATCTTCAACTTAGAAAATGAACGTTCTGCTTGTGCAACTGACACCGGCAGAGTTAAAAACAACATACAGGCTGTACAAACTTCTGAAAATAAATTTGGTGCTAGCAAATAATTGTCCACTAGTAAGAATTTTGCAAAATCCTGAACAGTTTTCAATTCAATTAGCTTATTGCCAAATGATAGCTTCAGTTGCACAATTTTGGCTCGCAAGGTCAACTGACAAATTTAATCATCATTATATTTTTCTACCAAGTTTAAAACAAACTGTTCAAGTTCATTTTCCGGCAGGTTCCGAATATTTTGAGGAAAAATCGGTGTAAAAAGTGCAATGTCATGTAAACTTCTAAATTGCACTTCCAACTGGCGGATAACTATATCCAATGTTCCATAAAATATTTGCGTTTTGAAATAGGCTTTTGCATCGGATAATCTTTCATCAGAACTTAATTCGTTAGCAAATTTGGGAACTTTGGGCAAGCGCAGTTGCCGATTGCAGCATATTTTAAATAGTTCCACCCAGGTCCTTTTACTTTTCGAACTTTTTTTGTACAAAGCATTCAACCTGGAAAGAATTATTTTGCGGAAACCGCCCACCATTTTTCTTCAACAGCTAACAGATCGCAATTTCAATTTTTGCGGAGTATCTACCTACATTTTCTAAATAAATGTGGGTAGTAAATAGATAGGTAGATAGCCAACATTTTTCCTGTTTTTCGTATTTTCTTGATTACAATAATTAGGTTTCGTTAGACAATATTTTAAGAACCGTATACCAATATATTTTTCGACTTTAAAATTAGTTTTGAGAGCCTCTGGGCCCGGGGGCCACGACCCCCTCTGTAGTTACGCCACTGGTTTTATGTTGTGGTATTGTTAGCTTACCCTTAAATCTAATATTAATTTTATGTACTTACATCAGATCTGTGCGAAACCTAATTTTTTGATAGAGATAAACAGGATATTGGTATTGTAATATGGCATGATGTCATATGCAAATAGCGTCTCTGGTGCATGTTTAACCAGTCATTTTCAATGATTTTGTGGGTGATATGTTCGCGTTTTTTAATGCCAAAAATAAGTCGTAGGCAAGAATTTTGAACTTTTTGAATACGTCGCGCATCCATTTCAGTTAAACACGGCCCATAAACGCCATCGCAGTAATTAAAGTGGAAAAGGACAAGAAAGTCACATAACATGTAAATATTTTAAAAAAAATACTAAAGTAGTTTTTGTACTTGTACCTACTTCTGTGATATCAACGAACTCCATGATAAATATTTCAAAAATAGTTGCAGGCGCTCATCCCTCTATCACCAGTTAAACTTAATTCAACAGGTATAAATTTGGTACCACTAAGCTAATGGTGCAAGCGTTTGTTTTGTAACAGATTTTTAATTTAAGGTTTTCATTGGGAGAGAATAGAAATCTAAAAATCCGTTACTGAAGAAACACAGTTTAAGGATTCGTCTTTTAATATCTTACGATCCAATTTAAGGAAATTCGGTGATTTTAATAATAATTTTTAAACCTCTTAATTAACCGACACTTCTTTCTTTGCACAGGAAGAAACGCCAAATTCCAGGAAAGCAAAAGGTCGCACAGGATGGCCCCAACATGTATGGGCACTAGAACTTAAACAGGAACAAGCACTTTAAAGAGTAATGATTTTTTATCCCTATTGATTTAATTGTTCCATCAAAGAGGAATTTGTTATGATTGATTTAAGCTCAGTTCGATGAGCTAAGTGGTAACTAGGTTACCAAAGCTATTTAATTTATTAGTAGGATGTTCAAACCAAAAACATTTTTTTTAATTCGACATTTTGGTAAGCACTGATCAAACTGAAAATATATGCATTGGATATTTTTTTTAAGTCTGTTGTCTTGTAGTAAAGCTAGTAGGTATCTATGTCTAGATATATGAAAGCTCTGTACCGAAATTGGTCCAAATTACTCTTTACACATTTTTTTAAATTTGTCTTGCCACGATTTTTTTTACTATTGCATAATGGAAACAATGGACTAGAATGCATACATTGTGAACTAGTGAAAATAAATGTATAAACTACTTTTTATTTTCTTATTTTGATAAGATGTTAAAATACCTGGAAGTAGAAGCTGTAACATAATTTTGTTTGCAGTAATTTCCTTTGCCGACAGGACCGGATGAAGGCGATTTTATTTTACTGACAGAGCTTTTATGGATGTTTTTAACGCAATTTTAGGTTGCGGTAATTGTGAAATTACTTTGTTTAAAAGTTTTATTGCGTTTTTAATAGCAACTTAAAGATATTATAGTATATTAAAAACATTCTATTTTACTTTTCTATTTTAATTATTGTAAATTGGGCTCTCCCCACCCCCCTTAATTTTTTTTATAACACCTAAGTTAAACTATTGTTCCCACATCTGGAAAATTGTAGGGGTTCAGATAAAAACATGAAACCTAGGATAGTTGAAATAATGGACTTCAAAAGTAGATTTTTTTAAAATTTAGTTTTGTTTTTTATAACTGATGGTGTAAAAAATGAAAATTGTTTTTAACTATTGTACTCGGTTTCTCGATGGCTTTTGGGTTAAAGACCTTAGTCCGGACCAGTTACCTTATGTATATAAATTATCTATTTTAGTTAAATGTTGCCAGATGGCCTCTAATATATACATTCACCTACACCTTAAGAGTTTTATATATTGTAACTATAGTCAAGTTTATAATTAGATATTTTATATCCGTTTTGTTTATGTTTATTAGTTTGTTTATATGTATTTTAAGTAAGTATATAGAAATAGTAGATATAATTACAGAAATTATACTTGTTTTGTAAATTTTTTAAAAATTTTGAATCATAAAATAAAACGTTTTTTTAATATTACAGAATATTTAGTTTCTTTGTTTTTAGGATTTATTAAGAGCAAACATTAGTGACGCATTCGCCATTTCATTTTTCTTATCAGCATTTCATTTTTTTCTCTAAAATGCGCCCAAATACCATAGACATACAGGGTGTTTGGGTGTTTGGGGAGGAAAGGGTAATATTTTGGGAATGTGTTCAGAGGGTGAAAATAAGAGAAATAAACCCATATGTTTCAGTTTGATTCTCAACCATTTCTGAAATAATAGGTTCTAAAGTTTTTGTTAATTTTTATTTTAAAAGCGAATAATTGCAGGTACTGCAGTACAAACTAACTTAAAGAATATTTTCAAAAACCCCTCCATGCACCAACTTCAAGACATTTTTCGGCACGTTTGTTAATCGCTGGGGCAGCACGTTTGATTGAGTGGGGATCGTTTTTATAAAAGCTGTAGCATTAAAAATTCAATCGCGAAGTGCTTCTCTCGTTTCCACTCGTGTTTCATATACTAGCGATTTCATCAATCCCCAAAGGCAATAATCAAGCGGGTTTAAGTCTGGTGACCTCGGTGGCCAAACTTGCGGACCACCTCTGCCAATCCAGCGATTAGGAAAACGACAATTCAAGAAATTTCGCACACGGAGACCGTAAATATCCTTCTCCAGTAAGACGCCCATCCATTTCAAATGGACCAAACAACTGGTCGTTAAGCATTCCACACCAGACATTAATACTGAATCGATGTTGAAACTTTCGTTCAAATGTAGCATGAGGGTTTTCATATGACCACCGATGTTCATTGTGGCAATTATTAATTCCATCACGAGTGAACTGAGCTTCATCGCTAAATAAAATGTATTTGTGCAGACTTTGATTTTGATGGATCCATTCACAAAATTGTACCCTTGAAGCAGGATCACCATCTAAAATCTAGATGTTGAACGGGTTGAATGTGAAAAGGTTTTAAACCGTTTTTTCTAAGTGACTCTTATACGGCTAGATGTGATGGTAAATGAATTTCATTTGCCACCCGTCTCGTACTTATACCTGAGTTTTTTGCGACAACATCCATTTTCACACCACACATTTTCTTCATTTTCCACATCTAGACCCTGCACTCTTTCAGAAACAATTCTCACGCTTGGAAACATTCCAGTTTCCTGAGCACTTGCAAATACTTTTTGAACAACCCTTTTATTAGGAACTCTTCGATTTGGAAAACGACGTCGATATTCATTAACTGCGCGCATTGCACTTCCGTTACTGAAACCATACACGAATGTCATGTCGGCGTACTCCCTGTGACTGAATGTGTGGGGCATTGTAAGCAGTGGCGCAACCAGGGGGGGGGGGGCTGCCGGGCTGCAGCCCCCCCCCCCCCCCCGAGCTTAGAAACTTAGCCTATTCGTTTAATTGCAAACCAATTTTTTATGTCACTCGAACTATTTTCGCATATTTTTTGCGATCTCAATGTTTTATGGATTTGTAATTTTTTTGCTTATCAATGTAACATGGAATCTTACGTTTTTTGAGTAATTAAAGTATAAATTTTAATAAATAGCTCAAAATTGTACATAATGATTAAAAGAAAATTTGGGATTCGAGTTTTTTCCGTTTCTTTGCATTTTTTGAGAATATTTACCATAGTAATGTATATATTTTTTTACACCATCAGAAAGTGGAGATTTCAACGAACAAAACGCCCACCGACTTTTTTAAAACAGCAGATATTTTGACGTGAGAATTTTCGATTGAAAATAAGGGTGGTTTTTCGATATTAAGTCAAAATAAGGTGAAAAAATAAATATTTTAAATCAAAATAATTACAGTGTGTTTGGGACATAAAAAGGTAAGTTATCACCAAATTTCGTGAACACATAATTTTTTTTGTAAAAGATAAAAATAAAAAAACAAAAACTTGGTTATTTGAATTTTTCACATAAATTTTGAGGCAATGTGAAAAAAGTGTTAATACAAAAGTTGTAGATCTTTTTATTATCTATAACTTTGCCATTTAATGTTTTTCCATAGGACTTGTAGTTTTCCCGGAAATCGAGATAAATCGTTTTCTAGCCTTAAAAACTCACCCACTTCAACTTCCCGACCTCGGATCGCCCGTAAATTATTTTTTCTTTCATTTTTGTTATGTTCTCTTTCTTTTCCAATGGGTTTCATCCTACTATTATTTTTTTTGTTTCAAAAATTATCGACCCTGGTCTACCTATTTATGCGAAACACGATATTAATATTACCGTGGAAGAAATTCGGGACGAAATCGCAAAAACAAAACGAAGAATTTTACTTTAATATTAGTATTATTAGTGATTACTTACAACTTATTGTATAAGGTTTTTGTTTTGTTTTAGTATAAGTATGCTTAATATATGCGTTACTTATTTTAAATACATTTTTACTAATTAAAATAAAATCTCTAAATTTTTTTTTCATAAATATTTCGTTAGGGCTAGCGGCGTATTATTGCAAAAGTTTTAGGGGGCTGTCGCTCTCGTCAATCATAAGTATTTTACCCAAAAAAGGGCGTGGCACCCAAAAAAATTTTCGCCTGCGGCGCAAAGGCGCAAGATGTTAATACCCCCCCGAACAAAATTTCTGGTTGCGCCACTGATTGTAAGTATGGAAATCTTGGTTCAAGTCGATACGCTCAATATGAAGCTAACTGACAACTACTATACATGTCAAAACTATCAATCAAAATGTATCGGACCTTTAAAACTAAAGCCTCCTTCATAATTTCAATATAAATAAATTCAGAACCGATTATTTCAGAAATGGTTGAAAATCGAACTTAAACATATAGGTTTATTTCCCTTATTTTCACACTCTGAACAGATTCCCAAAATATTGCCCTTTCCTCCCCAAACACCCTGTATATCTTTAGGTCCGTAGTTATAGCTTATCTGGTGCGCAAACAAAAGTTCAGTTTTATCAGTGAAAAAATACGTCTGTACGCATGGCTTGCCGGTCAGATCCCTTGGCGCCCAACAGATACGAGCATGCGCACAGCCCTCTTGTTGTGCGCATGCTCATACCTGTCTTATAGACATTATATAAATACACTCCAAAGACAAAATTTTCATCGCCATTTAAGTTTTTTAAAACTAATTATATTTCCGTCTTTTACCGCAAAACGGCAAATATCTTATTAATACTTAAGAATATTTCGTAGAGTAATCAGTAAATCAATTGTTATGTGTGCTTTGAAAAAAAAATAGCAGATGTTTGTAGAAAAATTTTTTTTTCCTAATTTCAATAAACAATGCACTTTCTAATAATTTATAGTACCTAATTGTGTAATCCATCTATAATTTTAAATTAAATGTTTTACAAAGGGGCGTTTTCAACCATTTTAACGAAATAATAAATAGACTCCGAAAAGCTCTCATCGTGTTAAATTTCCATTAGAAATTTGACTATTGACGCCCACTGAGTTCCAACAGAATGAAACAACAAAGATACATTGATTTTATACGCTGAAGTGGGATCACATTTCACTCAATTGACTGAGATATATACAAGGCATTTATTGTCATTACCATTCTTCTTTCCGTCGCATCGGCGTCGTCCAATTAGTTGTTGGCTATTTTTAAAAACATTTACACACGTATTTACTAAAAAGGATTATTTATCCAGCACATTTTCATGACTTAATCACTGGGTGCCAGCTATAAAACTAGGTAGGTAAAAGCGTTTAAAATATGAATTTTTCAAAATAATTTATTTAAAAGGATTAATATTTCATATTAGCTACTTAATAGTCTTAATTTTCTTCAATGGCCAACGTACCTAATTTTAAAAACTCTTTTGGTGGCTAGCGTGATTTCAAATTTTTGAGCACCACCCGTCATTAATCCAGATTATCTTTTAATCCCGCTTTAAATAATTTTTTAGTATGTTGTACCGTGCGAGCAAAAATTATTTGCATCAAAGAGGGCCTTGCATCTAAGGACGTAATGCTTAGCCGTAGAGCTTAATACCTGTTGGGTGTCAGTAACTACCTGAATTAACAATCAATCAGTTATTCCGTCATCTTTGCCATGTTGTTACAAGTAATTTGATTCATCGCTAATTTTTCCAATTTCTTGAACAATTCACACAATGGGCTTTACAGAACAGCACAAAACATTCATGGTTGGAGCGTATTTTCGAAACGGGGTTAGAGTAAATGGTGAGTGGCAATACAATCCGGGTTTGTGCATGGACGATTTTCACGAACATTTTCCTAACGTTGCTTTTATTGCTGGGGATTTTTATCATTGCCTGAAAAGAACCGTGGCTCTGTTTACGGAAACAGGTTCTATACAACACAAAAAAGGAGCAGGAATACCATGTGTAAGAACAGAAGACCTTGTTGCAAACGTTCGTGACATAATCAAAATACGCCAACAAATTATAAGTATAAGTATTAATAAGACGCCTATCCCAAGAAGTGGGAAGATCTTATGGAATATGTAGGACTATTCTTAAGAAGCAGCTAAATTTATTTCCTTATAAAGTGCAAGTATTCCAAGAAATACAAGCCGCAGATTTTGAAAGACGCAGAAATTACTCTACTCTCAATGGTTTACCCAAAATTTATTGGAAAGAAATGATTTATTAGACCTGACATTTTTTTCGGATGAAGCCTGGTTCCACCTCTCCGGTCATGTAAATTCTCAGAATACACGCATGTGGAGTAGTGAAAATCCCCATTTTTTTGGTAGAGTCCACATTGCACCCTCAAAAAATTAATTGGTGTCTGATTATCTGTTTCCCGAAGAAGAATTGTTGGTCCTATTTTTTTCCATGACACAGTTACAGCACAGCGGTATAGAGACAATATTTTGAATCCATTTGTGGAGCAATTACTTGACGACGAACTACGTTTTGGATATTTTCAACAGGACGGTGCAACCGCCCATACAGCCGCCGAAACTATTAACTACTTATGCAATTTTTTCGATGAGAGATTGATCAGTTTTCGATCAGATCACCTTGTTTAACGGTTATGGATTACTTCGTTTTTCCTCATTTAAAAAAACACTATTTTTAAAACACCAGTTGCAAATTTAGAACAATTACAAGAAAGGATTATCCATGAATGTGTTAACATTTCTCCAGAAATGCTGGTCAACACTTTCGAAAATATAAAGAGACGTGTGAATTTATGCTTGGAGCATGGCGGTGGCCAATTTCAGCAATTTATGTAATTATTTTTCTTTTTCTTTCTGTATTTTCTTACTTTGTTAATTTTGTAAACAACAAAAATAAATTTGTATTTGTCTACTTATTTTATTACTCATTAGTTTGGCATATCATGTCATAATATGAATTTGACAAAATTTCAACCTAGATTTGGTTAGATATATCGTCCCCATATCATTGTGATCTAAACCAAGCCCTACGTTTTTAAATCCAATAATAATAAATAAGCAAATAATTTTTGCTCGCACGGTATGTTGTACCACGGTAAAAATAAATTTAAACCAGATCAAAGGTAATCCTACCACCTTGCATACAGCTGTAAGAGGACCATCAGCGACCACTAGGTATGATTTAAATATTCTTTCTATATGTTTAAAGGATGTTTATTATCTTATTATGGCAGACTTGTTGCTACTATTTACTATTTAACTGAATCACATAATATAAATAAGTCTTAAATTCTAAGCAAAACAACAATTGGAAATTATTGTTTTAAATTTTTGTTGATCCATGGCATAAATCTTTCCACCCTTGTGTAAACTCCTGGATATTGACCTTTTCCACAACCTATTCCCCATGATACAATGCCAACTTGTGTCCATTTTCCATTATTTACCATCAATGGACCACCGCTATCACCCTAAAAATGAAATAATTTGATTATAGGAATAGTAAGCTATGCATCGTTTGGTGAAAAAATGTAAACGTGGGTAAGTACAGTTGACGACAAATAATTTTGTACACTAAACTGTGACACTGTAAATGCAACTGTTTTACCTTTATTACCTTTGTAGCGTGTTAATTATTATCATGATATCTGTAAAAGTAATTTGATTTAAGTATTATTGAAAAAGCAAGAATAATATGTTTAGTAGAAATAGGTGGTCTTATGAAAAAATAGCTTTGTTGTAGTTGAGTTATGTATGTATGGAGTATACGAATTTATATGTCGT
Organism: Polydrusus pterygomalis; assembly: GCA_963969555.1. Classification (NCBI taxonomy): domain Eukaryota; kingdom Metazoa; phylum Arthropoda; class Insecta; order Coleoptera; family Curculionidae; genus Polydrusus; species Polydrusus pterygomalis. The sequence goes on along the minus strand of OZ018384.1, from coordinate 32,250,132 downwards.
CAACTGTACCTACGTTAAAGAAGAAAAAATATAAAAATAAAACAGCCCAGATATGAGAATAATCCAATAAGCATAAATTTATATTGAATATGGAGAAAAAATGTATTTGTTCACTAATTAACACTAAATAATTAATAATATATATTAAATAAATAATTGGCAAGATAATTATAGGTAGGTACTGCCCTGATGTTACTTTGCGCGTATATAACGGTACCTTCCAATGTCCAAGATATTTACCGGTAGTACCCATAAGAATCAGGGCCAGTGACCCTGGCAATAAAAAAACACAGATCATATTCCGAAATAGTGCATTAGCAGCATCTGCGAACGTAAAACTGAGAAACATTGTCTGAACAGCAGGTATATGAAGTAGGAGAATACTAAAATTTTAACCTCTAGAATTACCAATCAGTAATCGAGGTATAGCTAATGCTACTACAATTTTACAAGAGACATTACTACTTACACTACACGAATCCTTGTTGGCGCGACCAGCGCACAGCATGTGATCTACAATTCCTCCAGGCGCTGCATGCCCATATTTTTGTTTACAGTCTCTGTTACTCCAAATAGGTATATTCACTTCTTGTAAAATTGCCGGTTGGGGTCCGCCTTAGAAAAAATAAAATCATGCCTTTAGTAAAAAGAGAATTATTACTGCTTAGTTTTTAATTGTCATTTTTAAAAGGTTTGCAGAAGATTAACATGTTTAAAACTTTTTTGAATTTGTCTTTAAATTTTCTATGCTTTTACGAAGACCTAAAGAATTTGAAATGCTCGTTATTTCTAAGAAATTTTTTTGATAATAATTATACAGACGATGGTATATACTTTCTCTTATGCTGCCCCATCCAATGACAGTACCAGTTGATCCAGCCCAATCCCTAGCACCTCCAGCAGGAAGGCAAACAGGTCGAATTAGGGAATTAAATTCCACTGGACTGTCCATAGTCAAAATTGCTATATCATTGTACTAAAAATCGAAATAAAATCATGCTCAATAATAAGCTGCTTTTGTAACAAAAGAGTTGAGGTCTCTTATTATCGTATGAAAATTCCAAAACGATACATTCATATGTGCGTTATAACAAAGAAGTATAGTGTGACCAGTAAAGTCCGCATCATATGGGATTTTTTTTTATTAATATCTTTATTCGAAATTTGACTTTGGCATCAAGTTCTGCTTCAATCAAAATGAAAATTAAGCAAAAACAATAGTAGTCATATGATTCGCATTAGGTATCTGTCAAATTTCAATTTTTTCCAAAAAATAGTTTAAAAGTGGGGTTATTTCTGAAAATATCGAAGAAAGTTATAAGAAAAAGTTTTTTTTAATGCAGTTTCGAGCCCACATGCAAAATTTCAGCTGCATAAGATAATTTTGACTTTTTACCCATATTTTGTAAAATGCGCCACTTTTGGAAAATAAGACTCAACGCAACCTACATAAAACTTCTTAGTTTTGACAATGTTTAATTTCAGATATATTTTCTTTAAAGAAGCGCCATATTAAATGTGTGTCTTTCTACAAAATCTAAATTGGGCTATTAACATTTGGTCGCATGTGATGCAAAGTTTATTTGTTTTTGACCCTGTATAAGATTACTTCCTAAAATAAGTATTTTGGAAAACCTAGTATGTGTCTAAAAGTAATACATCTTAATATTAAGAAAAAAAATAACACAGTGTCGTCAGTAAAGTGTTCCTTAAGGGGAAAATAAATTTTAGTTTAACTTAACGTAAAGTTCATCTATTTTCAACGATTTAATTTAAAACCTTTATAAAAATTTGTTATTAAGCTGGTCATAAAAAAGTAAAAATAGTCTTTTATTATTTAAGTGCAGTTTCCAATAAATTAATTACAATGATGCACCAAAAACACGTTTACAACGACAAAATATGGGTAAAAAATCAAAATTATCTTGTGCAGCTGAAATTTTGCATGTGGGCTAGAAACTGCATTTAAAAAAACTTTTTCTAATAACTTTTTTCGATATTTTCAGAAATAACCCCACTTTTGAATTATTTTTTGGAAAAAATTAAAATTTGACAGATACTGCGAATCACGTGACTACTATTTTTTGCTTAATTTTCATCTCGATCGAAGCAGAATTTGATGCCAAAGTCAAATTTCGAATAAAGCTATTAATAAAAAAAATCTCATATGATGCGGACTTTACTTGTCACACTGTACAAATTTATATCGATGCCATGAGAGGCCTTTAAATTAATAGAGATATGTTTTCTTTCCTAATTATCAATAGGAATCTGATCTTACTACTAATATTTAAATAATATATAAAAATTTAAAAAGAAAAGTTAAGCGCAATAAGTTACATAATGGTAAATAGTACATACCAGTGTTCTAGAATCAAATCCTCTATGTCTTACAACCCTCTTTACTCTCTTTTCAATATGCCTTGTTTCCGAATTTGATTTAATATTGTGGTCACCAAGTCTTACTGTTAATCTAGCTACATCCCATGAACTCATGCTAAAATAATAATATTATTAATGTCATGAGCCAGTAGAAATACCCAACAATGATAATGCACCCTTGGTAGCTAAACTTATTTTGTTTCTGTAAAAAATAAGTTAGAACTATTTAGCTTTAACTTTGGCGACTTCATAACGAATCACCTGGCTTATTTGATCCCAATAAAAACGATTTTAGGATACGTACTGAGCAACGCAATGAGCTGCGGACAATATATGAATACTGTCAATCAAAGAACCACCACAAAATTGCCTTCCACTGTTAAACAACGCCGCAATCCATGGCCACTCATTAACATCGGCATTATGTCCTCCCACAATCTTTCCTTGGTCTTGAAATCCGTTTTTTGCTCCACAATTAGCACTACCCAGATCATACGATGGCTTAGTGGTAGTTGGTTTGCTAGATGGCTTAATAGTTGGTCTACTAGTAGCTGGTTTATTCACAGGTTTATAAGTAGGTTTATTTGCTATACCAATAGATGGAGGTAGTGATGAAGTAGTACCTAAAACAGGATAGTTAGGGCTTGGTGGGTGAGTTGGAAGAGGAGGAATAGTATGATCTGGTGGATGAGTTGGCAATGGTGGAGGCCAGTTGGGAATCTTAGCACCATCGACTGGAATGTTGACCGAGGTTGAATTTGATTCCTCATGGTTATGTGATTCCCCGTCATCGATATCTTCAATAGGTAGTTGGGTAGTAGTTGATGATGCTTCAACGATTGGTTTTGGTGGGTGAGCACAGCATACACCAAACATCTACAACGAATGTAAGAATTGAAAATACATATGTAAGTTATAACGAAATATAGATACCTACGCAGTTTTTATTTATTTAAAAGAAAAAGATTAATATATTGCTTTTCAAATTCTTAAAATATTGATTAGTAATAAATGAATATAAAATTCTGAGCCCCTTACGGATTGACGATACTTTTAGTTTTAGTACCTATATGTTATTTTCTACATTTTTATTATCTCTAAATTCATTCCTACCCTGGACAAGGTATACGTTTTTTTGTTAATTCTTTAGTCGTTACTTCTCATGTAGGGGAAGGGTGTACAAAATGACATAGTGGGGTATAATGACACAGTGCTTGTATACACAGGACTCGTCGTTCGAAAGTGCTCGGAAACTAATATGTTATTGTGGCGTGGGTTCTAGTCATGCTAGTTTACATTAAGTTTCGCTTCATCGGTCAGAGTGGAAGCACGTTCGATTATTCTATTTTTAACATCAAAATATTTTTGGCGCGATATATTAAAATCTGCTATAAATTTTTAGTGTGATTAACCGGTAAGTTACGATATTTATGATAAGTTATGAGGATTATTGCTTTTATGATTGCATATTTCAAATTTGGTAAATAAGTTATTGTTTTGTCAAAAATTGTATTTATTTAAATTGGTTTCATGTGGGGTAAAATGACATAGGTGTGAAGAGGGCAAAATGACATACTATGTCATTTTACCCGAACGTAAGACACTTCTATTCTAAACTCTACTCCAAATTTGGAAGAGGCCAAAGAAAAGAGCAAACCGAAACTGGAGATCCTAGAAAAAAGAAAAAGAGCGGTAAAAAGAAAAGTCCTTGAAGAATCCGAGTCGGAAACAGAAAAATAACCCTTTTCTGCTAATGAAGACGATGATGCTGCTTGCATTTATTGTACAGAGCTGTACAAATTTTCCAAAAAAAGGTGACCTGTGGCTATGCTGTTGTTCGTGTCAAAAGTGGGCACATGCTGAGTGTGCCGGGCTAGACAAGAAAACAAAAATTTTTGTTTGTGAGCTTTGAACCGACTGAAAGTTATTAAACAGTATTGATGTGTCATTTTGCCCCCCACGTGGGGTAAAATGAACTTTTTTTGTTTATTTTTATATGTTTGGCTAAAAGTCCATATTTTGTCTTACTTTGTTAAAATCTTTTCTGAAGTGTTGCAAATACGTTAGTTTATGTTTTGTTCAAGATTTTATTAAGAAAATGTTTTTTTTTAATAAAATATTTCTATTTTTTTAAATGTATGTCATTTTGTACACCCTTCCCCTATGTTAAAACAAATGGAGCGTTTATTTCATATTTTTTATGCCAGTGAGCCCGTAATCCTAGCAACATTTAATAAAACCTAGCTTTAGATATTCTTTCAACTTTAGACAAAATCGTTAAATTTCTTAATCCAAATGGAACTCATGGATGTCGTTATCTTCAAATCAAAATAATACTACAGTATTTTTTTCTTCCCCACCATGCAGCCTTTAAAGAAAGTTCTACAATTACAAAGGTTCGTGTCGTATTTGACGGTCCACGTCTCTGCCAAATTAAATTCTGTGTATTCAGGACTTATTTCCTATTTTAATAACATTTACACAATGTCCTATTGTGTTAAGTGCCGACATCGAAAAGGTGTATAGGCAGGTGTTTGTTAATTCAAGATAATCAACGTTCACTTCAAAGAATATTTTGGCTTTTTAGTCCCAATGATGACATTTCCATTTATGCAATAATATATAGATTATTCCTACCCCCTGGACTTTTCGTCGAGTTGCTAGCTAATAATATGATTTCGTTTTGAGGCAGAAAGTTCGTATTGATAATTGCCTTCAATCAAAGTATAATAAAGTAAGTATAAAAATAGTTTTTTGTGTTGATCATATCAAATGAAATGCACCGTAACATCACCGCATGATTCATTTCCTGTTAGGTGATTTTGTAGTAGTGTAAGTTGTATTTAAAATTATTGGATTGGTTTTTTGACGTCATTTCATTTTGTATCCTGGTGATTATGATTTGATTTGAAATAAAGAAATTTATTATGATCCATGAGTTTTCAGCGCCTAAATAGGGGTAACATTTATTACCCTTGGTATACAGTGTGACCAGTAAAGTCCACATCATATGGGATTTTTTTTTATTAATAGCTTTATTCGAAATTTGATTTTGGCATCAAGTTCTGCTTTGATCGAGACAAAAATTAAACAAAAAAATAGTAGTCACGTGATTCGCATATATGTCAAATTTTATTTTTTTCCAAAAAATAATTCAAAGTGGGTTTATTTCTGAAAATATCGAAAAAGTTTTTTTTAAATGCACTTTCTAGCCCACATGCAAAATTTCAGCTGCATAAGATTATTTTGATTTTTTACCTACCACTAAAATTTATTTTCCACTTAATGAACACTTTACTGATGACACTGTGATCTTTTTTGTCTTAATATTAAGGTGTATTACTTTCAGACACAAACTACCTTATTTGCATGTGGGCTAGAAACTACTAACTAAACAAAAAAAAATTTTTCTAATAACTTTTTTTCGATACTTTCAGAAATAATCCTACTTCTGAATTTGACAGATAATGCGAATCACGTGACTACTCTTTTTTCGCTTAATTTTCATCTCGATCGAAGCAGAACTTGATGCCAAAGTCAAATTTGAAATAAAGTTGTTAATAAAAAAAATCCCATATGATGCGTACTTTACTGGGCACACTGTATACATCACAAAAAGCAATACTTTTAAAAATCGAAAAGCAAGACGATAAATTAATAAATAGTTAAGTATTTTGGTGACGAAAAATTATTTTATTCCTTAATTAATAATAACCGATTATTCAGCCTCTAATATCGTAGATACGCACCTGTCTTCCTTGGCTGGTATAATAACTACACGTATCATACATTCCTAGGACCCAAGCATCAAAGTTGCCCACCTCGGGTAACTTAAAATAGGGGTAGCATTGTCTAAAAGCTACACATTTTCCTAGTTCACCCTTACTATTATAGCAAGGACCAGTTGTAGCTAAGTGAGGGGGATTTATTGCTTGTGACTGTGCTATGGGAACCTGTGATAGCTCAGGTACCAGATTATATATCGGAAAACCATATGACGGCTGAAGGAGGAGTTGTTTAGCATCTCTTTGAAAGTTTACTTCTAAAATAAAAATAAAATATATTTTTGGTCAAAGCAGTTACAGTTTTATAAATGACCAAGCTATAATAAATAATGGTTTATTAAAAGTTTTCTCGTAAGTTTCGTACCAAAAATTAATTTTTATTAATGTCTATATGGAATTAATTAATTAAATAAATAAAAGTAAGTATATTTTTACATTTTACAATCAACTCTAGACATTTTTCATAAATTATGCCCTATACAATATACCGTGCGAGCAAAAATTATTTGCATCAAAGAGGGCCTTGCATCTAAGGACGTAATGCTTAGCCGCAGAGCTTAATACCTGTTTGGTGTCAGTAACTACCTGAATTAACAATCAATTTATTCCGTTATCTTTGACAGTCGTTACAAGTAATTTGATTCATCGCTAATTTTTCCAATTTATTGAACAATTCACACAATGGGCTTTACGGGACAGCACAAAACATTAATGGTTGAAGCGTATTTCCGAAACGGGGTTAGAGTAAATGGTGAGTGGCAATACAATCCGGGTTTGAGCATGGACGATTTTCACGAACATTTTCCTAACGTTGCTTTTATTTGCTGGGGATTTTTATCATTGCCTGAAAAGACGTGGCTGTGTTTAGGGAAACAGGTTCTATACAACACAAAAAAGGAGCAGGAAGACCATCTATAAGAATAGAAGAACTTGTTGCAAACGTTCATGAAATATTACAAAATACGCCAACAAATTGTATAAGACGCCTGTGTGAATTCTCAGAATAAACGCATGTGGAGTAGTAAAAATCCCCATTTTTTTGTAGAGTCCACATTGCACCCTCAAAAAATTGGTGTATGGTTAGCTGTTTCCCGAAGAAGAATTGTTGGTCCCATTTTTTTTTCCATGACACAGTTACAGCACAGCGGTATAGAGACAATATTTTGAATCCATTTGCGGATCAATTACTTGACGACGAACTACGTTTTGGATATTTTCAACAGGACGGTGCAACTACCCATACAGCGGCCGAAACTATTAACTACGTACGCAGTTTTTTCGACGACAGATTGATCACCTTGTTTAACGGTTATGGATTACTTCGTTTTTCCTCATTTAAAGAACACTATTTTTAAAACACCAGTTGCAAATTTAGAACAATTACAAGAAAGGATTATCTAAGAATGTGGTAACATTTCTCCATAGATGCTGGTCAACACTTTCGAAAATATGAAGAGACGTGTAAATTTATGCTTGGAGCATGGCGGTGGCCAATTTCAGCAATTTATGTAATTATATTTCTTTTTCTTTCTGTATATTCTTACTTTGTTAATTTTGTAAATAACAAAAATAAATTTGTATTTGTCCACTTATTTTATTACTCATTAGTTTGGCATATCATGTCATAATATGAATTTGACAAAACTTTAACCTATGGATTTGGTTAGATATATCGTCCCCATATCATTGTGATCTAAACCAAGCCCTACGTTTTTTAATAAATAATTTTTGCTCGCACGGTATCTTCAACCATTGACGAAATATTAATAATTTAATGCTGGTATGCACCATTGATTTGTTTCGCGACTTAGCAACGTTCTGAACTCAAGTCACAATCTTTAAGGTAGTGACAATGACAAAGTTTAAAATGTCAGTGAATGGTAGTCAAATTTGAATTTTGCTCTGCCGGTATTACATCCAAAATACATCCTCGCTGAAGATAAACGCATAGAAATTTTGATTATGTTAGAGTGTGAAGATGAAAGTACAAGTCACAGGGAAGTCCGTGATATTTTCAATGAAAAATATTTAAATCGCCCGCCCATTATAGCCAATCGACAGTGTCTAGGGTAGCAATTAAGTGTAGAACTTCCCGTATATATACTGTTAAAGATAGTGTTAAAAGTGATCGCCGTGGCATACCCGAGGAGAAAAAATAAACATATTACGCAGCTATTTCTGTTCTAAAATATTTTACAAAATTTTCTAAAAATTAAATGACGCGTAATTTCCATTCGTTCTGACCCAGTTTATAATTTCTATTTAATCGATATTTTTATTTCCTTGATTTGATTTTAAAAGCATCAGATATCTTTAATTATGCGTCTAAAACGTATGTATTAGATGGCTTTGTTAATTGATCCACTTCAGTGGCGCAGCAAGATTGGAGGACACCCGGACCGGATAGCACTAACGTCATCACCCTATTTTCAACAATAAAAAGAAAATTTTCTTTTTTGTTGATACTCTCATGTAGGTTTGCACGAAGGTTTTACCAATAACTAACCAATCGATTTCTTTTGTAAGCAGGGATTGAAGGAAGAGCCAGTATACTGAGGCCTAAAAGGCCCATGATTGTCAGAAAATCATTTCTGCCAATGTCATTTAAGTCACAGTTAAAGTTTCTGGTTAGTTAAATCTATGGGCAATTTCCGACATTAGATTTTTAAGTAGGAACCATTATCAATCCTTAGGCAATTTTTAAAATATAAATATTGCCAGGATGATTGCCATTGGGCCATTGGCATGGGATCCTATAGCCACCAGCTCAAGCCCAATGCTGGTGGCACCCCCCTTTGTATAGTCCGGGGGGGGGGGGGGGGATTCCACCCTTGTCACGCCGCTGATCTATCTCTACTATTAATGTGATGTAACTTTTATAAAAATTGGTAGGTAATAAACTTCAATATTATATCGCCCATTTCCCACCATAATTATTATTAAATAAATTGGTGCATGTAAAACCGATAATTTCAACAAAGTAGGTATTATGTTTGCACATACAAATAAAACAAAATACGCATCTTTTCCTTCATATTCAAAGCTTTCAGGATATGGGCAAAGTCCTATAACTGTACAATGCTTTTTTAACCGATAAATACCTAATTCATTTTTGGGTAAACACTTAATTTGGTAGATGCCGTTAGGAAGTGCTTTTTGACCTTTTTTATTTAGTGTGCCGTAGTATAGCATTAGTTAGCCCAAACCCAATAATTTTGGCCGCTATCAAAATGAAAATGTTGGGTTTGTGTTCTGTCTTTCAGCATGTAAATGACCGTGCGTATCAAATAATAATGTCACAATTATCGCGATTTGGGTATTTTTTATTAAACATATCACGGACTTCCCTATGACTTCTGTTTTAACTCCACAACCCAATATATCCAAAATTTATATGTGTTCATCTTTAGCGAGGCGCGTTTTGGATGTACCATCGTCCCGAGAAAAAACTGGTACACAGGAAAATGTCCTGTTTTCTTCTAGACTATTAGAAAAAAATTTATATAAAGCCTGATACCAGTAAAACGTCATATGAAATTTGAATGTCAGTTAAGATTGTCACTTTATGATTAACTAATTTTCTTTGTATAAATATGCCACAATTAACCCCCGAGCAAAAAGCAATTATTTATAGTCGGTTGCGAGATGGTGTTGCTATTAGGGATATTGCAGACGAATTATAGGTATAAGTAAGAGTACCGTGCTATTGGCAAAACAAAAAATAGCAAGACATAGGACTATTATTAAAAAAGCAGGTTCAGGACACCCTAAAATTGCTACTGAAGATGATGATAGAAGACTGGTTAATTATCTAAGGGATCATCCGTTTGAAACAGCAATAAAGGCAAAAGAAGAAACGGCTTTTCCAGGTTCTGCAAATACTGCCAGAGGAAGGCTTCGAAACTCCGATATACGAAGTCGTTGTGCTGCCAATAAAATTTTATTAACGGAAAGAAATAAACAGGACAGGTTAGAATTTGCACATGAATATGTAAATCAAAATAATTTATGGGAAACAGTTATATTTTCTGACGAGAAAACTTTTCAGTCATGGGGGGGTCAATGGGAGAATTCGGGTGTATAGGCCTTCTGGCATGCGGTATGATGATAGACACACCCACAAAACCAACCAAATTGGGCGTTTTTCTATAAATGTTTGGGGTTGGATTAGCGCTAGAGGACCAGGAGTTTGCCAAATAGTAGAAGGAAGACTAACTGCAGCCGTATACGTTAATATACTTAATGAAGTGATGATACCATCGATAAATGCTGTATATGGTCAAAATTTTACATTTCAGCATGATAATGCTCCAATCATAACACACAGCACGCATTGTAAATAAAGAGAATAATATTGCAGTTCTTCCCTGGTCTTGGAAGAGTCCCGATCTCAACCCGATCGAAAACATTTGGAGTGCAATGGTCAAATCTATGTATAAACATGATTTTCGACCAAGAAACAGGGATGAATTACGCTACAGAATAAATTAAGCTTGGGATGAAGTAACGGGCGAATTATGCAGAAACCTAGTTTTAAGTATGCCACAAAGGCTTCAAGAAGTAATAAACAGAAACGGTTCTTTGACTAAATATTAAAAATTGTGTGTTGTTTTGACAAATTTTGTATATGTAAAAATTTATTTTATTACCTACTATCTTTGTTTTTTATTTTGTGGCGATGTTAAATACAATTTAAATAAAATCTTTGACTTTTTTAAAAAAAATCTAATAAATTTAGTTTATAATCTATAATCTGTCCGTCAAATTTAAACAATAAGAAATATATTTTGTTCTACCCCGTATGGCAAAATAAAAAAACGTTTTATTATGTAACCTAGGTTACTTTTTAAAAATTAGATATTTTTACCTTTTCAGCTCTAGACTAGACACCTTTTATAGTCTAGGAGATATGTTATGTCGTTCATCAGTTTTTCAAATTTGCTGTATCAGTTTTTTCTCGGCACGATAGTACCTAATATCAGCAAAGAAAAATTCAAATTTGATTAGCATTCACTGACATTTTGTGACGTCTCAAACTTAAGATTGTCAATGACTTAAAGATTGTGACTATAGTTCAGAATGTTGCTAAGTCGATAAAAATATCAATAGTGCATACCAACGTAAAAGTGTCAAAAGATTGGTAGGTATGGGGTATGATTTATGAAAAATGTCTACAGTTGATTGTAGAACCTAAAAATATACAATTCTATGTTTTATTAAAACAATTTGATACACGTAGCATTTTTATGATTCATCCTGTATATAACATCTTAACTATAAAAGAAATGAATTTCAAAAAAAATAATTTTACGGCTCCAAGCGATTTTTGATTAAATTTGCGATATTCCATATAAAAGGCTGATCATAACGCTGAATATTGAATTTTTATTAAAAGTTACAGCCCACTTCTTTAAGGCAAATTTATCACTACTTCCGAAAACAAAAACAATATAAAATTCTAAATAGACACTAAGCTGTTTAACATTCCTAGAAAGTTTCGATAATTAAATCATCCCACAACAGGCCAATAGGTAAATATTATACATTATTAGGAGTTCCAATTCGAATTGTGTTTTACCAATCACCATTGGATAAGGAAACATTGTTACTTCAAAGGTGAACGTTCGTGGCGACCTTGGCAGTGAAGTAGCGATGGGCAATGGTGTTTGCTAATAAAGACCAGTGGCGTATAACGTATCCATAAGCCGCTTGGGCAAGGGGCTACTCGTATTTTTTTAAATTACACCCATCATTACTTATTTTACTTGGCCTAATACTGAACATGGCACCTCGAGTTAGGAACACCAAAGGTACTTTTTTTGGGTGACGACACGAATATCCTAAATTTCAATCTTCCAATGGATTTCTCATTTCAAATAATCGTGCGTATACTTTAAAGAGAAACTGAAAAAGTTAGAGTAGGTAACGAAGATATCAGATAGATGAACAAAGTACCGTGCGAGCAAAAATTATTTGCATCAAAGAGGGCTTGGATGAAAAAACGTAGGGCTTGGTTTAGATCACAATGATATGGGGACGATATATCTAACCAAATCTAGGTTAAAATTTTGTCAAATTCATATCATGACATGATATGCCAAACTAATTAGTAATAAAATAAGTAGACAAATACAAATTTACTAATGTTGTTTACAAAATTAACAGAGTAAGAATACCTATACAGAAAGAAAAAGAAAAATAATTACATGTATTCTGAGAATTCACATAACCGGAGAGGTGGAACCAGGCTTCATCCGAAAAAAAGGTCAAGTCTAATAAATCATTTATTTCCAATAAATTTTGCGTAAGCCATTGAGAGTAATTCCTGCGACTTTCAAAATCTGCGGCTTGTATTTCTTGGAATACTTGCACTTTATAAGGAAATAAATTTAGCTGCTTCTTAAGAATAGTCCTGCGTGTTCCTGGTTCCATAAGATCTTCCCACTTCTTGGGACAGGCGTCTTATACAATTTGTTGGCGTATTTTGCATTATTTCACGAACGTTTGCAACAAGTTCTTTTGTTCTTACAGATGGTCTTCCTGCTCCTTTTTTGTGTTGTATAGAATCTGTTTCCCTATACACAGTCACGGTTCTTTTCAGGCAATGATAAAAATCCCCAGCAATAAAAGCAACGTTAGGAAAATGTTCGTGAAAATCGTCCATGCACAAACCCGGATTGTATTGCCACTCACCATTTACTCTAACCCCGTTTCGAAAATACGCTTCAACCACGAATGTTTTGTGCTGTTCCGTAAAGCCCATTGTGTGAATTGTTCAAGAAATTGGAAAAATTAGCGAAGAATCAAATTACTTGTAAGGACTGTCAAAGATGACGGAATAATTGATTGATTGTTAATGCAGGTAGTTACTGACACCCAACAGGTATTAAGCTCTACTGCTAAGCATTACGTCCTTAGATGCAAGGCCCTCTTTAATGCAAATAATTTTTGTTTGCAGGGTACAAAACGAGCAAAAATTGTTCAACAACCGATCCTTTAATAGGTAAGTATCGTGAAAAATAAAACCTAAAATAAATACTTATAAATAGAAAATGGTAAGATTTTCCGGAGACGTACCTAACTGGTAGTTTTTTGACAAAAAAAAATTGAAATAAAGTCGGTTCTTAACATAAAGTCTGTGGATCAGTTATCATCAGCATACTACAGGTTTGGTATAGGAAAAGTTCCACAAGCAATTGAAGTTTCACATGCAATTATATTTATTTTAGTTCAAGGGTGCGGCAACTAACTTCCCTTTGTCCCTACAATACGCCACTGCTAAGTTTAAGAACCCGATACCAAATTGGCACATATATAATATTCCACCTCAGTTAAAATTATTTTATTTTTATTTTAAATACAGATAGAAAGATACAGAGAGGTAAATTAAAAAGTCGTGTCTGACATATGATAAAATCTCTTTCGTGGAAGTAAAAAATCGCCAATTAACTGCGTCATATAAAAATCATAATAAAGGTGAAACATGTTTGGGTTTATAATCCCACCTAAATTTACATATGGGTATGGGTACAGGCACTTTTAAAAGATAACCGTTATAAATGCCTGCTCAAGTCCGAGTGGTACAGTTTAATGACTTGTAATTCATTAACATATTTATTAGTTTTTTTATCCGCGAAATCAAAATAAAAATTTAACTTTTACGATTTATCTCAATAACAAAAAAATGCAAAATTCTTTTTGGCACTCACACACACATAAAAAAAAAGCTTAATGCAATATAAAGTCAAGGTATTTTTATTTTTATTTTTAGGTACCGTTAATGATTATTTTTGGTTTTTTTAAGTCTTAATAGGTTATTTATACAGAAATCCAGTGGTTGTTGACAAGGGAACCAGCATTAGGTTGACAAAAATATATATATATAAGTATTTTACTGCAATTTACATTTCACTGAACCACACAATCTAAGATTTGCAAAAATTCAACAGATAGAGTAATAATTAATTTGAAAAAGTGGGAAAACACTCATGAAGCTTGAAAATTTATTTTAATTTCCAAAGAAAACTATGCAATTTAGATTTTTTATTTGGCTTTTATAAAAAGGTTGGCCTATATTATTGCAATATTTTTCATAAGTTTTTTCTAAAAATCGGGCTTTGCTTTATTATACCTAAAATTAATTATAATATGTAATCGATAAGTTGGAATCGCTAGTTATAATTCTAAACATCATACCTGCGGCATCGATTATTACCGTATCGAAATCGGGGTCAATATTATCGATACTTTGCCCGAAGGATGCAAAAATGTATTGTACTAACAAACACAAACAAACATGTATCACAGCTCCCATGTCTTCATTAAAAAATAAGACAATAAAGCAGAAACGCACAACCGGTCGGCGCAGTCACTTTATGTGACTATTTTATAAAGTCGCTCCTTTAAAACGTGCTTGATGAGTTGAAGCCCCCTCTTCAAAGCTAAAAACCGGAGGGACCAATTTGCAACAAGCTACCAAAGGATGTTGATCTGACATAAGAAATGATCTAGATAATAACACCCATCGTGATTCTGCGAATTACAAAAAAATCCTCTATCCCATCTTCGTTGGTCGCATGGTACAAATTACTGATTGCTATTTCGAAAACACATTATAAAAAGATACCGAGGCAGTTTTGTTACGTTAGCTTTAGCACTTATATTTAAGTAGCACTTAAGGGAAGATTTTATGGTAAATTTTCGATCTGGGCGTATCCCCAATTTTAAGGGTTTCTTGTTTACTTACAAGAAATATTAAGTAGGTATAGAGCAACAGGTCTATAAAAAAGTAGGATACTTGTTCCCCCTACAACCTGTGTTATAGCATCTCTAGAAACGGCTGTCTGGTAGGCAGAAACTTGGGGAAAAAAACTATGTTCAAAGCGGTCATGCGAAAATTCTGGAAATAATTTTTAAATTCCTCATTTTGCCGCAAGGGGGACAATTGAAAATTATTTTTTTTAATTCTAAATTTATACGAAAATTCCCATTTAATGCAATGAAAACTTTCAAAATACACGGCAAACCTATCGTAAGCCTCGGCATTGGTATAAGCCATTTTTGAGGGATATAGCATAGGTAAGTTTAGGTAAGAAGTAATTTAAAAAGTATCAAGGAGAAACTTTTCTCAACACCTATCAAAATCAAATCTGCCGATTTGTTTCACGGCTATCTAGATTTCTTTTTAAAAACATCATATTAAAAGTTTTCCATGATTATGTCATTAATTCTAAAGTAGTTTTTTGGGCCATTGGAGTAATGAGTAACAAACTTACACATTACAGAATTATAAAGTTAAAAAATATTTTTTTGTCGTGGAATGCTTTGGCCACGAAGCTATAAAAACTAGACTGGGTACATATCGCTAATCGTCAGCCGAGAGTGCATCTAATATTAGTACTAAAAAAAAATTTACAAAAATTTACAATAAAAAAATACTTTTCTTTTCTTTTTTTCTATTTACTGTTGCTTTTTTGCCTCACCTTCCTGCGGAACGTGAAGGGAAAACATATCGCCAAATTGTCATTATAACAACTGACCAAAACTACACAATGGTGCAAAATTTCCGTTTTCTCGTATAGATAGGTAGTTTTCTGAGACGGCGCCGTATAGGTGCTCTTTAAACTCGCACACCTTTGTGCAATGTGGGATATACTTTCCATATTTGCTCTATAAAAATATGTAAGTATTCAATCGATTAAAACGTAAGCAAAAAATTATTCTTACATGGAAGCTATCAGTTATCAGCTAATAAATTTGTAGAAATATTATTGTGCCGAGCCCTTCGGGCACGGCACTGTTCTAGTTCGTTAGTTTAATTATACGAGAGCTGTCACTTTGACAGGTAAGTGTCATTTTTTTTAGCTTTTTCGTAGCGAGAGTTATAGCTGTAAGAATTCGAAATTAAAAAATTTTCAGGTACCTAAATAAGAATGTTTTATACGATAGCTGTCAAATTTTGACAGGTAGGAGTCAGTTTTTTTTATCCTTTTCGTAGCGAGGGTTATCGCTGTAAAAATCCTAAAGTGAAAAATTTTTCAGATCCTAAATAACAAACTTCTATACGACAGCTGTCATTTTGACAGGTAAATGTCAATTTTTTTTAAGCTTTTCTTGTATCTAGGATTAAAGCTGTAAGAATCCAAAATTTAAAAAAAATTCGGTAGTTAAATAACAAAGTTCTATACGACAGCTGTCAAATTTTGACAGGTAAGTTAAAAATTTTTTTTTAGATTTTTCGTAGCGAGATTTATAGCTGTAAGAATCCTAAATGAAAAATTTTTCAGTTCCTAAATAACAAAGTTATATACGACAGCTGTCATTTTGACAGGTAAATTGCAAGTTTTTTTTAAGCTTTTCTTGTATCTAGGATTATAGCTGTAAGAATTCAAAATTTAAAAAAAAATTCAGTACCTAAATAACAAAGTTCTATACGACAGCTGTCAGATTTTGACAGGTAAGTGTCAATTTTTTTTTAGCTTTTTCGTAGCGACGGTTATAGCTGTAAGAATCCCAAATTTAAAAAAAAATTCAGTACCTAAATAACAAAGTTTTATACGATACCTGTCAGATTTTGACAGGTAAGTGTCAATTTATTTTAACTTTTTTCGTAGCGAGGGTTAAAGCTGTAATAAAACTAAATTAAAAAAATTTTCAGTACCAAAATAACAAAGTTCTATACGACAGCTGTCAAATTATATATACTTAAATAGTAATTCTTATTTTTTATAATTTGCTACCATTTCTATGCTGTTTAGGTATAGAACAATATATTTGAAAAAAGTAGTATTTGAGATGACCTAAACGAATATCCAAACCAAAAGTATATCGGACGCACCCAATTCGATTTATTAACGATCCAATATGACCCTACATTGATTTTAAAAAAATCAAAAAAATTACTTCCCAACTTTCGATCGCGTTCGCAATCAACAGTGTTTTATAGCCCAGCGTCGTCTACACGTCGAAAAAGTTTAAATCGATTAAAATGATTTTTGCCACCTGTATCGCCCTACAACGAAAAAAAAACATATTTTTTAACTTTGACTTTAATAACTTTTTTCCGGTACACCCTGTATATTTGAAATTGTTCCCAGAACGTGCCCCGACTATTCCTCTCTACGTCCAGAAAGTTTGAATCGTTTTGCTCTAACCGTTTCCGAAAAAAAAATTCGCGAATATCGAAGTGTCGAATAACTTTCTACCACGTGGCGAAGGATTATCAATGTCGAAACGCCATCTTTAAAATCGAGATTACAACCATTTCTGAAACATTTTGGGCAAATATTTTGGTCAGTAAAATTAGAAGAAGGTTCAAGGTAGATATTCCACCCAATTTAAAATCTGGAAATGTTCTTATTATTCTAGCAAGTCACGCTGAAAACACCCATTTTTCGCCATTTTTGACAGCCGGATTTTTAGAATTAATAATTAATTTAGAAACATCAATATCAAGGCACTCTAAGTCAAAAGTGAATGGTGTTAGAATTTGTAAAGATTGCCTGTTTTCGCACCCAAAAAAGCGACTTTTCTCAATTTTGCGAATATATTTTAATGATTTTGAATATATAGAGGTGTTGCGAAGTAATCAGCGCATTTTTTGAGAAAAAAATAAAACGGTTTTGTTAAAAATTGAATAAGCTACAGTCGATATAGTAAAAAAAAAGCTGCCGTTTTTTCCATATTAAAGATAAAGAAAGGAAAAATATCTCTTAAATACAATTTGACGAGCTCTATCCGCTAAAGTTTACAACGTTTCGATCAAAAGTCGTTTTCAGTACGAAAAAAAATAAAAACCGTGAAAAAATCAGGCCTAACTTTATGATTTCCACTTTCTTACAATTTTCGGCAATTTCCATTCCAGTTAGGTATAGAACGATATATTGGAAAAAGGTAGTTTTTGAGATGGCCTAACCGATTATCCAAACCGAATGTCGATTGGATGCACCCAATTCGACTTATTAGCGATCCAAGAGGTACCATTTTCGACCAAATTTTGACTTTGAAAAAATCAAAAAAATTACTTCCAAACTTTCGATCGCGCTCACAAACAATAGGGTTCTGTAGCCCACGGTCGTCTACGCGTCGAAAAAGTTTAAATCGAAAAAACTAATTTTTGTGGCCTGTATCGAATGCCAACGAGATCCCGATATTTCTCGACTTTAAAAATTAATATCTTTTTTCCGGCACACCCTGTATATTCGAAATTTTTACACAACGTACCCCTACTATTCCTCTGTAAACCCAAAAAGTTTCAATCGTCCCACATTAACCGTTTCCGAGAAAAAAAATCGCAAATGTGAAAATGTCGAAACTGACGGCGGCGGCGGCGGCGGCGGCGACGACGACAACAAACGCACATTATTTTCACCGAAGCGCCGTATAACATATCGCGGTGTAGCGCGATATGTAACAATAATTTTTTCGATTAAAGTGTTAAAAATTATTATCTTGGCAATATCTCTGAAACGAACAAAGATATCGAACTGCGGTCTTCACATCTTTTCTTGCAAATTTCATCTACTTTTCGATTATAATGTCATAGTTATACCGTATGATTTGAATTTTCGGGATAATATCAAAAAAAACTGTTATTATTACAAATTGCGCCCTCTAGCAATTTTATTAGAAACTATACCGTGTACCTACCGTTGGATACAGCAATTGAAGGTAGGGGAGTTCTGCCTAAAATGGCATACTTGGGTAAAATTACATACTCCACTTATTTTGAGTTTGGCGCCTCTAGGAGACTTGTGTTGTGTGTCATCCAAGGTTATTTTGGCACCACTGCATTCCTACCTAATGGCGTCATTCTAACCCGAACGGATTTGTTGTAGTGAGTGTAATAGAGAAATGTAAGTATACAATGTAATATTATCGATTAAATTTAGACGGAATTATGTGAAATTGCGATGGGCAAATTGACCCGCATTAATTGGTGGTATTATCATGATCATTATCCTTCATTTTGATAATATATTTACGCAATTATTGTGCTTGTATGTAAATTAAAGGCAAGCTTATGAAAACTTTCAGTTCGGGGTAAAACGACATACCCAAAACGGCATAGTATGTCAGTATGTCATTTTGCCCTGACAAAAAATTTAACACAGTTTTTCATGTTTTTTTTTCTTACAGATGGTTGAAAATTTTTTCTTTGTTTTTTTTTATTGTTAATATGAACGCCCCTTACGTTTTTTAGTTAATAAATGATTTTTGTTATATTTTTTAAGTTTTTCTACACGTATATCATTTTACCCACATATCTGCCTAAAATGACATACTGAAGCCAGTTTGAAAAAAATTGATTTTATTTTCTTAAGCATTTTGTTTGGACTATTTATTAGGTAAATTTTGTGTGTTGATAAAATATCCAACTACTAGTTCGAAAAAAATTACTATAAAACAACTCTGATAGGTACATTCGGTGAACGAAAATGCTTAGGGTATGTCATTTTAGGCAGAACTCCCCTACTTACCTTTCAAGCTTAAATGTAGGTACTAAATTCGGATAAGTCGTTTAGAAGTTACAGTGATTTTAATGTTTACACTGTCAACAGCTTCCCCCACTCTTATGAAGGTCGGTACGCCAATGAGCCTTAAACCAAAATGATGCAAATTTATTTAAGCTTTCTAATGATGTAATCAGAGTTACACCTTAATATGGAAATTTTCGGAGAAATTTAGAATAAAAAAAAAATTATTTTCAATTGTGCCCCCTTGCGGCGAAATGAGGAACTTAAAAATAATTTCCAAAATTTTCTCATGACCGCTTTTATCATAATTTTTTTTCCCCAAGTTTCTCTGCTTCGTAGTTTCCGAGATATGGCCGGTGGCCACCCAGTGGCGGCTGGTTAATGAAGGGCTCTGGGGCGCCGCCTTCCCTGCAATTATTTCAAACAGAATCCAAAAATACTTTACTTTAAAAACCAATAACGCAATGTATGTAAGCAATCAATTAAAATAATTCAAACCAAACGTAGCCCTATTCTAACGGGCAGGCTATATACTTATAGACAAGCGAGTTGCGCGCTCTCAAGGTTGTACTAAGCACGGGCGGCGGCGGGCGACCGATTATCCGTCCCGATTCAACGCGCCTTCTCGATGGGTTGTCATGACGACGGAGGCCTGACGTCACCTACACATCGCACAACGAGCGGCCACGGAGAGCTCCAATTTTCCGCGCCCACTGTTCGCGAAACGCGATACGACCTGTCGTCTGTCGATGCCGTTGACTCGCTGACATTTTGTTTATTTGTTTTGAGTTATTTATTAATTACATTATAAAAGTGGAAAATGTCGTGTAATATGAAGGTCAGTGATTTACAGAAGCTTGTGTTTAGTTCTCTGAGCTTAAGTGAAAAACTTGAACTTGAAAAATGCTAGAAATTGAACATAGTACAAGTGCAATCAAAATGTAAAAGTAAGGCACAGTTTACGCGTAAGTTTGACAAAGAAATATATAATAAAAAATCCTGGATATGGGGTTGTGAGGACAAAAATTCTTTTTTTTGTTTCGTGTGTCTTCATTTTGACGGGGATGATAATTGGACTATAAATGGGGTGCAGGACTTAAAACATCTTTCAGAGAAAATAAAAAAACATGAAAATAGTGCAAAACATCGTCATAATGTGGTAAGTTTTGAGATGTTAGGACAAACTAATATTTTAACTTGTTTAAGTAGTGCTTATGTTAATGAAATTAAAATTCACAACGAGAAAGTTAGAAAAAACCTCGGAAAAAACAGACACGCACTTTCAACAAACCCAAATACCATATGCTTACGTATTTTTTAAGTCGGGCGCGTCGATCGCTACGAAGTTACAGTGAGTTTGAATGATGCTGCCAACTCCAATAAATTAGTGGATGGCAACGTGTAAAAACCACAGGCCTCTTTAAAAATCAAAACCCCATTGTAGTACTGGGGTTAAAGGCGGGGGTTGGGTGTGTGGCCCAAGCTTCTTGCACTCAGAGCTGTCGGTAATTGAATTAAAATAATTAAAAAATCGTGTTCAATTACTTTTTAGTAATTGAATTACTGTAATAGAATTACTTTTTGAAAATAGTAATTGTAATTGATGTTCCAATTACTGTGATAAAGTAATTGTAATTTGTAATTGGTTTTAAGAAATCTTAGGTAATTGAATTACTTAAAAGTAATTCAATTATTTTAAAAAGTAATTGAATTACTCCCAAATAATTCAATTACATAAAAAGTAATTTAATTACTCCCAAATAATTCAATTAGAATAAAGGTAATTGAATTACTCCCAAATAATTCAATTACATAAAAAGTAATTTAATTACTCCAAAATAATTCAATTCCTTTAAAAATTTTCATAATTCCTTTACTCTAGAAAGAAAAAAATATTTTTATTTTCCCCTAATATTACGTTTGCTTTATTTCAACAAATAAATCATATCAAATAAAAAAGACAGTTGTTATTATTGGTCAATTTGTTGAAGGTAAATAGGTACTTATTAAAATTAGGAGATCAAGTTTAACTATACATTTCTTTCTATAATAAAGTGTGATAGTAGGACCTACTACTATTAAAAAAAATAATACCTTACCAACTCTTTATATTTGTAAAATGTAAAAAAGTAATTCCATTGCCCATATGCTATATACAGGGTGTCCATTTAGTGTGTAATTCTTCGATATC
Organism: Polydrusus pterygomalis; assembly: GCA_963969555.1. Lineage (NCBI taxonomy): Eukaryota > Metazoa > Arthropoda > Insecta > Coleoptera > Curculionidae > Polydrusus > Polydrusus pterygomalis. The sequence continues at coordinate 32,228,299 of OZ018384.1, read as the reverse complement.
TCAAATACTATCCTATATAGAGAAAAACTTTAAATGTAAAAAATAGAGGACTGTTGAAGGTGTATATTATTAAAATATTTTTAAATATACAGTGTGTTTCACAAAAGCCGGACCACTAAAATTTAAATATTTTTAAATGAAACACCGTATATTGTTTTTTTGCAATTTGTGCCCCTCCATATTGTTTATGTAATCCCAATTTTTTTTTTCAATCTGTTGCATTGTTGCCAAGATATTTATTATTTTCCTAATTTTTTTGCTTTTGTGCGGTCGCAATAAATATGCTACAGCTTCTTTATTGATTTTAATTTAATTATTATTTTTTACAGACGGTTGCATCTTGGTCCTATGAGTAGTATTTATGAGATTATATCCAATTTTTTTATACAGGGTGCTTTAATTTTACTTCCAAATTTCGGGAAGTTAAGATTAAATTTACTCAATATTCTTAAATGAAACACCCTGTATATTTTGTCAAGAATTGAAACTTCTACTAAGTTCCCTTTTAACTGTAAAATTTTTTTAAATTTTGTGACGTTGCCAAATTGTAACGACTTTCTCAAAATTTTCGTTAGGTATTTGCTTTTTGATTTGTTTTTATTTTAATTGTATCCTGTATTTTATTGTATTGTAACGTTCTTACCCTTAAACATAATACCAAATTTTATAACGTTTAGACAAATAAAAAATTAATGAAATAAAAAAAAATAATTTCCTTAAAAAAATTAATAGGTCGAGGAGGACCAATTAACTGGCCTGCCAGATCACCTGGACTATCACATGGACTATTTCTTATGAGCAGGTTACGTAAAGTCAAAAGTATATTGCTTACCACCACTCGTGATGATATGAAAAAACGAATTAGAGAGGCATTTCATAGCATAACACCTCATACCTTATCTAATGTAAGAGACAATTTTATAATTTGAATTCATACTTGCATTAATCAAAACGGACCACACTTCGAACAACTTCTTTAACTAAGTAAATAATTTTGGTACAATATTTAATTATTATAATTGGAACACTGCAGAAATATTATGAGGTACTAAAATAAATTAAAGTTTTTATTTTTTATTTTATTAATTTTTTATTTACCTATCTGGACGTTATAAAATTTGGTATTATGTTTAAGGGTAAGAATGTTATAATACAATAAAATACAGGATACAATTAAAATAAAAACAAATCAAAAAGCAAATACCTAACGAAAATTTTGAGAAAGTCGTTACAATTTGGCAACGTCGCAAAATAAAATAAAAATTTTACAGTTAAAAGGGAACTTAGTAGAAGTTTCAATTCTTGATAAAATATACAGGGTGTTTCATTTAAGAATATTGAGTACATTTAATCTTAACTTCCCGAAATTTGGAAGTAAAATTGAAGCACCCTGTATACAAAAATCGGATATAATCTTATAAATACTACTCATAGGACCAAGATACAACCGTCTGTAAAAATAATAATTAAATTAAAATCAATAAAGAAGCTGTAGCATATTTATTGCGACCGCACAAAAGCAAAAAAAATTAGGAAAATAATGAATATTTTGGCAACAATGCAACAGATTGAAAAAAAAAATTGAGATTACATAAACAATATGGAGGGGCACAAATTGCAAAAAAAAATATAGGGTGTTTCATTTAAAAATATTTAAATTTTAGTGGTCCGGCTTTTGTGAAACATACTGTATATTTAAAAATATTTTAATAATATACACCTTCAACGGTCCTCTATTTTTTACATTTAAAGTTTTCCTCTATATAGTATTTAAGATATCGAAGAATTACACACTAAATGGACACCCTTGTATATTCAATTTTAGAAATGTAATTCAATTACCAAACTGTAATTCAATTACCAGAATGTAATTCAATTATCAAAATGTAATTAAATTACCAAAATGTAATTCAATTACTTACCAAAATGTAATTAAATTACTCAGAGTAATTTATTTGCCAAAAAAGTGCCTATAATTTATAGATTTAGAGTAATTCAATTACTTTTAGAGTATAAAGTAATTGAATTAGTATAAAACTAATTGAATTAAACTCAGTAATTCGAATGCGGTAATTGATCAAGGAATCAATTACTTTTAGTGGGTAATTGGTAATTTAAATATTTTTATCATATACTGTTAGTAATTGGTAATTGTAATTGATGCCTTTGTCGGAATTACTTTTTAAGAGTAATTGCGACAGCTCTGCTTGCACTGCAGCCTTCTCACTATGAGCCACAGTCTTGTTACAAAAGGTTTGTTCGTTTCCTTCTACAAGATCCAATAGTGTTTTGCGGATTAGTAGAGGAAGAGACCCAATTTTGAGATAGGCGCCTAATTTGAGATAGCTCCGCATATTAACGTATATCTATGTAACGCCATCGAACAAAAGTGGCGTAAACTTACTCTAATAAAGACTGCAGTGGTAATGAGTTCGTTGATGAGCGTGTCAGTTCGTTTATTTCTGCGCAGGTAGGTACGTTTTTCTTCCGATTTGAGTCGTAAAGTTTTTTTGATAGTGTAAATAAACCGGCATTTGCCGTCAACGTAAGTGGAAATAAAATATTTTATGTGTCGAAGTAGTTAGTTTAGGTGTTGCCTACGCAGGGTTGGATGAACCCACCGGGACGCATTTTTGTATCGAGCGTCCAGTACCCCGCATTCGGGTAATGTCGCATTAACCGAGGTCTGTCTAAAAACGAGCGGCCGATATTCCGATCGATTGTCAAGCTACCATAAGACAGCTGTCAACTTTTGACTGGTAAGCGTAATTTCTTTTTAGCTTTTTTCTTATAGAGGATTATAATATAGCTGTAAGAATCCTTAATTTTTACGCGAAAAAGCGTCCAGTAAGCCGCATTCTTGATGCTCGTCTAAAAGGTATATTGGCAACCGGTTTGCTCGTTGTTACCCAGAGCATTTTTTTAAAATTTAATTTAAAATTTTTATAAAATAATATTAGTTGAAAAAATTGAATTAAAAAAAAATGCTCTGGATAACAACGAACAAGCCGGTTGCCAATATACCTTTTAGACGGAATTTGTTCCTATTTATCGCCTCCTTATAATCCTCTACTTAAAAGAAAAAAGCTAAAAAAACATTACGCTTATCAGTCAAAAGTTGACAGTTGTCGTATGGTAGCTTGACAATCGACGATAGACAGACCTCGGTTAATGCGAAATTACCCGAATGCGGGGTACTGGACGCTCGATACAAAAATGCCACCGGGACACCGGGAAATTCCCGGTGGGCCGATCGGCCCGTTGGTTGGTAGACCGATTCCGACCTACTGATTTCGATACGATTTTTTTTTGCGTCTGTACGATACTTCAAAAAATTCTAAAATATTCCTGCTTATTTTATACTGAAAATAGTTGTCTAGAGAATAAAACTGTTAAGTTTAATATTTTTATTTAATATTATAAAACTAATACGGCCGAACAACACTATAGTAGGCCTACACAAGGTCGCCTGCATGGTGCTGCCCTCTTCGGAAAAATGAACCTACGACGCCCGGACCGAAGAATGTCCGGTTTTCTAATGACTTAATAAAAATGTTAAAAGCAGCGGCATCCAATGCAAAATATATTAAAAAACAATTGTCATTTGTTTTAGCTTTATTTTCATGTTCTGATTTCTTTATTATACATATACATTTAAGTTTTGTTTTATTTTGGTGTTTTGACTTATGTTACAATATTAAAACATACTACATCAGTGGCGTATTTACGAGGGCCCCCCCCCCCCCCCGATATGTATAATACAATTGTATAAACAAAGTTCATCTGTCACGGATAATGCTTTCGAAGCTTTTAAAACTTGTTTATTTTGTCACCCTTTCAAATTTCTTTTAAATTAAAAGAGTGTTTAAAGTCTGGCATATCGCCGCAGATTAAGCTTTACGGTTATTTTACCCAAAAAACGGGCGTGGGACCCAAAAAATTTTCACAAGAAGGGTTGCGCCCCCCCCCCCCCAGAAAGACGACGTTCCAGGACCGCTGTTGATTTCCCGGGCCACTTCAAAAAATGCGTCCCACCCTGTGCCTTATTAAAATTGGGCTGTATTCTTTCATAACTAATACCTAAAATATTGTTGTCAATTTTTATAACGAGAATTCTTAATTTGATAGATACTATAAATGGTGTTGTATTTAAGACTTTCAAATTAGGCACCCAATACAATATTTTGATATTTTATTACAGATGCCTTAAAAACACAAGAAATGGGACCCTCACGCTATGGTGAAAGCGCTGTGCGTAATAAAGAGATCTAAAAGCCTCAAAAGTTTTTGGTCTAGTGTCTCAAATTAGGCAAAATTTTATTTTATGGGAAAATTGACAAAAACAAACTTTAAGTTTAATAATTTCTCTAGATAGCTATTTTATTGTACCTAGATTCTTTGTTGCGATGTTTTGTTAATACACCAAGCAAGCGATTTTGTACAATAATAATAAAAATTTGTTCAATGATGAATTTTATTTCGAATTTACAAAAAAAGTGTCAAATTTGGGTCCCTTCCTCTACTTTGCAGTTGTATATATTACGAGAGGCTGTTTCCTCCTCTTCACCGCAAAGTGTGCATTCAATATGGGTTCATTGTAGAGTTCTATTCGTAAAAGGTGTTTTCTTATAATGACCTGTTAACAAGCCCAGTCACTTGTTTTAACTGGGTGCGCGCCATCATTCGCGTTGATAGTTTTTTTGAGTGTTTATCGATAACGGCCCGTGGGTGTGTGTGTCCGTAGAAATACCGTTCCATCGTGATAGATGTTGTTTTTACGTCCATCTGTCTAATGTTGTTTTAGTTGCCTGTTTTGATATTCCAAGGGCGAGTCCAGAACCCCTAAAATTTTGAGCAGCTCTTGCCCGTTTTCCAGTTTATCTAACTCACAGGAGTACAACCTTCTTCCTGGCTGTCAGGCAGGTCGTTAAGGCACACTCTATTATTGTGATGTTTGTAAATTGGTTGGAGTTCAGAGCCTTATTAGGGCTTGATAGTGTCTCATAGCATAGGCCTCATTAAACGTCGCTGGTGATTTCACTTTAGTTGGTGAATATTAAGGAAATAAGTGGAAATTAGAGATTGTAGGCCTTGTTCAGGCACACTTAAAACCATAAGGTTTACTTATAGACAATTATTTTCAAATACCCTGTCACCAGTGGCGGAACTCCAGGGGCTTTAGTCACATTATATTAATAAAGAACCTGACAATTTTCATCTTCTAATCAACCGTAAATAGTCTGTCAGCTCTGCCCTCCAAATCCAAAAAGTATTGCGATAGAAAATATCAAAAAGTAGAATAAGAAAACTTATTTTCGCAAACTTTGGGCGTGACTCCGAAACTTTTTCGCCAGCGGCAAATACTAAATGAAAATAACCACCCTGGTCCTACTTGGGTTCATTGAAACTACTAAAGTTATAAGCTATATATGTGGTTAGCCTAAGCAATAAAACTAAAAACAAATGGAATTAAATTTAATCTCTCTTTAATCCATATACAAAATTTCATCATTGGTCGTCAAGTCGTTTTTTAGCTTTCGAGTCGAGTCAAGAGACAGACAGACAAAAGACGGCAATGGGAAACGTAACTGTTGCCTATCATTACTGTTTTTATATTGTCACTTTAATGTACATGCTATCGCAGCGCCATCCTCTCACCGCGTACTACTACTAGCTTTCACGTTTCGATAAACATAACCTTAGTAAATATCAACAAAGTAAAGTTCTTTCTCTATATAGATACCTGCTCTTCTGAAGCTTTACAGACAATGGTAAGTTATTGGTCATTTAAAGAAAACTGTAAATTGAAGGCTTAAAACCACCAATTCCTGTAACCGTAAACCCACGAACCTGACGTATTTGTTGTTTGACAACAAGAAAGTCAAGAAATTGCCTCTATTGCGATTCACAAAAAATTCAGGAATTTTGGCGATATACCTTGAAATAGTGTTGTTCAGAAGTTCGCGTTCAGTTGTTTAGTGTTTTTATACCGTTTGCTTATCATTGAGGTACGTTTCACCGCGACCAAAATCGTTCAGAAAGGAACCAAAGATGATCTATAAAATGGTGGAATATGCTTGACCAAAATTGACTGACCCTAATATTCTTTTTTTAGGCTATGAAAATGCCACCAACGGCAAATGAATCCAAAGACAATGGAATTTACGAGTATGAAGAAAACTCATTATCTATAAATACTGAAGAAATTGAAAATACTGCCGTTGATGATTTCAATGCACCCCCTGAAAATGATTTTTCAGAATATTTGTGGATGGAAAATGAAGAAGAGTTTGACAAAGAGGTTGTAACGTTTTCCCGATTTATTCCCCCAAAATTTTAATATGCTACTTTTTATTAGGTCATGCAAAGATTAGAGGAAGAGGCCCTAATGGAGGAATGTATGGAAGCTTTTATGAATGATGAAAGTAATTCATACCCAACTACGCCCCAAGGGTAAGTTTTAATCTCAATATCTTTACTTACAGCTGTCTATATACTTTTGCCAGAGCTAGCTATAATACCTACAAGAATTTATCACCTACCTATAATCTACTTATTTCCAACATAGACTGAATATAAACTGATCCACCCTGCTTTCCAAGCGAAATACCGCTGATTTAGCACTCAAAGTAATGTCTGATCAACTAATAAGAATATAAACTTGTGTAGGCTCGACCTGGTAGCTTGACTATGATGTATCCGTTTAATTCTTACATCGGTCTACCTTAAAAGTTAATAGACTTTGGTCACAATCTTTTACATGGATACTGCACAAATATCTGCTAACACAAAGCTCCTGTTCCAGAGATTTATTGTCGGATAGACAGTTTAAGGACATTCTTTCTGAAAGGTCATAACTCACATTCAAGAATCGCATATTTTTTAAGTTTTAAGGGCATTTACAGATATTTATTTGTCCTTTTTATCTTTGTAGCCCTGAGGAAGGTAGCGAACCATACGACCAAATGGTCAGCAAAAATTAATATGTATTAGTAATGTAATAAACAGATTGTCTAACAAGATTAAGATTCTTTTGTCCAAAAAATAGTATGTTTTTTGTTAATTCATTTGTTTTATTTGTGTCAGTATTGACAAAACTATAATAATTACATTAACTTCAACTATTAATTCAACAAAAATAATATAATCAAAAATAAAGATTAAATGATTTTTAATAATTATTAAAGGTCATTTACTAAAAATGTCCCATAATACATCAGAGGGAGAAGTTTGATAGAAGGTTAAACATTTATTAGTAGCACTAAATCAAGATTGGAATGAATTTAGTCAATGTTCAGTGTTTATAATAAAATAAGTATCTATGCAAATTTTATAATATCTATTTTGTGAATGAAAGTTAAACTTTGAATTTTGTAATATCCTAATATTATTTAAATTGCCTGTTTAATATAAAACTTGTAATTTTTTTTTATCTTTAAAGGGTACTTGAAAAGTAAAAATTTATTACTTTTTTAAATTTATATAAATAATTTATAATTTGAACTTTAACGTCCTTATCATGCTATTTACCAACATATATATACACTAATTTACAATAATATGTTGTAGGGGATAGTCTACTTTATTTTTAATTTATTTAAAGATACCTATATCATCTCAGCAGAATTCTCAGGGAAGAATTAATTTGATTATTTAAAGTTTGTTATAACGCAACGGGGAAAAATATTTTGCTAGAATTTGGCAGAAATGTAATTAAACCAAAGGGGTCCAATAGAGGAAAGGGAAAATAAAAAATTCAAACAAATATGCCCACGTGTTTTGTTACATATAAGTTACCCAATATTACCATCGTTATGGGTGCATGTACTATTCTTAAGGGTTTTCCTTGTTTCTCTTTTAATTCCTGTTCTTATACAAAACAATTTATGCTTGATAACTGGAAACTATGTTGATTACTAGTCATTAAAGTTACCAAAAATTGAAAGAGCCTTTAAACCCTGGTAGCTAAGTTTTAAAGACATTATACTTACAGGAGAATACCTGAAAATATGTTGTTAACATCAAAAGTTGTCCATATTTAAAATTATGCTTTGTTATTGTAACAATAATTTAGTTTTTGTTTGAAGGTGGTAGACAATGAAGTAATATCAAAAAAATTATTACCTTGTCGGACTTCCATTGTCTTTATTTTGTTACTTAACTCAACGTTTCGGTTAGTTAGTACCTCTAACCGTTTTCAAGTGTCAACTAAATTATAATTCTCAGGCTACTGTCTTAAATACTATCCATGTGCAATGAAGCTTGATGACTCCGCCTACGTGCTTATTGGAGTGTAAAGTTTGAGCTGTTGGTTTTGGACAAGAAGAGGCTTCCAGATATTGGGGATATCTATACTTGGTTTACTAAATATATGGGTATTTTGATTCATGAAAGCTGCTTCTTTGAGCTTTCGTTTTCTCCAGCGATGTTCCGTGTCCAAAACCTTGGCTTCTGACCACTGTACACTGAACAGCACTGGAGAAAACGAAAGATCAAAGAAACAGCTTTCAGGAATCAAAATACCTATACAGGGTGTCCGGAAAATACGTGTACAACGTTTGACGACAGACTCCTGACGTCAAAATAGGTCGATCTAAGCCGACTTAGTTATATCCAAAATTGTCTCGTTTAGCCGGTAGAGGGCATCAAAAATTTGTAAAAATATTGGTTTTTCCTAAATTACGTGAAAACCTGCTAATCGATTTTAATGATTTTTAGTATGTAGACTAATACTATAAAATGACGTTTTCTAGTAGTATAGTCACCGGCTGTAAATAAGTGGAAGTGTTATAAAAGTGATAACTATAATACGTCAACATTTCTCCTCATTTTTTATATGAACGGCGTTATGACAACCTAGATATTTTTGTAGAGTGACTGGATGTATTTGGAAGCTATTTTACCTCTTTAATATTTTTCGTTGAATGAGCTGTTTTGCCAGAAGAAAATATTTACAATTACCTGCATATATCAATTATTAACAATAAAAATAAAACAAAGTACAACAAAGTTGAAAGTATGTATTGTAAGAAACTAAGTAAAACAAAAACATTACTTAAGCAAATGTGTAAAATGACCGCCATCTTGCTGAATACACTTATAAACACTCCTTAAAAAATGATATTGGACCCTATCTAACGTCTCGGGGTTATTAAAATGGTTGCCTGCATTTAAAATCCGCTGCAATAAATCATCGCGTGTGTTTACCGGAGTCTTGTAAACTTCTGTTTTAATAGCGCCCCACAAAAAAAAGTCACACATATTTAACTCAGGAGAACGTGGTGGCCATTTTACTGGTGCATTATTGCCCCTTCCAATCCATCGGTTGGGATATTGATGATGTAAGTATTGCCGAACGGCAACGGAAAAATGGGGCGGGGCACCATCATGCATATACCACATTTTACTCCGAAGTAAAAGGGGCAAATTTAGTGATGTGGGCCGGGTAAATACCCAGCGGGTAGGGTATTTATAAATTGGGTATTTACCCAGTATTTACCCCATGCCCTAATAAATACCCAAATTGAGGGTATTTTCATTTTTTCTTGTTTGAGAGTTTAAGAGCCAATTTTATTCGATAGTTTCGTATTTGTACATTACTAACACTACCACAGAGTACATAATATTGGTCAGCTGACGCTGGTTGGCTGACCTGGACGCACTACCAACCGCAAATCGCAAGCATAACCTTACTTTTAGTCAGTACTGTTGAAGTGTTGTAGATTAAAGTTTTGACTTACATTAAACAAGAAATATAACGGAATTAAAACTTAAAATATGTTAATTTTTTTTTATACCAGCGTGCGCAAAGTGCTTTTCCGCACGCAAGAATTTATCCAACTATACTTGCGTGCGGAAAAGTATCACTTTGCGCATTTATTAGGAATATAACTATTATCCATAACATTTTCCAGGTTACTTATTAAAGTAGCTACCTCAAGAACATCAGTTACAAGCAAAGTTTTACAATTTTTTTTAACTTATTACGTGACTGACTATTACGAGCAGTGATTCTCTAGAAATTACAATTTTGGATATAACTAAGTCGGCTTAGTTCGACCTATTTTGACGTCGGGAGTCTGTCGTCAAACGTTGTACACGTATTTTCCGGACACCCTGTATATTTAGTAAACCAAGTATCCCAATATCTGGAAGCCTCTCCTTGTCCAAAACCCACAGCTCAAACTTCACACCCCCATAAGCACGTAGGCGGAGTCATCAAGCTCCGTTGCACATGGATAGTATTTAAGACAGTAGCCTTAGAATTATATTTTAGTTTACACTTGAAAACGGTTAGAGATACTAACTAACCGAAACGTTGTGTTAAGAAACAAAATAAAGACAATGGAAGTCCGACAAGGTAATAATTTGGTTGGCATTAAAGATATTATAATTATTATCCTATATTGTTGTAATCTAAGATTTTATCATTGCATGTAAAATAAATGCCTTTTGCTGTCACTGGTCATACGTTTAAAAATATTGAAAGACTCGATCAATAAACGGTGTTATAATGAACCTAACAGGTTTTCGGATTTGGGTAATTTTTTTTTCGAAAACAATAAATTATGCTAGTTTAGATTACTGGAAAATAAAAGTGAACGGCCCCTTACTATAGATAATAGTTCCAGTTTCTCGTTGGCCGTCTTAATACGTCAATGTTTAGAGGATTACTTTTATGATTTATACACAGAAAAGTTCTTCAGCTCTCATCATTTCGTATGGCTGCGTCTTTTTCTTTGGAGAAGGAAATATGTTTTACACAATTTTGCGTTATAATTTAAAAACCAATGAATATTGGATAACAACATTTGAGTTTTTCTTATTATTTTGATGCATAGATTACACCCTTTTGTTGAGTTTGGCCCATTCCTTCCGACTCGCCCTGTATACATAGCTGTAAATTATTGTATGTACGGTTTTTTACCATAAGTAATAATGGTTATTTCTAAATATGTTTGTGTTTAAATTACAGCCGCGAAATAAGAAAATTATAAAATAATACCAGGAAAACTACAAAAGTATGAAGCCAAAAAGTGTAAATTTATTAACAAACAACAAACAAAATACTAATATTTAATTGCTGCGCCATTGGATTTTAACACTAATCGTAATCTTCTTGGTATTGACAAAATAATACTTTCCCAAATTTCTTCTATTTTATCAAATAACTATATTTCATTCTGTGGTTTAAAATTTATTTTGTACATTTATCAATCCCCAAACATTTTCAATTGAATTTAAATCAGGACTTCTTGAGCACCAAGGCAGACATGTTACGTTGTTTTGTCTAAACCAGTTTCCTATATTTCTTGCAGTATGCCCAGGGCAGTTATCCTGCTAAAATATAAAGTTATTTCCTTCAAAAACTATCGCGGCAGAAGGAAGAAAGACATTTTCCAAAATCTAAAGATATATATTACTGTTTAGTATCCCACCAATATTCCAGCATACACCTGCACCGTAAACACTTATCCATGCCCACACATTAACGGAGAAACGTCCACTGGTTTGCTTTTTTTGAGTATACTTTTCATCATATCGGGAATTTGGTGGTCTATATACTCGAATCCTTCCATTATATGTAACTGAAAAAAGAAATCATTTTCTAGTAAATCTTGCATAGCAAACCCAATTCTTTGTTCCTTATCATTTTTTATTTTTATTAAAACATATTTATTAGACAAAAGTCTAAAAGGCTATCGACCAAGGTCTTTCAGCCCTTAATTTACATCAAAAAATAAGGTAAATCACAAAAATAATTTTTGGAGAAAGTGTGATACTATTTATACAAAAAAAAAAACTAGTTTGTCAGAGTCTCAAAAACTGTCCTTTCTGGGAATTGTCTTTTTCTAGGGTATTGGTTGGGAAAGTTCATAATAAATGGTTCTATTATATTAATATTCGTAGCCTTGTTTGTAAACTTCTCAGTAAGTCGGTGAAATCGCTGGATAATTGGTTCAACTTTTGTTTTTTCATAGAGGTAATCATTAGATGGGTTATGCAGTGGATTGGTAGGGTGTCTCATCCTAGTAATCTTGCGAAGACTTGTTCCTTATCACTATTTTTTAAAAACGGATTGTATGCAGCTGCTCGATTTCTCAATTCGGAACATTGTATTGTCTTACTTGTTGCGCAGTTCTAAATGAAGCAGGGAATCCTGTTATGTGCATAGCGGATACTGCAGTTCCAAATGGATTTTGCCTTAAATACTCCACCAAATTTCGGTCTTCTTCATTTGATGATTTCTATTATTTAAAGCAGACCCAACTAACAGATCTTTCAAGTGCTTGATGATAGCGCAATTTTTTTACAATTCCATGAACACTACTTCTAGGTACTCCAAAATGATCAGCTATTTTTCCATAAGACCACCCTAATTCTACTAAACATATTATTCTTGCTTTTTCAATAATGCTTAAATGAGGCATTTTTAAATCAAATAAGATAATGACAATACTTTGACAGATACCATGATAACAATTAACGCGTTACAAAGGTAATAAAGGTAAATAAGTTGCATTTACAGTGCCACAGTTTAGTGTACGAAATTATCTGTCGTCAACTGTATCATTAGAAAACTATAAATAATTTGGCTCGTAGAAAATTTAAGAACACATACATATATTTAGTGTATTCTGTGTATTATTTATTTTACATGTCTGTGGCCCATACCTATTTTTCCTAAACTTGTAAAAGTGATATTGGTATTTGGAATTGCAAAACTGGAAATCGCAGGGATTAATCGGAACCGTTTTTATTTTATCGAACAACACCTTTAAGAAAAAATTTGGTTTATTGATTTTTATTAATAGCATTTTAATAAAATCATAGATTTTTATTTAATGTTTGCTATGCAATTAGAGCCTTTAAAATTGAAGATAGTGTACGTCATAGGTATGTCGACTTTTTTGGTTTGTTACTGGTAATCAATTATAATAGTTTTTGTCAAACACAATTATTTATCAACTACCTAACTGAAACTTTTGAACGCAGCACTCATAAAACTATTCTCTTATTATGGAATACGGTATTTCTGAAATTGATACACTGCTATGTTTACAGATTGAAATAACTTATTTTTCCAAAACTACATTTTTTAAAGATACGTTTAAATCTTTAAAAAAAGTTAATTTTAAAAATCTGTTTTTACATTTCTTAAGATTTTTCCTTGTTTCTCTTTTAATTCCTGATCTTATTCAAAAACAGTTTACGCTTGATAACTGAAACGTACCTATGTTATGTTGATTACCAGTCATTAAAGTTACCATACTAATTAACGCATTACATATTAACAATTTTAGTAGTTAGAGAAATAACATATTAATGGCGGGAATGTTTTTTTCTTTACCTGTCATTTATTAGATTTGGTACCGTGCGTGCTAAAATTATTTGCATTAAAGAGGACTTGGATTAAAAAACGTAGGGCTTAGTTTAGATCACAATGATATGGGGACGATATATTTAGTGCGTTTGGTTAATGCAAATCTGTCTCCTCGGTCTGCTCATTGGTGCAGTGTTGCGTTCGTTTATTAGATCTATGACCTCGGGTGTAACTGCTCGGCGTTCGATATTTGAAAAATCGAGCACTCGGAGTTACCTCGTATCGCCTCACCTAAAAATATGGAGCTAACGGAGCAAACTAATTGAATTTGTGTTTTGACAGCAAATTTGGAAATTTGTTTTACCTAACCTCACAGAAAAATAAAGGGTTTCCTAACCTAACATACAAAATCAAATATAATTCCCGTACCGAAATTATTCCAAATTGGACAAACACCAGATCATAACTAAAAGTTCTTTTTCCAACGGTATTGATGGATGTCCTTTGTGAGTTGCTTCGGGAGGCAAAATACTGTGCACTTTTTGCAATAGAACTTCAAAAGTTTCCGGTGTTATACGAAAATTATATTGAACTTGTTTGTCAGAGAGTGCTGGGACAATATTTTCGGCATAGCCATCAACTTTTGTAATCGAACAGCTTTCTTCCTCGTCGCTATTATCATCAAACATCATCATTTGTGCTCCTGCTGGAATATTTTCCATTTTCGTCTCTTCAAACCACCAACATAAAGTGAGGTTAATTTTATATTTTATGTCAGATGGAACTCGACAAACTCTATAAGGGTTCGGTAAATGCAACGCGCTCGTTTAGCCCGAATATCACGTGACATTAAATCTGCATCTTCTCGCTCTGCTCGACCTTTTCAAAACCGAACGCACTAATTATCTAACCAAATCTAGATTAAAATTTTGTCAAATTCATATTATGACATGATATGCCAAACTAATGAGTAATAAAATAAGTAGACAAATTTTAATACAAATTTATTTTTGTTGTTTACAAAATTAACAAAGTAAGAAAATACAGAAAGAAAAAGAAAAATAATTACATAAATTGCTGAAATTGGCCACCGCCGGCCATGCTCTAAGCATAAATTCACACGTCTCTTCATATTTTCGAAAGTGTTGACCAGCATCTCTGGAGAAATGTTACCACATTCTTGGATAATCCTTTCTTGTAATTGTTCTAAATTTGCAACTGGTGTTTTAAAAATAGTTTTCTTTAAATGAGGAAAAACGAAGTATTTCTTGGAATACTTGCACTTTATAAGGAAATACATTTAGCTGCTTCCTAAGAATAGTCATGCATGTTCCATATGATCTTCCCACTTCTTGGGACAGGCGTCTTATACAATTTGTTGGCGTATTTTGCATTATTTCACGAACGTTTGCAACAAGTTCTTCTGTTCTTACAGATGGTCTTCCTGCTCCTTTTTTGTGTTGTATAGAACCTGTTTCCCTAAACACAGCCACGGTTCTTTTCAGGCAATGATAAAAATCCCCAGCCCAGCAATAAAAGCAACGTTAGGAAAATGTTCGTGAAAATCGTCCATGCACAAACCCGGATTGTATTGCCACTTATTATTTGCTCTAACCCCGGTTCGAAAATACGCTTTAACCATGAATGATTTGTGCTGTTCCGTAAAGCCCATTGTGTGAATTGTTCAAGAAATTGGAAAAATTAGCGATGAATCAAATTACTTGTAACGACTGTCAAAAATGACGGAATAACTGATTGATTGTTAATTCAGGTAGTTACTGACACCCAACAGGTATTAAGCTCTGCGGCTAAGCATCACGTCCTTAGATGCAAGGCCCTCTGTGACGCAAATAATTTTTGCTCGCACGGTATATGGTTATTAGTCAATTGGTAACAAATTTGACAGTCACCTAAGTTACTAGTTGATTTTTTGTCAAAAAGTCGCTAAAAAGTTTACGCTACTTAATTATATCAATTTTTTTATGTTTGTAGTACCTAAAAGGGTCAGGTTTATCGGTTCCCTTGTCTGTCCAAATTCCAAAAGGATAGCCATCTGCTTGTCAAAGAAAAAACGGTCCCAAATATCCCTAGTTTCCCCTAAATATTTTAGATGTGTTTACAACTTTTATTCGCTACACAAATACTTATAATACTCTTCGCTTTTATTATAGGAATTAACCAGATATCTAAAAATAAAAACAAATTAATATTATGGAGATAACACAATAAATAGAGACTTTGTAAAACCAAAAAGGATGTCGTTGAAATATTATTCTAAATATTATTAGTTATTGTTATTATTCTACAGACACCAAAATATTTTGTTTATTATCTTGAGCTCTAGAGCAGCTTATTGGCAAGGTCCTCTACTTTTTTTTTTAATTTATTGCTGTGTGTATTTTTAATGGACGCAAATCTTCCTAAATTTCTCATCTATTAAACAAACAGGACTGTTTATGATATGATATGCCAAATAACGTGTACGACAGTCAACAGACCACAGATTCAACGACACAAAAGTTAATTACTATGCTGTGTAGGTAAAAGAGGTCAATAACTTTTCGTTTTTTATTTTATTTATTAATTCAATGCCATTAAACTTTGCCTGCATTTTACCTTGATTTTTAATTTTACCCGTTCGAAATTTTAATGTTTACGGTCAGTCAAATATTTGAATAGAATGGGATTATCAATATTAAAAGATTTTAAAAGCATATATAACGGAATTTCATAGCATATAAACCAAGCAATAGCCGAATCGGCCATTTAAATCACGGTCTTAGCTTCTTACAAGCAGGTTTCTTATAATTTTGTATAGATTGTTTGTTATGCGGACAATTTTTTTGACCGCATCTGCCTGCTAAGTACCTCTACTAAATTTCAAGGCTTATGAATTATGAATATTGCCTGCTAGTAGAAAGTTGATTTTTCGTTTACCCTGTTGCCACCCATCTAGTATATCCATTATACATACGACTTATTATCCATATTTATACAGCTACGCCCGACATATGTTCTAAACACCCGATTATCAGGTAGAGTTACATTATTATTATAATAATGGAGCAAACACGCCAGATGCAGAAAAATTGCCCAGATAGTTTAGTTATCATTTATAAAAATAAATAATTCATTTATACAGGGTTTTCCATATTGATTATAGATGTAGGGTAGTTAGTATTACTAAGGAGCTCCATTGTTACGTTTATAAACACGAATAACCTGGATCTATTTTACAGATCTACAGTGTGACCAGTATATAAATTAGTAGTCACGTGATTCGCATTATCTGTCAAATTTTAATTTTTTTCAAAAAATAATTCAAAAGTGGAGTTATTTCTGAAAATATCGAAGAAAGTTATTAGCAAAAGTTTTTTTTAATGCAGTTTCTGTCCCACATGAAAAATTTCAGCTGCATAAGATCATTTTAGTTTTTTACCCACCACTAAAATTTATTTTCCACTTAAGGTGGGAGTATCAACATGCTTGCCAACCTATAACCTATTTCGCGTAGATTTATTTATGTTTTCTAGCTTTTATACAAAATTTAAAGAAAATTATTATCGACTTGATATTCTATAGGTAATAATTGACATATGTAATAAATATCAAGGAATTTCATAACTTATTTTAGGAGAATTGTGTAGCGAAAAATATCGTGTAAGATTTTTTTTAACATTATTATGTCATTGTCACTCATTGTTCTTTCACTATACAATTCTCCCAAAATTAGCAATGAAATAAATTGATATTTTTGTAATATATCAGATACTACCTAAATAATGTACCGACGTTATTGATTTTCTTTATATGTTACTTATTAAAATAATAAACTCAAAAAATCAACGCGAAATAGGTTATAGGTTGGCAATAGATTGAATGACGTTGAGAATTCAACCTTAATGAACACTTTACTGATGACACTATGTTCTTTTTTGTCTATATTAAGGTATATTACTTTCAGACACAATCTACGTATTCAAAAATACTTATTTTATGAAGTTACCTTATACAGGGTCAAAAACAAATAAACTTTGCATCACATGCGACGAAATTTGAATAGCCCAAATTTAAAAATATCCTTTGAACAATTAAGGACTGGCAAAAAAAAAGAACTAGCATACCTTATCAGTTTAGAAGATTCCATTTATCATATAAGTTTTTTGTGGAAACCCCTTTTTTTGTCAGTGTTAATGTTAATGTTGATTAATGGATTCTGATGTCTGCACTTATTTTTTGACCAGGGGCGGACTTGTGTTATTTATTCATTTAATATCAACTGAATAAATTCATGGGTAATAATGGGTGACTTGGATACAGTATTTAAATGCTGCACTAAGTTAAAGAAAACGGACAATTACTTTTGCATTGAGTGTTCTAATATCTTTCATAAGAGCTGTACTGAAAGAACAGAGTTCCGCATAATTGAAAGGCATAAAATTTTATGTTCTAAGAAATGTTGCGAGAAATTCGATGACACTCAGCAACGAAACTCGCAAACGAAGGGAAATGGAAAACCAACCCAAGACTTCATAGACGCGACGGAAATTGAGAAAGGTTTTATACAACAGCTCAAAGAAAAGTGCGACGAACTCTCCGAATTAAGTAAGAAAGTTTGTTCCTTAAACAGCGATAATCTGAAACTAAACGAGGAACTACAATCGATGACCAAGCAATATAACGAGACAAAGAATAAACTCAGCGAACTTAATGAGATGAGCAAGAATATGATCCAAACTATTCGAACCCTTGAAGAAGATAATAAGAGATGCAGTGAAGAACTATGTAAATTACACGAGGCAAATCATGGGCGGATTGTGGACTCTACCAAGTGTTCTTTCGACACAGGGAAAGGACACAATGGCTACTTATCAAGGAAACCGCAGTTACTTGTTGTTGGTGAAAGGGTCAGTGCGATTGGGTGCGGTAAATTGCTTAAAAAATTTTCTAATTCAGGGTATGACATTAACACTCAATACAAGGCTGGTGTTTTGTTTAACGAAGTAGTCGACATCTCTTTGAAGCTTAGTACTAATTTTACGAAGAAAGACTTTGTTATGGTTTTTGTAGGTTGTGAAAATGCCTTGAGTGGTGGAAGTATTTTGGGAGATCAGGTTCAAAGACTGTTACAAATCTCAAAGAATAGTAATCTGATTGTGATTGGATCCTCATTTGCTTGCAACAGAAGGGTTTTGAATGGTTTCATTTATAAAGACAATGCAACCGTTCAAAGAATTATTCAAAATGACCTAAATCACTCCACTTACCTTTCCATAAATGACTTTATGCAAGCATATGAAAGATCCTTCGACGGGAAACCTTCTTATTATAGCAAGGCGCTGTTATGCAAATTTGTGTGTTCACAATTTC
The DNA here is from genome assembly GCA_963969555.1 of Polydrusus pterygomalis. NCBI lineage: Eukaryota > Metazoa > Arthropoda > Insecta > Coleoptera > Curculionidae > Polydrusus > Polydrusus pterygomalis. The sequence goes on along the minus strand of OZ018384.1, from coordinate 32,209,605 downwards.
TCTCTAATGTGGCCAATAATTCAATCGTAGAACTTGAATCAGATGTGAGGGAGACGAATTGCAGTGCTCAGTCGGGAAACAGTACTTTTTTAGAAAGACCAACTGCGAATTCTCAATCTTATTATTAAATATTCAGTCAATAAGAAATAAAGTCGACGAACTACAAATTTTTCTTGATGAACTAAAAAATCCTCACTTGTTGCTTCTAACTGAGCACTGGCTGCATACCGACGAGGCGGTGTTTCTCCCCGGCTATAGCGTTTTGTCTATTTATTCTAGGTCTGCATCTACCCACGGAGGAACTGTGGTGTTTGTTCGTGATTCAGTTATGCAGTTTTGCTCACTTATCGAGATTGTTAAATTTAATCATTTAGTAGTGGAGCGAGAGTTTGAATTTTCTGTCGTACATATTTCTAATTTAAACGTTTACGTTCTATGTTTATACAGACCGCCTAATACTGATGTGCGCCAGTTTGTGGCCAGATTAGAAGTGCTTTTGTCTCTTTTCCCTAGTAACAGTAATATTATTTTAGCGGGTGACTTCAATGTTGACTATTTGCAAACATCACATATCAACACTATTATTACGTCTAATTTGTTAAACTCATTTGATTTGCGCATGCATGTGCAGGAACCCACCCGTATAACCATGGGTAGTTCTACTCTTATAGATTATCTGTGTTCTAACCTACCAAATGATATGTGTTTGAGGTGTGAAGTGGTAAATTCTGGTTTATCGGATCACGAGGCTATTTTCTGTACTTTTAAAATACCATCGCGCCGCGTTAAAGTAAAAAAATATCGAGGAAGAATTTATTCTAAAAAAAAATCTACAAAACTTCTCGAAGTTATGTGAGAAGGGTGATTGGACGAGTGTCATTAATTCCACAGATCCGATTGCATGCTTTCATAGTATCCTGTATCAGAACTTTAACATATCTTTTCCAATTAGAACACTTAGGCGGAATACTGGGAAACCGTGGATATCAAGAGGCATTAGGGTTTCAGCGAAAAACATGCGTTGTTTGCATAAACTTCGTAAATATTTCTTGAACAGCAACAATTTTGCCGCCTATTACAACAAATATAGAGGTATTTATAGGAGAGTTATTAAAACGGCAAAGCAACGATATTTTTCGCAACGGTTGGATCAATCGAGCAACAAGCAGAAGGAATGTTGGAAAATCATTAACGATTTAAAAGGGAAAAAGAGCAGATCGCCCGAATCCAACATTAGCCCTAACGAATTTAATTCTTTTTATTGTTCCGTCACTTCTAACCTTTCTAGTTGCATCCAACCCAAACGAACTGCGCTGAGTTATCTAAAGAATATTTCAATACGCGATTCTTTTTATTTTCATCCTACTGATGTCAACGAATTGAGGCAAGTGTTTCTGGAAATAAAAAATAAAAACGCTGTCGGCTGGGACGATGTGTCTTTAAAAATATTTCTTGTTCTTCCCAATGTAGCTCTAAGCTCCTTGGCAGAGGCTATTAATTTGTCGCTCACTTTGGGTACTTTTTCACCTTGTTTAAAAATTGCTAGAGTCATCCCACTATTTAAAGGAGGTGATCCCACGACTCCATCTAACTTTAGGCCAATTTCACTGCTACCAACATTATCAAAGATTGTAGAAAGGCTAGTCAAGAAACGTATCACGAGCTTTATGAATGCCAGAGGTATATTGAACGTTGCCCAATTTGGATTTAGGGCCCAGAAAAGCACCGATGATGCCATTTTTTCCTTTCTAAACGACCTATACATTTCAATTAATGACGGAGAGGTTGCCGCTGCGGTGTTTTGCGATCTGACCAAAGCCTTTGACTGTGTGGATCATGAGATACTGCTCGGTAAGCTTGAAGTTTATGGTTTTCGGGGGACCTTCTTGGCCTGGATCAGGTCGTATTTGTCGGATCGTCATCAGTCAGTTATTTTCAATGACGATATTTCCTCCAGCTTACGCTTGACCTCTGGGGTCCCACAGGGATCTATCCTTGGTCCCTTGCTTTTCCTGATATATATCAATGATCTGGCAACCCTGGATATATCAGGTCTTTTTACTCTTTTTGCGGATGACGCGACTATTCTGTGGCATTCCGGAGACGCTGGCCAGATGGAGATTGTTATCAGTAACGACTTGGTTCGAGTGAAGGATTGGTGTGATGCTAATCTACTTACCATCAATTTATCTAAGACCAAGATTATTAACTTCAAATGTCAAGTGGACGGCGTCATTTTAAATTCGCAAGCTCTGGGTAGAGTGAATTATAATAAATTTCTGGGTTTGTTTGTGGATGATAGGTTGAAGTTTGAGCCGCATGTTTTACAACTAACCACTAAGGTTTCTAGAGGTTGCTATGCCTTAAGGGTTATTACCCGGGAAACGGATATAGTAACTGCGAGGGCTGCCTACTTCGCTTTAATTGATACACACTTGCGGTATGGTGTGTGTTTTTGGGGTGCTTGTTCCGGTTATTTATTTAACACCGTATTTATTCTCCAGAAAAGAGCTATGCGATTTATGTTTGGCTTGAAACGAAGGGAATCATGTAGGCCATTGTTTAATAGTAACAAAATTTTAACATTACCATGCATTTTTATATTAGAAACCGTATGTCTCGTGCATAAAAAGTTTAGCCAGGAAATTATCTCTGCTTCCTCTTATTTTTTCCGTAATACTCACACCACAGCTCTTCCGATACCGGGTTCCACCTTAATTAAGAATTATTTTATATACAGGGGCAAAAAAATGTTTAATCATCTTCCTAGGCAGGTTAGAGAGATTTTGTGCGTTAAAAAATTTAAGAGGGAGGTCAAGAGGATTCTTTTAAACAAGACATATTACTCTGTCTCCGAATTTTTAGAGGATACATTTTAATTCTAGTATTTTTTTGTTTGTAATCTGCTTTGTAAACATTTTGCTATTTGATTTTTAATAAAGCTATGTTTGAGTCGGGGTTTGAGTATACGTATAGAAAAGTTGTCTGTTCCTCTTTGTTCTTTGTTTTATGTAACTTGTTTTATATTTTTTTATATGACTTATTTAGTCTAGTATAAGTACTTTTTCGACATTAACTTGTACATACTTAATTTTACATTAATGGCTTTGTTAATGAAAAAGAAATTTTTTATAACAATAAAGCGTTTTTTGATTTGATTTGATTTGATTTGATTTGATTTGATTTGGTAGAAAACCTAAAAACAGACATTTAATATGACGCTACTTTAAAGAAAATGTATCTGAAATAGAGCATTGTCAAAACTAAGAAGTTTTATGTAAGTTGCGTTGAGTCTTATTTTGCAAAAGAGGTTCAATTTACAAAATATGGGTAAAAAATCAAAATTATCTTATGCAGCTAAAATTTTGCATGTGGGCTAGAAACTGCATTTAAAAAAACTTTTTCTAACTTTTTTCGATACTTTCAGAAATAACCCTACTTTTGAATTATTTTTTGGAAAAAATTAAAATTTGACAGATAATGCGAATCACGTGACTATTATTTATTATGCTTAATTTTCATCTCGATCGAAGCAGAACTTGATGCCAAAGTCAAATTTCGAATAAAGTTATTAATAAAAAAAATCCCATAAGATGCGGACTTTAATGGTCACACTGTATAAATGTAGACATTTTGCCAATTATTGGCATAGCTTGTCAAAGTTTGAAAACTGTTATATGCGTGTTCAATATTTTGTAATTTTTTTTTGAGTAACTGTAACTGTTTCTTGTATGAAAATTACTTTTATGTAATTTTAGAACGCGCCGCCAACTTGCTGAAATTATCAAAGACAACCTGCCTGAAACACTTGAGTAACAATGAATTAACTTATGCGAACCATGTGTGTATTTGAGACGTATACAACGTTGAGTGGCCTATTAGAAGATCTCGGAAACGAGTAAAGTTATATTTCTAAAAATTTGGTAGCGGGCATGATTGGCTTTGAACTTTTAAAATATTATATTTCGACGTTTGTATCACTTCCGGTTATGCCGGAAGTTATGGCCAATTTTGGTATTTCAAATGGAACACCCTGTATATTTTAGCATTTTTGGATACCTTATTGAAACCTAAGTAACTTTTATTAACAATGATCTATCTCTAACCGTTTTTGAGATATGAATTATAAAATGCATTTTTTATGTAAAAACCTTACCGAGATGAAAGTTCAGTAATTTTGATATTAATAAAGCTAAACATTTAAAGTTTTGTAGGCTTTTAACTAAAACATATATCTTTACACTATATTACTTAAGTGTCATGTTTTGCATACAGGGGGTTTTTAAAAGTGTGCCAATGTGGCCATTTAGATAAATGTGCATAAGTCAATTTTTGCAAATGGAACACCATATTTTTTATTTTAGTAGCGTGTAGAAAATCAAATTTCCCATCTAAATGTTTAATATGTCAGTATCAATATTTTTAGTCGTTTTGGAATTATGAGCAATTTAAAAAAAAAATATCTTAAAATATGTGTTTGTGTTAAGTTCATATACACTGCACCGCAAAATTAACCGGATGGAAAAAAATTCGCTTCAATTCAATCTTAAATAACTTTTAAGTGTTTTGATTAAATTCGATAATTTTTTGACACGTTGCAGATGCAGTCGTCTTTATCATGTTCTGATATCGCTTTTATGAACAGTGAAAATGGATATGTTCACATACAGGGTAGACAAAAAAATTGCATTTTACGCTTAACTTCTAAACACCCTGTGGAAAAATTGAAGAACTGATTGATGTTTTTTTGTACGGCATTTTTAAGTCCCATCTTTTCTGAACAACTTGTTTTTTGATTCATCTCGATATCTAAATTATTAAAGGAAAAACACAGGTTTAAAGGAAATAATGCAATAATCCTTTATTAGCAACAATAAATTTAAAAATTTGTAGTTGGCTTTGTCTTTTTTTGTCTTTCTGAATCTCGTTTCCATGGTACCATGGCTTGTCAGGAAGATTTTTGTCAACAAATGTACAGATTTATTAATTGCTGTACTTCAAGCGTTTCTTAAGTAAATTGTTGTTTTTTTTTTAATGTAATTTGTTGGTTGTTTTATGTTTTGAAGCTGTTCCGTAAACGGTAACGTAAAAGTGTATTAATTTAAATTAAATATGAGACCAGAAGAAGTGGCACAAGCCGTCGCTTTACAAGATGATGGTCGTCCGATTCTGTATATCGCAGAAAGGCTTGGCCATCCACGCAGTACCATATCCGATGCGATCCAAAGATTTAGACAAACTGGTTCTTACTCGAGAAGACCCGGGCAGGGAAGACCAAGAGTCACAAATGCAGTTGAAGATCGATTTCTTCGTCTTCAGGCTCTTCGGGAGCGAACAGCCTCTGCTCCGGTTTTAGCTGTAAGATTGGCAGATGTTCATGGTACCTTGGTGTCATCTGACACTGTACTTAGAAGGTTAAGACAACAGAATCTAACATCTCATGTACCTGCCACAGGACCTCTATTAGACGCAGGTCATCGAAGGCAGCGCCTTGAATTTGCTCGAGCTCATGCAGATTGGAACATGAACAACTGGCAAAACGTTCTATTTACAGACGAGTCTCGTTTTACGCGATATTCACCTGACGGACGTCAAAGAGTGTGGAGGAGGCCTGGAGAACGATACTCTCAATGTTGTTTCTCTCCTAGAGTGCAATTTGGTGGCGGAGGAGTGATGGTATGGGGCGGCATATCTTTGGAGGCCCGTACAGACCTCATTACACTTCAGGGGGGTATTAACGCTGATAAATACATCAGACAGTGCTTAGAAGAACATATGATACCATATTCGCATTTTATAGGAGAACATTTTAAATTAATGCAAGATAATGCTCCACCACACAGAGCACAAATAACGAGGCAGTATTTGAACGATGTTGGCGTTCAGGTATTGGACTGGCCCTCAAGAAGTCCGGATCTGAACCCTATTGAGCACATGTGGGATACACTGGGAAGGAGAGTTAGGCAAAACTACGGCGAATTTCAAACTTTGGAGGCGCTAGCACAGGCACTGACAAACGAGTGGCAGCAGATACCCCAAGACGCAGTTGCTATTTTAATTCAATCTATGCCTGAAAGGATGAGAGCTGTTATTCAGGCTCGTGGAGGAAATACTCGATTTTAATCTTACCACTATTGCCCATGTTAATTTTTAAATTTATTGTTGCTAATAAAGGATTATTGCATTATTTCCTTTAAACCTGTGTTTTTCCTTTAATAATTTAGATATCGAGATGAATCAAAAAACAAGTTGTTCAGAAAAGATGGGACTTAAAAATGCCGTACAAAAAAACATCAATCAGTTCTTCAATTTTTCCACAGGGTGTTTAGAAATTAAGCGTAAAATGCAATTTTTTTGGCTACCCTGTATGTGAACATATCCATTTTCACTGTTCGTAAAAGCGATATCAGAACATGATAAAGACGACTGCATCTGCAACGTGTCAAAAAATTATCGAATTTAATCAAAACACTTAAAAGTTATTTAAGATTGAATTGAAGCGAATTTTTTTCCATCCGGTTAATTTTGCGGTGCAGTGTATATATATGATATAGGTAAGTAATCTAGTCTAAAGATCTATGTTTTAGTTAAAAGCTTACAACATTTTAAAATTTTAGCTTTTTTAATTTCAAAATTACTGAACTTTTATCTCGGTAAGGTTTTTACATAAAAAATGCATTTTATAATTCATATCTCTAAAACCGTTAGAGATAGGTAAGTATAGATCATTGTTAATAAAAGTTACTAAGGTTTTAATAAGGTATCCAAAAATGCTAAAATATACAGGGTATTCCATTTGAAATACCAAAGTTGGCCATAACTTCCGGTATAACCGGAAGTGATACAAACGTCGAAATATAATATTTTCAAAGTTCAAAGCCAATCATGTCCGCTAGCAATTTTTTAGAAATATAACTTCACTCGTTTCCAAGATCTTCTAATAGGCCACTCAACGTGAATCAACCTGGATTTTTTAACAATTTTTGTGGAGTAAATAATTTTCTGCTAAAGGGCTCCGCCAGTGCAAGCTGTAACAAACTCGAAGCTCAACCCTGAAGCGGCAGAGTTTGTTCCTTCATCTAACCGAAGGGGACCTCCTCAACAAGAAGTTCCAGTCTCAACCAACTCTCCTTAAATATTCTGGTCTCATCTTCGATGTAAATATTCGTTCAGTTGACAATGGTTTGAATAGGTTGCAATAATTATTTTAAAAAAGTGGTTATTTTATGTCAATATTAGACTTTAGACCAGTGCCGTATTTTGTATGATTGAGGCCCGGGCTCCTTTAATAAATAACCTAAAATACGGGTGAAACTAATTCGATCATTACGCTTTCATATACAATAGGGATACTTACAGCGAAATTGCGCATTTTTGAGCCCACGTTTTTAGCTTTTGGAAATTTGACAAACGTGTTTTTATTCGCAGTTTTTAAAGTTCATTAGTCTAATAGTTTTTCCAGAAAACCTAATGATAAGTAAGAGATAAATCGATAAAGTTAGAAACAAATAAAAACTATGTTTATGCTGTTTCTTTTATTTCAATAATAATAAACCTGATGATATGCGGCTCCACACGATCACTAGTACTGTCAATGTCAATTATTCTAAAATGACGATGAGAAATACGGCACAAATTTCTAAATATCAAAATGCGCGAGCTTAAAAATGATTCAATCAACTATTATACTCAGCGGTTTTTTTGTATTACTAGTAATAATTCATTAAGTTTCTTCGCACTGTTTATTTGTTATGATTATAGTCCGGATATAAGGTAGTGAAGTGGACTAAAAGCTTACAGGCAATTATATTACCTACTTACTACAAAGTGTATAAAAACATTGACGACCGCCCCCCTTTATCCAGGGAGGCAGACACTTATGTAAGATTGCACGAAGGGTTTGTTCGCTTTTGTACAGGTTTGTTCGGGTTAGTACAAGTTTGTATAAGTAGTACATATACCCCTTACAGACTTGTACAAATTAGTATAAACTTGTACAAAAGCGGACCTCGCCACTTTGATTGCGAGTAAATTATGTTTGTCATTGTCTTTTATAATATTAAATACTATTTTCCATTGGGTCCTCATCATATCGACTTGAGGTCTTTTCACTACCTGATTCGATGAGACCTCCGAAAATCCGGGGCTCCGGTCTCCTGAGGGCTTAATACGGCACTGTTAAGAATATGTCATACAGTGTTTCTTACTATTCATCAGCTGATTTATCACTATTACAATTAAAATAAAACTGGAAGTATATATTTCACGCCGAAGTTATCCAATGTCTCGAAACTATAGAGGTACGTCGAATATTATAAAATATTTAAAATTTATCCTAGTACTTAATTTTAAAGATGATGATTTTAAGATTCACTGCATGATCTTTTTATGCGGTAGGCTGCGGGGGCGAGGTAGGTGGAAGGGTAGAGGCATGACAGCCGCGAAGCAACCTGATAATGGGCCTTTTCACTATTCTTAAATTTGATACATTTGGCATTTGAATTGTTTAGTCGGTGCTATAATAAGTGTTTTTCATCAATAAAACTATTGCTAGGTCATAACATTAATTTATTTCAGCACAGTAAAAACCGGGTAAAATTCAACCAATTTGAAAATTTCAAAACAGGCGCGACTCATGACGTAGATATGTTTAAAGCTTGCTAGAGCGCATGCGTTTATCCTCGCACACGCGTAAATAATGATCTGTCGAACGTCGAACTGCCATCGGCAAATTAAGCCGCTGTTGCCATATGTAGAAAGTTTTATAATCTTAATAATATACTTTCTTCTTAGAACTTTATTTGGATACTTTAAATAAATATAAACATAATACTGGTAAAATAATTCATTCCGCAGCTATTGAATGGAAAACTGGTATATTATAATTACTAATAATTGCTAGTCAATTACCATTACACTGGTACTATAAACTATAATAAATTATTTTTGATAGTATCGGCAACACTGTCAAGCTGCTGATTTTGTGAATTCTTGATATTTTAAGCCAGCGACTCGGCTATTCCTATCATTTCTCTGTGCATCAATCTTCCGGCGCGATGACGTAGGTATGTTTAAGTCCGTGTTTTTATTCAAGGAGTTTTTTTATTTATTTATTTTCTCAGTTATGGCTTAAAAGTATAGAAAAGTAAAAACACAGAACATTTTATTTTTTGTTCCTTTATACACTACTACCAAAATCAAAATTTAGTGAAAAGGCCCATTATGTATGTGGAACGTCTCTAATACCTCTATCCTTCTGTAACCTACAACCCCGCAGTTTGCGACAACATTTATTTTAATCCTGCCATGAAAACATAATGAAAAAAATATACAAAAACTTGTATCTGTATAAGAAGCTAGTTTATTTATATTTTAATATTAATTAATTGACCAAGAAAAAAAATTAATTAGAGGTTTTATTATATGCCAGGCCGATTGTGTTGAAATATTTAAAAACGAGAAGACTATTGATAAGACAGAAATACCTGCTGGAGACATTTACTGTACGTTTTAATAAACGCCGTGGGCGATATTAAAATAGTCTTGTCGATTTTAAAGGATACATTGTCATCTTTTGATTTGTAATTAATTCATTTACATAAGTATCGCGGTCAAAAATTCTTTCTAGGACGTGTTCCCATCAGATATTATTTTTTGTAATTTTTCGTACAGTGACATACCAATGTACTGCACAAATTCGGTAGCAATTCAAGGAAAACTTTAGATAACAAATAATCTCACCAGTAGGTACTTTTATTTAAAGTTTGTTAACATTAAATCATTTTTGAATTCCACAGGAAATTATGAGCATATTTTATATAGCATACCTACCGCATACCTAAACTATAATATTTTGAAAATAAATTACGTATAAGTACCCAAATTTTAAATTAAGAAAATCTTGTCTGCTAAAATGCCACCATGTAAAATTTAATAAGAATTTTTAAATGTAACGGACGTAACTTATTTTAAAAACATAGAGTTTAGGTATAGAGTATGCTGCATGGAATATGCTCAACAATTTCTGTAGGATTTAAGATACCAAAGGAAATGAAGTACAGTGAAACCTCTCATAACGGACACTTTTTAATAGTTCGGAACTACGTAATATGAAATCCCATATAAGTCGACCCCTCTAGGGCAGACTTTTCCTTGGGCGGACAAAAAAGCAAAAAAAATGATAAATTCCAAATAACATTTTTGGTCCAAGCAATTTCCGAAAAAGTTTTTCTTGAATTTTTATGGAATTTATGCAGTACATTTGCCTGTTACTGTATACTTACATAGTTATTTATATATACACAATTTTTTTTTAAATTCGATCATGTGTTGTGATTTGATATAAAATAACCAGACTCTGAAAATTTGTTTTTCACAATTTACACTTCATTTTTTTTATTATGTTATGATTTTCTTTTGGCTCTATTTTCTACTAGGTGGAACGTAGCGCTTTGTGATCAATTTAAAGTCACTAACGTAATGTTATCCAAAAAATAAGTCTTGAATCTCCGTATCTTGCAAACTGAAGTTACCGCGTAATCTATGATGGCGCAATAAGCAGAACAAAATTATTTAAAAAAACCCCGATCGTTCGTATTTGAACTTGGACAAAGAAAATCATTGAATTTATTCAAATCGTTTTGAAATAGGTAACATTAAATATTTTTCAATGTAAATGAAGTTTGCAAATAAATGTTTTTTGGATAAAACTACGTTGCTTAATTTAAATATTTCCCTTGTTAATTTTATAATTTTTTTTTGATTTTGTAATTATTTTTGCTTGTATAAAATCAACTGAGTGTAAATTTTATTTAAATCAATATTAGTCAAGCTCTATTTAACCATACTGTTTTATATCACAAAATAATTTAACCTTTAGTCCGATGTGTATATTATTATTTGAGATGTCATATGTATATTTTTGTATACCGTTTTAAGGTTTTAAAATGACTTGGCTGTAATACAGTTATTTGGGGCTTAATGTTATAGGATAAGACAGGCATTAACAGAGTTCCTTTTAACTACTTTTAAAAAACAAATCAAAGCCAACGGCTGTTGAGCGTTCCTTTTAAAAATTTAAATTAGCTTAGCAAAAAAAAATCCTCAACCTTTGCCGTGGTTAAGTATGCCCCTCTATATTTGGCGTTTTTTAAAAGAAGCAGGACAGTAGATACCTATGTACTATCGTGCCGAGAAAAAACTGGTACAGCAAATTTGAAAAACTGAGGAACGACATAACATATCTCCCAGACTATAAAAGGTGTCTAGAGCTGAAAAGGTAAAAATTTCTAATTTTTAAAAAGTAACCTAGGTTATATACATAATAAAACGTTTTTTATTTTGCCATACGGGGTAGAACAAAATATATTTCTTATTGTTTAAATTTGAGGGACAGATTATAGATTATAAACTAAATTTATTAGATTTTTTTAAAAAAAGTCAAAGATTTTATTTAAATTGTATTTAACATCGCCACAAAATAAAAAACAAAGATAGTAGGTAATAAAATAAATTTAATAAAAAGAAAAAATTACAAATACAAAATTTGTCAAAACAACACACAATTTTTAATATTTGGTCATAGAACCGTTTCTGTTTATTACTTCTTGGAGCCTTTGTGGCATACTTAAAACTAGGTTTCTGCATAATTCGCCCGTTACTTCATCCCAAGCTTGATTTATTCTGTAGCGGAATTCATCCCTGTTTCTTGGTCGAAAATCATGTTTATACATAGATTTGACCATTGCACCCCAAATGTTTTCGATCGGGACTCTTCGAAGACCAGGGAAGAACTGCAATATTATTCTCTTGAATGTAATTTTTTACAATGCGTGCTGTGTGTATTGGAGCATTATCATGCTGAAATGTAAAATTTTGACCATATACAGCATTTATCGATGGTATCATCACTTCATTAAGTATATTAACGTACCTATACGGCTGCAGTTAGTCTTCCTTTTACTATTTGGCAAACTCCTGGTCCTCTAGCGCCAATCTAACCCCAAGCATTTCTAGAAAAACGCCCACTTTGGTTGGTTTTGTGGGTGTATCTCTCATCATACCGCGTGCCAGAAGGCCTATACACCAGAATTCTCCCATTATTGCACGACTGAAAAGTTTTCTCGCCAGAAAATATAACTGTTTCCCATAAATTATTTTGATTTACATATTCATGTGCAAATTCTAACCTGTCCTGTTTATTTCTTTCCGTTAATAAAATTTTATTGGCAGCACAACGACTTCGTATATCGGAATTTCGAGCCTTTCTCTGGCAGTATTTGCAGAACCTGGAAGGGCCGTTTCTTCTTTCGCCTTTATTGATGTTTCAAACGGATGATCCCTTAGATAATTAACCAGTCTTCTATCATCATCTTCAGTAGAAATTTTAGGGTGTCCTAAACCTGCTTTTCTAATAATGGTCCCATGTCTTGCTATTTTTTGTTTTGCCAATAGCACGGTACTTTTACTTACACCTAATTAGTCTGCAATATCCCTAATAGCAACACCATCTCGCAACCGACTATAAATAATAGCTTTTTGCTCGGGGGTTAATTGTGGCATATTTATACAAAGAAAATTAGTTAATCATAAGGTGACAATCTTAACTGACATTCAAATTTCGTATGAAGTTTTACTGGTACTGGCTTTATATAAATTTTTTTCTAATAGCCTAGGAGAAAACAGGACATTTTCCTGTGTACCAGTTTTTTCTCGGCACGATGGTACGTTTTATAGCAAAGCAAAGTAAAAGTATTTACTTAGCTAAGTTGTTAAAGGAACGCTTCGCAAACAACTTCGTATAATCGTATCAGAAATATAGAAGGGAATGCTTGACCACGGAAAAAAATGTTTGCTGAGCTTTGCTTTGCTATTTAAAAGTAACTAAAAGGGAACTTGGCTATTATCATTTCTAAATGGCCATTGATATAGTCCGTTTAGAAATGTAGTGTGCGTATGCACCTGAAAATTACGTTTGTATATACATAATATGTCAAAGGAATACTTGAGGCAGCTGTAATGGCCTTTCAATTAAATACGTAAATTACAATCACAATATCCTACATTCATAATATGTATTTAACGTATTTTCAACATAACTGTAAATTCATCTAGTCAGAGTGTTCCAGTGTTTTATTATTAATTCTATTTTAACAAAACGGTCAACAAACAAGTACAATATTTTAAGTGTTAATAGTTTAAAATCCCTTTTTACAACAACACTGGTATCCAAGTCGTCTGCCAAAGTAATGCTAAACTGCCTGATGACGTTTTATCAAAAATCCACCAATTTTTCTACCTGTCATACCTTTACCAAAGGTCCTGGGACATTCTGTATACTCTCATAAGAGTCCGCAAATGTTAGGTATACATGCAGGGTATTCAAATTATTTAATTATTAAGTACATATATTTATAAATACTTAAAAATATACTCACAGTATGTCCCATATTCAATGCTTACCACTGAGATGGTTAAATTAGAATTCAAAGCTTTTATTATTTAAAATATCACTTTCCCACCATATCTAAAAAAGAACATAATAGCTCATAAATCCTTCAAGTGACAGCTGTCATGTTATTAGGACACTGTTTTGTCCTAACCAACCAATAAAACTCATCATACTCTAGGTATATGTTTTTGTACAGAATATGGCTTTAGTCGAAATTCCAGATTTTTTTCGTTTTTCAATTGCGGACTAGAAATTCATTACTTCTTATGGCGGACATCTTGGATCTTGACATAATGTTATACCTCCTAAAACTTTGAAATGTTTTATGGCATGTCTATAGAAATATTTAAATTGAAATCAATTAAGAAAAATTAATATATCGCAACACGGTTCTACTAAAGTAAGCATAGAGTGCACAAAATTACACATTTTGATTTCTAGTAGATATTATTTGCGTAGCTAACAAGAAAATCAACTTCTTGCTGTTCCTAACAGAAAATATTACAACTAGATAATAAAAATTAAAATGTCAATTTTAATGCACTTTAATTTAATTTGAATATAACGGTATTCCCAAATTGTAATAAAATACTTTACTTATATAGTAACCATTCAAAAATATTTTGTTTGCGGTACATTAGTTGTTTCTTAATTATGGAGGTATAATAATAGGTAAAAACCCAAGATGGCTGTCAAAAGAAGTTCTAGTCTTTAAATAAATATAAAAGACAATTGGGAATTTCGGTTATTGTCAAATAAAAATTGACATAATAATGACAGCTGGTACGTACAGGTTTTACGAGCCATTAACTAAAAACAAAATTAGCCTTGTATGTGTGTAATGTAAAATTCAAATGCGGTGAAGTGTTTAAAGGATATTTTAAATTGGCTATAATTTCTTGATTTAATAGACATTTTATATTGCACAGGAAGAAAAAATAATTACTACTTGTTATGTTTCACAAATTTAATCAGTTTCTTGACACGTGTTTCGGCTCTTGCGGGCCATTGTCAAAGTAGTACAGGAAGATACTAAATTCGACGTGACATTACAAAGGTATTTATATCATATTAATTTTATGTCATGTTTATAATTACCATAATATGATATAAATACCCTTGTAATGTCATGTAGAATTTAGTATCATCTTGTACTCTCTTGACAATGGCCCGCAAGGGCCGAAACACGTGTCAGGAAACTGATTAACTTTGTGAAACATAACAAGTAGTTCTTTTTTCTTCCTGTGCAAAGTTTCACCAAGCATGTAGCCCAACACAAATTAATTAGGCATTTTATATATGTAATAAAGATCCGAGAACTCAATGATAGCATCGAATTTGGGGCACAGTGTACTGGAGTACGTCCTATACAGGTATTTGTATAGATACACCACTAAAATTCAATTTAAATCTCAATCAAAAAGTCATATTTTCCTGGATTAATAGCAACAACGATTTTATTTATTGTCATATTATTCGTCTAGAAAGTCACGATGGATACTCCTCTGAACACAGCGTGAACATTAACATTACAGCTTCAATACTTACTAGGTAAAATCCCGATTAAGTTTATATAGAAAAATGTTTGTGCTCTGTTAAAGAATTGCTTAGAAAATATAGGTAATTAGTGGAATTTGTTTGGCTTAGAAAATTTAACAATATGTATGTAAAGAAATTAGCCCTTCATTAATTGTAAATAATTTTTGTTTAACTTTAGTCAAAATTTTTATAGTTTTACCTTTATTTAGTAGGGTTAAATTATATTTGTGATTTAATAACCCAGTAAACCAAAGCCTGATAAAACAAAAATTAGGTCCTTCGATTAATAGGAGTTTTCCGCTTCCCCGCAAATTGTTTTATTTCAGCCGACTGAAAACGACACCTAATTCACAATCTCCTACCTTTCCTGGTTGCGTATAAAACAATAAAATTACATAACAGTAGATGGCGGTACTCTATAATTCAACAAACTGGTTACTCTAGTTCTCCTCTAGATTGAGGTATTTGTTTCTTATTTTATCAGGTTTTGGCACTACAAAATTTTTTATTAAACGTCCTCCATAATCTAGATACTAGATTTGAGGATTAAGAGCTGTGGCAAACAAATAGAAAAAGAGTCCATATAAACTGGCTTTTGGTTTGGCTCTCTTGAGGACCGTATTATTTAATTGGTGCAAAGACAAAGAAATATTAATTTATATTGTATAAAATGATAAAAAAATATACATAATTAAATGATAACGTCTTTTATTTCATCATTACTAGGCTAGCAACGCGTTCGCGCAGGACAACTTTGAGAAAATTAATTTTGTTGTAAATCAATATTATTTGTTAAACTAGAAACCACCACCGCCCAAAGACCGGTATATGGCCACTCTTTGAATAAAACGAAGTAACAATAATTAATAAATGGAATTGCGAAACGTTGCTAGCCCTAAAAGTGTCTCATGGGGCGTTGTTTTGGGGAAAGTACCATTACTAGTCTGCAACTACCGTGCGAGCAAAAATTATTTGCATCAAAAAGAGGGCTTGGATTAAAAAACGTAGGGCTTGGTTTAGATCACAATGATGTGGGGACGATATATCTAACCAAATCTAGGTTAAAATTTTGTCAAATTCATATTATGACATGATATGCCAAACTAATGAGTAATAAAATAAGTAGACAAATACAAATTTATTTTTGTTGTTTACAAAATTAACAAAGTAAGAATATACAGAAAGAAAAATAATTCTATTTCTTGGAATACTTGCACTTTATAAGGAAATAAATTTAGCTGCTTCTTAAGAATAGTCCTGCATGTTCCATAAGATCTTCCCACTTCTTGGGACAGGCGTCTTATACAATTTGTTGGCGTATTTTGCATTATTTCACGAACGTTTGCAACAAGTTTTTCTGTTTTTACAGATGGTCTTCCTGCTCCTTTTTTGTGTTGTATAGAACCTGTTTCCCTAAACACAGCCACGGTTCTTTTCAGGCAATGATAAAAATCCCCAGCAATAAAAGCAACGTTAAGCCGGGTCCAGACCAAACGAGCGAGCGAGTGCGATTATTCTCTCACGATTGCTGGTGTTCGCAAGCACATGATCTGCTTCACAAGAGTCTGCAGGGCGAACCAAAATTTCTTATTTTCCTATTTCCATATTTTTTACATTTGGCAACGTTGCTCATATTAACAGGAGGCGATAACTAGAGGAACAAATTCCGTCGAAAAGGTATATTGGCAACCGGTTTGTTCGTTGTTACCCAGAGCATTTTTTTAAAATTTTATTTTTATAAAATAATATTACCTAGTGGAAAAAATTAAATTAAATTTTAAAAAAATGCTCTGGGTAACAACGAACAAACCGGTTGCCAATATACCTTTTCGATGGAATTAAAAAATATGGAAATAGGAAAATAAGAAATTTTGGTTCGCCCTGCAGACTCTTGTCTGCTTCCGTCTATACCCAGCGATTAGTTTGATGCTCGCCATTGATCGATGTTCTCAGTTGTCATTATGTCAAGACAAAATCGTTGCATGTGCTTCAGTGGCGTAGCTTCAGATTTTGGGCTCCCCCGCCAAACCTAACTTTTGGCCCCCCCCCCCCTTCAAAATTTTATCACCCCAAAAGTCAAGTTTCAAGATAGCAATAACATTCAAAATATAACCTCCCACTTTCATTTTCTATTTGGACAAGGGTAGAAAATAAACAAGTAAGAGGAGAGGATACGTAAATAACGTGTATTAATAACATATTAAATAAAACATTAATACATAACAATTAATAAGTAGCTACAGCTACAAAGTCAGTACTGATGATTGTAGCTAACAAAATAATGAAAAAGTAAACAAACAAAAAACATAGATATTTAAAAAATACATAATGGAACATTTTTACCGTATATAATGTAACGAGAACAAACAACACAAAATAAATATTTTATGAAGTAAAATAGTCGATTATATTTTATTATAAATTATGAAAAAAAGCCTTGCAATAAAACATCAAACTATCCAAGAAATTGCTTCCTTCTGGACTTAGTTTCCGCAAAAACCCTAACTATTTCGGTTTTGTCCATTACTGCATACTAAGCAATGCCAAATTACTTAGTCGATTTTGGGCACAGGAATTTCTTAGATAGTTTTTTATTACTTTTAATTTTGAAAACGATCGTTCTGAAGACGCCACGGTTACAGGGAGCGTCAAGCAAGAATAATTTTAGAGCAGTACATACCTCTGCGAAATTTGATGCTAGGGTATCATTTTCTACAATTAAAAAATTTGCAAGCTCTCTAATGTCTTCAATCTTCAAATGTACCTATTTTGTCTTTTAGAGGCTGAGATAAGGCAATAATTTGTAATGGAAATTCTGAGGAAATATCGCGAGGGTATAACATTGTTGCAAAGCTTCAGCTGATTCAAATAATTCTTCCTCCGTCATTGATACCAAAATGGGGAGACTTAAGAAACTAAATTTGATAACTCTGTCCTTTACGCCTTTAAAACGGTTGTTTAATTGATTATTAACAATGCCAAAAACTTTATAATAAATATTGACTTTAAAATAATGTTCTTGATTTGATTATAAAATAGATAATTTGTATCACATTTATTATATTGCTTTTTCGGCTTATGTTGTCTTTTTTCTTTAAATAATAGAGAAATATTCCATTTTTTGGCGGTACCAATAGCGTCAGTTTTCAAATTTTCGTAAAGTCGAAAAGAATAGTCAACAAATATAATTAAAATCAAAAACAGGGGCCCAACTAAAATTTAATTAACTATATTATTCTATATTTTTAAGGTGTTTGGGGTTGCTTTTAAAGGTCTTATTAAGATTATCGTTTTTTTTTCGGCTTGAACGGGAACGGGCCCCCCGCCACTGCGGGGTTTATTGGCGTTATGGTAGCTACGCCACTGATGTGCTTCTTTTATTATTTTATAAATTGTTTAAACTTAAAACAATCCCACACTACAGGTCGCGCTCTATATCCTTCTATTAATTGCAAGCCATTTTCATTTGACCACTCCATTTTTCTACTACAAAACTAAACAAACATCCAAAAAATCTGTCGAGAGCGAATTTATAAACTTCAAAATAAATGTCGTCCGGACTGAAAATGCAAGAACGCGATTTTTCTTTGAAGTACCGACACTGCGCGGATTATCATAGAGCGCGAGAATTCGCTCGCTTCAAACTCCGTCTACACCACGCGTGAGCATTTATATAAACATGATCTTGCTCTCGCTCGCTCAGTTGGTCTGGACCCGGCGTTAAAAAAATGTTCGTGAAAATCGTCCATGCACAAAGCCGGATTGTTTATTTATTTATTTATTTATTTATTTACGCATTCACATTTACAAGATATCAAATCAATTTACAAAAAATTTCTTAACCTAAAATTACCCTCTTGGCAGAAGTTTTAAACCTATCTTTAGTTACATTAAAGAAATCAAGTTGACTACAATATTTGTTGACATTTCGGCTAATTCTGTTGACTGGATTAAACATAAAATAATAAGTACGACACTGAGGGACATGTAACAGTGGAGCATTACGAGTTATGTAACCTGGAACATAAAACTTCAAGGCAGAGAGACATTCAGAACTACATACAAAGTTATTAATAATATTAAAAGCAAAACACACATCATAATACTCCCTTCTGTTCCTCAGAAAACTTAATTGCAAGTAATTATATGTATTTTCCACTGAGAGAAAAATGCCATTTCTACCAAGTTTATAACGCGCAAATTTTATAAACTTACGCTGAACATTCTCAAGCCGATCTATGTAAATATTAAAAAATGGCGACCATATGATATTAGAAAACTCAAGAATCGACCTAGGACCTAGCAAAACTTACAAATAGAATTTTTCAATGTGTTTACATTCGTAAAATCATGGCAAGATCTCTTTATAAATCCTAACATTCTATTGGCACGGCCTATGATTTTTTCATAGTGCTCAGAGAATGTCAGTTTTGAATCAAGAAATACACCGAGATCTCTCACAACAGATACCTCTTTCAATAGTTCGTTACCCAACATATAAGTTATAGGGAAATTGTTTTTAAGTCTACATAAATCTCACAACTTGACATTTTTTAGTGTTCAATGTCATACCATTTAGAGTACACCACCTATCTATTTCATTTAAATTATTTTGGATTCGGATTTGGTCCTGCCGTGACTCAATCCCGGAATACATATTCAAGTCATCAGCAAATAATAAATGATCAATATCCAAACAAGAACAAATGTCATTTATAAAGATATTAAACAAAGGAGGTCCCAAATGTGACCCTTGGGGGACCCCCGATGTTACGAAGAAAGTATTGGACAGGTAGCCCTCAACCTTTACTTGCTGAGACCGATCTGATAAATAAGACTTTATCCATTTCCATAACGGACCAGTGATGCCATATTTACTTAACTTTGACATCAAAACATCATGGTTAACTCTATCAAAAGCTTTACTGAAGTCCATGTAAATAGCATGGACCTCGACACCTTTCACCATTGCAGAAGAAATAAAATTAGTGTATAGGAAAAGATTAGTGTTAACAGAACGACCAGAGGTGAAACCATGTTGCCGTGATGATGTAATTTTCTCAAAAAAGCTCTTAAGTTTTATCTCAACACAATGTTCAAACAATTTAGGAAGAGCCGAAAGGATACTAACAGGTCGATAATTACTTACATTCCCTTTATCCCCCGATTTAAAGATCGGTACAACAAATGATTTTTTCCAGAAAGCAGGAAACTCACCCAACCTTAATGATTTATTAAATATTATGTTAAGTGGTAAATATAGAGACTGGGCACAATATCTCAAAACAGATGGAGGAACCCCATCTGGGCCCACAGGCTTCGAAACATCAAGCCCACTCAATACTTTCTCTATTTCAGTTGCACTGAGATACATATCAGAAAATTCCTGATCAAATTCAGGAATTGAATCAGAATTATATAAGTTTTGTGAATGAGAAGTATAAACCGAAGCAAAATAATTCGCAAAAAGGTTGGAAATGTCATTTCCATCCTCTGCAACCCTGTCACCAAACTTCATAATCCTAGGACAATCACTTTTACCTTTTTTAGTTTTAATGAAATTCCACAAATGTTTAGGGTTGTTGTTAATTGAGTTTTCAGATTTTTCAATAAATTTGTTATAATCAATTTCAGTTAAAGTTTGGCACTGTTGTCTTATATAAGAAAAAATTCTGTAATCTTCCTGCCTTTTGGTCAGTTTGAACTTTTTATGAGCTTTTTTTTGTTGTGTTGCCACTCACCATTTACTCTAACCCCGTTTCGAAAATACGCTTCAACCATTAATGTTTTGTGCTGTTCCGTAAAGCCCATTGTGTGAATTGTTCAAGAAATTGGAAAAATTGGCGATTAATCAAATTACTTGTAACGACTGT
The DNA here is from genome assembly GCA_963969555.1 of Polydrusus pterygomalis. Classification (NCBI taxonomy): domain Eukaryota; kingdom Metazoa; phylum Arthropoda; class Insecta; order Coleoptera; family Curculionidae; genus Polydrusus; species Polydrusus pterygomalis. The sequence goes on along the minus strand of OZ018384.1, from coordinate 32,188,743 downwards.
TAAAGATGACGGAATAACTGATAGATTGTTAATTCAGGTAGTTACTGACACCCAACAGGTATTAAGCTCTACAGCTAAGCATTACGTCCTACGTCCTTAGATGCAAGGCCCTCTTTGATGCAAATAATTTTTGCTCGCACGGTAGAAGCATATTATGTTCTTGCGTACCACCTTAAAACGATACGTATAACAATTTGAAAAACTGCTGGGCTGGGCCAAAACCACAGTTCAAATATCTTCGAGACGTGTTGTACGATTCTCGAGTTAATCCACCTAATTCCACTATAACTTGACGCTATTTTAAAAAACAACTTTCATTTTAATATTTATTTATTTAGTAAAAATGGACAAGTTTACTTGCAATAGACTAAATCCATGACGAATATACTATACATATACATAAAGACGTAGAAAATAAACTTGGGTAACCACTAATTACAAAACCATGCGGAAAATAGTTTGATGAAGGCAAAATTTTGTTGAAAGGTTGTATAAAGTGCATTTCCCCTGGTAGATTATTGTTATTCGGACGAAGCCGTCGTTTGTTGCAGTTCTAGTTTTTTCTTCTGTTTTTCTCTCATCACGTCTGCATCTCTGAAAGAATAATTATGTATTTTTGATTACCTATTCTTTTTATAGGACAATAAAAAAATATATTTTTTTTAACTGGATATTAAAATAATTTTAGAGCATATATTTATGCCTTACAACTTTCGTGAAAACATTCTTTCATAGGTAATGCTACCGCAAGACTGGCCCTGAGAAAAGTCACATGTAAACTTTTTGCAAGAACTTATTCCAGCTTTGACTGCTTTATTTTCTCACCATGCAGAAGCAGATTTTCATGATCTGTGCTTTTTAAGTGGAAGCTTGTAGATGAAGCATATTATGTGCGTACAGGCTTTAATTTTATTAGACTTTTCCAAACCGTTTGACACCATTAATCACAAACTTCTTGTATCAAAATTAAAGTTTTATGGCTTTCAAAAGGATTCATGTTCAATTATCGAGTCATAGGTACCTTTTAAATCGCTACCAAAAAATATTTTTTGATGGTATGTATTCAGACCAGGTTAGCATATTATCTGGCGTACCACAAGGCACCATATTAGGGCCGTTACTTTTTCTCATCTACACGTCCGATATTCTTAAATCTTTAAAATACTGTAAATACAAGCCTATGCTAATGACACTCGAATTTATTTTGTTTTAATTTTGATGAATATTTCGAGTCTCACCATCAGCTCAGCTTATAAAACTTGCAAACTCTAACTAGTCTGGCGTCTAATCATAATTTAAAATTAAACCCCACTAAATCATATTTGATGTTATTTGGCAATAAAAATAAGGTTGCTTAGCTTAGGGATAATATTACTCTGAAAATAAATGAAATTAGGCTTAGGGTGGTTGGTTCCACAAAAAATTTGGAAATAGTTTTAGATAGTAAATTAGTTTCCAGGCCATTTAAAAAAAAACTATTTCAGAGATATTATCTCGCTTTAAAAAAATTTATATAATTTTTTTTTTATTTATTTATTTTACGTCGGCCTTTTTCCGCAACGAGGCCAATCACCGACGCCAGGGAATTTGTCACACACTATCTGGTAATTTTGCCGAATCCCTCTTTGTCGAGGGTAGGGTTCTTTAACGTGCCAACATCCATGACACGGGGCCCACAGTTTAACGTCTCTTCCGAAAGACGGCGCCACCTCTTAAACCAAATTCCAAGTTTAACATCGACGTTGTCGGCACCGGGAATGGAACTCGGGCCTACGATCTGTAAGGCTGCTGCGCTAACCACTAGACCACAACGTCGACTAAATTTATATAATAATAGACATATTCTAAAGGTTAAATTTTAAAAAAAATGCTTTGCGAATCACTAGTAGGTAATTTCAAATTTTAATTATTGCGATTTTGTTTATGGTTATTGTTTAGACAATATTTATAAGTCTCGTATTCAAAAAGTGCAGAATGCTTGCGCAAGGTTTATTTATGGGCTTAGAGGACGACCATATTTCCCATACATTCTCAGAACTAAATTGGCTAAAGATGGATAACCATAGGTCTGCATTTTAATAGTTTTATACATAAAATTTTAAATGAACCTGACTCTCCCATCACTCTTCGTGAACGCCTAACTCCTCGCTCTAATATCCATACTGTTAACATTCGCTATGGGGATAAGTTAACTTTGTGCATCAGAGGTCTTTTACTTATCATGCTGTTGTCTCTTATAATTCTTTACGTAGAGAATTAACTACTGTCTCTAATGGTGTACTATTTTTAAAAAAGGTGTAAGCAATTTTTTTTGGGAGTACAAAGTAAGTAGTTTTGCATTTTAATTTGCTGAGTTCTTTGAAACTATTATACTAAAATGTCCATCAAGTGTCTATCTACACTTTATTGTTATAAGAAGTAAATCTTGTTAACAAAGCTTTGGACAGTATTAAAACTGTTATGGAAATTACCATGTTCACTATATAAAGTAAGAGTTTTTTTTTTAGTATCGCCAAAAAACGTAACTTATTGTTTTTACGTTGTTGTCAGTCCTATCTATTTTTTTGTTTACAGCTTGTCCTGTTTTTATTTATTTCATGCACCATGCGACTTTGGTGTTGGCCATAAAAGCATGACAAATTTTTTCGAATTCGTAACTTACAGGACACTTGAATACCCGGTTTTCTTATCTTGATAAAATTTAAAGTGGTGAAATAAAATTTAATATTTTTTTCTGATAGCTACTTATTACGATTAAAATACACGTTTTGTTTTATAATTAAGCCAAGTTAAAAAATTAAATAAAGTAGATACCTACCTAATAGAAACAAACCACTAAAACGTTACCCTATTTTGTTGTAAGGAATGTGACATACCTATATCAATGGTTCCCTTTTGTTATGTGCAATAATATTTGGAAAGGAGATAATTTCAAATGAGGGTAATTCAAAGTTACTGGTCTAGCCATGGTTGCGGTACTTAGTAGGTGCCTAAAGAACTTGAAATTGGTACTTAAGTACATAAAGTACTTCAATTTAAATGCTGAGAAAATTGGTCTACCTATTTAATACTTCTGTATGTAGATACTTATATCCTACTGACTTGTTTTTCAAATACTGGTAGGTAGGTACTTAATACTCATATACATTATACTGTTACTTACAATAGCTACTGACTTACATGGTTTAAACAGTTTTTGTTAAAAAAAAAACGTTTATGCACCCTGTATATTAAAGAATTAAAGTAATGATTATTTTTATCAAAGACCATTATTAAACAATTATCTTTTGAGTTTGTTTAATTAAATTTTTTATAAGCACATTTTATTATAGCAGATAACTTAAATTTTTTTTTTGTTATTTGCCAATTATTATATATATTATCCTTGAAACACATAATCAATAGGTGATATTTTTTGAATTCAAAATAAATCTAGAATTAATTTTCTTGTAATCTAGAATCTCAAGTTTTCTTTGTGAACAATCTAAACTTTAATATCTACTCGAGGGTGGAACCACAATATCATTACAGCATTTTTTAATTCAAATTTTAGAGTAGTTTAATTTTAGGGAGCCTACTAAAGAATTTTCTATACCAAACCTTTGTTTCTCAGTCCAGCACTTTCAAAATACCAGAGCTAATAAAATCAATTAAAGTCACCAAACTGAGTATTTATCTTGACGACAGGCTGGTTTGAAACTGCTGTAAAAATAAACCCCTACTTTGTTAAAAATAAATAAACCCTACACCCTTGGTATATTAATTTTTGAATCACCTACAAATTTTGTTTTCTTTAGGTAAGTCACATGACAACAAATAACTATACAGCTTAGTGTAGTAAAGAAGTTAAACCAGAAAAAAGATCTAAATGTTAGATAAGTGGCCCATAAACGATAAAAACGATTTCTAGTTTTAAATCAGTTAAGTATCTCGAGTTATCTGTAATAGGTACGTTGGCGCACTATATCTATTTCTGTTTACCCCCTACTACAGCCACCCTAATATTACTATTTATAGTCTTAGTGTAACTACAGACTACATTTGGAAATATTAGAAAACCCAAAAGTGTTATTACTTATCATTGTAGCTGGTTAAAAACTCAAAATTCCAGGAAGTGCTTTAATGACTTAACCTGCTGACTTGTCAATGTCCTTCCATAGATAAAAGAATATTCTATAAACTCCTAAAAATTTAAATTTGATCACCTCCTTACCTCTGTTTCCTTTGTTCCAAAGTAAGTCCTTCTTCTCCCTTTTTCTTTTTCTGATCTTGCAGTTTCTTTTGGTTTTTGGCCCTAGCCAATTCGCGCTGGTTTCCACCTAAATAATAGTTTTCAGGTGATACAGTTTAAAATAAGGTAATAATTATATCTCAATACTTACGTGTCATATTTGTAAAATGATTTTAAAATATTAGATGAAAAAAAGTAAGAAATAGGCTTCCGAAGGCCGCAGCCTTTTCAAGAATACAACGATACTTATGAAAATTCAAAATAAAATAATACGAAGTAAAGTTTAGTGCAAGGAGAACCCTTCCTTGATTGACAACAATATTCAAAATACACGGCGAGTAGATCGGAGCAACTCAGAATAGAATTTTTGTATTTGTTCCTTTGCAGTTGATTGTATAAAGGATCTCCACAGAAAAAAAAAGGGTTTCTTCGGGGACCTCAATCGTGTAAAACAGCTACGAAATAAAAGCGAAATTTCTTAGGTATTAGGTCCTTTCCATTTGTTTTTTTTAAACAGCAAAGTAAAAATCTTTGCTTAGCTATAAAGGAACTCTTCGCGAACAACTTTGTATAGTACGTATAGGAAATAGAGAGGGGCATACTTAACGCCGGCAGGGGGGGAGGAAAAAATCTTTGCTGTGCTCTTTCCTAGTCAAACATTTATTAGTTGAGAGTAGCGTAGTAGTATTTTATAAAGCGTGGGACTAAAGTTAAACAACTTTAACATATTTTTTTTCCACTCTCCTTATTCACGTACAAGAAATATTATTTACCTAGATGGGTTCAAAAAGACGTAATTCATCCATTTCTACGTCTACATCACAGTTAATTTTCTTGAAAAGACATAATCAAAGAATAGTAGTAAAGTATAAATACCCAACGAAAATCTAAAAACAGGAATAGATTGGAACTATAACCACAGAAAAATAAAGGGTTTATTACTATAACTTTCAAAACCATTTAAGTAAACAAAACAAACAATCTATTTGCCAATCGAACACAGGTCATATCAGATAGATAGATCCGGATCAATCTAAACCAGCGAATCGAACATGCCGAAGGATCAGGTCCCCACGTGCGTAAGAGTAACGCGATTGGTCGATTAAGGTGCAATTTTAACAAATGGCCGCTAATCAACCAAACACGTCTTAAAGAATAGTTACGCTGCCAGATTTGGGTCTACGATTCTTTTCTGCCAAAATCGAAGTAAAGCTGGCCCATTGAGGACGGGGACCTCCACGATATTTAGGGCGAAAAAACTCGGCCGCCGACTCGACAAAAACCGCTCTGGCTGTTTTCGCCCTAAGTATCTATGAACCTTGCTCCACGAACACCGAAATGATACTTCAGTCACAGAATACGTATTCTGATGTGTTCACATCAGTCTTCACTTCATAAACACAAGATAGTCAAATTAATCTAAGAATGGCCGTATCACCTGTCATAATGGCACCCTGTTCGTTGAAGTCTGGTATATTTTACGTTAAGCGGTTGGCTACAGAAACAGAACCGGACTAAGTTATTGTCCCTTCACCTTCGCCATCTATTAAATTTTGTAAGGAATTCTTAATATTTTCTAAAGATATAGCCTACATACAAATTTTATTATTTATAACATAAAATATTGGCGGACCCGTACCCCGTACCTACCAAAATATGGCTATATCTATGGTGTCCCGTAACTATAAGGGGCTATACAGCAACAGGAGATAGTGGACTTGAAAACATGTCATTTAATTTTATTTCTTATAGATTACGGTTAGAGATACAGGGTGATCCAAGTAAATATTTAGTTTATAAAATTGGCGATGATTTGATGTTAAGCGGATTATCTGGAACAAAGCTCCATATTAGGGCTGTTACTTTTTCTCATCTATACGTCGGATATTCTTAAATCTTTAAAATACTGTAAAGTAGAAGCCTTTGCTAATGACACTTTGATGTGTTGATTTTGATGAAAATTTCGAGTCTGAACAGCTCATAAATGATGACTTGCTTGCAAACGCTAACTAGTCTGGCGTTTAATGATAATTTAAAATTAAACCCCATCAATAAATCATATTTTATGTTCTTTGGCAATAAAAATAAAGTTGCTTATCATGCAAAGGAATAATATTACACTGAAGATCAAATGGAATTTGGCTTACGGTGGTTGATTCTACAAGAAATAGTTTTGGATAGTGAATTAAAATTTCGAGACCATTTAAAAAAAACTATTTCAGAGATCTTATCTTGCTTTCAAAATGTTATGGTTATTGTATAGCAATATTAGTAACTCTCGTATTCAAAAAGTGCAGAACGTTTGCGCAAGATTTATATAATATATGGTCTTGGGAAATATGAGCATATTTTTCATACATTTTCGGAACTGAATTTTGGCTGAGAATGGATAACCGTAGGCTTCTGCATTTTAATAGTTTTATATATAAAATTTTAAATGAATCTGACTCTCCCACCACTCTTCGTGAACGCCTAACTCCTCGCTCTAAAGGGCCCCGGAGACGATCAATAAAATTGTCAATGGGACTCATTGCTGCATCTAATTGATCGTGTAGAAAGCGATTGATGCCATTGTCAATCGATTGACGGCAATTAAAAGGTAATTTGATTGAAGTACATTGACGGGGACCATTGACGCATCCCAATTGATCGTGTAATCGGGAAATTGACAATGACAATCGTTCGGGCAGTTGCTTACCAGACGGACATGATGACGGATGCAGCGCCGAGCTCCTTGAACCCGAAAACATCGCGGATAGAGACTTTGTGTTGCTTTTAATAGCGCTGTATCGCGATCACCCAGAGTTGTGGAAAGTAAAATCTAAGGATTATTTGAACAAAAATAAAAAAGTATTGCGTTACAAAAAATACTTAGTGCTTTACAAAAGTATAAACCTAATTATACTGAGGACAATTTAAAGAAAAAACTTAATATTTAATAATATTGTCTTGTTTTTCGATGTCTGACCGAATAAATGCTAATAATGTATCAAAACTGTTCTCATTCATTCGGAGAAAATTCTTGTAATCATCTGGTTCACTATGTCGCAGAACTTGTAGGGCCTAAATGTTCATGGGTAAAACGGCTTCTCAGTTTATACCACTCTTTGGACCAGCGTCTCCTCCTTTTATCTTTGGTATTGGCTTTTTTTTGGCTGCAGGCAGCCAACGTTAAGGCCAAAAAGCCCAAATCTGTATTTGACACCACACTAGTGCACAAACAATCACAAAACAACTCGACTCGCGAGAAATTCACTGAGCAATTGGTGAAGTCATTGATGTGTTCATTGAAGCTCCGTCAATCGCAATTGCAATCATCAATTTAATTGACAATAATATTGATCGTCTCCGGGCCACTTAATATCCATACTGTTAACATTCGTTATGGGGATAAGTTAACTTTGACTCATCACGAGAGTGACTTGTTTTAGGGGTCTTTTACTTATAATGTTGTCGTCTCTTATAATTCTTTGCCTAGAGAATTAACTATACTGTCACTGTCTCTAATGGTGTACCTACTATTTAAAAAAAAGGCATAAAAAATTTCTTTTGGGAGTACAAAGTAAGTAGTTTTGCATTTTAATTTGCTGGGATCTTTGAAACTATTATACTAAAATGTCCAGAAAGTGTCTATCTTTAATTTTATTTAGTGGGTAATTGATAGGCAGTCAATAAACGATGTTTCTTTTTAACATATTTAGTCAAAAGTTTTCTTATTAGCATTTATGTTACTTATTTGGTGTTGGTCTACTTATAATTTATAGTTTTAAATTAGTGGTTTATTATATTTTCTTTTAAAAGTTGTTGTCATGCGTGGTTCAGTAGAGTTAGCTATTTAAAGCTAGACTGCGTCATGCATGCTGCAGCAAATATCTTCAAAAATAAATTATTCTTATTGTTTTGTAATTTTTTTTTTGGTAATATATAAAGGCATTATTTATTTAAGTACGTAAGTAGCTTACCAAGCAGAGCCTGATCGGTCCTAATTACCGTAAAAAATTTATTTGGTGAATTGACGGAACTAAAAATATAAAAGCAACTTATAAACTTTATTTAAGTATCACATTTACATAAAAACGTGTAAAATATTTATGTTTATGCGTATAAAAATAAATGGGTATCAACAATTACATATAATAATTCAAAAATAACGGTTGCTTATTTTTACGCAAATATTTTATACTCCTGACTATCATTTGACGACGCAAAACTTGACTCTATAATATTTTGTATAATTTAAGAGATGACAGATATGTTAAGCCAAACTAGATCGTTTTCAGCATTTTATGGAGCTATTTTGGCATATCGTTGTTGTTCTTTCAATACGTATGCCAAAATAATGTTCATGTCCATGTAGCTATTGCCTACTTACAGGACGAACAACTGACAATTCTGATCAGTTACAACCTCATGTGGAGCAATAAAGTATAGCTCCAAGCTGGCGCAGTAATGAGATATGCTATTGGATATTTCTGAACATGATTGACCTCCTTCTTCCAGACACCTTGTATAAACCGTGAAATGTTTTTGACATACGACTTGAGCATTGAAGTAACAACGACGATACAATCTGATACCATCGATTTGTGCTTTTGAACAAAATATTGTATCAAACATCAATGTTTAATACCCTCACTTTGTTGAAAACCTATTACCTATCATATTTAAAAGTTTTAAGCTCTGAATTTACAATATTGTTTAAAAAAAATCACCTTATAGTGCAAATTGATACATAGTATAAGATACTACTTTTACCGCCCCAATATGAGGTCAGCTTTTTTTATCATTCCTCAGCCATATGATGTTTTACAATATTTCAAAATTCGGCTTCAAAATTTTTAAAGTGTGCTATAGCTAAAGCTAAAGTTATTTGCAATGTTTGCATGTCGATGTTAAGCATATAAGTAACCAAACCAAATCACAACTAAATCGCTCCGAATATCACCAATTTCAAATGAGTTTGTAAATAAGTCAACTTGCGATAGTCATACGCAACCCCATCTGCTGTGGCCGAAAGTACCCTATCTGGTTTAGTCACTTTCAATACGTTTATAGGAGACAGACATTGACATTCGTTTAATTTTAAGTATCAAAAAAGGATAAGTAGGTATATCAGTTGTGCTTTAATGTAAATATGACTTTTTAGGTCCACAATACTTTTATTAAGCGACAAATTATTTTATCTCAGGTCCTTGAATTTGTCAAAACCTTTTATTTTAAAGTGTTATTTTTAAAATGCCTCATTTAAATGATAGTATATAGTCGAAAAAACAAAAATAGTTACATTAGTGGAGGAAGGATGGTCTTCACAAAGAGTAGCAGATCGATTTGGAAAAATCAAAGAATCAGGGAATTGTAGCGAAATGGCGCCAACAGCAGAGAGTGGGAAGACTTCATTCAGAACAGCGCAGAGACGGGTGCTGAGAAATCGTGCAGCTGTTTCAAAACTTGGTTTCGCTATGCAATACATATCAGAGAAAGAAAATTATTGGCAAAATCTATTTTCCGATGAAAATTATCTTCAGTGGAACTACAATGGGAGTATTCGTGTATACAGGGTGTCCGGAAAATACGTGTACAACGTTTGACAACAGACTCCTGACGTCAAAACAGGTTGATCTAAGCCGACTTAGTTATATCCAAAATTGTCTCGTTTAGCCGGTAGAGGGCGTCAAAAATTTGTAAAAATATTGGGTTTTCCTAAATTACGTGAAAACCTGCTAATCGATTTTAACGATTTTTAGTATGTAGACTAATACTATAAAATGACGATTTCTAGTAGTATAGTCACCGGCTGTAAATAGGTGGAAGTGTTATAAAAGTGTATAATACGTCAACATTTCTCCTCGTTTTTTATATGAACGGCGTTATGACAACCCAGATATTTTTGTAGAGTGACTGGATGTATTTGGAAGCTATTTTACTTCTTTAATATTTTTCGTTGAATGAGCTGTTTTGCCAGAAGAAAATATTTACAATATTTAGTATTATTGGTAATAATATTAAAATCAAATTACCTGTAACAATAATTTTTTAAGTGACCTTGTTGCTATGGCATTTAATAATTTGACAATTATTGACAAATTCTCACCAGTCTATGAAATTTACTCAAGTATACGATCAACATTCTTGAATTACAAGTTCATTTTACCATTAAAAATGGAAAATTATACGAACTCTGAGAAGGTTGACATGCTCCTGGTATACGGGTTTTGTCAAGGAAATGGGCGTCAGAGTGTTAGGGTTTACATGTTTACATAGTTTACAGGTAATTTGATTTTAATATTATTACTAATAATACTAAATATTGTAAATATTTTCTTCTGGCAAAACAGCTCATTTAACGAAAAATATTAAAGAGGTAAAATAGCTTCTAAATACATCCAGTCACTCTACAAAAATATCTGGGTTGTCATAACGCCGTTCATATAAAAAATGAGGAGAAATGTTGACGTATTATATCACTTTTATAACACTTCCACTTATTTACAGCCGGTGACTATACTACTAGAAAACGTCATTTTATAGTATTAGTCTACATACTAAAAATCATTAAAATCGATTAGCAGGTTTTCACGTAATTTAGGAAAAACCAATATTTTTACAAATTTTTGACGCCCTCTACCGGCTAAACGAAACAATTTTGGATATAACTAAGTCGGCTTAGATCGACCAATTTGACGCCAGGAGTCTGTCGTCAAACGTTGTACACGTATTTTCCGGACAGCCTGTATAGACCACCAAATTCCCAGTTTGATGAAAATATACTCAAAGGAAGCAAACCTTATTACTATTACTTATTTTTCAGAAAAAACCTAAAAGAGCTACAGCTATCTATTCATAAAGCGGACTTCGTTGTGTTAACGCTATTCTAGGAGTGATTACTTCGAACATGCTGACATAGCAACGCGATGTGCGACCACAGGCGTTTTCCTACTACTTAAGGTACGGTTTCCTAGACCTGTCGGTCAGCGGAAACCGATAGTTGCGGTCGTCGGTCGAATAGATAGGAATAGGAAAACGTACACGATTGTATCCGACCGACGACGGTAAATATCGGTTTCGGCCGACCGACAGTCCTAGGAAACCGTACCTTTAGCGAAAATTCTTATATCGGTGATCCCAGGTTATCCTCATTGCTAAATGTAGCTTTGTCTATCTTAGCTTATTTGTCTGTGGCTTATCCTTTTCTGTCAAAAATACAGGTTTTATTTGGATAATTTGCAATTATTTTTCAATTACATTAACACGCATCAAAGTTGTAAAATAAATGTTTATTCTACTCCACGGCCGAATACACTCCACTCTCCCTTATTGTTGTTCTGTTCTATCAAAACTTTTAGAGCATACATTTTCGTTAAAAAATGTATGTGACATTTTCTTATCAATCTAATTTAAAAGGACCAAACCAGACAAGGATCTTATTAACAATCCGCTTTATTTACACCATAGAAACTTAAACATGAGATTTTTCACAAAAGCTCCTAAAATAATTAAATACATTATTTAGTTTAATTGCAAATAAAAATTAAATTTGAGTTAGGAAATAGTGAGTGATAAATGATTTCATACATTATAATGAAACTAATTAAAGAAAAGCAATAAGGGACTACGAACACACTTGTCATTTTCTTAGGAGATTCAGGTATTAAATCACAATTAATATGTATAAATTTAATATTATTTGACCAGCAACCGAGATACAACCAAATATACAGTAAAAATAACAACTTTTATAAAAATACATATAAAAATATAATAAAATAGATAACTATATAAGAACAAAAACGTTAATAAGCAAAAAGATGAATAACTTTAATATTAGTTTAGTAGAGTAAATATATAACCACATTTTTATTTTATCTACTGTAACATAGGGATAAACAACATGATCACTATGATATACAGTGTGTTCAAAAATATAATCAATTAAAAAAAATGCGGCCAAACCTTAACCGACAATATTAAAAGGAAAGTTGCTAAACTACAAATCAAATATAATTTTGGCACACACTGTATAATCTCTCTTAATATGAGACTACTTATTGCAATCATAATCACATTTAGGTTAAAAATATTAAGCAGAATAATTGCCCATAGCCTAAAATTGTGTTGACAAAAATATCTTAAATGATTGTCATGAGAAATTGTATCATGATTTACGATAAAAACAAAGTGTTGCAAAATTAGGAAGCTGTTTAAAAGGGAACTGTCAAAAACGCTTGCTTCATTGCACACATATCTCATACAATAGTTAAGATAATAATATTGTACTAGATATTCGATTTTAATTGGGAGCAATGTAATTTGATATCACAAAGGTGATAAAACTACATCAATCATAACGATGTGTTATTATTGTTTTAAAACGAGCCAGGTAACTAACTAGGTACATCACTGATAGCTAAGTGATAATTAATGATCCAGTAAAGTAAACGAAGCACTGTTAGGTAGGTATCAGCTATGCAGCAGTGATCGATAATAATAGTTGTATTGCTAGGAAATTTTCTAGTTTCTATTTCACTGTTGAAATAATTTAAGTACAAAAAGGTGTTCCAAATGTATTCATATACAGGGTGTCCCAAAAGTGATGGGACACAGAGCAACAGCAGACTCATTAAGGCGAAATAATGCGATTTATTTAAACTTGCCTTATTCCAAAATTGATAACAACCAAGATACAGGGTGTCAAAGTTTTAATTTTGTTTTCGTTTTTTTGCGATTATTTCTTAACGAATCGACATAGCAGCACAAAATTAAGGATTTTGGGGTTTTTTGAGGTGAGGAATTCGAAATTATCCAGAGTTTTTGTGTAACCAGTAGAGGGCGCTGCCTACGGTATGACCCACTCCTTTTAGCTGGCATAACTTTGTTTAGGCTTCCTATGTCGATCCAACTACTAAAAAAATAAGTTACTTTACTTTCTTTTACATCAAAAACGTATAATTTATTGAAGTCGCTAGGAGCAACTATTTTCGAGATAATCGCATTTCATATGTCCAATGAAACTAAGTGCGTGGTCCAAAAGCAACGGAAAATCGAGCAACGGTGAATTTCTGACTTAAAATTATAAATCAGCTACATTTGCTAAGTGTCAAAGTTAATGTAGATACTTAAGGTTGACTATTTTTTTCTAATAAAAACTTTTTTTCGTATACGGAATTACTAATTTTATTCTAATCAAAAATGTTATTTAATAATAATTAGTTTATTAACATTTAAAAGTAACAAAATAGTTAGAAATAAAAATGGTAACGTAAAAATGGCCACCATGCACTGACCTCAATACATTTCGCTATACGTTTTACAAAATACTGTCGGACTTTAAACGACAGATCTTCATCATTGCTGAGCAGATTAAGAGAATTTATAATTTTTTGATTTAACTCATTACAACTCGTTATAAACATTGGTTTTCAAATAACCCTAAATGCAAAAGTTCATTGGATTAAAATCCGGACTTCGCGCCGGCCAAGGCAAGGGGCCACCACGGCCTATCAAACGTTCAGGGAACTGTTCATTTAGATAGTTTCGCACATTTCCGCATTGGAAAATAAATTATGTCGAGGCATTACTAAAAAATTTATAATATCTACGTATTGTACGAAGAGAATTAGGTAATAACTTTGACAGATAATGATACTTTGTGTAACATGCTGTTGCCTTAGAAACATCGTTGTTTTTAATAAAGGCCAGCTGTGATAAATAATACTAATACGAATACACAATTATTTTAAATATTTTAGCATTCTTGCATTAAAAATATCGAATGCGATTATCTCGAAAATGGTTGCTCCTAGCGACTTCAACAAGTTATACGTTTTTGATGTAAAAGAAGTAAAGTAACTTATTTTTTTAATAGTAGGATCGATATAAGAAGCCTAAACAAAGTTATGCCAGCTAAAAGGAGTGGATCATGTCGTAGGCAGCGCCCTCTACTGGTTACACAAAAACTATAAATAATTTTGAATTCCTCACCTCAAAAAACCCCAAAATCCTTAATTTTGTGCTGCTATATCGTTTCGTTAGGAAATAATCGCAAAAAACGAAAACAAAATTAAAACTTTGACACCCTGTATCTTGGTTGTTATCAATTTTGGGATAAGGCAAGTTTAAATAAATCCCATTATTTCGCCTTAAGGAGTCTGCTGTTGCTCTGTGTCCCATTACTTTTGGGACACCCTGTAGAAAGAATCGGTAAATATTATACAACAATTACTAAACTAAAATGATATACCTGGCACCGCAAAACGCGGTGTTGTCACTTGTCACTGATATGGATCAATTTCATATTATGTTCACTTAACTCAAATTAAGGTCCACTATAGTTCAATAGGTTCAGTTTTAGGACATGAATATCCATTTCTCATAGAAACACGTACATCTTTAGACAGCGCCCTTGTAAACGCACACTAAAGTTTTAATGGAACGAAAAAGTATTTATCAACCGAAAACTTTAAGTACGAAAATATAAATTACCTCTAGTGTTGTGTCTCGTTTATCTTACTTGTGGAATGAATTGTTCGTTAATACCTGTTTATCCGATTTCAAGTCCTTTTTACTTAACCAATAACCAATAAGTTAAGCAGATATTTTAAATATACACAGCCCTACAATATAAAAATGCTTTTTATAATAAAATATATATATTTTTAAATATGTACCACTGCGTGCAAAAAAAACTGGGACACGCAATTTTATCTCCCAGCCTATTAAAAATTTTCAGCTTTGATATTTAAATGTCATTTTGACAATAGGTATATCCACATTTTTTATTTGTTGTCAAAGTGGTAATTCTAAATAAATATTATAAAGTGTTAAACATGCCTTCGTTAAGTGTGGAACAAAAAGCTATTATATATACGCGAGTGAAGAACATGTTCCTATAACAGATATTGCTGAAGAATTACATATAAGTAAAAATACCGTGCTTTTGTGTAAAAGTAAAACACTCGAGACTGGAACTATTGTAAGAAGGCTATAGGTTCCGGCCGCCCAAAAATTTCAACAGAAGTTCAAGATATACTATTTGCGCGATAGCCCCTTTGAAACAGCAATAAAAGCTGCTCAAGAAACCAATTTTCCTGGTTCAACGAATACTGCTTGTCGAAGGATTCGGGGCTCAGATATCAGGAGTCGTTGCGCTGCCAATAAAATTTCCTTTACAGAGGTAAAAAAAGACAGAAGGCTAGATTTTGCACAAAACTATGTTAATGAAAATAATATATGGGAAACAGTAATTTTTTCCAATGAAAAGACATTTCAGTCTTGTAACAACGGAAAAATTCCTCTATACAGACCCACAGGAGCGAGGTATGATGAGCAGTATACCCATAAAACAAATATGAGTGGTCGGTTCTATGTAAACATTTGGGCATGGATCAGTAACAGAGGTCTAGGAGTTTGCTAATTGGTGCAAGAAAGGCTCACTGCCCCTGTATACTGCAATATATTAAGACACATGTTACCAACAGTTACGGCAGTATACGGAAAAAATTTCATATTTCAGCATGACAATTCCCCAATTCATACATCTCGACTAGTCCAGCAATATTTGCAAGAAAACCCATAGAAAATATTTGGGGTGAAATGACCAAATATATATATATAAACATGAATTCAGACCCAGAAATCAACTGAAACTACTAGAAAAAATAAGAGAATCATGGGGTCTGATATCTGAGGATTATATAAGAAATTTAGTTCTCGACGACTTTAAAAAGTCATTAATAATAATGGTTCTATGACTAAATATTAAAATGTAAAAAATAATATATTTAATGTGTTTTTTTGTAATTTTTGATATATCTTCTCGACAAAAATATGTCACATAACTAAGTAAACTGTTTAGTTACATACTTTATACGTTGTTTTACTTTAGAGGATAACTATCTGAAAACTAAATCGAAAAAGTTATATTAATATTACTATTTAATTATCAAGGTGAAATTCTCACAATAATAAAATTAACACGAATATATTAATTTCCACGGCAGCGGTAATATGTGTTTAAGTTTTAATTATTATAGTCCAAGAGCTAGAATATAAAGAAAATTTTGTTGTCCCAGTTTTTTTTTTTGGGCACAATGGTACCGAAAACCCCCCAACTTGCAACACTTTTTAATTTTGTAGGGGAACCGAGGCTAGTTGTCGCACGGGCGTGTTGTCACAAATCCTTTTACATTTACCTTTTCGATAATATTATATTTCTTAAAAAAGCGAACAATTTTATTTTTGTTAACGATCTGCAGTGAAAATTGATCTAGATTTGTTTTGCCAATGTCGCTATGTATTGCTGATTAGCTAAACAAACATTCGCGGTTCGGTGGATATAGAAACAACCAGAAAATGTTGTTGCAAGTCGGCAATTTTCACGGTATACGATTTTCATAAATAAATGCAAAATCTGGTAAAAATAACCCATCTACTTACGTTAACTTTGCAACACTTTTATAAAACTACCTGAGTGACATTGATGAATTAAGTATACTATCTTAACCCTACAAAAATATACATATCCGAGAGAATATATTTTCTCTTTGAGATTCTAAACTCTGCAATATTTCAACACTTTATAAACATAATTTTCGTGTCAACAGTTTATATATAGAGTGCATAATTGTTACGTAAATTATTAATATAGTCGATCTATACAGAGTGATCTAACTGTTCATTACGATCATGCAATTTGTGAATAAAGTGATTTTGTAAGATCAAGAACCACTTCTTGCTTCTCATGTTCTGATTATTCTTTAGTGTATAAGTACCTACTACATTTGACCTATATTCTTAACGTTTCCTCTATTCTTGACATTGTTAATTTCAGGGTATATTTCCTGATAGTAAAATACCCTTCATAAATGACATATAAGTTACACTGAACCATGTAGGCAAATAACCCTAATATTTTACTGAGTTTAACAATACACTGGCATTTAGTAAATTTATAAATAAACTTTGTATGTTTCCCCACCACATCGCATCGCCCCTAGGTTGAAAATATCTTTTGGGCTATAACTCTCAAACGAAAAATAATATGGAAAAAAGTTTTTTACAAATGCTGTAGAGCGTGAAATTTTACACAAGAAAGGTTATTACTACTTTTTCTTATCTACAATCGTGTTTTTTGTTTTGAAGTTATATTGATTAAAAAAACATTTTTTAGTAATTCTCCATCCCTAATGCAAGGGTTGAATACAAAATAATAACGAGGTCTGTCAAACAAAGAAATGTAGGGGAAGGTGGGGCACAGAGTTACACAAAAAACATGTTGACTAATAATTTTTTTATTTGTCAAATTAAAATAACAATTTAATTTTGCATAGGTTTGGTGATGTTTAGCAACTGATTTTCGGAGCGTCTGTTGCCCTAAATACATAGGTTTTTTATAAAAAAATAATTATCTCTACACGTGTCGAATGTAACACTGTACCCCACTAGCGGGGCACTCTGTTACACAAGAGGGGGGAACAATGTTAACGTTTCAAATAAATTTAGATTACCTTTACTAATAGTGCTCGTTTTATTCAGAACATTGACAAATACAAAAAAATAACAAGTAAAAAAATAAAGATCCGTCTAAACAATAAAAAACAAGTCAAAACTCAGACATAATCTCAAAATGTAATGATTTAAAAAATAAAAACTCAAATGTTTCAATTCAGCATGTTTAAATGAGTATCAAATAACAAAGAAGTGTACCTACACATTAAACACTATTTTAATTCATTATTATATGTGCAAATCAACAGGAAAAATTAGCATTTCTGATCTTCTATTTTTGTGGTACATGTAGGCACCGTTCCCCCAGTAACTCTGTGCCCCAATCGAATTTTTAACAAAAATATGCTAGTTTTTAGGAAACAAAATTTTTCTAGGTTATGTTTTACATAACATGCTAATCTACAAACATGTTCCGTAAACATGATACCACTGTATAAAAAAATTGGTAATTATCTATTATACGCACACCACGCCGATTTTGATGATTTTTTCAGGAAACACGTATTTCGATGCGTAGATTACGAATCCGAAAATGAAAGTTGTCGGAAAAGCTTAGTTTCCGAGATATTTCCTTCTTAAGTTACGATTTTTCATGGGGGTTTGTTTACATCGTGTTTACTTGGGATTTTTATCGTTTTTCAGCCACCTCTCACTACTTTTTAGGTTACACAGGATATATACTAATTTAAATCGTGGTTAAAAGAAGGAAAATGCGCGTTTTCACGCGCATTTTCCTTCTTTTAACACCGATTTTCCACTATGGTAAGCCATCGAAGAAACGAGGTTAGGGTAAGTTTAAGTTTTAGATTTTATGTTGGTAACCATGAGTAATATTTGGTGCGAAACTATTTATATTTAAATCAATCTAGTGGGCGCCCTTTTTTCAATTTTTTTCGTTTTTAAAAGTGCTTTCCACTACTTTTCATATTCCGAGCTCCTATAAGCGGCAAATAAGCATTAGTTAATACTAAAAATTTAGTGAAATTCATTTTTTGGAATAGCGTTCTAATAAAAACCAAACTTAATAATGAAAATAAAGCCGCATTGGTTGGTAGCGTCATTTAAAAACGAAAAAAATTGAAAAAATCACGCCCACTAGATTAATTTAAATTTAAATAGTTTCGCACCAAATATTACTCACGGTTGCCAATATAAAATCTAAAACTTAAACTTACCCTAACCTCGTTTCTTCGATGGCTTCCCATAGTGGAAAATCTTGGTTAAAAGAAGGAAAATGCGCGTGAAAACGCGCATTTTCCTTCTTTTAAGCACGATTTAAATTAGTATATATCCTGTGTAACCTAAAAAGTAGTGAGAGGTGGCTGAAAAATGATAAAATTCCCAAGTAAACACGATGTAAACAAACCCATGAAAAATCGTAACTTAAGAAGGAAATATCTCGGAAACTAAGCTTTTCCGACAACTTTCGTTTTCGGATTCGTAATCTACGCATCGAAATACGTGTTTCCTGAAAAAATCATCAAAATCGGCGTGGTGTGCGTATAATAGATAATTACCAAAAAATTTACTTTTTGACTAAAAAAATATAAAAAAACTTACTTGGGTGGTATAAACAATTCACATTTCACCACGCGTTCGGATAAATTGAAGGTAATAGTCTTAACTGGAAGTGGCAATTATTCCAGCGCCGTGTTGCTTCGCGTAAGTTTATAATTCCGAATATAACACTGTACCCCGTGTAACACTGTGCCCCTCCTTCGCCTACCTCCCACCAAAAAAGTAGCTTTCTAACTACAATTCCTTTTTAAGAGTTTGTTTGAAGGTTGTAGACAATGATGTATCTTGAGTAATAGATGTGTTTTGGACTTCCATTGCCTTTAGTTTTTCATATCACAACGTTTCAACTGGTAAGTATCTCCAGTCGTCTTCAGGTGAATACTAAACAAGTTACAAAGCTACGAGCCTATTTATACTACCTAGGGGGGCGGAGCTAGTGACGAATTCGGGTGCAGTCGTGAGTCATCTGCTTACGTCACCATGATTATTCATCTGCTGACGTCATCCGCTTACGTCATCACGTTTGCATCACTACTCAATCTGAGCCTACACCTATTTAACAAGGGCTTCCAAATGTTTCTTATATCTGCAGAAGGCTTACTAAAACAGTCAGGGTTCTGGATTATGACAGCTGCTTCTTTGAATTTTCTCTTCCGCCAATGCTCTTCTTTAAGTATAATTTTTGCGTTTTCCCATTGTAAATGATGGCCGTGGGTCCAAGCGTGGTCTGCTGCACCGGATCTGTTTGTTTCTCCTTTCAGTGTGTGGTTTCGATGTTCTTTGATCCTTGTTTGGAGAGGTCGTAGAGTTTCACCAACATAGGATTGTCCGCATTCGCAAGGTATTCTGTATACACAATTCTTCGTGTCAGGTGGCCACCTGACGAAGACAAAACCAACAAATCAAAAGGACACGAAGAATTGTGTATACAGAATACCTTGCGAATGCGGACAATCCTATGTTGGTGAAACGCTACGACCTCTCCAAACAAGGATCAAAGAACATCGAAACCACACACTGAAAAGAGAAACAAACAGATCCGGTGCAGCAGACCACGCTTGGACCCACGGCCATCATTTACAATGGGAAAACGCAAAAATTATACTTAAAGAAGAGCATTGGCGGAAGAGAAAATTCAAAGAAGCAGCTGTCATAATCCAGAACCCTGACTGTTTTAGTAAGCCTTCTGCAGATATAAGAAACATTTGGAAGCCCTTGTTAAATAGGTGTAGGCTCAGATTGAGTAGTGATGCAAACGTGATGACGTAAGCGGATGACGTCAGCAGATGAATAATCATGGTGACGTAAGCAGATGACTCACGACTGCACCCGAATTCGTCACTAGCTCCGCCCCCCTAGGTAGTATAAATAGGCTCGTAGCTTTGTAACTTGTTTAGTATTCACCTGAAGACGACTGGAGATCCTTTTTAAGAGTTTCGTTTATTGAACTACAAGCCTAGTGAGTCGAAAACATTCCCGATGAGGAAATTCTCTCGGGAATATTCTCCAGAAAGAGTAATGGTTAGAAATGAAGGTTTCGTTTATTGAACTACAAGCCTAGTGAGTCGAGAACATTCCCGATGAGGAAATTCTCTAGGGAATATTCTCCAGAAAGAGTAATGGTTAGAAATGAAGGTTTCGTTTATTGAACTACAAGCCTAATGAGTCGAGAACATTCCCGATGAGGAAATTCTCTCGGGAATATTCTCCAGAAAGAGTAATGGTTAGAAGTGAAGAAAGCAAGCTGGAAATTGTTGCTTCGCCGCCAGGCCTTATAATGACAATCCGTAATTTCCAATTGAACACTCTGTATTAACCATACAACAAAAAAACATAATTTAACTTACTGCTCAGATTAGTAGTGACGTTTTAACTTTTCTTTATTATAAAATAATGTTTACGAGTAACTTTGCATTTTTAGTTTTAAGGAACGTGACCAACCATATAGATTTTTTACAAAATTTCTAATATTGATCCACAGTAGAATTTTAACCTTAATGATGGTCAAAAAATTCAGAAAACCAAAAAAAATGGGTGTAAATACAATTGTAATTTTACTGCATACGAAAAAAGATATTTCCTAAAATTGAACAACCCTTGAAAAAAAAATTGTGTGTGCTTAAGACCACACGACAGAAGTGAAAACTTCAACAAGGTGAAATTAACAATATCAAATACACCAGTGTCTAGACAACGCACACTGACTGTTTCCACGTCGATACTGAATGCGAGCGATGGCGGCATGCTCTTTCATATAACGTTCATTCGGGTCAGGGTCAGTTCGGATTGAATATAGCAGTTGAATTCGAGCGTAGCACACCCGAGTCTGACGCGTGACGGCTCAGTTTAATTCAGTACCCACAAAAAGTGCTAAACGCGCCTAAAGAAGTTTTCACTTCAAAAATGCCAGAACATACCTGAGACGCAACAAGTGTCTATCTTGTGATCTTAAACACACAAACAACGCACACTGTTTCCACGTCGATACTGAATGCGACTGATGCGGCATGCTCTTTCATATAACGTTCATTCGGGTCAGTTCGGATTGAATATAGGAGTCGAATTCGAGCGTAACACAGCCGAGCGTAACGCGTGACACATAGTAACGCGTGACGGCTCAGTTT
The DNA here is from genome assembly GCA_963969555.1 of Polydrusus pterygomalis. Taxonomy (NCBI): domain Eukaryota; kingdom Metazoa; phylum Arthropoda; class Insecta; order Coleoptera; family Curculionidae; genus Polydrusus; species Polydrusus pterygomalis. The sequence goes on along the minus strand of OZ018384.1, from coordinate 32,166,867 downwards.
AATTCAGTGCCCACAAAAGTGCTAAACGCGCCTAAAGAAGTTTTCACTTCAATAAATGAAAGTGAGTTTTATAACCAACAATATTTCTGACGAAAATCAAATTGTTGGCAAAGCAGGAGGGACCTTTCTTCGTCCCCCTGCAAACCTATTTGATCCCCTACAGACCTGTGCTATGCACGATATATTTATTTAATTAATAAATTATAATTTATCTATACAGGGCGATCGAAGCTTATAATGCTCGTAAACTTATTATAGGCGTGACAGGTAAATCATATCGCTCGTGACAACATTCCAATCAGTCGGTGTAAATGCATAGTGGTGCTAATTGATTTGATTGATCACACAATCTGAGCAATTAAGTTCATTCTATTTAAAATTAAAACACCAACAATTAATTAACATTAAGTTTTTTACTTAGTTTCTATCCTCGCAACCACACGCTCCACTGTCATGCTGATCTGAAATGCATCTGTTTAATGTTGGACTTCTGTTACTGTTATTTGTCAGCGCCATTTTCTTCATTTTTTGTATTACCGTGGTGGCATGGTACGCTTGCTGATGACACAATAAAAACGTGTTATGTTATTGCAGGAATAATAAACAATGAGTAGTAGAGTAGGGTGGAGTGAAAAAAATCTATTTAGATCAGGTTTATTATTTAAGTTATTAATTAACTGTAGCTAAAAGTTCCATTACAATAAAAGAATCATTCTTGCTTTTCAATTTAAAGTTTCAAAAGTTATAAAAAATCATTTAAAGATCAAAAACCTTAAGAATAATTGACATTATTATCTTGGACAACTGATGTGTAATAAAACAATATTTGTTTTAGATAAAAAAATATTTTTTCTATGCAATGTTGTTTTAACACACATGGCGCCTCATTAATAAAACAAAACATAGTTAACTGATCTGGAAGCAACCTTGGCATCGCAGTTTAAGGAAATATTGTCACCTTAATAATATTAATTACAAAAATTTAATTAGATACATTTATCAAAAAATATTTAATATTTATAACATCCTTAGTACCGTGCGGGCAAAAATTATTTGCATCAAAGAGAGTCTTGCATCTAAGGACGTAATGCTTAGCCGTAGAGCTTAATACCTGTTGGGTGTCAGTAACTACCTGAATTAACAATCAATCAGTTATTCCGTCATCTTTGACAGTCGTTACAAGTAATTTGATTCGTCGCTAATTTTTCCAATTTCTTGAACAATTCACACAATGGGCTTTGCGGAACAGGACAAAACATTCATGGTTGAAGCGTATTTTCGAAACGGGGTTAGAGTAAATGGTGAGTGGCAATACAATCCGGGTTTGTGCATGGACGATTTTCACGAACATTTTCCTAACGTTGCTTTTATTGCTGGGGATTTTTATCATTGCCTGAAAAGAACCGTGGCTGTATTTAGGGAAACAGGTTCTATACAACACAAAAAAGGAGCAGGAAGACCATCTGTAAGAACAGAAGAACTTGTTGCAAACGTTCGTGAAATAATGCAAAATACGCCAACAAATTGTATAAGACGCCTGTCCCAAGAAGTGGGAAGATCTTATGGAACATGCAGGACTATTCTTAAGAAGCAGCTAAATTTATTTCCTTATAAAGTGTATATTCTTACTTTGTTAATTTTGTAAACAACAAAAAGAAATTTGTATTTGTCTACTTATTTTATTACTCATTAGTTTGACATATCAAGTCATAATATGAATTTGACAAAATTTTAACCTAGATTTGGTTAGATATATCGTCCCCATATCATTGTGATTTAAACCAAGCCCTACGTATTAAATCCAAGCCCTCTTTATTGATACAAACAATTTTTGCTCGCACGGTATGAAGTGGTGATTGTTCTTGATATGTAATTTTATTTTATTATTATCAATTTAAACACATCTAACTACCCAACACATCCAATATGTTAAAGCCCGGACCTGTCTATTTTCCCATTCGTTCAACGATAATTGTGCAGTGCGCATGCCCATTCGTGTGTAGTTTTGTATACATGCGCAAGGCCATAAATTTGCCACTTTCGGGATAATTGTTTGCTTATCTCAAGGTAAATGTCTATGGATTAAATGTGCTTGGTTTTCAATATAATGATAATGATAAACATTTTTAAAATGTTCTGAAATTTCCAGTTACAGTTAAGTAAATTACTTGAAATTTGGTAGGGCATAGGAATCATCGTATAAACAAAGTATTAAATCTTTTATAATACTACTAATATACAGGGTGTTCATTTGAAAACATCCCACCTCGATTTTCCTGCTTTAAAATGAAAATTTTTGCGTATATTGTCAATCTTGTTACTTCAAGCCCCTAGGAGGGAGGGGGGGGGGGGGGGGGTAAGATCTAAATCTTAAGTGTATACCCCTATTTTATATAATTTTTTTGGATTCTGCATAAAATTCTGAACATTTTTTAATAAAGCATTATTAGACAATACTTAACAGTTTCCGAGATATTGACTCTTGAAAAATTACTTTTTGAACTTTGACAGCGTCTAGCTTTCTAACTGTACGTCTTAGAGCAAAACGGCTTACATGTATCTTTGATTTTTATTATCTTTCCAATAGTGTCAACTTCCGGTCAAACCAGAAGTACTATATTTCTTACATCCGGTTTAACCGAAAGTTCACACTATTGGAAAGATAATAAAAATCGAAGATAGGGACACGTAAGCCGTTTTGCTCTAAGACGTACAGTTAGAAAGTTAGACGCTGTCAAAGTTGAGAAATGTAATTTTTCATCTCGGAAACTGTTAAGTATAGACTAATAATGCTTTTATTAAAAAACGTTCAGAATTTTATGCAGAATCCAAAAAAATAGGGGTATCAATTTAAGATTTAGATCTTACCCCTCCTCCCTCCTAGGGGCTTGAAGTAACAATATTGACAATATACGCAAAAGATGTCCCCCGCCTCGAAATAAAAATCGACGGGTCCGAGCGATTTCCCACATTTTCATTTTAAAGCAGGAAAATCGAGGTGGGAAGTTTTCAAATGAACATCCTGTATACTAATATTATTACTATTATTATTAATGATAGACGATTTTTGGATTTAAAACAAATAATTATTATTATGGTAACCTATTTATTAACGAATGGTATTACTGTGCAACTATAGTATTGTCATCAGTAATACTGATTATGTAGGATGGGTCCGCAGTACTTTACAAAAACTGCCTATTATGAATAAATTAAAGGTTTAATAGAACTGGCTGACAACATTTTGTAAAAAATGTCAAATAATAAATATAAACCCTGTATATATACAGGCTTATATAAATAATGAATGACTCAGTTACTTACCTTCCAACGAGATTTTGCAAAATTTTTCTTAAGCTGTTCTGAGACAGTTCCGTGAATATTCTTAGTTGCTGCCGCATTGCCGGATATCCTATAAAAATAAATCCACTATAAAAAAAAAACGTTTGAAGAAAAAATAGTTTTTCTAAATGACTTTTATTTGGTTTATCAGAAAATAATAAAATAAATGGGGGAGCCAATATTTAAAGGTGGCAAAATTTGTCACCCCAACGCTGTAAAGGGTGTTTCATTAAGGGTGGCCACCGGCCATATCTGGGAAACTACTAAGCATTAAAACTTAGGGAAAAAGTTTATGATTAAAGTAGTCATGAGAAAATTCCGGAAGTTATTTTTAAGTTCCGCATTTTGCCACAAGGGGGCACAGTTGAAAATTAATTTTTAAAATTCGAAATTTCTCCGAAAATTACCATATTATGGTATACCTCTGGTTACATCATTAGAAAGACTAGACAATTGTGCATCATTTTGGTTTAGGCTCATTGGCGTACCGACCTTGATAAGAGTGGGGGAAGCAATTGAAAGTGTAGTCATTAAAATCGCTGTAACTTCTAAACGACTTATCCGATTTTACTAGGTTTAAGCTTGTTCGGAAGATAAAGGTAACTACTTTTAATTGTCGTATCAAACGGTATAAGATAGTTTCTAATAAAGTTGCTAGAGGGCGCAATTTGTAATAACAGTTATTTTTAATTTTATCCCGAAAATTCAAATCATACGGTATAACTATGACATCATCTAAGCTTCCTAATGATGTAACCAGAGATATACCTTAATATGGGCATTTTCGTGCCCCCTTGCCCTTGCGGCGAAATGCGGAACTTAAAAATAATTTCCAGAATACGCATATTAACAAGATAATCTTAGAAAAAATGAAATAATGAATGTTGTTCTGTAAAAAAAAGATGGGGAGAGGGTCCCGTACCCACTGGGGAGTCAGTTAGGACCTGAACTAGTGACTTCCAAGCTACCTTTTTGAAGATAATCAGTTATTTTGAAATATTTTTGTTTCTTATAAAACAACGGGGAGAGTGTCCCGTACCCGCTGGGGGGTCAGTTAGGACCCGAACTAGTGACTTCCAAGCTACCTTTTTGAAGATAATCAGTTATTTTGAAATATTTTTGTTTCTTATAAAACAAGAGTATGGTACAAATCCTTATGCAGTTCTTATTGAAGAATGTTAACGTTTGGATTCCACCACATTATAAAATAGACAGTGCATTGCATTACATGGTAAATCTTTAAGCCTATGTTAGGCACATTTATATTAAACAAATAATATTAAAACTTGAGAATAGATAAAATATGAGATAGGACGAAGAAGTTAACATACAATCTGTGCAAAAAAGCTCCAAGAGATACCCAAAAAAACCATTTATATTTTTTTTAAATTACACTTTTTACCCCCTTGTAATTTATGTAATTAACTACCTTAGATAAAGAAAAATATTGACACGGTTGTCAGTATTTTCCTGACTTTCATGAAATTAGTTTTTTTAATTTATCATGTCTTGCTACACCGTAAAAGAAGGAATTGAAATGCATAAGAAGAATGTCATATCGGGAAGTTACTGATAATTTTGCCGCTGTCTATCAAAACCGTCCCATTCCCAGCAAGTCTACCGTCCGACGATTGCATGTAAATTTCATGACTTCTGGATGTCTTGATGATTCTCATAAAAAACGAAAAAGAAATTCATCTGTGGTAACTGAAGAATTCCGAATGAGTTTGTGCATGGCGATAGAACAACGATCATCCAATTTGACACACCTTGCTGAACGCTTCGACAAATCTAAAAGCAGTTGTTACAAGGCATTGAAGAAAGACAAATACAAATCTTTTAAAATTCGAAACGTACAGGAACTTTTACCTCGTGATAATTTTGAACGGATGCAGTTTTGTGAAGAATGGATGGAACGAATTAATAACAACCCAGGTATTGCGAATAACATACTGTTTACGGATGAAAGTTCCTTTAATATTAATGGAAGTGTGATCAAGCAGAATGTTATCTGGTCGCGAGAAAATCCCTACGTGGTGCATCAAACGCATACCCAGTGGCGACAAAATGTAAGTATGGGCATAAGGTATTCTAGGAAATATGATTATTGGTCCATTTTTTATAGACGGTACGCTTACCAAAGAAAAATATATGGAACTTTTACATATGGAAGTAGGTCCTGCGCTAGCCCACAGAAGGGAGGAAATTATATGTCAACATTATGGAGCTCCAGCTCATAGCGCAAATATCTTAGAAGTCTGTTCTCAAACGAGACAAAAATTATCCAAAATAAATTATTTTCGCAAAAAAGACAGCTCCGTCAGTCCCTAATTTGATTATTCGACCATTTTTTGTTTTATTTTTCCCAGAAGATTTATTATGCTAAAGCAGTGTACCAAATTCGAAATTATAAAATACTGGATTTAATTAAGCAGTCTTAAATTTCAGACTTAAATAAATTGAAAAATTACATTATTAGTCATATTATTGCTGCTCTAAGAAAACATGGTTAACAACTCAAAACTTTTCTGTTTGAACGAGTGGCAATATTTGTTAAGGTTAATTTTTTTAAAGTGTCAACTACTTCTTTATTACCAAGGGTGAGCAAGAGCTTGTTTACAGGTAAACCGCTGGTCCACATTGACGGTCATTAAACTAGAAATAAATTCTTTCGCCGATTCGCTTATGTCATCCCAGTACGGCGAATGAAATTCATACTCTCCTAGAATAAAAAAAAAATATTAGTAAAGAAAAGAACATTTTAAAATTACTATAACTAAAATCATATTAATTTGGAATTGATTAGGTATTTTCCTGTCACCAAATTGTAACGTTCACCCGGTAAAATCAATACGTTTTTATACAGTGGGTTAAATTCAGTATATCCAGTACAGTTTTATTTGGAAAAATGCTTGGACACGGGTATTAACATTTTAACTTGTGGTCTTTTTATAACTCTATTTTGGGACACACTGTATGCCCGTATCCAAGCTTTTCCAAAAAAAAATACTGTACTGGATTTACTGAATTCATTCCAAGTTACAAACTCACACTGTACAGGGTGTCCCATCGTGAACCACTTCTATATATGGAAAAATATACATAGGAAAATTTGACATAAAAACTTAAATATGTCAAAAACGCTTCGGCTTAGGTATAGAACATGATATACGAAATCTGCCTAGAATCTTACGTAGAATCCAAAAAAATAATATATAAGGTATTCCATTATAAAAAAAAGAGCAAGTTGACACCTACTTCCGGTATAACTATATAGAAATATTGACAAGTGTAAAATTACGACCTTCAACCTTAAAAAAAGCATCAAATATATCCAATCAATACAGTGTGACCAGTATTAAAGTCCGCATCATATGGGATTTTTTTTTATTAATAGCTTTATTCGAAATTTGACTTTGGCATCAAGCTCTGCTTCGATCGAGATAAAAATTAAGCAAAAAAAAATAGTAGTCACGTGATTCGCATGATCTGTCAAATTTTAATTTTTTCCAAAAAATAATACAAAAGTGGGGTATTTCTGAAAATATTAGAAAAAGTTATAAGAAAAGTTTTTTTAAATGCAGTTTCTAGCCCACATGCAAAATTTCAGCTGCATAAGATAATTTTGATTTTTTACCCACCACTAAAGTTTATTTTCCACTTAATGAACACTTTACTGATGACACTGTGTTATTTTTTGTCTTAATATTAAGGTGTATTACTTTCAGATACAAACTACGTTTTTAAAAATACTTATTTTATAAAGTTACCTTATACAGGGTCAAAAACAAATAAACTTTGCATCACCTGCGACCAAATTTGAATAGCCCAATTTTGATTTTGTAGAAAAACACACATTTAATATGGCGCTACTTTAAAGAAAATGTATCTGAAATAAAGCCTTGTCAAAACTGAAAAGTTTTATGTAGGTTGCGTTGAGTCTTATTTTGCAAAAGTGGTGCAATTTACAAAATATGGGTAAAAAATCAAAATTATCTTATGCAGCTGAAATTTTGCATGTGGGCTAGAAAATGCATTAAAAAAAACTTTTTCTTATAACTTTTTTCGATATATTCAGAAATAACCCCACTTTTGAATTATTTTTTGGAAAAAATTAAAATATGACAGATAATGCGAATCACGTAACTGCTATTTTTTTGCTTAACTTTCATCTCGATCGAAGCAGAACTCGATGCCAAAGTCAAATTTCGAATAAAGCTATTAATAAAAAAAACCCATATGATGCGGACTTTACTGGTCACACTCTATATAAACTATATTCACGTTTGAAATACGCCCGATGTAAACACTGACCGGCGCGTGCTCTCCGCAAGCCGAACCGCCAGCTAACCTCGTGATTGCCAATTCTCGCAACGCTATTGGCCGCGCGGTCCTGTTGTTCACGTGCTTTTGTTGACATTAGGCGTATTTGAAATGTGAATATAGTTTAGTATTCCAAGTAAAGATCCAAGCGGTTCGCGGTGGGACACCCTGTATAAATACTTTGTTAAGACTGACCTTTTAATATTTGAGCAAACAAGTTAGCATCGTTTTCATCATAAAACGGAGGGTATCCACAAAGTAAAATATAGGATATAACTCCTATTGACCAAACGTCAACTGCCTTACCATAAGGTTTCTGAGCCAGTACTTCAGGCGCTAAAAATTACAGAAAATTACCCCATTTTTTTTAAACAAAGTAAATATCGTTCTATTACCTACGTAACCAGGTGTGCCACATGCGGTGGCCATAATTCCAGATTCCTCCATCTTTGAAAGTCCAAAATCACTGATCATTATTTTCGAGTCCTCATCGGGGCTATAGTACAACAAATTTTCCGGCTAAAATTATTTTATTCTTAGGATAATATGAATATGGCATACTTTCAAGATTATTTATAATAAATACATTGATAAGTATTGTTCCTATACCGGATGTTTCTCAAAAGACGTTCACCCCTATAACTTTTTTGTATTTATAGATATTAAAATGAAATTTTGAGATTATGCACAAGAGCCGAGTCTGCATTTATCGGCATAATTTTCAATTTGTTAGCACTTCCGGTTTGACCGGAAGTGACCTTGACTTTGGTATTTTAAATGGGACATCTTGCATATTTTCACTTATTGGGATTCAGCATAACATTCTGAGTAAAATGACACCTAATTTTAACTTGTCATTTTTTGACGTGTTATAACATTTTTATGTTTATTTTTTTATTTTCAATCTAGAGCGCTACAAATTAGTTAAATCTGTTTATTTATAGTCAAGTAGTATATTATGAAAATTAAAATTATGTCATAATAATTGACTTTCTAAGTTTTACAAGCGTTTAAAAAATGAAATTTTGTTTTCTTGACGTTTACTCCATTTTTCCAAATGGAACGATGGTAGTTCACTAGGATATTTAAAACGAGCATTTTTCTTTCCAACAATTTGATACCATACACTCCTATGCTATTTTAAAATTGACACGAAAAAATTTGCCATAAGTCCCAATCGCAAATTTTAAAGCGTTATGCATGATTGCCGCCCTTGTCTTTTCTAAAGAAATATAAAGGCGGTTATGAAAAAAAATGGAATGGTTTTGAAAATCAATATATGGTTTTAAATTAAAATTGCAATGTCATTCGTTTATTAAACTTACATTGTAAATCATATAAAATAGTTAGTTTTACTAGAAATGAACAAATTTATATGCTCCTAATTTTTGGAGTGACCAGAAAAAGTCTTCTGAAGCCGCAATATTGTATGTATTGTATGTTTTATAAACTAATGACATTACAACCGCAAATTAAAGCCATACTGCTTTTCAAAACCATTCCATTGTTTTTCAAAGCCGTCTTTATATTTCTTTAGAAAAGAGAGGGCAGGGCGGCAATAATGCATGAAGCTTTTGAATTTGCGATTGGGATTTAAAGCAAATTTTTCAGTGTCAATTTTAAAATAGCATAGGAGTGTATGGTATCAAATTGTTGGAAAAAAAAATGCTCGTTTTAAATATCCTAGTGAACCATCATTGTTCCATTTGGAAAAATGGAGTAAACGTCAAGAAAACATAATTTTATTTTTTAAACGCTTGTGAAACTTAGAAAGTTAATTATTATGACATAATTTTAATTTTCATAATATAGGTACTACTTGACTATAAATTAACAGATTTAATTAATTTGTAGCACTCTAGATATAAAAAATAAACATAAAAATGTTATAACACGTCAAAAAATGACAAGTAAGGTGCCATTTCACTCATAATGTTATGCTGAACCCAAATAAGTAAAATAATACAAAATGTCCCATTTAAAATATCAAAGTCAGTGTCACTTCCGGTCAAACAGGAAGTGCTAACAAATTGAAATAAATGCAGACTTATCTCTTATGCATAATCTTAAAATTTCATTTTAATACCTATAAATATAAAAAAAAATTATAGGGGTCTTTTGAGAAACACCTGGTACAGCAAAAAATGAGTCAGTAGGTTACTAATTTAGGAAATATATATACAGAGTATCCCGAAAAAAGAGGTCAATCCGTTAACCATGTATTCCTTGGGGAAAAATAATATAACTTTTATAATGACATTTTTCATTTTTGACGGTCAGGTTCGATATACATAACTCCATATAGGTAACTGATTTTATTGAATAATTCGAGTGTTTAATAAGATATAAATTTCAAATTTCGTGCATTGCTTTAACATAAAAAGTAATATCTTTTGAGATAAACAAAACAAAAAACAATTGCCAAATATTATTTTATATAATATTAATTTATTATTCGAAAAAAACAGTTTTTAATTTCAAACTTTTCGAATCTCAAACAATATCGGTGATTATCGGATTGACCTCCTTTTTCCGGACACCCTGTATAGGTATATACCGGGTGGTGCACCACCAAACTGGCCATGGGAAATCCCATGTAAATTTTGCTACCATCAATTATTTGCTTCCCTGTTAATTTTACACCAAAATTGTATTAGTCCTTTGAAGGTCGTTGATGATGTACTCTAGGATGGTCCATTTTTTTGAAGTACAAAAAATAGGATCTCCACAAGTTTGTTCTTATTCCAAATGTACTAACTAACACCTGTGCAAAATTTGAGCGCAATCGGGTCATATTTAGAGGTCGCTACGGTTAGTGGTTTTTGGTGGTAAAGATGCTTTAAACACATAATCAGTTTAAAAAAAATATTTATTGTAAAAAATACAAAAAACTTAAACCGATTTAAACAAATCTTTTAAAGTTAATATATAGAAGGTTTTACTGCCCCATAGTTGTCTTCAATGGCCTTAGAATCACTTGAAAATTTCTCCCTATGCAGATCGACTACGCGAAGCAAATATTGTTTCTGCTCTTCATTTTTTGTAATGCTAGAGTTACATTTTTGAATTAACGCAATCCCTCGCTCTGCACAGTCGTTTACGATTTTTAAATGGCGAACCTGTTATTCCATTTCAATATAGACTTCATCCTTATTCCACTATGTAGAATATTTTGTAAGGAACGATGCAGCCTTTTCCCGTCCCTCATTGATTAATAAATCAAACAGAATGGTTGTGCGTTGGAACGAAGGTCTCAAGTGGATCCTGATGATTAAATATCTTACCATCAAGTCTTTTAACGCCTTTGCTTTTGGTGATAGCATAATATTTTTAACCATTTCTCTTTTAGACTTATCCGTTACTCGCGAATCAAAAAATGCTAACCCAATAAGATACTCAGAAAAATACCAAAGATGACGATGAAATGCTTGTGATGCCGTTATACGAATCGTTTCATAAGGATAACTATTCATTAGTTCAAGAAGATTAGCATCATTTAGCGGAGCTTTGTTGGCTATAGGAGCTTCATTCCCAATAGCGTCCGTATACGAGACTTACAAATAAACTAATTTGAGTGACGCCATTTTTCTCTGCCATAATTCTAGGTAATCGTCTCTAGGGTGCTGACTTTTTATAGCATTAGCTTAATTATTATGCATTTCTTGGCGAAGTTCAAGCAAATTCTGGGTATTAAATAACGAATCGTCACCTACCATAAAAGTGTTTTTGTTTATTATCGGCCACTGTTTCTGAAACCGTTTAAATAGTTGAACATCTGGCCCTCCACTGGATCCAAAAACATCTTTAAAAACATTTGACAGCATGACCTCAAAAATATGATGACGACATGCAATCCATATAAGTTCTTTATCAAGGGCCTGTTCATTTAAAGTGCATCCACCTAAGTTTAGGCCTGAATTTGAAGCTGTAGTATCAAAGCATAGTGCGCGAACGTGGTCCTTTAGCAACCAATCGTCAAGAACGTGCAAGCAATCATTGCTTTGTTCTTCGCCCTTACCTTTTTCGATTTTTGAAACTGCTAGTAGTTTTTCTAGTCCACCTCCACTGACAAGACAAGAACTAAAACCCTATCTACTTTTTGTACTCCACCAACAATATCGGGTAGTAATTTACCATCCCAGTGTAACACAAGTGGAAATTGTGGAATAAATGAGGCCTGGTCTGTTGCTGCTATGCTTTTACGAATTACGTTTCTTGCACGGCGTATGGTACTACGTGATAAAGAGATATTTGTTACAGGTGTACCTAAAGCCTGAGTTACGGCTCCAACGACGATGAATTCAAACCAACACTTAGTTGTTAATAACAATATTTTTTATGAATTTATTAACAAATAAACCCAAAATTATCAAAATATAGAAATATTGCATATCATAGCGACCTCTAAATATGGTTCAAACAAACCTGGTTTTGACATAAACGCTTATTTTGGTATAAGGAATAAAAACAAACTTGTGGAGTACACCACAGAATAAAAAAAAAATTATAATATGAGGATATGGACAATGTACTCGCATGCCTTAAGTGGCTTATTACAAAATAATAAAATTTGATGTGCAAGTCCGCCATACAAGGACCTTTAAAAAGGTCTTATAAAATTTTAATGTAATAGGCAAGCCAGTATTTGAGGGTACCACCCGGTATAAAAGTCTTGAAAGTATATTTTTATATAAAAAAAGTTCTTAATTTAACGTGAACCTACTTTTAAATCTCTATGGACGACACCCTGTACATGCATAAAGTCTACAGCCTCTAATACTTGTCTTATAAGATCTGAGGCGTCCTTTTCTGTATACGATCCTTTCTCAACAATTCTGTCAAAAAGTTCACCGCCAGTAACCCTAAAAATTATTGTGATTTTGTTCCTTTGTATAATTTTCATATGAAAAGACGAATTATTAGAAAAAAAGAAAGTTATTGATCGTTAAGTTGTGTAAAGTACCACTGTATATAAAGTTATGAAATACACTTTAGAGCCCTGCACGGGGCAGAATTATCACCAGATGAAAACCCGGCCCATGCAGGGCTCTAAAACACTTACAATTCCATGACAAGAAATACCCTGGTTTTGTCCTCAAAGGTCTCTAACAACTGGACAATATTTGGATGTTTTAACCTGAAACAAAACAATACTTTATTGTAACCAAAATACCGCAATTTATATTAATTGCTAAATTGTTTTTATGAGGAATTAATGATGAATTTAGAACTAGGATTTTATGTATACAGTGTCACCAGTAAAGTCCGCATCATATGGGATTTTTTTTTATTAATAGCTTTATTCAAAATTTGGCTTTGGCGTCAAGTTCTGCTTCGATCGAGATGAAAATTAAGCAAAAAAATAGTAGTCACGTGATTCGCATTATCTGTCAAATTTTAATTTTTTCCAAAAAATAATTCAAAAGTGGGGTTATTTATGAAAATATCAAAAAAAGTTATAAGAAAAAGTTTTTTTAAATGCATTTTCTAGCCTACATGCAAAATTTCAGCTGCATAAGATAATTTTGATTTTTTACCCATATTTTGTAAATTGCACCACTTTTGCAAAATAAGACTCAACGAACCTACATAAAACTTTTCAGTTTTGACAAGGCTTTATTTCAGATACATTTTCTTTAAAGTAGCGCCATATTAAATGTGTGTTTTTCTACAAAATCAAAATTGGGCTATTAAAATTTGGTCGCATGTGATGCAAAGTTTATTTGTTTTTGACCCTGTATAAGGTAACTTCATAAAATAAGTATTTTTGAAAACGTAGTTTGTGTCTGAAAGTAATACACCTTAATATTAAGATAAAAAAGAACACAGTGTCATCAGTAAAGTGTTCATTAAGTGGAAAATAAATTTTAATTTAACTTAACGTAAAGTTTATCTATTTTCAACGATTTAATTTAAAACCCCTTTACTTTATTTTTTATTTTTTTACTTTCAGATACAAACTACGTTTTCAAAAATACTTATTTTATGAAGTTACCTTATACAGGGTTAAAAACAAGTAAACTTTGCATCACATGTGACCAAATTTTAATAGCCCTATTTTGATTTTGTAGAAAAACACACATTAAAGAAAATGTATCTGAAATAAAGCATTGTCAAAACTAAGAAGTTTTATTTAGGTTGCATTGAGTCTTATTTTGCAAAAGAGGTGCAATTTACAAAATATAGGTAAAAAATCAAAATTATCTTATGCAGCTGAAATTTTGTATGTGGGCTAGAAAATGCATTTAAAAATCTTTTTCTTATAACTTTTTTTGATATTTTCATAAATAACCCCACTTTTGAATTATTTTTTGGAAAAAATTAAAATTTGACAGATAATGCGAATCACGTGACTACTATTTTTTTGCTTAAGTTTCATCTTGATCGAAGCAGAACTTAATGCCAAAGTCAAATTTTGAATAAAGCTATTAATAAAAAAAAAATCCCATATGATGCGGACTTTACTGGTGACACTGTATATTGAACGGTCAGGTCCTTAGTTTCAATTATTTTGACAACTGAGCATGCACAGGCACGTTTTTTAATAAGAACCAAAAAAATAACCTATGAACCGAAAAAGACCATTTTCTATTGCAAGATTTTAGTACGTGTGTAGGTAAAAAAAAACATGGTCGTAGTAGGTACAAGCTTTTTGATTTGTAAATAATGTTCTTTATTATTTATGTATTAACTAAACTAGTTATAGTCTAATAATTATACAGGGTGGCGCACCGAACACTTTCCACCCAGGTTTCTTGTTAATAAATAAATCAAAATTCGCTCGAACACGGGAACCTTAGTTCTCAGGGGGGCATATTTTTTTGCTATTTTCACGCCCCCCTGCTGGAATCCCTACGACAGGGTGGCTTTCACCTTTAAAATCTTAAATGAACGAATGATACCTTATTTTAAAGGTAATTGAATTGCCTCCCAAACGCGACCTTGCTCGTTTAAATCGAGTGAATAGTTCCTGAGAAATAGGGCTAAAAAGAAAAGAAAATTAAAAAGCAATAAAAATTATTACCTCTTGTATCAATCAAGTAAATGTTGAAAATGTCCACCTTCAACATCCATGCAATTGTAAAGGCACTGTTAAAAATGTTCGCGAACATTATGGAGCATATGGGGTGGCTTTAACCCTCAAAATCTTAAATGAAAAGGAATGTCGAGTGATAGCTTATTTTAAAAGAAATTAAATTGTCTCAAAATCAGCATAATAACGGCCAGAAAATATTTACTTTCAGCAAGACGGAGCACCCCGCATTATGCGTTCCCTGTTAGACAGGTTCTGGATGAAATGATGATGTCGTAAGGATTCCAGCAGGGGTGAAAATAGCAAAAAAATATGTACCCCTGAGAACTAAGGTTCCCGTGTTCGAGCGAGTTTTGATTTATTTATTAACAAGAAAATAAACCTGGGTGGAAAGGTTTCGGTGCGCCACCCTGTAATTACAATTAAGTATGCATACATAATTACCTATAAAATGCAATAGTGGGGTCAATTTTTTTAAAACCGTTTTATTAAGGACTTTGTTCGAAATGATCTACAGGGTTAGTTGAAATAACCGAAACGGCTAATTTTCTTCAAAACTACCAAGCCTAAAGCTAATCGAGTATCGATAACGATAATAACAACAAACAACTACTAACAATAACATAGCTAGTAAAAATTCATTACATATTATGGTACACTACATTAATTTGATTATGAAATCGATACTATTAGGTACATTATGTCTACCAACCTTCCTTTTTACATTATTTGAAACGTTTTTAAATGGAAATAGATTGGATTTTTTTTTTAATTTTAGAGTTGTAACTAATTAATTTTTTTTCCCATAGAACTATTTAAGATAAAAATTTGATACTATCAGGAAATGATAATGTTGATGGAAGGAATCGAATTCAATAAAAAAAAAAGAGTAGAGTTACATTTGAAGAAAAAAACATTCCTTGAGTTACAGAAAAAAACTAAAATCTGGCAACGTCGCAATTGTTAATTTTCAATTCAATTTTTTTAAGTTATCCACCTGTACCAAAATTCATTTATTTAGCCTTAGTTTTGGAAGAAAACTAGCCGTTCCGGTTATTTCAACTAACCCTGTATAATTTAAGTAAATAAAAGTTCCACTTTGCGGCATTATTTGCGAACGCATTGTTTATATATAACAGGCAAGAATGGGCTTAACATTAATATTTAAAATAAAAACGACTAAATATTTATAGTATGAATAATTCAACATCATTACATCCTTCAGATGCCTACTAAATAAAACCGTAATTATCGATTAATAAATTTAAGTCAGTAGTAAGAAAAGATTTTATGATAAAGGTTAGACAGTTGTATATTTTCTGTTAATGTAGTGGGTATTTATTCAGCTAATCTGCCGTAGAACTACAATAAGTTTTTAAGCATTTAAATAATTAAAAAATACTTGTACAGGGTGTTTCATTAAGGGTGGCAACCGGCCATATCTCGGAAACTACTAGGCATAGAAACTTGGGGAAAAAAATTATTAAAGCGGTCATGAGAAAACTCTAGAAATTACTTTTAAGTTCCTTATTTCGCCGCAAGGGGGCACAATTGAATTTTTTTTTAAATCCCAAATTTCTCCGAAAATTCCCATATTAAGGTTTAAGGCTTATCCGATTTTACTTAATTTAAGCTTGTTTGGAAGGGAAAGGTAAGTAACTTCAATTGCCGTATCCAATGATACACGATAGTTTCTAATAAAATTGCTAGAGGGCGCAATTTGTAATAATAACAGTTTTTTTTGATTTTATCCCGAAAATTCAAATCATACGGTATAACTACGACATCATAATCGAAAAGTAGATGAAATTTTCAAGAAAAGATGTGAAGCCCGCAGTTCGATATATTTGTTCGTTTCAGAGTTATTGCCAAAACAATAATTTTTAATACAAATTGCGCCCTCTAGCAATTTTATTAGAAACTATCGTGTACCATTGGATACGACAATTGAAGGTACTTCCAAACAAGCTTAATTTTAGTAAAATCGGACAAGTCGTTTAGAAGTTACAGCGATTTTAATGTTTACACTTTCACTTGATAAGAGTGGGAGAAGCTATTGAAAGTGTAAACATTAAAATCGCTGTAACTTCTAAACGACTTTTCCGATTTTACTAAATTTAAGCTTGTTTGAAAGTACCTCCAATTTTCGTATCCGATGGTACACGATAGTTTTTAATAAAATTGCTAGAGGGCGCTATTTGTATTAATAATTATTACTTTGGCGATAACCCTGAAACGAACAAGGATATCGAACAGCGGTCTTCACATTTTTTCTTGCAAATTTCATCTACTTTCCGATTATGATGTTATAGTTATACCGTATGATTTGAATTTTAGGGATAAAATCGAAAAAACTGTTATTATTACAAATTGCGCCCTCTCGCAATTTTATTAAACACTATCGTGTATTGTTGGATACGGCGATTGAAGATACTTACCTTTCCCTTCCGAACAAGCTTAAATTTAGTAAAATCGGATAAGTCGCTTAGAAGTTACAGCGATTTTAATGTTTACACATTTAATAGCTTCCCCCACTCTTATCAAGGTCGGTACGCCAATGAGCCTTAAACCAAAATGATGCAGAATTATCTATTCTTTCTAATGATGTAACTAGAAGTATACCATAATATGAGAATTTTCGGAGAAATTTAGAATTAAAAAAAAAAATTTTAATTGTGCCGTCTTGCGGCGAAATAATTTCCAGCTATTTCTCATGGCCACTTTTACTAAAAAAATTTCCTCGTTTTTATTAGCTTATGGTGAAAAATAAAATGCTGGTAGGTATGTACCCCGGCTTCTTAAATCTATCAAAAATATTTAAGATAGTTTTGCGTGATGAAAGCTTTGTTGGGCCACAAAAATGTAAAACACCCAACTACTTCCTCTGTACCGGGTGAGTCAACGATTGCGCGGAGGAAATTTATGCCTTGAAGTTAGGATTTGTCGATAATGAGCTTTTGTAATAAGGTATGGTTAGATATCTGGCACATTTTAAAAATGTTTTGAATTATACAGGGTCCGTCCAAAAAGTAGGGTGTCATGTCATAAAGTTACATTTTTTTAAATGGGACACCTTATATTTGAATACATTTATTAATTCTACGTGTTATTTCTCACATTTCTATAAATTAATGGTTTAATATACGAAAAAGTTATAGTTTTTAAGACAATTCAACTTATAATGAAAATTTTGCATTTGCAAGCATCTCGTTGTTGTGAAAATGCTACTTAAATTTTGACACTAAGCGATTCATAATTTTTATACATCTTCTTAACATATATAAAACAAAGTCGCTGTCGCTGTCTGTCCGTCCGTCCCCTTATATGCTTAAATCTTTAAAACTACGCAACGGATTTTGAAGCGGTATTTTTTTAATAGATAGAGTGATTCAAAGATGAAGGTTTTTATGTATAACTAGCGACCCGCCCCGGCTTCGCACGGATGCAATTTCAGAAACATGCCGGGTACTAATATATCGGGTTTGTTCGGGTTTGTATTTATACCAGCGGGTTGCAACGCATGCCGGGTACACGCTAGTACTTAATAAAGTCAAAACTACATATTTAGTATTAAATCTCATTGTAGATCCCCTTCACGCTGTGTCTAGGCTTAGCACTGGTCCAAGAAATCATTGTTAAGTTGTTACTAGGTACGTTAGGGTTCATGCAAAGTTTTTTTTATTATACAAACATATTGGCCTCATCCTCATTCCAATGAACCAGATAATGAACGAACATTCATGTTTACGTTAGTTACGAATAAATTATACGTATATATCAAAACTGTGTAACGTTTGATTTTCTTTTATTCTTATTATTACAAAACAATCCATATATAGAGTGCGCTAATTAAACTTATAACTTTCATATATATAGTTTAAGGAAGTAATAAAATTTTATTTATTTTTTTTTAAACTGTATTGCAATAACAAGGTGAGGTCTGTATAAAGAAGTAATTAAAAAGTGGTTAATTTGGCTATAATTAGATGATGGATATCTTAAAACTTTACTTATTATATACTGTGTTCAAATTGACATAATAGTAATGGACGATTTCTTCAATAATAGTAGTAAAAAAATTATTTATTAAGGCTACAAAATAAATTTATAAAAATTTTTTTTAAAATTGACAGTTGATTTTTAAATGCATGGGCTATATGTGTGATACATTTTTCAATAAAAGAAAAATTGAATTGTTTCTTATAAAGTAACAATCACTGTTAATTTCTTAAGAATTGCCTAATGCTTTGGTAATGAATTATTATGAATTTTAAACATTAAACCAATTTAATAAAATTATATGTATTATGGTACAATTCTCCATAATATTTAAAATAACTAGTATCACTTTGTTTTAAGAAATATCACTCTATTTATCAGCTGTATACAATAAATTAAATACCCTTCAGCAGTAAATAAAATATGAGCGTATTAAAGTATTACACACTATTTCTTTTGGACATTTCATAAATTAGGACTTATTATTTTAGGATAATGTATTATTCTGGAAATGTTTTCAATTAGTCAGTTGTCTAGGTAAATATTAAATTTTATTTATCAATCCAAAAATATTCCTATTTAAAAAATTACAATTTTGAATTTGCCACGACTAAAAAATATATTAATTTATTAATTGTTAAGCACTTTAGGAGAAAACACAACTATACATTTTTTTAAATATTCAGTATCTAAACCATCTATTACATTAATAAGTGTCTCATTTACAAGGCATTGAGCCTTTTCATAAATTTATAATTAAAGGAAGATCATATACAATGCTTTTTTTTAACGCGGTAAATCTGTAAGCCTATGTTAGCCACATTTATATTAAACAAATAATATTAAAACTTAAGAATAGATAAAATATGAGATGGGAGAAAGAAGTTAACATACAATCTGTGCAAAAAAGCTCCAGGAGATACCCAAAAAGGCCCTTTTTATTTTTTTTAAATTACACTTTTTTACCCCCTTGTAATTCATTTAATTAACTACCTTAGATAAAGAAAAATATTGACACGGCTGTTAGTATTTTCCTGATTTTCATGAAATTAGTTTTGTAATTTATCATGTCTTGTTACACCGTAAAAGAACGAATTGAAATGGTTTCAAACTGCATAACCCGTCCCATTCCCAGCAAGTCTACCGTACGACGATTGCATGGAAATTTCATGACTTCTGGATGTCTTGATGATTCTCATAAAAAACGAAAAAGAAATTCATCTGTGGTAACTGAAGAATTCCGAATGGGTCTGTGCATGGCGATAGAAGAACAACGATCATCCAATTTGACACACCTTGCTGAACGCTTCGACAAATCTAGAAGCAGTTGTTACAAGGCATTAAAGAAAGACAAATACAAATCTTTTAAAATTCGAAACGTACAGGAACTTTTACCTCGTGATTATTTTGAACGGATGCAGTTTTGTGAAGAATGGATGGAACGAATTAATAACAACCCAGGTATTGCGAATAACATACTGTTTACAGATGAAAGCTCCTTTAATATTAATGGAAGTGTGAACAAATGGAAGTGTGAACAAACAGAATGTTAGAGTCTGGTCGCGGGAAAATCCCTACGTGGTGCATCCAACGCATACCCAGTGGCGACAAAATGTACATGTATGGGCAGGTATTCTAGGAAATATGATTATTGGTCCATTTTTTATAGACGGTACGCTTACCAAAGAAAAATATATGGATCTTTTACATGTGAAAGTAGGTCCTGCGCTAGTTTACAGAATGGAGGAAATTATATTTCAACATGATGGAGCTCCAGCTCATAGCGCAATTATTGTAACGGAATATCTAAATAATGTATTTCCGGGCAGCTGGATAGGAAGATTTGGACCTTTTAAATGGCCCGCTCGAAGCCCGGATATCACGCCTTTGGACTTCTTTTATTGGAGATACCTCACATCAAAAGTTTTTGATAACATAAGAGGAAGACCAAATGATGTCGATGAGTTAAAAAACAGAATAATCGAGGCCTCACGCAGCATCACAGCGCGACAGTTGTCGAATGTTAGAAAGGATTTTTATGATTGTTTGGGGGCACTGTTTGGCTGTAAATGGAACACTTCGAACAGTTTATATGAGTTTTAAGTTTATTGTTGTAGATGATATTTAGGAAAATTATTAAACTTTATTGAAATAAAAGTTCTGCTTTAGAATTAAGAAAATTAATACATTTTAAACCACTTAAAATAAAACATATTTAATACAAACTAAATAATCATCAACATTGTATGATGTCGGTACAACTTGCCAAATATTATAAAAATGTCACATACCAGCTTATGTCAAATATACCTGCGTAAACTTAACATACAGGGCTGGGCAAAACAGCGTGATAGTATAACTTAACATGGTATTTTTCAATGTTTTGCGTTAGTAAAGTAATACAAACATGGTCCTAAATTGGATATGAGACCACAAGAAATATTTGTGTAAAATTTCAACTCGTAGTTCTCAATGGAAATGTGCCTAACATAGACCCAGACAATGGACCCAAAATACTGCCCTAGGGCACCACAATGTTAATTATTATCAATAAATCGATGTTAACGTCTTTTTTAAACAGTTTGAGGGCGGCTTATGGGCACAGTTAGTTAGAACTGTAGCTTTAAATTATACCATCAAATTTGATGACACTAAAAAGTTGTTAAACTGTATTTTGGCCCACAGAGTATGGTGGGTTTCTAAAGCTGTTGGACAAACTACGCGCACTTTCACATGGTAACAAGTACCGTACATTAACCAACAACCAGTAATAATGTAATTTTTTTTGCATTTGAATACTACTGCACTTGTTACAGTGGAATAAATTTATAATTCTTAACTTATTAAATATGAATTTAGTCTTTAATTTAAAATACTGGTCCGATGTGACAATCGTTCAAGTCGGAGAATGACAAACACTATACAGGGTGTTCTCAAAGTTGAGTCATTTATTTTACCAGGTTGTAGAACTCGTAAAAATAAGTAATTGTACCAAAAATCATTTATATAAAAGTTGCAGAATAAAGAAGTTATTAACAATTGAAAAAATGTAAAATTTAAGAACTGTAAGACCTGCTTTTTGGATATTCTCGACCACTGCGTTATTAATGTTTTGTTTACTGGCGATAAGGTATGCCCTTTTTTTTGTAGGATACAAATTACTTATCATTCATTCATTTTACGGGTTTTAGTGCGAATTTCGATTTGACCAGTGCTAAATAATTCGCTAAAGTGCGTGATATTTTTGATTTTTGGCATTTTGTGCGAAAAAAATGGCGCAAGTTTATGAAAACAATGAACTAGTGGACATAATATTAACTTACGGGGAATGCCAACAAAATGCAGCCGCCGCATGTCGTTTGTACGCGGAAAGGTTTCCTTTAAGAAATCGTCCGGCTCCGCGTATGTTTGTGAATTTAGTTACAAGACTTCGCGACACAGGCTACTTAAAGGAACAACGAGGTGGTCACGCTGGAAGACCTCCTCCACGCGAAATGGTACAGATTGAGGAGGACATTTTAGGAATTGTCGAAAACGACCCAACAACGTCCACTAGGTCAGTAGCAGCTCAAGTTGGAACTGCTCATAGCAAAGTGTGGAAGACTATACGACAAGAACAACTTTATCCCTACCATTATCAACGGGTACAAGCGTTACAACCCGAAGATGGTCCTAGAAGAGTTGAATTTTGTCAGTGGCTATTAAATCAATACAACAGAAATGAAAATTTTACCAAATTTATTTTGGCTACTGACGAGGCCACATTTACAAGAAATGGAGTTACAAATTTTCACAACAACCATATTTGGGCAGTGGAAAATCCGCATGCTGTGAAAAGAACCCATTTTCAGGACAGATTTTCAGTAAATGTTTGGGCTGGCGTAGTAAATGGCATGCTTATTGGGCCTTACTTTTTTCCAGCTCGACTGACAGGTGACATTTATTTAGACTTTCTTCAAAACACTCTGCCACAATTATTAGAAGATGTTCCTTTAAATGTGAGACAGAATATGTGGCTTTTACATGATGGAGCACCGCCACATTTTAGACGAGAAGTTAGGGAACATTTAAATAATGAGTTTCCTAATAGATGGATAGGGCGCAATGGCTATATTTCTTGGCCTGCACGCTCTCCGGATCTAACGCCCTGCGATTTTTTTTCTGTGGGGCTATTTAAAACAGTTGGTTTATCACGATGCAGAGGTAAATACTGTGCAAGAACTACAACAGCGCATGAGAAACGCTTGTGATGTTGTTCGTGGACACCCGGATTTTATTTTTGAAGCGTGTAGTCACTCATGGATACGCCGAGCAAGACTTTGCGCAAACCGAACAAATGGTGATAATTTTGAACAATTTTTGCAACATCGGGATGCATTTTGCCGGTGAGTATGGAATTATTGTGAGTTGCAATAAAAATAAAACGCAGTGGTCGAGAATACCAAAGAGCAGGTCTTAAGTTTTTAAATTTTAAATTTTTCCAATTGTTAATGACTTCTTTATTCTGCAACTTTTATGTAAATGATTTTTGGTACAATTACTTATTTTTACGAGTTCTACAACCTGGTAAAATAAATGACTCAACTTTGAGAACACCCTGTATGTCAGTGTCAAAATTCAAAGAGTTTTTAATTGTAGTTATTTTAATTTGTTAAATATTTTTACTATTTGATATATTTTTTTGAATTTTGTTCATTCCTTCTTCCAGAACCTTTACCTTACGAGCTTTATATAAATTGCATAGATTTGGTTAAAACTGGAATTAAAAAGGTGCTCACGCCACTTGTAAATCCCCTCTTTAGTAATAGTAGTAGTAAAGGGGAGGCTTAGCGCCAAGCAAGTAGGCCAGTGCGACCCTTTTTGCCAACCCCCATGTAGCTTCCCTAATCGTTTGGCAGTCTGTTGCTGACAATCCTACCCTTTCATTAAGAACCCGAGCTCAAGAACTTGATGTAGTAAAAAAACTCATATTCAGTATATTTTAAAGGCAAACAAAATATTCCCATTTAAGCCAACTTTTAATCAAACGTTGGTAGAAGGAGACGAAGCCAAACGGTTGGATTTTTGTTTTTGGGTCGGAAACAAAATTGTAAGTGAAAACAGGAATTTTCATAAATATCATGTTCTCTGATGAATCGACATTTTCAACAAACGGGAAAGTGTCTTCTGATGCGCATATTAGATACTGGAGCGAAAATAATCCCCGTTTTAGAATTCCTGCAAGAAGACAATATTACAAAAAAGTAAATGTCTTGTGTGCATTTCTTATTATGGCATTACCGAAATGTACTTTCAACAAGATGGATGCCCTGCGCATTTCGCAATTGAAGTGAGGGAATGGCTTAATAATACATTTGGCCACAGATGGATTGGTCGGAATGGTCCGGTTCTGTGGCCCCCAAAAGTTCCGATTTAACTATTTCAGATGCCTATCTTTGGGGGCACCTCAAACAATTAGTATACTCCCGTGCAATTGAGAACGACGTACAGCTTCTAAAACAGCGAATTGTTGAAGCTGTTCAAACAATTTCCATTAAAGAAATTCGAAGAAGTTTTGACCACATGCGATTACAGCTGGAAAAATGTGTTGAATATGGAGGGGGAGTGTTTGAATAGCAAATTATGAAATTATTATTTGTTGTTATTTTAAGATTTTTTTGTGTTATGTCCGGGGTCATTTCATTTGTGAAATTAAAAATACATATTTCTGGAAACACCAAAAATCGAGATTTATTTTAAATCTCGGATTTAAATTACAAACGTTATTCTAAATAAGTTTTCTAATTGGCATTTTGGTCAAAAATGAAAAATAAAGGTTACTCTTGGAGAAAAATCATGTTTTTGAAGTTTTTGCGAACCCTGTATAAAAATCAAAATTTTCTCTTCGTGAAATGCATTTTTTTACAAGCAAAACTTTTTATCAAGAATGACTTTTTCCCGAAAAATGAAATTTTTCATCCATTTGTGCTATTGTAAACCCTATCCGCGGACAGTCTGTATATTTTTAAATTTAACATACTATGTTTGTTTTAGGTTGCACGCCCTATATTAGACCCCATGTCGATAAGAAGGTTGGACTGTAAAATAATAACATTTAATAATTACAATACAAGTATTTATATTAACGTTTCTATTTTAATATCATCAAAAAATAAATCCAAGTGTGACGTTAGTTTGTTGATACAGACGCAATAATCCATTTTTCTAATGCTATCTCCTTAAAATACGTACTTAAATCATAAATAAACAATTCTTAATCGTCAAAGTCACCGCTTTTGCTATTTTTCACTTACCAGCTACTTTTACAATTTCCATTTTAAGAATATATAAAATTAGAGTCTGATGGCGACTCTTTAATTGGTTTGTTTAATGGTTGTTGCATAAATAATAGTAATTCAAATTCTTCAAATGTATTTTTAAACACTACCATAATTGAATATTCTACTGGGTATTTTCGTTACAAAGTAAAAAGTAAAAGAGTATCATAGTATTATGGGATACAGTAAAACAAAGTTGAACTTGTAAATTTCCACTATATTAACTAGAAAAATGACATGTTTCGCTAACACTGTAGCTTCGTCAGATGACAATGATTTAATAAAGGTGAAAATTAAAGATTGGGGTGCCCGGTGCAATAAAATTAAATTATTGAATGTAAATAAAACAGTGGAATGATTACAATAGAGGGAAAATCCAACAGAGGGTATAAAAATTTAATTAAATTAGGTATTTACAATATGGGTAATTTATAAAATCTTAAGTAGGTATATGGTCAACAGAATAAATTTAACAAAGGTGAATTATTTAAATCTAGTTGATCATTAAGTAACAGGTCCGTATTTTAAAGTTTATTTATTTACATAGATTCTAACAAATTTAGTTTTAAGCCTTTGTTTTCTATATTATGTAAGATTTTAAAGGAAGGATCGAAATTATGTTGATAATCAAGTAAATGGTTAGCATAGTTTGAGTCTATTTTATTTTTTAGAAAACTGTTAAAATGTTCCTGTATTTTTTTCTCAAAATGTCTACCCGTTTGGCCAATGTATGTTTTAGGACAATCTTTGCATTTTAATTTATAGACGCCTGATTTTTTGTTTTTATCGCTTTTAGTTTTATTGTTTTTGATAAATTTACTTAAAGAGTTATTAGTTTTGTAACACATATTTATATCAAGTTTGTTAAGAAAATTGCCAATTACTTTGCTAGGTTGTCCAAAGAAAGTGACCAGTCCTAAAACATAGTATCGGCTGAATCAATTAATTTTAAAAGAGTATCAACCTAATTTAAAAAAAAAAAAAACATAGTGTATATTTTTCCATTCTACAATCAATTCTTGACATTTTTCATAAATCATGGCCTATCTTCAATCATTTACGAAATATTAACTTTTAAAGCAAAATAGACAAACGATATATCAGAATTATTACAATAACCGAAAGTAATGAAACAAACGTGGAGTCGTATAGATATTGTCGCTAAGAATAGAGAAAAAAAATTCTACCCGTCAAAATAAAATTTTGACAAAATTTTTTTTTTTATTTTGAAAATTTTTGTCGTTTGTTCGGGTTTGTTTGTAACCGACTTCTTTGAACCCGATTTTGACCTACTTTAAACGGTCAAATTTAATTTAAATTTTGTAGCCTTATCAAGAACCGGTGACAATACAATAATCTACTAATCTAGCTCAATCTACTCAAAAAAATTTTTTTTTCTTAACAATAACTCAAACTAAAAAATGAAAAATAAATATAGTTTAAAAAAACTAAAAAACACGCTTTAACAATTAATTAAACTAAAAAGCCGAAATTAAATAGTTTAAAATAAATTCTTAATATAGGCAGAAAATAATAATGAACGATAAACATTAGTATTATTGTGAAAAAAGCGTGGGTCGCTTTGTGCTATATTTTTCGTATATCGAGCACCCCACGCTTTTTTCACTATAATACTAATGTTTATCGTTCATTATTATTTTCTGCCTATATTAAGAATTTCAAGAATTATTTTAAACTATATTTATTAACAATGCCCGCCCAGACATTAACATTACAGTACAGTATCGGTAGTTTTGTCTTTAACGTGACTATTTAAAGAAAACGCGGTTTCATCTGAAAAACAAATTCTTTGGACAATTCGTGCGTGATTATCTGTTAGCTAAATCCTTATTTCACAAAATTGCTCTCGCCTATTAGGATCAGCGTTCAATAACTCTTGTACAATTACTGGTTTGTAAGGTTTTTTAAAAAATATTTAGGTATGGTGGCTTAGTGCGTATCGTATCGTAGTCACGCCCACATTTATTTATTTACTCAATAACGAGATATGCCCATTCCTACAAAAGTTCTTAGCCTAACATCCAAGACATCTAATGTACAAACATGCAAGAAGAAACAACTACAAAATGTAAATAGGACAATAAATTAACAATAAAAATTTTAATAGAGTTAGTAATATTTTTTTAGTAGCCTTTTTAGTGAATCCGCACTTGTATTGAAAAAATCACCCCCCAAACCTGTTCCCATTTTTCATTATTCTATTAATAGGAGAATTTCCCCCATACGAAGTACGGTGCTGTCTAGGTTTAAAAGTTTTGAATTCTCTTAACTCTCTAGGTGGTATATATAATTGTAGTGAGGACAAAAGTTTTCGGCTACTTATTAAACCAATTAAAAATTTATATGATAGCATTATGTCGTTAAATTCACGACGTTGCGTTGGCTTAAACAATTTAATCCGAATTCTAGTTCCAAATGAATATAATTTATACTTTCTAACGGCATATGTTTTTTAAATGCTACCTATGTACCTAATAAATTTTCTCTGAACTAATTGAAGCTTGTCAATATAAACGTGATAGTAAGGAATCCAAACACTAGTACAATTTTCCGATTCTGGTCTTATAATTGTAAAGAATTTTTTATTAGTGAAATCGTTTGTATTTCTTTTAACAAATCCAAGCATTTTAACTTGTGTACTTGAACTATGATAATCTTCCTGTAGTTATAATTATATTTTTTTTTTCTCCTCAGGTATAACAAGACAACCACTTTTAACACTATCTTTAACAGTACGGGAAGTTTTCTTCACTTACTTGCTACTAGGGTAGCAATGTCGATTGGCTAATAGCTAGCCTATTATTGGGTATTTTCATTAAACATATCAGGGACTTTCCTATGACATCTACTTTTATCTACACAACCCAACAAAATCAAAATTTCTATGCGTTCATCTTCAGCAAGGCGCATTTTGGATGTAATATCAGTAGATCAAAATTCAAATTTGATTAACCTACACTGACATTTATTAGCAAATTGTCATTGTCAATGCCTTAAAGGCTGTGACTTCAGTGCAGAACGTTGCTAAGTCAAGAAACATATCAATGGTGCATACCAGAATTAAAGTGTTAATATTTCGTAAACGGTTGATAATAGGTTCCTTAATGACGTGCTAATATTTTAGGGTGTGATTCCTCAAGTAATTTTATGAAGAAAAGTTCATATAAACATATGTCCTAAACGGCTTAACTTTTTTGCTACAGGGTGTTGAATTTTTTTTTGCGTTTTCTGTAATATCTCCGAAAGTAATTTAGATAATATTATTAATTTTGGCATGTGCTAATAGGACATAAAACCACATGTTTTAGTTATAAAAGTTATTTTTTTGTCCCACCAGTGGCGTCCCTGCAAACATGTCCTCTGATATTTTTTAGAAAAAAAGTGGTAAGTACACCACTGACATCTTTCCATGTGGATATTATTTCTGATTAGCCTGGTCAATTCTACATAAAAATTGTCTCTTGAGTTTTTCTCCTCAGGCACACCGTTCTTAATTAAAATAATTAAATTAAATTAGCTCTACTATTTATTATTATAAACATTGATAATGCAAAATTTTGTTTTATAAAAGTTGTTGGAAATGATCACCTTCACTTAATAGGCATGCTTTCGCCCATCTTTGCATCGAATAGCGCACTCGTTCAAATATTCCAGGCGAATTTCGTATTGTTTCACAGAAGGCAATTATTCGCTCCCTTAAATTTTTTAAAGTGTTAATGGGAGTTTTATACACTAGAGTTTCAAGATGACCCACAAGAAAAATCCAAACTATTGAGATCAAGGGATCTTGCTGGCCATTGTTGAGCTCCTCCGCGACCTATCCAACGATTCGGATAAACTGCATCTAAATGGTCGCGAACGATTACACTGAAATGAGCAGGAGCTCCATCATGCATGTACCACATTTGATTCCTTAGCGCATATGGTACATCTTCAAGTAACACAGGTAGTTCTTCTAGGAGGAAATGCAGATAAGACTTCCGTTAAGGCGTTAATTATGTTTTTAAGAACGTCACCGTTACAGGATAACTAGATTTATGTGATCAAAAATTATTCGTCAATACTGCAAAATGAAGCTAATTTAATTTAATTATTTTAATTAAGAACAGTGTGCCTGAGGAGAAAAACGCAGGAAACCATTTTTATGTAGAATTGATCAGGCTAATTAGAAATAATATCCTTATGGAAAAATGTCAGTGATGTAAGTACATAACACTTTTTTTCTAAAAAATATCAGAGGACATGTTTGCAGGGACGCCACTGGTGGGACAAAAAAATAACTTTTATAACTAAAACATGTGGTTTTATGTCCTATTAGCACATGCCAAAATTGAAAATATTATCTAAAGTACTTTCGGAGATATTGCAAAAAACGCATTAAAAAAGAAAAAATTTAAGCCGTTTGCGACATATTTATGTTTATATGAACTTTTCTTCATAAAATGACTTGAGGAGCCACACCCTAAAATATTAGCACGTCATTAAGGAACACCCTGTATATAGAACTGATTGTAGAATGTAAAAATATACCATATGTTATTAAGTTAAAAATGGTTTTTAGGAACATTAACCAAGATCAGAGCTAAACTATTTAGCAGAGCATGCAAGAATGGATCTTTTGTGGTCCTTATACAGATCTGGCAAAGTGCAGAAGTAAACAATATTATGTTCTTTGACGGGAAAACATCGACATTGTCGTTTAGACGTACGCAAAGAGAGAACTCGCGATCTAGCCACGAAATCCGACAATCACACATTGTAGTCTATTACACTTAGACTTGGAAATAATTTTTTATGTGCTCATTTCTTCGCATGGAAATGTGCACCCATGTATAAAAAAACACTGTACATATTTACATTACATTACGAAAAACTATTGCGGCAAATTTAAAAAATCAGTTGTTGTCAATTTCACAATATTCTGTTAATATTGTTGAAACGCAATTTATTAAGAAGCACATTATTTTAACATAAGTATATTTGGTTTTGATTATTTGTTATATTAAATGTAAACCAGGTCAAGTAACCATCATTTTACAATTCTGGAAATTCTGTATTTGGGTGATTAAGTATTTTTTTTTAGTCATTATAGGGTAAAGTATTTGTGTTGCCTTTTACAAAATGCAAATTTCAAGCCAAAATTTATTATTTACAAGTATTTTAGAAGAAGAAATCAGCGACGGAATAAAAATTTGTTAACTCTCATTTTAATTTACACAGTCTTAAAAACGTACTAATAACATGTGTCCTAACTAATTTTACAACAGTAACAAATAAAATAATAAATAATTATTAAATTTCTCTAATCTAAACCTAATTCTGTTTCACTGTGAGTCGTCATTTAGGTTAATAACAATGGGTTGTATATTAGTTTGTATATAAATATACGAATCTTCGACTTTTACTGCTTCACTGAATTTTTCCAGCTTTCGGCCAGTATATTGTTGTACAGTGTGAATTAACTTTATGACTCGCACTTAGGGTAGGGGAACCATTTTTTGCTCTCACCTTTGATTTTTCTCGGTGCCACATATGCTCTATGGGGTTAAATATACAATGATACGGTGGAAGACGTAAGTCTGTATGATTCATCTGTTCCGCCAAGTTATCACATATGTATTGTTTTTTAATGTTAAGTGTATTTAAGATTTCTAAAAGTTGTTCGTTTTTGTAACTAAATTCAAAATAAATATAATTTTCTAATAAGTATTCTTGTATTTTAGTTTTAGTACTTGATCTGCTTGGCGCTCTATATAGCAAACGACTGTAATAACTCCATTATAACCAGGCTATTGTCGAGGATGTTTTTTAAAAGGTAATTTTCAAACCAGTTTTCAAAAAGGTCCGCACATGTGTAATCATGGCAATCCAAGCTTAAATCCTTAATATTCTGGGCAGACAACAGCAAGCAGTTTGGAACCCATTCATCTTCCGATCCAGCATGAATTATTGTAATTCTTTTTCCTTTATTTGAAGGTGTTTTCGTCTGACACTTTGAACTAGAATCGACCTATCCTTTGGACACGTGTGTCTCAAACCATGTTTCATTAAGGTAAAATATAGACCTGTTTTCTGATCTACCGGGTGTTTCTCAAAAGACGTTCACCCCTATAACTTTTTTATATTTATAGATATTAAAATGAAATTTTGAAATTATGCATAAGGATGAGTCTGCATTTATTTGCATAATTTTCAATTTGTTAGCACTTCCGGTTTGACCGGAAGTGACCTGACCTTGACTTTGATATTTTAAATGGGTCATCTTGTATATTTTTACTTATTTGGGTTCAGCATAACATTATGAGTGAAATGACACCTCACTTGTAATTTTTTGACGTGTTATAAAACTTTTATGTTTATTTTTTATTTTCAATCTAGAGTGTACTACAAATCAATTAAATCTGTTAATTTATAGTAAAGTAGTAAATGAAAATTAAAATTATGTCATAATAATTGACTTTCTAAGTTTCAGAAGCCTTTAAAAAATGAAATTGTGTTTCCTTGACATTTACTCCATTTTTCTAAATGGAACGATGGTGGTTCACTAGGATATTTAAAACGAGCATTTTTTTCCCAACAATTTCATACCATACTCTCCTATGCTATTTTAAAATTGACACTGAAAAAATTGCCTTAAATCCCAATCGCAAATTTAAAAGCGTTATGCATTATTGCCGCCCTCTTTTTTCTAAAGAAATATAAAAGCTGCTTTGAAAAACAATGGAATGGTTTCAGTGGCGGCTCGTTAAAGAAGGGCTCTGGGGCGAATCCAAAAATACTTTACTTAAAAAACCAATAAAGCAATCTATGTAAGCAATCCATTAAAATAATTCAAACCAAACATAGCCCTATTCCAGCGGGTAGGTTATACTAAGCGCGGGCATAAATTCAAACCAAACATAGCCCTATTCCAACGGGCAGGTTATACTCATAGACAAGCGAGTTGCGCGCTCTCAATGTTTTTTACACTAAGCGCGGGCGGGCGACCGATTATCCGTCCCGATTCAACGCGGCTTCTCGATGAGTTGCCATGAGGACAGAGGCGTGACGTCACCTACACATCGCACAACGAGCGGCCACGATGAGCTCCAATTTTCCGCGCCCAACAACAGCTGTTCGCGATGCCACGGTAGAATAATCAATATATTATGTACTCTGGCGAGGCGACCTGTCGATGCCGCTAGGCGCTAACGTTTTGTTTATTTGTTTTGATTTGATTTATTAGTTACGTTGTTGTTGGAAAATGTCGTGTAATATGAAGGTCAGTGATTTACAGAAGCTTGTGTTTAGTTCTCTGAGCTTAAGTGAAAAAATTGATTTAAAAAATGCAGGGCGGCCACTAGAAATTGAACATAGTACAAGTGCAATCAAAATGTAAAAGTAAGGCACAGTTTACGCGTAAGTTTGACAAAGAAATATATAATAAAAAATCCTGGATATGCGGTTGTGAGGACGAAAATTATTTTTTTTTTGTTTCGTGTGTTTTTTTTTGACGGGTATGATAATTGGACTATAAATGGGGTGCAGGACTTAAAACATCTTTCAGAGAAAATAAAAAAACATGAAAATAGTGCAAAACATAGTCATCATGTGGTAAGTTTTGAGATGTTAGGACAAACTAATATTTTAACTTGTTTAAGTAGTGCTTATGCTGATGAAATTAAAATTCACAACGAGAAAGTTAGAAAAAACAGACACGTACTTTTGAAATTAATAGACATTTTAATTTTTTTTTATCTAAAGCCAGCGGCCCCCCCCCCCCCCCCCCACCTGACTCGCTAGTAACGAGCCGCCACTGAATGGTTTTGAAAAGCAATATGGCTTTAATTTAAAGTTGTAATGTCATTAGTTTATAAAACATCCCAACAAACATATCCAAAAATTAGGAGCATATCAATTTGTTCATTTCTAGTAATACTAACCATTTTATCTGATTTACAATGTAAGTTTAATAAACGAATGGCATTACAATTTTAATTTAAAATCATATTGGTTTTCAGAACCATTCCATTATTTTTCAAAGACGCCTTTATATTTTTTTAGAAAAGACGAAGAGAAATAATAGTGCATAACGGTTTGAAATTTGCGATTGGGACTGAGGCAAATTTTTTCGTGTCAATTTTAAAACAGCATAGGAGTGTATGGTATCAAATTGTTGGAAACAAAATGCTCGTTTTAAATATCCCAGTGAACTACCATCGTTCCATTTGGAAAAATGGAGTAAACGTCAAGAAAACAAAATTTTGTTTTTTAAACGCTTGTGAAACTTAGAAAGGCAATTATTATGACATAATTTTAATTCTCATATACTACTTGACTATAAATTAACAGATTTAATTAATTTGTAGCACTCTAGATTGAAAATAAAAAATAAACATAAAAATGTTAAAACACGTCAAAAAATTACAAGTGAGGTGTCATTTTACTCAGAATGTCAAGGTCACTTCACTGACAGGCAGCAAGAGCCAAAAAGATATACTGAATGTACTTCAAATGGAAAATATAACCACATTTTCTTGTCCAATACCTAATTATAGAAACAGTATTTTACTATCCCAAAACAGCACCAAAAGCCACGCAAAACAGAATTAAAGAATCATAGTATACTCAAGTAGGTATATTTATTTCCAAGGTAGACCGATGTAAATGTTAATCCTACGAGTCATAGTCGAGCGATTCGGTCGAGCCTCCACCCGCTAGAGACGGCCCTGGACATTAATTTGATACTTACATGAAAAAATGTAGCCAATTTTGCACAAACATTATATGCATTCAAGTAGTCAATTAAAAGGATGAGCTCTTAATCATTAGTAGTGTTAAAAAAATAAATTTGTTGAAAGCAAAGCAATACAATGTATGCAGCGGTTAAGGTTAAAATTCGATTATTTTATAGCCCAGCAGGATGTAATTTCGTCTATCTATGGCGATAATTGGCTTCATTTAAGCGAAAGCTAAATACCTAAATATTATTATTGTTTTAAGCTGTGTTGACCTTTTTTAAATGATAACAATTATTGTAACAACTAAATATTTTTCTTGTAACAACGAAATTATTTTCTTTTTATATGATACACTTTGCAATCATATGATAAATGTACATAAAGGATGGAACTTTTGAGTTCTGCATGAGAAAGTACAATTTCTTTTAAGGGTCTACTATCGTTTTAGATATTTACTTAAAAACGACTAATAGACCAGGGCTGATGAAGCCTTTGAAAATGGTAAATAGTGAAAAAAAAAATAATAGTAGGATGAAACCCATTGGAAAAGAAAGAGAATATAACAAAAATGAAAGGAAAAATAATTTACGGGCGATCCGAGGTCGGGAAGTGGAAAGGGGTGAGTTTTTAAGGGTAGAAAACGATTTATCTCGATTTCCGGCAAAACTACAAGTCCTATGGAAAAACATTAAATGGAAAAGTTGTAGGTAATAAAAAGATCTACAACTTTTCTATTTACACTTTTTTCACAACCTCAAAATTTATGTGAAAAATTCAAATAACCAGGTTTTTTATTTTTTACAAAAAAATTTTTTTTTTCGCGAAATTTGGTTAAAACTTACCTTTTTATGTCCCAAACACATTGTAATTTTTTTCATTTGAAATATTTATTTTTTCACCTTATTTTGACTTAATATCGAAGAAGCACCCTAATTTTCAATATAAAATTCTCACGTCAAAATATCTGCTTTTTTAAAAAAGTCGGTGGGCTTTTTGTTCCTTGAAATCTCTACTTTCTGATGGTGTAAAAAAAATATACATTACTATGGTAAATGTTCTCAAAAAATGCAAAGAAACGAAAAAAACTCGAATCCGAAATTTTTTTTTTAAATCATTATACAATTTTGAGCTATTTATTAAAATTTATACTTTAATTACTCGAAAAACGTAAAATTCCATGTTACATTGATAAACAAAAAATTGCAAGTCGAAATATACTACTATAATTAACAACCAAATAAGTTAATAAAGTTAATATTTAATAAGATGTTCGTTTCTTTGCATTTTTTGAGAATATTTACCATAGTAGGTAATGTATAGTAGTGTAAAGTAGAGATTTCAAGGAACAAAAAGCTCACCAACTTTTTTAAAAAAGCAGATATTTTGACGTGAGAATTTTCGATTGAAAATTAGGGTGCTTTTTTGATATTAAGTGAAAATAAGGTGAAAAAATAAATATTTTAAATCAAAAAAATTACAGTATATTTGGGACATAAAAAGGTAAGTTTTCACCAAATTTCATGAAAATTTTTTTTTTTGTAAAAGATAAAAATAAAAAATCAAAAACGGTTAAGTATTTGAATTTTTCACATAAATTTTGAGGTTATGTAAAAAAAAGTGTAAATACAAAAGTTGTAGATCTTTTTATTACCTACAACTTTGCCATTTAACGTTTTTCCATAGGACTTGTAGTAGTTTTGCCGGAAATCGAGATAAATCGTTTGCTACCCTTAAAAACTCACCCCCTTCCACTTCCCGACCTCGGATCGCCCGTAAATTATTTTTCCTTTCATTTTTGTTATATTCTCTTCCTTTTCCAATGGGTTTCATCCTACTATTATTTTTTTTTTGTTTCAAAAACTATCGACCCTGGTCTATAAGTAAAGCTGTTGAATTTATTTATAGAAAACAACTAAAGAACTAGTAAAGCCATTTTTGTACTAAAAATCAAGAAAGTCCAATTTTGATAGCTTCTCAATTATTTCTAAAACCAACACTTACTTATTTTACTGTAATTTCGACAACATGCAACATACCTTCGAAGAACCTTAATTTCATTTTCCAGTGAATCCTCTTTGCCCTTAAGAGCTTTTTTGTCAATTATCTTGACTGCATACATTTCTCCTGGACGCACCTTGCTTTCTGCAATTCTGACTGTAGAAAATGCTCCCCTGTAGAAAAAAACAACTCTAAACAAACTATTTATTGGTAAATTATTATACACAATATCACAGTACAATATTAAAGTAAAGGTATTGGGGAGTGGCAGTGACGTAGCAAGGGGGGAGGCGAATAGGGCGACCGCCCGGGGCGGGAATTTAAAAATTTACTTATGCAATTACGGCTGGATTGCTTTTGATATTTGGCAACGCCGATATTTGAAGAAAAGGCGCCGCGATTCGATTGCGTCACTATGCTTTGTGAGTTGCCACGACATAAGTCACACAAGTCCGAACAAGCCATTTTTCTTTTCACGAATGTTAAGTTCAAGTCTGTTAATCAGTGGCGGTTTCTCCATAGGAGCACAGGAGCACGTGTACCCCCATACTCCATAAAGAATTACCCCATAAAGAAAAAATAATGTTCATTAATATTTATCTTCTTTATATTCTTACCGTAATATAAGTTAGAACCCTCCTATTTTAACGTATCGAACGAAACGTGGTGTAATAGCTCTCGCCAAGCCGGTTGTCAAGAGCAACCGTATGGCGCGTAGGAATTCATAAGTCGCACACGTGCGTTACGTAGGCGGGGTTTCTGCTGTTTCTCTATGCATCTTGTACTAGCAGGTGTGGTGGGGGAAAGCGCGATTCTAATTTATTAATTACCTTTATATTTTTGTTATTATTTTGGGGCAGTAAAGACTTATTTTAATAAAAATGAACAGTTTTAATGCCAAAACGACTATGAATGTGGAATATTTGAGAAACAATACATTACAGTTATTCCAAACTTTAATGAAGCTGTTATTGATAAGTTTGCTGCAAATGAAAACAGAAGAAGTGACTTTACTTTTAAACAATGTACCCACTAATGCAAAATAAATTGGCCTTTTTTATTTTTTTTATCTTACCTATTTAATTTTCAATAAAATAAGTAGGTAATCATAAATTTTTAAAATATTTACTAAAAATTATTGACCAAATTTGGGCGTGGTCTTGAAAAATTTTCGCCTGCGGCGCATTTCGCAGCGGGATTTTAGTACACCCTCAAGTTTACAAATCACGAGTCGCCACTGCTGTTTATATAGTTTTAAACTAAAATTTATAGATGTATAATTTTAGTTTTAAGATTGTCTGGTAGGGCGCAGAATTACTATTCGCCCGGGGCGCCAAAATTCCAAGCTACGTCCCTGGGGAGTGGTAGTGAAAAGGATGTTATTTGCCATTAGGGGAGGACGTGCAGAAAATATTTGCGGATTTGTGGAATTGTGGTATTAAAGATATCAAGGTCTCTGTTATGGTTATTATGGGTTCTGCACATAACATGAATCGGTGAAAATTTCAGTTTGTTTGTCCGAGCTCTTGGAAGAGAAAAGCTAAAGTTCTGTCTCAAGAAAAAGCGAGGGACTAGGAAATTCATTTTGTTTAATATGTCAGAACAGTCGATCTGGTAATGGAGTAACTTAAACAGAAACACTTGAGAGAAATAGCTTCTCCTGCGGGACAAGGACTGCATATCGAACATACTTAGTAAATTCTCTTCTGGATATCCCTGAGGAGGGTATGTGCCACGAGTTTTTAAATATAGTAGTTTCAGGAATCTTCGCTGAACCCTTTTAAGATCTTCGATATGAGTATTATACTGGGGTGACCAAATTACAGAAGCATATTCTAATTTTGATCTGACAAAAGCGAAAAACCATGATTTAAGAGTATGTATGTTTCGAAACTCACGGCTCAATCTAACAACAAATCCAAAGGCTTTAGTTGTTTCTGAGATTATAGTTTCATAGTGATTTGTGAATGATAACCTATTATCAAAAGTTATTCCAAGATCACGAAAAGAGTCAGGTCTATATAAAATTGTTTATTAAGTAGTTGTAGAGAATTGGGTTAGTTTTTAAAGTAAATGATACTACCTGACATTTGTCGATGTTCAGAGAAAGTTTGTTCAGGGTACACCACTCGATTAATGTATCCAAGTCTTCTTGGAGTTTCAGACAGTCCTCAATTGAGTTTATGAGTAAGAGAAGTTTGAGATCATCAGCATATAGGAGTGCCATTGCCTTAAGTTTAAGACACACATCGTTTATAGAAATATTAAACAATAATAGTCCCAGGACTGATCCTTGAGGCACTCCCGACGATGATGCGTACTTATTAGAGGCACTTCCATTCAAGAAAACGTATTGAGTTCTGTTAGAAAGCCACGATTTTAAGAGATTTAACAGGTTATCGGAAAAACCAAACAGCTCAAGTTTTTGTAGTAAAACACGATGGTCTAATTTATCAAACGCCTTAGATAGGTCAGTGTATATGATGTCTAATTGAGAAGAGCTATCTAGCGCCTCTTCAATAGTTTGCGTGGTAATCACGAGGTTAGTTGTTGTAGAGCGCCCCTTTAGAAAACCATGCTGGAGGGGGGAAAATAATGTTTTTAACAAGATGGAAAATCCTGTTGTGAACAAGAATTTCAAGGCATTTTAACAAGTTGTTGATGATAGTAATGGGCCTGTAATTAGTGATATCTGTCTGGTCAGATTTTTGTAAATAGGGCTAACTTTAGAGCATTTCCAGAGACTGGGAATGGATTGAGTGAAGAGACAGAGATTATAGAGATATGTAAGAGGTTTGGCTAGTACATGGGAACAATCATATTTAGTTGGGTCATTTAAGAATGCTGGTGGATAGATGGTCCCAAAGGTTTTTTTTTATTTGGACACCTACTCACCTACACCAACAAAATATAGGTAGCAGAACTTTTTTAGGAGTATGGCATTGTTAAACATTTTCTATTATCTGACAAGTTGCACAATTTCAACTTCCTGTTTAATTATGAACATCATGGTCCCGGTTTATAACAGCTAAACTAAAAGTTGGCGAATGTGCTAGGCTAGTGTTAAGTCGTAATAGTAGCCAGCATATTAGCAGACTGCAGTGCAGAGGATATTTTAAAATAAATCATAGGACAGTCCAAGTAAAATCTTAAAACTAATTTATTCAACTTCTAATGTTTATGCCTCAAAAATAAGAATAACCTATTATCCATTTCTAAAATTTTGACCCCCTTAAATTGAAGGTACAGAGTAGTACTTAATAGTCACATTGCAGAAAGAAGTAAAAAAACTGCCCAATCAGTAGGGGGAAAGTAATATGATTTTTGTTTTAAAATGTCTTCAAGATTAGTGGTCAAAACTTAACAAATGACTAGTAACTAGTTTATTCAAGTAGGTAGGTAATAATACGAGGATGTCATGATCTTCAATAATGATATTTCTTTACAGGATAGTAGGTATACTGTGTCAAAAATGCCGAAGGGCAAGAGGTTCTGGGTTTGATCTCCACCAGCAGAAACACGGGCAGAAACAAAAAAAATTCTTTAATTTTGAAAACTTTGCTTGAGTGTGTTTCAGTTTGAGTTATATTTTGAAACAGAAAAGAAAAAAACAACATTTGAAAATGAAACATGTAAGTAACATGTTTTAAGCGTTTCATGAAAAAAACAATGTATTATTTAAGATAAGTAAGTAGGTACCTAAGTAGGTGATACGTACAAGGAAACCAATATTCTTAAAACAAATATAAAAAAACAATAAGAAAAAATTTTTGACTTACGTTCCAAGCACATCTTTTAGACTATACTTTTCTTCAATAGCAAGTTTATCTTCTCTATGTTCCTTCTTTTTTCGATCTTTTCCAAATAGGGGCATCTTCAACATGTTGATAGATTGTAAGTAAGTACACTGTGTCTAAATTTTAAATGTTGGTAGGTATCTATTATTTATTACACATCCTTAAAATTCAAGATGTTTTACAATTTTCTTCTTCTTCAAAATGTTGTTTGAATTTTACTAAACTTTAAACAAAACAGGACACGGAATCAGAACCCACGAACCCAACATTCAGCTAATTCAGCATTTGCCAGCAAATATTTACACGGTTTTAAAAACAAGCAGCTTGAAATACATCGGTGCCAGATTGTGCGACTTAAATTCAAAAGCGTTCAGAGAATTCTCACGTGCAGAATGACGAAAATTTTCTTTATTTCAGTGAAGCTGTATATGTCGTAGGCTGATAGTGAAATCCGTCATTTCCTCATTTATAAACCCTTTTTTTTTCTGTGCGTCATTTCACGAAAAGCCTAGTCATATCATGAAGCGTGGCTAAAAGGTATATTGTAACTGGTTTGTTCGTTGTTCCCCAGAGCATTTTTTTCAATTTTTCAACTAATTATTTTATAAAAATAAAATTTAAATTAAATTTAAAAAAATGCTCTGGGGAACAACGAACAAACCAGTTGCCAATATACCTTTTAGCGTGCAGCATGATATGACTACTATGACTAGGCTTTTCATGAAATGACGGATTTCACTATCAGCCTACGACATATACATCATAATAAAGCAAAGAAGATATAAGTAAAGTATAAGATATTTCCATAAAAATTTTGTGAAAATAATAAATTCTATTTTACTACCACAGAGGAATCATAGGTCTTAGCGGTCGCTGATAGTTATCATTCAGACCCTTATCACGCGCCTATTTTAAGAACCTCTTAACAAACATGAAACTATGACAGGCAAAAAAAAAGAGCCCCTAGTGTAGTTGTAAATAAATTTCGAAAGGTTTCAATTTAAATATTTTTATTTCCGGATTGAACTCAAATTTTAAAAAATGCATCTTTGGATTCTTTTGCTTCTGACCAGCCCCTTTGTAATAGGTTCTTAGTTCATATAATTTGATATGGCCAACAATATGTTCATCGGTATAAATAGGTTTTAGACCTATGTATAATAATATTAAAGGTGTTATGGAAATAACTAATTTTATTTCAACCCAAACCCGCAAACCCTAAATAAATATATATTAGAAGTCATTTAACGCTAGTACAGCGAACGCCCGCCACTACGGGGGCCCAAGCCCGATATTGGCCTCACTCAGAGTCTCTCCTTCCTTCCCCTTAAACTTCAACACATAAGTTTCTTTCCATTTGTTTCTTTTAAACACCAAAGCAAAGTAAAAATCTTTGCGTTAACGCAATAAATCAATCCCGAACGCTTCGCAAACAACCGTATAGTTCATAGGGGAAATAGAGAGGGGCGTACTTAACCGCGGCAAGGGGAGAGGGAAAAATCTTTGCTGTGCTAAGTTAATTTTTTAGGAACGCTCAACTTAGCCGTTGGCTTTGCGTTGTTATTTAAACGAAACCCAAAGGAACTCGTCTATATCAACGACAATCTACGCGACAAGAAAATATGACAGCGTATAAGTGACGTGATTGGTCGATTCGGTCGACATTTAACAAAATATAGCCGTAATCAACTAATTAAGTTTAAGTTTCTTACCCTTTAAGAACCTTGAATCAAGTCTTAAAGCAAATACGTACGCTGTCAAATTTACGCCCATGGAGACCCGGTCATAAATAATATAGGGAGGGGGTAAGGGGGTCTGAATTGATTATTGTGGAGGGCCCAAAAGTTCTCCAGGGGCGGTTCTAGACCCAAAATATTGGGGGGGCACCACATTGGCGCAGCCACAATTTTTGGTTAGCCTTCGCTTGATTGTATTTCTCTCGAGATATTTTAAAGTTTTTTTCAGAAATGTTGGGGGGTCCTGCCCCCCCCCCCCCCCCCAGGCCCCCCCGTAGAACAGTCCCTGATCACCTACGTCAATCGTCCGATAAACGGTTAGAATTCTTACTAAAGCTGACAACGGTGCCGAAATGTTACGGTAGGATTGAAGATTGTTTCCAACTGCTCCGCAACGTGGTGATTTTAGAAACGATCGTATTTTAGGAAGGCACCATGGCGCCATATTCAAAATGGTATTTCTGTAATTTGTAATTTACTGAAAACAATTTCTAGTCGAATCGAGATAGCTTCATACCTGTGAACACCTGGAATGCATGCCATAAACCGACTGCCACCCATGGAACCCTCCATCAATGTTTATGTACCTTTTGGTGTGTATGATTACGATTATGATGATTATTTGATCAGCATTTTCCGTCGGAGAGTGCTTTTTTTTTAATTAGGAAAATTAGTGTATTTTCAATAATGTATTGGTTGCTCCATCTATCCTACACAGTTGAAATATGTTACAAAATCATAGGGACATTTTTTGAATGTGTAGCTGTTAAATAGAGGGAACCATACGCTTGCTAATTAGAAAACAGCACGCAAATTTCGATTTTTAAGTCGAGGCACAGAATAGAGATTTTTTCTGTATGGGTCGAGGATTGAATGGAATGATTGATTATAGCATAGTGAGCGAGGCAGAGAATGTTCGGTTGAAATTAAAATAAACACGCCTGATAAAAATAAGATCAAACGCTATGGACAGCTAAATCAATTCCAAAAGGACTAGACGTAGTAGACAAATATAACAAGGGCGCTTTACGTGGCGTCTGTGCCCTGTGTCCTTACTCCTTCTTACAATGATGCAAGCAAATGCCTGTAAGTAACCTGTAAAGAGTAAATTGTCTCGGCAGCGCCCCCCTATAGCCTATAGCTACCCCCTAGCCCCCATTGCCTTTTGACATTCAACTATTCAACATAAATGTATTAAAATTAGCGATGGGCGGATCGGATCTGAGCCGGATCGGTGAGTCGGATCTTAAGAAAGATTCATACTGATCCGACTCTCAAAATAAAATAGACGGATCACGGATCTGACGGATCTATTTGATTTGATTGTCGACCGCTAGGTTCACGTTCGGCGTAGGGATAGAATTCACTGCTACGGCGCCACGAGCTGCGATGGAGAGTGGCTCGTGGCTCTCGGATCCGTTAAAAGATTTTTCAAAGTCGTTCCGATGCCTGACATGCGGGTCGCAGCGTTGGAAAAGAAAACTAAGCGTGGCGATTTATTACTGTTGTGTTTATTGTATTGTGGGTTGCGTCACTTATTTCTTGATTTCATAGAGTCTGGAATATAAGTTTTTTCTATGAAACCACCATATTAAAGAATCTTCGTATCTTTTAATAAGCGGTTCATTTAAATGTTTGTCCATTTCTGTGATCACTGGGGGGGTTCTTATTTTTTGAATAATGTTAAATGGCGCTACTGCGTAAGATCGGTTAAAATAATGATCAATGACACGGATCGTGACTCAGAATAACCGAGCCGAGAACCGATAAGATTTTCTTTATGATTTTTGGGACAAGACCCGGGATCCGGCTCATTGAGTCGGATCTTTGTGCTGATTCGGATTTGGTGACCCGAATCCCAAAATAGATCCGTCTTGCCCACCACTAATTAAAATAAGACAACAAATATATGTCACGTGACCACAATTAATTGATTGGTTCATTTAAGGCATTTTTTCTTGTTCAGCGTATTTGACGAATGTTTTAAACCGTATTCTTTGTTGACGTCATCGATCAAGAGTATCACGAAAATACAAGTTTTTGAAAACAAAAACACGATTTGTTGAAATGATAGAGGGTTATGTTCTATGTTTGTAGTTTATAAAAAGGAAATATATAGGTATATTTTGGTGTGGTAGTTACCGTTTTTTGGGAGATGAGTAGAAAAAATAAATTATTGGAGCTTGTCATAGCTCGATTTTTAACTCCGCCCATAGGCGCTGTTTTAAACCGTGGTCAGGGATATTTTTAAAAGCAATGAAATACGCGACGTAAGTGACGTCATCGTTTAGCAAGAAAACGATATAATATTTTAAATACGGTTTAAAACCGCTTCACAACAAAAAATGGCTTTAATCTGGATTAAGCCTCGTTCTCAGAGCTACGTTGTGTCGCCAGCGACATCATCTTGACCAATCAGGACCGCCTTACGTCATTACCCCTAACCCCCACCTAAAGTGTCGCAAGATCGTCGTTGTCGCTCAATTATTTCAACTT
Organism: Polydrusus pterygomalis; assembly: GCA_963969555.1. Classification (NCBI taxonomy): domain Eukaryota; kingdom Metazoa; phylum Arthropoda; class Insecta; order Coleoptera; family Curculionidae; genus Polydrusus; species Polydrusus pterygomalis. The sequence continues at coordinate 32,123,085 of OZ018384.1, read as the reverse complement.
CAACGGCGTGCCGTTTATTTGCAGCAGCTATTTTTGGATTTTGTTTGTGTTTTGAATATTGTTTTGTGAATTTTCAGTTTGATTTAAAAATTTAATGCCCCATATTGGTACTGACAGTTCGGGTATATTACAGGTATCCAATGTGCGTTCGAGAAAATGTGTTGTCATATTCTACAGAGCATGAATATACAGGCTTAAAGACATTTTTATTGACCCTTGAAAAAGTTTTAATATAAAACGAAACGTTGGGAGAAATACAATTGTGTCATTTCATTGCCTGCCCTCATTCCCGCTATACTTATGTAAAGTAAAATTTAATTTTGGGAAATACCTGTACCTCCTCCTCTTATCTGGTTTTCCTTATTACTAGAGCGTTTGGCTGTTCGCCAAAGATAATACGCTATTAATAAGTTACGCGTTTTCATAATAAATTATTCAAAACAAGTTTATAATATTATATTACAAACAAACAAATCAATTAGGGTTACGTTTTAATGTGACAGATAGCATAGCGACAGTCAGTGTTTCTGCTTCACGGTCGCCGCGACACCCAATTGATAAGAGTGGGGATGTGTCGCCAGCGACTTTCGTAGCTCTGAGAACGAGGCTTTAAGCCTCGTTCTCAGAGCTACGTTGTGTCGCCAGCGACATCATCTTGACCAATCAGGACCGCCTTACGTCATTACCCCTAACCCCCACCTAAGTGTCGCCAGATCGGTGTCGTTGTCGCTCAATTATTTCAACTTCAACGGCGTGCCGTTTATTTGCAGCAGCTATTTTTGGATTTTGTTTGTGTTTTGAATATTGTTTTGTGAATTTTCAGTTTGATTTTAAAATTTAATGCCCCATATTGGTACTGACAGTTCGGGTATATACAGGTATCCAAGGTGTGTTCGAGAAAATGTGTTGTCATATTCTACAGAGCATGAATATACAGGCTTAAAGACATTTTTATTGACCCTTGAAAAAGTTTTAATATAAAACGAAACGTTGGGAGAAATACAATTGTGTCATTTCATTGCCTGTCCTCATTCCCGCTATACTTATTTAAAGTAAAATTTAATTTTGGAAAATACCTGTACCTCCTCCTCTTATCTGGTTTTCCTTAGTACTGGAGCGTTTGACTTTTCGCCAAAGATAATACGCTATTAATAAGTTACGCCTTTCCATAATAAATTATTCAAAACAAGTTTATAATATTATATTACAAAATACAAACAAACAAATCAATTAGGGTTACGTTTTAATGTGACAGATAGCATAGCGACAGTCAGTGTTTCTGCTTCACCGTCGCCGCGACACCCAATTGATAAGAGTGGGGATGTGTCGCCAGCGACATTCGTAGCTCTGAGAACGAGGCTTACGCATATATCACTGATACCTTAATATACGGGTTTGTTCACCATACGATAACTGTATTTAGGTATATGTTTTTACCTCCTTAAGCTTTTGCTATCCTAATGTCAGCGATAGTAGTACTTCTCCATTATTATATATATTTTTTCAGAATCCTTATTTAGAAAACTACTTAGGTACAAATTGTAAGTTGTCCCGTTATTGTTATCTAAAGATGCCTGCATACTTAAAATCCTTAAAACACCTATACCCATTTTTGAATTTTAACGTCCAACTGTTCTGTTCTGTTCTGGATGACTAATGGCCAACATTTGGTATCACAGCACGGTTTCTGTCCTGTTATCTAAATTCTACAGAAAGCTTGCATACCATAACAAAATTATATCTTTGTAATACCACATGCGTATTACACCCAAATATTATTATTTATATATTTTTAGCTCTTCAAACCTCGACTGCTATTCCAATACAAGGGATAGGCAGAAGAGAAGTCACATTTTCCTAACTAGATCAAGAATTATGGCCGGTATGCTTAATATATTTATTATAAGACTTTACGGTGACTTTTTTAAAAACGAGATATGGACTATAGAAATAAATGCTATAATAATCTATAATAGTTTTATTACATGTAGCTTCATAATTAATACTGTCACTATCGCTAAATTAGTTAAAGTTTTAACAATTATTAAGACCACCTGACCACAGGTTAAAACTATTTCTCATGAAACTCACGATACACAATGACGTTATAAGACGATTTTTAATTAATTATATATCTATCCTTTAACAAAAATTTTCTCGCAGCTTACGTGAATTTGTTGCCTATAATTTAACAATGCCAGGCATTGAGCTATTTTGGTCGGGTGGAATAGGTAGCTTTAATAATTCCAGGGCAATTAAGATGTCTGGAGGTTTATATGCAATAGGCGTGTACACCGAAAGATCACGGGAGGTTCAGTAGGTGGGCAGCATCTTCAGGGCTGAATCCGACACTATCCTGCCTCATCATAGAATCAAGGGTCTTTAAAATATTCTTTTCCAAAAAAAAAGGACAATAATAAATCCTCATGCGCCGATAGTTTCGAATTTCGACCGACGGGAATGGCATACGTTGCATTTCCTTGTCTAAGGTAACTTGAATGCATGGCATTCGCGTTGTAATGTAAAATATCGTGCTGACTGGCCACGAGGTTCTGAAATTCTACAAGCTATGCTGCAACTATGCGCGGTTCTACATAAATATTTTTCTATGGTTCCACCACAGTAGGGACTAGGTTTTCGAGGATCATCATCATTCATGCCCCGGTGCGCAGCAGCTCCGGAACACGCGAATGGAACACTGTTGACGATTTGACATCTAACATCTTTCTGTGAGTATACGAAATACGAACACGAACTGAAATACTCTGTGATCCAATTCCAAAATCAAAATAGCAAACTTGAGTTTAACGAAAAAACTAATAGTGTTAACGTTTTTAAGTGTGTTTACCACATTTCCTAAAAATTATTTACATAAATTAGTTTAAAGGTAATGTCGATGAAGTTTTTATACATATTGCAATTTAGCTTATATTATTACGTACCTACATAATCCTTTTCGTGCGCTTTTATTCCTATTTGAAATATTTTTGTTGTTTTATTACAGAAATGGGAGGTTGTCGATGCTCCTATAAGAACTGCACTAACACCACGAAGAGTACAGATAGTCTACATTTCTTTCATTATCCTGTGAAGCATAGGGAAAGATGCATACTATGGATTGAAAATGCTTGTAAACCAAGCTATTATGAATTAGAAGAGGAACAACTTCGAAATAAAGTAGTTTGTGAAATGCATTTTGAACCACAATGGTTTCCAAATTCTCAAAAAAAGAGACTTCTTCAAGGTGCCATACCAACTTTGGATGGAGAATGTAATGACATCAATGCACCGATGACCCTCATGGATACTGATGGGCCAGCATATTTACCTTCAAATCAGTATTGTGATGTTAAAATTGTGCCTGCCAATGAAGATGGAACTGTTTTCGTACTGGATACAGAAAATATGTTTACCAGATCAGCCAAAATTGAATCATATGTTATTAAAAATGGGGTGCTGGTTCCCACCAAATCTAATAGTGCATCTGGAAAATCAACAAAACAGTCAACCTCAAATAGATTTTTAAAAGCCTCAACAAGTACTGATATCACTGGTGGATTTCTTGTTGGCATAGAAAGAGAGATTGCCAACATTAATACCCCACCAGGGCCTTCAAGACCTTTACAAAGGGGATCGGTGTACCAACGTCCAACTTATATTAAAAAAGAAACATTTGAACCTTTAGAAGTAGCCAATAATATACAAAAGACATCAGGAAATAACGAATTCTTAATATATGGCAATGGTGAAACGACTTTTGAAATGGTCCAAGAGCAAGAAGACCAAAAGCCAATCCCTGCAACTTTGCCTCGCCAGCCACAAGGCCAACAAACTCCAGTCCAAGGACCTTCGAAATTTGGAGTTTCAAAAAATTACTTGAGACAAATTAAGCAACACAGCAGAGATATTGCAACAATAAAAAGAATGTTGAAGCAAAAAAAAACTGAACAACAAAAACCTGATATGAAAACTATTCTAAATGAGTTGCAGCAGCACATCCCTTCAAGCTTACTTTCAGTTTTAAGTTTGATGTTAGGACAGAAGAACGAGTTGAATGAAGATGACATTGAATTTTTTACAACAGTTCACAGGGCATCACCAGAGGTCTACCAATTGCTCTCAGAAAAATATAAATGGAATTTACCCAGTGTTGATGTAGTGGATGCATCACCGGAGTAAATAGAACTGTGTGACTGACTTAGTAATTTAGGTAAGTAAATATTCTGTTGATTTAGGGTATTAATTGCAAAGGGTTTTCTATACCTATGTTAAAGGCCTAGGGCATAAACTGTTTTTAAAAATTTACTTTTTTTATTGATTAAGATCTTTTAAATTGCAAACAATTCACAACAGTGCTAAAAACTTTAGAATACAGGTTTAGTTCAAACAACATTGCACAAATAAAAGAAAAATCTTTGTTTTATAAGCCTTTTGATTCCTGGTGCATGTAAAGGTTTATAGTTTTATTTTCCGTATGAAAAACCTCCAGATGCAGTAAAATGTTTTTAGCCACATTCATCTTGATTATTAGAGAAATTTGTAGTTTATGAAAGCTACCTAGTTTATGTCAAAAAGGTGGCTTATGAATAAACATAAACCATCTTTTTTTTTACTGAAAATCCTGGAACCCACAGAATATTTTTTTATATAGGTACCTACTTACCTTTGTTGCCCTAGTTCAACAGGATATTCTTAGGTTTATAATTATTTATAAAGATATGTGTTCTATTTATTTTTGCGTTTTGTTTTGTCTATATAGGATTAGGAAGGGTTTTCTGTAAAACTATAAATTACCAATCTGATATTTAAAATTTGGATTGGTACCTCCTACCTATATCTTTGTTTGAATGAATGCTATTCATTAACATAGTCATAACTATTTCTGCTACTAAAAAGCTCATATGAATACAGCCATGAATCTTCATATTTAAACCCTGGCTTGGTCGTGGTGAATCTTAACATAGTATAAAACAAAGTCGCTGTCGCGTCTGTCCCCAGCTATATGTGCTTAAATCTTTAAAACTACGCAACGGATTTTGAAGCGGTTTTTTTTATAGATAGAGTGATTCAAGAGGAAGGTTTTTATGTATAATGCATGCATAATATTGTAGAGAAACACTGATAAATTTAGAGGTTTGTTCGGGTTTGCATTTATAAATCTTGACGTGATGGTGAACTCGCCTTATTATTATCTCAGAGGCGTATAATGCCTGGCAACGCAGGCCGGGTACACGCTAGTATAATATAAAGTGTCATTTTGAAATATTCCACATCCAATTATATAACAAATAGGTATGGCGCTTAGGCTGTGAAAACCAAAATTCATACATTCAAACCATGACTATGTTTGTTTTATGCATAGGTAGTGATTGTGTATTGGAGCAGATAATACTTTTGAGGATTTATTTGCTGTAACACAGAGGCAATATGGTCTGTTGGCCTTCGGCAACAGTTCTGTCAAAGAACTGGTTTGATCAGATTATTTTTTTTTAGTTTCGGCAGTAAGTATAGAGCAACACATTTTTTCTATTTTTGTAACTGCTGCCTACTTATGGTATTAGCGATTACCAAACTGTTAGATATAATTAAGGTATTTTCCTATTTTTATTAGGTTTTTTAAAGTTTATACTTTTTGTGGGTTGACTCTAGGAACAGAGCTAAATCAATATATTGACTTGGCTAGAGGTAGAGCCTAGTCATACAAACAGGGTGTTTACAGACAGGAAAAATGTTGGAATTTTGGGAAGCCGGGAATCGAGACAACAGGAAATAATACACTTTACGTTGGTACTTAACTACAATTTGTATGCTAATTTTCCTCATTAATAATAACGAGACTATGGTTTTAGTATAGAGTCAAGAAAATGTTATAATATTAGCATACCGAAAGAAGTTCTCAAAAACTATAGGTAATTAAGATTAAGATCATAGCAGGAAATTATGGAAAATGAAAATTGCTGAGGAAAGGTTAACATACAATATTTATTAGACATCCTGCAAAAACTATCTTCATTGTAACAAAAAACCCCACACTTCTCTTATGAAAAATAGCCCTCGGTTAAATTTCCTAAATTTTTAGTATAATGTAGAGAATATCATTCTGATCAAAAGTATTCATGGCTCCAACAAAATCTGCCGACCAATTTTTGAGATACAGAGTGTCCAAGTTGCAAAATATGAATTTTCACTCCATTATATTTTCGTAGTTTATAATATTAATTCGTTTTATGTTTCTACATTTATGTTGACCCTGTCGTAGATAGGGTCGATAGAATACTATAAAAGTAGTTTAAAATTTTTTATTATACCTATACCGGCTGAGTGACGAAAATTATTGAATATTTTTTGTTAAATCATTGTATTTTCGGCATTAAATTAAATATTAACAAAGTAATACGGTAGATGACATTAGCTTGGAGCAAGCAGTGGCGGCTGGTTAATGAAGGGCTCTGGGGCGCCGCCCTCCCTGCAATTATTTCAAACAGAATCCAAAAATACTTTACTTAAAAAACCAATAACGCAATGTATGTAAGCAATCAATTAAAATAATTCAAACCAAACGTAGCCCTATTCTAACGGGCAGGCTATACTCATCAGTGTTGCCAACCTTTAAAAATCAAATTTCCCATGAGAAGGATGAAAATTTCCCTTTTTTAAAGAAAACTCCCACGAATGGTCAAACTTTTCCAAATTATAAATATTAGCGTAAATTATAAAAGAAAATGTCACCTCTAGTAATAGGGTAAATCCCCAAATGCAAATTCCTAAAGTAATGGCAACTTTAATTGGTAGAACGATAGCAAAATATCCTTTAGGGTGAGATTACAGCTCTGCATTGGACGTCTGCAGCTGCAAGTAGCAGTTTGCAAACGCAAATGACAAAATTGGAATTCCAGAAAATGTTTATCATACTTTTCATCTGCAAATTTGCCTAAGGTTGAAAGGTTCCACAAACTTGCATATTGTAGAACGTATAATATTTGTTAAAAACTAACCTATATTTTGGGGATTTGATGTATGGTGGTTATTTATAATTTGTATCAGACTTTATATATATAAAAAAAAGGGAACATTGAGATTTAAGGTTAATTAATTAAATATTGCCATGAATTTGGAAATATTTTACATATTTGGCAGTCGATCTCGATAAACCAGAGAAGGTTGGAAGAGTAAAAAGTTTGAACTGCGGTGAAAATGGCGGATTTGAAAATAATTTTTGGAATGTCAAAGTTATTTTGCGTCTACAAGTCCGCCATATTTGCATCTGCAAAATACCAAGTTCTGATGTGCGAATACACTCAGTGCGCACTACATCTACCAATGGAAATCGCAATACTCACGATTAAGTCTGCGTTGTTAACAGAAGATCGCCCAGCCAGTACGATATTGTAGTTATTATCCCAACATTAATTGTAGTAATTAATCAAATTCCTGTTTAGCAGGCTATATGGAATATCCCACGAATATTGAACTTTAAGTAAAAATTTCCCTTTTCCCTTTGGACCTTATAATTTCCCCCGAATCGGGAAATTTCCCACGAGTTGGCAACACTGATACTCATAGACAAGCGAGTTGCGCGCTCTCAAGGTTGTAGTAAGCGCGGGTGGTGGCGGGCGACCGCTTTATCCGTCCCGATTCAACGCGCCTTCTCGATGGGTTGTCATGATGACGGAGGCCTGACGTCACCTACACATCGCACAAAGAGCGGCCACGGAGAGCTCCAATTTTCCGCGCCCACTGTTCGCGAATCGCGATGCGACCTATCGTCTGTCGATGCCGTTGACTCGCTGACGTTTTGTTTATTTGTTTTGAGTTATTTATTAATTACGTTATAAGAGTGGAAAATGTCGTGTAATATGAAGGTCAGTGATTTACAGAAGCTTGTGTTTAGTTCTCTGAGCTTAAGTGAAAAACTTGAACTTGAAAAATGCTAGAAATTGAACATGGTACAAGTGCAATCAAAATGTAAAAGTAAGGCACAGTTTACGCGTAAGTTTGACAAAGAAATATATAATAAAAAATCCTGGATATGCGGTTGTGAGGACAAAAATTCTTTTTTTTTGTTTCGTGTGTCTTCTTTTTGACGGGGATGATAATTGGACTATAAATGGGGTGCAGGACTTAAAACATCTTTCATAGAAAATAAAAAAACATGAAAATAGTGCAAAACATCGTCATAATGTGGTAAGTTTTGAGATGTTAGGACAAACTAATATTTTAACTTGTTTAAGTAGTGGTTATGCTAATGAAATTAAAATTCACAACGAGAAAGTTAGAAAAAACCACGGAAAAAACAGACACGTACTTTCGAAAATAATAGACATTTAAAAATTTTTTATTTAAAGCCAGCGCCCCCCCTGACTCGCTAGTCACGAGCCGCCACTGGGAGCAAGCTATCAGAATTTATATTATTTAAAATTATACAGGGTAACTCAAAAAAATTAATATTTTTTTATGAACTGCTTGTCGCTTATGGTAAAGTTCCAAATATATATAATTATTAAAGTTATACAGGGTGTTTCCCATGATAACCGATAGAAAAATAACAGAAAAATGCATGTATTTAAAATCCACTCAGTATATTAAAATTGGATCGGTTAAATTTCGTTATTTTTTAATGTTTTTTGCTTGAAGTGTCTTATTTACATGTTTGCTATTGATTTCCCTTTTCCTAGACCAGTTCTTGAGATGATAAGTACAGCGTCGAACAGACTCATAACCAAAAAAAAAAGCATATAAAATACCATTTTTTTAAAATTCTAATAAAATTTTTCATGTAAGTTCATCTTATGGTTTAAAATAAATATATTTAATGATATACAGGGTGTTTCGAATAATTAGGGTATTCTAACACAGTATTATGCAAATAAAAAATATATATAAATAGTCTCAATACAAAGAATTAATTTTATCCAAAAATAATAAGTAGGCCTTGAGCAAACATGATATACAAAGTAATAAAATTTTGACAGACATTCTATCACAACACCCGTAGAACAAACATACAAAAATATTAATTATCTACTATTTCAAGATCATATTCTATATTTTCCGGCGGTAATCTATTTTTGGATAAAATTAATTTTTTGTATTGAGATTTTCCTTTTTTGTACTATTTATATGTATTTCTTATTTGCGTAATACAGTGTTAGAATGCCCTAATTATTCGAAACACCAGGCATTAAATATATTTATTTTTAACCATAAGATGAACTTACATAACAAATTTTATTAAAATTTTAAAAAAATGGTCTTTTATATGCTTATTTTTGAATTTTGAGTCTGTTCGATGCTGTATATCTCAAGAACTAGTCATAGGAAAGGGGAATCAATAGCAAACATGTAAGTAAGACACTTTAAGCAAAAAATATTAAAAAATAACGAAATTTAATCGATCTATTTTTAATATACCGGGTGATTTATAAATATATGCATTTTAATGTTATTTTTCTATCGGTTATTATCGGAAACACCCTGTATAACCTTGATAATTATATACAGTGTTAGGAAGAATTACCAGAACGGTCGATTATTTCAAAATATACAGGGGTTATCAAAAAACGTCTTATATAAAAAATGTAGGGCTGTTAAAAATCTACATATCGGTGATAAATTGAAATATACAGGGCCGCCTACAAAGTTGTGGAGAATGATAGTTATATTTTTTTAAATGGAACACCCTGTATATTTTTACATTTTTAAATTCCACATAAAATTATAATCACATACACTAATAGTCTATACTTCATAGTTTCCGAGATATTGACTCACGAAAAGTGACATTTTTGAACTTTGACAGCTTATAACTTTCTAACAGTACGTCTTAGAGCAAAACGGCTTACATGTCCCTATCTTCAATTTTTATTATCTTCCCAAAAAAAATCAACTTCCAGTTAAACCGGAACAACTATATTTCCTGCTTTCGAGTTACATCCGGTTTACAGGAAGTTGATTTTTTTGGGAAGATAATAAAAATTGAAGATAGGGACATGTAAACCGTTTTGCTCTAAGACGTACTGTTAGAAAGTTATAAGCTGTCAAAGTTCAAAAATGTCACTTTTCGAGAGTCAATATCTCGGAAACTATGAAGTATGGACTATTAGTGCATTTAATCAAAAATAATTATAATTTTATGTGGAATTTAAAAATGTAAAAATATACAGGGTGTTCCATTTAAAAAAATATAACTATCATTCTCCACAACTTTGTGGGCGACCCTGTATATTTCAATTTATCACCGATATGTAGATTTTTAACAGCCCTACATTTTTTATGTAAGACGTTTTTTGATAACCCCTGTATATTTTGAAATAATCGACCGTTCTGGTAATTTTTCCTAACCCTGTATATTTTGAACTATACTATAAGCAACAAGCAGTACATAAAGAAATATCTACAAAATTTCTTTAAAAACTAATAAAAAAAATATTAATTTTTTTGAGTTACCCTGTATAATTTTAAATAATATAAATTCTGATAGCTTGCTCCAAGCTAATGTCATCTACAGTATTACTTTCTTAATATTTAATTTAATGCCGAAAATACAATGATGTAACAAAAAATATTCAATAATTTTCGTCACTCACCCGGTATATAATTAAAAATTTTAAACTACTTTTAAAGTAGTCTATCCTATCTACGACAGGGTCAACAAAAATGTAGAAAAATAAAACGAATTAATATTATAAACTACGAAAATATAATGTAGTGTAAATTAATATTTTGCAACTTGAACAAAAACTGATTGGCAGATTTTGTTGTGGCCATGGATACTTTTGATCAGAATGATATTCTCTACAACATACTAAAAATCTAAAAATTTAGAAAATTTAACCGAGGGCCATTTGCCATAAGAGAAGTGCGGGGTTCTTTGCAATTTCTGCATATATAATTTGAGCTGTTGCAAAATTTTTGGCTTGTAGTCAGCAGCAGCTCCTTATTTTGTTATTGTATTAGTACCCACTATTACATAATATAGGACTTATTTTGATGTTTTTTTTTTGTTTGTATTTAATTTTTTGACAGTCAATCAAGGTTTAACGAGATTTTTAAGCTCTGGCTGAATAATGTCCTGATGAACAAAGTTACCCGATTGACTGTATGGTGTATATTTAGGCATAGTGTACAAAAAGACTTTGTAAGTACCTAATTTGTGTAATAAAATAACTGACAAAAGAATTAGTACAATGTTTATTACAAATACCAACAACTTATTATATCCTAATTATTTTTTTTAATCAAATTCCGATCCAATTGTAATGCTTATTTCTCCTGGTAAAACTATTGTTTGATGATACCATCGATTTGTGTCTAGAACAACTACAAAAATAAGTTTATAAAAATAATATTACCCATTCTAATGAACTGATTTTTCACAGTATTTTCAGTCTACAAATCTCTATAAAAATCAGACATATTTGAGACGACTGAAACAATGTTAAAAATAAGGGAAAATAAAAGGTCTGTCTAAACCACATAATATTTCTAATAGTGTCCGACCGAAACAAGATTTTTAGCCGAAACCGAATGTTCGGCCTTGGTCTCGGTTTCGGCCGACACCGAAACTTAAAAATTTTATTGTATTACTGAAATTTAATTTATTTTATATAGGACGAGATCGATTTTGGGAACGGATTGAACTCTTCTCACTTCCCATTAAAAAAATAAAATAAAAAAAAGGGCGACAGAGAAAAAATCTATTTATTATTATTATTATTATTATTATTTATACAGTAGGGGAGCCCAACAGGGGATTTACTCAAGCGCGGCGGATTAACATATGTGGGATACCTTGCACCCTGTTGAGTACCTCTGCCATGTCTAAGCCCTCTATATAGTGCCGCGCGTGTACGGCAGCTGATCAGAATAGTAAAAAAAAATCGATAGCTGGATTTACTCGAGCGGGTCAGATTAAGGTGTGGTGGGTTAATTACATGCTAAAGAGTCTGCATTTCAATAATCTGACGATTTGAGCGTGACGTAAGGGAGTGGGAGGGTCACAAACTTGCAAAAAAAACCGTCACATGGACATTCTTGAGCGCGGTCAATTTTTTTTTAATTTTGAAGGAAATAATTCAAGGATAACGGGAAAAATATAGTCTGCCGATTACCACAAGCCGAAGTAACAAAAATCGTCAATAAAGTTTAATAGCGCGTGCAGCTGCAGTGAAGCACTCCGCGCCTCAATGTCTCTTTTTTTATAACTCACCCTCTCGCACCGTCCCCACACTACTTTCCGTCAGCCATCACGCCATCACAGGCTGATCACAGCATTCGTGGGATTATATGTACAGGGTTATTATTTTACATTTTAGTTTGTCCCACTTTTAAAAGCCTGTAACTTTTTTGTTTTTTGAGTTAGCGCGTTCACTCAAAAAGTAGGAAGTAGAACTTTTGGCCAAGTATTTATGGATTTTGTCAAAAATGACAGTAGGCGTCACATGTCACATTTAAAACCAAACATTTAATTTTTTTAAATGAGACACTCTGTATATTAGAAGCGCATTAGATGTTTCTTTTTCTTCCGATTTCAAAAATATAACGCACTTATGCATTCTCCTCTTAATTCCATCCAAAATATGTAAAAATAATATTATTAAAAAGCATCAAGATAGTTATGAAACCGTTTTGTTGCTATGGATTTGTCTTTATTTATATCGCAGTCTGTCACTCTTATTGTTATTACTTGTTCCGAATTTTGTACCGAAATATTTTTGTGGGTGAATTAAATTTTGTAAGATTTAAAAAAAATCATGAAATTTTTTTTTAAACGGTCAGATTAACAAAATAGCTTAAAATAATCCTCAGATTATGAATCAGCACGACCAGGACACCAAGCTGAACCGTCTGTATGAAAATCTGACGCGCTCGAGTATGTCAAAATAGCGGTTTTTTTTTGCATTTTCGGAAAGTCGCCACGAGCTTGCGTCAAATCCGAATCGTCAGTCTATTGAATGGGAGCTTCCTTAGGGACCCCTTAACATCCCCTCTGAATATCTGACACGCTCGAGTATTTTTTTTCCCCCATTTTTAACCCTTCCGTACCGCCGCCCCACCATCAAAACCGGCAGATTAATGTACCTCCGTCATGAGAGTCACGTGGGGCATATACACTATTAATATCTGACGCGCTCGAGTATATCCATGTGACTTTTTTTTTTACATTTTTGAAAGCCTGTAGTAACTCCCCCCATCGGTGAAAGGGTACACATGATATGACCTTTTTTCCTTTCTACCATCCAATCTTCAAGATCCAATAGGTCCCCACGACGCTTGAGTAAATCCTCATTTAGCATCGTGGGCTCCCCTACTAATATAGACAACACTGCCTACGAACCCACCCAAAGCCGATGCCGAACGGTGCGCGACAATTCACGAACACTGAGTTTCGGCATGGCCGAAGGCTCGGCCGGTTTTTGGCCGAAACCGAAACTGTCACCGAAACTAGATTTTTTTGGCCGAAACTAGCCGAAACCGAACCTTCGGTCGGTCACTAATTTCTAATAAGTAAAAATTAATACACATAAGCCTTTAAGTAATAATCTTCAGGATGACTACTCTTATATCTAAGACATTCTACTTTTTTTTAAATTAAAAATACTGCCTCCGGTATGTTCGATTTCCATTCAGTTTTCTTCAAGATTTGATAACTAAATTTCAAGCTATTCCTATAGTTTTTTCATCTTTGAAGTCTTATCTACATTTTGTTTAAATGCTTTCTACGTTCTTTTTAATACCACTTTTTTAAAAACGTTTTTTAAAACTTTTTAATATTTAAAAAACTCACAAAAGTCTCTTCTATTCTCTCAAACCAGCACTCGTTCATACAATATCATTTACCCTATACATCGATTAACTGTGCTTGAGAAGAGTCCATAATATGTGCATAAAATTCTTTGATAAGTTGCCTCGTAATATAAAACAGGCAATTATTGAGAGAATTTTTAAAAAGAAGTTAAAACAATTACTTATAGAATTGGAACCTTACAGTGTTGATGACTACTTGAACATGTTATTTATTGCCGTGTATATGTATTTTTTACGTCATTTCATTTTACGTTTGTATTTATATGTATGTAGGTATATATGTATCTATGAATGTAATTTGAAATAAATAAGTTTTCTCCATTTCATACCTATATTTTTACTACCCCACTACTATAAATCTATTAATTTCTTCTACTTAAATTCCTTTTATTATTGACCACAACTATCAACTCTCCTAAGTTGCCTCTTTTGTATTGTTAGTGCTACGTACTAGTTTTAACCATTGTATTAGTTTTTTCAGGAGCTTCGTCTCACTTAGCCGCATTTAACCATATGGGTCTTTATTTTTCTGGCATATATTATTACTGTGTTGCTGATGATGACCTTCCCCCTAAGGTCTAAACATGTCCTACCATTTTGTACTAATGTACCTACTTTATCCTCTTTTGAGGTACTTTTTACTTATTAAAACCATTTTGTGGTTTAGAGAGACCTTTTATTTTCCCTTATACTAATATACTGAGAGAATGAACTACTTCCTTAAACTCAATGTCAAAAAGTTTTAAGTTTCCTAACACTTTCTCTGGGATAAAAAAGGATAATACGAGGAACAAATTAATTAATTCAGCCGATACTTGGTGGAAATCCATAATTATAGTATTATGGGATACAGTATACAGTAAAACAAAGTTGAACTTGTAAATTTCCACTATATTTACTAGAAAAATGATATGTTTCGCTAACACTGTAGCTTCGTCGCATGATTTAATAAAGGTGAAAAATAAAAATTGGGGTGCAATAAAATTTTAATTATTGAAGATGTAAATAGAACAGTGGGAGGGTTACAATAGCGGGAAAATCCAACAAAGCGTTTAAAAATTAAATTAATTTAGGTACAATATTTTTGTGCCTCTCTTTGTTCCATTTAAAAATCCTAATTATTTATACTATTATGTACCGGGTGAGTCAACGATTGGGCGGAGTAATTAGCCTTGAAGATAAGGTCCATGATAAGCGTTTGTGTGATAATAACACCCATTAAATCCGGTCAAAGTCTTATGGAATACGAGGTAGGATCAAACATTTGAAATTTCACTAAGAGTAAAGTACCTCCATCTTTCATTTTAGAATATTTTTTTACTAAGAATTATTGTTTTAATTTCAAAGTTATACCCAAATTCCAAATTTCGCTTATTTTGGAGAAAAAAAATGGATTTAATCGTGTTTTCTGAATAACCCTGTATAAAAAATAAATGGCAACCGAACAATACGAAAATAAGATTTTCTGCAGACTTTGTTAGAGATAACCGTCGATCATAAGTCCGATTAGTTTGTTTTTATAATAATATGGATTTTTAAAATAAAAACATAAAAATATTAAATATTTTTGCTGCACACCGTATTTTATTTTCTGAGGGTAATAGTTAATTTTATCTAACTGATATTTTTTTTATTTACATTGACTTAAAGCATCTCCTAAATAGTTTTTTTATAAATTGAAGTATGCATAGAAAGTTTCCTTTTGATTTATAAAGAAAACAAATTAAATTAAAAATATATTTTGAACGGATTTTATTCGTCACGCAAAATAAGGATCAATATAGGTTATTTTCATTTATCAAATACACTTTTAGGATAATCCAACTAAAAGGTTATATATTTTTTTAACTCAAGAATAGGAAACAAAAAATGCTAATTTAGACTATTTACATTAACAATAATTATTACTAAAAAACTATTTAGGAGATGCTTTAAGTCAATGTAAATCAAAAAATATCAGTTAGATGAAATTAACTTGTTCCCTCAGAAAAGAAAATACAAAAATATTTAATATTTTTATGTTTTTATTTTAAAAAGCCATAATATTTTATTATGGAAACAAACTAATTGGACCTATGTATGATCGACGGTTATCTGCAGAAAATATTTTTTTCGTACTGTTCGGTTGTCATTTATTTTTTATACAGGGTTATTCAGAAAACACGATTAAATCCATTTTTTTGTCCAAAATAAGCGAAATTAGGAATTTGGGTATAACTTTGAAATTAAAACAATAATGCTTAGTAAAAAAATATTCTAAAATGAAAGATGGAGGTACTTTACTCTTAGCGGAATTTCAAATTTTTCATCCTACCTCGTATACTATAAGACTTTTACCGGATTTAATGGGTGGTATTTTGGTTTGAGAACATGCAGAACCTATCTAAAATAAAATTAATTTTCTAAACTTAAAGATAAAATAAAAAACGCCGTTTTGTTCTCAAAATACTTACCTGCTTAAATTTTGATTCCAAGCGATACATAATTTTTATTCTGAATTTACAATGCCAAAAGAACATATCCACTATAAAATATTTGGCATTTCATTTATAGGGTGTTTTATTACTACGTCCAAAGTCAGAAAACTTCTAATTGGAAAATCTCACTTTTATTAAATAGAACACCCTATATATTTTGCTGTTATCTTATAGTTGATCAAAAACTCTTGAAATTTTATAAATAATGTCCTACCCATATCACTAATAGTTTCGGAAATATTTTAAGTTTTCGGGATTTTATTTTCTTATTATAGCTTCTTTTGTTAATGGTAGCCATGGAAAACAATATTCTGAATACAAAACTAAATATGTATAATACAGACTGTCCGCGGATACGGTTTACAATAGCAGAAATGGATGAAAAATTTCATTTTTCGGAAAAAGTCATTCTTGATAAAAAGTTTTGCTTGTAAAAAAATGCAATTCAGAGAAGGTTTTGATTTTTTATACAGGGTTCGCAAAAACTTCAAAAACATGATTTTTCTCCAACAGTAAACTAAAAGTCTATTTTTATTCGAGATGGACACGACCAAAACAAAAGCATGCCATGAGCACGTGATTTCCCTAATAGCTATATTTATAAGGGCCGCATTTAGAATCGTTAAAATCTTATTTTTGCAATATTTTTTTAAATTATTTTTGGTGTGAAAAATGCTATATGAACAATTACACATTTTGTAGGTTGGTGGGTAGGGTCAGATCTATTGATATACAGGGCGAGTATAAAGAACCAGAACGGTCGATTTCGTAAAGTATAATGTTTAGCAAAGAAAAGTTTTAGACAAGAGGTTTAGGGTTTTAAAGGATTTATAAGACCATAATATTTTAGTTGTACAGGGTGTCCTAGAAAAACGTGGCAGACCAAAGTAATGTTTTTTTTTTAAATGGGACACCGTATATATTTTAACATTTTTTTTTTCTACATAAAAGTACGAGTATAATAATATATCACTTGAAAACATTCAATTATACCTTTAGGAGCTATAAACAATTGAAAATCGTTATTTTAACCTATTTGACAGCTTTTTATGCCAAACCGGTATGAGATGGAGCAAAATTAATTTTACATTCCTACCTTAGGGTTTTAAGACCTTTATAACAGTAATTCCATAAATGGTACCACATTCGGCAGCATCATGGTACTACAGTTGGATAGGTCAGATCACATCTTTTTTTTAGAACTTAATTCCTATTTTTTTTAAATAAAAAATAAATTTATGTTGTTTTGTTCACTTAGTATCACAAATTAGTATAAACTATTCGGTAACACAAAGAGCAATTTATATTTGCAAGATATGTTGGTATCTGATGGATGGCTCGCAAAGGTGATAAGGCGGAGGGAAAGGGCGTTACTGCTTTTTGAAAGTTTATTTTATCGTACTATTTTTCTGCACAATATGTTTAAAAATCACTTATTTTCTATAAGCATATTTTATATTTTCACCATGTGAAAAAAAAACCCTGTGGGCAACCGTGTATATGTTGGTCACATAAGTAGTAAAAGTAAAAAATGTATTTTTAATACATAAAAAAAAGCACTATTCAGATAGATCTGAATCACTACTGGTTGAGGTTGTATCCTCATTCTCGCTAACGTGAATCACAAGGCGTTCCACTTGGATCTCCATGATGTTGTCTAGTTCCCACATTTTAGTTTCCACATTTTCCCGGACATGTGCAATACATTTTTGCCATTTTTCTGGTGTAATATTTTCTAATGCCTATTAAAAATCTTTTAAAAACACGCAAATCGTCAAAGAGGCCTATTACAATACTGTATAAAAACAATAGCCAGACTGTCTGGAGATGCAGGTGTTAAAAGCGGCACGATCGTTTGATCCTCCATCGGAACGACCAATAAGATTTGGACAATCCCTTCTATCACGCGCTGGCAATGTTTATATCGTGTCCATCTCGAATAAAAATAGACTTTTAGGTACCTTTATTTTTCATTTTTGACCAAAATGCCAATTAAAAAACTTATTTAGAATAACGTTTATAATTTAAATCCGAGATTTAAAATAAATCTTGGCCAAGAATGAAAAATAAAGGTAGTTTACTCTTGGAGAAAAATCATGTTTTTGAAGTTTTTGCGAACCCTGTATAAAAAATTAAAATTTTCTCTTCGTGAATTGAATTTTTTTTACAAGCAAAACTTTTTATCAAAAATTACTTTTTCCCGATAAATTAAATTTTTCATCCATTTGTGCTATTGTAAACCCTATCCGCGGACAGTCTGTGTATAGGGTGTTCCATTAAAAAAAAAACGAACTCTGTGACACCCCACTTTTTGAACAGAAGGAGCTGATATAAACTGAATTGATGATCATGATTATCTATTAAATGTAGTTAACCGTATATATTTCGTGAATTTCGTAGGTATACATATCTATAGAATATAAACGTCTATTATTGGCTATGTGGGATTTTACTTACTTATTTCTCCCGGCTGCACAGTAACTTCAATTTCCTTGCACTTATAATAACATTCTGGAGGTGGTGCAAGTCTCCATAATTTTTTCCCACTTAACTGGGCTTGCCAAGAAGGATAATGGACGTTGTCGACCTGAAACCTCGTAAAATTAATAAGTGTGCAGAGCGAGTTACACTTCTTTAACTGTATGCCATGTAGCATCGAGGTTCCTTAATAATATGTAAGGTTTACGCTAAGAAAAACATATAGTTAAGTGCATTATTGAACTTTTAATTCTATAATAGATGAAGATGTGAACATGGTCATTTCCGATATTTTAAATGCTTTTATGCAGTAATATTGTATTTTTCTCTCTCAACATTAGCCTTAAGTTTTGAGGAACCTAACAATAATTATATTAAGAAATCTGAATTACTTTATTTATACCTTATTCCGCGAATATAAAAAACGTCGCTCGTATATTTTTCAAAATGTCTAACTAAAATTCTAATTTGATGACTGCACTTCGGTTTTTAATATTAAGTTTAGCTGTGCGAAATTTTAGTTCTTTACATCAAATAATAGTCTAATACAAAATGCTAACCGATACAGCATTTATTTCATCGATTGCGAGACAAAATAGTTGCGCAACTAAAAGTGCTAAGTGTGCGTGAGTCTAGGAAATTTACATGCATGTGTGCACCATGTCCAGGACCTCCCATAAAAATCCAACTTAAAGCAATATTTTCAGTCATATTTGATAAGAAATATGGTTTATCATAAAACTGTTTTAAGTATCTTCCAGCCTCATCGTTACAGTTATTCCATCCAATATACCATGGTTTCTCTCCAGGCTTTAACATAGCCCTGTTTTCTCCCATGTTAAATACTTCTTCTAAGGTTTGAAACTCTGTTTTGTATGGAAAAAACTGACAGCTTCTGTCTTTGCTCCTGTTTATTTCAATGGAATTAAAAAGTTCTTTGAAGAAGTCAAAATTGAATAGTTTTTTTGCTGGCCAGTTGCTTGCACCATCAGTTATAACGACAGGATATGCCAGTTTGACATATTTATTTAGAAAGGTTGTTGGTAAGACGTTTGCTATTTTGTCCACTTTTCCGACATCTTTGCAAATTTCGCAATATTCAGGTTCGCGAAACAATTTTGATCCATCTTGAGGCATATCGATAAGACACTGGAAAAAGAAAACAAAAAAAGAACTTCAAACTATTAAAATATATATGGTTACCATATACTTGTTGCATACCTGTCTCACTAAAAAAAAGAGATTGATTTGTCTAATGCCAGGTGACAACTTTGATTGTGAGTAAATAATATGTGCCAATGTCATTTATGTCACAGTCTAAGTTGCCACTGGTCATATCTAATGTCAAGACCGGGAGGGGTTGACGGGCTGACCCTAAAGACGTAAGTAAGGATACGCCACTGCATACACGTGTAGTGATGCCGCCGAGACGAGAAATTCTCGTGTCTCGACGAGACGAGAGTGAAATTTTTTTCTCGAGAAGTCACGAGACGAGACGAGAGAAGACCGTTTCTTGTCGAGAAATTTCTCGTTTTTTCTCGAATTTTCTCGTTTGTTAGAACACTGAATTTTAGGTATCTCCTAATATATAGACAGAAAAATAATGTGTTTAACGTTCTCACTCTATCGTATTGTGAAGGCATTTACCTTAAAACAGATATTCAAGAGAACAGAATCAAATTGTCTAGCCTCTTTCTTCTGTCTACGGTTAGTAGTTGACATTTTTAAATAATTAACCAAATCTGAAAGAAAGCATTTTCGATTGAAAACACAATATCGAAAAGGACCCCAGTCAAATTTCATTCACAAGGCGAAAGGCGATGGATTTTGACTAAATTGAACAATTTTGTATCAAAAATTCGAAATTCGCCAAAATCTTCTCACACAAAAATCATTAATAAACAAAGAGTCCTTTTACGAACATCGCCAAGATATTTACAAGCATAGTTTTTTAAGTTTAAATGAAACGCAATTCAAAATGTCATTGTTAATACATGTTTGTTAATCCTAATAATAAAATGTGAAACATTCCTATGGAGTAATTTTATTTACATGGTTGGTAAAATACCGTGAACCGTGACAGAACGTATCTCAAAAACTAGCCAAAATGTTTTACAGAAGTCAAATTAGTAGTGTAGCAAACTAACAAACAAGTTTAAATAGTTATTTTGCAACAATTTCTTAAAGTGATACTTGTTTTACGCGTATTTAACAACAAAAGTCACATAAATTTATTTAGCATGCTTAGATTTGGTACTTCACGCACTGCAGTACTGCAGTAGAAAAAAACGCAATGGCAATGCTTGTAGGTTTTCATACCAAAGGTTGTCAGATATAGGTATATTTTTTAGAAACATAGAAGATACAACAAAAGTACATGAGACTAAACAAAAATATATGAGATTCTGATAGGTATTGTAAAACTTTCTGTTGTAGCGAGGGGTAGGCAAAAAGGATCGCGGTTGGTCTACTTGCCAGGTTTTCGGAACCTCCCCTCAATTACTACTACTACTACTTCTGTTGTAGCGGCGGTGATCTTAAACCAATTACAGTATTGTATAACTCATATGTAAAAGAAGGACACAATAATTAATTATCTAATGTTACCGCGATTTAGTCCGAATATTTCATAAACTATGAGAGATTGATATGTCAAATAGAACATTTTCGGAAATACTTTTTTAAGTTCTTTCTCTTGCACTTTCTATTAATGTAATAAAAAAATTAAGGTTTTTCCCCGGATGACAATCTGGGCCTGGGCTGATCCCTTTATTTAGTCGAATATTTTCCAAACCATTGCAGTTAATTATGCCCCGAATTATGCCAAAAAATAAATAATAAAAGAAGGGTAGTTCCATCATGAATCAATTATTATTATTATAAATCGTTCTCTGTATCTTTTACCACCCCGTATATTTTGGACTGAAAATACCACGGTGCCAAGCCTATTACATTACGTGAATTATGTCTTATGGCCGCTTGCAATATTTTGTTGATCTAAGAAAAATAGTTTCTAAGTCACATGACTAACAAACCGACTTATATTAAACCCGTCTGCGATACGACCAGATACTTTTAAATGTATACCCCCTTTAAGATTCGTATAAAAAAATATTTTTTATGATTCCCTACTCATGAGAAAAAACGAGACGAGACGAGACAATGGCACTCTCGAGCGAGAAAAACGCGTTTCTCGTCGAGATAAAAAAAAATTCTCGCCTCACGAGACGAGACGAGAATGGGCCAATTCTCGTCTCGTCTCGCGGCATCACTATACACGTGGTTCGGATTCCACGCCAAACTGTAGATCCCGTCTAGCTGACATTACCGAGGCGATAGGGGACACAATGGACCCCTAGGCTTAGGCCTTAGTATACTGACTCTTCCGTAAACCCCTGCTTACAAAAAGTTGCCTGGTAGTTGGTAAAAACCTTTGTGAAAACCAACAAAAATTTTTCGATTAAATAGAAAGTTTGCCGTCAAAAGCAACCCAAATAGGTTAGTTTCAGATGTTCGCGCTTCTGTTTTTCCTTTTATTTTTGGCCATGAGATGATAACGTTGATACCCGCCCCGGTGTCATCCACCCCACTGTTCAGCAGTGCCACACTAGTTTTACTTGTGGTAATAGCAATTCCCCAGCAGAATTTCTTAGATTAGTGAATTTAATGCATTTTTTGCAAGTTTCGACGCCAGAATATATCACCGCGTTTTTATGAAAAATCTGTTCCACAGAAATAATAAACACCATTTGTTGCTATAAAGTAGCAAGTTCTTTTTTATACAGTGTGTGGCCAGTAAAGTCGGATTTTTTTAATTAATAAGTTTATTCGAAATTTGACTGGCATCAAGTTCTGCTTCGATCGAGATGAAAATTAAGTAAAATAGTAGTAGTCACGTGATTCGCATTATCTGTCAAATTTTAATTTTTTCCAAAAGTGGGGTTATTTCTGAAAGTATCGAAAAAAGTTATTAGAAAAAGTTTTTTTTAAATGCAGTTTCTAGCCCACATGCAAAATTTTAGCTGCATAAAATAATTTTGATTTTTTACTCGTATTTTGTAAATTGCACCACTTTTGCAAAATAAGACTCAACGCAACCTACATAAAACGTAGTTTTGAGAATGCTTTATTTCACATACATTTTCTTTAAAGTAGCGCCCATATTTATTATGTGTATTTTTATACAAAATCAAAATTGGGCTATTAAAATTTGGTCGCATGTGATAAAAGCATAAAATAAGTATTTTTGAAAACGTAGTTTGTGTCTGAAAGTAATACACCTTAATATTAAGACAAAACAGAACACAGTGTCATCAGTAAAGTGTTCATTAAGTGGAAAATAAATTTTAGTGGTTGGTAAAAATCAAGATTATCCTATGCAGCTGAAATTTTGCATATGGGCTAGAAACTGCATTTAAAAAAAAAAATTTCTATTAATTTTTTTCGATATTTTCAGAAATAACCCCTTTTGAATTATTTTTTGGAAAAAATTAAAATTTGACAGATAATGCGAATCACGTGACTACTTTTTTTTAGCTTAATTTTCATCTCGATCGAAGCAGAACTTGATGCCAAAGTCAAATTTCGAATAAAGCTATTAATAAAAAAAAAACCCATATGATGCGGACTTTACTGGTCACACTGTATATAAAAAATAATTAATTTTTTTGAACTTGCAATCAAGACGTAAATTTGGCAAAATTGGGTACAAAATAACGTTTTTAAGGACTGAACAAATTGGAAGTTTTTTTTGCCTTTTTTAGTTGCCCTTAAGGACTAAAATTGACCCTAGGTATATAAGTTATTTTTTTAGACGACCATAATCTATTAAAAAATACCTGTTCCATCCACGTCGCTTACTCAAGCCATTTTTTTTCGTTCATAACTAATACATAATTGCTTCCATGTTATCCAAGATCTATAAACTAACTTGGTTCCCATCCTAATGCTGCTCCATGACGCAACCTAGTTTGTTTATAGATATTGAGATACATCAGCTTATTGCAGTACAATTTGCATCATAGGTCGGGAGGCGACAGCATGAAAACTCAACGCCAACACATATCAGTTATTTTTTATTTTTCAGTCATTTAACCATAATATAAACATAAATATTTATAGAAGAATATTTTTAGTTCACCTCATCCTGTTGAAAGTGACTGGCAGACCCCACTTAAAGGCTTGTTTTGCATTGGTAATACTCGTTGAAAAGGCACCCTTTAGGGTGGTCTGCTAGGCTCTTCCTTCAGGGTGAGGCAAGGCAGCCCAACAGTATATTTTATTAATCTTGTGAAATATCTTAAATAGAGGCTTTAAAATGAGATAAAAGGTTTCATGAGGTCGCCTCCTATCACAAAACAAAGAAATAAAAATGGTAAGCCTTACCTGCGAGTTAGAACTGAAATTAATGTTCCTAAATCCCGTATAAACGAAAAGAAGGAATAGAGACAACAAAATTATTTTAAGTCGAAATTTTCTTGGATTTTTAAAATTTCGTAGTATGTTTAAGTTGCAGGTTTCTGAAATGGGTATTTTGGAATTTTTAAATTTCGCGAGAATTATTTTCAGGCGTTCTTCTGCCTGTCCCATGTTGAACTGAACTAAAGGGTATAGATTTTCTAGCTTAATTTTCAATTTACAACTTATCAGTTGGACCAGATGGCTGTGCCCAATGAAGTGATTCATGTATTAAGGATCCCATTAGTTCCACCTGATCCACAGCGGAACACCAAAATTGACAAAACCTACAGGGTGTCTTTTTAATCGCAAATTTGCGACGAGACGTTTGATGAATTTGTGTTGTGTATCGTTGAGAAGCAGTGTTATAAATTTACAGCTGATATGTATCACAGCTGTATTTAATTTATAAGAATACTAGGAAGAATTTTTTCTAAATACCTAATTTTTAATTGGCTTCTTCGAAAAGAATAAAATTTGGTGTGAGAGTTCATCAAACAAAGACCTTCAAAAGGGTCTAGTACAGGGGCGGATGGGCCCACCGGGACATATCCCGGTGCGCCGGTCCCTCAGGCGCCGCCGCTGTTTGCCAACTTTTTTTTTTCTTTTTTAACAATTTGAATTTTTATGTTATCTTTATGTTAAATATTTTTTATTTAATTTTTATATTAATAATAAATATTGAGCCTAATGAATAAAAATTAAGCAATTACTTGAAGCAATAGCAATAATTGCTCGACAAGCAAATGCTGTTTTTTTTGGATATGAATAAAATTTTGAAGCAATTGCTGTTTTTCTTACACCTCTGTAGCAAATGCTTATTCAACACAAGTTCAGACGTGGCTTATCCTCTTGTTCAGATTATAGATTTCATGTTCAGTTTGGTGCCTAATTTGCAAAAGAGTTGACGTAAATACAACAACGTTGGTCTATTTATTTAGTACATTAGTAGGTAATCCAAGCTTGAGTTAATCTGTTACGTTTTTGTGGAAAATAGGAAACTTATATTTGTAATATGGCAGATTTCAGTGAAAATGAGGAAAGTGATAGTAGTGATGAAGAAATGAAAGACAAACAATTGATATTCGTTCACAAATTGAAGGAACATAAATAAATCTCTCTGACCACAACCGTTTAGCTTCCACACCAGCTTCAGCACTTGTAGGAAATTTAATAAAAATATTGGCCTTCTCCAAAACTGCATCCATTACAGAAGTGTATGTCTTACAGACAGATTTTGAAAGCCCGGATCCGACAATTTCCGCAGAAAGACTTTAATCTTATTTAAAGGCGACAGTGCACCCCCCTCGCCTTTTACCAGTATCAGTCAAAAAAAAATTTGCCAACCACTCAAGATTTTCGCAGTAAAATCGATATAACTTTCTGAAATCATCATATCTGCAATTTTTACGTACACTGTAGATTTTTCTTTTACGGACGTTCATATATTCAGCCATAATTGAAGACACAAATTTAAGAGCAACGCACGTGGTGAACTAAAGTTGACTGCTACCAAGCAAATGATGCAGGGGTCGACCTACCTTAAAAAGTTGGAAGCAATTGCTACACTAGGAAAAAGAATTCCTTAATTTATTCATCACATTTTAACCAAACGATAGCGATTGCTTCTATTTTTTAAGAAAAATCATTGACTAGAAGCAATTCCTGCACTTTTAGGCAATTGCTGAACGCAAAAGCAATTACTTTAGCTTTTATTGGCTTTCAAGAAATTACTTCGATTTTATAAGAAAAAGCAATCGCTACATTTTTATTCATTAGGCTCATTTTTTTTACCTAAATGTGTTTTAAATGTAAAAAATGAAGTTTGTTTTTTTTATTTATGAGTTATTATAAAAAATATGTCGTAAGTGGACGAAAAATACATATTTATGTCTTTTCATTTTTTTATTGGATCGACACGACGCGGCGCCGTTTTAATTGACTTCCCGCGCCGGTCCGAGGTGTCCCATCCGCCCCTGGTCTAGTACACTATGATAGGGGCGCCAGGTAATAAAAAACAAAAATTTACTTTTTCATTTAATTAAGCAAATGACCAGTGTACATGAAAACGTTATAAATTTACACAAAGTATAAATATTAAGTAATACTATTTTATACACTCCGTAATATTACACTTATGATGTAAAATGGCACTTGGATTGGTATTGCAGAGCCAATAAATTATAATACGTAAAAAATGAAATTAAAAATGTCTTTATATAAAATAAGTTATAAAGTCAAAAATTAAGATGAAGTCTCTATAAAATGTAGTTTGTACAACCATTCAGTGTGTCATATATGTATTGTTTAACAGCCAAAAACGTGAAATTTATTGCACCATAACCCAAACAGGAATGTCAAATAATTTTGTATTTAATACTTTCGCTCAGACTAGTAATAACATTAAAGAATTTGGAATGTTATACATTATAACATAAAAGTCTATTTATTAATATAAAATATAAAGATTAAAAAATAAACAATAAATTACAAAAACTTGTTATTGTCGGTTAGCGTTATCCATGTTGGGTATATAGTCCAGGGCCATTAAACATGCGAATACTGTCATTATCATTTTAGGCTTGACTTCAGTAATATCTTCTGGAAGAGCATATACTCTGGCTCCAGCTTTACGTGACATAGAAATAGCGTATTTTGCATTTGCCAAGTTATCCTAAAATGAAGGAAAGTAATTATTATTGTTTATCAATATCAAAGCCAGTAGACAAGTGAAAACTAAATTATAATTCTAAGACTACTTTCTTAAACACTATCCATGTGCAATGAAGCTTGATGACTCCGCCTACGTACTTATTGGAGTGTGAAGTTTGAGCTGTTGGTTTTGGACAAGAAGAGGTTTCCAGATATTGGGGATATCTATACTTGGTTTACTAAATATATGGGTATTTTGATTCATAAAAGCTGCTTCTTTGAATTTTTGTTTTCTCCAGTGCTGTTCCCAACTCCCAAACTCCATAAAACAGGGCATAATCCGGAAGATCTTAATATTGAAATTTCAAATATCTAAAAAGATTTAAAACGGAATGGTTACCCTGAAACCTTTGTAACTAATACCATCTCAAAACTTAAAAATCGCGAAGTAAAAACTAATACAGCAACGAAAGAGGAGCAAGCATTTCTTACAATACCTTATGTTAAGGGGATTTCTGAAAATATTAGAAGGATAACCAGGAACTATAATATCAAAACAGCCTTCAAATCCGGAAATACGCTTAGAAGCTTCCTTACAAAAGTAAAACCCCCCCCGTAATGAAAACACAAAAAATTGTATCTATGAAATCCCTTGCGAGTGTGGCGAATCGTACATTGGAGAAACGAAAAGACCTCTTCCCGTGCGAGTTAAAGAACATCTGAAATATACTCAAAGAGGTGAAACTTCGAGATCAGGTATAGCGAAACATGTATGGACCAACCAACATAATATACAGTGGTCAGAAGCCAAGGTTTTGGACACGGAACTGCACTGGAGAAAACGAAAATTCAAAGAAGCAGCTTTTATGAATCAAAATACCCATATATTTAGTAAACCAAGTATAGATATCCCCAATATCTGGAAACCTCTTCTTGTCCAAAACCAACAGCTCAAACTTCACACTCCAATAAGCACGTAGGCGGAGTCATCAAGCTTCATTGCACACGGATAGTATTTAGGACAGTAGCCTTAGAATTATAATTTAGTTGACACTTGAAAACGGTTAGAGATACTAACTAACCGAAACGTTGTGTTAAGTAACAAAATAAAGACAATGGAAGTCCGACAAGGTAATTTCTCTGTTTCTCATGTAGCAGATTTTCCGATTACCCTCTTACTTTCGACATATAGTATAAATAGGCCAACTTAAAAAACCATTTTCTTCGAAAGAAAGGCCTAAATTAAAAATATACTATAAGGCAAACAAAGTTTAAACCTTTAGCTAGCCTGTGATACCAAATTTATACCTGTTTAATTAAATTTTACTGGTGATATTTGATGACAGACTGAGCTACCTGCAACTATTTTTAAAATGGGAAGGAAAGAAAACAAAAATCTTTAAAAAATATTATTCTTTCAAAGGTCTCGACGTGTTTCGAAGCACTACCTTCATCCACTTTAAAATCTTAAATGGAACTACCTTGTAAACACCTTTTTGGAAGGCTTATCAAAAATCCTTTTTACTGATACCAAAATGAATAAGAAATTATAAAAATTTTTAAAACTGGCTTTTGCAAAATTTGTCAGGAAAAATTAGAAAAGAAACTTAAATAATGCAAAATGATCTCAAGCCTAAATTAAACATTATTGTAGTGCTACAACTATATATTTTTTGCTTGTTTTGTTGTTGCTGCTATACTTGTTTTTGCTCTTTTTTGAAAAATAAAACTTAATGCACTTGCTTTTGTCATCACTTTGTCTGTATTTTTCTTCGAATTTAATAATTTAATTCGGAAGTGATGTATTCTATGGAAGAAAAAGTAGAAATGATTTTTCTCTAGGGTGTTCAGGGTATGTGCGATTTGAAAACTGCCATTGCTTTAAAAGAAAGGTATCCTGACAAAAACGTCAGACGCATAAAGGTTTTGTTTCAAAATTTGAAGAAACTGGATCCATTGGAAATTATAAAAGATAACAACCTAGAGTTGATGGATTTTCAAAAGCAAACTACATTATTATGCTACAAATATATATGATGTTATACGGGGTGTCCCAAAAGTAATGGGACACAGAGCAACAGCAGAATAATGGGATTTATTTAAACTTGCCTTATCCCAAAGTTGATAACAAACAAGATACAGGGTGTCAAAGTTTTAATTTTGTTTTCGTTTTTTTGCGATTACTTAATTCTTAACGAAACGACATAGCAGCACAAAATTAAGGATTTTGGGGTTTTTTGAGGTCAGGAATTCAAAATTATCAGGAGTTTTTTTGTAACCAATAGAGGGCCTATGGCATGGCCCGCTCCTTTTAGCTGGCATAACTTTGTTTAGGCCTCTTATATTTATCCGACTATTAAAAACGTATAACTAAAGCAACATGTTACACAAAGTATCATCTGTTAAAGTTATTAATTGTCTACGTATAATACGTAGATATTATAAATTTTTTAGTAATGCCTCGACATAATTTATTTTCCAATGCGGAAATGTGCGAAATTATCTAAATGAACGTTGGATAGGCCGTGGTAGCCCCTTGCCTTGGCCGGCGCGAAGTCCGGATTTTAATCCAAAGAACTTCTGCATTTAGGATTATTTGAGAACCAATGTTTATAACGAGTTATAATGAGTGAAATCAATAAATTATAAATTCTCTTAATCCGCTCAGAAATGATTGTTTAAAGTACGACAGTCTTTTGTAAAACGTATAGCGAAATGTATTAAGGTCAATGGTGGCCATTTTGAACAATTGCTATCACGACGTTATCATTTTTATTTCTATTTTGTTACTTTTAAATGTTATTAAACTAAGTATTAAATAAAATTTTTGATTAGAATAAAACTATATAATAATTCCGTATACGAAAAAACGTTTTTATTAGAAAAAAATTATCAACCTTAAGTATCTACATTAACTTTGACACTTAGCAAATGTAGCTGATTTACAATAATTTTAAGTCAGAAATTCACCGTTGCTCGATTTTCCGTTGCTTTTGGACCGCGTACTTAGTTGCATTGGACTTATGAAATGCGATTATCTCAAAAATGGTTGCTCCTAGCGACTTCAATAAGTTATACATTTTTTATGTAAAAGAAGTAAAGTAACTTATTTTTTTATTAGTCGGATCGATATAAGAAGCCTAAACAAAGTTATGCCAGCTAAAAGGACCACTCCTTTCCATGCCGTAGACAGCGCCCTCTACTGGTTACACAAAAACTCCTGATAATTTTGAATTTCTCACCTCAAAAAACCCCAAAATCCTTAATTTTGTGCTGCTATGTCGTTTCGTTAAGAAATAATCGCACAAATCGAAAACAAAATTAAAACTTTGACACCCTGTATCTTGGTTGTTATCAATTTTGGGATAACGCAAGTTTAAATAAATCGCATTATTTCGCCTTAAGGAGTCTGCTGTTGCTCTGTGTCCCATTACTTTTGCGACACCCTGTATATCCAGCCACATTTTCCAGACCCAGTCCGTCCCTGATCAAAGCCTACAATAACAAAAATACAAGACAAAATTTCGATAATTTAGACCAATCTAACGTCAAACTTTGACTGTGATATAAATGACATGGCAAACATGACCAAGAGTTATTGTGTTCACTCCCCAACCTGAAAGTTTGGAAGAACTTCGTCAACGCATCATCGAAAGCTGCCATGATCCCCCACAACATGTTTTTGAAAATGTCCGTCAGGAATTTGAACATGGCCTATATCATTGTTTGGCCAATAACGGGCAACATTTTGAACACTTATTGAAATAAAAAGTGATATTTTCGTGTTTTTTTTTTCTATCCGATTTAAAAAAATCAAATGTCAAAATAAAGCACTTTGAAAGACCTTTCAAACAAGCTATTACTTGATACCCCTTGTCATTTAAAATTTTTAAGGGGATGACCCCGGGGGGCAGAGGGTAAAAGGGGGTGAAGTAGTTTTTGGTTAAAAAGTTGTTCCCTTTGGCAAATCTTTTGACGTGTCTCGGCGTTTTTTCTTTTAATCAGTGGTTTTCGATAAATCCGTGGTGGGAAGTTTTCAAATGAACACCCTGTATAATGCACGCTGTACCCGAACGTTAACGCCCAATTTAATAACGATAATGTAGATTTCTAGTTTTAACAATCATATCTTTTCTATTTAAAATTACTTACGTGCTAATCTTAATTGATTTTAAAAGATTTTCATTGTTTGCATTATATTGATCTAACCACTTAAAAGATAAAAACCATAATTTTATTTGAAAGAGGTATTTTTATTTAGCAAAACAATTTTCTAACTTTGTAGACCTTTTGCAAAACGAAAACATAAAAACAGTTATTAACTATTATCAATCTTATTATAACGCGGTAAAGCTTAAATTTTGAAATCCGACTAGTTTCGACCGAGTTCCGCCCTTTATGGATCTTCACCCCCAGAATAATAGATTTTAACCACCTATAAGCTATTAATATTAAGAGACAGCACTAGAGACTCATTCGCCATTTCATTTTTTATTAATCTTTCATTTATTTTTCGTTTTCTCTAAAAAGCGGCCACATACCCGTCTTTGGGTAACAATTACCTACAGTTTTACGGTAGAAAAAAGCAAAAAACAAAATTTGATCAAAGAACCCCTCGCCGCTGAAGGGAAATAGCTTTCGGCTAATTTTCTGAAGTTTTAGTATACAGGGTGTCCAGGCAAGTTTGGGAAATCTTCCGGATATGAAAAAAACACGTGAAAAGAGTACTACAAGTTCATATAAACCTCTTTCGTATCGGCCTCCTCTTCGGAGATATGGGCTCCCTAAGAGCTCCCATGGAATTAAGTTTTTGACACATAATAATTAAATCAACGGGTATATTTCAATTTTTTTTCATATGATGTATACCAGATAAGATCCTTCAAATTACTATCCCAGAAAGTGTAGCGAATTACTCACAGCTGCAGGGACGGACTAGCTGTGGCACTGATGTGCCCATTTTTTTTAAAGTGATAAAATATTATTATTGTTATACTATAAAATATGTTTTTGGTAAAATTTTTATCTTGGTTCTTGTACAAGATGCGTTTAGCTTAGACTATCTTAAAACCATAATTAAATGTTTTTTTTCATTCATTATATAGGTATTCCAAAGTTAAAACAAAACGAAAATACTGACATTTTACATTAACTTTAAAACAATATATAGGTAAATTACATTTTATTACAATTCTAAAATAGTTTGAACCCGTCTTGCACAAAAACCAAGATAAAAAATTTACCAAAAAAATATTGTATAATTTAACAATAATATTTTGTCATTTGATAAAAGAAACTTTCTTTTTTAATTTTCCTATTTTTTTAAAGTTTTTAGTTGTGTAAATCATTGTAACTGGATCACCCTGCATGTCTTAAATTTTTTTTAAATAAAAGAATGCGTTAAAATAATTATTGTTCAAAAAAATCTTACAGATTGGATAATAATTTAATGTATCAATAATTTATAACATAGAAATTAAAGTCATTACGTTTTTAGGTGAATTTAATTTTTTTTTTCATAAAAAAAAACACCAGGCAT
This sequence comes from Polydrusus pterygomalis, assembly GCA_963969555.1. Lineage (NCBI taxonomy): Eukaryota > Metazoa > Arthropoda > Insecta > Coleoptera > Curculionidae > Polydrusus > Polydrusus pterygomalis. The sequence continues at coordinate 32,090,676 of OZ018384.1, read as the reverse complement.
CAACCTATACCCACTTTTTTCCCTCTATACCTTGGCACTACAAGATATTAAAATATGAACAAAATCTAGCCGATTGTTTTCAAAAAACAAAAAATTGTCAATTTTTTTGGGGGGATTTTCATAATTTTTAAATATTATTAACTATTTGATCCGCATATAAATTATGCAACATCCTGTACATATTTTATTTCTTTAAACGTGAAAGAAATCTAAAATTAAAAGTTTTTAAGGAACAAGTGAAAACTTCAGGAAATGCAGAAAATCTCAAACTAATAAATTGCCAACTTTAAAAGGCCATAACTCAAAAACGAGTCATAGGATTGGATCACGGCCATGGACACTTTTATTCAAGACATCCAAGATCTACGAAATACTAAAAATTCAGAAAAATTAGCCGAAAGCCATTTTCCATAAGCGGTGTGTCCTTTTTTGCGTTTACTAATTTATAAATCTAATCTTTTTAACGTAAAACTGTAGATAATTGCACTCCCAAGCCGGGTATACGGCCGATTTTTGGATAAAACGAAGAATTAACGAAATATTGATCAAAAAACGAAATGGCGAATGCGTCACTAATGTTTGCTTTTAAGAGGACAATGGTTCTTACAATTATGTATCCTGCTTAAGATCGTATCTTTGTTTGGAATTAACGCAGTCTCCTACGCGAGCGATTGAAAGCTGGCTCGGGGAGACGTCCTCTACACAACGCTATACATTTTTCGCTCATGTAAAACACGACGTAAACTGAATGAAAAATAACGAAACTTTCGTTTTGGTATAAACCTACCAGGGCTCGGAATTGTATTCGAATAATTCGAATATTCGACTATTCTAAATTCGAATATTTTGTTAGTTAAAAAATTCGACTATTCAAATATTCGACTATTCGAAATTTGACTATTCGAATATTCGACTATTTAAATATTCGAAATTCGACTATTCAAGTATCCATTCGACTATTTGAATATTCGACCATTCGAATATTTAACTATTTGACTTTGTTCGGATATTTATATGTTCGACTATTCGTGTTGTCTGTGAAACACAAAAATAAAATTATATATTCTTATTTAATTAAATAAACATAGGTTCTATGCCGTGATTAAACAACTGTATGTATTTCCGATTTCGATATTTAAATAGACGAATATTTGAATATTTGACTATTTAAATATTCGACTATCTAAATATTCGACTATTCAAATATTCGACTATTCGAAATTCGAATATTTGACTATTCGACTATTCAAGTATCTATTCGACTATTCGAATAACATACCAAACGACTATTCAAATACTTATATTTTAAAAATTCCAAGCCCTAAAACCTACAGGGTAAATTAGTATAAAACATGAGTCTTATAAATACCTGAAAACAAATAAATAAATAAATAAATATACATACCTCTTCAGTTCCACCAGTTTTAACTAAATCGTAGTTAATTGCCCCTGGTCTGATAGAGTCGATAAGATCAATCACTACCTTACCATCAGCAATTGTGGGGTCTTGGAAGCTGCGGATTGAAGACTTTTTACCAGCAGAAGCCAACTTACTGTTAACCCAGTTAACAATTTCCTTTTCGACAATTGGACTTCCCGATTCGTGCAGCTGGGACAAAATTGACAAAGTGTAAGCTCTCATTAACTGCCAAATAAGGGCAAGGGTAAGAGTGACATTTCCTTCATTAAGATCTTGTCCGCCAATACCGACCAACGAAAATTTGATCTGTCTACCAAGTTCGACGGCGTAGTTGCAGTTCTCTAGTTTTTCCATGAATTTTTTTCTTTCATTTGCAAATTTGCGATGCACCCTTCCCCATTTAACCACTCCGGGTTTGATAATGTCATAAAGTTGGAAGACGACAAGTCCGTCGGCTAAGTCCGAGTATAACCAATTGACATGAGGAGATACTCCCATAGAGTTAATCCAGTTGCGATAAGCTGCAATACAGAAAATATGTTACGTTAATATGATGTAGTAGTAGTAGTAACATGTTTTATTTAGCAAAAAGCAACAATTAAATATTTTTTAATACATTTTTTTTAACAATATTTTTATAGATTTATTTTTAATTTTAAAACGGAACCTTCTTTTAACAAAAAACAGACAGAAAAGTTAAACATTTTGCAAATTGTATCAAATATTACGTATCATTTTGTTTTTTAAATAAAAATGTAATTTTAAAGTTTTTTTTAAATAGTTTTAATGATATTTGAAATTTAGTAGAATTTTCCCAATTATTATATTCTATCAAACCTTTATGAAAAATATACTTATAGGCTAATGTTTTAGACACTATCCACAAAAACTTTTTGATTAGTTCTTGTTTTATCATTATTATGATGGTCATGATTAAAATAACAAAAAATTTTAAACAATCAGGCAATAAATTATTTTTAATTTTATGTATAAAGATACATACTAAATAAAAAATTTAATTTCTGACATTCAACCAATCTAAATTTTTTAACATAAAATTTATTTTTGGATATTAATTTGTCATACTTTTAAAAAATCCGCATTGCCTTGTTTTGTAAAGTTTGTAATTTGTCAAATATAACCTTTCTGGCACAATATAAAATGGAAGAACAATAAAAAAAATGTGTTAAATTAGAACTGATTCTTTTAAAATAACTAGTGTCCGACCGAAACAAGATTTTCAGCCGAAACCGAATCTTCGGCCTTGGTCTCAGTTTCGGCCGAAACCGAAACTTATTTATACGTCTTAAAAATGTTATTGCATGCTGAAATTTAATTTATTTTATATAGGACGAGATCGATATTGGGAACGGATTGACCTCTTCCCCCCAAAAAAAAAAGTTGATAGAAAATAATCTATTTATATACAATGTGACCAGTAATGTCCGCATCATATGGGAATTTTTTTTATTAATAACTTTATTCGAAATTTGACTTTAGCATCAAGTTCTACTTCGATCGAGATGAAAATTAAGCAAAAAAATATTAGTCACGTGATTTCCATTATCTGTCAAATTTTAATTATTCTTAAAAAATAATTCAAAAGTGGGGTTATTTCGGAAAATATCGAAAAAAGTTATTAGAAAGTTTTTTTAAATACATGATAATTTTGATTTTTTACCCATATTTTGTAAATTGCACCACTTTTGCAAAATAAGACTCGACGCAACCTACATAAAACTTCTTAGTTTTGACAATGCTTTATTTCAAATACATTTTCTTTAAAGGAGCGCCATATTAAATGTGTGTTTTTCTACAAAATCAAAAGTGGGCTATTAAAATTTGGTCGCATGTGATGCAAAGTTTGTTTGTTTTTGACCCTGTATAAGGTAACTTCATAAAATAAGTATTTTTGAAAGCGTAGTTTGTGGTTGAAAGTAATACACCTTAATATTAAGACAAAAAAGAACACAGTGTCATCAGTAAAGTGTTCATTAAGTGGAAAATAAATTTTAGTGGTGGGTAAAAAATCAAAATTATCTTATGCAGCTGAAATTTTGCATGTGGGCTAGAAACTGAATTTAAAAAAAACTTTTTCTTATAACTTTTTTTGATATTTTCAGAAAAACCCCAACTTTTGAATTGGAAAAAAATTAAAATTTGACAGATAATGCGAATCACGTGAATACTATTTTTTTGCTTAATTTTTATCGCGATCGAAGCAGAACTTGATGCCAAAGTCAAATTTCAAATAAAGCTATTAATAAAAAGTTTCGGCATGGCCGAAGGTTCGGCCGGTTTTTGGCCGAAACCGAAACTATTACCGAAACTAGATTTTTTGGCCGAAACCGAATCTTCGGTCGGTCACTAAAAATAACCTACTTTTTCGGCAAACTTCGACATGAAACTTTCAAAATAATTTTAAAATTTTAATTTTGAATCAATAATTATCCCTAAATACTTAAAACTGTTCACTTATTCTAATTTTTCACCATTAATTACAACATTTATATTTTGACAATTTAAATTATTACCCATGACCATACATTTAGTTTTTGAAATATTTATTTTTAATTTATTTAATTTTAGCCAATTTAATAATATATTTAAGTATCTCAGAATTTAGAGTATTTAGACCATCAAAAATATTTAAAACATTAATGTAAATTAAGGTGTCATCGGCAAACATTTGTAACTTACACATTTTTAAAACCAAAGGCATATCGTTGATGTATAAAATAAATAATATTGGACCTAGTATACTTCCTTGAGGAACTCCTATATTATTAATTTTTTTTATTTTAATGTTTTTGAATTTTTTTTTTGTGAACTGTTACTTAACTAATTTTTAAACCATCTATAAATGTTTCCGCGAATAGCCTACTGATACAATTTACTCAATAATCTAGCCCTGTCAATTGTTTTGAATGCCCGCTTAAAATCCAAAAATAAAGCTATAACATTTTCCCCTTTATCAATGGTTCTCTTCCACGTCTCAATCACAATGATTATATAGGTAAGTTAGCGGTTTTCTTTAGCTGTATCTTTAGTACAGCGCTGTGTTATAATATAATATAAATGTTATGCCTGTGCATATGTATAAATAAACAGGAATATTAATATCTCTTGCTTAGATGAAACACCAGTCGGAGAAATAACACTGTTAGAGCCCTGATAAGACCAATCATCCTATACGAAAGAAAAGGGTTTTAAAAACACGATATGACGGATTCTATTTGAAAACATGTGTAATAATTGTATAATGGTATTTTAAAAATCAAAACCAAGCTACTGTAGAATGATAAAACTCATCACTTATCCATAATTTATCGGTTTACCATTTTATAGGACTCCAAACTTTAGAATTGATACTTTAGAATCGACAGTACTTAAGTACCCTTTACTGATGTAATTTTTATTAAATTTCAATTGATAATGTTTTAATTGGAGTTGAATTTAAACTTAAAAAATAATTTCTTATTCTAAGTAACGTTTTTATTAATGCCATAAAGATACTTATTTCTTGGGTCAAGTTGACCGCCTTTTTTGACCACTTTGATTGAGTTAATATTATTTTGCGGAAATTAGTTAAAAAACCTTCGAATTATTTCAGTAGTTACCACCTTGTAAATATAAAATTTTCTTTTGTGTAATATATAAACGATACACAATCAGTTTTAGTAGTTTCAGCACCGCAAACTCATACATAATTCAAGTGGGACTAAATTAGAACCTAATTTTCTAAAATTAGGTTCTTATATACCCTCTAGGCTAAAATAACAGATAAGAAACAATTATGTATTCTCAAAACAATATAATTTTTAAGAAATCAGTTCCATTATTATCATTTACTGACTTTGGTAAATTTGGTAAAAAACGATTCAATGCGCTTTTAAAATAGAATTGTACAATGGCTCAAAACGCAACTTCCCGTATTAAACTGTTTAACCGCCAGACTGTGACAAAACTAAGTCTATGCAAGTCACAACAATCTAGAAAAGCTAAATACCAATTATTATAAAATCGGTTTCTATCACGATACAATAAAAAAGCGCTTTGCCATATTTAAAGTATAAAACGCTTTTAGGATGAATTTTGAAAAACAAATTGCCGGGTTAAGATTTCTTGAAAAATCATGACACCAAATAAACGGAATAAAAGTTATCCCAGTAAAATTGCATACATTTCAAATGTGTTAATTTAATCATATGATTCATATGACTAGTTTTCGAAAGTGTGGCATTAAGGGACTGCCAGTAGATACCATAGGAGAAATAAAACCAAGAGAAAACATCCAATATAAACATTTTACCGCCCATAATCGTGTACGACGTACAAATATCTAATGAGATACGTCAAACGTTGCCAAGAGCACTTCGCTTCTCGGCATTTACATCGCGACCTTGCGCCTTGCTTTCGCCCCGTTAGATGGGATGTCTAGGTTTATTTAGTTTATGGTAATACACATAAGTTCGACAAAGTCGTAGTACTAGAATAATAAGAAGTAAAAATATACAGGGTTAGTCGAAATAACCGGAACGGCTCATTTTCTTCAAATCTACCAAGGCTAAATCAATGAATTTTGGTACAGGTGGATAACTTAAAAAATTGAATTGAAAATTGACAATTGCGACGCTGCCAGATTTTTAGTTTTTTCTGTAACTTAATGAATGTTTTTTTTTCAACTGTAACACTACTCTTTTTCGATTCCTCCCATCAACATAACCTTTTCCTGATAGTATCAAATTTTTATCGCAAATAGTTTTATGAGAAAAAAATTAATTAGTTACAACTCTAACTCTAAAAAAATACAATTTATTTTCGTTTAAATACGTTTCAAGTAATGTGACAAGGAAGGTTGGTAGACATAATATCGATAACGATAATAACAACTAACAAACAACTACTAACAATAACATAGCCTAGTAAAAATTACTTTCATATTAAGGGAGAGTGGGGGAATTGTGCGCACTTAAGCGGAAATAGTTAGAGCACTGATGTCATTGTAGATAATTCAAATGTAAATACCGTAATGAGAGGGCTATTTAGTTTACTCTCAGCATGTAAATCAATTTTAGGAAAAAATAAAGTTTTTAAAGTACAATATTGCTGAAACTACAAGAGTGCTCTTGCGCATCATTTCCCGCCGTTGCGGGTAATCATGCGCAGAGGTTGGGGAATCGTGCGCATTTAAAGTATTAAGTAAGTAAGTATTCCATAAAATCAACACTAACTTTAAAAACATTTATTGAAGTTGTGCAACATAAAAAAACTCATAAAAAATATAAATAACTCCTAATTTGAGCATAGGTCACATTTATAATTTTTCGGGGTATCTGAGCCAGTATACTCGGCATGATTCCAAGTTAAGTGTTTTGCAAAATTCCCCGCAAATGCTACAAACTTCGTTTGGTATCCTTGGCTGATTCAAAGGTGGCGGTATGAAGCTATGTCCAACATTATCTTCGATGTCATCTAGCTCATAGTCGTAACATATATCCGACACATCATCATCTGATGAATCAAATGATTCAGGCGTTGGCGGTCTCTTTTGTTTGCTTTTGAATTTCTTTGAAATCGACGGAATTGATGATTCACCGTCAAAACATTTACAAATGACTCTGACTTTACTATCCTCACTCCTCAAAAAAATTACCATTAGATTACGTGTGGGGGAATCGTGCGCATGCAAGAGCATCATTACCCCTTTAGGTATTAAATGACAATATTTTATACAGTTAGCAAACTACTTAACCTAACAATGTAAAGCAAGCATCAATAGATACACAAGATCATACTTTTACATAAAATAAATATGTTCTATTGATTAGGGAAAAAAATTGTCTCACCGTCTTATTTTCCGATATCAAAAAATTATAAAAATTTGCTTGATTTCAAATAAACAGAGCTCGTTCCATACAACCGTTTACAACTGATGTGACTAATGGCGTCGGTGCTCCACAATAAAAAGGCGACAGCGTTGCACTCGTCAGTGGCGGTTAAAAGCCCGCGAACTATGAAATAATTTGATGCGCACGATTCCCCGCTGCGTACGATTCCCCCACTCTCCCCTATATAAATTTTTCTTCACTCAAAATTGTATTATGTACCTACTAACTTTTGACCTATACTTGAATTAAGAAGTTAGTTCATATTTGTATTTAAACTCACTAAATAGTAAGTTATAATTATTATTACTCATTAACTACTCAATAATAAACATTTGTCGGAACAATTACAAATATTTTTAATACATCGCGTGAGCCACGTGGGTGTTAACGCAAAATCAAAAGGCCTTATTTTGTTTGCAAAATATCGAGAGTGCCATGGCTCCAGATTTGTTTGATAGAATTTTAATTTTTACTAGCTATGTTATTGTTAGGAGTTGTTATCATTGTTATCGATACTATTAGGTACATTACCTATTATGTCTACCAACTTTCCTTTTCACATTATTTAAAACGTTTTTAAATGAAAATAGATTGGATTTTTTTAGAGTTAGAGTTGTAACTAATTATTTTTTTTCCCATAGAACTATTAGAGATAAAAATTTGATACTATCAGGAAAAGGTAATGTTGATGGGATGAATCGAATAAAAAAAAAAGGGTAGTGTTACATTTGAAAAAAAAAACATTCATTAAGTTACAGAAAAAACTAAAAATCTGGCAACATCGCAATTGTCACTTTTTAATTCAATTTTTTAAGTTATCCACTTGTACCAAAATTCATTGATTTAGCCTGGGTAGTTTTGAAGAAAATTAGCCGTTCCGATTATTTCAACTAACCCTGTATAAGAAATCATTAAACATTACTATGATAAGTGGGGATACAGTATTCCTTATAATATAGACAGCTGAACCAAAAATACTAGCATATAATCAGAAAATACCTTAATTAATAAAGATGGTCTCTACCTCTCTTAAGCTGAATTTAAAAGGCGTGATACATCCTGATTAAATTGTTCCCGTTGTCTACTAAATCATATGGAGACTGCCAGTCATGAAATTATTACAGTATTCCTTATAATAGACAGCTAAACCAAAAATATTAGCATATAATCACAAAAAAACCTAATTAATATAGATGGTATCTGGGTCTGTTAAACTGAATTTAATGAATGGCATGGCACATCCTGATTAATTGATCACATTGTCTACTAAGTCATGAGATTGTAATTTCTGCAGGATCTCTGTGTGGCAATTTATATACAGGGTGTTTCATTAAGGGTGGCCACCGGTCATATCTCGGAAACTACTAGGCATAGAAACTTGGAAAAAAAATTATGATTAAAGCGGTCATGAGAAAATTCTGAAAATTATTTTTAAGTTCCTCATTTCGCTGCAAGGGGCACAATTAAAATTTTTTTTTTAATTTTAAATTTTTCCGAAAATTCCCATGTTAAGGCTCTGATTACATCATCGAAAAGCTTAGACAATTCTGCATTATTTTGGTTTAAGGCTCATTGCCGTACCGACCTTGATAAGAGTGGGGGAAGCTATTGAATGTGTAAACATTAAAATCGCTGTAACTTCTAAACGACTTATCCGATTTTACTAAATTTAAGCTTGTTTGGAAGAGAACGGTAAGTACCTTCAATTGTCGTATCCAATGGTACAAGATAGTTTCTAATAAAATTGCTAGAGGGCGCAATTTGTATTAAAAATTATTGTTTTTGCATAACTCTGAAACGAACAAAGACATCGAACTGCGGTCTTCACTTTTTTTCTTGCAAATTTCATCTACTTTTCGATTATGATGTCATAGTTATACCGTATGATTTAAATTTTCGCGATAAAATCGAAAAAACTGTTATTATTACAAATTGCGCCCTCTAGCAATTTTATTAAACACTAGTGTGTACTGTTGGATACGGCAATTAAACATACTTACCTTTCCCCTCTAAACAAGCTTAAATTTAGTAAAATCGGATAAGTCGTTTAAAAGTTACAGCGATTTTAATATTTACACATTTAACAGCTTCCCCCACTCTTATCAAGGTCGGTACGCTAACGAGCCTTGAACCAAAATGATGCAGAATTGTCTAAGCTTTCCAATGATGTAATCAGAGTTATCTCTTAATATGGGAATTTTCAGAGAAATTTAAAATTAAAAAAAAATAATTTTCAATTGTGCCCCTTGCGGCGAAATGAGGAACTTAAAAGTAATTTCCAGAATTTTCTCATGACCGCTTTAATCATAATTTCGTTTCCCAAGTTTCTATGTTTAGTAGTTTCCGAGATATGGCCGGTGGCCACCCTTAATGAAACACCCTGTATATGGATAATTTTAAGCTAATACGATATTTTTGGCCTTTTTAAACGGTACAAATAAATTAATTTTAATTTACAAACATAGTAAATAGGACAGTTTGTCACACTCTAAGAAGATTTTTATTGTTGGGATATGTTTTTAATTACGTTATATTCGATTACAATAAAAAAGTTCATTGTCAAATTAGAATCGTTATCATTTAAACTCTAAGGTTGTTATACTTTAAATAAGTTTCTAGCAATAATATTGGCCAAACATCTCATCTTTGTTGTCTACAAACAGTGTAAAATGTAAAACTGTTGAAATAGATTTATGATGTGAGCTCTGCAACGAAAAATACCATGCATGATTACCGTGACAATTATACGTTCTAATTACCAATGAGGTTAATACTTCCCTAATGTCATTACGTGATCTTTTTGTTGAAGAAGTCAATGTTCTCTTCAGGAAGTAGATTTTTTTAACTTACAGGTAACCAACGAACTATATTTCAGGCATCACTGTATAAGGTTTTAAAAGGCCCAGCGAAGCTATTTTTTAGTCTTTAATTGCCACAATTCTATTCTGATGTTCGTTCTGCTTATTGTTAGTTCCCACAATGCGTAGATCATATTAAAATAAAAACTTTAATCAACCACTATAATTACTGCAGTTAAACCTGGACGATCATATATTCTCATCTTCCCTTTGTCCCATTTTAGTTAATATACGTTTGGACTGAATTTTTGGGTGAATTAATAAAAAATGTCATTACAGCACTAGATGAAGAAGGAGATGCATTGAAATACCTTAAACAAAATTTTCCTAAACTAAGTGATGCTAAGCTTAAGGAAGGAATATTTGTTAAACCATAAATTAGAAAAATACTAAGGAATCAACAGTTTGATCAAGAATTAAGTGATGTTAAATTGGCTGGGTGGCGTTCGTTTGTTATGTATGTTTGTGTTATGTATGTGTTTTGTGTTTCGGAGTCTTTAGAAGTTAGTAGAACTACTGGAAAGCTACTGCAAAATGGGCTGTCGTATGTCTCTTAAAATACACTTCTTGTACTCCCATTTCAATTTTTTCCCAGAAAATTTGTGTGTGGTTAGCGATAAACAAGGAGAAAGATTCCACCAAGACATACTAACAAAGTAGCAACGCTACCAAGGCAGATGGGATCCAGCAATAATGGGGGATTGTTGTTCGTTTCTTATTAGAGGAAGCGTTCAGGAATATAAACGAAAGTCAGCATTTGCATAAAAATTATGTACAAAAGACTTGGCATAAATTGTATTTTCATGTGTATTTTTGTAAATAAATCCTGTTATCCTTAAAATATCTTGTTTTTTTTTCTTGGTTTCAACTTATCGAGGAACTTATGTATAAATATTACATAAAAATGTTTGTATCAAATGAAAATAACTAATTCTATAACTCAAAATCTATACATGGTGGAAAATTTTGGTTGCTCAATCAGGATGCTTGAAACTCTCGCTACCTAGTGTTTGTTTGAAGGTTGTAGACAATGATGTATCTTGAGTAATAGATGTGTTTTGGACTTCCATTGCCTTTAGTTTTTCATATCACAACGTTTCAACTGGTAAGTATCTCCAGTCGTCTTCAGGTGAATACTGTATACAGTATACACGACTGGAGATACTTACCAGTTGAAACGTTGTGATATGAAAAACTAAAGGCAATGGAAGTCCAAAACACATCTATTACTCTCGCTACCTACTGTCATTATAATATTAGTCGGATTTTTTTTTTGTGTTGTTGACTAATGTAATTTATTAAATAACAGAAAAGTACTTACTCCTTTCTTCTCTAGTCTCTTCAATGGTTTCATATCCATCAATAGTTCCATTTAGTTGCTCCAAACCGGGATGATTATTGAACAAGTTAGCGACGAAAGCTAAGTTAAGTTTATAGACTCCATTTACAACATCCTGTGGCGTAACAAAGGATCTGCATTTCAATTTAGCAGCTTGTTGCAGCATAATTTCCGCTCTCTCGTGAAAATCTTTCTCATTCAGAGCCATCATATCGACATCAGCGTCTTGTGGAGCGATTTGTTTAATAAGATATGTGTAGACCTCTGAGTCAGTAATATCACTCTGGAAATTTGTAACGCGCCTGTGAGTACCAGCGCGTTCGAGGTGATAATTAACCCATCTGAGCAATATTGCTTCTGGAGAGAGCTTCATTAAGTCATCAATTTTTTCATCCTCGCCCAATAAGGTTGTCAGTCCTGGGCAATGTTCCAAGGTGATTTGGTTGAACAAACCGATTCTGATGATTTGCCATAGTAGACCGAGAACCAAGTGAGGTGTTCCCTTTTCCAAGCTGTGTGCGTCGATGTTTATGACGTTGCAGCCAATACCAGATGCTGAATTTAAGGCCAGAGTCAAATTTTCCAGCTTTGTGTAAAGAGTCAATTTTCCTTTGTTAATTACTCTCTCGTCTATGGTGTCCGGACAGGAATGGTTTATAATTTTACTGAAAAAAAAATCTTTAATTATTTAAACTAGACCACTTTTAACATTTCTTATAAATAATATTTTTAAAACCAGTATATATCCAGAAGCTTTCAAAATTGGTATAATAAAACCTATTTTTTAAAATGGAGATTCTAGTAAAACTAGTAATTATAGACCAATAACATTAATATCTTCGATAGCAAAAGTATTCGAAAAAATTTTAAAATTAAGAATTGAAAATTATTTGGAAAACATAAATTTTATTTCTAATAAACAGTTTGGGTTCCAAAAAAATAAATCAACACAAAACGCTATTTGCTATCTAACAGAACGTACCTATGATGCACTAGATAATAAAAAACCTTGTATTCGTGTTTTTCTAGATTTAGCAAAAGCCTTTGATACAGTTAGCCATAATTTACTGTTAAAAAAATTTGAAAATATTGGATTCAGAGGAAAGCAATAAGAATTAATTAAAAATTATCTGGAAAATAGACCAACTTATGTTTAAATAGATAAAGAAAAAAGCTATCCAAAAATATTTAAGTATGGTGTTCCTCAAGGAACAATTTTAGGACCATTATTTTTTAATATTTATATTAACGACTTATTTAGTATAAATTGCGATGGACAAATTCATAGTTTTGCAGATGATACTACAATTTTTTATACCGATACAAATTGGGACAACTTAAATAATAAAATTAAAAGTGTTTAAAATTATAAAAAATTGGTTTGATAAAAATTTGTTAAGAATTAATTTTAATAAAACAAATTATATTCCTTTTACTTTAAACCTAAATAACCTACCACCAAATATGAATAGTATTCAAATAAATGAAGACATTCAAATTTTCAAAGTTAGTAAAATAAAATATTTAGGAATTATTTTTGACAGTAAATTAAATCGGAATTTTCACTTAGAATACTTAATTAAAAAAATTAAGAAGTTTAAGTACTACCGATTTTTAAAAACATTAAAAAATTTTTAAATGTAAGACATGGAAATATTATATTACGCGTTAGTTAAAACTCATTTAAATTACGGAATTTTAGGTTGGGGAGGAATAAATAGAACTTTAATTAAAAAATTAGAAATATTACAAAAAAACGTTTCTAAAAATTATAATCAATAAAGATTATCTGTATCCTTCAAAAGAATTATATTCAGAAACAAAAAAGTTGAACATAAGACAACTTTACATTTATAACATCTTAATATATATATTTAAAAATAAAAACATTATACAATTTAAAAACCATAATCATAATACACGTAATAAAAATGAAATAACCATAAAACCTAAAATAAACAAGTCCATAGGACAAAAAATTCAAATATTTATGTTTTTATTTAAACGATTATTTACCAACAAAAATTACAAAATTGATTTCATTAAAAAAATTTTAAGGCGAAATTAAAACATGGATATTAAAAACAGACAATTTGAAAATATTTTTATAAATTTTTATATATTGTTCTGAATAAATAATATATGATACATTTATAAGTAAGTAATATTTTTTTACTTAAAAATTATAAATTAATAATTTTATTATAATATGTTTCTTCAAAAAAAACTGCGTTTATACTATAAATTAACATTTTTACTTTAAAACTTGATTTTTAATACATATTTATGATTTTACATATTAAAACAAAAAATAAGATTTGCCCCTAACAAGCTCAGCCTCAGGGGATTAAAGAATAAGTTTATAGAAGACAACATAAACATATTTATTATATTATTAAATTTTAAATAAACTTATTATTATTATTATTTATACTGGGTAGTTCATCGGAAACTTTCCTTTCAGGTTTAATTTCTTGTAAATGAATACCGACTATTTTCCTTATTTAATTTAAACTTCTGCTTTTTAACCCTCACAGAACAAACATATACATACAAGACAGATGTATGTAGAATGTAGTAGTATGTAGAATATTTTTATAGCTACTCATTAAATAAAACTAGAATAAAAACCTTGTAGTCTGTAATTATTGCAAATAATGGCAAAAATGAGAAAATCTTTTTCTATAACTGGAATACTAAACAATATAAATATTATGAAAAAGGAAAGCGATCATCGTTAAATTGTATTTATCTCGGAAATACTTTTAATTAAATCTCGCTAATTAAATCAACTTAGTTTTTTTCCTGGAATGCAGAGAGGTAATAAAGATTATATACCTAGTTTTAGATTAATACCGCTAACAGCAAGTCTTTAAGTTAATTTTTCTATTTCACGTTCATAATAAGTTGCGTATCGTAGTGAAGCTATTTCGATACGCGTTTTTTCTTTATTTGATGTTGGGTTGGTAACATTTAAATGTTTTATTTCATTGACTTGCGCGGCCTTTAAGATTTACGAGAAAACCCATTTTTCGCAGAGGAAAAATAGCTTGATAACTTACTTTTTTATTCTGTGTGGATAACAGTCATGTATGTTGGTTGCATAAATCTATAAATCAATCATTTGTAGATGCTTCAAGCTATCATTTTCTGCCAAATCCTATCCAAAATTCAATCTACTAACCTTCCAATGTCCATTTTAACTTCAACTTTATTTGAATTTTCCATCTTCCCTATACTAAATTGCAATGCTGTGACGTAAAATTACGTCTTTTGAAATTCGAAAAAAAGTAGCAAAATCGCCAGAATTTCCGAACGCTCTGTATATGTACCGAATGTACAAGGATCACACAACGTATTCCGTCCAATTTCAAATCTCACATCGCTAAAATAACTTTAGAATCTCGTGGTGAAAATGGGTCAATAAATCAAAAAAATTACAGTTTGCAAAATAATTTTTGTTGTCCAGAGGCTACTATGATAAAAAATAGTATTACCAACATAAAATGTAGACATAAAAATTTACAAAATTTTAAGGATTTATTTTCTTTTTAAAATGTATTTTTCTTGATTATAAAAGGTGAAATAGAAAAAAATGTATAAAGCACATGTTTCATAAGGCGTTTTAGCGCACGTGTCAATAAAAAAACTCGCCACTTTGTGGCTCGTTTTTTAAAATAGACGCGTGCGCTAAAACCGCCTCTTATGAAACGTGTAGGTACTTTAATATACTATTATTGAATAGGTTCATTTTTAATCAAAACATTTTTTCGGCTAATGGCATATTGCCGACTTCCTTATGACCTCTACTTTTATCTCCACAACCCAACCTAATCAAAATTTCCATTCGTTCATCTTCAGCGAGGCACATTCACTGACAGTTTTTGACGTCTCCAACTTAAATAGCAACTTGTCAATGCCTTAAATAATGTGACTTCGGTTCAGAACATTGATTGCTTTGCTAAGTCGAGAAACATATCAATGGTGCATACTAGCATTAAAGTGTTAATATTTTGTAAACGGTTGAAGACAGGGACGTAGCAAGTTACAACCGGGCCCTGGTGCAAGACCACAGCAATTTTATTGCACAAAAAATGGATGGTGGGTAACATACGTGACGAATAAACACACCTAATTCTAAAAATAACCTTACTTATTTATGCTGAAAAATCGACTTTTCTTGCCTTTTGATTTGCAAACAATAAAATAATTTTACTTATATCCAACGTTCTGGCTGTCTGATTTTCAATGGATAAAATTGCCAAACTAGAAAGTCTGCTTTGCGACATTTTATTTCTTAAATAATTCTTAATCAACTTTAAGATTGAAAATTATCTCTTCGAAGTTGCTACCGATACGGGAATCGTTAGAAAAAGAATATAAGTACAGCAGATTTCTTTAAATGAACTCGAAATCATTTCATCGCAAAACTAATTTCGCCAAGTCATTAATTGAAATGTCTGCATGGATTTAATCCTTATTAATGCGTCTGAATGACAAAATTTCCTCAGCAAGCGAATGTGATAAATCGTTGGAATAAAAATTGATCAGATTCTCAGATAGAAGTACTAGATCAGCATCAGAGGACTCTCTTAAGACAGAAGGGAAAAGTGCTTTAAACCTTTAAACTACGTTGTTTAAACCTTTAAATCGATTTTCCAGTTGTGATATAATAACGTCCAACGTTAAATTAAACACCGACACATGGAAGTTTTTTTCGGCATTGGATAGTCGCTCGTCACATGACAACTCATCGAATTGTTTTTTTACTTTGCGAATTCTGTTATTTTAAAAACCTGAATCAATTCCCCAACTACGAGCTAAATCAGATGCTTCATTCACAATTTCTTCAAAACTCTTCCTAATCTCTGTAATATCTCTTTTAGCACTTTCCAAAAGCTTTGAAGCCCGTTGAATATCCTTGTTTTTACTCTGCAATGCATTGGATACCACTTTTGTAATGCTTAATACTTTATATTCCATCACTATCATAACAACTGTTTCAAAATTTTCGAGTTTTTTCGTGGCTAGAAGAGAAATGGACAAACAACAGCAACGGTTGGCGTGAACGGCGCCAAGCAAGAGCAGCAAGCAGGATGGCACTGCTTGGTTGTTTAATAAATACCATGATTCCGATCGCACCGCGGGCCCCTTAAGGGCCCGGGCCCTGGCGCGCGGCACCACTTGCACCCCGGTTGCTACGTCCCTGGTTGAAGAAAGGTATAGGGACATGATTTATAAAGAATGTCTAGAATTGATTGTAGAATGTAAAACAATGTTTCAATAAAACAATTATAGTTGATACACGTAGTATTTTTTGGATCCACCCTGCATATCTTTTTCTAAAAAAAAAATGCATTTCAAAAAAATTAATTTGACGGGTCCGTGCGATTCTTGATTAAGTGGGCGGTATTCTATATAAAAGGCTGATCCGTTTCTTTATCATAACTCTGTTTTAACGTTTACATATTAAAAAAAAATATGGTCGACCAAGATAATTATCTACTACTACCAGGCACGTATATAAGGGGGGGGGGTTTTGGGGGTTCAAACCCCCCCCCCCCCCCATGGGAAAATACTTATCATACTGTATTACTGCTGAAATATTAGGATTACATTAGTTCATTCCTACTTATGTGTGAGATGTGGCAATAGAAATAGATTCCTCAATTATTGTAAATAAGTTAGTTGAGAGAAGAAAGAGATTAAATTTACTTTTGTAAGAATATTTTTTTCTTTTAATAAAATACTTCAAGCTTTGGACATCTGTAATTTTTCGCGCGCGCCCCCCCATATCGTATATCGGGGTAGGGTAGCAAATGCCATTTTTTCGAAATTGCCTTAAGAGTAAAGTACCTTAATTATTAGAAATAAAGCAAAATTTTATATGGAAATGTTTTTGCAAATGAAAAACCTAGTTCAAATACGAAATTTGAGTTAGGTGTGTCAGTTTTTAATTTTTTTTATATGCATTTCTTTAAAATAGGTTTTTGGACTTCAGCGTACTGGGTGAAAATGACAAATAAATTATTAATTATTTCCAGTAATATAATTAGAGTTGGATTCTATCATAATTTTGTTTAGAACATAAGTTGGCTAAAATGTGTTTAAGTAGACGTGCAACACGCTAATATCTGAACCAACTCGTAACATTGAAAGGTTTTAAAAAGTTTACTACTTAATCCATTTTTATTATAAACCCCCGTTTAAGTTATTTAATAAATATATTAAAATTGCGTAAACAAAAAATCGACCAGAGGTGTACCGTTTAGGGGAAAATAGAGACTAACCAAAAAAAATTAAAAATTGTGACACCTAACTCAAATTTCGTATTTGGACTAACTTACTAATTTGCAAGAACATTTCCATATAAAATTTTGCTGTATTTCTCATAATTAAGGTACTTTACTCTTAAGGCAATTTCGAAAAAATGGCATTTACTCCCTTACTATTAGCGGCAGGTGAAATATGAAATATGCATTTATAGTTTTAAGGCATGCACCAACTTTTATAAAGAATAAAGTTTTCTGAGAAATCGGCGATAAAAAACTTTCCCATATGTTGCATACTTTCTTGGACACACTGTATACTAAAAATTAAAATAATACATAATTTCTGACAGTACGCCTTGTATCAGTTTTGCCAAAAGAGAGCCAATCTATGCAATAATAAAATCAGCAAAAAGTTGTGAAGTATCAACATCAACCTAATATCCTTTTTTTAAAACGTCGGAAATAGCAAAGCAAATTTACGCAAAAATCAATATTATAATAGTGTATACTGCCTAATATGTATAATATTGACTAATGCAGTTTACATAGATAATAACTTTATCGGATGATGGTTCGTTCCTCTGGAACAAACAAGATGGTATGGCTGGGTTTTCCCAAATTCTTTCATATATTTAGTGCTTAATTTTAAGAGTATGCGCGATTGTATATTAGGTTCTATTTACCAGATTGAGTATCAAAAACCTATATACTGTAAAATCGCCAAGGACACTTAACTGTGAATTCGGAAAAAGTTTCTATTTCTATGTCTGTAAATTATAAAACATTTTACATTGAAAATTGTATGTAGGTACTGGCAGGGTTGGATGAACCCACCGGGACACCGGGAAATTCCGGTGGGCCGATCGGCCCGTTGGTTGGTGGGCCGATTCCGACCTACCGGTTTCGATACGATTTTTTTTTGCGTCTGTACGATACTTCAAAAAATTCTAAAATATTCCTGCTTATTTAATACTGAAAATAGTTGTCTAGAGAATACAACTGTTAAGTTTAATATTTTCATTTAATATTTTAAAACTAATACGGCCGAACAACACTATAGTAGGCCTACACAAGGTCGCCTGCATTGTGCTGCCCTCTTCGGCAAAAAGGAACCTACGACGCCCGGACCGAAGAATGTCCGGTTTCCTAATGACTTAATAAAAATGTTAAAAGCAGCAGCATCCAATGCAAAATATATTAAAAAACAATTGTAATTTTTTTTAGCTTTGTTTTCATGTTCTGATTTCTTTATTATACACTAGCGACCCGCACCGGCTTCGCACGCGGATCTAACATGTGTTTATTTACGACATCACATTAGAAACCTCTAAATTTATCAGTGTTTCTCTACAATATTATGCATGTATTATACATATAAACCTTCCTCTTGAATCACTCTATCTATTTAAAAAACCCGCTTCAAAATCCGTTGCGTAGTTTTAAAGATTTAAGCATATAGGGGGACGGACAGACAGCGACTTTGTTTTATACTATGTAGTGATATACATTTAAGTTTTGTTTTATTTTAGTGTTTTGACCTATGTTACAATATTAAAACATACTTCATCAGTGGCGTATTTACGAGGGGGCTCAGGGCTCCCCCCCCCCCCAAATATGTATAGTACAATTGTATAAACAAAGTTCATCAGTCACGGATAATGCCCTCGAAGCTTTTAAAACTTGTTTGTTTTGTCGCCCTTTCAAATTTCTTTTAAATTAAAAGAGTGTTTTAAAGTCTGGCATATCGCCGCAGATTAAGCTTTACGGTTATTTTACCCAAAAAAATTTCGCCTCGGCGCAATTCCTTAAAAGTACCCCCCCCCCCCCCAGGAAGATGTTCCAGGACCGCCATTAATTTCCCGGACCACTTCAAAAAGTTCGTCCAACCCTGGGTACTGGTACCTAGTAGAAAATTAGAAAATATTTACAGTAAATCTGACCTGAAACCATAAGCACTACCTTAAATTTACCGGCAAAAATTGAGCCTAATGGATAAGCTACAAGTCTACGTAGTTGTTGGTTTAAGAAGAGTGGTAATGGCTCATTGTAAACACAACGTTGCTTTTTTGTGACTTTGAATTTTAAAAGCTAAAGAATAACGGAATCGGACGGAAATCCCTTAGTTATTCTTGAAACAGGTTTACAACACTAATTCTAGTAAAAATTGCGTGATCGAATGTGCAAATTAAAAAAATAATAATGTTAATTAAACAACGTAAACAAGAACGTCTTGATGAGCCTATAAAGGTATGATTCCATATTATCACAGGTTCATCACATCGTCGATGTTGTTATACTGTTATACTAATCAGATCAGAGTCAAAGAATCACAGTTACACTTTTCTTTTGAGAGTTTTTGATTATGACCTCTTAAGTTGGCAAATGGGTTGAATTGGAAGATGTTAATGTAACAGAGTGGCCAATCATCAACTTGAAATTCTGGAAAAGGTGCTAACTGCCACCAATAAAATTTAAAAAAAGACAGCTTCAATATGTGTAACGCGGCATTTAGCACCATTTTAAAATATTATCTTAACGCCGTAATTTCTTTTATTCGTTAGATTTACGATATTTTTAAAGTTTTCTGAATTGCTTTTATTGTAGATAAATAATACACAAAATGGCCAACGATAACGGCTCGTTTTGAACTAATGATACATATCACGGCGCCATCTTTACTCCAAAATAATAATGTATTTCATTATAAAAAAAGAGAAGTGAAAGTTCGATTTTAAATAACAAGTGAAATAACCGCCAAAACAATGAAATATTGACGATGTCAGTACCGGTGCTCTTTTAAGTCTATAAAATCTGAACTGCGTTTCTAGCTGCTAATGGGTAATGTTATGTAAACAAGCACGTCTTGATGTGCCTATACAAGCATGTTGACTACGTACGTAAGGTATTTAGGTCTTCCGTTTCGAGTCATTCGTCAAATACACCTACGTCCTACATGTATAATATGTGCACATCCATAGTTTTTAGTAACTCCTATAGAAAGGAGGTAGTTAACGTTGGGCTAGATAACAAGTTGGTTCTGTATAACAGGGTTAGAACTTTCAAAGGGTGAATTTATAGAGTGGCGATATTTGGACTCTCCGCAAGAGGTAAGGCAGTAAGGCGACACCATCTCAAAATCGCATTAATTTTTTTTTATGTATTATTGTTTTTGATATTTGGTTTCAAATACCAGAGTGTTAATATTTACCAGATAAATCGTAGTGACCATATAATTTACTATTCTACCTCTATAATATCCTTAAGCCAAAAGCTTGTGGATCCCACCATACCCACTTACCATAATAATATACCATCTTGCACTTTTTCATACAGATGTTTTCCCTCTGGATCAATAGGAAGCAGTCTCTTCAAATCCGGATCGTGCTGCAAGTTGGAGTTGATCCAATCTGAGAATGCGAGTTGTTCTTCTAATCGAACCGAATGCGTTGTGCCGTCATTCGAAGCATGTGAAGTTCCGCCCAAATGCTGTAAGTTCTCTCTTTTTGAAACTGCGGTTCTGAATGTGTTTGCTACCTCGTTTGCCCTTAAATCACAGATAAGCTTTTCGAATTCATCGTACGTTAATTTGCCGTTTAATTTTGTCTTTTTGGAATTTTTGAATTCTTCTTCTATTAATCGGGATTGATAACCGGCAATTTTTAGGCCACATAGTTCTAGGGCTTCTCTCAGTTCTTTTAAGTCGATATGTCCATCACCATTTTTGTCCAACTAAAAAAAAATATATATTATATAACATGCAGTTCTAATGACTAAATACTATTATAATCAATTCAGATCATAATAGTGAGGAAAGACCAAGATTCCGTCACTTCTTGGGCATAGGTAACAGTAAATTGTAAGGAATTTAACCAATGGGCATCACTATTTACAACACCGCAGTATCTATGTTTTAAGTATGACTTTACTCATGAAACCCTAGGTACCTGCTGGAACCAAAGTTCGTAAAGTCAATGAGATTCGTCATTTCTCAGCAACATTACTAAGGGAACATTCCGCTGATTTAAGGCATTGATCCCAAATCATCTAAGGCTATAAATGGGTCAGAAGAACATGCAGGCAGGTCGAAGACAATTTTGTTTCAAGTTGAAGTTCATTCACCGGTAAATTCATACAGTAAACCAGACTGTATCGGATTAAACACTACACTAATATACCATACACCAATATGGTAATGTTCACATAAGGATACTTAATCAACCTGAGCAACTATTAAAGATTTCAATTAATAAAAAGTATTAGTTGATGCATGTAATACCACCGTTTGATACACTGAATATAAATCTTAGTTATTTACTGAAAGAATTTTAATAACTAAACCTTATGGTAATCAACTGGTTTTGTGGTTCAATGTCAGGTCATAACACACTTTATGTAACAAAATATTGTATGTGAAAATGAAGGACGAAATTGTCATTGTTTCACACATACGTACACGCCTTATTTCAATGAAATTACATATATCACAAAAAGAAAGTTGCATTGTAATAAAATAAGTCATTTTACAGGTGACCAACTGAATTTTAAAATCTTAAAAGATCACAATCTTACTTAAATTAAGAACTAGAACAAGGCAAATCTCTTTAAACTTGGCCGGTTTGAACCTAAATGAAATTAATCTAATCTTGAATCATTTGCAATGAGAATGAGTAATAACAAAGTACTTTCAGGGATCTAGTAGATGTCGTAGGAATGAATGATTTAATATAGTCTTAGTTCTTTTAAAAGTCAATTAATTCATTAAGGCACAGATTATCCTAAACGAACACATATGCAGGAATTCCTATTTATAAAAGCTTTTTAACCGACTAACCGAGG
This sequence comes from Polydrusus pterygomalis, assembly GCA_963969555.1. NCBI lineage: Eukaryota > Metazoa > Arthropoda > Insecta > Coleoptera > Curculionidae > Polydrusus > Polydrusus pterygomalis. The sequence continues at coordinate 32,068,060 of OZ018384.1, read as the reverse complement.
TCAAGTTTAGTTTACCCAGCGCAGCGTTCCTTTTATAACTTGTTGAGCTTAAGTCTTCTCCTATTTAAAACCTGTTGAAGAAAAATAACTTTTAATCATTACATTTTTAACGGAAAACTGAACCTGACCCAGATAAGCTTCTAAACATATTAATAACTTTTTTAATTAAACGATGTGATAACAGATGCTCTCTATGTAGTAATTAACAGTATCCCTATGTACTATGTACTTACCAAGCAGTAATCGATATAGAAGTATATTTGCAGAATGCAACCATTATTTGATAACTTAAAGTGGCAAATAACTTCTTATAAAAAAATATTTGCTTTATTAAGTATGAGTTGTAGCTTTTTTCGACTTTTCCATGTTAAAATATGCATTATTTAGATTTGTTTTATAACTGTAACGCTAATTTGGTAATTTCAACTTTTATCGCCCTTCTTTTGGATATGAAAATAAATACATAATACAGTGTGTGACCAGTAAAGTCCGCATTTTATGGGATTTTTTTTTTATTAATAGATTTATTCGAAATTTGACTTTGGCATCAAGTTCTGCTTCAATCAAGATGAAAATTAAGCAAAAAAATAGTAGTCACGTGATTCGCATTATATGTCAAATTTTAATTTTTTCCAAAAAATAATTCAAAAGTGGGGTTATTTCTGAAAATATCGAAAAAAGTTATTAGAAAAAGTTTTTTTAAATGCAGTTTCTAGCCCACATGCAAAATTTCAGCTGCATAAGATAATTTTGATTTTTTACCCACCACTAAAATTTATTTTCCACTTTTAAGAGGAAGTAACCCCTTTACCACAATGAAAATTGCCGAACGTTTTGCTGGTCAAACGAAAAGAAAAAATAAAAATTGGTATTTAGAAAATAAATTCTACTTTAAATACCCCATCCAGAAAAGTAAATGACGATCGAAAATATTCCCAAAATTTTTTTTAGAAATTTTTTTTATTTTTAGTAATTTTGTAATATCTTAAACAATTCTTTATTGTTCAAAAGCAAAATGACTTTCCTGGATGTAGAATGTTGTACCAAACAATTTTTCTTAAAGCCATTTTTCAATATCGGCCTTACTTTTTTCTCAAAAACTTTGGGCGTGTAAACCCACTTTACACGCTTAAATTCACTTTAGTGTTTGTGTGTTGTGTTTAGCGTGTAAAGTGGGTTTACGCGCCCAAAGTTTTTGAGAAAAAGTAAGGCCGATATTGAAAAATGGCTTTAAGAAAAATTGTTTGGTACAACATTCTACACCCGGGAAAGTCATTTTGCTTTTGACCAATAAAGAATTGTTTAAGATATTACAAAATTACTAAAAATAAAAAAAATTTCTAAAAAAAATTTTGGGAATATTTTTGATCGTCATTTACTTTTCTGGATGGGGTATTTAAAGTAAAATTTATTTTCTAAATATCAATTTTTATTTTTTCTTTTCGTTTGACCAGCAAAACGTTCGGCAATTTTCATTGTGGTAAAGGGGGTTACTGCTCTTAACACTTTACTGATGACACTGTGTTCTTTTTTGTCTTAATATAAAGGTGTACTTTCAGACACAAACTACGTTTTCAAAAATACTTATTTTATGAAGTTACCTTATACAGGGTCAAAATCAAATAAACTTTGCATCACATGCGACCAAATTTTAAAGCCCACTTTTGATTTTGTAGAAAAACACACCTTTAATATGGGGCTACTTTAAAGAAATGTATCTGAAATAAAGCATTGTCAAAACTAAGAAGTTTTATGAAGGTTATGGGTAAAAAATTAAAATTATGTTATGCTGCTAAACTTTTGCATGTGGGATAGAAACTGCATTTAAAAAAACTTTTTCTAATAACTATTTTCGATACTTTCAGAAATAACCCTACTTTCGAATTATTTTTTGGAAAAAATTTAAATTTGACAGATAATGCGAATCACGCGACTACTATTTTTTTAGCTTAATTTTCATCTCGATCAAAGCAGAACTTGATGCCAAAGTCAAATTTCGAATAAAGCTATTAATTTAAAAAATCCCATATGATGCGGACTTTACTGGCCACACTGTATAGCAAGTTTTCGCAACATATTGGTAATATAGTAAAATCTAGAGGTACAAATTTAGTTTAACTAAAAAAAATTAATTCACGCAAAAAAGGTGAAAAATGCGCACATTGAATAAATTAATTGATGATAAAAAATCGTGTGTTCATCATTAATTATTAATTTACTGTCTGGAATTTGTATTTTATCAGTCCGTTTCAGAATTTTACTACTTTCCATTGTGTTTCAAATAATCGAGGAAATATACAGTAAAAGTTTTGATGTAAGTAAATGAATAACCGTAGTTTATTAATTGTTAAGGGATTTAAAGATATCTAAATCACCAAGATATTAAATCGCTATAGTCGCTTTTTAATTTCTTTTATAAGTTCATTGATAAAATAAAAGATAAAAATGCAATAGATAGAATGTTTAAGTCAAAGTGTCGCTTTTTTAGATTATTTTGACCGACATTAAAAGTTTTGCTGTAAAATCTAGCTATTAAAAGTTTATAGTCTTTGACCTACGTTGAAGAATGAAGTGGGGAATTTAAAGAATTAAGTGTTTTAAATAATAAAAAAAAATTTATTGTGCAAAAATCATCATAAATATTAATGTTTCCTGCAGGGATATAAAGACAAACCACTATTGACACTTTTTAAATGATATCAGAATTACCGAGATTACACTGTAAATTTAATTAGGCAATTTAACAACAACAGTAATTATTGTAATTATTGCTTGACTAGCAAATGCTATAAGTAAAAGCAATTGCTAGATCTGGATATGAATAAAATTTTGAGGCAATTGCTGTTTTTCTTACACCTTTGTAGCAAATGATTATTCAACACAAGTTCAGACGTGGCTTATCTACTTGTTCAGATTATAGATTTCATGTTCAGTTTGGTGCTTAATTTGCAAAAGAGTTGACGTAAATACAACAACGTTGGTCTATTTATTTAGTACAATAGTAATCTGTTACGTTTTTGTGGAAAATAGGAAACTTATATTTGTGATATGGCAGATTTCAGTGGAAATGAGGAAAGTGATAGTAGTGATGAAGAAATTAAAGACAAGCGATTGATATTAGTTCACAAATTGAAGGAACATAAACAAATCTCTCTGACCACAACCGTTTAGCTTCCACAACAGCTTCAACACTTGTAGGAAATTTAATAAAAATATTGACCTTCTCCAAAACTGCATCCAATACAGAAATGTATGTCTTACAGACAGTAGTTTGGTGAACACCGAGTTCTTCACCTACAGAATTTTGAAAGCCCGGATCCGACAATTTGCGCAGAAAGACTTTAGGATGAAACTCAAAACTCGTGGCGTCGCACGCAATACGATTTATCATTTTCTTTTCGTCCTAGGCAAAGTCGGTCGGATTGTTTGGTGCTCTGTTGCTGTGATATTTGTGTTGCCGTATTGGACATCGCGGTGTACTATAATATTATGGAGTGTTCTAATATGGAGTATTTGTTAATAAATTGGAATTTAGAAGATCATATTTCTGCTTTTCAGGGTATCCCTTATCCTTATCCCTTTCACTAATTCTAACTAAACAATTTGTCTATTTTAAATAAATGGTTTATTGGTTAAAGGTAAATAATTTAATAAATGGGTTACTTATTCCAAGTAAACAGTTCATTTAGATCAGATAACGAATTTCTAAGCACACCTGTTTATTTGTGTTTACTAGTTCTAGGTAAACTATTTCAGCATTTTCCATTTACTTAGGCCAAGTGAACCCTTCACTAGTCACTATATGTGGTGAACTTTTTAATTAAAGTAAGTGTATTTTCACCTAGATCTAATAAACTTTTTTCTCAGTGCAGTCAAAAAATAATTTGCCAACCACTCAACATTTTCGCAGTCAAATCGATATAACTTTCTGAAATCATCATATCTGCAATTTTTACGTACACTGTATATTTTTCTTTTACGGACGTTCATATATTCAGCCATAATTGAAGACACAAATTACGAGCAACCCACGTGTATGCCGCGGAGAACTAAAGTTGACTGCTACCAAGCAAATGATGCAGGGGTTGACCTACCCTAAAAAGTTGAAAGCAATTGCTACACTAGAAAAAGCAATTCCTTAATTTATTCATCACATTTTAAGCAAACGATAGCAATTGCTTCTATTTTTTAAGAAAAATCATTGACCAGAAGCAATTCCTGCACTTTTAAGCAATTGCTGGACGCAAAAGCGATTACTTTAGATTTTATTCATTGGCTTTCAAGAAATTACTTCGATTTTATAAGAAAAAGCAATTGCTACATTTTTATTCATTAGGCTCATTGTCAGCCACAAGCCACAAAAACTATAATTATTGTGGCAACAGTGAATTTACGAGCGCATGTAAAAATTTTAAATGTGTGTTTTATACCACCAGAGAAAGTTTTGAAGTAAAATACATATCAATTAAAGTTAAAATGGCCGCACTCTAGTAAAATTACTGCGTTTTTGTTGTGCGCAAGAACACAGAAACCTACTACTTAAAAAAAAATATTTTGGCAATACAGTCCTTCCCCCATAAGCCAGCTAAAATAGACAAATTACTAAGTTTTTCCCAAGTTTAGCAAAAAAATTAGCATTTTCAGATAAAAACAGATCATGCATCTATCTATAACAAAAATCTGAAATGCATCAGCTGATAGTGTCTGCGGTGACAGAATCTGTTTTAATTATGTAATTATCAATAACAAATTAAAAAATAAATGTGCTATTTTTATTTAAAATCTACTGTAAAGCCCCCCCCCCCCCCCCAACTACTCTAACCACCTGTGCCCTTGCCGAACCTTCCCGATCTGCATTTAACGAAGTGAGGACCCTCATGACAAACGACTTGTGTGTGAGTGTATTTACTATAAATTATTGACTAAATTTAGCAACATGTATTTTGTTTTATTTTAACAAACGACAATCATAAATTCTAACATTGTGGAATTGTTCAATGATAATAATATATGCGAATTATGATTTCAGCTATTGTAAATATTTACCGTGTATATTAAGGCGTTAATAATAAGAGGTCCATGTTAATTTATCGGACTTATTAGGAGATGTTTATTGTTCTTATGTTGTATTGATTTCTTTAAATAAATGTCAGTCACATACTTACATGTATTATTGCAATAAAGACTTTAGTCTAATTTCCACATAATATTTATTTTATAACCCGACGCGTTTCGCTACACTGTAGCTTTATTAAGGAATTTTTTAAATCGAGTGAAGTACCATAATTTTAACCTAAATATTTACATACTAATTATCTTTTTCTTAAACAAGTAATTATATTAAGGGAATATCCACATTGCTGTTTTTAGAATAAGGTCAATTATTGAAAAGGTTCAAATCTGTTTGGTCATTCAAAAGTGGACCGGTGTTTTTATGACGGTTAATTTCCAAACTTTCCAGCAAATTAAATTTATGGCTTTTATTTTCTGTATGAAAAATTTTGAAATTATCTGCAAATGTATGACTTTCTTCGGTAATATGATTGGAATAGGTTGAGTCTGTTTTTGGACACGATCCGTAATTTAATTTATAGACGCCAGATTTGTTCTCACTAATGGTCTTTGTTTCTCTTACAAGAGATGTCCGTTAAAAAATATTTTACTGTATTTAAGAAACAAGGATTTTTTATATTGAAAAAGTTCTATATCTCGGTTGGGGATCGAACCGAGAACCTCTTGCTTTAAGCAAGTTCCTGAATCCGCATCTGTATTCCGTTTACTAAGATTGTTCAAGTGGGGAAGGAATAAAACCTTGCTAATATAGGTCACGGATTTTTGTTATCCCAGACGATTGGGCCTTTATGATTGGTATGCATTTGTAGACACGGTAAAAAAACGATAGTGGTGGTAAAAACCTGCTGAAAAAAAGAACCGATGACGTTAGTCACCGACTCCATAAAATAGGGGATATGTTTCAGACATAATAATCTATTATCAGGTTCTCGGAACTCCCTTCCTTAAAATTTATTGATAAAATGCGCCCTTGACAACATGTGACGAAGCTACTGCGATAGCGAAATATTCAATATAATGGAAATTCACTTTGTGTTTTCTTTTTAAGTCATAATACCGTGCGAGCAAAAATTATTTGCATCAAAGAGGGCCTTGCATATAAGGACGTAATGCTTAGCCGTAGAGCTTAATACCTGTTGGGTGTCAGTAACTACCTGAATTAATAATCAATCAGTTATTCCGTCATCTTTGACAGTCGTTACAAGTAATTTGATTCATCGCTAATTTTTCCAATTTCTTGAACAATTCACACAATGGGCTTTTTTACGGAACAGCACAAATATTCATGGTTGAAGCGTATTTTCGAAACGGGGTTAGAGTAAATGGTGAGTGGCAATACAATCCGGGTTTGTGCATGGACGATTTTCACGAACATTTTCCTAACGTTGCTTTTATTGCTGGGGATTTTTATTATTGCCTGAGAAGAACTGTGTCTGTGTTTAGGGAAACAGGTTCTATACAACACAAAAAAGGAGCAGGAAGACCATCTGCAAGAACAGAAAAACTTGTTGCAAACGTTCGTGAAATAATGCAAAATACGCCAACAAATTGTATAAGACGCCTGTCCCAAGAAGTGGGAAGATCTTATGGAACATGCAGGACTATTCTTAAGAAGCAGCTAAATTTATTTCCTTATAAAATGCAAGTATTCCAAGAAATACAAGCCGCAGATTTTCAAAGACACAGGAATTACTCTCAATGGTTTACCCAAAATTTATTGGAAATAAATGATTTATTAGACCTGACCTAGATTTTTTTCGGATGAAGCCTGGTTCCACCTCTCCGGTTATGTGAATTCTCAGAATACACGCATATGGAGTAGTAAAAATCCCCATTTTTTTGTAGAGTCCACATTGCACCCTCAAAAAATTGGTGTCTGGTTAGCTGTTTCCGGAAGAGTTGTGGTCCTTTTTTTTTTCCATGACACAGTTACAGCACAGCGGCATAGAGACAATAATTTGAATCCATTTTTGGAGCAATTACTTGACGACGAACTACGTTTTGGATATTTTCAACAGGACGGTGCAACCGCCCATACAGCCGCCGAAACTATTTTTTTTTCGACGACAGATTGATCAGTTTTCGATCAGATATTGAATTCCCACCTAGATCACCTTGTTTAACGGTTATGGATTACTTCGTTTTCCTCATTTAAAAAACACTATTTTTAAAACACCAGTTGCAAATTTAGAACAATTACAAGAAAGGATTATTCAAGAATGTGGTAACATTTCTCCAGAGATGCTGGCCAACACTTTCGAAAATATGAAGAGACGTGTGAATTTATGCTTGGAGCATGGCGGTGGCCAATTTCAGCAATTTATGTAATTATTTTTCTTTTTCTTTCTGTAAATTCTTACTTTGTTAATTTTGTAAACAACAAAAATAAATTTGTATTTGTCTACTTATTTTATTACTCATTAGTTTGGTATATCATGTCATAATATGAATTTGACAAAATTTTTACCTAGATTTGGTTAGATATATCGTCCCCATATCATTGTGATCTAAACCAAGCCCTACGTTTTTTAATCCAAGCCCTCTTTGATGCAAATAATTTTTGCTCGCACGGTATTACTTATGTACCTCAATCGGCTAATTCGATTAAATAAAAAAAAACTTTTATTCCGTGTGAAAACCTTAGATTTCTACCCATTACTAAAATTTAATATTACACATGAAAATGGGGTTTGAGGCCTTTCGTGTAAAGCGCAGGGTGGTGTAAAAAACATCTGATATTAATTATCTCATGCAAAACAATAAACAATGAATAAGCCAGCTATCGCCTGAGTCATCAGTCGTAACCCACTAATTCTGCACACCGCATATTTAATGATTCGTCAATGGATTCTTTAAAAATGTGGTGACTTGACAAGATACTATGACGTCAAAGTTGTAGTTTATCGTAACCAGGGCACTAAAATGTGGCTTGTTTTGCTTTCACGTCCAGTGCTTTATTCTTAGAAATAGGGAAAGCATATTTATTGTAGAAAAATTATGTGTTTATAGAAAAATTGAAAAAAAATCCATAACTTCATAATTATTGAAATAAAAACCTTAAATATGCTAAATAATGCAGTAAAATAATTATTATGTATTCCAAATTAACTTTACATGCAGTAATAAAATCATACTATTATGGGATACAGTAAAACAAATTTTCACTATATTAACTAGAAACATTACATGTTTCGCTAACACTGGAGCTTCGTCAGATGACAATGATTTAATAAAGGTGAAAATTAAAAATTGGGGTGCAATAAAATTTAATTATTGAAGATGTAAATAAAACAGTGGAAGGGTTACAATAGCGGAAAAATCCAACAGAGGGTTTAAAAATTAAGTTAAATTAGGTACAATATGGGTAATTTATAAAATCTTAAGTATATTATGGTCAACAGAATAAATTTAACAAATGTGAATTATTTAAATCTAGTTGATCATTAAGTAACAGGTCCCTATTTTTAAGTTTATTTATTTTCATAGATTCTAACAAATTTAGTTTCAAGCCTTTGTTTTCTGTATGTAAGATTTTAAAGGAAGGATCGAAATTATGATGATAATCAAGTAAATGGTTAGCATAGTTTGAGTCTATTTTATTTTTTAGAAAACTGCTATAATGTTCCTGTTTTGTTTTGTCAAAATGTCTACTCATTTGGCCAATGTATGTTTTAGGACAATCTTTGCATTTTAATTTATAGACGCCTGATTTTTCTTTTTGTCGCTTTTAGTTTTATTGTTTTTGATAAATTTACTTAAAGTTATTAGTTTTGTGACACACATTTATATAAAGTTTGTTAAGAAAATTGCCAATTACTTTGCTAGGTTGTCCAAAGAAAGTGACAAGTTTAAATTGGTCAGAGTTTTTGCTTCTAGGAAAAACTAAGTCAATAGCTTTTTGTAAGTTTTCTTTTTTAGGATTTGGTCAATTAGATTTGAGTTATATCCGTTATTAACTGCAATTTGTTTAATAATGTTTAGATCTTTTTGAAAATTGATTTTATTTAGAGGGAGAGTTACTAGTCTATGGATCATACTGTGAAAAGAAGCTAATTTGTGTTGTATAGGGTGGCAAGAAGAGTTGTGTATGACAGTATCAGTATGAGATGGTTTATGGAAAACGGAGAAAACGTGTCTATCATTTTCCCTCTTAATATTTAAATTAATAAAATTGATAGAAGTGTCACTTTCGTGTTCTATTGTAAACTTGATATTTGTGTGGGCTGTTAATATATTCTAAAAATACTTTTAACTGTCTATCAGTACCAAGAAAACATGTTAAGACGTCGTCAACCCTATGCCAATAAAGAAACTGTTTGAAAAGAGGATGATTGCTTATTTTATCTTCTAAAAAATCCATAAATATTTCAGCCAATAAAGGACTAACAGGGTTACCCATAATTTTATTTTTTTAAGTTTATTAAATCATTGCCATCTGACGAAGCTACAGTGTTAGCAAAACATGTCATTTTTCTAGTTAAAATAGTGGAAATTAACAAGTTCAACTTTGTTTTACTGTATCCCATAATACTATACTTATGGATTTCCACCTAGTATAGGCTGAATCAATTTAGTAATAAAATCTTTTTCTTTTGGTATAAAAATATCGTCGGAACTAAATTTTTATGTCTCGAGGGCAAGTTGGTGAAAAAAAACTCTTAAATGCCAAGTATATTATTTATGTTTAGTTAAGATACCAACTAACCTTTGGTATCTCAACTGTAAAGTGTTTTGAAATGGTTCACAGTAAAGCGTTATCGCAAAGTGTAACTATATATATGTATGTGGGTAATTACCGTCATAGTAATTAGGTACTTATTGATAGTGGCCGGTTTGAAACAAGTACCTACCTTATTATTTGTCTCATACATTTATAAATAATATAAAGGTAGAAAAATGTAGCCATATTTTTATTTAACCTGGTTCAGAAGAAAGTTATATACCTACCAGCAACACCAGACTAGCCATGGAATCCCCCGGAAACTTTGCTACCCTCAAGCATAACTAAGGTTTAGGGAGTATGTCAAAAGACTAATTCAAAAGTTATACAGGGTGTCCCAGAATATGTGGGCAATCTCCCGGATTCGGAAAGAATATGAAAAAATAATATGACAAGTTCCCATAAAAAAATTTCCTACAGGCCCTCCCTACTGAGATATAAGCCCCTGAAGGACGCCTCTGGAAATCGGTTTATCTTAAATAATTCTTAAAGTACTTGGTGTAATTTAATAATTTTTCAGTATGATGGTTGCTAGGTAAGTCTCCTCAAAATGAACCATTTTAATTTTATTCGGCTTATTTAGTTTTCCAGGAACGGACTAGCTTTAACAGAAAAATGCTTATACATTTTTACACCCTGAATGATAGAGGCATATCAATAATACTATTAAACAGCTGAAACCTTAAACTAAAACAAAGGTACTCTTCATCGACATCGATAAAGTAAACCGTTTACGAGAAAAAATTTTTTGTTCCATATGCCTTTTTTTGTAAAATATTCGATAAATACCATATTTTTACTGATTCATTTTGTACGTCGGTTCAACATAAGCTCCTTCTACTGTCTTTAAGAGTATTATACAACAACCGTCATGTCCTAAGTTTTAAATTGCGTAAATTGCTCTGTGAGAGTCTAGTTTTATCCAGCTTTAACTATTGTGATTTCATTTATGGGCCATGCCTTGACGTAGCAGATAGGAATAGGATACAAAGGGTACAGAATACAGGCTCACGCCCTAATTGTGGACGAAAATTTGATCATATTGCTCATACGTTTAAAAATCTTAAGTGGCTAGTAGTGAACAACCGTAGAACTTCACATTTGGGGAATTTTTTGGTTAAAACTCCAAACAATGCGGCTCTGCCTCTTTCTTAAAAAAGTAGGTTTGTATTTCGTGAAAATATATATTCCCGTGACATGAGATTTCCTAATAGATTGACGGTGCCTCAACATCAGGGGGCCATGTTTCAGAGATCATTTACCTACAACTCTGTTAAATTGCACAACTTCTTACCTAATGAAATGGGTTTCCTTGACAGTAACAAATTTACATTGCAACATAAAAAGTATCTACTCAGTTTTCAAAATGAACAACTTTGTTAATTATTTTTGTTAATAGCTTATTTTTCTTTTTTCTAGAATGTTAACTACTTGAACGAATTTTTCCTCCTTTCTACGATATTTATATAAAATCTGTACATTCATAATTATTTATATATTTATATTTTTTATTATTATTTTAGCAAGCAATGTGGGGTTCAGTAGAGTAGCCTTTGTGGCTAGACTGCGCCCCGCTTTTGCTTGTCTGCCTATTATTAGTATTTGTAATTCTTTTTTCATATGTATTAATAGAATTGATCAAACCGTTCTGCTAGGTAGACAGTTATTTTAATGATTAAAAATACCTAGCCAATTACAGCAATCTACTGACATAAAAAGTCATATCTTTCTACTTTTGGAACATGTTCCCCACCTACAAATTGGTACATATTGTGACTAAATCCAAATTCATAATCGTAATGATTTAAATAATTATTTTGCACTTATGAAATCAAACAACAGGATAGGATATGATAATTAAAAATATTAAATCCATGAGACTCACATAAAATATGCCAGCCTAGACGCCTATTTATAGTTTTAACGTTACAACATTTTCTTATCATCTTATCAATGCCGTTTTATTTGTATCCATCATAAAAAAAATAAGCACACATTTAATGAGTTTAATGGGTTTAAAAAACGTATTTAAAGCTTAAAAAACGGATTTTATCAACTAAGTGTCATTATCCGTATGCTAACGCGTAATTCATGTACCGGGTGGTCCCCCTGCGCCTGCCTAGCTGACGTATTTATAAATTTTAGATTAATATTAAAAAAACAAACAATAAAAATTAGTATTTATGTATATTATCACATAATTTTGCAGGGGGGGGGGCAAATGTTTACCGCCGCCACTGAAAAGTACCAACTTTTTGCAATGGCCCCCGACCATTAGTGGGGCTGGGCGATTATTAAATATTATAATTGATTAAAAAAAAATACCTTGTCGGACTTCCGCTATACCCGATCTTGAAGTTTCACCTCTTTGGGTATGTTTCTGATGTTCCTTAACTCGTACGGGAAGCGGTATTTTTGTTTCTTCAATATGTACGATTCCCTACACTCGCAAGGGATTCGATAACCAAAAAACTGGAGAAGAAAGTGTCAAAAATTAATTATTTTTTTTTTTTAAAACATTTTGATTATTTGTCAAAAAGACATTGAGAGGAAAAAATTGGTAGCAATTATCACAGTAACAATGAAAATTACATTCAGCAAAGTGTTGTGGGGTACTGAGGTTTAAAGCTCAGTAACGCCGCAAGAGGTTAATTTAAATTCGATAAAATTGATTAGAAAGTTGTACATTTTACAAAAAACTTTGAGGTCAAAAGGTAGTTCACGTCCACGTGCTGGGACCAAAGTCCTATTTTCTCTTCTGCTAAAACCATCAGCACTATATAAATATATTTTCTGTCTCCTGATGATGAACGTTAATACATTCGAAACATGTAGAGACCTTTAAAGAATTTTATTCTATTAAATTTTGTGGAGGAAGACTTTTAGTTTTTTCTTTCCTTCTCAATCATAATTAATTTTAGATTATGAAAAATAATCGATTAAATCGATTATTCGGTTACGGGACTACCATAGATAGATACAGAGGCGATATGTGATCCAGTTTCGTTTTTCCATTTTGATAGGAATAACTAAAAACTATAAACGACAACGCATTAAAAATGAGTCTATTAATAAATTATTTTATTTTTATTGCTGGCCAAGTTTGCATATGTATTTACTTCCGACTTAAATTTGACGATCTAAAAAGTTCAATGGCATTAGAACAAACAAATCATTTATTTCATGTTGACTTATCCCCAACAACTGGTGCGTTATTTTATTAGCATTAGAAATATTTGCACTAATTATATAATTTTTTGTAGCGTCAAATGTTTATGAATTTATGACAATCCTTTTATAGGTTTAATACGAGGTTAGCTATTTAAAGATAAGCGCGGTGTTCCTATAGCATTTTCTTAGCTTCGAATAATGAAATTAAATTGGGTAGAAAATCAAAAATACAAATGCAATAGGTACATATTTTAAAAACAACTTTTTTGATCATAATTAACTGTGAGAACCCTCGCACACTTGCAACTGTTTATTGCGCAATTATTTTGTCATACCATTATTGAGACCCACTGGCGGATCCAGAAATAAATTTTGGGGGGGGCGCCCACCCAACAAAAATTAAAGAAATATATTTAGGTGCAAGGCAAGGGCAGATTTGGCTTTTTTCATTGGGGGAGGAGAGTCAACCATAGGTATAAATAAATGTATGGTTTATGGTATGAGAAACAATGACACAAAATTAACAACATAAAGTATATTGCTATAAATAAAAATAAACTAATTAACTCGGACAAACAAATTAGTTTTAGTTACACCTAAAACTAAAGTAATCGAATAACCTATTTTACATTATTAACAGAAAATTCGTATAGTAAGTATAGCGCGAGGGCGGGCCGCGGGCAATGTACAGGAACGAACAAAATGGTAATAGTGCATTACCCTTCATCAGAAGATAGCATATTTCGTAACTGAAGTCTTCTACGGTGTTTTTTGGGAAAATGGTCTAAAACTTCTTCTGGTGACACAACTTGATTTCTATGGAAATAAAGTAAGGCAAGAACATTCAAACTAGTTGCGGCCATTGTTGACTGTAAATAAGATTTTAACAATCTTAAGGAAGAAAATGATCTTTCTAGTGTACCGGGTGGTCAAATAAGCGAGGACGTCGGCTTTATCTCGGAAACCATTAATCGTACAACTTTCGGAAAGATTTTTTTATGAGGAAAGTGGTCAAGAGAAATTGCTGGAAATTACTTTTAAGTTCCTCATTTCGCCGCAAGGGGGCACAATTAAAAATTGTTTTTTTAAATTCTAAATTTCTCCGAAAATTCCCATATTAAGGTATAACTCTGATTATATCATTGGAAAGCTTAGACAATTCTGCATCATTTTGGTTTAAGGCTCATTGGCGTACCGACCTTGATAAGAGTGGGAGAAGCTATTGAAAGTGTAAACATTAAAATCGCTGTAACTTCTAAACGACTTATCCGATTTTACTAAATTTAAGCTTGTTTGGAAGGGGAAAATAAGCATCTTCAATTGCCGTGTCCAACAGTACACCATAGTGTTTAATAATATTGCTAGAGGGCGCAATTTGTAATAAAAACAGTTTTTTCGATTTTATCCCGAAAATTCAAACCATACGGTATAACTATGACATCATAATCGAAAAGTAGATGAAATTTGCAAGAAAAGGTGAGAAGACCGCAGTTCGATATCTTTGTTCGTTTCAGAGTTATAGCTAAAACAATAATTTTTAATACAAATTGCAAAATATATCATCCTGATAAAATTTTATGGCAGCCAAAAATTTTTGTTGGTTGAGTTTATCAAGGTAGGTAGGAACAATGTTCCATAATTCCGCTACATTGGAGTGTTTTACAGAAAATCTAAATTTTAATTCAGAAATTAAATAATCTAAAAAAGGTAAAAAAATAGACAATTTATAATATTGCTCTGTATTAGCGAATTCATAATTTGCACGATTTGTTTGTTTCTTTGTAGTTCTGGGCAACTTAATTTCGATATTTAAAATTTGGGCTGTGGAACAAATTTTTTCAAAAATCAAGTGAAAATAATTATCACTATCAGATCTTATTCTTCCAATGCTTTTAAGACTAAATTAGAAATTTCATACCAAGAAATCAGATGTTGTAATGGCTGCATGCTAAAAGGGTACTAGCTTTGGAGGATGATACACTATTGCCATTTTGTTCCGCATCATCTAAGAAGTCGATTAAAGTAGGTAACATTGTCAAGAAGTCAATAATAGCTTCGTGTTTCTCCACCCATCTAATTTCACACATTTTTTAAATTTTTTTTTAAGGATGGTAAGGTAATCTTCCCCCCCCCCCCCTCCCCTGGTTCCGTCAGTGTAGACCCATTGAATTAAATCAGAATGGGTCACAATTGCAAAGCAAAACTGTAAAATTTGCATGTAGCCACCGAACTGATCCTACAAGCATAGGTTTTAAAAAAAATTCTAAGTAGTGTACTTAAGGTACGTGTACATTAGCAAGAAACTTGCGACATTTATTGCGCAAGTAGATGTCAGTGTCTGTGTAAACACTCCCGAGACCAAAGTCCGAGAGGTGAGGTGTACTTGCGACAGTTGATCGCTGCAAGTCAATACGTGTCAGTGTAGACGACGTATATTCTTCTCTCAGAGTTCAAGATTTTATTTCCATACCTGTTGGAAATTTTACGCGAGAGTGAATTGTATAAAGTTATAAAATGGCAGAAAAAAAGTGTTGGTCGAAAGATGACACTTTTTCTTTAATAACACAGTGGGAATTATATCCAGAATTATGGGATGTCAAAAGTAAAAACTATAGAAAAAGGATCAAACCCGAACAAATTATCAAGTTGTTTTGGATATTCTATTCTTAATTGGGACAATAAGGTCTCATGAACCCCAGGATCACACCTTTTCAATATCCAATCTCTTGTCCATAATCTCTTCTTTTTCTGAGTTTTTTTCGTTAAACGTAAAACTATATTATGCAGCGGCATATCGACCTTGTTGACCCGCCATTTTAAATAAAGTTTTGCTCTGCTTTTTCTTCACAAATATTTAACAGTGCAAGTTCAGTGTAATCGCACCAGACATATTTTCTGCAATTAGGGATGTGCCATTTAAAAATTTCAAATGAAATTTTCACATTTGAAAATTTCAAAAGGGAAATTTTTCACTTAGCATAAAAAGTGAAATTTCAGTGAAAACTTTGAAAATTTCAAGTAAAACTTTCACCTTATAAATTTCATAAATTTCAGTAAAAAGTTCGCGAAAATTTAATAAATTTTAGTGAAAGCTTCGCAAAAATTTCACATGCGACTGCCCCTTTATTTATTAAAATGGAACGGTTCCCGAAATAGCCAATCGGATGCATACATTCGCTGCGTGCCACACGTATTACGCCGGTAGGGACGTACCATTTAAAAATTTCAAAAGTGAAATATTTCACTTAGCATAGAAAGTGAAATTTCAGTGAAAACATTGAAAATTTCAAGTGAAACTTTCACCTTATAAATTTTGTGAAATGTCACATGCGACTGCCCAACTGATGAAAATAATTTAACTTTACATGATACAGACTCCAGTTTAGGGCCAGAATCATTTAGTGATCAAGAAAACGATCAATAATTTGTCTTCATTGTTAAAGAAAAATATGCAGTATAAAGTAGCAAGTAGCTCATTTTAAATTCTACTTTTGTTCCTTTTCTTATCAGAATATTTTTGTTTATTTTTCATTGAACTAATAAAGTGACTAAAAGGAAAACTACGTTTTTTCTATTACGAGAATGCCATTACTGTTGCAGTAAATCTGAGGAAACTTTCACATTATTATTTTTGGTACAGGAATTAAGCCCGGGATTCAGTCTTACAATAATGGAAACTTATGTGAAAGTTTCACCGAAATTTTTACTAATAATTTCACTGAAATTGAATGCCTGGGTGAAAGTTTCATAACTTTCAATAAATTTCGCGAAAATTTCATATATTTCATAAATTTCATGAAAATTTCCAAGTGAAATTTCAAAGGAGACTGAAAGTGAAATTTACCCAACCCTATCTGCAATATTGCATGACATTTCTCTCACAACTACTTGCCAGACACGATTTGCGGCAAATAGTTGCTCTTGTGTAAACATGCGTCCAAGTTTATTAAGAAATTAATGTCGCAAGTTTCTTGCTAATGTACACGTACCTACCTTAAGTCCCTGCTGAGATACCTACTGACAAGTTGGTGGTAATTAATCCAAAAATAAAGCCCATTCTAAAAATGTTTAGTTTATTTGCCCTCCAACCAAGACCTATTATGCTGTCTCTTAACATATGCACTGTTTAAACTCAATTTATAACCCCTTGTTTTAACTTATCAAAGAAATAATGCGTGGGCTGTTCTATTTAAATAATTATCTATTACAGAAGCATCGACCCCACTTGAAAATGTTTACAGGGTGATTATATGTATACAGAACGTTTCGTGTAAATATAGGTTTTGCCGAATGGTTTATTTTTAGAACGGCAGTACCAGAAGCGTACCGCTGGAGGGACGTTTTAGGATTTAATCCCCCCACGACTCTTCTTATGCAAGGAAAATAATAAACTTGAACTTTTACACATTTGCAAAATTTTGTGAGTTTCTTTATCATGTGTGCACAAACCGCTGTGTATGTCATCGCCCCTGATCGAACGAAAAATACGCAGTGTTTTACAGTATACAGTGAACGGCAGAAAGTGCGCAGCATATGGGAAAGTTTTTTACCTTTAAGTTTAGAAAATTAAACCCATTAAATCCGGTAAAAGTCTTATGGTATACGAGGTAGGATCAAAAATTTGAAATTCCGCTAAGAGTAAAGTACCTCCATCTTTCATTTTAGAATATTTTTTACTAGGAATTATTGTTTTAATTTCAAAGTTATACCCAAATTCCAAATTTCGCTTATTTTGGACAAAAAAATGGATTTAATCGTGTTTTCTGAATAACCCTGTATAAAAAATAAACGGCAACCGAACAGTACGAAAATAAGATTTTCTGCAGACTTTGTCAGAGATAACCGTCGATCATAAGTCCGATTAGTTTGTTTTCATAATATTATGGCCTTTTAAAATAAAAACATAAAAATATTTTTGCTGCACACCGTATTTTATTTTCTGAGGGAACAAGTTAATTTCATCTAACTGATATTTTTTGATTTTCTTTGACTTAAAGCATCTCCTAAATAGTTATTTATACATTGAAGTATGCATAGAAAGTTTCCATTTGATTTATAAAGAAAAAAATTAAAATTGTTACTTTTTGAGCTTTTTTAAATCTTCCTAAATTCCTCTTTGCAAAAATATACATAACGTATAATATATTTGGACCAGAGGTTTTCGAGTTATTTAACTGCAAATAGTTTCATCTAGTTAGCCGTGCCTGGTCATTCAGAATAAAATATTATTATGACGTTTTATCGCTGGATAAAATTATTTGCAGTCAAATAACTCGAAAACCGTCGGTCCAAATATGGACATTATATATTTTTGATAAGAGGAATTTAAGAAAATTTTAAAAATCTCATAATAGACAGGTTGTCCCAAAAAAAATATTTTTTAAATTTGTTGATTCTACATACATTTATCATTACTTTTATTAAATGCATTATTAGTCTATAGTTAATAGTTTCCAAGATATTGACTTTTGAAAATTTATATTTTTGAGGTTCGACAGCCTATAGCTTTCTAACAGTACATCTTAGAGCAAAACGGCACATAGGTCTATATCTTCCATTTTAACTATCTTCCCAAAATCAATCAAACTTCCGGCTAAACCAGATGTAACTCGAAATCAGGAAATATAGTTCTTCCGGTTTAACCGGAAGGTGATTTTTTTGGGAAGATAATTAAAAATGGAAGATAGGGACATTTGAGCCGTTTTGCTCTAAGACGTACTGTTAGATCTGTCGAAACTCAAAAATGACATTTTTTAACAGTCAATGATCTTGGAAATGGAAATTTCTTACCGTGCTGGTGTTTTGGAGCACCCTGTATAGACAAAAATAATTTTATAAGAGGCACCTCTTAACCCTTAATAAGCTTCGTCAAAAGTTTTTCGCTATCTTAGTGGTACAGGAGATATTGACCTTTGTCGCACTATAATGGGCCACCCTGTAGTAAATACCAAGCAAAGTTTTAACGCATTTAGGTTAGGTTCTGTCAAATATGATAGAACCTAACCTAAACGCGTTAAAATTTTGCTTGGTTTTTACTATATTTGGTTTAAATCACGAGAGAAGCGAGACGAGACGAGAGAAGGTCGTCTCCACTCAACATTTTTGCAGTCAAATCGATATAACTCTCTGAAATCATCATATTATCTGCTATTTTTACGTACACTGTAGATTTTTCTTTTACGGACGTTCTATATTTAGCCATAATTTGAAGACACAAATTATTAAGAGCAACGCACGTGTATGCCGCGGAGAACTAAAGTTGATTGCTACCAAGCAAATGATGCAGGGGTCGACCTACCTTAAAAAGTTAAAAGCGATTGCTACACTAGAAAAAGCAATTCCTTAATTTACTCATCACATTTTAAGCAAACGATAGCAATGGCTTCTATTTTTTAAGAAAAATCATTGACTAGAAGCAATTCCTGCACTTTAAGCAATCGCTGGACGCAAAAGCAATTACTTTAGTTTTTATTCATTGGCTATCAAGAAATTACTTCGATTTTATAAGAAAAAGCGATCGCAACATTTTTATTCATTAGGCTCAATAGCAATGGTAAATTGTGTTTTAACTTACATAATTTTTTCGAAGAGTTTATAACCACGTCACAGGTAAAGCTAACCATTTTTTGCACCACGCCGGAAAAAATCATGTTATGTTATGCAAGAGGAAATTTTATGAAAAATAGTTACATAAATATAACAGGTTCTATGGCGGAAAAATTCGATTAACTGCTTCCTCGTTTTTAAACGTTCCATGCCAAAACAGTAAATTTAACTGCACAAAAGTACTGGCACCGTAAAAATGTCAAATCATTAAACACGTAATGGATTTTGGTGTTACCATGAAATTTTACAGTGGTTTGTTTAACCTTAAAAATGTACTGAATTCGGTTCGTGCGATAAAGGTCATTTCTGATAATATTAAAAAAACGAATCCATGCTTTCTAGGTATACTTAACTATTAAAAAAAATATATATTTATTGCATTAAAGGATGTTCTAGTCGTGGGAACCCCATTCAAGAGAGTAGGAGTACCGTAACTGTATAGCACATTTACATAATTAGCGTAATTTTTCTACAGTTCCCTTGAGACGATTCTGGTACGTAATTAAATAATTTCTTCAGAGACTCAAATCATTATCAAATCGCTTTTAATTTACTTTATACTGTATTGTTAAACCTAAAAGAGGAAACAAACGGCAACACAGTATTGAAAATGTAGGCTGTTCCTTGCGAGAAACATTCAGTAAAATCACTAAAAATTTATAATTGAAAGTATACGAAAAAGGGTTAAATTAGGCAAAAATATCTGCCACCCTAAGGGTTAGGGTTTTTAGTAGGGCTCGGAATTGTACTCAAATAATTCGAATATTCGAATATTCCACTATTCTAAATTCGAATTTTTTGTTAGTTAAAAAATTCGACTATTCAAATATTCGACTATTCGAAATTCGAATATTTGACTATTCGAATATTTAAATATTCGACTATTCGAAATTCGAATATTTGACTATTCGAATATTCGACTATTTAAGTATCTATTCGACTATGTGAATATTCGACCATTCGAATATTTAACTTTGTTCGGATATTTATATGTTAGACTATTCGCATTTTCTGTGAAATTGTATATTTTAACGTAAAAAAGAAAAACAAAAATAAAATTATAAGGGTCTTATTTAATTAAATAAACATAGGTACTAGGTAGAAAAGTTTTTTTGTTTCTGTTTTGTTTCTGTTTTGTGTTAAATAAAATAACGGGTTTATTTTTATAATTTTAGTTTCGTTGTGAAAAATGTTTGATTTTTTGTGTTCAATAAATAATCACTTTGTTTAAGAGTTTTTTATTTATTACAGAGTTCTCAAGTTCTCATATCCTGAAATAATTTAACAGAATTATTTATTTGTCATCTTACTTTATTCGACAAAATGCACATTATTATTACTCGATAATTTAGATATTAAAAATGACTAATACTTAAAAATGTTCCTTTATTATATTTAAGCAGTTAAAGCACTTCTCCGTGATTAAACGACTGTATTTCGATATTTAAATAGACGACTATTCGAATTATTTGACTATATTCGACTATTCGAATTACTCGACTATATTCGACTATTCGAATTATTCGACTATTCGAATAACATACCAAACGACTATTCGAATACTTATATTTTAAAAATTCCGAGCCCTAGTTTTTAGTGCCTCCTGGGCAGTAGCTAGCTACTAAGTAGTTAAGCTACTTTTTGGTAGCTAATAGCTTCACTCAAGCTATTTCTAAATCAAGTAGCTTGTAGCTGTAGCTTTTACCCTATTTTTTTAAGTATTCCTGGAGCTACTTGAAAAAGTAACTAGTTACTCGACAGAGCTACTGAAGGTACTTTCAGTAGCTTAAGTTACCCTTAAATAATTTAAGCCACCTATTACAAATAACTACTTTACCGACAAAATGCAGAACTTGTCTATTTATCGTCATTGTCAGTGGCGTATTTAGGGGGGGGGGGGGTCCGAGGGGTCTGGACCCCCCCCCCGTGGGCTTAACTTAAAAAAAAATTCAGAACAGATCAGATGCCTTGTTGCATTTAATTTCTAATTTAAGTGAGTAAAATAATATATACATGGTGATTGATAATTCGATTAATTCCTCGCAGGAGGTAATTTGTTGAAAATGCTTGGTTTTCGAGTTATTTTAATTCTAATTTATTTAATTTAAAAAAATCGAAATGATGTTTACTTAGGGTATGGTCCGAATATCACCACCAGTAACCACGGTTAACTTCGACAAATGACAGATCAACCATAACAATCCGGTTATATTCGGGACGAAAAATCACCATGTTCGTTAAAATCATAACCTTTAATTTTGAAAAGTTCACAACAGACTGATAATTTACAGAAATGCTAAATACACTTACTTATAATTTCATTGAGATTCATTTTCTTAATAAATTACCAACCATCGGTCAAATATTTTGAAATTAAATTCATAACAATATTTTATAATGACAAGTGACAGGAGAAACCACTTGTAACCGGCGTTTAAAGCCGGTGAGCATTTTGACATTTGGGTGACGTCATATCCGAAAACCGTGTTCCAAAATAAACCTATTTTTTGGTTACCGCTATAATTTGGTTAAATATGAAACGCTAAACCACGACACTAGTTACTTTCGGAACATACCCTTAGTTTTGTAATTTTTTTGCAAACTAGAACTATTAGCAATACTTTGTTTTTACAAATAATTAAGTAACTGTGTCACAGATAACAAAACAACATGGCCAAACTTGGCAAAAAAAAATGGCAAAAATAACTTGAAAACCAATCATTTTCGGAATCGGTCATATTATGTAGAAATGTATATTTTTAAACATAAATATTTAAAAAAATATATATTCCCATTATTGCGTTTATATTTAAAAATTTCTTAATTTCTTCCTTTTTTGGGTTCAGCTATCAAAACATAGAAATTATAAATTTTGATAGTTCAAAATAGGGCGTGGCACCGAAAAAATTTTCGCCTGCGGCGCTTTTTTAAAAAAAGAGAGAAAGACAGAAAGAAAGACAGACAGAAAGAAAGAAAGAAAGAAAGAAAGAAAGTAAGAAAGAAAGAAAGAAAGAAAGAAAGAAAGAAAGAAAGAAAGAAAGAAAGAAAGAAAGAAAGAAAGAAAGAAAGAAAGGAAGGAAGGAAGGAAGGAAGGAAGAAAGATAACACGAAAGGTATAGACCCCCCCCCGTGGCAATATTCTAAATACGCCACTGGTCATTGTGTTGCATCCTCTGATGCTAACCACGAACAATTTTTAAAAAAACTTAAATTGAATTAGAATTTTAAAAGGTTTTGGATGACAGAAGACAGTACATTTTTGTTGGAAGATTATCATTAAACAATTAGGATTCAACACCTCTCTCGCTTCTTCAGCTCCAGTGAGAGAATATTTTTGTTTGCTTTCTGCTTAAAGGAAATTGTTTTTGGTAGTAACATCAGTTCCACCTTTTTTGGAATAATAATAAAATAATATTGATCGATTTATTAATAATAAACTCTGTTAATGCCGTAGAAAGCAGTTTTTTAAAACTACATTTACTGACATAATAAGTAAACCTTCAGAGTAACTCATATATAAGTGAAAGAAAATTCTCGAATTTTTTTTTTTAAGAATATTCTCGATATTGTAGTTATAGTTAGAAATGAAGAATAAAGCAATAAAATTTGGCGAAATTTTTCTGCTGGAAATCCTAAGGATATACTACCGTGTGACCAGTACAGTCCGCATCATATCATATGAGATTTTTTTTATTGATACCTTTATTCCAAATTTGCCTTTGGCATCAAGTTCTGCTTGGATCGAGATAAAAATTAAGCAAAAAAATAGTAGTCACGTAATTCGCATTATCTGTTAAATTTTAATTTTTTCCAAAAAAATAATTCGAAAGTGGGGTTATTTCTGAAAATATCGAAAAAAGTTATTAGAAAAAGCTTTTTAAATGCAGTTTCTAGCACACATGCAAAATTTCAGCTGCATAAGATAATTTTGATTTTTTACCCACCACTAAAATTTATTTTCCACTTAATGAACACTGTACTGAGGACACTGTGTTCTTTTTTGTCTTAATATTAAGATGTATTACTTTCAGACACAAACAAATAAACTTTGCATCACATGCGACCAAATTCTAATAGCCCAATTTTGATTTTGTTGAAAAACACACATTTAATATGGCGCTACTTTAAAGAAAATGTATCTGAAACTAAGAAGTTTTATGTAGGTTGCGTTGAGTCTTATTTTGCAAAAGAGGTGCAATTTACAAAATATGGGTAAAAAATCAAAATTATCTTATGCAGCTAAAATTTTGCATGTGGGCTAGAAACTGCATTTAAAAAAACTTTTTCTAATAACTTTTTTCGATACTTTCAAAAATAACCCTACTTTTGAATTATTTTTTGGAAAAAATTAAAATTTTACAGATAATGCGAATCACGTGTCTACTATTTTTTTGTTTAATTTTCATCTCGCAGAACTTGATGCCGAAATCAAATTTCGAATAAAGTTATTAATTAAAAAAAATCCCATATGATGCGGACTTTACTGGTCACACTTTAAAATATGTAAAAGAAATCTCTAATCTAAAATGGAAACTAAATCAAATAAATGTATTAAACCAACTATTTTATTAAGCACAAAATAATTTAGCATACCTAAAAATATGTGCGATATGTAACTGACATACAGGGTGTTACAAATTCGAGGCTAAGTACAGGGATCTCCGAAACTACGAGAGATACAAAGTCGGTTAAATGGGGGCAAAGTTCCGCAATATGGAGCTCAAGAAAATGCCGCTATAAAAATTTCAAAGTTCCGACTACCTTCGGAGATATCCGAAAATAAACGAAAATTAGCAAATTCGTTTTTATTTTTTCCTGATTACATTTGTTGAAATAATTTCAAACAAATGTCACATATCCATTGCCACTTTTTCTCCTCTACAAGATGACATAATTAGTTTTTAATTCCGACGTTTCGTTGGCGGGCCACCATCATCAACTTCATTTTTTTAAATACGGACCTGGAATTTAAATTGCGTATTTTTGATCCTCATACCTCTGAAACCTAATATTTGATGTCTTCTAAATGTCATGCAGACGTTTCGTGTCCCAAAAATGCATCAGCAAGGTTTTTGGATTTAAAAAAATTCTACCCTAGTGAAAGTCAGAACAAAAACAAATTCCTATTAGACAAACTTACTTTAATACGGGATTAACGAAATTACAAATATTGCTGAGGTGTATTCATACACTGACTGAATAATTTTGGCGTTGAACCATATTTATCTTTTACCATTATTAAATTCCAACCTTTGAAACAGCAAGTATGTGTAAAATAAATAAGAGTGCCATGAAAAATTAAAAACTAATGACATTTGGGGCACTGCGGTGATAACGTTTGTGGATTTTTTATTTTAATGCCACAAAATGCCATTCTCCAACCAAGAAAAAAGTGATATGCTTCGCATTTACTTTTTATGCCAAAGAAATTGTTATAGATCCACTCAGATGTATTTTGAGCAATATCCGGAAAAACCTCAACCACACTACACATACTTTAAAAGGTTGGAGTTTAATTTGAAGGAATATGGGTCATTTATAAAACCACGAAAGAAATATGGTAATAAATTCGAAAATGGGGAAATTGATACAGTTCTAAACCAGGTTAGTATTTTTTATAAATTATGATAATATATGCTTTTTAATAAATGCTGTCTATTGTATCTACAGGTAAACCAAAACCCTTCTGTGTCCACCAGACAAATTAAGTCGGAAGCAAACTTGCACTCTTTACACCATGTTAAATGTTGGCGAATATTAAAATCAAATGACTTCAAGCCCTTCAAAATTCATATTTCTCAAACATTACATCCTGGAGATGCCGAGAGAAGAGTTACTTTTTGCCAATGGATGAGAGATCAGGCTACAATAATTCCGAATTTTTTAAATCGCATTATCTGGACGGACGAGTCAAAATTCACAAATTGTGGTTTATTTAATAGAAATAACGAACATGTTTGGGCTGTAGAGAACCCAAGAGAAAATAGAGAACTTCGTCCTCAAATCAGGTTTTCCATTAATGTTTGGGCAGGATTGTGTGGGGACAAAATCTTGGGTCCATTTTTATATGACCATAATTTAAACGCAGATATGTATCTTAATTTTTTAAATAACCAATTTGAAGATTTTTTAATGGATGTCCCGTTGGCAACCCTTCCACATCTCTGGTTTCAACATGACGGTGCACCTCCCCATAATGGTCGATATGTGTGTGCATATTTACATCGAAATTTCCCAGAAAAGTGGATAGGAAACCGAGGTGTGGTAGAGTGGCCAGCGAGATCGCCCGATCTGACACCCCTAGATTTTTTTCTATGGGGTGCAATAAAAAATAAAGTATATAAAAATGGGCCTGTTGAAAACTTGGCGGAGTTACGTCAAAAAATTTTAACTTCATGCCGATCTTTACGCAAAAGATCAATTTTAAGGGCAGTAAGAAAAGTAAATACCAAAGCATTAAAGTGTTTAAACGTAAACGGCAATCTGTTCGAACATTTGAGATAAGTTTGAAGGATATTCTCACCTTTTCTTAATTTTGTTATGATATTACCAGTGCGTTAATCCTGTTTTAATGTGGTTATTTAAGTAAGTTTATCTAATATGAATTTGTTTTTGTTCTGTTTCCTTTACCCATAATTTATTACATTTATTATTATTAAATAAGTGTTTTAAAGACAAAAATATTTTAATTTTCTCTTATACACCTCATCTGCTCAATTTCAAATGAATACTGGTATTTTCACTAGGGTAGAATTTTTTTTTAAATCCAAAAACCTTGCTGATGCATTTTTGGGACACGAAACGTCTGCATGACATTTAGAAGACATCAAATATTAGGTTTCAGAGGTATGAGGATCAAAAATACGCAATTTAAATTCCAGGTCCGTATTTAAAAAAATGAAGTTGATGATGGTGGCCCGCCAACGAAACGTCGGAATTAAAAACTAATTATGTCATCTTGTAGAGGAGAAAAAGTGGCAATGGATATGTGACACTTGTTTGAAATTATTTCAACAAATGTAATCAGGAAAAAATAAAAACGAATTTGCTAATTTTCGTTTATTTTCGGATATCTCCGAAGGTAGTCGGAACTTTGAAATTTTTATAGCGGCATTTTCTTGAGCTCCATATTGCGGAACTTTGCCCCAATTTAACCGACTTTGTATCTCTCGTAGTTTCGGAGATCCCTGTACTTAGCCTCGAATTTGTAACACCCTGTATAATAAGTCATAAAAATAAAAAAATGAATACACTAATTTCAGTGCTGCTAAGTAAATAGATAGTAGATCAGTATCACTGATAACAGTATCAGTACTCCCTACAAATGCTACTAAACTTAGAGGCTAGAGCAAAATTCAAACGATTGTCCGGTATTTAGCCCGGTTCTGGTATACAGGTTGTCAACGTTCTGGACAAGTAAGATAGCCATCTTAAGACACGCCCTAGACACAAATGTTCTATATATAAGAGATCTTTGACCAGTCCCCCTACATTATAGCATAAAAATGTTTTTGGATTTACAGAGTGTCCTATATTTTATATAAATTTAATAGTGTAACCTTTTTTACTTAAAATTTAATGTAGTTTTTAAAAAAATGTAAAAAATACAAGGTGTCTCTTTTAATATAACAAAGTTGATACTTATTCCTTTAAACATATTTTACCTTACGATTTCCAGCAAAAGAATTCGCCAAATTTTATAACTTTATTCTTCATTTCTAACCATTACTCTCTAGCTCTCACATAACTAAGAAGTTCATTTCAAAAAAGTAGCTTAACTACCGTGCGAGCAAAAATTATTTTCATTAAAGAGCGCCTTGCATCTAAGGACGTAATGCTTAGCCGTAGAGCTTAATACCTGTTGGGTGTCAGTAACTACCTCTGAATTAACAATTAATCAGTTTTTCCGTCATCTTTGACAGTCGTTACAAGTAATTTGATTCATCGCTAATTTTTCCAATTTCTTGAACAATTTACACAATGGGCTTTACGGAGCAGCACAAAACATTCATGGTTGAAGCGTATTTTCGAAACTGGGTTAGAGTAAATGGTGAGTGGCAATACAATCCGGGTTTGTGCATGGACGATTTTCACGAACATTTTCCTAACGTTGCTTTTATTGCTGGGGATTTTTATCATTGCCTGAAAAGAACCGTGGCTATGTTTAGGGAAACACGTTCTATACAACACAAAAAAGGAGCAGGAAGACCATCTGTAAGAACAGAAGAACTTGTTGCAAACGTTCGTGAGATAATGCAAAATACGCCAACAAATTGTATAAGACGCATGTCCCAAGAAGTGGGAAGATCTTATGGAACATACAGAACTATTCTTAAGAAGCAGCTAAATTTATTTCCTTATAAAATGCAAGTATTCCAAGAAATACAAGCCGTAGATTTTGAAAGAGGCAGGAATTACTCTCAATGGTTTACCCAAAATTTATTGAAAAGAAATGATTTATTAGACCTGACATTTTTTTCGGATGAAGCCTGGTTCCACCTCTCCTGTTATGTGAATTCTCAGAATATACGCATGTGGAGTAGTGAAAATCCCCATTTTATTGTAGAGTCCACATTGCACCCTCAAAATGGTGTCTGGTTAGCTGTTTCCCGAAGAAGAATTGTTGGTCCTATTTTTTTCCATGACACAGTTACAGCACAGCGGTATAGAGACAATATTTTGAATCCATTTGTGGAGCAATTACTTGACGACCATACAGCCGCCGAAACTATTAACTTACTTACGCAATTTTTTCGACGACAGATTGATCAGTTTTCGATCAGACATTGAATTCCCACCTAGATCACATTGTTTAACGGTTATGGATTACTTCGTTTTTCCTCATTTAAAGAACACTATTTTTTAAACACCAGTTGCAAATTTAGAACAATTACAAGAAAGGATTATCCAAGAATATGGTAACATTTCTCCAGAGATGCTGGTCAACACTTTCGGAAATATAAAGAGACGTGTGAATTTATGCTTGGAGCATGGCGGTGGCCAATTTCAGCAATTTATGTAATTATTTTTCTTTTTCTTTCTGTACTATATTCTTACTTTGTTAATTTTGTAAACAACAAACATAAATTTGTATTTGTCTACTTATTTTATTACTCATTAGTTTGGCATACCTATCATGTCATAATATGAATTTGACAAAATTTTAACCTAGATTTGGTTAGATATATCGTCCCCATATCACTGTGATCTAAACCAAGCCTCAAGTTTTTTAATCCAAGCCCTCTTTGATGCAAACAATTTGTGCTCGCACGGTACTTCAGCTACACGCTAAAACAAACATTTTGCGCTAAGGGTGGGTCAAGTACCTATAAACTTTTTATTTAATTATTCCCTAATATTGTAATTAGATACAAAAAATAATCAGTGTAGAATGGCACCCAAAGGGTCGTTATTATAAAATATAAGGGGTGTCTAAATATTAAGGACCAAGACGTAATTTATGAAATCTTATATATACAGTGACCGGCAGAAAGTGCGCAGCATATGGGAAAGTTTTTTATCTTTAAGTTTAGAAAATTAATTTTATTTTAGATAGGTTCTGCATGTTCTCAAACCAAAATAACACCCATTAAATCCGGTAAAAGTCTTATGGTATACGAGGTAGGATCAAAAATTTGAAATTCCGCTAAGAGTAAAGTACCTCCATCTTTCATTTTAGAATATTTTTTTACTAAGAATTATTGTTTAAATTTGAAAGTTATACCCAAATTCCAAATTTCGCTTATTTTCGACTAAAAAATGGATTTAATCGTATTTTCTGAATAACCCTGTATAAATAATAAATGGCAACCGAACAGTATTAAAATCAGATTTTCTGCAGACTTTGTTAGAGATAACCGATGATCATAAGTCCGATTAGTTTGATTTCATAAAATTATGGCTTTTTAAACTAAAAACATAAAAATATTAAATATTTATGCTGCACACCGTATTTTATTTTCTGAGGGAACAATTTAATTTCATCTAACTGATATTTTTTGATTTTCATTGACTTAATGCATCTCCTAAATAGTTTTTTATATATTAAAGTATGCATAGCAAGTTTCCTTTTGATTTATAAAGAAAAAAATTATCCTTATTTTGCTTGACGAATAAAATCCGTTCAAAATATATTTTTAATTTAAATTTTTTTCTTTATAAATCAAAAGGAAACTTTCTATGCATTCTTCAATGTATAAAAAACTATTTAGGAGATGCATTAAGTCAATGGAAATCAATATCAGTCAGATGAAATTAACTTGTTCCCTGAGAAAATAAAATACGGTGTGCAGCAAAAATATTTAATATTTTTATGTTTTTTATTTTAAAAAGCCATAATATTATGAAAACAAACTAATCGGACTTATGATCGTCGGTTATATCTAACAAAGTCTGCAGAAAATCTAATTTTCGTACCGTTCGGTTGCCATTTATTTTTTATACAGGGTTAATCAGAAAATACGATTAAATCAATTTTTTAGTCCAAAAAAAAGCGAAATTTGGAATTTGGGTATAACTTTGAAATTAAAACAATAATTCTTAGTAAAAAAATATTCTAAAATGAAAGATAGAGGTACTTTACTCTTAGCGCAATTTAAAATTTTTGATCGTACCTCGTATATCATAAGACTTTTACCGAATTTAATAGGTGTTATTTTGGTTTGAGAACATGCAGAACCTATCTAAAATAAAATTAATTTTCTAAATGTAAAGATAAAAAAACTTTCCCATATGCTGCGCACTTTCTGCCGGTCACTGTATAAGCGATCATACGCCTAGGTTTATTGTTTACGGCACCGGTTTTTAAACTTAAAAAGTATTGAAAATAAATCCCTATTAATCTTAACAGCGTATTAAGGGCGTGCCCAAAGAGTACCGCAATCAAAGCTTAAATCCAATAGAACAATAAAACTTTAATAAAAATCAGTACCGACCGCCATAACTTCAATAAAGTTATGTAACAAAATTTTAGTTTCAATTAATGGTAAATAAAATAAATATTTGTTGATTTATTTTTATTGATGTTCTTCTCTTTTTATAAACATAGTTGTGAGTCGTGGTAATCTGGTAATTATTTTAAATGTTCAGTCGATTGGTAATTTATCATAGGCGTACACTTAACACTGTAAAAAAAATCCATAAAATTAAACAAAGCTAATTTTTTTCAATACATAGCTGATATTTTTTTTGACAGATCTGGATACACGATGAATGGTACTACGGTTAATATGAGTAAAAATATCCCTAGTTCGTTACCTTAGTATTAGTTTGTTATTAATTATAACGTTTTAACCTTAATTAAGAATAGTGTAAATAGATATTGAGCCTAATGAATAAAAATTAAGCAATTACTTGAAGCAATTACTTTTTAGTAAAAGCAATTGCTTGACTAGCAAATGCTATAAGTAAAAGCAATTGCTAGATCTGGATATGAATAAAATTTGGAAGCAATTGCTGTTTTTCTTACACCTCTGTAGCAAATGCTTATTCAACACAATTTTAGACGTACGTCGTGTCTTATCCACTTGTTCAGATTATAGATTTCACGTTCAGTTTAGTGCCTAATTTGCAAAAGAGTTGACGTAAATACAACAACGTTGGTCTATTTATTTAGGACAATAGTAATCTGTTGTTTTTGTGGAAAATAGAAAACTTATATTTGTGATATGGCAGATTTCGGTGAAAATGAGGAAAGTGATAGTAGTGATGAAGAAATTAAAGACAATCAATTGATATTCGTTCACAAATTGAAGGAACATAAATAAATCTCTCTGACCACAACCGTTTAGCTTCCACAACAGCTTCAGCCCTTGTAGAAAATTTAATAAAAATATTGGCCTTCTCCAAAACCGCATCCATTACAGAAGTGTATTCTTACAGTCAGTAGTTTGGTGAACACCGAGTTCTTTACCTACAGAATTTTAAAAGCCCGGATCCGACAATTTCCGCAGAAAGACTTTAATCTTATTTAAAGGAGGCAGTGCACCCCCTTGCCTTTTAGCAGCATCAGTCAAAAAATAATTTGCCAATCACTCAACATTTTCAGTCAGCAGTCAAATCGATATAACTTTCTGAAATCATCATATCTGCAATTTTTACGTACACTGTAGATTTTTCTTTCACGGACGTTCATATATTCAGCCATAATTGAAGACACAAATTAAGAGCAACGCACGTGTATGCCGCGGAGAACTAAAGTTGGCTGCTACCAAGCAAATGATGCAGGGGTCGACCTACCTTAAAAAGTTGAAAGCAATCGCTACACTAGAAAAAGGCAATTCCTTAATTTATTCATCACATTTTAAGCAAACGATAGCAATTGCTTCTATTTTTTAAGAAAAAGCATTGACTAGAAGCAATTCCTGCACCTTTAAGCAATTGCTGGACGCAAAAGCAATTACTTTAGTTTTTATTCATTGGCTTTCAAAAAATTACTTCGATTTTATAAGAAAAAGCAATTGCTACATTTTTATTCATTAGGATCATTGTTAGTAAATTAACTTTATTTTTAAGTAGTGTTGAGGTTAGTCTTGATGTAGTTAAGTTTCTTCTTTGAGGGTTTTTTTTTTCAGTTACAGATTGTAACTGCCCTATTCACAAGGGTTCTTACTATGCCATGTTTTGTGTTATTTAAGTGGTTTGATGTAGGTATAACCGAGAACCTGTACACTGAAGTTTGGATAACGTTGCCTTTTTCTTTACGTTGACATCTAGGAAAGGTAATTGATTGTTTTCTTCTTTCTCCATGGTGAATTTGATTGTCGATATGAACTTATTAATGTGATTTAGGAACTCCCTGAGTTCGTTATCGTTTCCATTTCAAATAATGAAGGAGCCACAAGCCCATCGGTAGTCCCTCTACTTTACCGTCTTATTTTTTTTTAGAATATAAATTTAATGTATCAAATCGTATAATGTATTTATAAGTAAATAAATGATTAATAATAATTTAGTAATTACCTGAAGACGACTGCAGATACATACCAGTTGAAACGTTGTGATTTAAAACAAATAAATCTACTACGCCTCTGAAAAATTTAATGTCAAGCACCGATCGCCAGCCAATATGTAAATGAAAGCCGAAACTTGTCTTGCATGACTCAATTTTTAAACACTTGGACATAAAGAAAAATTATTTGCTATATCGCACCGAACGCTTATAAATTTTACAGTTATGTACGTTTGAAAAAGTGGTCGTCGGTAATAGCTCATTGGAAATGAAATGCTAGACTGAATAGCTTGTCATATAATGAAACAGTACGCTTATTTAATCAAACAATTTATATTGATAACACATATTTAATTGTAAGAAACAGAACCTAACCTTAGGCTATGTAAGCAAAATAAGTTTGTTTAACGAAAGAGGTATAGGTACTTTAAAAAGCAAAAAGAACCCCAAAGGGGTAAATTACCTGCTATATACGAATTTCCAAAAAACCGGAGGAAAAAAGTTACAGGATAAAAACTTCGAAAAGCAGCGTTTGTAAACGAATTTGAATTTTTTTAGTGGCGAAGATTGAAATTCTATCATTTGGATTTATCATCTTTAGTAAACTACCCCATAGAAGTAGAATTTCAATCTTCGCCACTAAAGAAATTAACATTCATTTACAAACGCTACATGCGGAATTGACACGTACCGCAAAAAAATTTCGTTGCTGCTAGAGATCGACCGAAGATTCGGTTTCGGTTAGTTTCGACCAAAAAATCTAGTTTCGATTTCAGCGAAAATCGGCCGAACCTTCGGATGCGCCGAAACTCAGTGATCGTGAACATGTATAAATAAGTTTCGGTTTCGGCCGAAACTGGACCAAGGCCGAAGATTCGGTTTCGGCTGAAAATCTTGTTTCGGTCGAACACTAGTTGCTGCATAAACGATGCTAACTTCACACATTTTAACAGTTTAGTGAATTGTGTTTGTGCCTTTAGTGACTCGGATACAATGACTGGTAAAGATCATTTTATGATTTTATTATGCCCAAATAGGAGTAAAATAACGGGTAATTAGTATTTTCAGTAAGTATGAAGTACCTACTGATAGTTCTTGATATTTTATTTTATTTTATTATGATCAAGTTAATCTAACTAGGCCTAGGCCACACAATCAAGATGTTAAAGCCCGGCCCTGTCTATTTTTCCCATTTATTAAACGATAATTTTGCAGTGCGCATGCCTATTCCTGTGTGGTTTTGGTTTACATGCGCAAGGCCAGAAATTTGCCACTTTCGTGATTATTGTTTGCTTATCAAAGAGCAATGTCTTTGTTCCAAACTAATTAATCTGTTGCACAGGAAGAAAAATAATAACTACTTGTTATGTTTCACAAATTTAATCAGTTTCCTGACACGCGTTTCGGCCCTTGCGGGCCATTGTCAAAGGAGTACATGAAGATACTAAATTCTACGTGACATTACATACAAAGGTATTTATATCATATTATAGTAATTATAAACATGTCATAAAATTAAAATTAGAATTAGAGATTGAATGGTCAACTGTGGGTTTTCCTAACTTTTAAAGGTACAGATAAATATTTAGTCCTAAATTAGTGTGCTATGCTATTAAGAATTAGGGAAGCGCCTAAAGGTATTTTGGTTTGGTTATTAATCTGGTACGGCATTCTCAGTTGATTGGAACTCGGGTAGGTACGTGTTTTCACGATAAAAACGCAGTTTTAACGGCTCGATGGAGAGCTCTTTAACTAAGCAAGGAAGTTGTAAAAATTTAATTAGCCACCGTACGTCCACGTTTTTACTTTTTTTTTCCTGATACTATTTGAATTTATCGTTTTTGTCCGGATATGTACATATTTCATACACTGTCCCCATAAATAAATATTAAATTTGAATGAATCCGGTTTGGAATTTTTCCCGTCTTAAACTATAATAATATCCGGTGACGGATTATGAAAAGCAAAAAAGGCGAGTTTTTTGAATAATTGTATTTTTAACATAATCTCATACATCTATTGAGCCTAATGTAGGTCGACCCCTTGCGTGGTAGCAGTCAACTTTAGTTCTCCGCGGCATATACGTGCGTTGCTCTTAATTTGTGTCTTCAATTATGGATGAATATATGAACGTCCGTAAAAGAAAAATCTACAGTGTACGTAAAAATTGCAGATATGATGATTTCAGAAAGTTATATCGATTTGATTGCGAAAAAGTTAAGTGGTTGGCAAATTATTTTTTGACTGATACTGGTAAAAGGCGAGTGGGTGCACTGTCGCCTTTGAATCAGATTAAAGTCTTTCTGCGGAAATTGTCGAATCCGGGCTTTCAAAATTCTGTAGGTGAATAACTCGGTGTTCACCAAACTACTGTCTGTAAGACATACACTTCTGTAATGGATGCAGTTTTGGACAGGGCCAATATTTTTATTAAATTTCCTACAAGTGCTGAAGCTGTTGTGGAAGCTAAACGGTTGTGGTCAGAGATTTATTTATGTTCCTTCAATTTGTGAACGAATATCAATTGCTTGTCTTTAATTTCTTCATCACTACTATCTCTTTCCTCATTTTCACTGAAATCTGCCATATCACAAATATAAGTTTCCTATTTTCCACAAAAACGTAATAGATTACTATTGTACTAAATAAATAGACCAACGTTGTTGTGTTAACGTAAACTCTTTTGCAAATTAAGCACCAAACTAAACATGAAACCTATAATCTGAACAAGTGGATATAAGCCACGTCTGAACTTGTGTTGAATAAGCATTTACTACAGAGGTGTAAGAAAAACAGCAATTGCTTGAAAATTTTATTCATATCCAGATATAGCGATTGCTTTTACTTATAGCATTTGCTAGTCAAGCAATTGCTTTTACTTTTTTTTACTAAAAAGTAAATGTTTCAAGTAATTGCTTAATTTTATTCATTAGGCTCATTGACCAACAGCGTCCTGGTTCATGCCATAAAAATGTCCATAAGGGTTTAAAAATATTGTAGGGACACGTGTCAACAAGAAAAAACAAATATAGACATCATCTAAATAAAGAATTTAAAAAATCGACTGAGCTTATTAATGATTAGACCGGGCGAAATCACTATAGAGGCACCCACCCCACCCAAATTAATAGTGGAGGCAATATTTGAGGGTAGCAAAAGTTACATGGGATTTCCCATGACTAGTCTGGCGATGCATCTCCCGGCATAATAATAATAGATAGTCATAGATAGTCGATAGTTCAGTTACAGTATTTTCTTACCGAAAAAGTAGTATTGCATTGTTTTTTTTGGGTTTATTATCATTTTAACTTAGCTCATCAATTAAGTGATTAGGGAATTTTTGCTTTTTACTTGCCCTTCAAGTTTTCCCCAAGGCAATATGGAAAATAGATATTATATCGAAGCCCATATATCAATGTGACAACATTATCATTAGCTTATCAATAAGGAAGTTGTATATTCTTGTACGTATGGTTTTCTGATATCTATTCCAAATAATTAGCTGGCTCATTTCTAATAACTCATTATCTTAAACAATGACATAATTAGTTACAGGTACTAACCAAACATAAAAATATTAGGTACTATTATAGATTTCTTCGACTCTTGACATATAGGTACAGTTTAGTATTTTATAACTTTTATTTCAGGCAATTACTTATTAACAATAGGTTTTGCGAAAAACAAAACAAATAATGACATCATGGACATAATTTTTATTGACGGATAATCAGATAATCTTTTAGTCGTACTTAAATCCAATTTTTTTAAAATATCGATAAAATTACCTATATGTTTTAAACGAAATGTATAATAATATAATACTATATTACACAACTATAAGAATAATATATACGTAATGGATCAGTACAGAGCAACAGCTTATGGAGCTTATACAGTACACAGTGGCGGTCCCAGGGGGGGGGGGCTTTGGGGGCTTAAGCCTCCCCCCCCCCATGAGCCAGGTTAAAACGCATGTAATGAAAACAACTTGCAAGAGAATCCACTTATTTTATTTGCTGCTGCTGCTCCTCTATCCCAAAACAAATAGTCTTTGCGAACAAAACTGTAATTCAGTCGGTCTTATTAGTGAGTTAGATGTTGCAGGAAATATTTAGTGGCTTGGCATTGTTGAGTGTCCACAAAGAAATTGATATTGATCATGACAAAATCATCAATAAATTTGCGTTGATGAAGCCAAGGTGAATGCAATTGAATGATTGGTCAACAAGTGACTAATAAAGCCAAATATTTTTATGTAGGTACCTATCATCCAATATTTTAATAACCTTTGTTTCAAGTTCTTTTATTTGAACTTGCTTTATTTTTAGGCGCCAGCCTATAGGTTTGCATTGGTAGTGAGTTTGGCTTATTGAATTCTAAACGCACTAGTCTAAAATAAACAAGGGACTACCTTAAATTTTGCATGTGACTTAACAGTGCGCCAGAACATGTACAGTTACCGACAGTTACCGTCACAAAAATCCGGGCAGCAGTTTTTTCTATTGTAAGCCGACCTTTATACATCTCGAATACCTAAAAATTACCTTGACCATGACATTGACAAAAATTGTGAACTGAAATTTATTTACGGCTAGTGAAATAAATTTACAAATATGCCCCGTCATTTAAATGCCGCGGAAAAGGCCAAAATGGTGACACTGCTAGAAAAAGGATGGTCAGAGAGACGGGTGGCTCAAAGATTTCAAACGCCAAAAAGTACAGTTCATTATGTCAAAATAAAATGGATGGAAACACTCGCTTGAAAGAATAGAAGGAACAGGCCTTAAAAGGGCATCGACAGAAGATGACAATACTCTAATTCAATACCTAAGGGAAAATCCTTTTAAAACGGCTGTTTTAGCTCACAACTGATTTTTCGGGTTCCGTTAGAACCGCACAACGAAGAATAAGAGATGGTTCAAATCTTCGGAATCACCCTGCAGCTAAAAAGCCTTTCCTAACCTAACGGTCACCAACAAAGAGCAAAGAGTGGGTTATGCATTACAATATTAGGGATGATATGCTTGGAAAAATGTAATTTTCAGACGAAAAGATTTTCCAACCATGTTACAGCGGGAGAGTAAGGGTATATAGACCACCAAATACCCGGTTTGATGAACGCTACACTCGCATAGAAGGTAGATTTAATGCACAAAATTACATACAAATATTGGAGAACGTGATGTTGCCATCGGTTAATGATATGGTTCCCAATACTAATTAAATTTACCAACATGATAACTGCCCGGTTCATACTGCCCACGCAGTATCTGATTGGATGCAACAAAGGGACATTTAAGTATTACCCTGGCCTTCTAGGAGTCCAGATTTAAATCCGATGGAAAATGTTTGGGGTTACATGATCACAAGAGAATTAACAAATATAATGATTTTTGTCCAGAAAATAGAGAACAATTGTGGCTGAAAATACTTGGAATTAACTAACGGAAGAATACTGTAATGGTCTGGTGGATTCAATGCCTAAAAGATTCAAAGTAATGGAAGGGCAATAAAACATTAAATACTATTGGTTTTATTTCCTCCTCAGTTTATTTATATTGCCATAGTTTTGTAGTAGTAGTTACTTAACTTTCTTTTAAGCTATTTCTGTATTGAATAACAAGTTATTATTGTCTAGTTTACTTTACCAAAATCTCTTTACCACTACTTTTACCTTTCAATGTATGGTAGCAAAGGTAAAAGCCTGAATTACCAAAATTCAGGAAAAAATGTTAGCTGTCAGATTAGTGCCCGGATTTTTGTAACGGTAACTGTACCACTCTCTATAATAACTTAAAAAAAAAATAAGTTTTATTTTCTTCCTAAACAATTCTCAAATTGTCACATGGCCCCTTCATGCAGTAAATGATTCGAATATAGAGTGACTGACTGTGAATGACTTGAACAAATACGTATTATTATTTATTACATTATAATCGGTAATAATGGACAATATTTAAAAAATAAATTAAATTATATTTTTTTAACTTTGCCCGAATTTTACCACAGGGCCATTTACGGGTAAAATTCGAAGCTTAATTGGATTCTTGCATGTCGTTGACTCTTTAGTCAAAACGTTTGTCAAGATTTGTTTCGTCTATAGGCCGGTTCGTGCTTCGCTTTTGGGATCTAAAATGAGCTGCTTAAAATACCCACATAAATATCTGCTTTGTAGGGGAGCATTGTGCGTTTTATAAACGAAAGCACTTGACCCCCATATTTCATCCATTACAGACATGTGGTAATATAGACTGAGGCCATATGTTCAGATTCATATCGGCATGCGAAATTAGCACCAGCAATATATACAGGGTGTTGCATTAAGGGTGGCCACCGGCCATATCTCGGAAACTACCAAGCATAGAAACTTGGCAAAAAAAATTATCATTAAAGTGGTCATGAGAAAATTCTGTAAAATTATTCTTAAGTTCCTCATTTCGCCGCAAGGGGGCAAAATTGAAAATTATTTTTTTAAATTCTAAATTTCTCCGAAAGTTCCCATATTAAGGTATAACTCTGATTACATCATTAGAAAGCTTAGACAATTCTGCATCATTTTGGTTTAAGGCTCATGGCGTACCGACCTTGATAAGAGTGGGGGAAGCTATTGAAAGCATAAACATTAAAATCGCTGTAACTTCTAAACGACTTACCCGATTTTACTAAATTTAAGCTTGTTTGAAAGAGAAAGTTAGGTATCTTCAATTACCGTATTGAATGGTACACGATAGTTTCTAATAAAATGGCTAGAGGGCGCAATTTGTAATAATATTTTTTTTTTATTTTACCCAGAAAATTCAGATCATACGGTATAACTATGACATTTGCACGGCAATTGATGGTACTTCCTTTCTCTTCCAAACATGCTTAAATTTAGTAAAATCGGATAAGTCGTTTAGAAATTACAGCGATTTTACTGATAACACTTTCAATAGCTTTCCCCACTCTTATCAAGGTCGGTACGCTAATGAGCCTTGAACCAAAATGATGCAGAATTGTATAAGCTTTCTAATGATGTAATCAGAGTTATACCTTAATATTAGAGTTTTCGGAGAAATTTCTAATTTAAAAAAAATATTTTCAATTGTGCTCCTTGCGGCGAAATGAGGAACTTAAAAATAATTTCCAGAATTTTTTCATGACCGCTTTAACCATAGTTTTTTTTTCCAAGTTTCTATGCTTAGTAGTTTCCGAGATATGGCCGGTGGCCACCCTTAATGAAACGCCCTGTATATAGTCTTGCTAGAGCTAAAAACGTCGTCTTAGTGACCCACTACAAACGACATAAATACAGGCCTATAAATAAAAGAAGAATGCTTAACTCCCATAGGGCATGTGCATCTCTAGGAACAGCTGCCTGGTCAGGGAATTAATTTTTTTCCCCTAGAAAAAATTGGCAACCATTTGAAATTATATTAATGCCAACCAAAAACACGATTCTCGCCGAACCACCCACGGCGAATCGGCGAGCTATTGTTAGCGTTTTTATAGTTTATTGTTGTGTTTGTTTATCAATTTTGTTATTATTTTTGTGATATATAAACTTTCAAAACAATATAATTAATAATAAATTGTATTATAGTGATAAAAGTGCGCCAGAGGATGGATATATCTTTCAATAGGTAATGGATCTCAATAGGCATTGTTTTATTAAGACATTATAAATATTAATTAAAAACTTGTCTAAGTCAAAATTACTTCTTTTTTAACAATGTTTTATAATAGCAAAGGTTTAATTATGGGCAGTCCACTAAGCCCTCTTTTGGCAGACATTTTCATGAACAACGTGGAACAAATAATACACAATAGTAAAATGGCAAACAAATTTATTTACTGGTATCGATATGCGGATGATATTTCTGCTTGTTTTGTAGGTACAGGTAGACAGCTTGATAGTTTTTTGGAATATTTAAACTCTATTCATAAGAATATTAAATTCACATGGAAATTGAAGAAAATAGCTCTCTGAACTTTTTAGATTTAACAATTACCAAAGTCGCAAATAAACATAATTTTTTCATTTACCACAAACCATCATATACTGATACAACAATTCACAAAAGCTCCTCTTACCCAATACAGCACAAGCTAGCTGCATATCACAGCATGATTTATAGATTGACTAGTGTCCCTTTATCTGCTAGACAACTTTAACCACGAATTAAATTTAATTAAACAAACGGCTATTCATCATCTATGATTGATACCATAATACCTATCGAAAAAACTAAAAAAGAAGGCTATTTTTGAAACCTACACTCTTATAAAAGAAAAACCAGGCCTCTTTAAAACTATCACTTATTTTGGAAACCCATCGGATAAAATTTAAAAAAACACCTTAATCAAAGGAATATCAACGTCGCTTATAAACCTAACAACTCTTTGGGAAAATTTTTAAAAAACTATAAATGAAAAAGCAACAAGGATAATAAATCGGGAGTTTACCAATTAAATTGTGGCTCTTGTCCCAAAACTTATATAGGCCAAACAGGTAGATCATTTAAAACTAGAATTTTGGAACATAGAAGAAGTTTTCTCAGTCATAAAACCGACTTAACTTATTATAATCATCTTTTACAGGAACAACATAATTTTGATAACAAATTTAAAATTTTACATATTGAAAACAAGAATCAAAAACTTAATCTTTTGGCAAGTTTAGAAATAAATCGATTGAAAAATTCCGGTGCGTTATTAAACGACCAATTAGAACTAGACTGGGTACATATCGCTAATCGTCAGCCGAGAGTGCATATAATATTAGTACTAAAAAAAAATTTACAATAAAAAAATACTTTTCTTTTCTTTTTCTCTATTTACTATTGCTTTTTTTTGCCTCACCTTCCTGCGGAACGTGAAGGGGAAACATATCGCCAAATTGTCATTATAACAACTGACAAAAACTAAAAAATAAAAATGAATCGTGCAAAATTTCCGTTTTTCATACCAATAGGTAGTTTTTGGAGACGGCATCGTATAGTGCTCAACGTCTCGTTTCCAATACCGCCCCGCTCGATTCGCTACGACTTTTCGTTGCGGAAATATATGATATTTAATATTATGATATTGACATAGGTGATTTTTAAACTCGCACACCGTTGTGCAATGTGGGATATACTTTCCATATTTCATTATCATAATCACATTATCAGCTAATAAATTTGAGAAAATATTATTGTGCCGAGCCCTTCTGGCACGGCACTGTTCGTTCGTTTAATTTCATTCTTTTGACAAAACCATTTTTTAGCAAGCCCTAATTGTAAAGAATTTTGATTCGCGATAAAAAAAATATGTGTAGTTTCTTCACAGCCCAGGTCGCAATAAAAAAATATGTGTAATTTTTTACTATTCAAGTTCGTTTTTCTCGTACTGAGGATTGACGCTGTAAGAATCTGAAATTCAAAAATTTTTATTACCCAAATAAGAAAGTTTTATACAAAAGCTGTCATTTTGACAGGTAAATGTCAAGTTTTCCTAAGCTTTTCTTGTATCTAGGATTAAAGCTGTGGGAATCCTAAATTTAAAAAAAATTCAGTACCTAAATAACAAAGTTTTATACGACAGCTGTCAAATTTTGACAGGTAAGTGTCATTCTTTTTTGTTTTTTTGGAGCGAGGGTTATAGCTGTAAGAATCCGAAATTAAAAAAAATTTCAGTACCTAAATAACAAAGTTCTATACAACAGCAGTCAAATTTTGACAGGTATGCGTCAATTTTTTTTAACCCTTTTCGTAGCGAGGGCTATAGCTGTAAGACTCCTAAGTTGAAAAAAATTTTAGTTTCTAAATAACAAAGTTTTATACGACAGCTGTCAGATTTTGACAGGTAATTGTCAATTTTTTTTTTAGCTTTTTCGTAGCGACGATTATAGCTGTAAGAATCCTAAATTAAAATTTTTTTCAGTTCCTAAATAACAAAGTTTTTTACGATGGCTGTCAAATTTTGACAGGTAAGTGTCAATTTTTTTTTAGCTTTTTCGTAGCGACGATTATAGCTGTAAGAATAATAAATTGAAAAATGTTTCAGTTCCTAAATAACAAAGTTCTATACGACAGCTGTCATTTTGAGAGGTAATTTTCAATTTAGGATTAAAACGGTATAATTCTACAAATACCATATATAACATTTCGATCAAAAGTTGTTTTTCGTACGAAATACAATGAAAACCGTAAAAAAAATCGTGTCTTAAATAGTAATTCTTACTTTTTTATAATTTGCACCCTTTATATTACCGGTAGGTATAGAACAATATATTTAAAAAAGTAGTATTTGAGATGATCTAAATTCTAAACGAATCTCCAAACCAAAAGTGTGTCAGACGCACCCAATTCGATTTTCGTTAAAAGAGAATGGTGTTAGAATTTGTAAATTTTGCCTGTTTCCGCACACAAAAAAGCGACTTTTCTCAAATTTGCGAATATGTTTTGATAAGTTTGGATATG
The DNA here is from genome assembly GCA_963969555.1 of Polydrusus pterygomalis. Classification (NCBI taxonomy): domain Eukaryota; kingdom Metazoa; phylum Arthropoda; class Insecta; order Coleoptera; family Curculionidae; genus Polydrusus; species Polydrusus pterygomalis. Next base: position 32,025,096 of record OZ018384.1, on the reverse strand, counting down.
TAGAGTTATTAAGAAGAAATCAACGAGTGTTTATAAAAAAAAATAAAACGTTTTTGTTAAAAATTGAATAGGTTACAGTCGATATAGTAAAACGTCTGGTGAAGAAACCTATAAAAATATCATAAATTAATTTTTTTGAGCCACAAAATATGTTTTTCCAGAGTGCGTTTACTATGCAAACTAAAGCTTGTTTATCGGTCGATATGGTGGACCAATAATAAATTGAAAAAGTTATATATAGACACTTGCAGATGTATTTAAGCGTTCCAGTGCGACGTGATAAAATATTTAGCAGAAAATTTCCAGAAGCTTGCCGTTTTTTCCGTAATAAAGATAGAGAAACGAAAAAATATCTTTTAAATACAATTTGACGAGCTGTATCCGTTAAAGTATACATCGTTTCGATCGAAAGTCGTTTTCCCTACGAAAAAAAATAAAAACCGTGAAAAAATTACGCCTAACTATGTGGTTTCCAGTTTCTTACCATTTTCGGCAATTTCCATTCCAGTTAGGTATAGAATGATGTATTGGAAAAAGGTAGTTTTTGAGACGGCCTAAACGATTATCCAACCCGAATGTCGTTCGGATGCACCCAATTCGACTTATTAGCGATCCAAGAGGTACCATTTTTGACCAAATTTTGACTTTGAAAAAATCAAAAAAATTACTTCCAATCTCTCGATCGCGCTCACAAACAATAGGCTTCTTGTAACTCGCGGTCCTCTACACGTCCAAAAAGTGTGAATCGATCAAGTTCATTCCTGGGACCACGGTGTGGCACACGTGAAACCCGACTTTTTTCGATTTTGGCGTTTAATAACTTTTTTCCGGTACTTTTAAATTATAGGTATATTTAAATTTTTTACACAACGTACCCCCACTATTCCTCTCTAAAACCAAAAAGTTTCAATCGTCCCGCTTTAACCGTTTCCGAGAAAAAAAAATCGCAAATGTGAAAATGTCGAAACTGACGACGACGACAACATACGCACATATTTTAAATGTAGCCGCCTATATAGTGCGAAATGTTTAAGAGGCATCAAGGGTCGAAATTGCACATGTAGAGGACGTATAACATATCGCGAACGCGATATGTAACTAAATAGTTCCCTTTGCTAAATCTGTGTTAATAATCCAAATAGGGTTCTTTGAATTTCCCATAAGATTAAGATATATTATAGGGACAATAATATTTAAGTTTACAATACCTAAACAGTGTTAAGAACATATAATTAAATAATTAAGCTTGTAATGTGTATACCTGAACTGAGTAATTAAGTATCTAGACCATTTTGTTATTGTACTGAAATAAAATTAATTAGCACCATACACCCGAAGAAGCTACAAAGTAGCGAAACGCGTCGTGTAAAGAAAAAGTTTTTTAATAAAAGTGGAAATTTGACAAAATAAATTGTCTTTCATTGCGATATTATAAATAATAATATTATAGACACTTTTAAAATTGTTTATGATAAACTGTTGTGATGTCCAGATATTATTAGCTATTTTTTTTACCTTTCAACAAACTCAAATATGTAACATAACCCTGTATTTTCAAAGTTAGCGGCGTGCGTCGATCGCTACGAAGTTACAGTCAGTTGGAATGATGCTGCCAACTCAAATTAGTAGTTACCTATAAAAACCAAATCCTCATTCGTTGGCAAACAATATTTTAACTCTGGTTTAATTAAATATTGTTATGTTTCTTCGGTAGTACCTTTGCGTTAGCTAATAACACAAAAGGTCAAATCGAATGTACAAAAAGTACTTCAGTTTCCCAATAAACAAATACTTACTTCTCTCTTGAACAAATTTATTTATTTATGAAAGAGCTTAGCCCATTTTTCCAAATTACAATAATTAGCAAGTAAATGCATTATTAGACTTATAGACCAGGGCTGAATGAAGCCTTTGAAAATGGTAAAAAGTGAAATAAAATAATAGTAGGATGAAACCCATTGGAAAAGGAAGAGAATATAACAAAAATGAAAGGAAAAATAATTTACGGGCGATCCGAGGTCGGGAAGTGGAAAGGGGTGAGTTTTTAAGGGTAGAAAACGATTTATCTCGATTTCCGGCAAAACTACAAGTCCTATGGAAAAACGTTAAATGGCAAAGTTGTAGGTAATAAAAAGATCTACAACTTTTGTATTTACACTTTTTTCACATAACCTCAAAATTTATGTGAAAAATTCAAATAACCAAGTTTTTGGTTTTTTATTTTTATCTTTTACAAAAAATTTTTTTTTCCCCGAAATTTCGTGAAAATTTACCTTTTTATGTCCAAAACACACTCTAATTTTTTTGATTTAAAATATTTATTTTTTCACCTTATTTTGACTTAATATCGAAAAAGCACCCTAATTTTCAATCGAAAATTCTCACGTGAAAATATCTGCTTTTTTAAAAAAGTCGGTGGGCTTTTTGTTCGTTGAAATCTCTACTTTCTGATGGTGTAAAAAAATATACAGTACTATGGTAAATGTTCTCAAAAAATGCAAAGAAACGAAAAAAACTCGAATCCGAAATTTTTTTAAAATCATTATGTACAATTTTGAGCTATTTATTAAAATGTATACTTTAATTACTCGAAAAACGTAAGATTTCATGTTACATTGATAAACAAAAAATTGCAAGTCGAAATATACTGCTTTATTAACCAAATAAGTTAATAAAGTTAATATTTAATATTTAATAAAGTTAATATTTATTTTTGAGAACATTTACCATAGTAATGTATATATTTTTTTACATCATCAGATATTTAGTCAAAATAAGGTGAAAAAATAAATATTTTAAATCAAAAAAATTACAGTGTGTTTGGGACATAAAAAGGTAAGTTTTCACGAAATTTCGGAAAAAAATTTTTTTTTGTAAAAGATAAAAATAAAAAACCAAAAACTTGGTTATTTGAATTTTTCACATAAATTTTGAGGTTATGTGAAAAAAGTGTAAATACAAAAGTTGTAGATCTTTTTATTAGCTACAACTTTGCCATTTAACGTTTTTCCATAGGACTTGTAGTTTTGCTGGAAATCGAGATAAATCGTTTTCTACCCTTAAAAACTCACCCCTTTCCACTTCCCGACCTCGGATCGCCCGTAAATTATTTTTCCTTTCATTTTTGTTATATTCTCTTCCTTTCCCAATGGGTTTCATCCTACTATTATTTTTTTTGGTTTCAAAAATTATCGACTCTGGTCCATTAACGGTAGATAGGTACATTGAAATTAAAAAACTCAGAATCAGCAAGGAGGATTACCCACTTTGACTTTGATATCAGGTAACCAGACGCAGGTTCATATAAAAACTTGAAAAAGATGAAAAAAAAATCCAAATCGTTAGAATAATAGTTAGCCAACCTGATAGACTTCTGCAGAAAATTATTTAAAGCTAATTGTGCGATAAAATGGTAGATAAAAAGTAAAATTAGAACTTGTGGTTCTGGGTGGGAGAAAAAGTGGAATTTTCACCAACAGATCCGGACAATGGTAAACTTGGTTTAATAATTTTAAATCATGCCCGTTACGGCGAACGTCAAGTGAAACCAGCCCCAATACAGACTGAAGTTCAGGATAAGATAGTATAAACATCTGGAACTCTAAAAGGTGAAAAGCCTATAATAAATTTAATAGCCTTAATTGTTTTTAATATAACCTTGTAAATAATGATGTATTGTACTGTTTTGTATTTTTATTTGTTTAAGAGGTGTTAACCCCTTTACTTGCACCAGTGAAAAGTTCTAACCATATACCAGACCCAACAGCTTTTTACACAAATAATTTGAATAAAAGATAATAATATCCCAAAAGGATTAGGTGTAAATTAAAAAAACTTTGTTAAAAAGCTCAAAATTAGATGATATGTATGTATATTAATATAGTACTCACATAGAAAGGTCCTACCCATGTATTAAGTATTTATGATATACAAAAAGCAGGGTTAAAGAATACCTAAAATTTTAATTTAAAAATTTAAATTTGTTAGGAACTCTGTCTCTTGGATTAACTGTGCTTCTAACCCTATACAGTGTTTCTGGTTATATTTTAGGTACACCCACTCTACACACCATGCTTCATTTTACAAATTACCAAAAAAGATTAAATAACTTCCATTATTATTTTTATTAATTTTATCCTATTATTTTATAAGTAGGTACCTACATTTCATAAAGTATTATATTTTATTTAATTAATATTAAATAAAGCTAAGCAGCTATACCTAGATATGTACTATGTATATTTTTAAAATTAAAAAAGAGTACCTAGTCCTCCCTTCGAAATGTAGTTAAAATATGTCAGTATGGTGCTGGGGTCGTCTGGTCAATTTCCAATAGGTACCCAGTTTATATTTTTAATTATTAATAAATTAAGGTCTAAAACAGTAGGCATCCTGAATCTAAAATAGTGGCAGGTGTGAATGTCACCAAATATAATGAGTAACATTTAATTGAACAAGTAAGTATTAATTTGGTGTCACTGTATAGCTACAGGGTCAAATGTTTATGTAAATTTTTACTTATCGATGTATAAAAAATAAAATATTTTTGTAATACATAAGTAGCTACCTAATAAAGGTATCTGTTGAATAAATGGAGGTAGGTATTTGGAAGTTTTTTTACTTTTTAATTAACTGCTCGATTAACTGTAAGTAATAAAAAAATAATAACCTAATTTAACAATAATTTGTCGAGTGACTACAGTTAAGTAAGTAGGTGTACCTAATATGCAGGTAATTAAAAAAAAATGTTTTCAGGCAAAACCAATCATCCAACAACAGCTATTAAATTAAAAATTACATAAAACATCAAAAAGAATGGTTAAGACTAAGTAGGTACTAAAAAAGTCATTTTATAGTGTCATTATTACTACCAATTATATTTGTAATAAGGAAATATCAATACAAAGAAGAAAATAATTAATTTATAAAGGGCACCTTTGGCCCATGACAGTAATTTTAGAATATTATTATTAAAACGTCAATTTATGCAAAACACAAACCTAAAGGTAGATAATTTAATAAAAACGCAAAACATTATTGCTAGAAGGTTAAACTGCATGAATAAGAAAATTCTGAATGACTCACATTTTACAGAATTTAAGATTGATTTTAAATGATATCCAAGTACCTAAAATACTTGCTTACTTACCTACCTTTATTATTATAGTTGAAAATAACCAAAACGAAAATAATTTTGATAAAGTTGAGTAGGTACACCTATTCGTGTAAATAGGTGCATCAAGGTAATACTAATGGATATTATTCGAGTGTAATTAATTGCTTTAGTAGGCAATAATAAATAATTAAATAACCACATAAAACATGAAAGATGTAAACAAGATTCGGTTAAAAAAAATGTAAATTGGGCGTTGCTACAACAAATGTAAACGTCAGATGTCAAAACATCGCATATAAACATATTGGTTAGGTTAAAATCGATCTGGACCTTAATATTCACCGATTAAAACACTAAAAAATCACTTACTTGTATCAATCTTTCCCTGATTTCTAGTTGTTCCTCTTCAGTAAGCCTTTGGGAATCCAAAGTGGAAGCCATCGTATCAAAAACTATGTAATCTTTTTAAATATTTCCTATAAGAACACTCTATACGACACGCACAAAAGGCACGAAACCTACAGAACACAAAACCAGATCGGAACACTCTAGTTTAGTTCTAGTTTAAAGCACGTAAGCTATGGCTTTGAGTTGAAGTTTGAAGTATTGAAAAAGTACACGCTGTTGCCACTTTAAAATCCCACTCGCTTCAGATTATTCCGATAAGGTGCGCGTATGTCACTTTTCTTCGAAACTTTTCCCTATACTATGAACGTTTTATGACCAAGAATTTAATTATTGATTTATAAAAAGAAGGGCGTAGTACAGTACTTTGATTTATTTATTTCTCAGATTATCGATTGGTCCTGGCAAGAGGAATTACTTATAATAATCGCTATAAAATTAAAAGCTATAATGATTGGAATCAATTAAAATTGTCTTTAAAAAAATGGGAAACCTGCTCTACAGTTAACACTTTTATTGCACGTAATTTTTACTGCAGCTGCAACCAATCACATTAACTCTACCTTCTCGTCCTTCTCGAGTCGTGATTAGTCCTAGATAAAAATAAAATTACTATTTAATACAGAGGGCAATAATACACATGGCCGCATTTTGTGCATATGTTATGTGGTTCTATATCTTAATACAGCTGCAGCAATTTTTAATTTTATTTCTCAAATAAGAATTGTATTGATGCATTGTCCTTTCCTGAGTTTAGGCATAGGCGATACAGTTACCCAGAATTCCTCTGTGGTATAAGGCCGTCTTTTCCAGATCATTTTTATATTTTTTGTATACATTTTATAATAAAATTATCCCTTGTATAAATATTTTCCAAGATTTTATATTCTGTCACTTTTTCGTTTTATGCAAACACGGGCCTTGTTTACCTTGTCTACAGTAGTTTAAGTTTAACAATATAGGAAAATTCGTTAAATTTAAATTGATTTACCTATAGATCAGAACTTTTAACTGCAATAAACCAGTAAGGAGGCCGATTTTTGAAGATAACAAAAGGCCTATGAGTTACTAAACAGCGGGTTTGTAGTAGGATTAACTTTAATCTGGTTTAAATTTATTTTTGCCGTGGTGCAACAAACCAAAAAATCATTTAAAGCGGCATTAAAGGATAATCACAGGTGCTGCATACATACACCTATAAAATAATAGAAAATATAATAATATATCGGGTTTACAGTCGTATGCAACTTTTTTGCAGTTACAATATAGCTTTAAGCCAGCTATTGACTTTTAAGGTAATGTTTCGAATTTGCGATTAGGCCTAGCTGCAAATAAAATGGCATTAACAAAATACTTCAGCGGTAGGAGGTAGAAAAACATAGTGTGGCAACAGTGTGTAACGAAAATACGTAGGTTGCGAGAATTTTCCAAATCTGTCGCCGGAGTTGCCGGTTGTCTCCAGTGTCGTTCTCTAAAAAAAAAATAATTAAAAATATACCGTAAATATTAACATTTACTGTGCCGTTGATTATTGAAATTATTATGGGACGCTGGAACTAAAAGGAAAATAAGCGCACTATCTATAAAAATCGCCGGTATTATCATTATTTATTATAGCCCCGGGAGTCCCCCCTTCCCCATTGGTATTTTTAGTTGACTGGAATATAACAGTTTATATGCCTATAAGAATAACAAAAAAATACAAAATAAATAAATATATTTTTCTTTTAGCACAACCACAGAATATATAGCTATTGCGTAGCTATATATTCTGTGGCATAACCAACTTACTGTATTTATTTATTTATTTATTTATTTATTTATTTATTTATTTATTTATTTATTTATTTATTTACGGGCAAGCCCATTTTACACATTAAATCAACATTGTGAATTGAATGATTAGTACAATAAGTGTACATAAGTATAAATACTATAATATATACCTATCCTAAGCGTAATACTGAAAGTAAGTAAGTAAGAATAAGAATTGAAAAGTAATAGCAAAGATGAACAAACAAAAGAAATAAGGTTATTAAAAGAGTCTAAGTTAAATTTACAGATCTGAGTTGCCTATTAAAAGAAGTGTAGCTATTGCTGAAGAAATTAATATTGTGGTTTAGGTTGGCCATTTTTGAAGCCCTTGTGATAAAGTTGTTAAGTCCGTAATTCGTCCTATGGAATGGTTGAGCAAAAGTCACCGTTGATCTGGTGCTCCTTGTAGGAGCCTGTAATCCTATTCGCGATAGCAGTTCACTACAATCAACCAGGGAATTAACGATCTTGAAAAAAAGTCTTAAATCTTTCTGCCTGCGTCTACTGATCATTGGTTCGATGTTAAACAAAAGATATAAATTATTATAGTCGTACACGTAATCTTCGGGTGGGGGAATATTGGCTTTATATGCCAAATATCTCGCAAATTTTCGTTGTACCTGCTCAATAGTGTGCATATGTCTAGCATAGAAAGGACTCCATACAGACGAGCAATATTCCAAATATGGCCTAACGAGTGCACAGTAAAGAAGTCTTATTGAGGAGATGTTAATAAAACTGCGAGTGCAGCGCTTTAAGAAACCCAGCATTTTTAGTGACTTTGAAACTATATCAGTTATATGGGGAATAAATGATAGTGTTGAGTCAAAGGTAACACCCAAGTCCCTGATCTCAGTTACTGCAGACAATTGGATATCGTTGATAAGATAGTTCCAGACAAGTGGATTGCGGCCCCTTGAGAAGCAGACTACCTTACATTTTGAAGCATTAAGCTCCATAGCATTAGCTCTACACCAGTCGACCAACCTGTTTAGGTCCGCTTGAATGTTAAGACAGTCATCAAGCCCCGAAACCATTGCAAAAAACTTAAGATCATCAGCAAAGCACAAAAATTTACTAAACAGAAAGCACGAAGATATGTCGTTAATAAAAATATTAAATAATAGAGGTCCCAAGTGGGAGCCTTGGGGCACCCCTGAAGGTACTTTGATATTTACAGAGTGATAATTGTTCACTTTCACGATTTGAGATCGATCAGTCAAGTAGCTTTTGACCCAGGCCAAAAGAGTACCCGTCACTCCAAGCTTCTGCAGTTTCGATATGAGAAGAGTGTGATTTACTTTATCAAAGGCTTTGGAAAAGTCGGTATATACAGAATGGACAACATTGCCTCCCTCAAGAGCAACCGATAGAAAATCTGAATAGGTGAGCAGGTTTAAATCAGTAGAACGTTTTGAACGGAAACCAAATTGCTGATCAATTATACATGGATTCAGTTGGGAAGTGAGAATTCTGGTTACTAAGTTTTCCAAGAGTTTCGGAATGACACTAAGGTTGCAGATAGGCCTATAGTTAGATATGTTGGCTTTGTCACCCTGTTTTAGGATTGGAATAATGTACCCAACCTTCCAATAACTTGGAAATGTACCAGTTGTAAGGGATTCATTAAAGATTTTGTACAGTGGACGTGACAAAACAAAACTGCAGGACTTAAGAAGGGAGGGAGGCACACCATCAGGCCCTGGTCCCTTGTTGGTATCTAATTTACAAATCTCCTCATAGATAGAAGATATTGATATATGGCATTCAGATATATTTAAGTTACTTGTAGAAGTTACAGGCTCGACATTAATTTCCTGGTCTGAATAAACAGTCTTAAAAAACTCTGCAAACAAGTTTGCCAGATCAGGGCCGTTTTGAATAAAGGCATTATTATAAAACATTTGCGAAGGCAACTCATTCTGATTTCGCTTAGAATTTACAAAATTCCAAAAAGGCTTAATGTTATTAAGTGTGACCAAGGACATTTCGGAATTATGCACAAAGTCTTCGTAACAGTTTTTAGACACACTCTTACACTGCACTCTCAGCCTAGAGAACTCTGCATAATCCTGTGGTGATCCGGAACGCTTCCAAGTTTTGTGTGCTTTCTTCTTAAGAAAAATCAGAGTCCTTAGTTCATGGGAGAACCATCTGGGAAACTTCCGTGTACTTAGCTTCTTTACAGGAACAAAGCAGTGGATTGCAGCATAGAGAACATCATAAAAAATATTAATCATTTCTTCGACACACTTAGACTGTAAAAGTAAGTCCCAGTTTACTAAACCAAGATGGTGATTGAGAGACTCATAATCAGCAGATTTGAAATCATAATAATAAGTGTCAGGCTGAGATACAACACTGTTTTGATGGTCAACAGGGTTATGAAGGGTTACGGTTAATGGAGGGTGAAAGGAATCAGGATCGATGATGGCTTCTTCCGCTACATTGACAGTAGTGTTTATATTGGTTGATAATACTAAGTCAAGCATTGACCCATGGTTATTTCTTATGTTGTTCACTTGAAACATATTTTGGTAAGCACACATATTGGAAATTACTTCAATGCACTCAGACTCCTGCACTTGAGTAAATAACCCAGGAGTAGCAGTGGAACCCAATTGATCGGTTTGATCCCAAACAGCATTAGGTAAGTTAAAATCACCAAGAAGGCACAGTTCACAGCCGGGATATAGATCAGATAATCTATCCACATTATCACAGAAAGATATATATTTATCACAGATTGACCTAGGAGGAAGGTAGGTTGTTCCTATAATTATTTTACCTGCTGAAGAACCAACACGAACAAATAACTGTTCAATATCAGGTGATGAGTGGCAAACACAACTAATTATATTTTTGTGTACCGCTATTAAAACACCTCCACCACGAGAGGCATCACTGGTAAGCACTGAGCGGTCCCTTCTATAAATGTTGTATTCTTGCAATCCAAGTTCTGCATCATGAATGCTGTCGGTAAGCCAAGTCTCTGTTAGAACCAAAATCATGTACCGAGACACTGCGATAGATGTTAAAAGTGTATTTAATTTGGTGCGTAAGCCACGGACATTTTGGTAATAAATGCTATATTTAGTGGAATTTAAGCAGACTGGTTTGAGTTTTTTTGAAGGATAACTGGAGATCCATTTACATATTTAAGGAATAGGTTATTTTCACCCTTTGATAATCTATCCTGAAGTTCCGCCCTTTTTTCCTTCTCCAAGTCCATTTGCCTCTGTGTCAGATCCATACCAATGTAAACTCTCTTTCCCTTAAGCTTAGTGCGTTGCTTTAATATAGAGTTGACCTCGTGATGATTGGAAAGAGTTACTTTGAGGGTTCTACATCCATTCTTGTTTCCTCTACCTATACGTGCACTCGTCAAGGCAGATGGTGTCCCCTGTGGAACCATGATTTTAAATAGTTCTATAGGTAAAATACCTTTAGTTTAGACGTCGCGCGCCGCCTAATGTCATTGGCGCTCATTGTTTGCATTTAAAAGTGCTTACCGATTACCATAGGCGCAAATTTGACAGCGTAAGTATGACGTGATGAACGACATTTTAAAGAATAGCGGTTATCAACCACAATTATTATCAACCCATCAAAGCCTGTTTACATTACGCGCAGTCACTGCATGCAAGTTATAGCGAGGCAATTCATCGCATTGCATGATCGTGTATACATATGAAGCAATTTATTTCTATGCCGTCAATTTTGAAATTGCGGCCAAATTGACCAATCACGTCACACTTACGCTGTCAAATTTACGCCCATGGGGACTGGGTCTAAACCAATCTAAACAACAAACCCGTTTTTTTCAACATTACTTGAAGAAATTAGGCTATACAATACAACACACAAACGTTTGTTGTGTGTTGTGACGTAGATTATTTTAAACGTGGTTAAGATAACCTGTCACAATACCTGGGTAGTTCTCAGTGGAGAATTAGTGGTTCTCAGATAAACAATTCTCAATTTTTAAGGTTTTGTTTTATTGGTAATAAATAATAAATTAATAAAAATATTTAATTGTAAATAAGTTGCTCCGCTTCTGCCTTCTACTGTCTTCTATTTCTATCTTCTTTTATATATTTTGGTCCTTTACAAAAGTTCTCCGACCCTGTTCATACTTGTCTTCTTTTTGTCAAACCAGCCTTGTCAAAATTTCTTAACCCCTTTTGATGACTTGTGACAATTACAACCAATAATTTTTATTTAAATAGGAATAAATCCGAAATACTGTAATTAAAATAAAATAATATAGATGAATAAAATATCTCTACTATTATGAAGAATTAAACTCGTGTCAGGTCACCGCGTATAACCTTCTATAGTTGAGATAAACAATAAGACTCCGCTGTTTTATGATAATAATATAACAGCAAGAAATTAGTAAAATATATTTCTACTATGAAGGAGAAATACAAGTGTGTCTAATATCGCACTAACATGTAATTTCTCTATAGCTGAAATAAAAGTAGGGTTCTGCTGTTATGGGGTTCAAAACCAACAGCAAAAACTAAATAAATTAATCTCTACTATTATGGAGAATCACACTCGTGTCAGGTCACCGCGTGTGCTCTCTATAGCCGAGATAAAATAGGGCTCCGCTATTTTGGGGTACAAGCCCAATAGCAAGAAATGAATAAAATGTATTTCTACTATGAAGGAGAATTATTACAAGTGTGTCTAATATCGCACTAACATGTAAATTCTCTATAGCCGAAATAAAAATGGGGCTCCGCTGTTATGGGGTTCAAAACCAACAGCAAGAACTAAATAAATTAAATCTCTACTATTAAGGAGAATCACACTCGTGTCAGGTCACCGCGTGTGCTCTCTATAGCCGAGATAAAATAGGGCTCCGCTATTTTGGGGTACAAGCCCAATAGCAAGAAATAAATAAAATGTATTTCTACTATGAAGGAGAATTATTACAAGTGTGTCTAATGATGCACTAACATGTAAATTCTCTATAGCCGAAATAAAAGTGGGGCTCCGCTGTTATGGGGTTCAAATCCAACAGCAGGAACTAAATAAAATAAATCTCTACTATTATGGAGAATCACACTCGTGTCAGGTCACCGCGTGTGTTCTCTATAGCCGAGATAAAATAGGGCTCCGCTATTTTGGGGTACAAGCCCAATAGCAAGAAATAAATAAAATGTATTTCTACTATGAAGGAGAATTATTACAAGTGTGTCTAATGATGCACTAACATGTAAATTCTCTATAGCCGAAATAAAAGTGGGGCTCCGCTGTTATGGGGTTCAAATCCAACAGCAGGAACTAAATAAAATAAATCTCTACTATTATGGAGAATCACACTCGTGTCAGGTCACCGCGTGTGTTCTCTATAGCCGAGATAAACTAGGGCTCCGCTGTTTTGGGGTATAAACCCAACAGCAAGAAATAACGAATTTTTATTACTCGTTAACCCTAAAATAACCTAAAGAATCTCACCTTATAGGTATTCGTTCTTACTTCTCTCGAAGCTAGGATTCGAATGCTTTCTCCAGCCAAATGCACCGCCTTTTATATGGAACCGTTACTACGTAAATTGTTTGTTATACAGGAGATCCAGAAAAATATGTAAATTACGAGGATTTGTCAATAATGATGTTTTGTCAAAAGGTTAATAATTTGGGTTATATAAATTTATTAATAGTGACATTACGTCAGAAAGGTTAAGAAAACAGGTTATATTTAATTTACGAGGGAAATAAGAATTAAGTAATAATAATAACGACACTTTAAACATATAAAATGCAACGAACCAAATAGGGAAATTGAAAGTATCGTTACAATACCCCCTCGCTAACGATAAAAAAAAAATTAATCATGAAGTTATTAATTTTTTTTTTGAACTTCCAGGAACGAATAAATGGTAAAGGATACGCATATTGCTGCGAAACTTCATTAATTTTTCGGAAATCGATACAAAATCTCGGGTTTCCATCATTTTTCTTCACTGTAACTACTGGTGAACTCCATGGACTATTTGAAGGTTCTATAATTCCATCTTTAAGCATTTTATTAACTTCTTTGTTAATTATGGCTTGCATTGCAGGGTTTTGTGGGCGATATTTTTGTTTAATTGGTCTAGAGTTTGTAATATATATTTTATGTTCTGTTAATTGACAAGGTCCTTTAACGTCTTCAAACTTTGGTAGTTTTTTATTTAAAAATCCTTGGATTCTACTTTCTTCATCTGGTTCAAAATTGTCTATTATATCTACATTAACAGAATTTTCCAACCATACAATTTTCTTTAAAACAGGGTCTATTAATATTTTTCTTTTACTAAGAAAGTCAAGACCTAGTAAGACAGAAAAATTCATACCTGGTAAACACCAAAAATTCTCAGAATAGACTTGATTTTCACATGTAAAGGGAATGGCAAATACTTCAAAAATTTTAATAATTTCTCCATTGGCAACTCTTATAAAATTATTGCAATTCTGTATTTGAAAATTCCATTCTTTACATAGTTTGGCGACATCTTCATTTATAAACGACTTATTTGATCCTGTATCAACAACTGCTTTGAACAGAACATCTCCAATAGTTATTGAAATATAAATTAACGTAGAATTTTGGGAAACAATTTCTTCTGATATAGGACAAAGATTTTCATTAAAAGCATTAACTTCTTGCTTCTCAGCGGTTAAACTTGTAGAAGGATAGGGAAACTTCGAATCCTGTTTTAATTTTCCGACATTATTTGGTTCACTATTATCTTGCTGTTCAGATTGTTTCATCGCAGTACCATTAGTTTGGTTAGAAATATTTCTCTGATATGCATTTTGAGGAAGAACAACTTGATTTCTATTATTATAGACATTATCTTGTAAATGCTGATTTCTTTGACAATTACAATCTTTAGTCAAGATACCTGTGCGATGACAATTATAACATTTAATTTGTCTTTCATAATTACTGTTTCTTGGTGGTTCAAATCTACGGTCATTATTTCTATTTCCACTTATGTTGAAATTCCTTCTTCTATTAATTTGATTTTCCTCATTTTTAATTTTTTCGAAATTCTCTGTAAATTTAATTAAATCTTGAATACTTTTAACATCATCTTTTCTAATATAATATTTATATTCTGGTTTTAAATTTCTATACATTATACTCAGTTTTCTTGTTTCAGGAAAGGCACCATGGCGAGTAAACAAAGTTTGAATTTCTAAAACATATTGTCTGCCTGTTTCATATTCCTTTTGTTTTCTGTTCAAAATTTCTTCTTCTAATTCTTCCATATAATCTGATTTAAAATAGAACGACTTGAAATCTTCTTCAAAAGTATACCAACAACTCCAAGGATAGTTACTTATTTCAAACCACTGATATGCTTGATCCCGTAGAAGTTCTGGCATAGCGCTCAATATGATTTCATCAGGAATTAAATATTCATTTTTCAAAATTTTTAATCTGTTAATGAATATGGGTGCTTCTTCAGAATGTTTACCATTAAAAAATATTCCCCATCTTCTAACTTGATTCAACATATCTCTTCTCTTTTCTAAAGAAACATCATGTTGAACAGCATTATGAGATTGATCTGGAACAAGGGGACGGTCCATTTTTTGTTTGTAAACATCTAAATATCTTTGTCGTAATTCTTCTATAGTTCCTTGGCTATTCAAATTCCATTTATTTAAATACTCAACCAACATTCTTCTATTTAATTTCAAAATCCATGTCAAATGAGGATCTTCCACTTCTATCATCTGAATATTTTCTGGAACTGACATTTCTTCTGCTTCAACTGGGTTAGAACGACGATTTCTATTACGGTTTGGCATTATTATTTCTAAATAATATACCTTTCTTATAAAATCTTATAAATCTTCAGTATTTTATCTTCTTTGTAAATCTTCACAATGGGATATCTGAAAGTCCCTGCTCGGGCGCCAATTGTGACGTAGATTATTTTAAACGTGGTTAAGATAACCTGTCACAATACCTGGGTTGTTCTCAGTGGA
This sequence comes from Polydrusus pterygomalis, assembly GCA_963969555.1. Classification (NCBI taxonomy): domain Eukaryota; kingdom Metazoa; phylum Arthropoda; class Insecta; order Coleoptera; family Curculionidae; genus Polydrusus; species Polydrusus pterygomalis. The sequence continues at coordinate 32,009,763 of OZ018384.1, read as the reverse complement.
GAATTAGTGGTTCTCAGATAAACAATTCTCAATTTTTAAGGTTTTGTTTTATTGGTAATAAATAATAAATTAATAAAAATATTTAATTGTAAATAAGTTGCTCCGCTTCTGCCTTCTACTGTCTTCTATTTCTATCTTCTTTTATATATTTTGGTCCTTTACAAAAGTTCTCCGACCCTGTTCATACTTGTCTTCTTTTTGTCAAACCAGCCTTGTCAAAATTTCTTAACCCCTTTTGATGACTTGTGACAATTACAACCAATAATTTTTATTTAAATAGGAATAAATCCGAAATACTGTAATTAAAATAAAATAATATAGATGAATAAAATATCTCTACTATTATGAAGAATTAAACTCGTGTCAGGTCACCGCGTATAACCTTCTATAGTTGAGATAAACAATAAGACTCCGCTGTTTTATGATAATAATATAACAGCAAGAAATTAGTAAAATATATTTCTACTATGAAGGAGAAATACAAGTGTGTCTAATATCGCACTAACATGTAATTTCTCTATAGCTGAAATAAAAGTAGGGTTCTGCTGTTATGGGGTTCAAAACCAACAGCAAAAACTAAATAAATTAATCTCTACTATTATGGAGAATCACACTCGTGTCAGGTCACCGCGTGTGCTCTCTATAGCCGAGATAAAATAGGGCTCCGCTATTTTGGGGTACAAGCCCAATAGCAAGAAATGAATAAAATGTATTTCTACTATGAAGGAGAATTATTACAAGTGTGTCTAATATCGCACTAACATGTAAATTCTCTATAGCCGAAATAAAAATGGGGCTCCGCTGTTATGGGGTTCAAAACCAACAGCAAGAACTAAATAAATTAAATCTCTACTATTAAGGAGAATCACACTCGTGTCAGGTCACCGCGTGTGCTCTCTATAGCCGAGATAAAATAGGGCTCCGCTATTTTGGGGTACAAGCCCAATAGCAAGAAATAAATAAAATGTATTTCTACTATGAAGGAGAATTATTACAAGTGTGTCTAATGATGCACTAACATGTAAATTCTCTATAGCCGAAATAAAAGTGGGGCTCCGCTGTTATGGGGTTCAAATCCAACAGCAGGAACTAAATAAAATAAATCTCTACTATTATGGAGAATCACACTCGTGTCAGGTCACCGCGTGTGTTCTCTATAGCCGAGATAAAATAGGGCTCCGCTATTTTGGGGTACAAGCCCAATAGCAAGAAATAAATAAAATGTATTTCTACTATGAAGGAGAATTATTACAAGTGTGTCTAATGATGCACTAACATGTAAATTCTCTATAGCCGAAATAAAAGTGGGGCTCCGCTGTTATGGGGTTCAAATCCAACAGCAGGAACTAAATAAAATAAATCTCTACTATTATGGAGAATCACACTCGTGTCAGGTCACCGCGTGTGTTCTCTATAGCCGAGATAAACTAGGGCTCCGCTGTTTTGGGGTATAAACCCAACAGCAAGAAATAACGAATTTTTATTACTCGTTAACCCTAAAATAACCTAAAGAATCTCACCTTATAGGTATTCGTTCTTACTTCTCTCGAAGCTAGGATTCGAATGCTTTCTCCAGCCAAATGCACCGCCTTTTATATGGAACCGTTACTACGTAAATTGTTTGTTATACAGGAGATCCAGAAAAATATGTAAATTACGAGGATTTGTCAATAATGATGTTTTGTCAAAAGGTTAATAATTTGGGTTATATAAATTTATTAATAGTGACATTACGTCAGAAAGGTTAAGAAAACAGGTTATATTTAATTTACGAGGGAAATAAGAATTAAGTAATAATAATAACGACACTTTAAACATATAAAATGCAACGAACCAAATAGGGAAATTGAAAGTATCGTTACAGTGTCTAATTCATTCTTGCGCCTCATAACGAGACCACAGGTTTGGAAATTTTGTGTTAAAACATACACATATGGCGGTAATCAACCGATCAAGTCTTAGAAAATAGGTACGATGTCACGCTTACGCTGTCAAATTTTTGCCCATCTGGACCCGGGCTTAGACCAAGTCCCCATGAGCGTAAATGTGACGTGGTTGGCCGATTCGGGACATGTAAAAAAATTGCAGTAATTAACCAATCGAGACGTAGAAAATAGGTACGCTGTCACGCTTACGCTGTCCAGTTTACGACCATGGGGACCCGGGCTTAATACCCAAGTGCTTGTAAAAGTAAAGTGACAGGAAGGCTTATTTGCATTACTTCAACCTGGAATTTACTTTATAGCTAATTAATAACTGCTAAGTCAAGATATTTCTTCGAAAAACGTATAGAAATTATTTTTCTTGTATACTTGCAAGAAATTTAGTTCTGGTCATAGATCACCCTGTTTGTTACACAGAGCGTGATTATATCTTAACTAACTGTTATCACAGAAGAAAAGTACGCACGGGTTTTTTTAATGGAAAACTCTACTAGGTAGTGTACCAATAAACCCTTTTTTCTGTGGTTACAAACCTAACCTAAAAACTTGTAAGTCGTAAGCATTTTTGGGGAAGCAGAAACTGTATTTTGTAGTGAACGTATCGGGGAAAATTTTATTGTGTATCTGAAAATTCTATCTTCTGTATAAATAGGTTTGTACCAAAGTATTTATCATCTAAATTTACAACCTATATATTAACGAGTATGTATATTGTAGCGATAAGGAATGGACCCAAAAAAGCAAATCTTGGTAAATAGTATAATAGGGTTTTTACAAGATGAATTAAATGGTACTAGTCTAAATGAAGAAAGGAAAGAGTCTATCGAAGTAGCCATTCAATGTTTAGAGACTGCTTTTGAAGTAGAAAACCAAAAAAGTCCAGAAAAAGTAGATCTTTTGTCACTAATAAATATTAAACCCAAACTTGATGTGACTGATGAACAAAAAGCTGAAGCTGAAGAATATAAAACAAAGGGAAATAACTTCATGAAGAGTTCAGATTATAATGAAGCAATTACGGAATATTCTAAGTATAAAGTTTTAAAGACATTATAATGCAACCCTTTTAATAACACATTTTTAGAGCCATTGAGTTAAACCCATACAATGCCGTATACTATTGTAACAGAGCTGCTGCATATACCAGATTACTTAAAGATTATGAGGCAATAAGTGACTGTAATGAAGCTATTAAGCTAGATCCCACATACGGTAAAGCCTATGGGCGTCTCGGAATTGCTTACTCAAACTTAAATAAATATGACTTGGCCATTAAAGCTTATGAAATGGCCCTTAAATATGATCCTAGTAATTCTATGTATGAAACAAATTTAAAAGTAGCTGAAGAAAGACTTCGTACAAATGCTGGTAAGAATTTGAAATTGTAAATTCTGAGTACCTATTATTATCTAATATCATTTTTATTTACTAGACATCCTAAAAACAGTTTTCTCCTGGTGCTTATTTAAATAACTGTCCAAAATTTCTGTCAATGACTCCTCGCTTTCATATGGCCAGGTAGAGGAAATAAATATAGTGACGTGTACCTATGTTTAAAATTCTTAAATAGCAGAATAGGGCCAACTGGGGCTAATGTGATACAGTCAAAATAGTGGGGGTATTATGATACAGCTACTTTAAAAATACTTAAGTACGGTCATCAAATTAAAGTAAGAAAAATTGGTAAAGTAGAGAATTACATAATTATAAGTCATATTTACTTTTACAAAAATGTAAAACGTTTTAAAAATAAAAAAATATTTCTACTTCAGACACAATTTTTGCTTAGTAAACTTTTATTTTTTTAGTGATAACCGGGGTGATAACTTTTACTGCAGGCAAAACTATCGATAATAATATATGTGTTTATGGTTCCCGTCATATAAGGCCGACTTAGAGCTTTAATTTAAAGCCTTGTTTGTTAAATTTGAGCAATGTTGAAGCAGGTATATTCGACGTTAAAGTGAAGGGGCTATTGTGATACAGCAATTGGGGCTTTTCTGAGACAACCACTGGGGCTCTTATGATACATTCTTTAGTTTCTTCTCTTTGTTGCAGGTGGTATATTGTTTTGTTCAGTATTTCGTTCTGTCTATGTTATTTTTGTTGGTATTTTTTAACACTTAGACCTCGACTTAGACATTTAATTTTCGTTTTTGAGTTGTAGTTTGTTGCCTTTCGATGGAGCTAATATTTTTATTATATTATTATAAAACCCTTCATTTGTGAATTAAAATGTAATTACAACATTTGTACTTTTTTTTAACAATCCCACATCTAACAGTCACATTACCAATTATAATTTTATAAATATCAATCAGTAGCTTTAGTGAAAAAAAAACATGAAATTACTTTCCTGTATCTAACTTAAAACATACTTGAAAGATGGCTGTCAAAATTGCAGGATCAACTGATAAAGGACAATAGTCTATTATATTTGCCCCACATATTTTAAATCTATCTCCACTACGGAATTAAAGCATTGTATCGCAATAGCCCCTTGCTGTATCAACAATAGCCCCAAACGTGGGGCTATTTTGATACTGCATTTTGTTGTTTTTTTTACGGTCAACTATTGTTTTTCTTGTATTTTTTCCCTCAAAACTGGGTAGACAACCTCATTGCTTACAACCAGGAATATTTGGAGATTTTTAAAACTAAAACAATATTTTTTTTGTTAAGTTTTAATTTTTTATCATAATAGCCCCAGTTGACCCTACTTATTTTAATGAAATTGTTTTTTTTACTGAACACAGCTGCTCTCTATATGAGAGCAATGAGTCGCTGACAGGAATTTTATACTTATAGTGGGGTATAGTGCTATGTATTTCTTAATAAATTATTTTTTATATTAAAAATGTGCAAAATCTTTATTTATTTATATTCACGTTCAAATAATGCCTCTAGTAATTTTATGGTTTTATAAAATAATTTATTAAACACTACATGTGACCGTGATACTGTAGGTTAATACCTACTACAGGATGGGATCTTTTTTATTAGTGTACTGTATTTAATTTCAGATACTGCAGCTCCATCTCTTGAGAGGCAGTTACCAGATACATTGTCCCAATTTATAAATAACCCAAATATTATTAATATGGCTAGTCAAATTTTAAGTGATCCTGGTTTCTGCAATATGTAAGTAAATAAATGGGCAGGCAACATTATTTTGTGAGCGTGTCACAAGAAAATATTTCCAAAACTATATAAGCCAGAAACCTAAACATGGGAATGAATTTGAAAGATTATGGCTACACCCAGATACAGGCGTAGCCAAAAAATCACTCATAGTATAAAATCCTAACGCAGTTTCTGTATGGTAGTAGTAGTGACTGTTAGTTTGAATAAATTAAACTGATTGTAGCCCAGCTTAAATAGTATTTTTTACACTCTCTTTAAATTATTGTAAAACGATTAAGTTTTTTTTAATTGTGGGCTCCATTGTTTGAAAACCTGACTAGAGTAATTTTTGTAGGATGTCAGGGTTAATAAATATGAGTGGTCCGAGTGCAGATGGTGTGCCCAATGCAGTGGAAACTATGTTGCAAGCGTAAGTAAATTTTTATATTCATATCAGGAATTTTAAGGTATTTTGGTTACATCCTTTCTAATGGAAATAAATAAACCATTTTAGGTATATGCATACAGAGATTTTTTATTTGATTTGATATAAATATTTATTTATTTATTTATTTACAATGTGCAGGGTGTCCCATTTTCGATACTTTTAGTGGATATTGGAGTTATTATCAAAGATAGAGATTTGCGGTTTTCGCGTCACTGTGCTACTTTTTAACGAAACATATTATTCCGGTGTCAAATATGTCATGGCATTCTTAGATTTTAATCTACAAGGCGATTTTGAAAGTCTTCTTTTTAGGCACCCCTCGTAATTCCGTTATGCGTCAACGTATTAAAAAAGTAAAAACTGATATTCGTAGAACTTTTTACGTAGAGCTCAGTGGCGTAATCAGTTTTTTTGTAAAAATGTTAGTTTTCCAGATATTAACCCAACCTATGTTTTTTTAAATAGGACACCCTGTATATTATTTTTTTATTGATTAAGTATCATTTTGGCTTTTCAAAAATGTATAGATGTTTATATTTTTTTTGAAAAACAAGCTCAAAATTTGATGTTTTTAATTATTTACTTTATTTGTAACAGTAGGCTATGGCCAATTTATTAGAAACAAATTGAAATGACCAAAAATTGAAAGATTTATCAGACTATTGTCATTTAATGAAATACTTTTATACGTAGGTCATTTTATTTTACTTATTTTTATCAATGGCTGTTTATGAGAATTATGAAAAGTATGACATGTTGGTATGTTTTATACAATGCAATGAAAATTCCCAAGAAGCTTCTGAATTATATTTCAATAGGTAGGTAATGTATTTAAAAGTGCTTTCATTATGATCATTTCTCTTATCTGACGATTGTTTTCATTCATATTAGGCATCCAGAAAGAAGGCAACCATTTTCAAAAATATTTGCTCGTTTGAAAACCAATCTAGTTGAGCCACGTCCCAAAACATACTTCAAAGAAGACAGGGAGAGAAAAGAAATAAATATTTTATCTTACACAGAAGCAACGACTTCATCTTCCTGTAGAAAAATAGAGGAAGAAATTGAGAGAATATTGAAAAAATATAATTACTATCCATATAAATTTAAGATAGTGCAACATTTACACCCCGGAGATGCCGAGCGTCGAATAACTTTTTGCCAATGGTATTTAGAACAAATCCGCACTAACGCATCTTTTGGCAGACTTGTCATCTGGTCTGACGAATGTTATTTTTCAAGTGCAGGAATTTTTAATCGTCATAACACGAGGCATTGGTCTGCAGAAAATCACCATTTAATTTTCGAAAGGGCACAACAAGGGCGCTTCGGGATTGGTGTATCATGTTTCATTTTGGGCCGCTACATAGTCTACCGGATGTATGATGGGGGTCTCACAGCTCGTAAATACCTAGAAATCCTGGAGGAAGTTATTCCCGAATTGCTGGAAAATATTCCATTGGCCCATTTCAATTCCGTCAAGACGGTGCTCCGGGTCACAACTCTCTGCTAATAAGGCCATTACTGGACAATAACTTTCCTCAAAGATGGATAGGTACAAATGGGCCTGTGAGGTGGCCCGCACGATCTCCCGATCTTTCCATTTTAGATTTTTTTTTGTGGGGTTTTATAAAATCAAGTATATAAGACACGACATGAATCTCTAGCGGAACTTCGTGAGGCAATTGAGTTGGCCTTTCAAACTCATCAGAATAGATCTATTATTCTTTTTAATGCAATTGGAAGAATACCAAAATTGTGGCAATATTGCATTCAAGAAAACGGGCGGCATTTTGAAAATCTTCTTTAAAAAACCCTGGGTCGTTATTTTAAATTTTATTTTATTTTCTATTATTGGCACTTTTATGTACCTATTAATGTTGTGTTTGTTTCTTTGTAATATAGTTTCCATCTGAGTTTTATATGTTTAATAAATGTTATTATGTGTTAATTATTATATTATGTTAATTATTGTGGCATTTGGCCATGGCCTACTGTTACAAATAAAGTAAATAATTAAAAACATCAAATTTTGAGCTTGATTTTTAAAATATATATAAACATCTATGCATTTTTGAAAAGCCCAAATGATACTTAAGCAATATAAAAAATAATATACAGGGTGTCCTATTTAAAAAAACATAGGTTGGGTTAATATCTGGAAAACTAACATTTTTAGAAAAAAACTGATTACGCAACTGAGCTCTACGTAAAAAGTTCTACGAATATCAGTTTTTACTTTTTTAATACGTTGACGCATAACGGAATTACGAGGGGTGCCTAAAAAGGAAAGATTTTCAAAATCGCCTTGTAGATTCAAATCTAAGAATGCCATGACATATTTGACACCGGAATAATACGTTTCGTTAAAAAGTAGCACAGTGACGCGAAAACCGCAGATCTCTATCTTTGATAATAACTCCAATATCCACTAAAAGTATCGAAAATGGGACACCCTGTACTCTACAGAATCCTAAGTTCTAAATGGTAAATATTATTAGTAAAGTGTAGTATGTATGCATAATATGAGTTCCAATATTCCTTTGATGCATGAATCGCTTGCAGGTTTGTGTTTTTTTCTGCAATATGACAGTTTGTTGTGGAAAGTAATTAAATAGCTGCTGATTTTTTTTCTTAATTATCTACAGTTTTAAGTTAATAAAAAATAATTGATGAATTATTAAAGGTAAAAAACCAAATTTTGTCATATTTGTCCATATTTCTGCTTTTATTTTTTAATAAATTCATCCTTGTTTAACGTAAAACTGTAGGTTATTGTACTCCAAAAATGGATATTTGACCAATTTTTGGATAAACTGAATATGTAACGAAATATTAAGAAAAAATCGAACTGGTGAAGGTGTTTGTTCTTCAGAGAACATTCCATGTCTCATGCTAAAAGACTATACGTAGGTACTAGAGTTGACATAATATAGATGTTGCAATCATAAACAGAAAAATTCTACAGTGTGTATCTGTATCAGCCGATAAATTCGATAATAAATGAAAAAAACGCTCGGATACGTCGAGTGGTATTTCTAGTTGCGCATTTTTTTTAACAAACACTTTTTATACAGGGTGTGTCATGTGACAGTGGCTAATACCAACTTTCTTATTTTAAATGCACAACCCTGTATATTATTAAATTTTTGGGTTCTTCAGAAAATTTTATACATATTTCATAATTGTTATTAAAAAAAATGGTTGATCAGAACTAAAATATGCAATAACACGCATTAAATTAATTAAATAATTAAAAAATTAAATAATTAATAATAAATCAATAAAATAATTTTTCAACATAAATGCGTATAATTGCACGTTTAGCCGTAGTTTTTAGTTCTGATCAACAATAACAATTTTTGATAATGTCAAAAATAAATAAGGTACTTTACTCTTGGGAAAAATTCACATTTTTTGACAAACCTCGTATATGACTGGAAAATTTCGATATTTGATGGTTGCATTTTAGGTTTTAGACCATGCAGAGCGTTTTATAAAGAATATTTTTTTTTCGTAAAATTAATAATAAAAAAGTTTCCCATTTGGTAAGAACTTCCGAAGACACGCTTGTACAATACCCTATACCTATCTTCAACTGTTTTGGAAATATTAAGTGTCTTCAGATTTATTGCAAAAATTAACAACACACTCAAAAACTAATAAGTAATACTATTTATTTCTTGATAATGTAAAAAACAAAAAAAAACATTAATGTAGGAGATGTTGAAAATGCTCGCCGCGAACGTCTTGGCAACATCCTAATCTTAAATAGAAATTTCTTCTAATGTTACTGAACATCTCAGGCGTGGCCGATCTAATCGCAACATTGGGGCTGTTTTTCGACTAGAAGTATGTGGGTTTTCGTCAAACTCCAGCATAATATCTAATTTGGTATCATCACTTATTGCATTGGCAGCTACTTTTTTTTATCTGCTTTACATGTCCAAGCTGGCGAAACTGCTTTTCTATTTTACTAATTTTCCTTTGAGTTATAGGTGGCAAATTTGGAAATTTTTCATGAAATAAGCGAGCAACTTCCATTTGTGTCCGTGTTTTATCTCCATAACCAATTATCTGTAGAATTGTTATATTGTGCATTTCTGTTAAATAAACCATTTTTCTGATATGCAATTAACGAAATTCGAACGACTATAACATTAACAACTACTGTCATGCAGACAAGACTAGACAGACAGTATTAAACAAAAGTAAACCAAACTATTTATACTTTTCTTAAAATTTCATATCAGTATAAAAAGAAAAGCTGAAATGCAATTAATCTGAAAACACTTAATATTTCCAAAACAGTTGAAGATAGGTATAGGATATTGTACATAAAATATGTCTAAAATTTTCTGAAGAATCCAATAATTGAATAACATTATTGCATTGCATTTAAAATAAGAAAGTTCGTATTGGCCACTGTTATATGACACACCCTGTATAAAAAGTTTTTATTAAAAAAAAAATGCGCAACTAGAAATACCAATCGACGTGTCCGAGCGTTTTTTCGGACACACCCCCATATTTATTATCGAATTTATTCCACTTGGCTGATACACACTGTATAGGTTTTGAATCAACTTAAGCTTTTTTTTTCTGTTGCAAGTAAAAATTTATTTCAGAAAATTGGCAATGATTTGAAAATGATTAACCGGATATGTGAATCCAATTTTTTGTAGTTATGTTTTTGAAGGCATAATTACCTAGTTTTAATATATTCACAATATGAGTAGAGTAAATTCTCATAAATTTTTTTTTCTCGCATTTCTCATCACCTCAAATTATGAATGTCTTTTAAACGTAAAAAAGCTGTACTTCATTAGTCTCGATATTTCAATTAGTTTTTGAGATAAATGGCAAAAAACGTTTAAATAAACACCTTTCTTAACGAAACCGTGTATGTGTATATTCTATCATAAGATATTAAGCATAAATGACCTATTTTCAAGTCTACTATCTCTTGTTCCTGTATGGCCCATTAGTTATGGAACACCCAGTATGTATTTGTATAATGCAGGTAGTTGAAAAAAAAATTGAGGCAAAACTGCTCATCCAACGAAAATTTATTAAATGGTGAAAAACCTTCTAGGTTGTCATAAGGCATAGGTTTAATGACTTAAAGTATCAGAAGTAATGTTTACGTGCATGTGACGTGATTTTTATAACAGTTCCACTTATTTATGGTCGAAAAAAAGCATTTTGTGTCGATTATAGGTCGCACAGCCCCTTTGCCTCTTCACTTCCCCTAGGTCTGTTATTATGGTCTATGTTTCGAATGGTATTTAGTATTTAGCTATGTACTATCGTGCCGAGAAAAAACTGGTACAGCAAATTTGAAAAACTGAGGAACGACATAACATATCTCCTAGACTATAAAAGGTGTCTAGAGCTGAAAAGGTAAAAATATCCAATTTTTAAAAAGTAACTAGGTAACATAATAATAAAACGTTTTTTATTTTGCCATACGGGTTAGAACAAAATATATTTCTTATTGTTTAAATTTGAGGGACAGATTATAGTCAAAGATTTTATTTAAATTGTGTTTAACATCGCCACAAAATAAAAAACAAAGATAGTAAGTAATAAAATAAATTTAATAAAAGGAAAAAATTACAAATACAAAATTTGTCAAAACAACACACAATTTTTAATATTTGGTCATAGAACCGTTTCTGTTTATTACTTCTTGGAGTCTTTGTGGCATACTTAAAACTAGGTTTCTGCATAATTCGCCCGTTACTTAATTCCAAGCTTGATTTATTCTGTAGCGTAATTCATCCCTGTTTCTTGGACGAAAATCATGTTTATACATAGATTTGACCATTGCACCCCAAATGATTTCGATCGGGACTCTTCGAAGACCAGGGAAGAACTGCAATATTCTTTTCTTGAATGTAATTTTTACAATGCGTGATGTGTCTATTGAAGCATTATCATGCTGAAATGTAAAATTTTAACCATATACAGCATTTATCGATGGTATATTAACGTATACGGCTGCAGTTAGTCTTCCTTCTACTATTTGGCAAACTCCTGGTCCTCTAGCGCTAATCCAACCCCAAACATTTATAGAGAAACGCCCACTTTGGTTGGTTTTGTGGGTGTATCTCTCATCATACCGCATGCCAGAAGGCCTATACACCCGAATTCTCCCATTATTGCATGACTGAAAAGTTTTCTCGTCAGAAAATATAACTGTTTCCCATAAATTAGTTTGATTTACATATTTATGTGCAAATTCTAACCTGTCCTGTTTATTTCTTTCCGTTAATAAAATTTTATTGGCAGCACAACGACTTCGTATATCGGAATTTCGAAGCCTTTCTCTGGCAGTAGTTGCAGAACCTGGAAAGGCCGTTTCTTCTTTCGCCTTTATTGCCATTTCAAACGGATGATCCCTTAGATAATTAACCAGTCTTCTATCATCATCTTCCGTAGAAATTTTAGGGTGTCCTGAACCTGCTTTTTTAATATTAGTCCCATGTCTTGCTATTTTTTGTTTTGCCAATAGCACGGTACTCTTACTTATACCTAATTCGTCTGCAATATCCCTAATAGCAACACCATCTCGCAACCGACTATAAATAATTGCTTTTTGCTCGGGGGTTAATTGTGGCATATTTATACAAAGAAAATTAGTTAATCATAAAGTGACAATCTTAACTGACATTCAAATTTAATATGAAGTTTTACTGGTATCAGGCTTTATATAAAAATTTTTTCTAATATTCTAGGAGAAAACAGGACATTTTCCTGTGTACCAGTTTTTTCTCCGCACGGTGTTACCAGTGGCGGCTCGTCAGGTGAAGTAGGTGAAGGGGCCCTTCACCAATAAAAATAAAACCAGGAGGAAATTTTTTCTTCAATATTAAATATTAAATGTACCAATACAGCTACCTTAAAAAATAATTATGTTTGAATTAATAATATTAATTTAATCCGAATGTAGCTATGCATAATAGGACCACGGTTAAACTCCAATGGACAATAATTTTATTATCAACACTCGTGCATTTTGGCGCGCCCCAGCCGACCGCGTCCGTCGCCGTCGCATCGAAAGGTCAAAGCAGCAAGTGAAGAGCGGCGAAAACCCAACATACTGAACGTACAGTCAAGTGGCTTTGATTTCCACCGTCGCTATGGTTACGTGACGTCAGGTCGCGACAGCATGTAAGATTATTTGCCTGGTGGTTGAAGTGCATCTAAAAATAGATCAGTAATATGCACTATTGTTTTAAGTATTGGTTCGGGTATTTATTTTGAGGCTTCGCGAAACTTACGGCTATAGATATCCTTTTTACGTGATTTATTGTGTGATTAAAAAGTTTTGTTTTTATATTTCAGTTAATTCAGTAGACCTAAGTACTTAGTTTAATTTTTATTGTGCGTTTTAAAAATAAACCCAATTAATGACATAGTTTGTAATTTGTTGGAAACTCGATTCAGTCGTGGGACGTGGGACAGATGAGGATAAGAGAGACGTTTTAGTACACAGGCGACCTACCGGAATCTTAAACGTAGATTCAAAAAAAGAATTGAAAAAAAGTGGCAGATCCTATAAGATTAATTTTAAGTGTTCCTGGTTTTCGGAGTATAATTGGCTATGTAGTAGTGCTGCCATACAAAAATTGTTTTGTAGGTCCAAAAAATTATATTAATTATTATTTTGGTCATTTTTTTTCGTTTATAAGTAATAAAGTAATAAATTGACCAAATTTGGGCGTGGTCCGAAAAAGTTTTCGCCTGTGGCGGGCTTTATGCCTCTGAGCACAAACTGCTACTAAGCTCTTCACCATTTTTTACAACCGCGAGCCGCCACTGGGTGTTACCAGATATCAGTAAACTTTTTCGCGCAAGTGCATTACTAGAAATTGGTAATATTGGTGCTACAACTTATCATTTTGATTTTACCGTGTAACGGGTAAGCATAACAGCTTAAAAATTACCATTTTAGGGGTCAAACTTTAGCACAAAGAGTAGCAAATGAAGATCCCAATTTTTACAACAGAATAACGAGTAATATTCAAGCAAATGCCCAGGGGGCCACCAACTCGAGTACTTCCAATACTACATCGACATCTAATGAAGAACCACCAGAAAAACAGGACCATGAATCGGCATGAAAAAAACTAAAACGATAAGTGTAATATGTGAACATGTTACACTGGCAGTGTAACTAGCAAAAATTTTACTCTTGTTAAATTTTTAGTTATTCCTGTTAATTGATGCTGCTCTACCTACATTTTGGCACTTAAGGATTATTCGTAAATTAATACGTGTACAAGGCCAAAAGGTTTTAAGTCTACCGGGTGTTTTTCAAAAGACGTTCACTTCTATAACTTTTCTGTATTTATAGATATTAAAATGAAATTTTGAGATTTTGCATAAGAGATGAGTCTGCATTTATTGGCATAATTTTCAATTTGTTAGCACTCCCGGTTTCTTGACTTTGATATTTTAAATGGGACATCTTGTATAATTTTACTTATTGGGATTCAGCATAAAGGAGTACACGCATTGAATCGACTCGGACCGGTCGACTCGGAAAAGAGCAGTCGGTAGTTTTTGATATTCATGTAATTAGATTAGACCCCGCGCACTGCGTCGGACCGGTCTACTCGGCTCGGTCGACTCGACCCCATGATGTTTGATATTCCGACTGCTCTTTTCCGAGTCGACCGCTCCGAGTCGATTCAATGCGTGTACTCCTTAACATTCTAAGTAAAATGACATCTCACTTGTCATTTTTTGACGTGTTATAACATTTTTATTTTCAATTTAGAGTGCTACAAATTAATTAAATCTGTTAATTTATAGTCAAGTAGTATATGAAAATTAAAATTATATGTCATAATAATTGACTGTCTGAGTTTCACAAGCCTTTAAAAAATTAACTTTTGTTTTCTTGACGTTTACTCCATTTTTCCAAATGAAACGATTGTGGTTCACTAGAATATTTAAAACGAGCATTTTTTCTCCAACAATTTGATACCACTCACTCCTATGCTATTTTAAATTTGACACTAAAGAATTTGCCTTAAATCCCAATCGTAAATTTAAAAGCGTCATGCATTATACTTTTCTAAAGAAATATAAAGGCAGCTTTGAAAAACAATGGAATGGCATTGAAAACCAATATGGTTTTTAATTAAAATTGTAATGTCATTCGCTTACATTGTAAATCAAATAAAATGGTTAGTTTTACTAGAAATGAACAAATTGATATGCTCCTAATTTTTGGAGTGACCAGAAATATTCTTCTGAAGCCGCAAGATTGTATGTTTTATAAACTAATGACATTACAACTTTAAATTAAAGCCATATTGCTTTTCAAAACCATTCCATTGTTTTTCAAAGCCGCCTTTCATTTCTTTAGAAAAGAGAGGGCGGCAATAATGCATAACGCTTTTAAAATTGCGATTGGGATTTAAGGCAAATTTTCCAGTGTCAATTTTAAAATAGCATAGGAGTGTATGGTATCAAATTGTTGGAAAAAAATGCTCGTTTTAAATATCCTAGTAAACCACCATCGTTCCATTTGGAAAAATGGAGTAAACGTCAAGAAAACAAAATTTCATTTTTTAAACGCTTGTGAAACTAAGAAAGTCAATTATTATGACATAATTTTAATTTTCATATACTACTTGACTATAAATTAACAGATTTAATTAATTTGTAGCACTCTAGATTGAAATATAAAATAAACATAAAAATGTTATAACACGTCAAAAAATGACAAGTGAGGTGTCATTTTACTCAGAATGTTATGCTAAATGCCAATAAGTAAAAATATACAAGATGTCCTATTTAAAATACCAAAGTCAAGGTCACTTCCGGTCAAACCGGAAGTGCTAACAAATTGAAAATTATGCCAATAAATGCAGACTCATCCCTTATGCATAATCTCAAAATTTCATTTTAATATCTACTAATATAAAAAAGTTATTGGGGTGAACGTCTTTTGAGAAACATCCGGTATATGGCTGGTGTCAAATACATTTTGTGTCTATGTTTTCGATCCTACCTTTTATCGTATTTTGGCAAATCGACCTTCCTAGTTTAACACCGGCTAGGAGTTAAGATACTTTTATTGTAGTGAAAAGTAAAATAGCTTGCCAGTGCAAAAGGTGTAAGTAGTGTAACGTTAATTAACATACTTCATATAATGCACCATTTACACCTAGGCAAAGGGGTGACTGTTAAAAGGCTAATTTCTGAAAGAGGGAATTTATAAAACCCAGTGGCCTTGCATATAGTTTTGTTTCCTTATTAGATCATTAGGTATGCTCCACCTTGATGAGTATGCAGATACGGAATCGCCCGTATGCCATTGCTTATTGTGACTGGTATTAAAGAACAATTAACAGTTCAAGAAATATTACAGTTTTATATTCCGTAGCACCACTGAATGCACGTGTTTTCACATACCTGGCTTAGTTTTCGATTCTATATTTAAAATGACAACTTTAGTTTTAACGGTTAATCTTGTTTTGTTACCATTTATGTCAATAAATTGTCATAACAATGATAAGCGTTTAAATATAAGAGAATCATTTGAGAACAAATCTTTTTAACAGAATGAATCAAAAGAATTGATTCACCAAAAGAATCGAACTTCCCATCACTAATGCAGGTATAGACAACGGAACCCCGGCTAGTTGCTTATTATTTGACCAGTTGTCTTGGCTGAGCTAACTAAAAGAAATTTCTTGACTAAATTGCAAATAAAACAACCATTGACAAGTTGACAGTGTTGACACATAAATCAGCCAAAAGGAACGATCTCAGTCACAAATCCGGTAACCTTAGCGTAGGTAAGGGGGGAGAAAATTTGACTGAGATAATCTGACTTACTTGGTCAAATAAAACGCCAAGGTAGTCAGTTTAGGTCAGCTCAGCCAAGACAAGTGGTCAAATAATAAGCAACTAAGTCTTGTCCTTTGAGAAATGAGTTTTTCGACTGTCGCCACTTGGTCAAGACGACCCTCTTCAATAATAGGAGTCTGTAACGTCCTCGTGTGGTAAAGTTTTTCACCAAGTTTTATAGGGATGCCTTGGCGTTATGTTATGACCTTAGTTAGCGTTAATTTAATAATATTTTGTTGAGTATGCAGATATAAATTAAATAGTACTCATAATATGTTTTACTATTTTTATATTTGTATATGGTTATTTTTTAAATTGTTACAAGGTAGGTACATACGTCATGTTATTTTAAAACAAATTAATTTAAGTGCTGTTTCTAAACTGTTTTTTTTTTGGTGATTTTGAATTTTTGCTAATTACACGGTTGCATGAATTTTAATTAAAGTCGAATGAAAGAATTATATAATATTGTACCTCATTTACTGAGCATATTATTTGAAATACTAAAATATTGATTTTAAGATGTATAAACCCGTATTTTAAAAACGTAGGTAATTATTTTATTGGCTGAAGAGTTAGGCTGGAAAACTAGGTCATGTTCATAGTTCTGAAAATTTGTAAGATTTATAAGGGAAGTTGACACAATTAAAGATTTATTTGCGATTTTAGTAGAGCAAGTTGACGAAATTAAGGACGAGATTGTAGACGTCACATTCATTACTTACCATTTTAAATACATATCATGTATGTGTATTGTGGTCGTGATACAAAGAAACCGCAGAACCTAACATATGCCGTCTCTTACATAATAAATATACTTTAAAATATGTGTTTATGTCTACGTCTTTGCAATTGCTTTGCCTTTATGCATACTTCCAGTTATTGTGCTGTTTTCCCATATATGTTCCTTATTATATTTTATTTGTAAAACCAATGTGTAGCAGCTGTACTAGATTTTCAGCCGTTTATCACTTCATGTCTTGCTGTTTCTTTATACATATACTAGTAATAATAAATTTATGTTCAGAACTTCACCAACAAAAGTTTGTACTTTATAACACGATTTCCGTTCATTTTAAAGCATTTAGAATCTCTGCTAAACTTTCATTTGGCGTCCTCTTGGTTTTAACAGTGTTGTCGGAGAATCAGATTTCTGTTGTGCTACTTTTTATGGTACTATTCAATTAAACATTGGAAGCATTTCTTAAAGAAGTTCAACAGAAGTACTGAACCTGAAGCAATTATAGGTTTTGTATTAAGAATTCATATCTGCTTGTATAATTATGTGGGTATTGATTTTTTAAACTGGTAATTTAAATCATATTGTGGTGTTTTTCATTGAGATGGGATACGATTTTAATAATTTATTACTTGTATAATTATTTGGCTGTACTTCAATATAAATATAAAGAAGTAAATGTTGTTTTTATCTTTGTGATTTGACGATATTCCTTGGAACTAGGTGTCAATTGTATTGATAAAATAATAAAAATTACTAACAAACCCTCACATATCAGTTGTTTGGAACGTGGAACATCACACCAACTTAATGGTGTTAATCTGCACCTAATCAGATCACAATCTTGTAAATGGAACTAGACATCGGACGATTCTGACAACAATAAAAATTCTAGTCCAACATAAGAAATGGTAGTTTGGTTAATGCCAAGTTAGCCATATTACCTTTACATAAATCAACATAGACGTGACGATTTGGTCAAAAGAAATTAGGACTATAATTGGTAAGCTCGTCAACGGGCGAAGATATATTAAAATTATCAGCAAAAAATACGTTTGTTGAATTTAAAACATTTTACTGATGATTATCAGAATAATATGGATTTTAAACACAGACAAATACATAGGATGAAATTCCAAGTGGTGTTTTACGCAGCACATAGACTAGGTTGCCCTTCATGATGCTATTAGGCAATTAATAAATCGTATTTGTAGGCTTGTAATAGCAACGTAGAACGATTATATTATTTGAACGCTGCTAGCAGATACTGCCTGTTCCCTCTACCCAAAAACTTACAAACTATTATCCTATTACTAATTGTGAATTGTATCGTCTAGATGGAGCTGCTCTACTGGTAAAATAAAAATAATCTTCAGAATAACAATCTGTGAATTTTCTAAATATAAAATGACAAGTGTCTAATTTCCTGCGATATGGAAATTTAGAGTTTCGTCGAAGGTCGAGAGCAGGAACATACAAATCTAGCTAGAATTTTGGTTTAATTTGTTTTTTTTGAATTTTGAATAATACCTACATAATTTATGCATATGTTCAGATTATATCGGACATTTATACCTACACACGTCTATGTTCTATTTAGATAAAAAACCTAAATTAAACTTACGATTTAGTTTAGTATTAAAAATGTTTTTAAGAAATACAGTATATCCAAGAAAAATATTTTTATTTCTTATTAACATACATGTGCAATCAAATTTTATTTCGGTTTGGAGTTAAATCTGTTACTTGAGTAGTTACTCGCAGACTAATATTAGGTACATAATTATTTTGTAATGCGGCAAAGCTTTTAAGGTATATTATATCTGGCCCCGCCTTTACCTAACATTGTGACCCTAGAATTAGACTGTTCTATCTATGTGCAATTTTACAGGAAACATGATGAGTAGCATTGACCGATAAAGCTTATAGGTTGGTTAAAGATGGGGCGGGGGTCAAGTATGTGGCCCAAACTTGGTTAATACTCAAACTTATTGTGCGATCTGATCTTGTTAGAAGAGATTCGTACCTTTGATAAGTTTTAATAGGATTATTCCAACTTTTTCATGCGGGAGGTTATCGCCGCACTCCAAAGATCTTCTGTATAAGAGGAAGTTTTTTCTCTTCGCTAAATACACCTGCATTCAATGTGTCCAAATTCCTATTCTGTGTAGGTGTTTTCTTTAGTGGCAATGTATTTGTTTTAAATGGATACGTTGTTAGTTTCTTGGAAGAGTCACCTGTTATTCTGGACCTAGCGTGAGTATAACCAAGTGGTTGGTTTTATCGAGATAGATGTTGTATCCGTTTTATTCCGAGGATGGTGGTCGCTGATTCTGAGGGAATGTCATGTTTTGGTAGCTTCTTGCGAGATTCTTACATACATGCTTGTATTGCATTCTTTTGGTACCTACGCTGTGTGGCCTAGTTCCCCTGGGGGATTATGGGTATTTAGCTTAGTATACCGATGCGCCTACTCCATTATAGTTTATAGTGGTCATCAGTATACCATACTATATACTTAGAGGTTAAGAATATAACCACGATTTATCTTTTTTCCAAAAAGTTGAGTAGCTTAACGAAGAATATTTCGTAGCTACACTTACTAGATTGCGAAACAAAATCTAGATAATTTTAGACATGGCCTGATGAAAATCAGTAACGAAAAAACCGCTTGTTGCTATTTTTACTTACACTTAATAATACGCCTTTAGTGTTGCTGTTGTCAAATTGCAGCGAAATAATTTTAATCAAATTTACACCGCGCATACGTTGCGCGTTGAGTAATTTTATTTCGCAAACAATTGGGTTTACATATTTTCTATATTTATGTGCACTTGTCTCAGTTTTATTTTTGGCTTCATAAGTTGGTCAGTACATACATATAGATTAACCTATATGTTGTACGCGGATTACACATTCAGTTGCATCACACAGATGTGCCGCCGTTTTCCATAAACTCTATAATTAGTTTAAATAAACAGAAGCCAAACACATTTAAATTAACCAACTATTTACTGCTGTGTTTATTTGATAAACTATTGGCCGTTAAATCCAAATTACTGCCTCTACCTGTAAAGTTTTATCTAAGGCAACCTTCTCTCCTTTGCAGCTTTGTCTGCACAGTGCACAGGTACGTTCTTCTCAACCCTTTTCTATTTTTTTACATAAATGGTCTAAAATTGGTGAATAATTTCTTTCATATAGAAAAATATCACACATAATATCTACTTTAATAAGAAGCCATATACGTGCTATGTATGGGGACAGGGGCTTCGCACCAGAAATAAGAAGAACGAAAAGGCAAAACTTTGTCCGGAGTAGTATGCCACTCTGGATTTGATGCCTTGGAAATTTGATTCCTTATTATCTCTCCTGCCGTGCCTTAACGCTGATCCAATGCTGTAGTGTTGACCAATTTTTTCTAATGGCAACGGCTGGGACGTGGCAAGCAACCTTTAGGGGAATTCGCAGCAGTATTTTAATTTTTTTTAAATTTTAATAGATGTGAAATAGATTGCTCTACAAATCGTTTTATGGCCTTACTAAAAATACACCGATCGATTGATAAAATGATCTCTTATACAGGGTCCTGCACCTCACCTCCCGTCTTCTATAGCTCACTTAGTAATTAAGTTAGAATTTTCATATTTTGCAGCCCTTATCTGTATCTTAGGACGCATTTCAGGAAAATATTTTTTTTCATACAGGGTGTTCCAAAAAAGTGTGACGTCATAAGAATGTATTTTTTTAAATTACATGCTTTATATTTTCTTACATTTTTGGGTGCCTCCTATAGTTACCTACATACCCCTAAAATTTTATTAAAATTGATTCAGTATTATGGACGAAAAAAAAAAAAAACTAAAAAATATCAGTTTTGCGCAACTGGTATTAAAAATAAATAAAAAATAAAAATAATGCCTCGTTAATAAATTTATACAAAGGAACTTATTAAATAAGGTATAACAATTTTGGTAACCAAGTTTGGTTAACACGAATTGTACAGGGTGTCCAAAGTTTACTGTCAAATTTTGCAAACTTTAAAGCAATTTATTTTTCTTATTTCAAATGGGAACCCCTGTATATTTTTATGTCATTCGATGCAGAATTAAAAATCAAACTTTTTTCCTAATTGCAACTCTACGAAATTTCTAACGCATCAAGAGTTATTTGCAGAAAACTAATTTTATCAACTATTCCAACAGTCATTATTATGAATAAATATCGAAGGTGGCTTTGAAAAACAATTTATTTGTAAGAAAACACACGAGGTGATATTTAAAATATCTATTTTCCACAATTTTACAAGAATAAAACACGCCGAGGAAAGCGAGGGATGCGTTCAATACGCTCGACGAAAAGCAAGTCCCCTTCTCTCAATTTTACATACATCCTTTTTACAAAATAACACCACCTCCCTTTCCAAGAACTTGACCTGCCCAAAAGGGTCTGTCAACTTGTTAATCTTTTTCCTTTATTTTGAACTTAAAATCTATTAAAACTAAACATATGTGGCACTCTGCGTCTTTGAATGGTGGTCCCGTCTCCCGTCCAGCTTAAGGGTGGCTGCTCACATCTTAACTTAAGGGTGGATCCTGACACGGCCAACCTGACACCTAATTCGCTCTCGAATTATAGCAAAATCTGAAACAATTGGAAAAGCGGCAGATTCGGTTTTGTTGTGTCAATAAGTTAACGTTGAGCTGTGAGCCGATCGTGAACAACATAAATAGTCAAGAAGTTTAATTCCAAAGAATATTTTTATTAGTTCATTTCTTTTATTCTTTTGGTGAATCCTCTTCTATAACAGGGCGTTATCGTATGATTCGAAATTTAATTTTAATTATATTGTCGGAGAATGATTTGGTAGGATCGTAGGGTTCAATATTAAAATTATATCATAGTAGAATTTTACAGTATTGCATCGTAGAGTTAAAGGCATACCATCGCAGGGTGTAAAATATATCATCGGAGAATTCAAAATATATCATCGTGGAATACAAAATATTTCATAGTAGAATTCAAAGTATATCATCGTAGCATTTAAAATATATCATCGTAGAATTTAAAATATATCATCGTAGAATACAAAATATTTCATCGTAGAATTCAAAGTATATCATCGTGGAATACAAAATATTTCATGGTAGAATTCAAAGTATATCATCGTAGCATTTAAGATATATCATCGTAGAATTTAAAATATATCATCGTAGAATTTAAAATATATCATCGTGGAATATAAAATATTTCATCGTAGAATTTAAAGTATATCATCGTAGAATTTAAAATATATCATCGTGGAATACAAAATATTTCATCGTAGAATTTAAAGTATATCATCGTAGCACTTAAAATATATCATCGTAGAATTTAAAATATGTCATCGTAGAATACAAAATACTTCATCGTAGAATTTAAAGTATATCATCGTAGAATTTAAAATATATCATCGTAGAATTTAAAATATATCATCGTAGAATTTAAAATATGTCATCGTAGAATACAAAATATTTCATCGTAGAATTTAAAGTATATCATCGTAGAATTTAAAATACATCATCGTAGAATACAAAATATTTCATCGTAGAATTTAAAGTATATGATCGTAGCATTTAAAATATATCATCGTAGAATACAAACTATTTCATCGTAGAATTTAAAGTATTTCATCGTAGCATTTAAAATATATCATCGTAGAGTTTAAAATATATCATCGTAGAATACAAAATATTTCATCGTAGAATTCAAAGTATATCATCGTAGCATTCGCATCTAACTATAACTCTCATTCTCTCTTAAGAAGCGTTATCGTGTTAACCTTAATATTATAAGACCGATGATTATCATAAAGCAATAATTTAGCGTTGATCACACTTAGCTCACATTTTCATAAAAATAATTTATTTTTAAATATTCACCTTAACATTACTCTAATAAATCAGAAAATTCTCCGGGCCATAAACGAAGCATATATTTGGCGACAGTACTCCTACGATTCGTCGACAATTTTTTTTTTACTTCAAATCTATCGTTTTCCAATGTACTAACTACCTCGAACGGACCTTCATATTTTTGGTCTAACTTAGCTATTTTTGGGAACCAAAAATAATGGTTTCTTTTGGCAAACGTTTTATTTGGCTCCACGTGACTCTGTTCGTCATGAAATAACCTCAATAAATCTAAACGACTACCTTTCGGTATAAAAGCTCAATAAATCGGTGGGTTCTGACCTGGATTCATTTTTCTAACGAGGGTGTCGTTTTGACAAAAATATTGCGTTGTTATTATATTTACCAAGAAGGGTCAATAAACTATCTAAATCATCCCCAACTAGAAGACTAATTACCGTTTTCGACGAAATCGTAATATGGTTAATAGTTTTCTCGATTTTTTGACCTACGGTATATATCTTTTAAAATAACGCGACTTCCAGTGTAGTCACTGAGGATTTCGATGCCCGTGCGATAAAAAAGTTTCTTAGCTACTTTTTCGGATAACAAACTACATTCAGCTCCAGTATCTATTAAACAATTGACTTTCGTACCTTGAATAAGAAAAGTAGTGCAAAAATCACGATCTAATGCTACAAAAAAAATAGTTAATTTATGACGAGGAGGACGGTCGGTCACATTTCTTAAAAAAAACAATCAGCAACGTAGTGTCCACGTTTTTACAATAAGCACAAATAATTTGAGCCTTGTTGTGTTCCCGTGGATTTCTCTCTAGCGCTGAAGCGAAAGTATTATAAGATTTGCGTCTTTTTGGACAATGTCGGCTTAGATGACCGCTTTGACAACATGAATAACACGTCCCCGAATGAATCTTTAAATCAGTTTTTGTGTCATTATAAGACAAAGAAGAATAGCCTCTTTTAAAATCGACATTTTCAGACAGTTTACTTGGGCCAGAAATTTTATAATTGCTCAACAACGTAAGGAGTTGACTGACCGACTTTATATTGCTATTAAACGCGGCGGTTTTGACGTGAACATCAGCGATGTCACCAATAACAATTTCCAAAATTTGAGTCGTCGATAAATTAAAACTTAGCGCGTTAAGAAGAAATAATTTTTTTTTTTGGCATACTCACAATAGGATTTCGCCTCTTTGCTGGTGTATTGGCTGACTTTTCGAAGTTTTTCACTTAAATTTCGTTTTGCTGGATAAAGGCTTGACAGCTCGTTCCTGAACTCCTCCCAAGATTTGTCCACAGGTTTCCACATAGAAAACCATTCGTTGGCTTCTCCGGCGAGTCCAGTAGCGCTCCTTACTAGTAGTTCGTGGCTGGTCCAGTTAAATGTTTCTCCCAACTTTTCCATTTCATCGCACCACTTAGAAGCACCATCGTCGTCCCGATTTGGTTCGAAACTTGGTACCTCAAATGTTGTTGGAAACGTCGGTCGCTCACTTGTGTCCCTTAACTTTCTAATCGATTCGGTCAAAATTTTGGCGAATTCTTCCATTCCGACACGTATCACAAAATTAATCTAGTTCGTAAAGGTTGGATGACCGCCGATAAATCACTCCGTGGAAAATCGCGGATGCTATCCCACATCTGATGTAAGAAAACACACGAGGTGATATTTAAAATATCTATTTTCCACAATTTTACAAGAATAAAACACGCCGAGGAAAGCGAGGGATGCGTTCAATACGCTCGACGAAAAGCAAGTCCCCTTCTCTCAATTTTACATACATCCTTTTTACAAAATAACACCACCTCCCTTTCCAAGAACTTGACCTGCCCAAAAGGGTCTGTCAACTTGTTAATCTTTTTCCTTTATTTTGAACTTAAAATCTATTAAAACTAAACATATGTGGCACTCTGCGTCTTTGAATGGTGGTCCCGTCTCCCGTCCAGCTTAAGGGTGGCTGCTCACATCTTAACTTAAGGGTGGATCCTGACATATTGGTAATAAAGTTTATTAAAGTCACCATAGACCATTTTGACTTTAGTAATCTAAATGTTTCAAATATTGTTAAATTGTTAATAATTATTAACTGGAAATGATAATCGTGAATATGGTTATCCTTGAAAATTCGTTGAACTGTTCTCTCGATTACATCTACGGCATCAGCGACTGCTTGTTAAGTAACTGAATGATTTTCTATAACAGATAATAGCACAGCCAATTGATTTTGTTCAGTTCCCCCCTGTTTATTTCTCACTGGTTTTGGGTAGTTTACATTTCCCGTTTGTAGAAACCTCTCTAATATGTTTTGCAGGCTCCTTTTGTCTGGATGTCGTCGTTCCGGATAACACTGTGCGTAAACTTGGCTTGCCAAAAAAGAGTTCTTTTCGTATGCTCCTAATATAAAAATCATATCTACGAGCTCTTCTTGGTTGTAGTCCACCACAAAAAACAATATAAAGTAATTATAACAGCTTAAATAACTACTAACAATTTAACAGTATTTAAAACTTTTAGATTACTAAAGTCAAAATGGTCTCTGGTCACTTTAATCAACTTTAATACCAATAAATTGTTTTTCAAAGCCACCTTCGATATTTATTCATAATAATGACTGTTGGAATAGTTGATAAAATTAGTTTTCTGCAAAAAAGTCTTGATGCGTTAGAAATTGCGATAGGGTTGCAATTAGGAAAAAAGTTTGATTTTTAATTCTGCATCGAATGACATAAAAATATACAGGGGTTCCCATTTGAAATAAGAAAAATAAATTGCTTTAAAATTTGCAAACTTTGACACTAAACTTTGGACACCTTGTACAATTCGTGTTAACCAAACTTGGTTAACGAAATTGTTATGCCTTATTTAATAGGTACCTTTGTATAAATTTATTAACGAGGCATTATTTTTATTTTTTATTTATTTTTAATACCAGTGGCGCAAAACTGATATTTTTTAGTTTTTATTTTTTTTTCGTCTATAATACTAAATCAATTTTAATAAAATTTTAAGGGTATGTAGGTAACTATAGGAGGCACCCAAAAATGTAAGAAAATATATGGCATGTAATTTAAAAAAATACACCCTTATGACGTCACACTTTTTTGGAACACCCTGTATGAAGAAAAATATTTTTCTAAAATGCGCCCCAAGATACAGATAAGGTCTGCAAAATATCAAAATCCTAACTTAATTACTAAGTTAGCTATAAGAAGACGGGAGGTGAGGTGCAGGACCCTGTATATCTACTAATTAATTACTTACTGTTAATTGTAAGTTCCTCGATTTCAAAAAGAGAGATTTCGCACATGGCGTTTTTGACATTGGAGCACAAAGGTGACGCAGTGGTGCTGAATGCGAAAAAAATAGGTTATTGGGGTTTTGTCTTGGAAATCTATAAATACCAGGGGCTAAGGTTGTTACCAGCATGTAACTTATTTACAACACCAAAAAAACTACCTTGTCTTTATTTTGTTACTTAACACAACGTTTCGGTTAGTTAGTATCTCTAACCGTTTTCAAGTGTGAATTGAGATTGAATTAAATTGAATTGCCACTCAATGTGTGATTGAGACGTGGAGGAGAACCATTGATCAAGGGGAAATGTTAAAGCTGTATTTTTGGATTTTAAGCGGGCATTCGAAACAATTGACAGGGCTAGATTATTGAGTAAATTGTATCAGTATGGTATTCGCGGAAACGTTTATAAATTAATGGTTTAAAAATTATTTAATCGGCGTTATGGTCTAGTGGTCAGTGCAGCGGCCTCACGGATCGAAGGTCCCGGGTTCGATCCCCGGGGCCGGCAACGTCGATGTTAAAATTTGGAATTTGGTTTTAAGAGGTGCACCGTCTTTCGGAAGAGACGTTAAACTGTGGGTCCCGTGTCATGGATGTTGGCACGTTAAAGAACCCTACCCTCGACAAAGAGGGATTCGGCAAAATTACCAGATAGTGTGTGACAAATTCCCTGGCGTCGGTGATTGGCCTCGTTGCGAAAATAGGCCGACGTAAAATAAAAAAAAAATTATTTAAGTAACAGGTCACAAAAAACAAAAATATCAAAAACATAGGTATTCATTTCACAAGATGGTGAAAAATTGGAATAAGTAAACAGTTTTAAATATTTAGGGATAATCATTGATTCAAAATTAAAATTTTTTAATTATTTTGAAAGTATCATATCGAAGATTGCCGGAAAAGTAGGTTATATAATCAGTTCTAATTTAAGTTTGTTTTCTAAAAAAACTGTATTTCATACTATTATATTACCACATTTTCTTTATTGTTCTTCCTTGTTATATTGTGCTAGTGAGGAAATATTTGATAAATTACAAATTTTACAAAATAAGGCAATGCGGATTATTTTAAATTGTGAAAAATATACAAAAATTAATTTTATGTTAAAAAATTTAGATTGGTTGAATGTCAGAAATTTAATTTTTTTTATTTAGTATGTATCTTTATACATAAATAACTCCGCCTATATGCGTGCTTATTGGCAGGGCCGTTTCTGGCCTGTTGGCCGCCCTTGTGCGACATATGAACTGGCTGCCCTTTAAATCAAATCAGTTACTATTTTACAATTACCTACCTGAAATTATGGCGCAAAGCAATTGTCAGAAAAATAAATCTTTAATAGGTGTATATTTTTAATATTTTTCTTTTATTCATACTTACCTACAGAGGGACTCAGCAACTTGGCTTTCAATGGCGATAAGGGCCAAGCCACTAATCCTTTCTTCGGACATAATTGATCGAAAGTAATTTTTAATTAATTTTAACTTTGAAAAACTATGTTCGATAGATGCAACAGTAACCGGCAGAGTAATAAAAATTCTCAGCGCAACACAAAATTTGGAAATGATGAGATGAAATCTTTTTCAGCTATGAATTTTAGCGTATCTACAATTATTATTTTGTACGTTTTATTGGAAAAATTTCTCGGAACGACAAAATTTCCTGGTCGAGCTCTGAGCGATCAATATCTTTGTTTGTGGGACTTCCTTGCTATTGAAGCGCTATATCGAGATCTTTGCAGGATTTTAACAATTTCTCGTCATTTATGGCATTAGCTTCATAGAAGTTCGACAAAAACCCAAAAGTTTCATTACACTTATTAAGTGAAACGAATCTCTCCTTAATTGATTCTATCGCAATATCCAAAGAACAAGTAACCGGTGCCCATAAAGGGTTTCCCCTGGCAAAAAAAAAAATATCCAAAATCGAAAAATAAAAATTCACATTGAAACTCTGTTTGGCCTCGACGATGGGGTCATCTTTTAATTCGTAATCAAAATGTCTGGGTAATTTTTTTCGGCGTCGGAAAAGTTATTTGTAACAGCATTTGAAACCGGACATCGGCGGCAAATTTAAATAGGGTGCGTTCTTTTGCCCTGTGAGTATTTGTGCCCCCCCCCCTACCCTACTAGCAAATTAATAAGACTATAGTTAAATTCACATAAAGTTTTAATGCCAAATGTCAAGACTTGTCATTGTCTAGTTACTTTAGATTTCACCAACTTACCAAATTTCTTATACAGCTGAGATTGGTCAGTGTTTTTAATTTTTTTTTCTGGAATTGCTCGGCCAACTCTTTTTATTTCTATCTCTTTTTAATCGTATAAAATAATACAAGATATACATACTTTGTGTGCAGTACAATTATACTAATTAAATTTAGCCATTAGAAATTTATATTTTATGAGTTGCTGCAGTATTTGACAAGTATGACAGAACTGAAATGTCACGGCATTAAAAGTTTATGTGAATTCAACTATACCTACATAATTATTCAAATAATATCAATTAGTTTTAATTTTTTGAGTAAACCTAAGACAAAATGTAATTGACGAGGGTTGCAGGGCGGCCACCTCCGTTGAGAATTCTTTTTATTTTTCCGATACTTATCTATCTAAAAAGAAATCTCTAATTAACACAAAGGGCGGCTGCCTCATTCTTGACAGCTACTGCATAATTTTTTTTTTGAAAACTGAATTTACCATTCTTATTTAACCCTTCATATTTATGAAAACTCCTAGAATTTTTTTTTACGTCTAACATTTTTTTCTGTGAAACTGCAGGCGGCTTTCGCCGCCCTATAACTTTGGCCGCCCTTGTGCGGGGGCACTCCCAGCACACCACTCAGAAACGGCCCTGCTTATTGGAGTGTGAAGTTTGAGCTGTTGGTTTTGGATAAGAAGAGGTTTCCAAATATTGGGGCCGGATATCTATACTTGGTTTACTAAATATATAGGTATTTTGATTTGACATGAAAGCTGCTTCTTTGAATTTTCGTTTTCTCCAGTGCTCTTCCGTGTCCGAAACTTTGGCATCTGACCACTGTACAATTTGTTGGTTGGTCCATACATGTTCCGCTACACCTGATCTCGAAGTTTCACCTCTTTATGAGTATGTTTCAGATGTTCTTTAACTCGTACGGGAAGAGGTCATTTTGTTTCTCCAATGTACGATTTGCCACACTCGCAAGGAATTTGATAGATACAATTTTTTTCATTACGGGGGGTTTTATGTTTGTAAGAATAAGCTTCTAAAGCGTATTTCCGGATTTGAAGGCTGTTTCGTTGTTCAAAAACGGTTCAGGACATTATTTCAGTTGACAAGAAAAGGAACTTTATTATTTACATACATGATACTTTTAAACGTAATAGTCGCAAAAGGTTTGCCTAGAAATGTCTTCTATTTTATGGTCGGATTCAAAACTTGGTCCCGACCTTTTAATAAACAACACTTCGTAGGCACCTAAAAAGTGGAATAGGTCTTCTCCTGCATACAACCGGGATTTATTGAGATTTTCTAAAACGCCATTAAATGCTAGATGCTTTTTCAGCTTATATCAGTGTCCCTTCAAGGTTAATGATATTCCAGGACACACCTCTACTACCTACTTCTTTTTAGAATCCACTCTAGCTTAGCAGTATTGGGCCTGGGTATATTGTTACTTGTCTTCATCAATCATCAAAGAATGTTACAATTTTGACAGCATGTGCGAAGATTGTGATATATTTACATGTAGCTTGCGCGATCTGAGGAGGAGTGCCGAGGGTGGTCATTAACTTAGTTGTTATATATACATAATGGTATGTGTTATTGTAATACAGTATACGAATATGTGCATAATATAGCGATAATTTTGAATTTATTGTATTTCCGTTGTTGGTGGTTGATGTTTGCAGATTTATATAGTTGTGTTAAATCGAGTACATTATTATTTATATTTAATTTGTAATATTGCTCTGTAAATGGGTTTCTTGTTGGGCAATAAAGCTATTATTATTATTATTATTATTAATATTATTATTATTATTATTATTATTATTATTATTATTATTATTATTATTATGAGAAAACTGACATTGCTCAATGAAGAAAAATTCTCCACTTTTTATAAAGGCAGATCATACCTGTTTTGGTAGATATTTCTATAGCAAAGTCGGTCCTGTAATGGGGTTTCTACTCAGCGTCTGACAAGTATGAACTTGTCCCTTTTGTTGCTTTGGTTTCCCGGGAGTCGGACTGGATTTACCTCTTTTGGTCTTGAAAGCCTATCCAGAGCATCCGCACACTCGTGTGCAAACTCCCGGATGTAACTTTCGGTCTACTGATGCTAGCTTTCAACACAGTCTTATACCATCCGCTCTTGCATTGCATTTACTCCGCCATATGCTGCATCGTTTAGGAAATTATTATTTGCAATTAATAATGTATAAGTAGGTATATATCGTATTTGCAAGCTTGGATCCAAAATAATCTATTTTTTTAAAGACGCAACTTTTTATTGTTTATGGATGATTAAAGCGGATAGTAATAGGTTCCATTACTTAATCCAATTGACTAATGGACGGACACCTGCATTTTTTAGGTTGGTTTATTAATAAAAAAAGTGAATCATATCGAATCACTCTGACAAAAATACTTGGACCATAATATAAAAAGCAAAAGTAAACATCTAATATTAGGTTTGAATCCTAACGTCATCACTTATATATTGTTTTATTTTTGGTAGCATTAAGGCATTTATAAATAATTTTTTTAACGGGACTTGCTGAATAATTATATAAGAATAAAAAATAATGCATTTACAAGAATAAGTATTCTGTATTTCTTGATTTTTTTATTACAAGACAAGAAGTTTATCACCAATGTTGACATCATCAACTTTTATTGTATATCAATGAGTATGTTCCCACCAATAACAACAGTGAAACTTTTCAACAATCACCTATATACAAACATTTTTTTTTAGTGACTGTTGCCATGTATATAAAGAAAAGTGCAAGTTGATGCAGTTTCTAATTTAAACACATCCTGACGTGATTTATAGAATGTGTTGTGGATAACACATCAATACAATGACATTGAAATTGTTTTTTTATAATTCATTTTAATATGTCAATAAATAATTTCCGTACATAATAAATGAATCATCTATTTATTAATTTAGTCTGGCCATAAGAAGGCTTTGGAGTAAGCTACATTCTTACCAGAGCTGCAAGTATTAAGTACCTACTTAAACTACTTGAAATTGGTACCATATAAGTAGGTACACATACAGTAACTTACTTTAAGTATCAAAGTACCAAGACAAAATTACAATACTTGTACTTAAATACCTATCGGCCTAAGAACTAAATAATTAAGTACAAATACTTGTATTTATTACTTACTAGCGTGTACCCGGCATGCGTTGCAACCCGCTGGTATAAATACAAACCCGATATATTAGTACCCGGCATGTCACTTTCTGAAATTGCACCCGTGCGAAGCCGGGGCGGGTCGCTAGTTATACATAAAAACCTTTCCCTTGAATCACTCTATCTATTTGCTTCAAAATCCGTTGCGTAGTTTGAAAGATTTAAGCATATAGGGTAGAGGGAGGCAAGAGTGAACACTTAAGCTTTGACATTTTTTTTTTATTATAAGGCAGAACTTGAAATAAACTTGCTTAGCATAGAACAATCTTTGGTAAACCAGTAACACAAAAATATATGTATAAATGCTTTAAACTATAAAAAAGTAATAATACAAAAATATTTTGAAAACAGCAAAAGTTTACTCTTGCCCCTCTGGTATGAGGCAAGAGCAAACAACAGGAAAATCCTAGGTAGGACGACAAAAATCACAAATAAAAAGTCATCAAAAGGTTCAACGTCTGTACAGTCTTCATGAGACCATTAACCACAGGTGGCACACCGAGTCCAATTTTCATTTGACTGACTATATTTACCGCTACAATAACTACATTCGGAATAATCCTCTTTATCAGTTATTTTTATTTTCTTTACTACTTTTTTTTTGTTTTATACCAGAAATACCAGCTGCTTTTCCATTACATATATTTATTTCATCCTTTGTATCACTTATTATTTGTTTGTTAACCATTTTATTTTTTGTTTTTATATCCGTTATTAAAGGGCCCATGTCCTATTCTGTGATTCGTTCTGCATGGTTTGTCATCCAAATGTTCATGTCGGAATTCAAATAGGACTTAAAAGGACCAAACACTGTAAGGTCAAGCGGGGCAAGAGTGAACACATGTGTTCGCTTTTGCCCCAAAAAACATAATTTTTTAATAAGCCAGTCCTTTTAACAACGCGCCACTGGCGACATTATATACCAATATGAATTTATAGGTTAGGTTTTAAAGATTTCGTAAAAAAATGGTAGGAAGTAAAAATGAACTACCACAAGCGATTAAACGATCTAAATTTTCAAATAATTGTTACATGGTATACTATTAAAAATAAATTTACCTTATTTTCTTGGTAAATTCAAACCAAAGTTGCACAGGGAACTGAAAGCACATGGTTTGCACTACTGTGACCATTGGCAGCGAAAAAATTATTAATTAGAAATGTTATTGCATTGTCTACTCTTGCCCACCTGTTTACTCTTGCCTCCCTCTCCCCTATAGGTAGGGACGGACGGACAGACAGCGACTTTCTTTTATACTATGTTAAGAAGTTCTCTAGACTTGTACTTGCTCTAGCACTTACTTGTTTTTCGAAAAAACTGGCACTATATACTATTATTACCAATGCTTATACAAAAGTTCTGGTAGTAGCAATATTAAGTTTTGTATGTTCCTTAACAGTATAGGTATTAGGATTAAATATGTTAAGACATAAAGAAAAGTTAATTTCGCTTGATAAAATTGCTAAGTAAGTATGAAAATGTCAAAATCCCGATTGGTTGGACATGTAGTAATTTAACGAATCTTTTTGTCTGTAGAAGACACTACTCTCTACAAAGAAGACGTTTGAATAATCTTTAAAGCCTTTCTTAATAAGCCAAAATAAAGAAATGCTTCTTATAAGTCGTTTTCACTCAAAGTTCACTCGCATTTATGTATTCCGTGGCATGACTAATACAAACTATCAAAAATATATGTGTATTTTAAAAGCCAACTGCTGGATCAACTTGCGTGATAAGTTCTTCAATAACTGATTTTAGTTTCTCTGGTAGTGCAAGTGCATAGATACAGGGCTTCAGAAAGTCTGCAGATATTGCAAATACTACTGCAATTAGGATTATCAAAAACTCTATCACAAAAATCGAGAAACACGCTTCAACTCACGCTTGAGCGTGAACATGATTCAAATAATTATTTTTCAAGTGGTGTGCCGTCATTAAACTATTTAATCAAACTGATCAAAAGAAAAGAACAAACAGAATTAAAATAAATTACAAGTTTATTAAATTTATTTGAAACGATCTAAATGTCTCATAAAATAAATCTAAGGTCTTGGCACTATTGACTCAAAATGTGCATTCGTGATTAATAATGACTTACATAATTAGGTAAGTACGTATATAAGTTCAGGAAATGCCATACGCCTAAGTCATTTCATAAATAAAATCCAAAAATAATACACCAACAATAAACATACTATATTTAGCTAAGAACAATGACTGATTATCTAAACATTTTTATTGGCACCAAATCCAATTAACTTAAAAATAATGTTTGGCAATATGCATTAACCAAAATTAACAGGTAATTTGTAAAACAATATTATTTTTAGTATTGTTTTTTGGTAGTTAGAGTAGCTATAATACTGGATAGCGAGTTATTCTGTAAATTTGGATATTATGTAAGTAGAATATAAAATGAATTCGTCGATATAATTTTAGAAACGATTAGGTTAGAGTGGCAGACCTCTGGCATTGTCCAAACAGTCACACGTAGTTCTATAAGGACCGTTGTGGTACCACGCGTGTTCCGCGGAACCTATCCGCATCAGCTTCCTGATAGTTAACGTGATGTAGAGCATAGAACAATCTTGGCAGCTCATTCAAACCAGCCACTGCTGTTAATAAACTTAGTGAGTCGACCCAGTTGCAGGCTGCTTAGTTCCTCCAGATCATTAAAGAATGGTTATTCTCCGAAAGCATACTAATACAGAGGTCGTATAGACTCCCTGACTACTGCAACATTTTTCAGGCAGAAATTTTTACAGTGGGTAAAGCAGTCAATACCCTGCGGGAGCACCCTGGCTTGAAAGGAGCTGCGTCTATAGCTATCTATATCGACAGTCAAGCAGCCATAAAGGCAATTTGTTCCAGCAGTACGTCAAAATTAGTAAGGCGCTGTCGCAACAATTTCTGCACACTTGGTGCTCAACATCAAATCACCTTGTGTTGGGTTCCTGGACACAGCAATATATATGGCAACGAGACTGATGCTGATGCGCTCGCCAGGGAGGGCGCAAACATGTCTGTCGAACTAGCAAATAATACAGCGGCTAGACCACTAGGATCAGTCAAAGAGAAGATAGATCGGATAGCTAAACAACTTGTGCAAAGCAGATGGACAGGGCTGACAACCTGTAGCATCTCCAGGCAAATGTGGCCCCTACTTGACGACAGGAAAACCGCAGCACTATTACGGCACAGTCGGAAGAACCTTAGAAACATCACTGTAGTCACCGGACATTGCCTGTTCGGTAGACACGCTGAACGTATGCAAATACCAACTAACGACTTCTGTAAAAGTTGCAGAGATGAAGAAGAGGAGGAAAGTATTCAGCATTTCTTGTGTGAATGCCCCGGCCTCGCAAGAAGAAGGTTCAATTTAAAAAAAAGAGTGGACGAATTTGCCCTGTCAAAAAGTAATAGATGGAGTATGGTTGTATGGGTAGCACTTTTAGCACTTAGGATACCTATTTCAACTAAATTATATTTATTTTATGTGTCATTGCATAAAAGGTACAAGAGTTATCTTACTAGGGCGACACTTGATGGGAAAACTAAAAAAAAACACAATACCGTATTTGTTTTATCTATCTTACTTACATATCGAAAAAAGCGATTTAAATTTTTTTTAATAACCAATCGAAATGATAAAGTACGCATTTAAATATTTCGATGCTTTGGAATAATATGGTTTTAGAACCGCCAAAAAGAATGAAGCAAAAATGACACTTTCCCATGTTCTTGGTACAGTTATTTATGTCATATTTCCTATGTCATTTAATCCCAAGCTCCAGTTTTCCTCTTACTATACACACAGGCAATATTCTACTAACACCACTTAATCAAGAATCGCTCGGACCCGTCAAATTTATATCTTTTCAAAAAAGATATACAGGGTGAATCATAAAAAGCTACGTGTATCAACTTCTATATTTTTACATTCT
The DNA here is from genome assembly GCA_963969555.1 of Polydrusus pterygomalis. Lineage (NCBI taxonomy): Eukaryota > Metazoa > Arthropoda > Insecta > Coleoptera > Curculionidae > Polydrusus > Polydrusus pterygomalis. Next base: position 31,974,064 of record OZ018384.1, on the reverse strand, counting down.
ATAATCAATTCTAGACATTTTTCATACACCATGCATGTCCTATATATACCTATCTTCAACCGTTTACGAAATATAAACTTTTAAAACCAAATAGACAAACGACAAACTATTCAAAGAAACTATTTTATAAGAAGTTGAAGATGTCCTTAGATATCTTTTTCCAGTGAGGCTCTAATCAAAGAAAAATGGTCCGATTACCCTATTTTTAACAATGCCCGCCCAGACATTAACCTCATTATACTGGATCTGATTTACTATGCAGTGGCGTAACTAGCCCTCTGACCTGGGGGTGGCCCTGTTAATGTGATTTGAAGTGGCGGCTTGTGTAGAGCCCGCGAGATTTTTTCTGGACCACGCCCAAATTTTAACGAATTTGGTCAATAATCAACAGTAATATCATAAGACCTCGTTTTTTATCGGTTAGATTTTTCAGCTGTCACGAAAACTTTTTTTGGAAATTTTTCGAGTTGAATTTGGACATGTTTATTCTGATTAGATCCCGAGAGCGTCTTGGCAGGCACACAAAATGTTTTTAGGAATTTTATCATATAATTTAAGATAATTAAAACAAATAATTTAATAAGGTTAGGTTTAGGTTCACGATTCCTTCCTCCAAAGAACTACATAATATTTTTTTCAGTAAATTTAAAGATTAACTTATAAAATATAATATTTAAAAAAAATTCAATTAATCAATTTGTCGTTTGACTTATCGTTCGCATTTGGGTGGTCTGGCAGAATAAATTTGTTTCTCGCGGATTCTGGAGGGGCCAGGCAGACCTCTGGGGGGGCCGCCCCCCCCCCCCCTGGTTACGCCACTGTTACTATGAACCAGTGAGGTTTTTCTGTGGCCAGTATCTGTGGCTATGTCTATTAACCTGATCATTTAAAGAAAACGTAGCTTCATCTGAAAAACAAATTCTTTGGATAATTTGTGCGTGATTATCTGTTAGCTCAACCAATATATTACAAAATTGCTCTCGCCTATCAGGATTATCGTCCAATAACTCTGGTAGGTACAATTAGTAGTTTGTAGGAATGAAACTTCTCTTTTTAAAAAAATCTGATACGGTGGTTTGGTGAGTATCTTAGTCACACCCATGTGGTGTGCTTGAGCTATATGAGAATCTTCCTGTAGTGATAATAATATGTTTATTTTTTTTCCTCAGGTATACCAGGACGACCACTTTTAACACTATCTTTAACTGTACGGGATGTTCTATTGCTACCTTAGACACTGTCGATTGGCTAATAGACTGGCGATTTGGGTATTTTTCATTGAACATATCACGGAATATCTTTTTGGACAGTATACAGATATATAATCCGTAGGCTTTCAGTATATTTTAACCAAAAATTATGTAGACAAAACAGTACCTACCTACCTAACTCTTTCAGGCACAACTTGGAACTCTTGCTCGTGTCTGCAAAATGATTATGGTATTACAACTGATCTTGGAGGAACATATGAAATATCTTCAACTCCAACCTACTAAGTTAGGGTTAATAATCGTTATTTTTTTTTAAATTACATGGGCCTATCAGTTAGTCTTGTCATTTGTTAGTAATTCTGTTAGGGCTTTGGGAGGCGAAAGCTACGTTCTAGAAAAATTATTAAATTTGGACCCCATGCACCCGGCGGCATACTACTTATATATGGTACTATATAGATACGGTGAAGTCCTTAGGTCCTAGGATGTTTAAAAAATATTAAAATGTGTATGTATGAGTGCAAACTTTCCCCTTGCCAATGCATATATTTATTATATCTTTTTATCTTGGCCCTTGCGGGCCATTGTCAAAGGAGTACAAGAAGATACTAAATTCTACGTGACATTGTGTGTGTATTGCGTTTTTGGCACTGGTAGAAACCAAATACGTAACATTACAAAGGTAATTACCATAATATGATATAAATACCTTTGTAATGTCACGTAGAATTTAGTATCTTCTTGTACTCCTTTGACAATGGCCCGCAAGAGCCGAAACACGTGTCAGGAAACTGATTAAATTTGTGAAACATAACAAGTAGTTATTATTTTTTCTTCCTGTGCAATGGAACAACAGTTCGCCAAGCATGTAGCCAAACACAAATTAATTATATTTTTTATTTTTGTTATATTTCTATAGTTAGCAATAAAAACATTAATAAAATAAATAAATATTTAATGGCTAACTATACAGGGTGTTTCATAATTGAATGCTGATCCCAAAGGGCGATAATACTTGAACGATTCTAAGAAAAATTCTTTATGTAACATAGGTCCGCAACCGCTTTGTATTTTTTTTGGTACAAGCAAAGTACGCATAAAAAAACATTACCTATATAATTTTTCTTATTTTATATATTATTATACTATAGATAATGCAAATTTTGAACAATCTTTAAAATTATTTTATCAAACGACCTTTTTAAAGAACCGAAAATTATTTTTTCTCTGATAGAACGGCGACGCTATTTTTATCTTTTTAATATTGTAATGGCAGACGAACTCGACTATACATTCTGGAAATTGGGACGTATTTATAGTCTCACCACAAAATCACTCATATTAAATATATTACTGTTTGTAAAAATAAAGGTATCTATTAAATAATTACTTTGCCAAGTTGAGACGTGCTTCCTCGCGCGCACAACATACAAAAATTAATTATTGTATTTAAGCATTGAAATTATGAACGCTATACCGGGTGTAACAGGGTCATGGTACACCCCCCGTAACTCCGTTAATTGATTGAAATTTGGGATATCCCCTATACATAATAAGCGGCACTTTTTGACCTATAAATGTTTTTTTTTCACTTCCGGTTTCGCCGGAAGTGACACCAACTATCGATTTTTAAATGGAACACCCTGTATATTATTACATTTTTGAATTCTGCAGGATTTTCTGAATCCAATGATACCACAAAAGTGACATTTCAAGCGTAAGAAATATTTATTGTTTATTTTTTAATTTTCCATTTAAGTGTGCCATGACGGTTCCGATTTATTCCAATTGATCCATCTAATGCTAGAAAAATCGAAGTCCCTTCAAAAATACTAAATTGCGGTTTTATAAGCAAATAAAATTCATCGTAATCGTTTTTGGGGTAAAACTCAATTTTTCCAAATGGAACCATATTGGTACCGTGGTACCATTTCTTAGTACTATTAATAAGGAATTTATTCATACCTGGTAATACCATGTGCGATAAGTACAATCAAAATTATAGCTAAGAGAAAATACAATTATTTTGTTCTAATTTAATGCTAAGAAGTTACTAAGGTGAACAAAAATAACAACAAATGTAAAGACTTTTCCAATACACAATAAAAACACCGATACACCACCGAACACTTATTTGACAATCTGAATAATTTCATTGTTTTCTAAGCCACCTTAGTAACTTCTTAGCATTAAATTAGAACAAAATAATTGTATTTTCTTTTAGCTATAATTTTGATTGTATTTATTGCACATGTTATTACCAGGTATGAATAAATTCCTTATTAATAGTACTAAGAAATGGTACCACGGTACCAATATGGTTCCATTTGGAAAAATTGAGTTTTACCCCAAAAACGATTACGATGAATTTTATTTGCTTATAAAAAACGCAATTTAGTATTTTTGACGGGACTTCGATTTTTCTGGCATTAGACGGATCAATTGGAATAAATCGGAACCGTCGTGGCACACTTAAATGGAAAATTAAAAATTAAATAATAAATATTTCTTACGCTTGAAATGTCACTTTCGTGGTATCATTGGATTCAGAAAATTATGCAGAATTCAAAAATGTAATAATATGCAGGGTGTTCTATTTAAAAATCGAAAGTTGGTGTCACTTCCGGCAAAACCGGAAGTGAAAAAAAAATCATTTGTAGGTCAAAAAGTGCCGCTTATTATATATATGGGATATACCAAATTTCAATCAATTACCTTTAAAACTGACGGAGATACGGGGGGTGTACCATGATCCTGTGACACCCGGTATAGTGGAACCGAAATGTGTATCTCACCGGGATCTTACTGATCTATTTCACCCCACGAAACCCCCCCTAGCCGAATATTGTGAAAATACACGAATAATTAAAAAAATTATTTATGAAAAACTAAAACCAAATTGAACTTTTAACACTCTGTATCTCGAAATCATCCACTTTTGGACTTAGGTAAGTTGGGTTGGATTGTCATATTTAAGCCTTAGGAATTTGTGGCAGCATTTGTTCCGCACCTTTTAGAGACACGCTATATACAGGGTGTCCGGAAATGATAAGCAAAAATTTTAGGGGACAATTCTAGACCGGAAATAAATGCTATCTCTTCCTGTAACATTATTTTAAAAATTGGGTATTAACGGAGTTAGAGTGTTTAAGGTAAATTTTATTTGCAGTTTTAAAATAGATAAGTTACTAGAACAATAAATTAAACATTCAAGTCAAAGGTTCAAAGTGACGTCCTTCCTCTTCAATGCATACATTAATTCTTCTTTCCGACGAACTACTTACATGAAATATTCCTTTTCCTACAACTGTCAAAAAAAGATGACTTTTTTTGGTTACTATGGATGCACAAAACGTCGCTTTTTTTCACCGTAAAAAAATGTCATTTTTTCACCGTGAAAAAATGATATTTTTATACGGCAAGCTCAGCTGATTGATGTTTTCGTATAAAAATGCAAAAATTAATTTCCAAAACATTTTTTATAAAAAAATTTATTATCAAAGTGAATTAAATTAACAATCTTTATTAGAATAGTAATTAACGGTGAAGTTAGAGCAATTGTTCCCTATATTAATTCTAGTAGGCGATGTTACACATTGTTGGTCGGAAACGCAAGAACTATTAGATATTTTGTGCGATACATTTACTGCAGATGAACTTTCAAAGATTTTATTGGAAGAACTTTCTAAAATTTTATTGGAAATCTCAACTTTGTTCACCAAACTATCCTCTATGTAACCCTCCGCCACTGAACTAGATTTCCAACCTCCGTGACGTTTGATAGAAATCAGGTCGCCCCCTGCATTAGCTAGTAGCGTCGCAGAACTTCTTCTGAAACAGTGGCCTGTATAACTTTTGAACATTTCTTTGCCGAGCCATTTTGCAATAAGACTTGACATTTCTCCTATTTTATTGACTCCAACATGTTGATTTACACATTTTCCTTTAGCATATTTTAGAAAGGTTCGTTCACAGTAGGTTTTTGTATCTGGTATTTTTACAATTAATATAGTTCCAACATCTTCAATGTTATCAATGGTCATCTTGGTTAATTCTTCGCGACGGCAAGCGCCACTTATCCCGTGTTGTTTTTAATATTTTTTCTAGCAAATTTAATCTACTTTTCGATTATGGTATCATAATTATACCGTATGATTTGAATTTTCGGGATAAAATCAAAAAAACTATTATTATTACAAATTGCACCCTAGCAATTTTATTGAGAACTATTATTGACAACTAAATACGATTGGTGAAAGTGCACACATTTCTCTTCCAAACAGTCTTTAGTTTGCTAAAATCGGATAAGTCGTTTAGAAGTTACAGCGAGTTAAATGTTTACACTTTCAACAGCTTCCCCCACTCTTACTAAAGTCGGTACGCCAACAAGCATGGGACCAAAATTATGCAAAATTGTCCAAGCTTTTTAATGGTGTTATTAAAAATATACCTTAACGTGCAATTTTCGGAGATATCTAAAATGTTAAAATTTACTTTTCAATTGCGCCCCCTTGCGGCAAAATGCGGAACTTAAAAATTATTTCCAGGATTTTCTCATAGCCACTTTAGTTATTAATTTTTTTTTCCTGAATTTCTATGCCGAATAGTTTCCGAGATATGGCCGCTCTTCGACCTTAATGAAACACCCTGTATGTGTTTTCTTATTTGCAATATAAATGCATATGCATTCATTACGGACGTGTTTAAATTGCAACATTGTTAGATAAAATTAAGAAACGAAAAGGTTATCATGTTTTTAATAATTACAAGAGATAAATATTCATTCATAATTAATTAATAATGCAGAAAAATTATTAAAAAAATAACAAAACCTATTTTTTCATCGTAAATGGGTGTAATTACATATTTGAACGTGGTTTCTAGTTCTGATCAACTTTTTTTAATAACAATTTTCGATATTGTCAAAAATAAAGGTGCTTTGCTATTGGGCAAAATTCATATTTTTTGACAAACCTCGTATACGCCTAGAAGAATTTAATATCTGATAGGTGCATTTCAGGTTTGAGACCATGCAGAACTTTTTATAAAGGATAACTTTTTTTCGTGAAATTAATAATAAAAAAGTTTTCCATATGGTTCCCACTTACGGAGACATACTGTATAAATGATATTTATAGCATGCGTAGATACAGACGATAATAAATTGCGCGTAAGCATCGTAAAAGTCACTACGATTTTCCAAGCGAAGAGTTTCAAACTTTAAGCAACAATTTATTAACAAAAATGACCTATTTGTTCTGGTCAATAAGATCATAAGATCAAAATTATCAATCCAAGGCCTGTAATAATGATCTGGCTAAAGCAACGTTACAAATAAAATCAAAAATACATTTTTAAGATTTCATAAGCTCCAGAAAAATATTTGTGCAAAAGCAACGTTGTCAAAGCCTATTCCAAACTGCTAATACAGTGTCCAGGTTAAATATAGTATGCGTTCTAATTTAAGTAACACATATCGTCCCACTGAAATACTTACATACGCCCCCCTCCCCACACTGACTCACAGTGGGAGAAACGGACAAAAATTTTAAGTAAATTTTATTAAAAATAAAAATTAGGCAAAATACTCTTCATATGTTGGTATTCTGTTCTGATTGGCTTTTTTAAAAACTTGGACCATTTTTATAAAACTATTACTCCCATCATCCCTAAAATTTTAAATAATGTGTACTATACGTGATGGGCTAAAATATGGAACAAATTCATTTAAAAATCAGGTATTCATTTTTTGAAAAAACGCTCGGACACGTCGATTATAATTCTTTCTTCCGGATTTTTTGCCTCAAAAAGAAATTATACCGGGTGTGTCAAAAAGTAGATGTAGCAAAATTTTTTTGTTTTTTAAATAGAACCCCCCTATTTTTACTTATTACCCTAATTCTACGTCAAATTCTGCGCATAATTCATGTAGCATACTCTATCCTTATCTCTAACGGTTTTAGAGAAAAATTACATCATAAAAAAAAATTCTTTAAAAAAAGGTTAAAAAATTAGTTTATTAAGTGTTGAAAATGCAAACCATTAACTTCTTGACAATATGCTATTCTACTTAAAAACCCTTCTAAAACATTATTTACAGTATTTTCATTAATTTGCCTAATTTCATATCTAATTTTAAATTTTAAGTCTTCCAAATTTTGTGGTTTATCCTTATACACTTTTGATTTTTCAAATAACCCCAAAGAAAGAAATCCATGGGTGTAAGATCGGGAGATCTTGCAGGCCATTCTATGGGTCCTCTTCTACCTATCCATCGTTCGGGAAATACAGTATTCAAATACTCTCGTACTTGTCGAGCAAAATGAGGCGGAGCACCATCCTGCTGAAACCAAATTTATAGATGAGGCTGATTCGGATTTGGAAAATCCGCTGCTAGTGTGGGAATTAATTAATTTTGAAGAAATTGTAAATACCGGTCTCCTGTAAGATTTCCATCGAAGAAAAAATGTCCAATAATTCTATCATTTAATATCCCTGCCCAAACATTTACTTTTTGTGGGTATTGCGTGTGCTGTTCTCTCATCCAACGGGGATTATTTGTACTCTTATACCGAAAATTTTGTCTGTTTACTGAACCATTCAAACAAAACGTGGCTTCATCGCTAAAAAGTATGTTGCGATGGAAAAATAGATTTAAGTTGCAAACTTCCATCATAGTTTCACAAAACTGTAGTCGGCGGTCGGGATCATCTTCGTTTAGCTCGTGCAGCAACCTAATTTTGGACGGATGGTACTTTTCTTGTTTCAATACCCGCAACACAGATCGTCGGCTAACATCATTATTAAGGGCTACTTCAGTGGATGCACTATAAGGATTATCTTCAACCTCTAACAAAATGTTCAATTGTGAGTTTTCACTAATTTTTGGACGACCTGGCCAATTTTATTTACTGTGGATCTTGTAATCGGCCGTTCTGGATACTTAGCGTTAAACAAGTTACAAACTTCTTCTTGACTTCTTGTTTTGTCTCCACATCCAATTAAATTTAAATTTCGATTCTTTGTGTTTCATTTAAATGCACCATGATCACCGTTTTTCAAAATTATACCTAAACTAATTTTTGATTGACACATGACTTGCTATCGTAGTAACAATTCATTTAAATTTACCTGTTTACCTTTAAGTAGGTACATGTACCTTTTTTAAAGAATTTTTTTTTATGATGTAATTTTTCTCTAAAACCGTTAGAGATAAGGATACAGTATGCTACATGAATTATGCGCAGAATTTGACGTAGAATTAGGATAATAAGTAAAAATAGGGGGGTTCTATTTAAAAAACAAAAAAATTTTGCTACATCTACTTTTTGACACACCCGGTATAATTTCTTTTTGAGGCAAAAAATCCGGAAGAAAGAATTATAATCGACGTGTCCGAGCGTTTTTTCAAAAAATGAATACCTGATTTTTAAATGAATTTGTTCCATATTTTAGCCCATCACTGTAGATACGTTAACCCTGTTCAAATATATTTGAAAGATTTATACTTTTTTATTATAATACACAAAAGCAGCACGTAGCCTTGACAAAAAGCGTGAAGAAGTTTAAAACATTTTAGTTCTTTGTAGCCTTCTTAATTCGGTATCCAAATGGGTCATGTGCACCACCAAGTTTTTGTTATGTTATAAGATTTAAAGAAGAAAAAACGCATAAGGAGGCAAAAAGGAGCAGTTTATTTACTCCAAAAATAATACAATATACGAGCCCTGTCTCAGTGAAGTTGGTCCAACGCATTGGTGATCTGGTTTCGTTGATTTTTATTAATCGACAGTTTTTTTTGGATTTGTAAGTTATTTTTTTCTGTTACAAAAAAAATCTAGTTTTTGAGGCTACTATTGAATAAAAGATCGTATGTTATCAGAAATACATTTTAGTTTTTAATACGTTTTCGCTAATATGACAAATTTCATAAAAAAACGTAGTTTTGATAGTTGGGCCAACTTCACTGAGACAGGGCTCGTAGTATGAAATTAAATAAAACTCTAAGTAGGTAATTTATACAGGGTGGCCTTTTAGTGTGGCAAAGTACAATAGCTCCTTTACTATTTCAAATACATTAAAAATATTAATACAAAAGTTGAAGGGCAGTAAGTGACTTATAACGTAAAATTATTTTTAACTCTATAGGGTGGCTCAAAAAAGCGGAACAATAAAAAATGTACTTTTTTTAAATGGAACACCCTGTATATTTTTTCATTTTTAAATTCCACATAAAATTATAATTATTTTTTATTAAATACATTATTAGTCTATACTTTATAGTTTCCGAGATATTGACTCTTGAAAAGTGACATTTTTGAACTTTGACAGCTTCTAACTTTCTAACAGTACGTCTTAGAGCAAAACGGCTTACATGTCCCTATCTTCAATTTTTATTATCTTCCCAAAAAAATCAACTTCCGGTTAAACCGGATGTTACTCGAAAGCAGGAAATATAGTTGTTCCGGTTTAACTGGAAGTTGATTTTTTTGGGAAGATAATAAAAATTGAAGATAGGGACATGTAAGCCGTTTTGCTCTAAGACGTAGTGTTAGAAAGTTAGAAGCTGTCAAAGTTCAAAAATGTCACTTTTCAAGAGTCAATATCTCGGAAACTATAAAGTATAGACTAATAATGTATTTGATAAAAAATAATTGTAATTTTATGTGGAATTTAAAAATGTAAAAATATACAGGGTGTTCCATTTGAAAAAAGTACATTTTTTCTTGTTCCGCTTTTTTGAGCCACCCTATAGAGTTAAAAATAATTTTACGTTATAAGTCACTTACTGCCCTTCAACTTTTGTATTAATATTTTTAATGTATTTGAAATAGTAACGGAGCTATTGTACTTTGCCACACTAAAGGGCCACCCTGTATGCATAGTTTTTATTATCATTTTTATCTATACTACACAAGCATGGTATTTATACAGGGTGTCCGGGAAAATGTAGGAAATCTCCCGGATATGAAAAAAACACGTGAAAAGAATACTACAAGTTCATATAAACTTCTTTCGTATCGGCCTCCTCTTCGGAGATATGGGCTCCCAAAGAGCTCCCATGGAATTAAGTTTTTGATACATAATTATTAAACCAACAGGTATATTTCAATTTTTTTTTCATATGATCTATACCAAGTAAGACCCTTCAAATTACTATCCAAGAAAATGTTGCAAATTACTCACAGCTGCAGGGACGGACTAGCTGTGACATTAATGTGCCCATTTTTTACGCCCTGTATGATAAAAACTTTGGACAACGTTTTTTACATACCTTTAACTATTGACTAAAAATTAAGTACTCTTCATTCATGTCGCTAATCCTAACCGTTTTCGGAAAAATGTTATTTTTAACATATTTACATCATGTATATTTAGCGTATTTCAATAAAAGATACATCTTTGTTCTTATGAATTATAAATGTTCACTTTTAACTGCTTAATATTAATACATGATCGCAATAAAATGACGTTTTCCCGAAAACGGTTAGGATTAGCGACATGAATGAAGACTACTTAATTTTTAGTCAATAGTTAAAGGTATGTAAAAAATATTGTCCAAAGTTTTTATCATACAGGGCGTAAAAAAAAATGGGCACATTAGTGTCACAGCTAGTCCGTCCCTGCAGCTGTTAGTAATTCGCAACACTTTCTGGGATAGTAATTTGAAGGGTCTTACCTGGTATAGATCATGAAAAAAAAATGAAATGTACCTGTTGGTTTAATAATTATGTGTCAAAAACTTAATTCCATGGGAGCTCTTTGGGAGCCCATATCTCCGAAAAGGAGGCCGATACGAAAGAAGTTTATATGAACTTGTAGTATTCTTTTCACGTGTTTGTTTCATATCCGGGAGATTTCCCACATTTTCCCGGACACCCTGTATATTAATGATAAAGAGAATAATAATAATAAATCGTTCTTATTAGTTAGTAAGAAAAATTGCATGTAATAATAATCCCAGATAGCACACTACATCTTACAGACGTCCACTTTATGCCTACTTTTAGAAATTGTCCCTATTCATCAAATTAAATAATTTATTTAAAAGGGCGTGGGCTGATGATTAAAATTTTCTTTAAATTCTGTTCTGAGGAGGACTTACAAATTCTTGCAAATGAAGTTGAATATGATATTTGGGTACCAAATTTCGTTATAGTTTAGTTATAATTAAATAGAGGTTGGATGGGTTTGTATACAAAAATTGTACACATAAAATATGGGTGAAGTAATGGCCATCTTTTCTATTTGGTTTGCTAATGTCTTTAAATATCAAGCTATATTAGGTATATTCAATGTTTATGTACAAAAAATAAATATGTTACAAAATACAAGACTGCATTTCATTTGTGAGAATTCAAAATTCAGAATCAAAAAACAATACAGCAATTATTAAAAAAAAATGATTACACCTAAATAGTATATTGTATGCATGTATATTATATCTGAATAGAATAAAATATTATTCTGTATATAATATATGAAGATGATATACTTTCTGAGATATCGCCTATTTTCTTTGGACGCCGTAAACAAGACGAAATAGGACGTCTTTAGGATGCCTCAAAGCGATGTTCGTGCAATTTTGTAATGATGTGCGTTTTCAAGATACTTTTGGGATAATAGCGGATGTTTCAAGACATCATGTGATATCTTTACGACGTATTAGAGACGTGTTTGTGCTATCTAGGATGTTATGGGGAAAGTTTAGCCGAGTCAAGGAATGAAACGGCTATTCTGATACTTAACCCTTACGAGACTTACACAGCCTACACTTAATGAAGCAACAAATTAAATTTAAGAATAGAGAAATTTAGTTAAATTTAGGGTTGTCATGACAATAAAATTAATTTTATGTTATGTGTTATTACTTAAGTTAGCTGAACAAAAAGGCAGACTATTTATACGTACTTACGGAACAGTAGGAAAAACATTTATGGCTGTTCGGTGTCGAGAAATATGAAGCAAAGTTCGTGTCTGACCTTATACATAATAATATACAGGGTGTCAATTTGAAAACTTCCCACCCTTAATATCTTTTTTGCAGTTAATAATATGAAAAATCGAAAAGACACGTAAATTTTATTTGTAAGGGGGACACTTTAAACGAATATTTTTAGCCTTTTTGTTTTAACCCCCTAGGAGGGGTAGATGTCACCCTTAGAATCTTAAATGAGAATGGGGGTCAAGTGGCACAGCGTTGAATTATCTTTTCATTGGTATACTACTTTATTCCTTTTTGTCCAGAGGTTTCCGAATAATCGCGTTTTAAAGTTGCAGACACAATTAAACTTGCCTGCGTTGAGATTTTTGTTTTTAGGTTAGTGTTTACACAAAAATTACTGCATTGGGTCTCCTTGTAGTACAAATGATTAGAAGATTAGGTGGCACCGTTAAAATCGTTGAATAACAGGAGGAAAATCTAGTTTAAACAATTGATTTCTTATTTATTAATTATTTTACTTCGACAAAAATAACTTTTTATTTGCGCAAGAGAAATTTCTACAATAAAACAGATGGGATCTACTTACGCACTATCTTATAAGTTGTTCAAAATGTTGTCCATTTTCCTGTAAACAATAATAAAGTCTGTTTTCGAACTTCTCCCTAACATTTCGGAAAACTTCACCGGGAATTGACCGGCATTCTGCTGCAATTCGCCTTTTAAGATCATCAATATCAGCAGGTTGTGTTTTATAAACAATGGATTTAAGATGTCCCCAAAGAAAGAAGTCTAAGGGTGTTAAATCCGGTGATCTTGGAGGCCATTCAATTTATTCCCCTTCTGCCAATCCATCTATCCGGGAATCTCTCGTTTAACCACTGTCGGACCGGAAGAAAATAATGATGTGGAGCACCGTCCTGCTGGAATGTTAAACAAATCCACCTCTAAAACTGAATTACCCTCTGCATCAATTTGAGTTTCTAGCTCATGGGTGATAAGAGGATCAATAGCCTCTTCAAGCATATTAAGGTACAGATCACCTGTCAAGTTTCCTTCAATAAATAAAGGACCAATAATGACTTTTCCAAGAATGCCAGACCAACGATAAACTTTTTGGGGATATTGTGTATGTCCTTCTCGAAAAATATGCGGGTTTTCGTCACTTCAATATCGACCATTTTGTTTGTTAACATTTCCATTTAGAAAAAATGAACATTCATCGCTGAAACAGATATTCGGCAGAATATTAGGGATGGCGTTGACTTGACGACTCATGAATTTATTGGTGCTTTGTGATATCGGTTGTAAATATTCGTAGTAGGTATAGTCCAATTTATCTGCAATTAAAAAACACACATTAATTTTATTGTGTTTTTTAGTATATAGTATTTAAATAGCACAATTCCGCTTAAATGTAAGCGTCTGGAACAGGTCAAGAACCGTATCGTTCCTCACAATACACTTTATTTGGTACCCTAAATATGTTCTTGCAGTATGTAGATTTGGAAAGAAAAATTAATTAAAGTTTTCTCACTTTTGTCCATTATTTCAACCCTGTGTGACATGTGAATTCTACGGTGTCCAGCAAACTTTGAAAAATTATGTATTTTAAAATCAAATTATATTTTATCTTGGCCCCAATTCTTCTGTCTTTTACTAAATAAAAAACTAAATAAACGACTTACCTAAACGCAACAATATTTGATGGCCTAGTTAGTGTTGCAATAGTATGAGCAGATGATCCACTTACCAACTTATTAACAAGTTTAAAGCATTTTGAAAAATGAAAACCTTGGCGATGGATACAAAAGGATTACTAGACAGAAGTGGGCCAGATAAATTAAAGTGTTTTTTGAAAAATGGCATTGGTTAATGGTATTTTCATTTTTTAGGCGAATTTGCAAGTGCAGCTATTCCATACCAAGGTGGCATAATTTTTGACGCTTCCATTGAAATCTTGTAACGGTTACGCGATTACCTTGAATTTGGCATTTTAAATGGGACATCTTGTATATTTTTACTTAATTGGGATTCAGCAGAACATTCTGAGCAAAATGATACTTCACTTCTCATTTTTTGACGTGTTATAACATTTTTATGTTTATTTTTATTTTCAATCTAGAGTGCTACAAATTAATTAAATTTGTTAATTTATAGTCAAGTTGTCTTAAATCAGAATCGCAAATGTAAAAGCGTTAAGCATTATTGCCGTCCTCTCTTTTTCAAAGAAATATAAAGGCGGCTTTGAAAAACAATGGAATGGTTTTGAAAACCAATATGGTTTTAAATTAAAATTGTAATGTTATTCGTTTATTAAACTTTTATTGTAAATCAGATAAAATGGTTAGTTTTACTAGAAATGAACAAATTGATATGCTCCTAATTTTTGGAGTGACCAGAAATATTCTTCTGAAGCCGCAAGATTGTAAGTATTGTATGTTTTTTAAACTAATGACATTACATCTTTAAATTAAAGCCATATTGCTTTTCAAAACCATTCCATTGTTTTTCAAAGCCGCATTTATATTTCTTTGGAAAAGAGATTACGCTTTTAAATTTGCGATTGGGATTTAAGGCAAATTTTTCAGTGTCAATTTTAAAATAGCATAGGAGTATATGGTATGAAATTGTTGGAAAAAAATGCTCGTTTAAAATATCCGAGTAAACGTCAAGAAAACAAAATTTCATTTTTTAAACGCTTGTAAAACTTAGAAAGTCAATTATTATGACATAATTTTAGTTTTCATATACTACTTGACTATAAATTAACAGATTAAATTAATTTGTAGCACTCTAGATTGAAAATAAAAAATAAACATAAAAATGTTATAACACGTCAAAAATGACAAGCGAGGTGTCATTTTACTCAGAATGTTATGCTGAATCCCAGTAAGTAAAAATATACAAGATGTTCCATTTAAAATACCAAAGTCAAGGTTACTTTCGGTCAAACCGGAAGTGCTAATAAAGTGAAAATTATGCCAATAAATGCAGACTCATCTTTTATGCATAATCTCAAAATTTCATTTTAATATCTATAAATACAAAAAAGTTATAGGGGTGAACGTCTTTTGAGCAACACCCGGTAGGTATACACTCTTCAAATAAAAATACTGTCAATGACGCACTACAATCATTTTCTTAACATGGTCTGATTTGTAAATGATTGTGTTGATTTAATTTTTAATAAAGTTTATCCCGTCTTTGCCAATAGGTTTCATTGATGGCTTTTAGCTTCTTGGTCTTGAATGAAAATACAAAAATGTATTTTTGTGTTGATACAGGCAAATGTATGTTTATAGAATCAGTTCCTTGGCTCAGCATGATCATATTAATTATGGTCACTTCAAAAACTTTATTGTGTGTTTTTCTGAAGCGCCATTATTTTTGATATTTGTTTATTATTTATTTCAAATATATCAAAATATGTATTGCGTCCTTTGCTATTTTTACTGTGGTGGCCAGGGACCCAGGCTAGATTTCGCTACAATCTATAACGTTATAACTAATTTTGTTGGTAAGAGAGAACAAAACCAAGCGCATTGTAAATTTCGTAGTTTCTCACATCGCATTTTAGGTACATTTCATAAAGTTGCGTGACCCTAAAATTAATGTTAGGTTCCAATTACTAGACAATGTGACATAGA
This sequence comes from Polydrusus pterygomalis, assembly GCA_963969555.1. Taxonomy (NCBI): domain Eukaryota; kingdom Metazoa; phylum Arthropoda; class Insecta; order Coleoptera; family Curculionidae; genus Polydrusus; species Polydrusus pterygomalis. The sequence goes on along the minus strand of OZ018384.1, from coordinate 31,958,261 downwards.
AAAAAAAATAATAGGTTAAAAAAAGATTAATAAAACATTCTGAAAAAGGAAATGGTGAAATTCAGTAAGTTAACGTTGTTGTAATAGGTTGAGTTTAGTTGCATTTGGGAACTGAGTGGAGGACAGGCCGAATACATCAATGTCATTGCAAGTATTATTGAAAATAAACATTGATTGATAAATTGGTGTTTTAATTAAAAAGTTTGTTGAGGGAGTAGGCAGATGGAAGACGGGAGAGGATATGACAGTGCGTGAGGGAACATGGAAGTTTATACAGGATAGTAGCATAGGGCAATCGATGAGCGACCTGAACAAGAACTGAATGAACAAGTAATATCTGCGATTGAGAAGCGATGGTATCTGAAATCTTATTAAAAGGGCATTTTGATCAGTGCCTCTAGGGGGATATGTGCCATCTTCCTTAAAGGAAAGGTATTTGACAAACTTTCTTTGGACGTTTTCTAGAAGATTAATGTATTTGTGGAAAATGGGGTGCCATATAATAGCACCAGATTCTAGCTTGGATCGCACGAAACTATAATAAAGGGGTTTCAATGTTTGAGTATTGGTAAAATCAGCCGAATACCTTATAATGTATCCAAGCATCTTCATTGCACTGCTGTAGGTATTACTGATGTGAACAGTAAAGGAAAGCTTTGGGTCGAAACCCACACCAAGGTCTCTAAAAGTGTCACACTGCTTAACGACTGTGGTATCGATGCTATAGTTGAAGCGAATAAAGTCTACCTTATTTATAAATGTCATGGCGAAGCATTTGCTTACGTTCAGGGCAAGTTGTTAATTTTGCACCACTTTTCCAAAGTGCTCAGGTCCCTCTGCAATAACAGGCAGCCAAATAAATCACTTATTATATACTCTGAATAGTTTTAAGTCGTCTGCAAAAAGCAGTACATTGCTGGACATATTATTACTTATGTCATTGATAAAGATTAAAAATATTAAGGGGGCTAGATTGCTACCCTGATAAAAAAAATTATATTAAGCAGTAATAATGGTGCTGTCAATTAAATTTTAGGAGTGACGATTCCCACTTTAAAATTACCTTTTGTATAGGTAGGTACCTTAAATATTTAAACTTTCTAATAAATCCAAAAATAAGTCATTGAAAATGAGTTTTGGTCCCTACCATGCATGGCATCGATTAAATGATTAGGATGTTTAAAATATGCAGGCTTGGCATAATTTGGCCACGTAATTAATAAAGTATGAAGGTATTAATCAGTGACATTTCTTATGTATAGGCTTGCAGTTCAATGGAACTGATGCGTTAGATATAAAAAGTGTCTGAGTGAGACTAAATAAAATTTGGCAGATGAGTCAACAAGATTGTGACTGCTGTGAAAAAACAAATGTAATAGTCATTTGTTATTAAGGATACAAACATGAAGTATACGATTATTTTTAAGTAAGCGCTGTCAGTAGAAATGATTTTAATGAGTAACACTCGGCTCGTTATAGGTATTTATAAATTCCATTGCTATACCTACGTTTGTTTGACGTGGAACACAAGCGTTTCTGAAAGTAAGTATACAATCTGATCGAAATTAAGTGCATGGGTGCTATCTTATTCTGGAACAAACTTCATGACTCACGTTTAGCAAGTCTTAAAATTAAATTGCTTCTAAGTCAGGAGACTTGCTTTACCTATTAAAAAGCTTTCTGGGAGTAAAATTCAGGGACTACAGGCGTGCCTGGGTGTTCAATACGTTTGGCCTGGTAAGGGGATTGAACCAAGAAGGCTACTTGTCTTTCTAAAATGACGACACACAACAAACCCAAGCAAACCTGCAGTTAAATAAGAGACCAATTGCTGGCCCAATTGTTAGTCATTGGAATAAGTAAGTAAGGATTTTAGGTTTTCTTGAAACTTTGTCTAATCTATTTCTTCTGAACAATGTACCCTATTTGTGTACAGCAAATTCATTTCATTAGGCAAATATAGTAGGAATTTAATAATAAATAATAATACCGTAATTTCAAATAGTTTAAAATTGACAATAAAACTTTTTAGCAAAATTCAATTTCTAATTCTAAACTTTGCATTGAAAATTAATATGGCGTCTGACATGTTTCTCACGGTAGTAATTACCGTGCGAGCAAAAATTATTTGCATCAAAGAGGGCTTGGATTAAAAAACGTAGGGCTTGGTTTAGATCACAATGATAGGACGATATATCTAACCAAATCTAGGTTAAAATTTTGTCAAATTCATATTATGACATGATATGCCAAACTAATGAGTAATAAAATAAGTAGACAAATACAAATTTATTTTTGTTGTTTACAAAATTAACAAAGTAAGAATATACAGAAAGAAAAAGAATTACATAAATTGCTGAAATTGGCCACCGCCATGCTCCCAGCATAAATTCACACGTCTCTTCATATCACACAGTGTTGACAAGCATCTCTGGAGAAATGTTACCACATTCTTGGATAATCCTTTCTTATAATTGTTCTAAATTTGCAACTGGTGTTTACTTGCACTTTATAAGGAAATAAATTTAGCCGCTTCTTAAGAATAGTCCTGCATGTTCCATAAGGTCTTCCCACTTCCTGGGACAGGCGTCTTATACAATTTGTTGGCGTATTTTGCATTATTTCACGAACGTTTGCAACAGGTTCTTCTGTTCTTACAGATGGCCTTCCTGCTCCTTTTTTGTGTTGTATAAAACATGTTTCCCTAAACACAGCCACGGTTCTTTTCAGGCAATGATAAAAATTCCCAGCAATAAAAGCAACGTTAGGAAAATGTTCGTGAAAATCGTCCATGCACAAACCCGGATTGTATTGCCACTCACCATTTACTCTAATCCCGTTTCGAAAATACGCTTTAACAATGAATGTTTTGTGCTGTTCCGTAAAGCCCATTGTGTGAATTGTTCAAGAAATCAAATTACTTGTAACGACTGTCAAAGATGACGGAATAACTGATTGATTGATAATTCAGGTAGTTACTGACACCCAACAGGTATTAAGCTCTACGCCTAAGCATTACGTCCTTCGATGCAAGGCCCTCTTTGATGCAAATAATTTTTGCTCGCACGGTATAATTCTTATTTCAGTAGATCACTATATTCTAGTAGTAATAATTGTGGAGAGACTCAACCTTTAATTGTATGAACACTGAACCGTCCAGACTTCGTTCATAGCGAGGGTATTAGGGGAGACTGGAACAAGAAGATCCCCCTAATAGTTTGGGCCTTAGATGTTGTTGAAGTTAGGAGTTTGTATTTTTGACTGCCTGTTGGTTCGCCTTACATAATTCCTGACCATTGGGCCATTGGGGCGAAACAATAAGAATAAAATTACATATTGCATATTAGTTTTCGAGACCAATGTGGGGGTAAAACTATCCCTGTAATTGTTTCCCCCATTTTTTGGGGAATCCTTTTGCCCCATTTGTAAGCTAAACAATAAAGTTAAATATACCTAAATGAAAATATAGCTCCCGGGTGTACATTACAAGACTATATCAGAGACTATGATAAACAAATTGTCATTTACAGTTTAAAGGCTCACTATATGATAATATCGCTTGGACTATGACCTATGACCTGTACTTTTAATTCATCTCCATGGAAATCTGGCGATTTTGTTTTACGGCTATCTACATTTTTTTTTTAAATATCATCTCAGAATTATGCCTAAATTAAAAGTCATGATTATGTCTTTAATTCTAGTTTTTTTGATCCATCGGAATAATGAGTAACAAACCTACACATTACAGAATCATAAAGTTTAAAAATATTTTTTGGTCGTGGAATGTTTTGGCCACGAAAGCTATAAAAACAATAATTTCTTCGATTCAAGCGTTAAAAATTATTCTTTTGGCAATAACTCTGAAGCGAACAAAGATATTAAACTGCGGTCTTCACATTTGTTCTTGCAAATTTAATCTACTTTTCGATTATGATGTCATAGTATAAAATCAAAACTGTTATTATTACAAATTGCGCCCTCTAGTAATTTTATTAGAAAATATCATGTACCAGTGGATACGACAATTAAAAGTACTTACAAACAATCTTAAATTTAGTAAAATCGGATAAGTCCTTTAGAAGTTACAACGATTTAAATGATTACCTACACTTTCAATAGCTTCCCAAACTATTATCAAGGTCGGTACGCCAATGAACCTTAGATGCAGAATTGTCTAAGCTTTCCAATGGTGTAACCAGAGGTATACCTTAATATGGAAATTTTTGGAAAAATTTAGAATTTTAAAAATTCTAATTTTCGGAGAAATTTAGAGTTTTAAAAATTAATTTTGAATCGTGCCCCCTTTCGGCGAAATACGAACCTTAACGAAATCCTGTATAAATAAAACGCCAACCATGTTTAAAACAATTTTCTAAATCGTTTTTTAGACTAACTTCACAAAAAATTATCCTACTTATTGCAAAAAAATGTGAAAACTTGTACTTTAAACGATGAGTGTATGTTCTATTTTTGTCAAATTATGAGGAAAATATTATGTAACAATACTTTCAAATCTCCTGGCTTTTCAGTTTTAGATAAATATATATTCACAGCTGGGTAATAAAAAACTGAGTTTTTGCCAAATATTTTCTAAAACTAAAATCCCACAATTTAGATGCGAGGTTTTTACACTTTTTATCAAGCAACAAATAATAATTCTTTTGCAAAATAAAGTTTGTGCTAATAATAATATATCTACACTTTCTACAATATAGAATATATCAAAAAAACCAAAAATAACATTTCTACAAAAATGCTGAAAACACTAATGTAGTGCTAAAACTATTATTTTTTTTTTGCAATAACGCAAACACTTGTTTTTCACTCGTTTTTGTAAAATCTTCAATAAAATTTGCATCTTTTAAATCATTACCAAAGCAGCAAAAGGGATTACCTATGTTAATAATCAAAGTGTACATTACAATCACAGATGACGGGCCGACGTTGGCCTATGGGACCCGACGTCGGCACTCAACGTAGTTACAACCTTGTTACGACTTCTAGTTCCACCAATATGGTGTATCATGTTGAGTCGTTGAAACATCGGCAACCGACCTGGCGTCGCGTTTGAAGCACCACCATTATTGTCAAGCAAAAATGGCAGAGAATAAATACAATGCGTTTTTTTAACGCGGGCCATAGGGATTTACATGGTAAATATTTAAGCCTATGTTTATGTTAGGCACATCTATATTAAACAAATAATATTAAAACTTGAGAATACATAAAATATGAGATGGGAGGAAGAAGCTAACATACAATCTGTGCAAAAAATCTCCAAGAGACACCCAAAAAAGCCCTTTCTATTTTTTTTAAATTACACTTTTTTACCCCCTTGTAATTTATGTAATTAACTACCTCAAATAAAGAAAAATATTGACACAGCTGTCAGTATTTTCCTGACTTTCATGAAATTAGTTTTGTAATTTATCATGTCTTGCTACACCGTAAAAGAACGAATTGAAATGGTTTCAAACTGCACAAGAGGAATGTCATATCGGGAAGTTACTGATAATTTTGCCGCTGTCTATCAAAACCGTCCCATTCCCAGCAAGTCTACCGTACGACGATTGCATGGAAATTTCATGACTTCTGGATGTCTTAATGAATCTCATAAAAAACGAAAAAGAAATTCATTTGTGGTAACTGAAGAATTCCGAATGGGTCTGTGCATGGCGATAGAAGAACAACCATCATCCAATTTGACACACCTTGCTGAACGCTTCGACAAATCTAGAAGCAGCTGTTACAAGGCATTGAAGAAAGACATATATAAATCTTTTAAAATTCGAAACGTACGGGAACTTTTACCTCGTGATTATTTTGAACGGATGCAGTTTTGTGAAGAATTGATGGAACGAATTAATAACAACCCAGGTATTGCGAACAACATACTGTTTACAGATGAAAGTTCCTTTATTATTAATGGAAGTGTGAACAAGCAGAATGTTAGAGTCTGGTCGCGAGAAAATCCCTACGTGGTGCATCAAACGCATACCCAGTGGCGACAAAATGTAAATGTATGGGCAGGTATTCTAGGAAATATGATTATCGGTCCATTTTTTATAGACGGTACGCTTACCAAAGAAAAATATATGGATCTTTTACATATGGAAGTAGGTCCTGCGCTAGCCTACAGAAGGGAGGAAATTATATTTTAACATGATGGAGCTCCAGCTCATAGCGCAATAAATTGTAACAGAATATCTAAATAATGTGTTTCCGGGCAGCTGGGTAGGACGATTTGGACCTTTTAAATGGCCCGCTCGAAGCCCGGATATCACGCCTTTGGACTTCTTTTATTGGGGATACCTCACATCAAAAGTTTTTGATAACGTAAGAGGAAGACCAAATGATGTCGATGAGTTAAAAAACAGAATAATCGAGGCCTCACGCAGCATCACAGCGCGACAGTTGTCGAATGTTAGAAAGCATTTTTATGATTGTTTGGGGTACTGTTTGGCTGTAAATGGAGGGCACTTCGAACAGTTTATATAAGTTTTAAGTTTATTGTTGTAGATTATATTTAGGAAAATTATTAAACTTTATTGAAATAAAAGTTCTGCTTTAGAATTAAGTAAATTAATACATTTTAAACCACTTAAAATAAAACATATTTGATACAAACTAAATCAACATTGTATAATTTCGGTACAACTTGCCAAATATTATAAAAATGTCACATACCAGCTTATGTCAAATATACCTGCGTAAACTTAACATACAGGGCTGGGCAAAACAGCGTGAACATGGTATTTTTCAATGTTTTGCGTTAGTAAAGTAATACAAACATGGTCCTAAATTGGATATGAGACCACTAGAAATATTTGTGTAAAATTTCAACTCGTAGTTCTCAATAGAAATGTGCCTAACATAGACTTCAAGATTTACCCTGTAAATCGCTATGGCCCGCGTTAAAAAAAGCGCACTGTATAGGAGAAAAACAAGCACGCCTGAAAAATTCGCAATTTTTCTTCAAAAGTTTTAGTGTAAAAAGCTTTTTCTTAGAAAAAATTAGTAATTTGGTTTCAGGCTATAAAGGAATGATCCCCTGCCTTATTTTAAAGTTTTAACGTTTATCAACAATGGCCGCCATAGATGCGAGACGAAAATGGCGTAGTCGTCGGTACAACTAAATTTTGAACTAATGACGACTTTTAGTGGTATTTTTTTAACAAAATGTTGTCACCGGACGTCGGGAAAGTTACAAATTGCCGCCTATGCTTTGGCCTTGTCTTTTTATGACGAGATAACAATTTTCGTAATTAATTTTAAAATTTACATTTATTTAATCTTTTTGGCTTGTAATCACCAATAAATAGCAGTATTTTTCTGACCTAGGTACAGCACTGGCACTACGCCATAGTCCTGTGTGATTAATATTTAAAAAGTAAGGTTAAAAAAGTTTATGTTTATGAGCTAGTCCAATCACCAGCTACCAACCAACAAAAATACCAAACCTTTACAACTAAAAATAACTAAACTTAGTTGTAAAGCCGAGGTCGCGCCGACGGTAGGCTATTTAGTAGTTGTGTAATGCCATCGTAACAACGTTGGATTTGGTATTAACTACAACGTTGCAAAATATTACCATAACCGCCGTTGTGCCGAAGTCGTAGTCAGAATGCTGACTATTATTTATACCTAATGTAACGTTACAAGTAGTACAATATTTGTCGGAAAAATGCTGCTGGCGCAGACCAGGACTGGGTTTATCAAAGAGACATATCAAATCGCTGAATCTTTGGCCAAACAAGTTGTTCACCTCAATTCTATGGAACAAAAACCAAAAAATTACTTGCATCAAAGAGGGCCTTGCATCTAAGGACGTAATGCTTAACCGTAGAGCTTAATACCTGTTGGGTGTCAGTAAGTACATGAATTAACAATGAATTAGTTATTCCGTCATCTTTGACAGTCGTTACAAGTAATTTAATTCATCGCTAATTTTTCCAATTTCTTGAACAATTCACACAATGGGCTTTACGGAACAGCACAAAACATTCATAGTTGAAGCATATTTTCGAAACGGGGTTAGAGTAAATGGTGAGTGGCAATACAATCCGGGTATGTGCATGGACTATTTTCACGAACATTTTCCTAACGTTGCTTTTATTGCTGGGGATTTTTATCATTGCCTGAAAAGAACCGTGGCTGTGTTTAGGGAAACAGGTTCTATACAATACAAAAAAGGAGCAGGAAGACCATCTGTAAGAACAGAAGAACTTGTTGCAAACGTTCGTGAAATAATGCAAAATACGCCAACAAATTGTATAAGACGATTGTCCCAAGAAGTGCGAATATCTTATGGAACATGCAGGACTATTCTTAAGAAGCAGCTAAATTTATTTTCATATAAAGTGCAAGTATTCCAAGAAATACAAGCCGCAAATTTTGAAAGACGCAGAAATTACTCTCAATGGTTTACCCAAAATTTATTGGAAAGAAATGATTTATTAGACCTGACATTTTTTTCGGATGAAGCCTGGTTCCACCTCTCCGGATATGTGAATTCTCAGAATACACGCATTTGGCGTAGTGAAAATCCCCATTTTTTTTGTAGAGTCCACATTGCACCCTCAAAAAATTGGTGTCTGGTTAGCTGTTTCCCGAAGAAGAATAGTTGGTCCTATTTTTTTCCATGACACAGTTACAGCACAGCGGTATAGAGACAATATTTTCAATCCATTTGTGGAGCAATTACTTAACGACGAACTACGTTTTGGATATTTTCAACAGGACGGTACAACCGCCCATACAGCCGCCGAAACTATTAACTACTTACGCAATTTTTTCGACGACAGATTAATCAGTTTTCGATCAGACATTGAATTCCCACCTAGATCACCTTGTTCAACGGTTATGGATTACTTCGCTTTTCCTCATTTAAAGAACACTATTTTTAAAACACGAGTTGCAAATTTAGAACAATTACAAGAAAGGATTATCCAAGAATGCGGTAACATTTTTTCAGAGATGCTGGTCAACACTTTCGAAAATATGAAGAGACGTGTGAATTTATGCTTGGAGCATGGCGGTGGCCAATTTCAGCAATTTATGTAATTATTTTTCTTTTTCTTTCTGTAAATTCTTACTTTGTTAATTTTGTAAACAACAAAAATAAATTTGTATTTGTCTACTTATTTTATTACTCATTAGTTTGGCATATCATGCCATAATATGACTTTGACAAAATTTTAACCTAGATTTGGTTAGATATATCGTCCCCATATCATTGTGATCTAAACCAAGCCCTACGTTTTTTTAATCCAAGCCTTCTTTGATGCAAATATTTTTTGCTCGCACGGTACAAGCTTTAAATAAATTGTAGAGGATGGGAACAAGCATATAAGACCGTCATAATATATTGTCGTACTGTAAGTACTTGTCTCTCTCGTCAAGGAAGACTTTGAGGCAATATTTGAATCAAATAATTAACAACATTTTCTAATTCACAAACATTAATACCTGCCTAAAAGAAGAACTTTTCGAATATCCGATGCAGCTGTTCTTTTGCCCAATTTATAATATTCCTATAAAATATGACCCATCAAAACCGAATTATTATAAATTATAAAAATATTTTTAAGAATCTATTTTGAGGTCTTCCAACAGATCTTTACTTGTTTGTTGAATATCTGAATAACTTAGTTGTTGAAAACAAAAAAAATGGGCGCCAAGTTTTACACCGTGAATAAATATCTCAAATAAATATTTATAAAATTTGTGTGACATTATTTAATTTCAGTAAAATGTTATTTTTGGGCCAGAATGCACCACCTACACATGTATTATTATGAAAAATTTCTGTGTACGTTGGCACTTATGTCAAAAAAGTGTAAACTCTTAATAACAGTGCGGTTGAATTTAAGTACTGAAATAGTAAACATTTAAAATTCACCTAAAGGCCGTATTACAGTCGGCAATATTTACGTGCAAGTCGCAATTCTCTTGCTTGTAAGCATGCGCAGTTATGAGCCAGCTGATCATATCTGCCAAATCTGATCAGCTGGATAGTAACTGCGCAAGCTTACAAGCAAGAGAATTGCAACTTGCAGGAAGTATTGCCGACTGTAAAAACTGCTTAAAAAACATAGCACAGCGGCCTTATGTATTACATAATTATTATGTAAAATAATTTAAACATAGTATTTCGAGGCCAAGGATTCCAACTCAGCTAGCTAAATTCTCTAAAATAAAATAAGCACGTTTAAAAACTGGTTTACAGCTGGAAGTTGTTTATTGCATGCAACTTTAATTACGGCAATCATGATTCGTAAAATGAAATCACAACAGCAGATTAAAAATGACTTGCCTAAAACATTTAATAGAACGTCGCAAAACCCAAAAATTAATAAACATTTACCATTTGCATTATTGAAATAGTACTACAAGCATACCCTACCCCACAGAAATATGCTATTCATAGCATTACTGGTGAGTGGTGGGATACTGTCATTATTATAATAACATTGTGCAACCTTATCACCTTATTTTGTGGTACTGGCACCGCTACTGATTCGGAGGGTAAAAATAATTATTCAGAAACTACTGTACCAACTGACGAAAAAGTAAAATAGACAAGTCTATCCAGGAGGCTGGGAATGTGTTTAAGCAATGTAGCGCCGTGGTGCCATTTCATTACTATGTAGCGTAAATTCTTGACAATTGTGACTGCAATATACTCACTGCCAAAAAAATTTCGGAAAATTTGAAGGTTATCGTTAAATTATACAATTTTCAATATCCTTGAAAGTAGTTATGGTCGCAGACTTCTGGTACTGATGTCCAAACAGCATAGGCGGTTCTAGGTGGGGGCTTGGGGGGGGGGGGCTAAGCCCCCCAAATCACGGATAAGCCTCCCCAAATTTAAATGTGGCAATCGAGAAAATTCTATATATCTACATAATTCCAGTAATTTTACTAATTTATTAATTAACTTTTTCATAAAAAGGTTTCTTTTCTTCGCTACCAAACTGCTACTAACACAACTAATAATGATTTTCTCTAGGAGCGTGTGAAAAAATAGACTTTTCACACCCATTTCAGTGTGAAAATTTTACTTTAACGCACTAGTGTGAAAAGTCTAACTTTTCACACGCTCGTAGAAAAAATCTTGTACTTTTCACACGCTCGTTGAAAAAATCTTGTATAATATACGTAAGAAAATATCTCGTTTAAAGCACTCATATGAATTACGAAACTATTTTCATATGCGTGCCTTAAACGAGTTATTTTCACACTTATATCATAAATAGCTATTTATTTAAATACCTCGACGTAAAGTTGGAACATGCTGTTAACGTTTTTTCCAAAAAAGTGGGTAGGAAAATAGCTTTATAAACATTTATTTGTGCAAAGATTTTTTTGTAAATTTAGGATAAAATCCCACTGGTGTCAAACATTTTTAACTTTTAAATTATAAAAATATTGCCTGTATTTTGTATGTATTTTTGATTTTTAAACCTCCCCATCCATCCATATATCTACTACCCAGCAAACACAAGAGGGCGCCGAGGGCGTGATTTTTTCAACTATTTTAACGACTTTTGGGTAAAAATTGGGCGTGGCACCCCCAAAATTTTCCGCCGTCGGCGAATTTGCCTCCGGCGGCATCTACGGTGGGCTTCTTCTCCCTGGGGCTTCAGCCCCCCCTAATTAAGAGGTCTAGAACCGCCTATGCCAAACAGTCTCACGTAGTTCTATGAGGACTTATGGGATACAGTAAAACAAAGTTGAACTTGTAAATTTCCACTATATTAACAAGAAAATTACATGTTTCGCTAACACTGTAGCTTCGTCAGATGACAATGATTTAATAAAGGTGAAAATTAAAAATTGGGGTGCAATAAAATTAAATTATTGAAAATGTAAATAAAACAGTGGAAGGGTTACAATAGCGGGAAAATCCAACAGAGGGTTTAAAAATTAAATTAAATTAGGTACAATATGGGTAATTTATAAAATCTTAAGTAAATTTAACAAAGCTGAATTATTTAAATCTAGTTGATCATTATTAACTAACAGGTCCGTATTTTTAAGTTTATTTATTTCCATAGACTCTAACAAATTTAGTTTTAAGCCTTTGTTTTCTGTATGTAAGATTTTAAAGGAAAGATAATAAAGGTGAAAAGTAAAAATTGGGTGCAAGAAAATTAAACTATTTAAGATGTAAATAAAACAGTGGGAGGGTTACAATTGCGGGGAAATCCAACAGAGGGTTTAAAAATTAAATTAAATTAGGTAAAATATGGGTAGGTATTTATAAAATCTTAATTATATGGTTAACAGAATAAATTTAGCAAAGGTGAATTATTTAAATCTAATTGATCATTAAGTAACAGGTCCGTATTTTTAAGTTTATTTATTTCCATAGATTCTAACAAATTCAGTTTTAAGCCTTTGTTTTCTGTATGTAAGATTTTAAAGAAAGGATCGAAATTATGTTGATAATCAAGTAAATGGTTAGCATAGTTTGAGTCTATTTTATTTTTTAGAAAACTGTTATAATGTTCCTGTATTATTTTGCTAAAATGTCTACCCGTTTGGCCAATGTATGTTTTAGGACAATCTTTGCATTTTAATTTATAGACGTCTGATTTTTTGTTTTTATCGCTTTTAGTTTTATTGTTTTTAACAAATTTACTTAAAGAGTTATTAGTTTTGTAACACACATTTATATCAAGTTGGTTAAGTAAAATGCCAATACTTTACTAGGTTGTCCAAAGAAAGTGACAAGTTTAAATTGGTCAGAGTTTTTGCTTCTAGGAAAAACTAAGTCAATAGCTTTTTGTGAGTTTTCTTTTTTAGGATTTGGTCAATTAGATTTGAGTTATATCCGTTATTAACTGTAATTTGTTTAATATTGTTTAGTTCTTTTTGAAAATTGATATTATTTAGAGGGAGAGTTACTTACCATGGATCATATACTGTAAAAAGAAGCTAATTTCGGTTGTATAGGGTGGCAAGAAGAGTTGTGTATGACAGTATCAGTATGAGATGGTTTATGAAAAATGGAGAAAACGTGTCTTATCATTTTCTCTCTTGAACTTGTTTGAAAAGAGGATGATTGCTTATTTTATCTTCTAAAAAATCCATAAATATTTCAGCCAATAAAGGACTAAGAGGGTGACCATAATAAGACCATTTTTGCTAGTATATATTTTGTCGTTGAACTCATAATAATTTTGTTCAAGGCATACTGTAAGAGAATTGATAATTTCTTGTTTTTTGATCAGATTTACATTTTTTAAGGTAAGAAGTTGATTGACGAAAGTAATCGTTTCATCGATGGGTACGCTGGGAAACAAATTAGTAACATCAAAAGAGATTAGCTTAGCATGGTTAGGTAAATTAATATTATTAATTTTATTTACTAGCTCAAGAGAATTTTTTATTGCAAATTTGGCTGAAAATTGGGTGTTACTTTTAATGATGTCGATTAGTTTTTTTGAAATTGTATATGATGGTGCAGTAAAGAAAGAAACTACTGGTCTAATAGGGTATCCCTATTTGTGAAGCTTTATTAGTGAACATTATTTAGGAGACTGAGGATTCATAAGAATTATTTTGGAAGAATCTATGTCAGAAAATATACTTTTGTAATTATGAATAATACTTTTTATAGATTTTTGAAATTTGCTAGTAAGGTCTCGTTTTAAAAATTGACAGTTGTTGGGATTTAGGAATTCAATAGTTTTTTTGAATATAGTCAGTTTTGCTTATTGCTACTACGGTATTACCTTTATCCGCTTTGGTGAAAATTACATCATTAGATTTGTTTTTAATATTATTGGCTATTTGAATTTCCTGTTTTGGAATGGTTTGTTTTAAAAATTATTTTTTTTATTATAGACAAGGCTTAATGTTTTAGAGAAATGTTAGAAGGAATGTCTTTAAGTGCTAGTTCGGTTTCGACTCCTAATATCTTCAAAGTTTTGGGAGAAATATTATCTTGGGTGTTATATTTAAAACCTTTTTCTACTAATTTAGTTTCGGTTTCAGAGAAATTTACTGTAGATAAGTTAATAAATCTGTCAAAAAACTTATGTTCAGAATTTTTTTTTCTTGCTTCCTTCAGATCATTAAAGAATGGTTCTTCTTGCGAGGCCAGGTCATTCAAACAAGAAATGTTAAATAATTTCTTCCACTTCTTCATCTCTGCACCTTCTGCAAAGTAATTAGCTGGTATTTGCATAAGTTCGGCGTGTCTACCGGAAAGGCAATGTCCGGTATCTACGACAGTGATATTTCTTAGGTCCTTCCGACTGTTTTGTAATAATGCTGCATTTTTCCTGTTATCAAGTAGGGGGCACAATATAGGGAATGTGCACATTTTTTTTGCATAAATACCGTGCGAGCAAAAATTATTTGCATCAAAGAGGGCATGGATTAAAAAACGTAGGGCTTGGTTTAGATCACAATGATATGGGGACGATATATCTAACCAAATCTAGGTTAAAATTTTGTCTAATTCATATTAAGACATGATATTATGCCAAACTAATGAGTAATACAATAAGTAGACAAATACAGATTTATTTTTGTTGTTTACAAAATTTACAAAGTAAGAATATACAGAAAGAAAAAGAAAAATAATTACATTCATTTTGAGAATTCACATAACCGAAGAGGTGGAACCAGGCTTCATCCGAAAAAAATGTCAGGTCTAATAAATCATTTCTTTCCAATAAATTTTGGGTAAACCATTGAGAGTAATTCCTGCGTCTTTCAAAATCTGCGGCTTGTATTTCTTGGAATACTTGCACTTTATAAAGAAATAAATTTAGCTGCTTCTTAAGAATAGTCCTGCATGTTCCATAAGATCTTTCCCCTTCTTGGGACAGGCGTCTTATACAATTTGTTGGCGTATTTTGCATTATTTCACGAACGTTTGCAACAAGTTCTTCTGTTCTTACAGATGGTCTTCCTGCTCCTTTTTGTGTTGTATAGAACCTGTTTCCCTAAACACAGCCATTCTTTTCAGGCAATGATAATAATCCCCAGCAATAAAAGCAATGTTAGGAAAATGTTCGTGAAAATCGTCCATGCACAAACCCGGATTGTATTGCCACTCACCATTTACTCTAACCCCGTTTCGAAAATACGCTTCAACCATGAATGTTTTGTGCTGTTCCGTAAAGCCCATTGTGTGAATTGTTCAAGAAATTGGAAAAATTAGCGATGAATCAAATTACTTGTAACGACTGTCAAAGATGACGGAAGAACTGATTCATTGTTAATTCAGGTAGTTACTGACACCCAACAGGTATTAAGCTCTACGGCTAAGCATTATGTCCTTAGATGCCCTTTGATGCAAATAATTTTTGCTCGCACGGTATGTTCCAAAAAATAACATACACCAAATATTACGCCTTAATTTTTTATAAATAATTAATGTTCACCGTGTGACGTCATATTGTAGTAAGCTTTGACGTCAGAAGCAAACTTTAATCGCTTCTATTTAATCCAGAGGATTAAAAAATACAACAATTCTTTGTGAATTGTGAACTTAAGAGCAATATTATTCAAATTTAATTTTCATGCAAGGTCTCTATTGCTTGGAATTCCTACAGATTGTTAGCTCTGTCCATCTGCAAGTTGTTTAGCTCTACGATCTATCTCCTCCTAATCTCGAGTAGTGTAAGTACTATTGTTATGATTAATGATCCTGTAGGGTTCGACAGGAATGAAGCAGGAATGCAAGACTTTGGAACGCATGACATTAGTAAAAATAAAAAAATTCTGGCAGCGACAAAAATTTAGCCCAACCACCCGGAGAATGTGACGATACAGAAATCATTGAAACCCGAAATTTAGTATAATTGTTAACAATTTGATTTAAATATAAAAAAAATACCACCCAAACATTTTAGGGGATAATAGAAGAGATGAAATCCTTCCAAACTAACACCGGGCTCGCATTTTGTTAGCCCTTGCAAAGAACAAGGTATAGATTCACGTTAAGCATAATTAAAATTATAATATCTGTTATGATCGTTTTTCCGAGAACAATTTATAAAATAGGAGGTTCAACCAAATCGAAGCAAATCTTTGACAGTATGAGTGTTTTCAATACCTACCTACATTTTTTTAAAATTATGTGTAAGCTGTTTCCGAAAATAACTTGCAGTGTTGCCAATGACTTTCGTTTGGATATAATCAATGCAAACATTGCGTTAATTGTAAACACTCAGGGCCAATTGCACCCACGTGTTAAACAAATTTTAACTAGATTATACATAGACTTTTTGGAAATGTAGGATTTTACACATACCGTTATAACGTTTATGCTTTCAAGTCATATCATTACATTAAAATACCGTAGCCCTTTTAGCCAACAGTGCATAATTAACTATCTATAGGTCCATCTGGATCCCTATCCATGCACCATGGGATACGTGACAATGACAGGGCCAATGAGCTCACGATTTAGACGTCGCATCGGTGGAACACTGGTTCTCCAAGTGGAGAGAGTGGAGAAAGGTCTAGGTGGTTAAAGTAGTTGAACAAAAAGTATAGTTTGAGTATTCTTGCTGAGTTTCTAAGCCTGTTACTACTAGCTAATGGTATATGCAGGTATTGCCAAGTTTATATTTATCATCATAGTCGAAAAGCAAAGCGAAGTGCACTAGTTTGTGTGATTTTTAGGCGAATACTGTATAAGAATCGTCTCTATCTTGCACACAAGATGACTGACAAGATAATATTTTCGTTATAGATATTATGGAAGTATGCATAAACGTTGCATTGCAATACTTAAAATTTTCACCTTGTACTAAGTCTAAGTATTCTACTTTAGCTTGGAACAATTTTAATATTATTAAACTCCTTTGAATTAACCAAAAACTTGGAAGCAACATTTCTATAATTTAAACGTTATATTCTAGCCTTGTTTAAACATCTAAAGTTGATTTATCTGTAACTATATTGGTTTGTGTCATGTGCTCTCATTTTATCTTCGAACTTACGAATTACTCTATTTCGGCATGCGTAAAAAAAATAGCAGAAGAAACCATTGCTAGAATTATTTAAAAAAATGTGCGTGTTTACACAGCACGAAAGTCCCTGCTGACACAGAGAATGACGAATTTCCGTTTTTGGAAAACCCTTAAAAATTATCTTAGAAAACTTTGAACTTGATCGTACTTATCTTTTATTTCCAATAAAAAGTATTTTTGAATTACCTTGTAACTAATTTTTTGTAGTATTTAAACGCCCATAAGTATTTATTGCCAACTCGTTGGTCTCCATACATACTCAAGGTGTCGAATAGAGTTGATCAGTAGCGTACGTAAATGTTTTATCTAGGGGTACTAAGCCCTTTACAGTATCATTAACTCCAAATCATTTATTTTAGAAACTGATTTCATAGCCAAGGGAAACTAGAAAATGTATCTCCTCTGTCTATATATAGTAATGTTCAATACAGGATAATCTCTTGTTACTTGTGTGTCAAATTTAATTTTAATTGGTTCATTATTTTGTAATTTATTAAGTGGCTTGCAACAAAAAATGAGTTTGTGAAGACGACATGCACAGGCGTTCTATATTCGCAAACAATTTTGTTGGGCCTTTGGGCAAAACCCAACCCTGATGTTTACAGGAAAGCGCAACGATGTCTCTTGTTTTCTTCGTTTGAAAGTGTCTATTGGTAAATCATTGAATATATCTGAACCAACAACTACATGATACAGTAGGTATAAGTAAAGTTTCACTCAGGTGGCGAGGTTCCACCATTAATGACCCTCGAACAAAAACCCCTTAAGCAGCAAATTTCTCAAAATCATTTCGAATTTTTGTATGCATACTCTGACTTCTTTCCTACGAGCGATGAGCCTGGGAACAAAATTGAAGTCTATGCAACTCAACTATTGTGAGCTGATCATCCACCGTACAGTTTGTATTCGTTCTGACTTTTGCACCTGAATTTAAACGGGTTTATTGGCGATAATAAAATAATTAAAATGTGGCTTAGAAAGCAAAATTAAAGTCCTGAGCATGCTAGAAAGTTAAATTTTGACTTTAAACCTGTAAATGAATGATGTATTTATAGCTATAGATTTTAAAATCAATAAGAGGGCTAGAAAATGATTATGGTTTATTTGCACCTTTAATTTGACCGAATCCAAAATAGGAATAAAATGTTTAAGTTGCTTAAAGGATATTTTATCCAGAATGTATTGGTAGCCACAATCCCATGCCCCCAATTATTGTTCACTCCATGTAATGCATGTAACCTAGCTGCTAATGAGAACAATTATTAGTATTTCCTTCAATAATTATTTATTACTCAATGAAAGACCATTTATTTTGTCAAATTTCCACTTTTATTGAAAAACTTTTTTTTTACACAACGCGTTTCGCTACATTGTAGCTTCTTCGGTGCTAACTAATTTTATTTCAGTATACAATAACAAAATGGTCTAGATACTTAATTACGCACCCTCATACCTGATTTGAGTAATTACGTATCTAGACCATTTTGTTATTGTACTGCAATAAAATTAGTTAGCACCGAAGAAGCTACAATGTAGCGAAACGCGTCGTGTAAAGAAAAAGTTTTTCAATGAAATTGAAATTTGACAAAATAAATTGTCTTTCATTGAGTTATAATGAATTTCCATCAAGTAAAGGCCTCAACGATTCAAAATTATTTATTATATTTATTTATGGTATACCTAATATTTCTGTTAGTTAGGAATCATATTTGTTTAGTTTCGAGCAATTTAGAAAGAGTGAGAGAGCCTAAGACAAAATGACTAACAATCTACTTTTACTATAGTTGTAGTTAAATCTTTTTAGTTCTTCTAATGAACTTGTCAGTAGAAATGCATTGTTATGAAGAAGATTAGGTGCTTTGGGAAGAAAGTGGGTATTATAGTTTCCCTATAGGTTCAAAAGGGTGTTCCAATTCTCCTGGAAACTTTTGTCATTGGGTCAGTTTATATTAAGAGAGTAACATAATAATCAAAATATGAAAGACATTATTTATGCTACTTATTATGGTATTATACATTAAAAATTAACATAAAATAGGAGACAATAATTTATTCAACGTGTGGACAAGCGAGAAAAATGAATCGACAGTAGTATTTGCATAGCGTCACAGATACACCGAATATTTTTGTTGTCCTTGGTTCACAGAAGATTACTCTAAACGTTTCATAAGAGAAAAAGTCTGAATAGGAGCTTTAACACCGACATCTCGTGTATTTTTTATGGGAGTAATTGGTCGCTTTAGTATAATGGGACCTTATCAATCACCTGACGACCTAAGCTTTCTAAGAAATAGATCATTGTGTAAATGAAAGGAATTTCAATTCGCAGGAAAAAGTTGGTTCAGTTTATGACCACTCCGTCACTGGTTTTAGTTTTGGCAGAGCTTTGCAGTCTCACAGCTGAGAGCGAGCAAGATATTCACAAGGCGCTTCAGCTTGCAGCAACAGCAGTAGCAGCACACGTCTGTTCGTTTCGTCGCCACGATTACTGTCGTCTTTACTCGAACCGTGCCGCCCTATATGGTTTGGCATGGATCGCGCCTGTATAAAATTACATCTCTTTTTCTCCGCTCCCTTCTAAAAATACCACAGCCTACGGTTATTTTGAGAGAATTGTATACAATTTTTCTTTTAATGAGAGAACCTTATTTATTTCGTTCCAATTCTACGATAAATTGAAAATAGTTGTTTGATTTATTTTCAACAGCGACTGGAGACCGCTTTAGCAAGTGCCGCCCATTGTCATAGTTGATTATCAGCTACCGGCAACGCGGACGTACCTTCATAACGTTGAGTTAAGCTATTTTGCATTGCATTACAAATAAACTTTTTTACATCCAGAAACATATGCACCTGTCCCGTAACTCTATTTGCGAGTGGCTTTAATTATTGTACTCGTTTTAGACTGTGGGAGAAACAGAATCACCTGTTCAGGGCCGCTGGTTGAGCAAAAGGCCAAGATTCTCGGGAAAGCAGAAATTCATTCATTAAAGTACTTTCAACATTTTCTCTGGATGAGTCATTAAGAGCCACACTAAAGAAGAGGCATAACCTGTGGAGGTGGATAATTTCTAAAAGTTAGAGTAATACAGACCCGTTACCGCGTCAACGGCAATTTTTGAAACCGGCGCCGACCGTCGTAGTGGGATTTGGCGGGGGGCGTCGTTACGTTCTGGTTTAGATTTGAAGTGCACGTTGGACTCCTTTAGTTAGTGCTTTGGAGGCCACCAAGCAAACTCTAAGATAGACGAACGACTCGACGACGCGCCGTACGACGGGACGACGAAGTACATCGCGAATCGCGAAGTGTGTGCTGTGAAGTGCCGAAGTGTTGGGCTTAACAACCCTTATACTACCCTTGCAGGAAGTAAGTTCGAGTGGCTTCATCTCTGTGTGTTAGTGAGCGTAGGTGCTAATCTAGTGAAGTTGGAGTTTGCCCTTGGATACTAAATGAAGATAATGAAATTTAAAATTGTGCGTTGTTTGCACCCTTCGTATTGGGTGTGCTCTAAAACCTAGATCCGCAGTTACGCTGTAACACACTTCGGAAATTTCCGCTTCTTCAAATAAGTATTCTCCTGCTTTTAGGGCAGGGTTAATGTCAACTATATCGGGATAACAAAACGCAGATAGCATGGGAGTGGCGGAGGATTTCGCTCCCAGCTTCACCCAGAAGCCGCAACTTAGGCAGGAAGATGACGGGAACAAACTTGTCTTCGAATGCCAGTTGTTGTCTTCTCCTAAACCAGAAATTCAGTGGTATCGAAGCGACACACTTCTTTCAGAAGACAGTAGAACCAATTTTAAGATACAATCCATAGGAACGAACAAATTCTTAGTTGTACTTGAATTAGACGATGTTATCGAAACGGACGCCGGCCTGTATAAGGTCAAAGCAAAGAACACGATGGGAGAAGTGGCTGCTTCCATCAACCTTAATTTTAGCCGTAAGTTTGGTTACAGTATTGCTTCTTTATGGACAGTTTATGCCAAGTTATACATGTAAACATACCCCAAAAACATTTTGTTATTAGCCTTTGTCAATGTAGTAGCGGTAAAAAATATATACAATTCGCGAAAACTATTCTAATTGCTTGGCATTTTCTGTGCCTTACAAAAAACATTTATGTATAAAATATGCTTTATATGTTCTAACTAATTGTGTTGTATTTTCAGCTATGGATGAGCCCAAAGAAAAGTAAGTGTGACCCGTTTTTATACTTTGTAAGAAATACCATACTTTTTTAAATATACTTAAATAATCTGGTATATGGAATACTAAGGAGTTAATATATTTTAGACAAATTGACGGTCTTGCGCCAACTTTCGCAAAGAAACCAGCAATTCGACAGGAGGAAGACGGTAAAAAACTGCTTTTCGAATGTCGAATTCAAGCCGATCCCCGTCCAGTCGTCAATTGGTTCCATAATAACAACCCTGTCAAAGAAACACCCCGTCACAAGGTATTAAGACAAATAGTGCACTAAGAAAAACACGAATTGAATTAGCAGTGAAATTACTATAAGCAATAAATATAGTCACGCATGTGACACCTGCTGTTTCCAGCTTGTCAAATTATTTACTTCATTACGATTGTGTATTTGAAACTTCTACACGATCGATTATTTTATTATTTCCACTAGATATTTCTTTGGGCAGTGGATCTAGTAAAAACATAAATTATAGGCCAATTACAACGTAAGAGTTAGTTAATTTGTTAATTAAGCTGAGCTGATAGGGAAACAACTTATTCAATCATTGATTCAACCCAACCAGGGGACAAATAACTAAATTTACAAACTTACTTTCAGTTGAGGATAGACAAGGATGGACACTCATACTTTGCAACCCTTGAAATAATAAATGTCACGGTTGAGGATGCTGGCAAATACAAGGTCACTGCAAAGAATGAACTGGGAGAAAGTAACGCGACGATCAGCCTCAACTTTGACAGTAAGTTAAATGTGGTGTGTCTTCCTTGCTTTGTGTGTCCTTTAAACGCAGTCCAATAAAAATTATTTTCAATCCTAATACCCATTGCCAAGCGCGGAATAACCCGAGTAACTTGCGGAAGCTTTTAGATGACAGCTTCTAACAGAGTTTCCAAAGTAGTGCTTCTGCATTTTTCGTATCGGATATTGTCAGTCCCAAACCGAGCCGAATAAAAGAACACTAGACTTTGAAACTAAATTTACATACCCTGTACAAGCCATACATCCCACAGCTACGACCCCACACTTTTTGTCACAATTGTAACCCCAATATACTCGCAATTGGCGCCAGCAGCTAAGGACAAGTAAGTCAGCACTCGTGCACAGTACAATGGACTAACCGACGCTTAATCTCAGCTCAGCTTTTAATTTTGCAGTTTTTTAACATTCCATTTCTAATCAATGTACATTAAAATTCCAATTCGTTTGTGTGAGTTCAGCTTAGATTAGTTAAAATTGACCATGCAATCTACAGGCCACCGTCCGGATGTCGAGCTCGTTCCCACAAGGACCAGAACTGCATCGACTGAAATGGTGGCTGGATTGTTTTTCTGTTTTTAGGCTTAATTTGAAGTTCTGCTCGAACAGCTACCCACCACCCGCACCATCAACACTTGTACTATTTAACATTTATAACTTTCAATGGCCATGTTCTTGCAAAATGTGACACTTGTGTTTCAGAGTTGTATTACACCATATATATATATTTATTTATTATTTATAATCACTTTAACACAGTTAAGCCGTAACGATTAAAAGCTGAGCTTTTCCTTTCGGTAAGCATTGTAAGTTGCGCGAGTTGCTGGCTGTCCGTCCAATATAATGATAGCCAGTTTAGAAGAGTTTCTGCACTAGGCGATGAAGCTCCGGTGCCTGAGCAGGAGGGCATCAAACCAACCTTCACGGAGCGACCGGTCATCCGGCAAACCGACGACGGTGCCACCATCACCTTCGAATGCCGGTGCGTCGGAGTCCCTAAGCCTGAAGTGCAATGGTATGTATAACGATTCGATAAACTCGCTACCGGATACTTACAAAAATTACAAAAATACAGGTACCACGGCAAGAAAGAGATCACGGAAGATATCCGATACGTTATATCTATGGATCTGGACCAGAAGCTTTACTACCTGGCCCGGTTGGAAATTAGCGCCGTACAGAAGAACGATTCGGGAGAGTACTGCGCCGTGGCGAAGAACAAGTACGGTACGGCGGTGGCGACAATCAACCTTAACTTCGAAAGTCATGAGAAACCCAAGTAAGCCTGAATGATCTGTTTGTGTTTCTCACGCGCTCATTTGCCTCTCTTTCGTAGAATCCCCGACGGAAAGGCGCCCCGCTTCCCCAAGAAACCCACAATCCGGCAAGAGGGCGATGTTCTTATTATGGAGTGCCTCTTGGAGGCAAATCCAGACCCGGATATCACCTGGTTCCAAAGCGAAAAAAGCATCGCGGACAGCCCTAGGGTCCGCATGTTGCGGAAAACGACGACCAAAGACACGTACCTCCTAACTTTAGAAATAGCGAATCCGACCCGCTCAGATGGCGGGAATTATCGTTGCAACGCATTCAATGTTTATGGCGAAAGCAACGCCAATATCGCGCTCAACTTTCAAGGTAGGCTGCCGAGATGCAGTCTTATCGTACCGTATCTGTATTTTATGTTTGTGAAACGTCCAATTCCGTAACTTATTGTATATTTTCCAATTTATGTTCCAGTGCCGTCAACACTCTGTCTTCGACCTGTGTAATGTCATTTTGCATGAGCATGGCCCTTTGATTTAAAGCCAGTCTCTAGCTCAGTTTATAACGTTTATTCGTGCGTGTTACAGGTGGTGATGATGCAGCAGGTTTCGCACCTTCATTCATCGAGAAACCTAAAATTATCCCGAATGAAACCGGGACTCTTATTACCATGAAATGCAAATGTAAAGCGAAACCAAAACCCGAAGTCACGTGGTTTCGCGGAACCACTGTCGTAAAGGAATCGTCTAAAATAACGATTCGAGTCGTAGACGTAGAAGAAGATATATATGAACTTATTCTTGAAATTAAGGTACATTGTTTTTCCCTCAATTGAAAATCCCTCATTTAAAAATATCTCATTATTCTCATTTTAGGATCCTTCTGCTCCCGATGGAGGTACTTATAGGTGCCACGTCAAAAACGAATTTGGTGAAAGTAACGCCAATCTTAATCTTAATATCGAAGCCGAGCCTGAACCAGAAGGGGATGGCCCAACTTTTGTCGAAAAACCCAGGATTACTTCTCATCAGGGAGGAAAACTGGTTATTATGGAATGTAAGGTACGATCAAATCCCCAGCCTACCATTGTATGGTACCGCGAAGGGAAACAGGTAACTGAATCGAGTAAAATTAAAATGAGCTTCGAAAAAGTCGAAGAAGATGTATATTATATAAAATTGGAATTAAAAGATCCAGGAATGGAAGACTCTGGGCTTTACAAGTGCAATATTAAAAACACTATGGGTGAACTAAATGCAAACTTAACGCTTAATATAGAAATTATCCCTGTTATTAAAGAGAGACCCAAAGTCATCAAGATTATCAAAAAGAGAACTGTTATCGTTGAATGCAAAGTACTCAGTAAATTTGCACCTGACTGTACATGGTTTAAGGAAGACAATGCTGTTAAAGAGGATAGTAGACATCAACTACAAGTGGAACAAGTCAAAGATGTAAGTTAATCAACAAAGTTTTTCAAACAAAAATAGCGACATTTAAATATTTTAGGGTGAGTTCGCCATAAAACTGGAAATTTCAGATGTACAGAAAAGCGACAAAGGTATGTATAAATTAGTCGCTAAGAATGAAAAAGGAGAAGCCACCTCTCAAACTGTTGAGGTAACGGAGCTTCCCCCTGAAGAGAAACCTAAAGGAGAAAAACCCAAACTTACTAAACTTACCAATATTGTAAGTTCTTGATTTAATCACTTTAAGTTTTACCCCCTAACATATTTTTTTTTCTTTTAGACTACCGAAGAAGGAAAGTCCGTTGATTTCATTTCCTCGCTTAAAGTTACGGACAAGACTGTCACAATTACTTGGTATAAAGAAAGTACTGTAATTCGTGAGTCTAGCGATTATAAAATTACATTTGACGGTACTGTTGCTCGTCTCAGCATTAGCAAATGTAAAACTACTCATTCTTCTACCTATAGAGTTGTAGCCAAGAATGAGTCAGGAGAAGAAGAAACTTCTGCAGTTTTAACTGTTAAAAAGAAAAAGGATGAAGATGAAGAAGAGGTAAGCAAATTCTATTTTTTATTCTTACTAAACATAAAAGTCAGCTATTGACACTTTAAATTTTTTTTGCCATATTATATATTTGCTATGGAAATAGTTAATATATGAAACAAACCTATGGCTTAACAATTTTTTATGGTGTACCACCAATATTTTTTCTACATTAAAATTTACCTAAATTTTTGTATTTTGTTACACTTATAACACATTACACTAAAAGGAGGACGAAAGCAGCGAAGGAGAAGAATTAGAAGTTGAAAAAGTTAAACCCAAAAAAGAGGAAAGTGAGGAAGAAGAATCCGAGGTATACACATAAAGACACTTTTTTTGCTTTTTGAAACATTTCGTCTTTTTTACATCTTTGCATTACAATTTTTAAGCATTACTCACACCTGGCTTAAAACTTTTTTCTTTAAATATTTATAATAGTATTTATCTTTCCAATTCATTTCACTAAAATATCTTTGTGGTAGATAATCTGAATTTGTTATTTAACCGACTTGAAAAAGGAGGAGTTCATCAATTTGATCTGTGTTAATTTTTTCATAAACTATTTTGAGCATATAAGATCTAAACCCAAAAATGCAGTAGTATAATAGGAAACACTGGTGACAGGTTTCCATACTGGCTTAATTTTTCTTTATCTAGATATATTATATTGTGATTTAAGGGACATTTTAAGTTGTACCTACCCACTTTCCAACGAAACAAGCTACGTTAATATTTTAAACTTTGAGTTTCTTCTCGCTATAAATCATTTTTCAATACAAAGTCAAAGGTATTAATCCTATGGCTTTACTAAAACCACTCTGATACAAAATATTCTATTGTATAATCCATAAAACCAGGTGATTTCCTACAATAGTAATGATATATACCAGAAATCATATATAAGCCAAATTCACTACATGCCTTGTATGTCATATTATAGAAATAAACAGGCGATGTTTTATTTTAAAATTAAGTTTTTATTAAATGCATTTTACAATTATTCAGTTTACTGGTTACTGAAATTTCAACAAACAGAATAAAAGACAAGAATAATTATTTAATTTCTTCCAGTTATGGAAGCACTTTATTTCAGAAAAGAGTGAAGATGGATATTAGATATTCAAAAGACTTTTAAGTACTGACTACTGCATAAAAAGGTTAAAATAATGGCTTACAAGGCTTTCATTTAAGCTAGTTACAATAACTATTAATTTAGGTGCAAAGTTCTCAGAATAAATTTAATTTGTTGATTATATAATTTTCCAAGAATATACTTCTTCAATATGCTGCAGAATTTTTCATGCACTTTGGGTTGTGTTTTTAGAAAAACGTGTGATCTATCTCTTTTTCTATTACATTTTTAACATTTCTTTTACTCAGCGTTTTTTTACCATCGAATAATTAACAACATATTTTACGTTTGTTTATTATTGTAGGAAGAGGAAGAAGAGGTTCCAAAACCAGTAGAAAAGAAAGAGGAGAAAAAGGTAGAAGAAAAAAAAGAGGAAGAGAAAGTAGAAAAAAAGAAAGAAGAGAAAAAGGAAGAAAAGAAAGTTGAGAAAAAAGAGGAGGAGAAAAAGGTAGAAAAGAAAGTCGAGAAAAAAGAGGAAGAGAAAAAAGTAGAAAAGAAGGTTGAGAAAAAAGAGGAAGAGAAAAAGGTCGAGAAGAAAGTCGAGAAAAAAGAGGAAGAGAAAAAAGTAGAAAAGAAGGTTGAGAAAAAAGAGGAAGAGAAAAAGGTCGAGAAGAAAGTTGAAAAGAAGGCCGAAGAAAAGAAAGAAGTGCAAGTTATACAAAAGGTAAGACTATTTTTTAATAGTGGACACAAGTAATTTAGGAAGAAGTAATGTAATGATTTTGATATTTTTATAGTGATCTTAAACATACATAAAAACATGGAAAATAACTTTCTAGGTTTAGTGTGGTTTGTTTAAGCATTATTTTTTTAAATCTACTTAACTAACACCAACACAACTATCAACATATAAACAAATAATAAACTTATTATATACTTTTTATATTGATACTTTATTTTCTTAGCTGTTTCTTGTTTGTGATGTTTAATTAGGTCTATTTCTTTATTTTATTTAGAAGGATGAAGAAAAGAAAGTAAATGATATTGGCAAAAAGGAAATTAAGAAAGTAGAGGTTAGTAAATCATTGTTATTAATGTTTTGTCCTTGTCTAAAATATGTATTCGTCTTATGTAGGAAACTAAAGCTGAAGAGAAAAAAGGAGTTAGGAAATCATCTATTCACAAGGTAATTTGTAGGTTTAACGATTAGTTGCAGGTTATTTAAACTTTGTTGATGAAATTAAAACGTTGAAATAATACATTAAAATACGTACCAATTCTGAACTAGTCGTTTTTGCTATTAAAACAACAGGTCGAAGAAAAGTCAGAATCTCGTAGAAGCTCAATAGTCCAAACGCAAGAAAAAATTGTTCAAGATGGCGAAGTTAAAGGAAGTCGCAAATCTTCTGTAGTAACTACAGAAGAAGAGACTACATCCGAATCTAGACGGTCCTCTATTTCAGAGGATAAGAAAAAGAAACTTACTGTTGGTACGAAAAAATTGGAACCAACACCTGAAGCAGTAAGTTATTGTTTTATGTTACTTGTATATCATCTACTATGAAATTAGGTTCCATTTAATTTGAAATTTTTTAAATTGCTCTTTTATTGTTTACCTGTTTGCTTTCATTTAAAGACAGCGGACTACGGAAAATGTTGCTACATGTTTCTAGCTTGTACAGGGCAGATCTAAAAAAGTTTTTTTGTAAGCGACTGCATTTAGACCCGTTGCAAAAATTAAGAGTTTTATAGAGTTAATAAAACACTTTATAGAAATGCTAGTTTTTTAACGTGTAACTGAAAAATGTTAATCGGCGAGCAGACAAGGTTTTTAAACTTGAAAAAAAAGTTTTACACCTCCGTTGGGATTTGAACACAGAACCTCTAGATTACCAGTCGAATGCTCTAACCAATTGCGCTACGGAGACACTGAGATTCTCTCACCAACTTCGGCAATATAAATATAACTTTATTCAAATTTCATCATTAAATGACAACATAAACTTATATTAAGAAAATTAAATCTAAAAAATTAAGTTTATTATCAGTAAAAGTCCCTTAATTTTGGTCTGCTGTAAATAATATAAAAACAGAAAGCAATGTTTTCCGTAGTATATCCGAAAATGTATTAAAGTCGGACAAAAACAGATATTAAACTAAATAAAATAATGACATCTACTTTTATTTATTTAAATAATAACACGTTGTCAAACAGCTGTCAAATACCCTTTCAAGGTTCTAAAGCAATTTATAACGATGTTTATTCAAGTATATTATAATTTTAATAATAATTAACGTCGTTCCATGTTGTATCCACTCGATGTTTAACTGTTCGATGCGAACTAACGTAAATATTTCATCTAGAAAACACCAACTACACCCACAAACAATGTAGACGAACTATTTAACAAAAAAACAGCACCGAAACAAACCGAACCGGCAAAACTTAAATCTCCACCACCAAAAGAACCAGAAAAAACTGCACCTGTCTCAAAAGTAAAATCACCACCGCCAGCTTCGAAAGTAAAATCACCACCACCGGCTACAACAAAAGTAAAATCACCACCTCCAGCCGAAACAAAAGAACCCCCAAAGCCTACTACGAAACTATCAGAACCACCTAAACCTAAAGAGCCCGAACCAAAACCGCAAGTTAAGGCTCCGGAAATTAAAACTCCGGAAATCAAAACTCCGGAAATCAAAGCTCCGGAAGTCAAAACTCCGGAAATATCTAAACTTAAATCTGCAACGGAAAAGAGAGCAGTAGAAACTCCCAAACCTGCCGAGGCAGTACCAAACTTAGCTCAATCACGCGGTTTACTTAAAAAGGTACTATGAGGATAGTTCTTTTGCACTAGCTTCTTCTGTTTGCAATCTCTCTCTTTCTCTCTCTTTCTTTTGTTTTTTTATAACAAACTATTTTAAAGGTTTTTGTACCACTAACACTATGCTGGTTGTATTTTGTATACAGTCTAGTTTTACAATTCAGGAATAATTATATAAAGTGTCCTTCAAAAAGTTTACCCCCTATGGGAAACTTTCTTTTTAAGGATTTAATAAAAACTTCGAAACGTTTATTACGTAAATTATATTAAAAATAAACAAATTTTTGCTTTTGTTTTTATTTCTAAAAAATTTCTAAAAAAATGTAAAATCTTTAACTTAAAAATAACACCATTTTATATCTGAAGCAAGTTCTTAGATATACCTACGAACACATACAAAAACGACGTTTTTTTATTGCGCAGATTTGTCTGCTTCTTCAGTGTTCCTAACAATGTTGTATTTTATTGTAATTGTACATTTCTTTATAATTATTCAAATAAAAAAATTTAATTCGGCATATACAATTTATAAACGTTTAATATGTTCTTCTAACTATTTTCTTTGCGCTTAAACTGTGTGTTTTTTAAACAATTTTATAACAATTCATTATATTTGAAATTCTTTGCTATAAAACAACTATCTCAAAACGTACTAATATATATTACATGTGCCTATTGCGTTAAATTTTAAAAGTAATTTACAGTCATGCAAGCATAAACACTATCACAGACTATATAAAACAATCTGCGATAAGACAGATTATACCAACTAACATAAACTAAATTAAAAATTAACAATTATTATTACAAACTAAATGTTGTTTTGTTAATTTTCATGTCTTCGTTGGAACTTCTTGTCACTGTCTTTATGATGTTTTGTGACTTTAGACTGAGGAAAAAGCTGAAGCTGTGAAACTAAAGGTAAGCAAGAATATTTTAAGTAGAGAAACTTTTAAAAATTCTATTGTTGTAACGAAGCTCTGACATTGCCAACAAGTAATACATAGTCGGTATAGAAAATCCTATTAATCCATTTAATATTAAATAATTTATAAATCAATTTATTACATAGACCGAGGAGAAACCCAAAACGCCAAGAAAAATAGCTCCAAAAGCTGAAATTCAAAAAGGTAGCTTTATGAACATTCAATTAAAACCCGTTTCGAAAGACGCCAAATCTGCCGAAAAAGCTAAATTAGAGACTGACCTAAAGGTAACCGTTTTCAGGACTGGTCATCTTCTTTCTCTGTGTCTAATTTTTTTTATCTATTTCCACATCTATCGATCTGGCTACCTATCTTTTTATCCGCCCCTTTATATCTCTGTGAGTCCGCCTCCCCGTCCATTTGTCAATGTAGTTTATATGCCCTTATCAGTCAACAACCCTTTTTGTCCCCCTCCCTCGCTCCATTCTTATTTAAAATTTTCTTTTGATCCCGATCGTTTTTTCTAACGGTCGCTTGAAGAAAAGTTTTGAGTAGGTTGTAAATTGATCTTATATACTGTCGCAGTCTAGTAAAAATTATAATATTATAAATACTAATTAAATTTATTGCGACATAGTCTTTTTAGAAAACTTTAAATATAATTTGACTACACTTTGACTGCCACCAGCCATTTTGTGCATGGGTAATATGTTCTGATAAAGATAGTTAGGATAACCAATTATTCTCAACGATTTCCAGAAGTCTAGACTGAATTTTTTGCATTAATTTTGAAATATAATATATGTAGGTATATATTTTTAGCCCTAAAATATAAAATACCCCCTCCTCCCTTAAATTTTGGCGTTATCACAGTACTCTACTCAACTTTACGAAAGGTGATTAATAAAAACATTTTTTACCTTATCTTATCACTAGGCTATAACAAGAATTTATTAAAAAATAAAATCAATTTTCAGAGTATCTGATTACAACATGCATATAAAATCGATTTACTTCCATACCTCTTCCAATTCTTTCAATCACATCTCCTGTAAATCAATTGGTGTTACTATTCTTGTGGAACTACTATATCTTCTATCTGTAACTAACTGAATATCTTCTATCTTCTTCTCTTTGTCATCACGTATTATGATTTCTTTGAAACTATTTAATTTTCACTTTATAACTAACCGACATACGCCTTCTCTCTTCTCTTTTGTTGTTCTCTATTATCTGCTCTTCTTCTTTTAATGGCTTTGTTTTCTCATAAATTAATATCGTTTAGTTAATACAATATTTCTTATTAGCCAACTGAAGCCAAAAAAGGAGAAAAGACTACTGTCAAAAAAGCTTCAAAGGGGGAAAAATATGATTATAACGCCTGGGAAAATATTCCTGACTATGACAGACCTGAACTGGAAAAATTCCAGCCACACGATAAAGCTGACTATGCCGGTAGAGAAAAAACAAAACTCAGCAAGGTAATTTTCGTTTTGCCATTGCTTACCAGCTTTCAAAAAACAGTAGATATATTATTTGCGTTTTGGCCATTTTCATCTTTTTTTTCACTTTAAAAAATGATACATATTTTTTATCACTATTTTAATTAAAGATCGGTTTTTAAATAAAATATTATTTGCTTCTGCCCGCTGATATTATTCGTGTTCCCAAAATCAACAAACTTTTAAACAAAAATTAAAAAACAGGATAAGCCACTTTTGACTAGCGAAGCAAAAGAGAAACCAGCTCTTGCCGCGGAACAAAAGGCAGTACCAACGGTACCTCAAATTAAAGCACCAGAAGCTCCAACAATAGAAGTTGTTGAGGATAGATCTCCTGATCAAAGGAAAAAGTCCCTGGAACCAGTGCCTGGCCAAGGAAGCCGGCGTGGTTCTCTTATTCCTCCAGAAGCGATGATCCGACGCGCTAGTCTTATCATTACGGATGAGGTAAGGTGTTTGTTAACTTTTATGTTTTTGTAATAATTACTTTATTTAAAATTGCATTACCTCTCTTCAAAAAAATCAAAAATTAAGTCCCAAAAAATAGGTGCTTCGCAGAGGTATTTGCCGGCTTTTTAAATATGATTAAAAAAATATATATTGGGTACTAAGAATGAATAAACATAATAATATGGAAACATGTCGTTCGTCAGTACCTTTGGTGTCGACAGACAAAACAGAAAAGCACAAATATTATATATTTGAATAATTTGAAATCGAATAACTAATAATATTCTACGTATTTTTGTTTTAAATTGATGTTTCCACGTTTTTAAACAGGGCCGTAGCGAGAGGTGGGTTTCTGATACCAACCCCCCACCGCCCCTCTAAATCCCGGAATGGTCACAAGTATCTATAGAAATACCAATGGACAGGTCCTGTTTTAAAATGCTATAATATACTACTTTCTATATAAATGGTATTACATTTTAATTTAATTTGTACGTCCCAACATCTAGATGTAGGTATTATTAGTGATTTTTTTTTTAAAACCATCAATTGGTATTGCTTTTTTTCGTTATCTAGTGACTTTACAGGGTGGAGTTTTTAACTAAATTAATTTTTAGGAAGCCTTTTTTTGGCTGAAAAGATACAGAACTACGGCTGCCTTGATTTTTAGTTTGGCATATTTTTTTTTGTGTCTTCATAAAATTTACCCCTTAAAGGTATGTATTGTATTGTGTTGGAACGGGCATAAAAACGGGAATGCGACCCACTATTTACTTCTGCACTTCGGTTATCTAAAAACCCAGCCTACTAACTGACCATTTTAGCAACAATTGATACTACAATTTTTCCCAAGGCCTCATTAGCAAAATTGAAAGAAGTTATCGTGAAGTGGACAACGTCAGGGACATACAAAGGATAAGGCAGCCTGGAGTAATGGATGAAGACGCGCAATTAAACGTTTTACTTGCTCTTCAAGAAAATCCTATTACTCCAGTTCGGCAACTTGCAAGAGAAAATAACATAAGCCATACGACTGTATTCAAGTTAGTGAAATCATGTCAAATGCGTCCTTATAAATTATATAAATGATACAAGGGTTACTCGAATATGATCCGGACCGCTGTCTTCAGTTTTGTGAAGTGATGATTAATGCACTTGATCAGCATTTAGTAGATTGGGACTGGATCCTTTTTACAGATTAGTGTACCTTCGTACTAAATGATGAAGTCAATAAACAGAACTGTCGATATTGGTTTGCAGAAAATCCTCACTGGAATGCGAGAAACACACACCCAACTTCCGCAAAAGATATTGTTTGGCAGGCATAATTGGCGACCGCGTTATTGGGCCAATATTCCTTGAAGGTAACTTAAATGGCCATACATATCTGGATTTTTTGCAAGAACTTATTGGAACTTTGACTGCTTTATTTCCTCACCATGCAGAATCAGATCGTCATGTTGATCGAATATGGTTAGGTACAGCAGGATGGTGGTCCGCCTCATTACGCCATTCATTTTCGACAATATTTAAGTGAAGTTTTTACCATTGAATGGCCGCCACAATTGCCGGACTTTAATCCTCTAGATTATTTCCTTTGGAGTCACCTAGAAACCAAAGTTTACGTAACAAAACCAGAAAATTTAGAGGAACTTAGGCAAAGTCTTATACTCAAAATTCGCTGGATATGGTGCATATTGTCAAGAATGAATTTTACTTTAGATTAGGGGTTTATCAAGAAAAAAATTGGCCACATTTCAACAATCTTTACAACAAAACAAATTGCGTTTACATTACCGAAATGCAAAAGTTAATAGTGGGTCGTATTCCCTTTTTTATGCTCTTTCCAACGCAATACATATCTTTACATTAAAAAAAAAAGTTGTGGGTGGTTTCTACCTTCAAAAGTGGGATAAAGATGAAGACACGAAAAAGTATGCCAAACTAAAAATAAACGCAGCCGTAGTCCTGCATTTTTTCAGCAAATAAAGTGACTTTCTAATAATGAATTTATTCCAGTTAAAAATTCCATCCTGTATAAGTACAGTAGTAATAATAATTTAATATGTTTTTAATTTTTGAAATGTTTAAATTCGTTTTAAATTAATCAATTAATTAATCAAGTTTATGGGGTAGCTTAAATAAGACATGTTTGCAGTAACTAGAAAAATACTTAATTCCAATACATTTTTAACCACGTCTACTATTACACACATTAAATACCGTGCGAGCAAAAATTATTTCCATCAAAGAGGGCTTGGACTAAAAAACGTAGCGCTTGGTTTAGATCACAATGATATGGGGACGATATAGCTAACCAAATCTAGGTTAAAATTTTGTCAAATTCATATTATGACATGATATACCAAACTAATGAGTAATAAAATAAGTAGACAAATACAAATTTATTTTTGTTGTTTACAAAATGAACAAAGTAAGAATATACAGAAAGAAAAAGAAAAATGATTACATAAATTGCTGAAGTTGGCCACCGCCATGCTCCAAGCATAAATTCACACGTCTCTTCATTTCAAAATGGGGATTTTCACTACTCCACATGCGTGTATTCTGAGAATAATAACCGGAGAGGTGGAACCAGGCTTCATCCGAAGGTCTAATAAATCATTTCTTTCCAATAAATTTTCGGTAAACCATTGAGAGTAATTCCTGAGTCTTTCAAAATCTGCGGCTTGTATTTTTTGAAATACCCACTTGCACTTTATAAGGAAATACATTTAGCTGCTTCTTAAGAATAGTTCTGCATGTTCCATAAGATTTTGCCACTTCTTGGGACAGGCGTCTTATACAATTTGTTGGCGTATTTTGCATTATTTCACGAACGTTTGCAACAAGTTCTTTTGTTCTTACAGATGGTCTTCCTGCTCCTTTTTTGCGTTGTATAGAACCTGTTTCCCTAAACACAGCCACGGTTCTTTTCAGGCAATGATAAAAATCCCCAGCAATAAAAGCAACGTTAGAAAAATGTTCGTTAAAATCGTCCATGCACAAACCCGGATTGTATTGCCACTGGCCATTTACTCTAACCCCGTTTCGAAAATACGCTTCAACCATAAATCTTTTGTGCTGTTCCGTAAAGCCCATTGTGTGAATTGTTCAAGAAATTGGAAACATTAGCGATGAGTCAAATTACTTGTAACGACTGTCAAAGATGACGGAATAACTGATTAATTGTTAATTCAGGAAGTTACTGACACCCAACAGGTATTAAGCTCTACGGCTAAGCATTACGTCCTTAGATGCAAGGTCCTCTTTGAGGCAAATATTTTTTGCTCGCACGGCACAATATTTTTTCCTGTACGTCCTTAGTCCTTAAAAATATACTAATATATAAAATATAACTATAATAGGTGGGAAGACGACAGCATCGCAATTTTTTAAAATAAGATTTTTAAAAATAACTAGATGTTCGGTGACAAAGGGTTTTAGAAGTTGGCCTCCTCGCCTGGACTATAAGTAATGTGGGAGCTGACTATGGGTAAAAGTGCCTAAATGTACAGAAAGTATTTTTTTAAACTTAAACCCATGAAGGGAGACTATTTAATATATTTGATACTGTGTTCCGTTTTAGTTTCTTTAAGAAACCTTTAACTTGTAAAGGTCGGGACATAACTATCATACACCCTTCCGATCCGACTCCGATCATACAGTCGGACGAGTGCCTGGACCTCTATTCTCCAATTTAAGAGAAGTGAATGCTCTCTCGCGAGAAGGGAAAATTCACATCATATGCTCACATCGTTTGGTACGTTAGAGTACGCCAGGTACCTACTAGCGGTGTTATCAATATTTCCGAGTTTAAATGATAAAGTTATATGAAACAATACTTTATTACTATCAGTACCTACATACATTTTATAAATAAATGTTATTTATTTATTGATTACACCGCTAGTAGGTACCTCGGAATGCTGGAGAATACGGAATTTTTACAGTGAGCGAACGATACCAAACGATGTGAGCATATGATGTGAATAATTGTTCCTTCTCGCGAGAGAGCATTCTGCAACTTCTCTTAAATTGGAGAATAGAGTTCCGGGCACTCGTCCGACTGTATGATCGGAGTCGGATCGGAAGGGTGCATGATAGGTGTGTCCCGACCTTAACCAATTTCCAAGTCCGTTCAGACGATTTCCATCTTTTGAATCTCTTATATTTCTATGTTCTCCTGACGATGAATGTTTATGCATTCGAAATATGTAGAGAATTTAGCATCCATTAGACTTCTTAACTTAATATACTAGTGAGGGAATGATGCAATTTTAAAAGTCTAATCGTATATTTTTTTCACAGCTTTTTTGTTTCTGGACACGTTTTAGTAATGTAATAAAATTTAGTTGTTAGTAATGTCACTTGTATGAGTAAAACAACCGCCACCATTTCTGTTACACGTCCTAACTTTTATGTCTTTAGGAACATAGGAAACTCAGACCTGGAGAGGTGTTAGATGAAAGAAAGGTAAACTCCTAAATTCGAGATGTACGCCTTTCGTCTGGATGCCATCTAAATATTTTAACTTTTATCACAAAAATGCTTAAAACCCCTTTCAATTATTAGGACATTAAAAATTTTTTAATTGTAATTAATATTGCTTTTACTAGACTTTAAAAGGAATTCTAAGCATTTTCTCAAACAATAAACTGATCGTATTAATTCACCAAGCGTATTTAAAGAGAAACACGAATTTTTCTATAAGATAGATAGATAGATTCTGTAGAAATAAACAAACCGTTTATTAAATTGGCGTCTGGTAAACATTGAACAGCTTGTAATAAACAAAATAATTCCTCGGTTAAACTTACCGTCTATTTGTCTTACTTACAATCTAAATAAGCGGGTTTTTAAAGAAGTTTCTTTAAAAAAATCTGTAGCATACCGACATTAAGAAAGAATTATGGAAATTTGGGAAAATATATACACCCAGTTTATAAGTGACATGCAGAAAGTACTACCATATGGATATCTTTATTATTAATTTCCAGGGTGCCTTTCTAATAACTTACAATGGCTATATTTTCTGGACTAAAGACAAAACGATGTTTTTTGTTTTGTGAAACCATGAACATCCGAATTTATAAAAACATTTGCTTCAGTGATGCCTCTTCTATTTTCCAAAATGGTCATGTAATTAAACAGACCTGTCGCTACTGAAATGACGTTACTCCACATCTTTTTACATTCAATATCCCCAAGAAATCAATGTTTGGGCGGGAATACGAGAAGACAATATCATAGATCATTTTTTTATTAAAGGAAATTGAACCAGCCACGTTTATGCTGAAGTGTTCAACCAAACTTTAGAGCTCTCGATTGTTCACGAACTTGAAAACCAAAGAAGCTTACAAAGCAATTTGAACGAAGAACGACTACACTTTTCGTTTTCTCCAGTGCTGTTCCTTCCCATTTCCCAAACTCCATAAAACAGGACATAATTAGAACCTCTTTATCACAGAGCATCTAACGTTTGCAACAATCTGGAATATCTTAATATTGAAATTTCAAATATCTAAAAAGATTTAAAACAGAATGGTTACCCTGAAACCTTTGTAATTAATACCATCTCAAAACCTAAAAATCGCGAAGTAAAAACTAATACAGCAACGAAAGAGGAGCAAGCATTTCTTACAATATCTTATGTTAAGGGGATTTCTGAAGAGGTTAAAAGGATAATCAAAAACTATAATATCAAAACAGCCTTCAAATCCGGAAATACGCTTAGAAGCTTTCTTACAAAAGTAAAACCCCTCCGTAATGAAAACATCAAAAATTGTATCTATCAAATCTCTTGCGAGTGTGGCGAATCGTACATTGGAGAAACAAAAAGACCCCTTCCCGTATGAGTAAAAGAACATCTGAAACATACTCAAAGAGGTGAAACTTCGAGATCAGGTATAGCGGAACATGTATGGACCAATTAACATAATATACAGTGGTCAGAAGCCAAGGTTTTGGACACGGAACAGCACTGGATAAAACGAAAATTCAACGAAGCAGCTTTCATGAATCAAAATACCCATATATTTAGTAAACCAAGTATAGATATCCCCAATATCTGAAAGTCTCAATCAACAGCTTAAACTTCACACTCCAATAAGCACGTAGGCGGAGTCATCAAGCTTTATCGCACATGGATAGTGTTTAGAATTATAATTTAGTTCACACTTGAAAACGGTTAGAGATACTGGCTAACCGAAACGTTGTGTTAAGTAACAAAATAAAGACAATGGAAGCCCGACAAGGTAATTTCTTTGATATTACTTCATTTTTTTCCACCTTCAAACAAACAAATAGCACAGCTAATTTTGTATGGACTGTAAATAGCCAGGTCTCCCTAAACAATTATTGCTCGACCATGACTCAATTGTTGATAATAAAAAATGGCGAGGATGTGCTTCGATGCGCAGTAATAAATTGTTTTATTTTTGAGGAAATATATCGCGTTTCTCTTTAAAAACGGCTATTTTTCGTACATGCACGAACTATGCATGAAATTACATGCACCCCACTCTAGCACCAGCAAGCAGCCAAGGCAATACACAACTACCATTAAACATTGTGCAGCGGAGAACGAGTATACACTCAACACTTAAAAATATTGCTGTATATTATTTTTATTTATTTATTTATTATTTTGTCACCATGCAATTTTAGCTTTACTGATAAAACTATGAATATTTCCACAGGGAGGCAAATTACGTCCCGGGGAAGTCCTAGATCCAAAGGTGAGATTTGTGTTGATCAACACAAAACTGGCCTTTTGGTTTGGTATATGAAGTTTCTATACCTAACATGTTTTTTTTTGGTTTTAGTTTATTTGCCTAATTACTTTCGTTTGTTTATTTTATCTTTTTTTTTTCTTTAAAGCCGAAATCAAAACGTCCCGGGGAATTATCTACTTCTGATAAACAGGTTAGAGGGATATGATAAATGTAGATTTTTTTTAGAAAAAAGTCAATAATCATTTAATGTCTGTGTCTAACGACCTTTTTTTAGATTCGAAGAAAACCATAGATTAGAGGTTTCTGTCAGAATTTTTGTAACATTACATGTGGGATTTTCAAATGTAAATAATATTGTTCTTTGTATAGAATCTAGATTCGTATCTAATATTTTATGTTATTCCCTCCCCCCTTACCCTTGTAATAATTTAATAATTATTTTGTTTTATTTTTGTTTTGTTTTAACTAAACGCGAGGCTTTTTGAAATCACACAAAAACTTAATTTAATTAAGTAGCCCGAAGTTTTAAAAAATGAAGAAATTATGTAATACCATAGCCTAATGCAGCATTATACCTAGTACCTGGTTCTAAAATTTACAAAATTACATTCAAAGAACAACCACATCTAGTAAAAATATTATAAAAATATTAATTTATATAGGAATCATAACATTTTCAACAACGCCGAATCATTAATTCTTATACAGGGTGTTCATTTGAAAACTTCCCACCACGGATTTTCCTGCTTTAAAATCAAAATGTGGAAAATCGCTCGGACCCGTCGATTTTTATTTCGAGGGGGACATCTTTTGCGTATATTGTCAATCTTGTTACTTCAAGCTCCTAGGAGGGAGGGGGGGGTAAGATCTAAATCTTAAATGGATACCCCTATTTTATATAATTTTTTTGGATTCTGCATAAAATTATGAACATTTTTTAATAAAAGTATTATAAGTCTATACTTAACAGTTTCCGAGATATCGACTCTTGAAAAATTACATTTTTGAACTTTGACAGCGTCTAGCTTTCTAACTGTACGTCTTAGAGCAAAACGGCTTACATGTCCCTATCTTCGATTTTTATTATCTTTCCAATAGTGTAAACTTTCGGTTAAACCGGATGTAAGAAATATAGTACTTCCGGTTTGACCGGAAGTTGACACTATTGGAAAGATAATAAAAATAGAAGATAGGGACATGTAAGCCGTTTTGCTCTAAGACGTACAGTTAGAAAGCTAGACGCTGTCAAAGTTCATAAATGTTATTTTTCAAGAGTGAATATCTCGGAAACTGTTAAGTATAGACTAATAATGCTTTTATTAAAAAATGTTCAGTATTTTATGCAGAATCCAAAAAAATTATATAAAATAGGGATATCCATTTAAGATTTAGATCTTACCCCCCCCCCCCCCCCCCCCCTCCTAGGGGCTTGAAGTAACAAGATTGACAATATACGCAAAAGATGTCCCCCTCGAAATAAAAATCGACGGGTCCGAGCGATTTTCTACATTTTGATTTTAAAGCAGGAGAATCGAGGTGTTAAGTTTTCGTTGGACCACCCTGTAGATACAGGCTTTTAAATTTTGTACAATTTAATAAATGTTGCATCGAACAAATAAAATTTTTCCCTTTATTTTTAATGTATGACTTCAGAAAAATATTTTCAGCCTCATAATTTTTGTTTTCTTTTTGTATTTAAAGTTTGCTTGGTTTTATGTGCAGACAAATTACCTGTAGTGGATTTGTATTATAATTTTTAGTAGTGTATATACTCGCCAACTAACAATAATAATTAAGAAATCTGCTTCAAATGCTTGTAAATGCTTTACTGCTTTTATTGTTGCAAATTTAATGTGCATCTTAGTTGTTGTAATTTGCTAGTCAATGTCTAAGCATATAAATTATTCAGTTATCATTTTCCAACTTTAACTAAGAAGTTTTTGTAAATAGAAACACATATAAGAAAGAAGAAGAGCATTGCTGTCGATTTCGTAACAATTTCATTGTTAATTTAGAATAGTATTTCAATAAAATTTAGCTTTGTACCGGGTGTTCCACCTAAGGAGGTAATCGGCTATATCTCAGAAAGTAATAACACTGGGACTTTGGGAAAAATATATATCGATAAAAGCGGCCAAGAGAAATTGCTGGAAATTATTTGCAAGTTCGAAAAATGACCGCTAGGGGGCGTAAGAGAACTTTCAAAATAGAAATGCCGATTTTCTCTTGATTTTTCTTAATAAAAATATGTTAAAAATATAAGCATTGTATTCTTCATAAAATTATGCAACTTTATGTTAGGAATTTATGCTTTTCTATTTTTAATAATAAAGTGGTAGGAGAAGGTCAAACCTTTTTTCTTTCAAACGCTGATATCTCTGCTTTGGATTAACCGATTGTATTCAACTTGGTCTTGAAAAAAAGCCC
This sequence comes from Polydrusus pterygomalis, assembly GCA_963969555.1. Taxonomy (NCBI): domain Eukaryota; kingdom Metazoa; phylum Arthropoda; class Insecta; order Coleoptera; family Curculionidae; genus Polydrusus; species Polydrusus pterygomalis. The sequence goes on along the minus strand of OZ018384.1, from coordinate 31,917,070 downwards.
TCCTTTTTCTCTACACGTTGATCTATTAACTATACCATATTGATTCTGATGGTGGCCACTAGATGGCGTTTTTCCGTAATTCCTCAATGAATAAGGATTTTCTTAAAAAAATCAAATGTTATAATATGACTTTTTCATCATATTTTATTTTAGGCTTATAAAGGCTATTAAATAATGGAATAAAAAATATAGGTCCGTATTTAAAATAAAAAAGTGGATGATGGTCCCTCGAATCCGAAACGTCGGATTAAAAAACTAACCCCATCAGCTTGTAGAAGAGGAAAAGTTACTATAAGGAACTGAAAACCGCAACGTGATATCTTTTGTTAAACTAGAGAAATTAGGGATAATAATAATTAATATGGAAAAATAGGCCATTTTTTAAAATATTCATTAATCAATTAAATTACTGGATTAATGACGTCCAGGATGCTCGAACTGTCTCCCATCATTTTAGTAACTTTTCCTCCTCTACAAGCTGATGGGGTTAGTTTTTTAATCCGACGTTTCGAATTCGAGCAACCATCATCAACTTTTCTATTTTAAATACAGACCTGGATTTTTTATTCCACTATTTAATAGCCTTTATAAGCCTAAAATAAAATATGATGAAAAAGTCATATCATAACATTTGATTTTTTTGAGAAAATCCTTATTCATTGAGGAATTACGGAAAAAACGCCATCTAGTGGCCACCATCAGAATCAATATGGTATAGTTAATAGATCTACGTGTAGAGAAAAAGAAGGGCTTTTTTGAAGACCAAGTTGAATAAAATCGGTTTATCCAAAGCGGAGATATCAGCGTTTGAAAGAAAAAAGGTTTGACCTTCTCCCACCACTTTATTATTGAAAATAGAAAAAAAAAAACGATTCGTAACATAAAGTTGCATAATTTTATGAAGAATACAATGCTTATATTTTTAACATATTTTTATTAAGAAAAATCAAGAGAAAATCGGCATTTCTATTTTGAAAGTTCTCTTACGCCCCCTAGCGGTCATTTTTCGAACTTGAAAATAATTTCCAGCAATTTTTCTTTGCCGCTTTTATCGATATATATTTTTTTCCAAAGTCCTAGTGTTATTACTTTCTGAGGTAGTGAGGTATAGCCGATTACCTCTTTAGGTGGGACACCTGGTACTTTTTTTGGAATGATAAAACAGTATACAGTTTTGATGTAAAATTAAAAGTGAAGCCAATATTGGGGGTAGCAAACTTTACATCGATTTCCCATGGCCGGTCTAGCGGTAACCTAGTATTCAATAGGTTAACATTTGGAGGAATTTCGAAAAAAATTGTGAGGGGTCTAGTTATTGAAAAATAATATTGTATAAATAACTGAAACTTAAATAGCTCTTCTTACAGTATTTTCAAAGAATACTCCGGCAAACACACGCAAATTGCTTGGCAACCGCTAGGTCCTGAACTACTTGGTGACAAAATGGCTAGCGCTTATAGATTTGGAGTTTTTTTTCGTTTAAAGCACCTATTGTGCAAAAATTCCATTACAAAACTGCGCCATCAATTTGACTGATAAATAAAAAAAGCAAAAAATTACTATTTTTCAAATTTTCATTTCAGCATAAGTTTCAGGCTCAGATACTTTATTTTTCTCTCAATATAATTAATCACTGTAAACTAAGGAACCTAAAAAATATTGTTGTTAGAAAGATCTGATATTCCAGATATTTTTCAGACGAAATTACCGAAATGAAGAATGCTAATTGAATAATCTGAAATGTTTTGCTTAGTCACAAATATTCCAAATAATATATTTAGGGTTATTCGCACATTCGGAAAAATATTCATTTGATCTTCGTTGCCACCCTAAATACATTAAAACTAATTAAAGCAAATACCATATATTTACTTCAATAATTATATAGCGTCGTCGTCCAAGTGCTGAAGTACGAAGAACTAGTGTAGCAGACACAGAGGACCTTATAAACAAACCGTCTACACCTCTGAAACCTTCTGGACCCAAAGGCTCACCTCCATGCATTATTGATGTTCAAGAGAATTATTCGTCGGTTGAAGGTAAGAAAACTAAATAGTTTTATTATTTTGAAAGTTGGGTTTCTTTTATTACTTTTTTAATTTAGCTAACAAGTAAAAATGTTGGCTAAACTTGTAAGGAAGTGAGGTAATTTAAAGAAAGAAAGGCAATTTTAAGTATACCTATATGAAAATTGCAATTCAGCTACCGTGCGAGCAAAAATTATTTGCATAAAAGAGGGCTTTGCATTTAAGGACGTAATGCTTAGCCGTAGAGCTTAATACCTGTTGGGTGTCAGTAACTACCTAAATTAACAATCAATCAGTTATTCCGTCATCTTTGACAGTCGTTACAAGTAATTTGATTCATCGCTAATTCTTCCAATTTCTTGAACAATTCACACAATGGGTTTTACGGAACAGCACAAAACATTCATGGTTGAAGCGTATTTTCGAAACGGGGTTAGAGTAAATGGTGAGTGGTAATACAATCCGGGTTTGTGCGTGGACGATTTTCACGAACATTTTCCCAACGTTGCTTTTATTGCTGGGGATTTTTATCATTGCCTGAGAAGAACCGTGGACGATTTTCACGAACATTTTCCTAACGTTGCTTTTATTGCTGGGGATTTTTATCATTGCCTGAAAAGAACCGTGGCTGTGTTTAGGGAAACAGGTTCTATACAACGCAAAAAGGAGCAGGAAGATTATCTGTAAGAACAGAATAACTTGTTGCAAACGTTCGTGAAATAATGCAAAATACGCCAACAAATTGTATAAGACGTCTGTCCCAAGAAGCGGGAAGATCTTATGGGACATGCAGGACTATTCTTAAGAAGCAGCTAAATTTATTTCCTTATAAAGTGCAAGTATTCCAAGATATACAAGCCGCAGATTTTGAAAGACGCAGGAATTACTCTCAATGGTTTACCCAAAATTTATTGGAAATAAATGATTATTTATTAGACCTGACATATTTTTCGGACGAAGCCTGGTTCCGACTCTTCGGTTATGTGAATTCCTACAATACACGCATGTGGAGTAGTGAAAATCCCCATTTTTTTGTAGAGTCCACATTGCACCCTCAAAAAATTGGTGTCTGGTTAGCTGTTTCCCGAAGAAGAATTATTAGTCCTATTTTTTTCCATGACACAGTTACAGCACAGCGGTATAGAGACAATATTTTGAATCCATTTTCGGAGCAATTACTTGACGACGAACTACGTTTTGAATATTTTAATATAATAATATACAGCCGCCGAAACTATTAACTACTTACGCAATTTCTTCGACGACAGATTGATCAGTTTTCGATCAGACATTGAATTCCCACCTAGATCACCTTGTTTAACGGTTATGGATTACTTCGTTTTTCCTCATTTAAAGAACACTATTTTTAAAACACCAGTTGCAAATTTAGAACAATTACAAGAAAGGATTATCAAGAATGTGGTAACATAAAATATGAAGAGACGTGTGAATTTATGCTTGGAGCATGGCGGGTGTATATTCTTACTTTGTTAATTTTGTAAACAACAAAAATAAATTTGTATTTGTCTACTTATTTTATTGCTGATTAGTTTGGCATATCATGTCATAATATGAATTTGACAAAATTTTAACCTAGATTTGGTTAGATATATCGTCCCCATATCATTGTGATCTAAACCAAGCCCTACGTTTTTTAATCCAAGCCCTCTTTGATGCAAATAATTTTTGCTCGTACGGTAATAAAAACAGTAGCGGACTCATAACAGAACCCTACGGCACCCCTTATTAATTCTTCCTTGATTCCTTATTCTTAAAGTAAACTTTCTGATATCTGTCGGAAAGATAAGAGGTGTCAGTACATAGGAGTTCTTAGTACAGCGTAATTTTATTATTTACAGTTACCTTGGGAACCAATGGGAATAAGCAAGATTTATGTTTTTGAATTTGCTTATTTTATTAATAGGAAGAAAATATTGTCGTGAAATTTAGTCTTTTATGGGACATAAAAAATTGTATTTCACCTTCCTTTCGTTAATTTTGTTCAGGAGTTTATATGGCAACGAAAATTAAGTTTATCAGCGTTCTGTTTTAAATTAAAAATAAATCGAGTTCATTGACTACAAGTATCCCTTCTCTGAGAGCTTTGAAAAATCATTTAATTATCAGTTTAAATATAAATCCATATGTTATTCCACAAATGTATGTTTCTAATGAATAAATTTCGGTCTCCCAAAATAATCTACCTCATTCCGTCGTTCAAACTTTGTTTATTTTATCGTTTCCAACTTCTACGGACTGGATTTATGAATTTAAATATTTAGAAAACTAAGATTTAAACTGCGCCTTTTCTTTTTTGTAGTTTAAGTTTAAACTTTACTTTTCAAGACTACTGCCTAGTCAAAACTTAATAGTTTTTAAACTAAACGTTCAAAACAGGAATGATGACCCTGATTCTTTAATTATTATTTTATCCTAAGTTTAAAAACAAAATGTATTCTCTTATACCGTGCGAGCAAAAATTATTTGCATCAAAGAGGTCAGTAACTACCTGAATTAACAATTAATCAGTTATTCCGTCATCTTTGACAGTCGTTACAAGTAATTTGATTGATCGCTAATTTTTCCAATTTCTTAAACAATTCACACAATGGGCTTTACGGAACAGCACAAACCATTCATGGTTGAAGCGTATTTTCGAAATGGGGTTAGAGTAAATGACTAACGTTGCTTTTATTGCTGGGAACTTTTATCATTGCCCGAAAAGAACCGTGGCTGTGTTTAGGAAAACAGGTTCTATACGACACAAAAAAGGAGCAGGAAGACCATCTGTAAGAACAAAAGAACTTGTTGCAAACGTTCGTAAAATCATGCAAAATAGCCAAACAAAATAAGACGCCTGTCCCAAGAAGTGGGAAGATTTTATGGAACATGCAGGACTATTCTTAAGAAGCAGCTAAATTTATTTCCTTATAAAGTGCAAGTATTCCAAGAAATACAAGCCGCAGATTTTGAAAGACGCAGGAATTACTCCCAATGGTTTATCCAAAATTTAATGGAAAGAAATTAATTATTAGACCTAACATTTTTTTCGGATGAAGCCTGGTTCCACCTATCCGGTTATGTGAATTCTCAGAATACACGCATGTGGAGTAGTGAAAATCCCCATATTTTTGTAGAGTCCATATTGCACCCTCAAAAAGTGGTGTCTGGTTAGTTGTTTCCCGAAAAAGAATTGTTGGTCCTATTTTTTTCCATGACACAGTTACAGCACAGCGGTATGAATATTTTCAATCCATTTGTTATGTGAATGTGTAGAGTCCACATTGCACCCTTAAAAAATTGGTGTCTGGTTAGCTGTTTCCCGATGAAGAATTGTTGGTCATATTTTTTTCCATGACACAGTTACAGCACAGCGGTATAGAGACAATATTTTGAATCCATTTGTGGAGCAATTACTTGACGACAAACTACGTTTTGAATATTTTCAACAGGACGGTGTAACCGCCCATACAGCCGCCGAAACTATTAACTACTTTTTACTTTTTTTACTTAAATTTTTCGACGACAGATTGATCACTTTTTTTTTCGACCAGACATTGAATTCCCACCTAGATCACCTTGTTTAACGGTTATGGACTACTTCGTTTTTCCTCATTTAAAGAACACTATTTTTAAAACACCAGTTGCAAATTTAGAACAATTACAGGAAAGGATTATCCAAGAATGTGGCAACATTTCTCCAGAGATGCTGGTCAACACTTTCGAAAATATGAAGAGACGTGTGAATTTATGCTTGGAGCATGGCGGTGGCCAATTTCAGCAATTTATGTAATTATTTTTCTTTTTCTTTCTGTATATTCTTACTTTGCCAATTTTGTAAACAACAAAAATAAATTTGTATTTGTCTACTTATTTTATTGCTCATTAGTTTGGCATATCGTCATAATATGAATTTGACAAAATTTTAACCTAGATTTGGTTAGACATATCATTGTGATCCAAACCAAGCCCTACGTTTTTTAATCCAAGCCCTCTTTGATGCAAATAATTTTTGGTCGCACGGTAGAATTTTAAGTTTTAGGAAAAACTTTTTTATAAACTAGAGCTAATTGATGTAAATAAAAATAAATTGTCGATGTCCAGCCATGCAATAGGAAGAGTAAAAAAATATATAGTATGTATCAGCTTTAGCATGTAATGTTTGTACACAACTTGAACATTGGTCAGGAGTAGTATAAATTTTTATTATTATTTATAAACTTCCACACTTAAAACCAAAAATAAATTTATATAAGCCAAATGCATACTTTGATAAAAATAATAATTATAACAGAACATTAAATTGTGTATTATTTTTTAGAGCACCGAAGGTGCTTTATACAACCTTATTATCTTTGTTTTTTGGAGATTGTAGTGTTTTGAATATATAGTTGGCGGCTTGAAAGGAATCTTAATAAAGCATGTGTAACTATGGTCGAATAAAGAGGGACAAAGGCAATTACAACAAATAAACTCTCACTTAAATAAAAGTATTTGCTTTTCCAGCCCATCGATATACGACCAAAATATTTGATAAACACAAAATAATCAAAATAATGGAATAAACACTTTCTGAAAACACCAGTGGCGCCGAGGGAGGGGGGGGGGGGTTGGAGGTTAGAACTCCTCCCAGGGGCTGGTGAAAAAAGAATATGAAGGTTGAATAACTCGAAGTTTATAGTTTTAGTACGACTGACAATTCAGAAAATTGCGTTTCTTAAATATAACTTCTGTACTATAGGTTTTATCTGAGATCTGGGTTTGTTCGTGAGAAACCAAGGGTTAAAACTCGGGTTGAAAGTCCTTCTGGGGTCCATCGTATGGCTAAGAATCGTTGTTCGGAGCCCACCTTAATACCGTAGGTTCTCTCGGTTATGGCCCTTGCAGCGAACAAAAAGATGGTTTTTGACTTTCTTATGATACAAATTGTTACAATTCGCCTTTTTGGTTTTGGGTGATTTGGACGGAGGCTGCCATTTGATTTGTTTTAGTCACGTTTGAAATGTTTCCTTTTAATTATTTTTGTACCTGTAACTTTATTTAATCTGTCATTGGTCGAGCCATTTGCATAGTATATTAAAATTGATCGGATTAAAATTTTTCTAGTTCTGAGGTTCAAGCTTTTTATAGACTTCATAAACTTAAAAATAAAACATAAAACGCTTACACAAATCAAGTTTCTATTTTTTTAATTTAAAGATGTATTTATAAATGATTCTATTTTAACTTCCACTAAAATTTAAGTACCATGTTTATTTTTAACTAACCACCATAAAAACACAGCAGACGTTTATTTTAAAAATAGAATCTCTCGTTTGTTCTAATTTTATTTTGAAAGATCAATGACAAACCCAAACATTTTTCTGTTACTTAACACTAATGGTTTTGTCGACGAAATTTACAGAAACAAGTATATATGCCAATAATTTTTAACCGTCAGATAGACGAGTTATGCAATACATTTCTTGTTAACTCCCAAGCATGCTATTTGATTAAGGTTACGTCTACCCCACGATCAAAGAGAAAAAAGCGCAAAATTGTTTCCCCTTTAAGACTTTCCTGACTACTGTTTTTATTCTTGGAATTCTTTGGAATGACACAATTAAAATAATTAGTAATTACAAAAATAGTTGTAAAAGTAAATCTTGAACGAATTTTATAAAGCTGCAAACATTCCCAACTATAAATATAGTTTAAAAAAACTAAAAAACACGCTTTAATTATTAATCAAACTAAAAAGCGGAAAATAAATATAGTTTAAAATAATTCTTGAAATTCTTAATATAGGCAGAAAATAATAATGAACGATAAACCTTAGTATTATTGTGAAAGAAAAAAGCGTGGGGTGCTCGATATACGAAAAATATAGCACAAAGCGCCCTACGCTTTTTTCACAATAATACTAATGTTTATCGTTCGTTATTATTTTCTGCCTATACAGTGTCCGCAAGAAAGTCCGCATGGAATGGGATTTTTTTTTATTATTAGGTATAGGTAAAAATTAAAAAAGCAGTTAGTTTTTGCTTGCCTAAAAACCAAAAATGACGTATACTGAAGCAGCTGTACGACTTGCGTTACCTGTCAAATTTGACATTTTTAATAAAATAGGTTCAAAAATGCCATTATTTATCAAAATATCGAAAAACTTTATTCGAGAAAGTTGTTTATTTAGGCATTTTTAGCCTCTGTACGAAATTTTGACTGTCTAATACAATTTTTATTTTTTGCCAGGTTCTTGAAAATTTTGATCAACCCTCGTAGATTAACTTTTATGCATCGATGTAAAACCATTTGCCTTTACTTCATTTGTAATCTTAATGCAATTTTATGTAAAATTTTTGTTTCCAATTATTTATTTTGTTTCAAAAGCTGAAATTGTTATTGATCAGTATATCGTAATGTTTGATGCAAAGTTTATCTATACCTATAATTACATCAGTTTTGCCAAAACCGACGTTTCTCATTTTTCTTAAGTTAGTAAACAGATGCACGAAAAGAAAATATTAGGAAGTTTTCCTTGAAATTTTACTTAATTAATATTGGATCAAAAAGAATAAATATTAATCGCTCGAAACATTTTATTCAACAAAAATATAGTTTAATATAGTTAATTTAATTTAATATTATTTAAGTAAAATTTCAACGAAAGCTTCCTAATATTTTCTTTTTGTACATCTGTTTACTAACTTAAGAAAAATGAGAAACGTCGGTTTTGGCAAAACTGATGTAATTAGATAAACTTTGCATCAAACATTACATACTGATCAATAACAATTTCAGTTTTTGAAGCAAAATAAATAATTGGAAACAAAAATTTTAGGTAAAATTGCATTAAGATTACAAATGAAGTAAAGGCAAATGGTTTTACATCGATGTATAAAAGTTAATCTACGAGGGTTGATCAAAATTTTCAAGAACCTGGCAAAAATAAAAATTCTATTAGACTGTCAAAATTTTGTACAGAGGCTAAAAATGGCTAAATAAACAACTTTCTCGAATAAAGTTTTTCGATATTTTGATAAATAATGGCATTTTTGAACCTATTTTATTAAAAATGTCAAATTTGACAGGTAACGCAAGCCGTGCAGCTGCTTCAGTATACGTCATTTTTGGTTTTTAGGTAAGCAAAAACTAACTGCTTTTTCAATTTTTACCTATACCTAATAATAAAAAAAAATTCCATTTGATGCGAACTTTCTTGCGGACACTGTATTAAGAATTTCAAGAATAAAATTATTTTAAACTATATTTATTTTCCGCCTTTTAGTTTGATTAATTATTAAAGCGTGTTTTTAGTTTTTTTAAACTATATTTATTTTTCATTTTTTAGTTTGAGTTATTGATAAGAAAAAAACTTTTTTTGAGTAGAAATAGTCATAGAGAGGTCCGGAGTAGAGATGGAATACTGTCACTAATTTAACAATGACTTTTTGAAATGGCTAGATTTAAAGCAGTGGATCCATTTTTTTTTAAATGGCTAGATTCAAAGCATTGGATCCACAAACCCGAACAAACCTGCTCGGCCAACGGACCAACTGATAGCGAAAGAATGTACCAACACTATTAAGCCGAGTGCTCGAGCTGGAAAGTAGGTAGATAGTACGCATGCGCATACGGTGAGCTCTATCTCTCTCACTCAGAGGATATGTAAGGAAATAATTTAATTCCGGCGATCCTGATCAGGATAATTAGATAAACTTATCAAATTATTGTATTGTCGGCGATTCTTGATAAGTCTACAAAATTTAAATTAAATCTGGCCGTTTAAAGTGGGTCAAAATCGGGTTTGTTCGGGTTTGTATCAAATTATTGTATTGTCAGCGGTTCTTGAAAAGTCTACAAAATTTAAATTAAAATCTAACCGTTTAAAGTGGTTAAAATCGGGTTTGTATCAAATTATTGGTTCAAAAAAGTCGGTTACAAACAAACATACATATCTACAAAGAAACATACGGCTGAAGCTAATAAAAGCGTGTTAAAAAGAAATTAATAGCAAGTAATGATATGTTTTTTTTGCAGATCAAACTGCATATATTACCATCCAGGTTGAAGGTGATCCCCCACCGAAATTTAAATTTTATAAGGTAAGACAGCCACAATTGTGGACATACGAGATTTAAGATGGTCAAATATTGTATCCCTTTTATTTTAGAACGATAATTTATTTTCATTTATTAGGAGGGCATCATCGCTTTTACTCGCGACACGCATTTATACCATTTACTCGAAACCTTCTAAACTTATCGAGTTTATTTCAAGATATATTTGTTTATTTTGAAGTAATAAAGTAATTTTAGTTCATTTAACTTCTATGCTATTAACGATAGCTAAGATAAATATTTCAAAAATAGTTGCAGGTGTTCGGCTGTCACCAAATATCGCCAGTTAAATTTAATTAAACAGGAACAAATTTAGTATCACAGGACAGCTAAAGGTTCAATTGTTGTCTGTCTTGTAATAGATTTTTAATTTAGGCCTTTCTTTCGCAGAAAATAATTTTTAAAGATAGCCTATTTATACTATATATGTTGAAAATAAGAGGGTAATCGGAAACTCTGCTACATAAGAAACATAGTTTAAGGGTGGGTCTTTCAATATTTTTAATTTGAACTAAATCGTAGGTGCAGTTTCGGAGAAATTCGGTGACAGCGGAGGGGAACAACTGGGTATATATTATATGCGATGATGCCCTCTTAAGGGAATAATAATTTGACGAACTAACTTGCAAAATTTTGACGTGATTTATTTAGTAATTAAGGGCTTATTTAGAAAAATGTAATCTAAAATTGAAGAAAAGAAAAATACGGTTGTGAAAATTTTTAATGAAATCACCAGCAAATGTCAATAGCTGCTAAACTTCAAACGAAGTCAGTTGAGACAACGTAAATATTGGGGGTACGATCAATTTACTGCATCACACACTGAAACTAAAGGGTTTTCAAATAAGAACGATATGATTTTGAAACGATATGGTAACCATGGTAATAAAGTTATACCTGTCAGTTATTGTCAGTAAACTATAACAATTTATTATGGCTAAATACGCGCTTCAAAAACGTTTGGTTATTATCCAAAAATTTTACGAAAATAGACGATCTTTTGTGAACACTTATCGCGCACTTCGCGAAAACTTTGGTGTAAATAATCGTCCTCCTTTGCTTGCCATTCGTCGCATCGTTGAGAAATTTGAAAATAATTTTACTCTTCACGATGTAAAAACACCAAGAAGACATCGAAACGCAAGAACTGTTGAGAATATTGCTGCTGTAAGAGCTAGTGTTGCAGTGGATCCAAATTTATCAATTCCTCGTCGTGCTCAAGAGTTAAGGATTAAAAAAACGACAACTTGGCGTATTTTGAAAGAAGACTTGAATTTACACCCGTATAAGATTGTTTTGACCCAAGAACTTAAGCCACTGGACCATCGTCGGCGCAGAGAATTTTGTGCTTGGAGTTTAGAACAACTTGAAAGGGATCCTAATTTTGCCAAAAAAATTATCTTTTCAGATGAAGCTCATTTTTGGTTAAGTGGATACGTTAACAAGCAAAATTGCCCTTTTTGGTGTGAAAACAATCCACAACAGATTCATGAGAAGCCTTTGTATCCGCTAAAGGTAATTGTATGGTGTGGTTTATGGTATAGTGGCATCATCGGACCATTTTTTTTCCAAAATGAGGCAGGAGACAGTTACAGTGAATGGTGAACGATATCGACAGATGTTAAGAACTTTTTTGTGGCCAAATTTAGATGCACTTGATTTGGAGGATATATGGTTCCAGCAAGACGGTGCCACATGTCACACTGCTCATGAAACTATCGATATACTGCAAGAAAAGTCAAGGAATGCTACTGTTCAGTGGCCTCCAAGAAGCTGTGATTTAACTCCTTTAGATTACTTCTTGTGGGGCTATTTCAAATCTAAGGTTTATGAAAACAGACCACAAACACTTGATGCATTAAGGTTGAACATTGAACCCTGCATTCGTCAGATCACGCCCGATTTATTGCATAAAGTCATCGAAAATTGGGTTCGTCGAATTCGCTCGTGTACACGAAGTCGCGGAGGACATTTAAACGATGTGTTATTCAAAACATAAATGTTATCGACTATACTTTAAGATAATATAAAACGTTTGGTTGTATCTGAAATTATTTTAATTTTATTTCATTTTGAAATCATATCGTTCTTATTGGAAAACCCTTTACAATACAAATATAACAAAATATGTATTGATCGCTCCCTATACAGATGTTCGAAGATAGTCCACGTGGACTTGACAAGTCTGTCATAAATTTTTTTTTAGTTTTTTGTCTGTCTCAACTAAGATCGTATACACATACGACAGAACAGTTTGGTAAATTTTTTTTTTGAAGGTTACACTAACAAAAAATATTTGCTAGTATCGTCATTAAATTAATTCAGATCAGTAATATTTATTGTAGGAGCATACAAGTTAAGTTAAACAAATTTGAATAGACTCCTGGAAAATGATTAAACTTTTGCAAGTGAGTTTGACTTATTGAAATCTCTAAAAAACTTGGATACACTCGTAGTCTAAAATGAACAAGTTAGCCAATATTTGACTACATTAAATTTTACATGGTGTTTCATATGTTGCACCAGCCGGACTAACACCCCGTATACAGTGTGACCAGTAAAGTCCGCATCATATGGGATTTTTTTTTATTAATAGCTTTATTCAATTTGACTTTGGCATCGATTTCTGCTTCGATCGAGATAAAAATTAAGCAAAAAATAGTAGTCATGTGATTCGCATTATCTGTCAAATTTACATTTTTTTCAAAAAATAATTTAAAAGTGGGGTTATTTCTAAAAGTATCGAAAAACGTTATTGGAAAAAGTTTTTTTAAATGCAGTTTCTAGCCCACATGCCAAATTTTAGTTGCATAAGATAGTTTTGATTTTTTACCCATATTTTGTATATTCACCACTTTTGCAAAATAGGACTCAACGCAACCTAGATAAAACTTCTTAGTTTTGACAATGCTTTATTTCAGATACATTTTCTTAAAAGTTGTAAAGTTGCGCCATAATAAAAGTGTGTTTTTCTACAAAATCAAAATTGGGCTATTAAAATTTGGTCGCATGTGATGGAAAGTTTATTTGTTTTTGACCCTGTATAAGGTACTTCATAAAATAAGTATTTTTGAAAACATAGTTTGTGTCTGAAAGTAATACACCTTAATGTTAAGACAAAAAAGAACACAGTGTAATCAGCAAAGTGTTCATCAAGTGGAAAATAAATTTTAGTAGTGGGTAAAAAATCAAAATTATCTTATGCAGCTAAAATTTAGCATGTGGGCTAGCAACTGCATTTAAAAAAACTTTTTCTAATAACTTTTTTCAATATTTTCGAAAAAATCCCACTGTTGTGGAGTTTTTGGAAAAAATTAAAATTAGACAGATATTGCGAATCACGTGACTACTATTTTTTTGCTTAATTTTCATCTCGATCGAAGCAGAACTTGATGCCAAAGTCAAATTTCGAATAAAGTTATTAATAAAGAAATCCCATATGATGCGGACTTTACTGGCCACACTGTATATTTACATGTACAGCCGTAAATATTATAGCACGAACAAGCAAAGACTTTAACAAACAAGTATTTATTTTACTTTATTTTTAAATTTTAAGTTTTTGAAGTAAAATTATATTTTTTCGAGCAGTTTTATATTCGCCAGTTAATCTGGATTTTGGAAAAAAATATGAGTAAAGTTCTATACAAAAACAACCACAATAAAAAATAGCGAAGTTTAAGTAGGTAACTGAAGAACAACCGTAATCATATTATACAGTGCATTTTTTTAACTCGAGACATGGGTTTAGCATATTATGGTAAGTTTGCCACCCCACGTTTACTTTTGTTCTACTAAAAATTTTGGGCCAAAACAGGGTAGATGCATCGTTTAGAAAATGGTAATTTTTAACGTCTGTATTAAATATAACTGAAAAATGTTAATCGGCGTGCAGACAAAGTTTTTAAAATTGAAAAAAGTTTTACACCTCCGCCAGGATTCGAACCCAGAACCTCTCGATTACCAGTCGAACGCTCTAACCAATTGCGCTACGGAGACACTGAGATTCTCTCACCAACTTCGGCAATATAACTTTATTCAATTTCAATGTTAGTATATACAGTTTGAAATGGCCTGTGATTTCAAACCGGGGAGGGGGTTATTAAGGGAAAGGAACTCACTCATGACCACTGATCATTAAGATCTGTTTTATCGTTTAGGGTATTTCCCAGTAATCAAGTATCAATTTCAGAAAAAAAAAATATTTTTTGATCTTAAAAGTCATTGCTGTCGCCGAGCATTTGCTAAATGTCTCTTTACACTCTAAATGAGAGAGTATTATTTATGGTGTCGAACTACATTAGGAGAAGGCCGAATGCCCTGTAGGGAATTTGTAGATCACTCAGTTAAATACCCCAATCGCACTGTTCCAAGTAAGTCTACAGTATACAGGTTGGAGGAGCAATTTCTAAGAACTGGCTGCGTGAATATTTCACACGTAAATCGCAATAAAAATCCAACCGTAGTAACAGAAAAATTCAAAATAAACGTAAAGAAGATTCAGGAATTTAAGACAACTGGCTGATCAATGGGCTAGTTGCAGGAGCAGTTACTACTGGCCCTAAAACAAGAAAAACATCATTCCTACAAAGTGAAAAACGTTCAAAATTCTTGATTTTGATTGGCGAGTGAAATAAGCTAGCCAATTTTTTTGTATTACAGAGAAGGTTCCTCTTTTTAATTTACTTATTGATCATTATTTTTCAATAATTTATAATATAATATTGTATAGAATAGTATCACCGCGAGCGAAGCTGCGGGCACAGGTAATTTTGCGTATTTTCCTCGGAAGCAGACGCCTATTTTACTTAAGTATACCAACTTTAGGTTACATCGGTTAACTAGTTTAATTATTATCCTAGGGAGAGACAGACAAAGTATATAGTTTTACAAAATAATCTAAAGAAAATTTTTGATATCGATTGGCGAGTGAAATAAAAGATAGCTAGCCTATTTTTTTGTATTACAGGGAAGGTTTCTCTTTTTAATTTACTTATTGATCATTATCTTTCAATTTAAAACATAATATTGTATAGAATAGTATCACCGCGAGCGAAGCTGCGGGCACAGGTAATTTTGCGTATTTTCCTCGGAAGCAGACGCCTATTTTACTTAAGTATACCAACTTTAGGTTACATCGGTTAACTAGTTTAATTATTATCCTAGGGAGAGACAGACAAAGTATATAGTTTTACAAAATAATCTAAAGAAAATTTTTGATATCGATTGGCGAGTGAAATAAAAGATAGCTAGCCTATTTTTTTGTATTACAGGGAAGGTTTCTCTTTTTAATTTACTTATTGATCATTATCTTTCAATTTAAAACATAATATTGTATAGAATAGTATCACCGCGAGCGAAGCTGCGGGCACAGGTAATTTTGCGTATTTTCTTCGGAAGCAGACGCCTATTTTACATAAGTAAACCAACTTTAGGTCACATCGGTTAACTAGTTTAAGTGTTATACTGGGGAGAGACAGACAAAGTATATAGTTTTAAAAAATATTTTAAAGAAAATTTTTGATATCGATTGGCGAGTGAAATAAAAGATAGCTAGCCTATTTTTTTGTATTACAAAGAAGGTTCCTCTTTTTAATTTACTTATTGATCACTATTTTTCAATAATTTATAATATAATATTGTATAGAATAGTATCACCGCGAGCGAAGCTGCGGGCACAGGTAATTTTGCGTATTTTCTTCGGAAGCAGACGCCTATTTTACATACGTGTACCAACTTTAAGTCACATCGGTTAACTAGTTTAATTATTATCCTAGGGAGAGACAGACAAAGTATATAAGTAGTTTTAAAAAATATTTTAAAGAAAATTCTTGATATCGATAGGCGAGTGAAATAAAAGATAGCTAGCCTATTTTTTTGTATTACAGGGAAGGTTCCTCTTTTTAATTTACTTATTGATAATTATTTTTCAATAATTTATAATATAATATTGTATAGAATAGTATCACCGCGAGCGAAGCTGCGGGCACAGGTAATTTTGCGTATTTTCCTCGAAAGCAGACGCCTATTTTACATAAGTAAACCAACTTTAGGTCACATCGGTTAACTAGTTTAATTATTATCCTAGGGAGAGACAGACAAAGTATATAGTTTTAAAAAATATTTTAAAGAAAATTCTTGATATCGATTGGCGAGTGAAATAAAAGATAGCTAGTCTATTTTTTTGTATTACAGAGAGGGTTCCTCTTTTTAATTTACTTATTGATCACTATTTTTCAATAATTTATAATATAATATTGTATAGAATAGTATCACCGCGAGCGAAGCTGCGGGCACAGGTAATTTTGCGTATTTTCTTCGGAAGCAGACGCCTATTTTACATAGGTATACCAACTTTAGGTCACATCGGTTAACTAGTTTAATTATTATCCTAGGGAGAGACAGACAAAGTATATAGTTTTAAAAATTATTTTAAAGAAAATTCTTGATATCGATTGGCGAGTGAAATAAAAGATAGCTTGGCCTTTTTTTGTATTACAGAGAAGGTTCCTCTTTTTAATTTACTTATTGATAATTATTTTTCAATAATTTATAATATAATATTGTATAGAATAGTATCACCGCGAGCGAAGCTGCGGGCACAGGTAATTTTGCGTATTTTCCTTGAAACCAGACGCCTATTTTACATAAGTAAACCAACTTTAGGTCACATCGGTTAACTAGTTTAATTATTATCCTAGGGAGAGACAGACAAAGTATATAGTTTTAAAAAATATTTTAAAGAAAATTCTTGATATCGATTGGCGAGTAAAATAAAAGATAGCTAGCCTATTTTTTTGTATTACAGGGAAGGTTTCTCTTTTTAATTTACTTATTGATCATTATTTTTCAATTTTTAATATAATATTGTATAGAATAGTATCACCGCGAGCGAAGCTGCAGGCACAGGTAATTTTGCGTATTTTCCTCGGAAGCAGACGCCTATTTTACATAAGTAAACCAACTTTAGGTCACATCGGTTAACTAGTTTAAGTGTTATACTGGGGAGAGACAGACAAAGTATATAGTTTTAAAAAATATTTTAAAGAAAATTCTTGATATCGATTGGCGAGTGAAATAAAAGATGGCTAGTCTATTTTTTTTTATTACAGAGAAGGTTCCTCTTTTTAATTTACTTATTGATCACTATTTTTCAATAATTTATAATATAATATTGTATAGAATAGTATCACCGGGAGCGGAGCTGCGGGCACAAGTAATTTTGCGTATTTTCTTCGGAAGCAGACGCCTATTTTACATAAGTATACCAACTCTAGGTCACATCGGTTAACTAGTTTAATTGTTATACTGGGGAGAGACAGACAAAGTATACAGGTTTAAAAAATATTTTAAAGACAATTTTACTGTTGAAGAGCGATTATTTTCAACGCATGGAGTTTTGCCAACCGTGGATGGAAAAAAATCAACCGCAATTTTACCATGCATGGTCATGAAAATTTTATAAAATCCACAAAATACCATTTTACTAGGAAAGTATAATATATACGACAACAATATATTGTATAACTATAAAGTTGTGCCCTAATGAGAACAATATTGCTACTTACGAATTTTCTGTATCTCTTTTTTTTTTAAATGAAAAAGAGTTGACTTTTTGAATTACCCACAGAAAAGGTAATATCTCGGAAAGGATTTAGACAATGTTGCAACTTTTATGTTTTAGTTCCAAGTAGAACAAAAGATAACATGGGGTAAGTTAAAAAAGATGCACTGTATGTAATGATAAGCATCGAATTCGGGACACACTGTGTAGTTTTAATATGGTAAATAAGAAATTAGTGCAGTCAGTTTCTTTATACTAATGATTCTACTATTATGTATTACAGGGTGTGACAGAAATTATTGAGGGAGGTAGATTTAAATTTCTTACGGACGGAGACAATAACTTAATCACCCTATGTATAAGAAAAGTAAAGCCCAACGATGAAGGCCAATATAAAGTTGTCGTTTCAAACATACACGGAGAAGATTCTGCCGAGTCGATCCTATATGTTGCCGGTAAGTTTAGAAATATTTAATCTTACTAAATCGGTTGGATTGCATCAAATACTTTTCAAAAATGTTATGACAAATAAAAATAGATAATAATTCTCACATTCGTAAAAAATACAATGACGAATATTTCGGAGTGGATAACATTTTAACCTCTTAGGACTGGTACTTTCGAACACATCTACTATGATTAGTTCGAATATTTGAAACATGTCAACAGTTATATCTCCTTCTGTTCCGTATAACAGTCAAAACATTGATCAAAGTATATATCAGACTTTATTATTAAGATACATTTAAGATATAAAAAAATTAGTTGACAATTTTTTTCTTATAAAGGTGCCGGCGGTGTTGATTTCCGTGCTATGTTGATGAAAAGAAAATACGCCAAATGGGACAAAGACAAAGGTGATCCCGACTGGGGTGACCTTAAAGAAGTGGAAAAACCCCTTCCGGCTCTTAAAAAAGTTGAAAAGGTAAGGCTATGTTTATGGCATTATCGTATTTGGCTAAGGCTGTGTGTAAACTGGCGAGTGGTGCGCGAATAGAATCAAGCGATAGAAAAATATTATTTTTCGATCGCTCGAAGCTCATCGCGCACAGCTCGCTAGTATATGTATACACGGCCTAAGGGTTACATTTCTTAATAGAATTTCGCTAGTCACAAAGGGTGCCGAATGTAGAGTTGCTCATTTTTTTTTTGAATTAGGGTTTAATTTTAGCAACTTTTAGATAAGGTGAATTGAATATGAAAATGTATTTTATTTATCTTTGAATATAAAATAAAGAAAAGGTGAGTGGGTATATTTTAAGTTGAGAAATGCTCAGAAATGACATTTTTGGAAGCCTAATAGGATATTATTTAACGAACGTATAATGCAGGCCATAATAAACGAGCTTGCCGGAAGAGTTATAAACATCCAAGTATATTATTGTTCGTAATAAGTAAGTCAAATACAATGTTTTATCTACAACCAAGCGAAATTTTAACATTTACGTCAACATATACACCTATGTTGACACTATTGATATTTCTTATTTTCATAGTAACGGCATATATTACGAATTCATACACTTGTTAGGTTATGAGTAATAATTGCACTTATGGTATAACATTTTACTTACTTTCATAAGTATTATGCGCCTACTTGAATGGTTGTAGATAAAATGTAGAAAGGAGGTATCACAACTTAAACATGAATCATAGGGTTACCGCGAATCATGGTATTTAATACCTACTGGTTTTAGTATGTCAAAGTTTTGGGTAAAAAGTGTCAGGTTTGATCTTGAGTCTTGGATAAAGTGACCTTTACCCCTTCTTGGCTAATTTTCAGGATCATAATGTTTTAATGGCTGTTGTGGGCGTATTTAGCTCCCTGCTATTAACGTTTTGAAGCGTTTTATTGTTCTATCACAACCACCTTAAAAAGAAGCTATGAAGTGACATCGGGCAACGCCGCATCAGCTGGGAGTTGCGGATCCACAAGCTATTATTATGACGAGCGGCAACGGGCGAGTTTTTTATTCTTTCAAAGGGTAAAACCCATTTCAAATCATTGTAAGCCAATTCATTACCTTTTAAAAAAACCTTTACCTTCATATCAATGTCCACTGAAACCTGATTAACAATATTTATACAGTCAATTGTCATTGGTCAAAACTGAACTATAAAAATATATTTTTGAGTCACTTACAATTTTTACTTCCCAAAATTCAGAAGTATTAATTTTTTGGCAATAATTACTGAGATCGTCAAAACTTTTTATAAAATCTGATTGCTCGAAAGCTTAATTAAGTTGAGAGGTACGCTCTTGTTGTTCCTCGTTTCTCTCCGCTGGACTTTTTCTAGGAATGAGAACAGTTTTTGACAAGTAAGCAGGCAAATTGGGATAAAAGCACGGAACAGCTGTTAAATTTAGTCTCACTTTAGTTGGAATTTTTTTTGTGGTGCCATCAGGCTATATATCACTGGGGACAAAATGCTTAGTACAAACTATATAATACTGTGTGGGCGACCAATTAGCTCTTGGAATGGCTTTTAGCCATAGAATTTTCAGATTTTCATCTTTTGGGAAGTGAAAAACTGATACACTCTCTTCGCCTGCTTTTAAAACACTTTTATAGTTAGAGTTACACCCAGGAATACAGCAGGGGCTTGGCATGTTGATAAATAAACAAACTAAAAGAAAAAAAAATAGTACTTGCCTAAGTACCTAGGTATCTAGAGGTATCCTACCTACTTACGAACTATCTCTACTATAGTAATATTTTTAAACTAATTCACATATACCTTCAAGCTAAATAAACACTTCAATATTTAATAAATTAACAGTAGCCACAAAAAAATAAAGTTTATCCCAAAGAGCTAACTAGAAAACAAAAAACACAACTTTTAAATTAAAACAAATAAAATTCTGCACCCATTATAAAGACCCGTAAACAAACCGCCGGCCAGGCTGTTCGATTTCTCACTTTATTAACGCTAGTAGAGCAAACCCGCGCCAAAAATGTTTAGCAATCATGTCACTTAAATTTTATATTAGATATCAGTCGAAAACGGGATAACAATACAAATTAATACGAAAAACCGCAAAGTTATTACATACTAAAGCATGGATAACCACAAAAAAGTCACGTGACACATGGATCTTCAAGCAGAGTTGTCGAAGTTTCTGTTTCACGGCTTCTTTCGAGGTGGTTGTGGTTCTATGTCATTGAATTAATACGTTTCCATTGGAAGAATTGGTGCGATCATTATGCTGGCATTATTGATCCTTATTTACATGTAAACTTAAGTAATTCGGAAGAACAAATACCTACATAAATGAGCACTAATTTTACTAATAGAACTGCATTAATTTTAGTTTATTTAAATTTTTATAATCTAGTATTCTTATACGTAGGTACTATAAAAGTATGTTTATTACATTACTTTTTCTGTCACATTTTCTCTGCCGCTAAGACTTCGGAAATACAATTTTTTTAACGCTTGTTAAGGACGTCACTATTTTTTTGAAAAGTAAATACAAAAAAGAAATTTGCTATAAAATTTGATAGCCTTTTAATAGGGAAACTGGACTTAACAATAAATTGCTGAATTTGTATCGGATTGGACAGCTTCCTAATGTATTTCCCAACATACTAAAACTATTTTATTACCGATAGCAAATTGCAGTGACCAATTTATGATCTTTATACTACCATTTTTAAGCATGAGATTCAACTAATGAATATACCTACAATAATTAATTATCACTAAAAATAATTTTTAATGAGCGTGGGCAATTGTACCGAGAGCACGTACTCTTCTCTTGGGAATTGCTACTTCCGATTCAGTACCAATAATGATGCAGTGAGTCATTTTGTTACCAAAGAAAAACTTTCTTTAATATTTATGGATTTCAGCAGTAAAGTTGTAATATAAACATCATAAAATTATACCCTTTTAAATAATTATTTATTCTGTGTCGGCTTTATCATTCGCAATGTTCTTTTTCTTCTTCTTAACAAAGAGGTTTTGGACTAATTAACAATTAACTTGGAGCTTGGATATATTTCACAGACATGCGGGTTTACCGATACCTATCTCTTTTTAAGTTACAACTTTGAGAAAAAAAATGGAGAGGTTATCCTAAACGTTGAATCGTTGAGGCCTTTACTTGATGGAAATTCATTATAACTTAATGAAAGACAATTTATTTTGTCAAATATCCACTTTTATGTGAAAGACTTTTTCTTTACACGACGCGTTTCGCTACATTGTAGCTTCTTCTGGTGTATGGTGCTAACTAATTTTATTTCAGTATAATAACAAAATGGTCTAGATAATTAATTACTCAATTCAGGTATACATAATACAAGCTTAATTATTTAATTATATGTTTCGATTTAGCATAAATTGGGGGTTTACCAATTAAATTGTGGCTCTTATCCCAAAACTTATATAGGCCAAACAGGTCGATCATTTAAAACGAGAATTTTGGAACATAGAAGAAGTTTTTTCAATCATAAAACTGACTCAACTTATTCTAATCATCTTTTCCAGGAACAACATAATTTTGATAACAAATTAAAAATTTTACATATTGAAAACAAGGGCCAAAAACTTAAACTTTTGGAAAGTTTAGAAATAAATCGATTGAAAAATTCCGGTACATTTATAAACGACCAATTAGAACTAAATAGTTCCCCTTTGCTAAATCTGTGTGAATAATCTAAATAGGGTTCTTTGGATTTTCCATAAGATTAAGATATATTATACCGACAATAATATTTTAAAATACCTAAACTTTGTTAAGAACATATAATTAAATAATTAAGCTTGTAATATGTATACCTGAATTGAGTAATTAATTATCTAGACCATTTTGTTATTGTACTGAAATAAAATTAGTTAGCACCATACACCCGAAGAAGCTACAATGTAGCGAAACGCGTCGTGTAAAGAAAAAGTTTTTTAAATAAAAGTAGAAATTTGACAAAATAAATTTTCTTTCATTGAGAGGTTATCCTAGTTAGAATGGCTTGATTTTAAGTATTCCAAAATCTCTTAAATTGTCACAAAACTACATACTATAATTCAGGTTAATATATAAACGTGTGTTTAGGTATGCAATAATTTAAAAATTCTACTTTGACAGAAGCAGATATTACCTAAATATCTAGGATAAAAATAACGACAGCGTGTAAACTGTACACTCTAAAAATAAATCTAATATTATACAATTATTGCTACACTATCTTTGCGTGTATATGAAGAAATATAAATTTTCAACCTACGGGAAATCTTTCAACACGTCTGGGAAATTTAAACTCAGTATAAACACAGCTAAAAATATATTTATTGTCTAGTACCTAAAATTCCTATGTACCTTACCATTCATGTTAAAAACAAACCTGCTTTGACTAAACGGTTCGCAAAACTATAGAATTCTACATAATATTTAATGATGTGAAACAGGTTTTCCAATGATTAGATGTTGGCAAAATGTCAAAAATCTACGATAGTCATACTGTATTTAAAAATAAATGTTATGCAGATTATTATATAGCATTCTATAAATGCCACCAAAATAATTCGGCAATAAATATGTGAATGTAAAATATTAAACGAAATGTAGCTACACTGCGCGGCATATTTAACGCATAACGAAAAAATTGCCTTAATTTTGATGTTATATATTTTCCAAATTTGTGGTTCGTTTTCAATGATTTTTTTTCTAATTGTAGGTAGGTAGGTAGATTGTTCTGTGCCTTTGTTGTTTTGTTTAAAAAAGTAACTTTGGTATTATACCGGGTGTTATAAAACTGTTATGTTTTTTTACGAAAATTCATAACACCCTGTGGGATTTACTAGCCATTACAAGTTATCGCAATTACAGCCAAATGAATGTCCCATGTTTCCTTTACATTTTCTTTTTTGATTCATTGGTTTATCTCTGTTTTTTTATGAAATATTCAATTTTTAGTTCAACGTGATTTTCATAAAAAAATGTTTAGTTAAAAAATAGAAAATAAACGAAATGCTTTGATTAATGCAACAGCAAGAAAAAACAAATTATAAAGTAAATAAATAATCAATACCTGGTATTAATTAATTTTATTGAATCCACAAAACAGGGCAAAAAAATACAGGGAAAAAAATTGTAATTTCTAAAGGTATTCAAAAAAATTAAATATGAATAATTAGTAGCGAGTTTGCTCTAATGACTGCTTCGCATCTTCTTGGCATACTTAAAATCAGATTTCTGATTTCAACGTAATTAATCTGATTCCATATTTCCATAACCCTCAATGACAGATCATTTTTAAGTTTCTAGGAGGAGGAAGCATGGCTCTAAGATGTCGTCCCATGTTATCCCATAAATGCTCAATAGGATTAATATCAGGGCTTCTTGCTAGCCAAGGCAAAGTTAAAATTTCTATTTCTTGGAGATAATTTTGTACCACTCTTTTAAATTTTTTTGAATACTTACCTTTAGAAATTACATTTTTTTCCCTGTATTTTTTTGCCCTGTTTTGTGGATTCAATAAAATTAATTAATACCAGATATTGATTCTTTATTTACTTTATAATTTGGTTTTTCTTGCTGTTACATTAATCAAAGCATTTCGTTTATTTTGTATTTTTTAACGAAACATTTTTTTATGAAAATCACGTTGAATAAAAAATTGAATATTTTATAAAAAACAGAGATAAACCAATGAATCAAAAAAGAAAATGTAAAGGAAACATGGGACATTCATTTGGCTGTAATTGCGATAACTTGCAATGACTAGTAAATCCCACAGGGTGTTTTGAATTTCCGTAAAAAAAACATAACAGTTTTATAACACCCGGTATAATACCAAAGTTACTATTTTAAGCAAAACAACAAAGGCAAGTGATACGCTTAAGGAAAAAAACCTACAATTAGAAAAAAAATCATCGAACCACAAATTTGGAAAATATATAACATCAAAATTGAGGCAATTTTTTCGTTATGCGTTAAATATGCCGCGCAGTGTATTTTGAAGTGACCATTTCAAAAAAAATCAAATTGGCTAACCATGTGTACAAAGTGCCGGTACTGACAATATAATGTTTAAACCACATTTTAAAATAGTGTAGTAATAAGGAGTGTAATGAAAACAATTGAATAACTATTTATAAGATGTATTTTTGTGACGTTTTTAATGCATTTTTTTTTATTTTCCTTCTTGCAGTGCAAAATAAAAACTAGGCGCTTTTCTTTTGCTGGGCTTTCGTTTGAGTGGCCATTGCTAAGGAAACCAGAGGTTCTTAAGTTTTAATTTTAAAAAACCGTTCGCACTTTTTATAGCACGTATAGGTCAGTAACAAGCACTCAAATTTTAGCACAAGCAATTAGATTCAGCTAACTATATCTTAAAAGTTAGCGATAGAGCTTAGATAATAATGAAATACAATATCTTTACTAGTTAATGTGTTTTCTAGTTGCATGTTTCTTTTTACTCCTTTGAGGTAAAAAAGTACTCGACAAATAAAATTAATAATTTATACGGGTGACTTTTTGAAAACTTAGAATGCTTATATGTATATTCTACACTAAAGAAGATCAAAAATACCATTTTTAGAAATAAAAATGAGGTATTTTGCGGCACACCCTCACCCACCCCCCGAAGCACTACCCTCTTACACTTTAAAATCTTTTTAAAAATACATAATTTTAGCACTACAATAGTTTTTAATTTAGGCCTGTGATAATTTTTCACATTTACGTATATTATCGACAATTCGGCAATAATTATCGACCTATAAGTCTTATAAATGTATTAGCAAAGATTTTTGAGATTGTTCTGTGACGACTTGTACAATGCTGTAAAACCAAACGTATCACCCCACCAAGATAGATTTGTGAGAGACAAGTCTACAGTTACAAACCTATGCGTTTTTTCAGAGTATGCCTCTCAGGCAATTGCACACAAAAAGCAGCTTGATATCATATTTACTGACTGTGAAAAGGCTTTCGACAAGGTCGATCATAGAATACTGCTTGATAGGCTGGTTGATTTTGGATGTAGGTACTCAAAAAGCGTACAATTTTCTAAAACTCTTATCTTTCACTAGTAGTGAAAGTTGGTAAAACGTATTCTAAAAAGTTTGTGGCCACTTCTGGTGTCCCACAAGGAAGTAATCTAGGCCCACTTTTGTTTGTTGTATTTATTGAGCCGCTGCCTAAGTGCATCACAAAACCAACCGGCCTTCTGTTTGCGGATGATTTTAAATTGTTTAAGATAATCTAGAGCAAAGAAGACTGTACGCAATTACAGCATGATTTAAATAGAGTTTCTGATTGGTTTGTAGGTAACAAAATGCATTTGATTGTTAAAAAGTGTTCTGTGATGACTATTATGTAAGTGAAATAAATCTAGACTGGAAAAATGACGTTGAGGATCTTGGAGTAATTTTCCAGATAAATATGAAATTTAACAATCATTATATACATATTACAAAAAAGGCTTATAAGTGTTTGGGTCTTTTCATACGAAATAGCCAAAGTTATAGAACTGCCACAATTATAAACTTTTACAATGCTTTGGTGAGACCATCTCTGGAATATGTTAGCCAAATTTGTATGCCCTCTGCTTTAAGTTTCACTAACCATATTGAAAAAGTACAAAAGCGTTTTCTAAGATTTCTATATGTCAGAAAAAATAATGCATCCATACATGGTTTTATAGAGGGCAATGTTGAATAGTTTTCAATTTACAACTTTATTGCATAGAAGAAACAAAACTACCTGTCATGTTTATTTACTATATTGTCAATCATACCAAATACATAGACTGTGGTTTAAATAATTACATAGGCATTAAAGTACCAAAGATTAACCTTAGAATTAGAAATAATAAATTAAATATTTTCTAATTTTTTCTGCCGCAAAAACCAGTTTTAAAACATTTTCTCCAAATTTTGCTAACATTTCGTACTTATCTCATTAATTTTGGTACCTATCGCTGAAAAGCTTTCCAGAAAGGTTTCACAACTAGGGTAGTGCCATTTAAGATTTTAACGTAGATGGGGGTAATTTTTTAGGGGTGGATGAGGATGGTCGTTTTTGTAAAACTTGTATTTTTGATTTTTTGATATCTTCTTTAGTGTAGAAAATATAGCAATTGTAAAATTTCAAAAATTCACCCTGAAGAAGATTTGAAATTAATGAAAACAAAGATATGGATATTATTCAAACCGTGCGTATTTAAACATACAGTTTTATTCATAAAAAAAGCTTACACGAATTAGAATGAGAGGAAATCTTAACCATATTTGCGAAAAACCAGCTTATCGCATGTTAAAGGTTATTAAAAATGCAAATCATTGGCGTTCGGCGTTAGTTCAATAGAATAACAAAAATTATTTTTTTTATTTTATATTATATCAGTTTTATAAATTTTACAATAGAAACAAAAAACGTTTAACAAGAATAAATAAAATCTAATATTTGGTCATATATCCCTTCTTTTCTATTACTTGAGCCAGTCTATTCGGAATTGACTGAATTATATTATTATTAATTTGATACAATATTTTTGGATCAAGCTCTTCCCAGCACGCATGTATTATTTCCAATAAATCTTCTGAATTTTGTGGCCTAAAATTTCGATTATATATATTTTTTTACGATTATACCCCAAATATTTTCAATTGGTTTGATATCGGGACTATAAGCGACCCAAGGCAGCACACATATTATGGATTTGAAACCAGTGGATTACAGCATTGGCAGTGTGGATTGGACATTATCTTGTTGAAATATGAAAGTATTATTGGGATATATTTGCTCAGTACCTACCTAGATGGTAACATTGTTTTCTAAAATTTTAATGTAATTTCCGACATTAAATCTTCCCTCTATTCGCCAGCAAACACCAGGTCCATGAACACTTATCCAGCCCCATACATTTACACGTTTAGAAACGCCCATGTCTAGAAGTGAGGGGGGTTAGTATATCGCTTATCAAACCTGTCGACTGGAACGTCTTTTCATCAGTAAAAATGACCCTGTTGCAAAATTAAGGATTGCGGTATATACCGGGTGTAACAGGATCATGGTACACCCCCCTTATCTCCGTCAGTTTTAAAGGTAATTGATTGAAATTTGGTATATCCCATATACATAATAAGCGGCACTTTTTGACCTATAAATGATTTTTTTTTCACTTCCGGTTTCGCCGGAAGTGACACCAACTTTCGATTTTTAAATAGAACACCCTGTATATTATTACATTTTTGAATTCTGCATAATTTTCTGAATCCAATGATACCACAAAAGTGACATTTCAAGCGTAAGAAATATTTATTATTTAATTTTCCATTTAAGTGTGCCATGACGGTTCCGATTTATTTCAATTGATCCGTCTAATGCCAGAAAAATCGAAGTCCCGTCAAAAATACTAAATTGCGTTTTTTATAAGCAAATAAAATTCATTGTAATCGTTTTTGGGGTAAAACTCAATTTTTCCAAATGGAACCATATTGGTACCGTGGTACCATTTTTTAGTACTATTAACAAGGAATTTATTCATACCTGGTAATAACATGTGCGATAAATACAATCAAAATTATAGCTAAAAGAAAATACAATTATTTTGTTCTAGTTTAACGCTAAGAAGTTACTAAGGTGGCTTTGAAAACAATGAAATTATTCAGATTGTCAAATAAGTATTCGGTGGTTTATCGGTGTTTTTATTCTGTATTGGAAAAGTCTTTACATTTGTTGTTATTTTTGTTCACCTTAGTAACTTTTTAGCATTAAATCAGAACAAAATAATTGTATTTTCTTTTAGCTATAATTTTGATTGTACTTATGGCACATGTTATTACCAGGTATGAATAAATTTCCTATTAATAGTACTAAGAAATGGTACCACGGAACCTATATGGTTCCATTTGGAAAAATTGAGTTTTACCCCAAAAACGATTACGATGAATTTTATTTGCTTATAAAAAACGCAATTTAGTATTTTTGACGGGTCTTCGATTTTTCTAGCATTAGATGGACCAATTGGAATAAATCGGAACCGTCATGGTACACTTAAATGGAAAATTAAAAATTAAACAATAAATATTTCTTACGCTTGAAATGTCACTTTTGTGGTATCATTGGATTCAGAAAATCATGCAGAATTCAAAAATGTAATAATATACAGGGTGTTCTATTTAAAAATCGAAAGTTGTTGTCACTTCCGGCGAAACCGGAAGTGAAAAAAAAATCATTTATAGGTCAAAAAGTGCCGCTTATTATATATAGGGGATATTCCAAATTCCAATTAATTACCTTTAAAACTAACGGAGATACGGGGGGTGTACCATGACCCTGTTACACCCGGTATAATTTAAAGCAAAAATAATCCTTGATTATCGCTCTTCTTCGGTAGGAAATTTTTTTTTCGCAGCTTGGCGACATTTTAGTTCAGATTCCTTGACTCTCTTGCTGGCGGTAGATTGGGAGGCAGGAAAGGCTGTATCAATAACAGCATCCCTTGCAGTTGCAAATTGATTATTTCTTAAATATCCCAAAAAAGCATCCTGTTCAGGGTTGGAACGTTTGAGACGACCTGAACCAATTTTCCTCTTTAGGGATTCTTCTTGTTCCCAGCTTTGCTTAATTTTCAATATAGTTTTTTTTATTTCTATTATACAACTGCGCCACAGCAAGGATTGACCATCCTTCTTCGATTCTTGATACAATTTGAGCCTTTTCAACTTCAGAAAACTGACGAGGCATTTTTTGTTCTTCTGTCAAAGTTGCAGTTTCAAAATTAATTACACCGACGCCAATGCTTTGCATTTATGATAAAAAGCCGGTTTTACGCAAATATGACAAAACTTACCCCTCATTCTAATTCTTGTACGCTTTTTTTATGAATACAACTGTACAAAAGAAAATATTTGCACTGACACAGCTACAGCCTAAAATATATAATTTTGCATAGCATATAAAAATAAGTTTAGATGCGAAATTTTGTGTGTTAAAAAATAGATTCTATCTCAGCGTAATGAGACGCAGGTACTACAAAATGTTGTCTATTACGTTCATTTACAGCTACACCAGTGTTTTAACTTATAAGTAAGTATACCAAGTAGAGCAGGGCGTTAATAAAAATATTTTCAGAATTGAATAGATAAAGAACTTTTTTGTTCCTTAGTTTGTAGCCATAATTGTTGGAGTTTGAAGATTTTTCTTATGTAATAATAATTAAATTTTTAGTTATTTATTGAAATCAGTCAATTTTTTGAAATATATTTCTTCAGTTTCTTTGATAACGAAACCAAAATTGGTCTGGAAACCTTAGAGCCGTATGTTATAGATTTTATATATAATCGGTTTCTGCATAAATGAATCTAAAAACCTACACAGAGGAATAGAGTGGATATGAGGCAAAATTTATTAGTCATCGACAAAAACTTAGATATACTTACATGATTCCTATTTTTCATTCATTAGATACCTGTAGTAAAGCAAATAAACTAATTTATATTTTTTCATAATTCAAATTAACTATTAAATTTTAACTTATTCTAGTAATTTTACATAAGTCTAGAAGAACTATTATCGAGTATTTTACTCTAATTTTATTTCTATTTTTACTCAAATCTTAAATATATACATAAAACTTTACGACCATATCGTGGAGAATGACATTTTTATCATCAGCCCATTTTTTTTTGTATAGTTTGCTATTAAAATTTGGCAAGTTGTCAAAAGCACTGCATTGTGCAAAACCAAAATGCCAAACTTAATAATTCTTAAAACATTAAAATATTAACTAATAAAATACGCTTCTTTCCCATAATTTGTGTTTGTTGTACCTACGAAAATAATACGACAGGATCATTACTCAACACTCATCGTCAATAAAAATCATCATTTTATTGCAAAATACCTATACTTAGTTAAAAAAAATAGTCAATGTTACATTTTAGAACACAAATATTTTTGTTTTTAGTTTTATTATATTTATATCACTAAATATGTTCATACCTCCTAGAAGATCTTTTAGCATGAAGCTCGTAACTACTTTGCAGCTAGTTAAGTAGAGAAGTAGTCACAAAACATTTAGAATTTAGTACTGATGAAGTTTAGTAAAAAAGCTTATGTAGGTGGTATGCGTAGTTGCTAGCGTAAAGTCTCAGTTGCAGTTTTCTTTCTAGCATCCTGTGTCTTCAAGAAGGCCTTCATTAGCTGAGCTTATTCCAGATTGGCCTGTTTTGCATCATTATGAAAAGAGAGAGGTTTGAGACGGCCGGATCTCAACATTTAAATGTGTTATCGATGTTTGTTATGCACGAGCATGACACAGCTACTGTCCCTTCCGTAAATTCCTTTATGACATTCTTTGGGCTACATTCTATTTCAATCTTATTATGCACCTCATTAACATTCGTAAATCTCTTGCAGTTTTTAGGTATTAAACTTAGATGCTGACATAATGTATACAATATACAAAAATGTATGTATACCGACGACAATCAAAAGCCTATAATACCTATAGTTATATATTCTGTTCGCAACGGGCAAATAAAGCAGCGCTTTCAGGATGATTATACACGTACCAATGGACATCACTTTTTACGACCTTGTTTCATATCTTACGAGATATATGCAAACTATTTTTTAAATACGCAAAGTTATTGCAAAAGAGAGGATAATCCTGCAGATAAAGATGTAGTAATGGTAGTATAGTAGGGGGGCTCATCAACCTGGCAAGTAAACCAAGGCGATATATCCTTTGATGTCTCAGTTTTCCCAGAGCCTAACACATCCGCAGAAAGTGCAGCGGTGTGTATCCTCCTCTTTTTAACACCCAGGAAAAAATTGGGTCCTGCTCCACGCCAATCAGCGTCATATGTTTTCTCAGCCAGAATCCCTATTAATGGATTGAGAACCGCTGTCAGATAAAGATAGTAAACATTTTAATATTTTGCTACGTGTAGAAGAAAATAAGGGAATTAACAGTACTCGGCATATTAGAGACGAAATGGGAAAACATTATACAACAGTTTTGCGAGTTTTGCATAAACATAACACCATCATGATTTAACCGAAAACAGAATATATGCCCAGTAAATTGATGTAAAAGAAAGTTAAAGACGCATGAAGAAGATACAATCCAAATATGTTAATAGTATCTATTGTAACTGACGATGAAGCGTTGCTATACTGTTACGACATTCTCTCTAAAAATAAGACTTAGTATATGGCTATTCAAAGGTGAAGATCCCAGTCTGCAAATTTTGATCGGTAAACAAAAATATTGCTGTATTTTTAAAAATAGAGGAATATTGGCTTGTGCCATCCTAGAGAAGTGATATACAGTTAGTTACTGCCTCCTGACACCTTTGAAGATATGCATTTCGCAACAATTTATTGTTAGCCTTCAAGTGACCAAATTCAACACTCGGAACACGGCACTCCACCATGATGGTGTACCAAGGCATAAAGCTTATTAAACAACTGAAGTTTTGGATCATCTTCCGTATCTGTGTAGGTCGTAGCGTGCAAAAATATTCCAAGAGAAACGGAGAAGCATTTTTAATAAGTAATTTGTTCGTATGAGAAAGTGTATTAACTATAGTTTGTATGTATTCCAGTGACGTACGGAAGCTATTAGTGTAAAACGAACATTGTTTTGTCCTACGGTAGTTCCTGTATTTCAAGCGTGAAATAGAATGTAGCCCTAGCAAACTAATATTCCGAAACTTGATGTTGTCACAGCACACAGGTGAACTTCCACCTTGTACATATTGTATTATTTTTTTACAATTTTTAGGTATTTTTTTACAGCCAATTTTTGTAACGGCAGATTTTTGAAGGAGATCGAATCCATTTTTGTGAATGTAATTTTTTTTAACATATTATTTTTATTGCTATAACGATATTTTACTTTATTTTAGAAAGCCGAGTCATTCCTGAAGCCCCTTGTGGATCAGTATGCTAAAGAAGGCAAGGACAAAAAAGTTGTGTTTGATTGTGCATTCACTAAACCAAACTGCAAACCAAAATGGCTTTTTAGAAAAGATGTAAGTAATTTTGGATATTTTTTTAAACAAATATTATTCTTTTAAAAATGGTGTTCTACACTATGTAGGCGATATTAAACGCATTTTTTTTTAATTCGAAGTCAATATTTTATATGGATATGGCGTGGAAGCCAAATTTCTACGAAACACCTTGCTACTAGTTTAAATAGGGTAGAACAAAAACGAAACCGCATTTAGTCATCATAATAAGTATACTTAGATAAAACTAGAATACTGTGTATTACAAAGATACAAATATATTCTTACGCTTCCACTTATACTTGCCATATTCCTGGTACTTGAATATAATATGTATTACTGTATTTCTAATAACATATCATTTTGATCGAGAAAGATCTAGTTTTAGGTTTAATAAAATTAAGGGTTTTTACTGGCAGAGCCAGATTAATAATTGGATATAATAATTATGCCCGAAAGTGATCAAACACTATTAACATAATATTTTTAGGAGCTGTTTCAAGGAGCTAAATACAAATTCAAAGCAGAAAATGATTCATACCAACTTATAATCTCGAATCCTAAAGTTGAGGATTCTGGAAAGTACACCATTGAAATTGGTGGTACGAGTTGTACCGCTTTCCTAAATGTTGATGAACCTGATCCTTGTTATGCCTTCACTAAACCTTTGAAAAAGAAATATGACGGTTACGCAAAACACGAGTGTGAACTTTCTTGTACCGTAAGCAACAGCTTGGCCATCGTTGGGTGGTATAAAGAAAATGTAAAATTGGATGATGGCGATAAATACCAAATTTCTAAAGATCTTAGTGGGGTTTGTCGTCTTAATATCAAGGACTGTACGTTTAATGACATTGGCGAATACAGCTGTAGACTTGAAAAACAAGCGGATAAGACTGTAGCCAGTGTTAACATTGTAGAATATCCTTACAAATTCGTTAAAGTACTCAAACATCAACAGCATGTTGAAAAGGAAAATATAACATTCCTTTGTGAACTTAATGATGCTGGTGGTGACGTCAAATGGTATAAGGGTGAGCAAGAAATTACTCCCGACAAAAGAATGGTAATTACTAAGGATGGTAGGAAAAGAAAACTTGTTATTAAAGACGCTAAAGTTACAGACGCTGGAATGTATTATTGTGTCAGTAACGCTGACAAAACTGAAGCAGAAATGGTAGTTGACTACCTTAATCGGTTTAACAAGAAATTAAAGGACACTGTAGCAGTTGAAAGAGAAAGGCTTGTTCTTGACATTGAATTGCAGGATCAAACTGCACCTGCGGAATGGTTCTTTAATGGAGAACCAATTAAGCCTTCAGAAAGAATCGAAATAAAAAACTTAGGTGGTGGTAAACACCAACTGGTCTTTAATAGACTTGAGATGTCTGATGATGGTGACATAAAGGTCGAATCCGGAAAACTGGAATCTTCAATGAAACTGACTGTTAACAAAGGTGAAAGTGTCCCTAAAATCGATTTCCCATCTCTGTTTGAAGCACCCATTGACAAACTCGTCCTGATGGAAGTACCTTACAAAAGTAAGTATTTTCGCTCTCTTCGATTCCGATATACTCATCCAGTAGTTCTTTAAACCGTTATCGTCACAAACGAACCTTTCACAATGTTTTAATTCTGTAACCTTCGTAGTTTCTTATTGAAGTTTAGCCACCAGTCTTAAGTAACAGACCCACCAGTTCTCGAAACTACCAAGAACTATACAGTGGACACTCTGTACTATTTTAAGATTCTGGTTATAATTTTAAATAAATACACGATTTGCGTAAACTTAATGATTTTCAGAATACTGACATTTAAAAGAACTGTAGTTTTTAAAGGGCATTTTAAAGAGCAAACATTAGTGACACCTTTGCCATTTAATTTTGTGATCACAATGGAGTACAATTACCTGCAGTTTTACGTTAAAAAGGTTGGATTTATTAATTAATAAAAGCAGAAAAAGAAATATAGGCAAATTTGACCAAATTTCGTTTTTTTTTACTTTTATTAATTTATTAATAACATTTTTTTAACGTAGACAATTGCTACCCAACCACGGGCGTTTGCCCGCTTTTAGGAGAAAACGAAATATTGGTAAGAAAATGAAATGGCGTATGCGTCACTAGTGTTTGCTCTTAAATAAAAATGCCTAGACAAGCGAACATGCGAAAAAACATGAACTTTAATTTATAATGCACAGTTAGAGCAACAGCCTATACAGATGTAAGTTATTGGAATTTATTTTGACATATACTTGTAGTATTAAATTTATTTTCTGATAAGTATTTGGTTTCGGAGTTATCGATAACAACCACCTTCTTGAGATCTATATAATAATAGCAAAATGACTTTGTTGTGTTGTAAAAAAAATTACAAAAGACGAAGTTGAGTGCAGCGAGTCTCCTAGCTTATATACAATGTTAGGTAATGTCAATGTCCATTTCTTAACAAATCCTTGTTCTCCCAGTTGAAGGTACAAGGCAGACGCAGCTTGAAGCCAAACTTATTAAAGACGGTAAAGTTCTACCCCTTAAGGAGGTGGACGTTATCATTGCGGAAGACAAAGTTACCTTTAAAATAAAAAAACCCAGCAGAGATCAGTCTGGTCCATATCAAATTAAACTGTCAAACGGCCAAGGAGAAGATGTAAAAGATGTCAAAATTGTATTGCAAGATGTTCCTTCCCCGCCCCAAGAAGTTGACGTTAAGGAAGTATTTCAAACTAATTGTAAAGTCACATGGAAACCGCCAGCAGATGATGGTGGTGCTCCCATTCAAAAGTATATTGTAGAAAGACAAGATCTTAGTCTTAAAGGTAATGTTTTTTCACACCTATTATTCATTTGCCAGTAACAAAATTTCTTTTGCAGCCGGCTGGGACAATGTTGGTGAAGTTAAACAAGGCCAACCAACGACATTCAAGGTTGAAGGTTTAACACCTAAAAAACAATATAAATTTAGAATCAGGGCTGTAAATAAATTAGGGACTAGTGAAGCTGCATTGTTTGGCAAACCAGTGCTTGCAAAGGATCCATGGGGTAAGAATTGTCTTGTACAGGTATCAAATGTGATAAGCAAAAATATATAATTCTTGCTTCTTTTATATTGTTTTCGGTCTAACCTTATAATATTATGCTCAGTATTGCCTATTTGTAAGTAGTAAACTAAGGCAAACTCTCTTATCTGTATACTTATGACAACATTTATTTTTTAATTTGATTTTCAGATGAACCCAGCAAACCCAATAACGTCGAAGTTGTGGATTGGGATAAAGACCATGCCGACCTAAAGTGGGAGCGGCCAGATAACGATGGCGGTGCTCCCATTACAGGGTACATTATAGAAGTTAAAGATAAATTTGGCAAAGACTGGTCCACCGGTATCGAAGTTCCCGGAGACCAGCTAACTGGAACTGTTCCAGGGTTAAAAGAAAACAGCCAATATGAGTTCAGAGTACGAGCTATTAATAAAGCAGGACCTGGTGAACCAAGTGACCCTACCAAACCAATTATTGCTAAATGCAGATTTGTCAAGCCTTATATTATGGGCGACGACTTGAAGAGCATAATAATTAAAAAAGGTCAAATCGTTAAATATGATATCAAGTTCGGCGGAGAGCCTGAACCAACTGTTCAATGGTTCTTAGAGCAAAAAGAAATAAAACAAGATGCAGAAGAACGTATAACAATTGACAAATATGAAAAGAATACAATTATTACTGTGCGAAGAGCAACACGTGCAGACAGTGGAAAATATAGATTGGTACTTTCGAACAGTTCCGGTACCTGTGAAGGTATAGCCGATGTTATTGTACTTGACAAGCCAAGCCCACCAAAGGGTCCATTAGAACCAGAAGAAATTCGCGCTACTCATGTAACAGTTAAGTGGCAAAGACCCGAAGATGCTGGTGGTACTGACCTTACAGGTTATGTACTTGAAAAAATGGACATGGATACCGGTAGATGGGTTTCGGCAGGTGAAGTAGGACCGACAGACACCAAATTTACTTTCAAAGGACTAACGCCTAAAAAGAAGTACAAGTTTAGAGTGAGGGCGAAGAATAAGGAGGGCGACTCAGATCCTTTAGAGACAACAGACTTTATTCTTGCTAAAAATCCATATGACGAACCAGGTGCGCCTGGCAAACCAGATATTATTGACTATGATAACAAGAGCGTCACGTTAAAATGGGCGAAACCAGAAAACGACGGAGGAAGGCCAATTAGCCATTACACCGTTGAAATGAAGGACAAGTTCTCTCCTGACTGGAAAGAAGTTGCAACGACCGGTGACAATACTCCAGAGGCGAAGGTAGAGGGCTTGAAAGAAAATCAGGTGTACCAGTTCAGAGTGCGTGCACATAATAAGTCAGGACCTAGTGTTCCGTCCGAACCTACAGATAACCATCTCTGCAAGCACAAGAATTGTAAGACTTTTTTGTTTGATTTAACCCAAGTAATATTTTCTTTTTTTGAGTTACCACTAATATTGTTTTTATTAATTATCAGGGATCATATCAGGAAATATATTTTGTATAGTTTGTTTATTTTTTTGATACAAGTAGTATTAAATTTCGTGAGTGCCTATATATATTTTTTAATATTAATTTTTTACAGGTTTTTTGGATATTGTTTATATTGTATATATTTTTGGAATTGTGACGTTTCCAACCTCTCTTACAGATATGTGTACATAGGCTTCATATTTACCTAATACCACTTTCTTACACAAAGACACAATAACTAATATTTTTATATATTACAGTAAAACCACGTATCGACCGAGAAACGTTCAAGTCGATCACAATAAAAGCTGGCCGTACGCACAAATGGGCTGTCGACTTTATGGGTGAACCTCCACCGGAAGTTAAGTGGGTTTGGAGAGATAACATTCCACTTACTAACACTGAACGAATTAAAATTGAAAACGCCGAGTACCACACAGACTTTACACTAAATAATGCTGTAAGAAAGGATACCGGAAAATATACACTTATTATTGAAAACTGCAACGGAAAGGATCAAGAAACTGTAGAACTCACAGTTCTTAGTAAACCAGGATCACCCCAAGGACCTTTAGTAGTAAAAGATGTTACAGCTGAAAAAGCTAAAGTTTGCTTTAGAAAACCCGAAGATGATGGAGGATGTCCAGTTAAAGAATACGAAATTGAGAAAATGGACATGGCAACCGGTAAATGGGTTCGTTGTGGACGTGTTCCAGCTGACAAGTTAACACCCGATGGAAAGGGTGAATTTGAAGTAACTGGCCTTAATCCAGGATCTGAATACAAATTTAGAGTTACGGCTGTCAACAGCGAGGGTGATTCTGAACCTCTTGTAGCTGACAAACCCACATTAGCCAAAAATCCATTCGGTAAGCTTATTAAAATATATGGTAATTCATGTACACGTAGTTTTGCGAACAATGTAGTGTAGCTTAAATGATAGATATAGCACTAACGAGCAGCTCGCTTGTTCTGGTTTCGTATAAAAATACGAAAGCAGCCGCTAAGCTAGTTATACCGGGTCCGCCAACGAAGCGGGGACGGAAGATTAAGTC
The DNA here is from genome assembly GCA_963969555.1 of Polydrusus pterygomalis. Lineage (NCBI taxonomy): Eukaryota > Metazoa > Arthropoda > Insecta > Coleoptera > Curculionidae > Polydrusus > Polydrusus pterygomalis. Next base: position 31,878,848 of record OZ018384.1, on the reverse strand, counting down.
CTTAACGATGAACTTATCAAAACTACGAAAACAGCATAAGGTATGGACTTAAAAGCGGCATATTTTAAAAATATTTTACATTATACAGGTTGTCCCAAAAAAGTGTGGCGGACTAAACTTGCATTTTTTTAAATGGAACACCCTGTATATTATCGGCCCAAAAGATGGCCATAGAGCGGCTGATCATTTTAATATAAAGTTATGGGGGTTTATTATTAGTAGTTTTAGAAATAATAACGATTTTATCTTAAAAATTGTCTAAGTTTAGTAACCATTTTTAAATTACTAAAAACAATTGAATGAAAAGTAAACTAAAAACAAATATTTTAGAATATTGTCTATCTTTATGATGAAAAATATTTGTGTTTAGTGCATTTATTATACAGGGTGATCATATTACGCAAAATACAAAAAATCTCTCTTTTTTTAAATGGAACACCCTGTATATTTTTTGATTTCTAGAAAGCCCTTTTTATATCCTTTTTACTGATACCAATTTGATACCTTTTAAAGTTTACCGTATTTAAGTAATTTTGATATTGACTTTAAAACCCTACATTTTTTCTACTTTTTAATTACTTTTATTCATAATCGAGTTGGCATGATTTCTTTTTGTTTAGATTATCACTTTGACAGCCAAATACAATACTATTTAACATTTAGTCGTCGAAAAAAGTACACAAAATGTCGAACTTTACCACTTTAGAAATGGTTAATATGTTTTTTGTACTCGGAGAATGCTAAAAAAATTGCCTTCTAGCGAGTCGAGTGTATGCTGGAAGATATCCAGGTATTGAAAGAAAGCCAAGACCAGAGGCCTTTGAGAAGTTATTGCTTAGATTTTTAGAAACAGGAAGCGTTGCATACAAAAAAAGAATGGTAATAAATAAACCCGTTATTAATGAAGAAAATGAATTAAGGGTTCTTTTGGCAGTAGAGGAAAATCCTAACGTAAGTCATACTGGCATTTTTCAGCAAACCGGTGCGTGCGAAGGATTTTGAAAAAGTATAAATATCATCCTTATCACATAGAATTACACCAAGAACTTTATGAAGATGATTTCTTAAGAAGAATTACATTCTGTAATTGGATGCTTAACAAAATTAGAGAAGTACCAGATAGTTTATCAAAAGTTCTGTTTAGTGACGAGTCTACATTTAATAATAACGGAATCGTAAATAGACATAATATGCATTATTATGCTACTGAAAATCCACATTGGGTTCGACATGTAGATAACCAAAATCGCTGGTCGGTTAATGTATGGGGAGGAATATTAGGGTCTACATTATTGGACCATATTTTTTTGAAGAGCGTTTAACGGGTCAGTCAAGTTTACTTAAATTTCCTTCAGCATGAACTACCCATTTTGCTTCAACACGTAGATGCCGACACTCTTCAAAACTTCTGGTTTCAGCAAGACGGCGCCCTTCCTCATTATTATCAGATGGTTAGGCAATTTTTAAATCATTGGCGAGGTAATTAGTGGATCGGACGTGGTGGACCAATTGCTTGGCCTCCTAGGTCCCCTGATTTGACACCCCTTGATTTCTACCTCTGGGGATATGTTAAAGACCAAGTCTATGCCATAGCTCCTACGAACCGAGACGATATGAAAGATCATATACGAGAGGCCTTTAGAAATATTAGAATAAGAACTCTACTAGATGTCCAGCAAAATTGTGTTCAAAGGCTACATTTATGTCTTCAAGAACAGGGAAGAACCTTTGAACATATCATTAGAGCAGGACGATAAATTCTGTATTACCAATAAGAGTTTGTTTAGTTTTGTTTTGTCAACTCCTTTTTTTTAATTTGTATTCTAATTCATTATTTTATAATTATTTTAAGTTTTATCATTATTATTCATTATAAATTTCTTAATAAATAACATTTAGTTTCTTTGTCGCAAAATAAAATAATATATGCAATAAGGTTATTAAAATGGTATTAGGAAAAAGAAAAAAAAATAAATCATGGCAACTCGATTATGAATAAAAGTAATTAAAAAGTAGCAAAAATGTAGGGTTTTAAAGTTAATATTGAAATAACTTAAATACGGTAAACTCTAAAAGGTATCAAATTGGTATCAGTAAAAAGGATATAAAAAGGGTTTTCTAGAAATCAAAAAATATACAGGGTGTTCCGTTTAAAAAAAGAGAGATTTTTTGTATTTTGCATAATATGATCACCCTGTATAACAAAATCCACTAAACACAAATATTTTTCATCATAAAGATAGACAATATTCTAAAATATTTGTTTTTTAGTTTACTTTTCATTCAATTGTTTTTAGTAATTTAAAAATGGTTACTAAACTTAGACAATTTTTAAGATAAAATCGTTATTATTTCTAAAACTACTAATAAAAAACCCCCATAACTTTATATTAAAATGATCAGCAGCTCTATGACCATCTTTTGGGCCGATAATATACAGGGTGTTCCATTTAAAAGAATGAAAGTTTAGTCTGCCATACTTTTTTGGGACAACCTGTATATTGTAAAATATTTTTAAAATATGCCGCTTTTAAGTCCATACCTTATGCTGTTTTCGTAGTTTTGATAAGTTCATGGATAAGGACTTAATCTTCCGTCCCCGCTTCGTTGGCGGACCCGGTATATATAGTTCACAAGTTGTACATCCAAAAGGTTTGATTTTTGGATTAATGGCAATAACCCATCCAGTGTGTGTGTGTGTGTGTTTAGCGACTTAAAGAAAAATGTAGAAAAAAATCAGCATAACAAATTAATGTTAAATTTTAGTTTGTGTGCAAATGATTAACTTCATTCGTGAAATAGTAAGTTCTAGAACCATTGGGATTTTTTTTTATAAGAAAAAAATTATTATTTTATGTAGGTAGTTAAAAAATAATCATTATTATTGTTGTCTATTATTATAGCACATGTCTTTATTAACTATTCCATAGATGAACCTGGTAAACCAGGGGTACCAGAAGTTGTCGACTACGACAATAAGGGTGTTGACCTTAAATGGACAGCCCCAGAAAACGATGGCGGCTCTCCCATCGAAAAATATATCATTGAGAAAAAAGATCGTTTTAAGCCTGATTGGGAAAAAGCAATTGAAGTCCCTGGTGATCAACTCCAAGCTAGAGTAGAAGACCTTAAAGAAAGAGGAGAATACCAATTCCGTGTGAAAGCAGTCAACAAAGCTGGTCCTGGTAAACCGTCTGATGCTTCGCAAATGCAAATTATAAAACACAGATCACGTAAGTATTGCATGACTGCTAATATATTACGATATTTTTAATCGTACTATTTGGATTTACAGTTAAACCCAGAATTGACAGAACCAACCTTAAACCTATTATTGTGCGTGCTGGTAAACCAATTAAATATGATATTGATGTAAGAGGTGAACCCCCGCCGACTTGCACATGGTTCCAAGTAGATAAAGAAGTCAAATCTGAAGGAAATATTGAAATTATTAATGTAGACTACAACACTAAACTAAATATTACGAACTCAGTTCGAAAAAATACTGGTGTGTATAAAATCAAAGCTGTAAACGAACATGGTTCAGATGAAGCTGAAGTAGAAGTGACAGTACTTTGTAAGTTATCACTATTTTATTCATTTTTAAATTATATATCTAACTTTATAACATTTTACATTAAAGAGAAACTAAAAGAAATAAAACTATTATTGCCATTTCTTGCTTAGAATAAACATTCTTTAGATCTGCTTTGTAATAGTGTTGTTAACTATTTACCAAAACTATATTTTATTGACCGAGTAATTTAGGATTAAATTAGTTTACAAATACGTTGTTAATTATGTTACATTGTTCTAGCTGCACCAGGAAAACCAAAAGGTCCTCTTAAGGTATCCGATGTTACAAAGGGCGGTTGCAAACTTAAATGGGACAAACCAGAAGATGATGGTGGCAAACCAGTAACTGGTTATGTCGTTGAAAAACTTGACAAAGCGACCGGGCGATGGGTTCCTGTTGGTCGAACTGGTCCAAATGATACCGAAATGGATGTTAAAGGCCTTCAAGAAGGACATGAATACGACTTTAGAGTAAAAGCAGTAAACGATGAAGGCGAATCAGAACCTTTAGAAACTGAGGGCACAATTATAGCCAAAAACCCGTATGATATTCCTGGTAAGCCAGGCACACCACAAATTGAAGATTGGGATGTGGACCGTGTGGACCTTAAATGGACGGCACCCAAGAGCAGTGGTGGAGCACCAATTACTGGATATGTTATTGAGAAAAAAGAAAAGTTCTCGACGTCTTGGGATGAAATTCTCAGCACTGATGTAAGTTTATTATTTGTTTCTCAACACTCCCTACAAGAGCTTGGGTATTTTAAGTTTATAATTTAAAATAATTTTGTTAGCTCTTGTAACTAAATGATGCATTTTATTATAATTAACCTACTTTCTATTTTTTTAAATATGAATTAACTTTAATTACTGTTAGTCTCCGGAATGCGAAGCCAGGGTTCCTGGACTAAAAGAAGGTAACACTTACCAATTCCGTGTAAGGGCTGTGAACAAGGCTGGGCCTGGTGAACCATCTGATGCAACTGGAAATCATGTCGCTAAAGCCAGACACTGTAAGTTTCTTTATGACTTACAATATTGTACCTAGAATAGAAAATGCAATATAAGTTATGTTTTAAAAATATCAACATCTACAAACAATTGAATTCAGTTTGAATTTTTTTTACTTTTTAATAGAATTTGCTGCTTTGACAGATCAGTTTACTTAAGGTTGAATTCTCAACGTCGTTCAATTTATTGCCAACCTATAACCTATTTCGCTTTGTTTTTTCAAGTTTATTATTTTATTAACTAAAATTTAAATAAAATCAGTGTTGTCGGCACTTTACTTAGGTAATATCTGATATATTACAAAAATATCAATTCATTTCATTGCTAATTTTGGGAGAATTGTATAGTGAAAGAACATTGACATAGTAATGTTAAAAAAAATCTTACCCGATATTTTTCGCTATACAATTATCCTAAAATAAGTTTTGAAATTCCTTGATATTAATTAAATATGTCAGTTATTACCGTCAAACGGGGTTACTTGGGACGATATTAACATTGAAGGTTCGATAACTTTGTTAAATATATGCAAATCGATTCTAAGTCATGTCTAAAACTTAAGTCACGTCATTTGCCAACGAAAATAAACATATTTACCAGCGAAAAAAAAATACAGAGCCCAGAAAAAAATTAATTAGTGGCTGTCCCAAGTTACCAGGCAAGTTGGGGTAAAGTGGGACATCTATGAAATATACGTAAATACTTCAGTTAGATGCTTTGTACCTGTTGTTGATAATTGTCAAAAGCATCCAGTGTTGCCAAATGGCCCAAGTAACCCCTGCGTCCTAAGTAACCCCGTTTGACGTACCTATAGAATATCAAGTCGATACTGATTTTATTTAAATTTTGTATAAAAGCTAGAAAACATAAATAAATCTACGCGAAATAGGTTACATGTTGGCAAGCCTGTTGATACTCCCACCTTAAGGCAAAACCTATACCTTAATATATTATTTAATTTTCAGTGCGCCCACTTATTAACAGAGATAAATTGCACACCGTTAAAGTTCGTGCAGGTCAACTTGTGAAATTTGACGTAGATGTCAAGGGTGAACCTCCACCGACTTGCACATGGAGTTTTGCTCACAAACCCCTCGAAAATGGTCCTAAAGCCAAAATTGAAAACGAAGACTACAATACAAAACTTGTATTATCAGATACAAGAAGGAAAGATACCGGCACTTATACCCTTAGGGCTGAGAACGATTCTGGATTTGATGAGGCTCCCGTAGAAGTTATAATCCTTGACAAGCCTGGTAAACCAGAAGGGCCACTTGAAGTTAGTGACGTACATAAAGAAGGTTGCAAACTTAAATGGGACAAACCAAAAGATGATGGTGGCCTCCCTATAACAGGCTACGTACTTGAAAAACAAGATACCCAAACGGGCAAATGGGTTCCAGCTGGATTTGTAGATCCAGATAAAACCGAGCAAGAGATAACAGGTCTCGAACCTAATAAAAAATATAACTTTAGAGTAAAGGCTGTTAATGAAGAAGGTGAATCAGAACCTTTGGAAACCGATACTGCAACGCTTGCAAAGAATCCTTATGATATATCTGCTCCACCCGGTCTACCTGAAATTGTTGATTGGGATGAACATTCAGTCAAACTGAAATGGGATAAGCCAGTAAGAGATGGAGGTTCGCCAATTACCGGTTACATTATCGAAGCTATGGATAAATTTACTGGCCAGTTTGCTAAAGTTGCCGAAGTTGGACCTCAATGTCAGGGTTCGGTAGGAAAATTGGAACCAGGCAATCAATATAAATTCCGTGTCCGTGCTGTCAACAAAGCTGGACCATCAGAGCCTTCCGAACAGACTAACTGGCATACAGCCAAGGCCCGATTTTGTAAGTAATTACGTTCATTAGAATAATTTGGCAATATTTGATTTGTATTTTATTTTTATTTTAGTGAAACCTCTTATCGATCGTACCAACCTTAAACCACTAACCGTAAAAGCTGGGCTTTCTATCAGTCTGGATGTAAATATCCAAGGTGAACCTCCACCGACTGTTAAGTGGCTTTGCGATGGCAAAGAAATTGCGTCCACAGAGGAAATGAAAATCGATAATATTGACTACAACACCAAATTATTTGTACTCCGCTCTAAGAGAGCACAGTCTGGAAAATACACTATTGTGGCTAAGAACGAAGTTGGTGAAGACCAAGCAGATATTGAAATTTCAATTCTTGGCAAACCATCTGCACCTAAAGGACCGTTAGATGTTTCTGACGTAACCAAACATGGCTGCAAACTTAAATGGAAAAAACCAGAGGACGACGGTGGTACCCCAATTGATCACTACGAAATTGAGAAACTTGATCCCGTCAGTGGTCAATGGATACCTTGTGGCAGAAGTACCGAACCAGAGGCCAATGTAACTGGTCTGCAAGAAGGCAAACCTTATAAATTTAGAGTAAAAGCAGTGAACAAAGAGGGTGAATCAGAGCCTCTTGAAACGGAGAAGTCAATTATTGCTAAAAATCCATTTGGTAAGCACCTTCCAAAATCCTATTTTCATGGTTCCTAGTTGCTATATATTTTTCAAACGTATGGTGTATAGCCTTAATTACATTCTTTTGTCCATTTGAAATTTGTATAACTAACATTACAAATAATATTTCCTTTGCAGATGAACCTAGCAAACCCGGCCGTCCTGATCTTAAAGACTGGGACAAAGACTTTGTTGAACTTGCTTGGAAGGCACCAGTTAGTGATGGTGGTGCTCCCATTCAGAAATATGTTATTCAAATGCACGACAAGGCAGGTCGCGGCTGGGTCGATGCCGCCACTGTCCCTGGAGACCGAACCGATGGACGTGTAGAGACAGTAGAAGAAGGTCACGAATACGAATTTAGAATTGTTGCTGTGAATAAAGCTGGACCAAGTGAACCTAGCGATCCATCCAAACCGGTTATTGCCAAACCCCGATTCTGTAAGTATATGGTGAATATTTTCCAATACAGCCGAGAGGATTGAAACATTTTTAAAGTTATAAAATACATAAATGTTAATCATAAAAGTCAAAATACTATTTTATTTATTCTTATATTACCACATGTATACAAATGTTTTCTTTAATATGAATGCAACATTATTTTTCTCACTACGCCAAAAAAAGGCGTTGAAAAAAATATTCACTTTAAAAATTTAAACAAAGGCTTTAAACTAGATGGATTTTTAAAACGATCGTAAAATGCTTATAATACTAAATATTTTTTAGTGGCACCAAAGATCGATCGCAAGAACCTTACTAAAAAAGTCATTCGCCCTGGACAACTACTTCGTTTGGAAGCTGATGTAAAGGGTGAACCTCCACCGACTGTAACCTGGACTTTGAAAGAGCAAACTTTAAGAAATAATGAGAAAATCAAGATTGATAACGAAGATTATCACACTAGTTTTGTACTGCAGAAAGCTCAACGTAGCGATACTGGCGTTTATGTCGTAACTGCCAGAAATGATTCCGGCGTTGACACTGTCGAAGTAGAAATATCGGTGGTCACAAAACCAGCCAAACCGAAGGGTCCCCTTAAAGTTTCAGATGTAAACGCGGAAGGTTGCAAACTTAAATGGGAAGCTCCAGAAGATGATGGTGGCGAACCAATTACTGGCTACGTCGTCGAAAGAATGGATGTGGAAACCGGAAGATGGGTTCCAGTCACTACTACCAAGACCCCAGAAGCTGATGTTACTGGGCTGAATGAGGGCAAGGACTACCAGTTCCGTGTAAAGGCAGTTAATTCGGAGGGTGAATCTGAACCACTAGTTACCGACGAGCCTACTACGGCTAAGAATCCTTACACTGAACCAGATTCACCTGGAAAACCAGAACTTAAGGACTGGAGCAAAGATCACGCAGACCTTAAATGGGCACCTCCCAAAAATGATGGCGGAGCTCCAGTTGAGAAATATATTATCGAAAAGAAAGATCCAATTACTGGAAAGTGGCAAAAAGCAGTGGAAGTTCCCGGAAATAAGACTGAGGCCAGAGTACCGGATTTGAAAGAAGGTCAAAAATATTCATTCCGTGTGAAGGCTCTCAATAAAGGAGGAGAAAGTAAACCGTCTCCTCCATCAGACACTATAACTGCGAAAGACAGATTTGTACCACCAAAGATTGACCGTAGCACGTTGAAAGATCTTACGGTTAAGGCTGGGCAACATATTCGATTGGACGTTAAAGTATCTGGTGAACCTCCACCGTCCAAAACCTGGTTCCTCAATAAAGCTCGTATAGAAAACCGCGATGACATTAATGTAGACCTTGAAGATTATAGAACTAAACTAGTAATTCCTGTTGCCAAAAGAGAACATACAGGTACTTTGGTACTTAAAGCTGAAAATAGTTCAGGCAAAGATGAAGCCAGTATCGAAATTAAAGTCCTGGACAAACCAGGTAAACCAGAAGGTCCCCTTAAGATTAGTGATATTCACAAAGAGGGATGTTCCCTTAAATGGAATGCACCCCAAGATGATGGCGGCGTTCCAATTGATTATTACCAAGTTGATAAACTCGATACTGCTACTGGTCGTTGGGTACCTGCTGGACGATCAAAAGAACCTAAAATTGACCTGAATAACTTAGAACCTGGACAAGAATACAAATTTAGAGTATCTGCAGTTAACGCGGAGGGTGAATCCGAGCCTCTTGAGGCTGAGCAAACCATCGTCGCTAAAAATCCATTTGATGAACCTGGCGCTCCTGGTACTCCAGAGGTGGTAGACTGGGACAAAGATCATGTTGACTTAAGATGGACTCCACCAACTAAAGATGGTGGATCTCCAATCACTGGATATATTATTGAAAAAAGGGAAAAAGGCTCACCCAAATGGACAAAGGCGGGAGAAACTGGACCCTTTGAAACCAAAGGAACAGCTGATAACCTTGATGAGGGTGTCGAATACGAATTTAGAGTACGAGCTGTCAATGCTGCTGGTCCAGGGGAACCTAGCCAAGCTTCCAAATCGGTTATCACCAAACCCAGAAGATGTAAGTTTAACTTAACAACATATTATTTCTTATAATGCTTTTAAATTCGTTATTATATTTCAGTGGCACCTAAGATTGATCGACGCAATCTGCATAACTTAACAGTAAAAGAGGGAGAGCCGATATACATTGATGTTAAAGTTAGTGGTGAACCAGCTCCCGACGTCACATGGTACCAAGACGGACGCACTGTCAGCAGCACTGGTCACAAACGTGTTGACAATGTACCTTATAACTCCAAATTCTTCAACGATAAGCCCGAACGTAAGGATACCGGAGTATATAAAGTTGTTGCCGTCAACAAGTATGGACAAGATCAAGCCGAAATCGAAATCACCGTTGTTTGTAAGTTCTTCTGCCTTTTTAGCTAAATTGTTCTATAAATAGGAAATATGTTTTCTGAGTCTTCATAAGATAATAAACGTAAGCAATAATTTTAAAGCTTTCGGACTACTTAGTAACAAACTTCAAAGTTAATAATTGTGAGTCAGTTACTGCCATTATTTAATTAAAGTTGAAAATATGTTTAAAATAATGTTACATTTTTGTTAGCAAAACCAGGACAACCCGAGGGACCCATCGAAGTATCAGACATTCATAAAGATGGATGTTCTCTCAAATGGAAGCGACCAAAGGATGATGGTGGTGAACCAATTGAAAACTATGTTGTTGAAAAAATGGATCCTGAAACTGGAATTTGGTTGCCGGTTGGAAAAACGTCTGGCGCTGTTCCTGAATTGCAAGTTGACGGACTTATACCAGGACATGAATACAAATTCAGAGTCAAGGCTGTTAACAAAGAAGGCGAATCAGAACCACTTGAAACTATTGGAACAATCACAGCAAAGGATCCATACAGTATGTATTTTATAATAAAATATTAAAGTACAAAATACCAGGTCAAAAAAAATTAATTACAAAATATGGCATGCAACTCACAAACATTTAATCGCTTGATTTATTGTTTTTGTCCTATTTTACTTATATTACAATTAAACAATATTGGACACAAGTTATGAAATTCATTATTTCGGAAATCGTACTAGGTATTTTTATATTTTCTTTTTAGCTACTGCTACTAAACCTGGAACTCCAGAACCAGAAGACTGGTCCGCCAATCACGTCGAACTTAAATGGCCTGAACCAGCCTCTGATGGTGGTTCGCCTATCACTGGTTACATTGTGGAAATGAAAGATAAATACAGCCCTCTCTGGGAAAAGGCTATTGAAACTACCAGTCCAACTCCCAAGGCCACTGTTACTGGCTTAATTGAAGGAAATGATTATCAATTTAGGGTCATTGCTCTCAATGCAGCAGGACCAAGTCTACCTTCAGATGCCAGCAAGACCTTCACCGCGAAACCAAGATTTTGTAAGTTTCTAAATATTAAATAACAATTAAGTATAACTAATTAGTTTTTTTTAGTGGCTCCCAAAATTGACAGGCGTTATTTGCACGATGTTACACTTTCTGCAGGAAATGCACTTAAATTTGAAGCTAACATTATTGGGGAACCACCACCGAGTGTTGAATGGCGTTACAATGGTATAGGTTTAAAGAATGACAAACGGACTACAATTGACAATCCCGACTACAGTACCAAAATTGCAATTCGTCCAGTAAATCGCGATGATTCTGGACAGTATACTGTTACAGCGACAAACAGTTCAGGAAAGGATACCCATACTATTAATGTCACTGTTACTGATAAACCTACTCCACCACAAGGCCCCCTACAAATATCTGATGTTCATAAGAATGGATGCAAACTTAAATGGAAACGTCCAAAAGACGATGGCGGTACTCCGATCGAGTATTATCAAGTTGACAAAATGGATCCAGAAACTGGCTGTTGGGTACCCTGTGGAAGAGCTACTGAACCTAGTAAGTTAAAAATTATATATACATATAAACGAACTGCTATGACTCCCCAATAAATATATTTATTAATATAATTTAATTTTAATAATCTAGCTGCATTTGTTACGTTACAAATTTGAACAAACCCTACAGTAGAGACGGCCCCTTAATAAACAATAGGAAAATATAATTTACATTTTTTAAACCCTCTGCTAATATACATACACTAAAGTTTTAAACTGATAATGTGTATTGTACAGAAAAAACTTTTCACATTTTTTTGTATAATTAATAGATTTTTTCAGAAACGGAGTTTAAACTCAGGCACAGCTTTTAATTCGAAGCAATACATTTTATAAATCATTGAAATATGTGTAAGGAGTTTTGACCATCCTTTACAAATATATCGCAAATTTATTATCAGTATTGTATTGTTGAAATGCAAAAAGTCCCATAAATAGGAAGTTTCTTGGCTTTTGTAAAATTTCAAACAAAGGGTTACTTATTTATGAAAATCTTTACGAGGTAAGTTAATTTATATGTATACTAAATGAGTTTTTATTTTATTTTAGACATTGACGTTACTGGTCTTACACCAAACCACGAATACAAATTTAGAGTATCAGCTGTAAATGCTGAAGGTGAATCAAAACCTTTGGAAGCTGAGGAGTCGATTATTGCCAAAAATCCATTTGACGAACCAGGTGCACCTGGTCATCTTAAAGCTACTGACTGGGACAAGGATCATGTTGACTTGGAATGGACCCCACCAAAGGATGACGGTGGATCTCCAATTACTGGATACATCGTTGAAAAGAAAGATAAATTCGGTGAATGGGAAAAAGCTCTTGAAGTTCCCGCTGACAAACTTAAAGCCACAGTTCCAGATCTTATTGAAGGACAGCCGTACCAATTCCGTGTCCGTGCAGTAAACGCTGCTGGACCTGGTGATCCAAGCAATGAAACTCCAACTATAATTGCTAAACCACGCAACTTAGCACCCAAGATTGATCGAACAAATCTGATCGAAGTTAAAATACGTGCTGGCCAGAACTTTGCATTTGATATTAAAGTATCTGGTGAACCAGTTCCTACTACTAAATGGTTGATTAAGGGCAAAGATATTAAATCTGGGCCAAATTGCAAGGTTCAGCATGCTGAACACAATACCAAACTTTCCATCCGTAATGCTACCAGGGGTGATTCCGGTACTTACACCGTTACTGCAGAAAACGTAAACGGTAAAGATATTGCCGAAGTAGAAGTTACTGTCCTCGATGTTCCCAGTCCACCAGGCGGACCTCTAAAAGTATCAGATGTTCATGCGAATGGATGCAAACTTAACTGGCGGCCACCAGCGGACGACGGTGGACAACCTGTTGAAAATTATGTGGTAGAAAAAATGGATGAAGCTAGTGGACGTTGGGTACCAGTCGGGGAGACTGAGGGCCCTCAAACGTCCATAAACGTCGACGGTTTAACACCTGGTCACAAATACAAGTTTAGGGTTCGCGCACAGAACCGCCAAGGTAAATCGGAACCTTTAACCACAGCGCAAGCTATCGAAGCGAAAAATCCATTTGACGAACCAGGAAAAACAAGCGCCCCCGAAATTATTGATTACGATAGCGATTTTGTTGAACTTAAATGGGACAAGCCAGAAAGCGATGGTGGCTCTCCAATAACTGGCTATGTTATCGAAAAACGAGACAAATTTAACCCTAATTGGGAAAAATGCGCCGAAGTAGAAGGAGATGTCCCGAGGGGTAAAGTTCAAGACCTCATCGAAGGCACTCCGTACGAATTTCGTATCAGAGCTATAAACAAGGCTGGCCCAGGTGAACCAAGCGATGCCTCTAAGATTCATGTCGCGAGACCTAAAAACCGTAAGTTAAGGTATTTTTACTTATCTTATTTCATTCATCTAATTTAATTTTATCTTTCAGTTGCTCCTAAGATCGACAGAAATGCGTTCCTGGACCTTAAAGTCAAAGCTGGACAATCTATTGAATTTAATGTTCCAGTTATCGGCGAGCCTCCTCCGAGCAAGGAATGGTTACATAAGGAGAATGTCTTGTTTAATTCAGATCGTTGTAAAATTACCAACGAAGACTACAAAACCCAAATTAAGATAACAGATGCTCAGAGGGCTGACAGTGGTCCATACACCTTGACAGTTAAAAATGTAAATGGAAAGGATACTGCTACTGTAAAAGTAACAGTTCTAGACGTGCCAACACCACCAGAAGGACCCCTTGTAGCGGACAATGTTACTAAGAACTCTTTGAATCTACGTTGGAAACCACCGAAGGATGATGGGGGTTCAGAGATCAGTCATTACCAAGTCGAAAAACTTGATACTGAAAATATGAGATGGGTTCCTGTCGGAGAGTCGGTCGGAACATCTATGCGTGTTCCAAACTTAACTGAAGGACACGATTACCAATTCCGCGTTCGTGCTGTCAACAAGCAAGGAGACTCAGCTCCTCTTGCTACAAAAGAAAGTATTACAGCCAAAGATCCGTTTTCCAAACCAGATAAGCCTGGTGCCCCCAAACCAACTGACTGGGATAAGGATCATGTCGACCTTGAATGGACTCCGCCAAGAAAAGACGGAGGAGCACCTATTACGGAATACATTATTGAAAAAAGACCCAAACACGGGTATGTTAAAAATACATAATAATATTTTGTTAATAGGCCAATAATGTTTTTTCTCTTTTAGAATATGGGAGGAAGCTGCGAGAGTACCTGGAAATACCACAAAGGGAACGGCTCCTAATTTAACAGAAGGAGAGGAATACGAGTTCAGAATAATCGCTGTAAATAAAGGCGGCAACAGTGAGCCAAGTGAAGCTTCCATTCCAGTTATTGCTAAACCTAGGTTCCTTGCACCATCATTTAACAAGAGTCTACTTGAAGACATTACTATTAAAGTGGGTCAAAGATTCGGATGGACTATTCCAATTGAAGCTGCACCAAAGCCCACTGCTAAATGGTCGGTCAATGGAAAAGATATTGCTGTTACTGACAGAGTTGATCACGCTGTCTATAATAACAAAGTATCATTTGATATTTCATCTGCATTGCGTACAGATACTGGTAGATATACATTGACTCTGGCAAACGACCTTGGAAGCTTTACTGCTTCTGCACAGGTTACAGTTGTAGATAGGCCAGGACCTCCACAACCACCACTTGAAGTCAGCAACGTTACCAAAGAGAGTGCTAGAATTTCATGGAAACCACCACTCGATAATGGTGGCTCACCAATTCTTCATTACATTGTTGAGAAAATGGATGTCTCCCGTGGAACTTGGGCAGATGCAGGAATGGCAACTACCACTTCACATGACATAACGAGGCTTATTCACAAGAAAGAATACTTCTTCCGTGTTAAGGCTGTGAACGCAATAGGAGAATCTGAACCACTTGAAACACCGAAAAGTATTATCGCTAAAAACGAATTTGGTAAGTTTCTCATAAACAGTATTTTATTTACGAGGTAATTGTCAAAACACTTTTTTTTCTTATTAAATGGATGGTATACCTAAACGTCTAATTTTTTATTAGATGAACCAAGTGCTCCTGGCAAACCAGCTGTTACTGACTGGGACAGAGATCATGTGGACTTGGAATGGACTCCGCCTAAAAATGATGGCGGATCACCTATTACAGGATACATTGTACAAAAGAAAGAAAAAGGCAGTCCGTACTGGACAAATGCTGTCCATGTACCCGCCAGGAAAAATACTTGTACTGTGCCAGACCTGACTGAGGGTCAGGATTATGAATTCAGAATAATTGCAGCCAACAATGCTGGCCAAAGTGAACCATCTGAGCCATCTGATGTTGTTACCGCTAAGGCTAGATTCTGTAAGTTATATTTATTATTTGTTTATATCATCACCTAATTACTACAGAAATCAGTTATTTTGGTCGCTTCTATAGAAACGGGATTCGATAGGATACAAGCTATACTGTTACTACAGTTTAAGCTGTTTTCTTTTTTCACTATCCCTGATTACGGTGTATATAAAAGATAATAAAAAATATAATTTATATTGACAAATTGGTTTATTTATATTTTTAGTGGCTCCCAAAATTAAGACTCCACTTAATGACATTCGTATCAAAGCTGGACTTATATTACACATTGACATTGATTTTATTGGAGAACCCTGCCCTGAAGTGGATTGGACTGTTGGAAGCAAACCTTTAACTGCAGATGAACGCACAACTGTAACATCAATTGGGTATCACACTGTTATTCATACAGTTAATGCTAGGCGCACTGATAGTGGCTTATACCACATTTTAATTAAAAATAATTCGGGTATGGATGAAGGTTCTTTCCAAGTTACTGTCCTGGGTAAGTTATTTTTGATCACTTGTGACAAAATATTTTTACTAACACTAATTATTTAGATCGTCCTGCACCACCAGAGGGACCACTTGAATATGAAGAAGTTACAGCTCAAAGCGCAACACTTTCATGGAAACCCCCTAAAGATAACGGTGGTAGTGAGATTTCGTAAGCAAACTTATTTTAGTAATAATTTTATGTTTTAAAACATTTTTTTTTTAACTCTAGCGGCTACGTCATTGAAAAGAGAGATCTTACACACGGCGGAGGTTGGGTGCCTGCTGTTAACTACGTTAATCCAAAGTACAATCATGCAATTGTGCCAAGACTTTTAGAAGGAACAAAATATGAATTTAGAGTATTTGCGGAGAACTTGCAGGGTCGTTCAGATCCCCTTGATACTGAAAAACCTATAATTGCCAAAAATCAATACGGTAATGATTTAATTATTAGTTGTGATATTTATTATTGTATTATATGCATGAAATGTTTTAGACGTTCCTGGAAAGCCTGGCAAACCAGAATTGGTAGATAGTGATAAAGATCATATCAAGATCAAATGGTCGGCTCCTATTAGTAATGGCGGATCCCAAATTGTTGGTTATGATGTGGAACGTCGCGACCGTGCTACTGGCCGCTGGGTAAAAGTTAACAAAGAACCCGTTAGAGGTCAGGAATATTACGATGATAGGGTACAGGAAGGACATCAATATGAATACAGAGTTTCTGCTGTAAATGCTGCTGGTAACGGAAAACCCAGTGACACATCTAATGTATTTATTGCTAAACCAATGAAAGGTAAAACATAAAATAATTTAAGTCAATAGATATTAAAAATTTGTTTTTTTTAGAAAAACCAAAATTGTGGCTTGATGGAATTATTGGAAGAAAAATCAAAGTACGAGCAGGAGAGCCTATTAATATAGATATTCCCTTATCTGGAGCCCCAGCCCCCACAGTTGAATGGATCAAGAACAAACTTCAAGTACCAGAGAGTAGCAGGGTATATGTAAGTTTTTAAAATCACAAATCACAGCTATACCTATAGAGAAAACGTCACAACTAAAGAAAATATAGTTTGAAAAAAATTACTCTCAAGAAATATAATCGAGCTGAACTCTTTGTGATTATTAGCAAACTAAAGCACCTGGTTAGTGTTTAATAGAAACTAATAATTGTGAATACAATCAATATCATTATCTTAATAAAGTTGGTCATTGTCGCAACGAAATTGTTCATTGAACAAATTTTGATTATTGCATGCGTTTATAATCTTAAAATTGCGATTATTATCTTAATGAATTTTTTAACTTATATTGCGTACTGACATTGCACCTAAAATAAAAATGTTAATATAAGTAATACACACTATTGTTATGGCAATATTTATTAGATATTAATTTGAATTTTAGATTTTAAAACTAACCAGACTTATTTTCTTTCAGACCGACACAAACAGTGAACATACCAAATTCCGCGTTGAAACATCAAATAGAGGTGACTCTGGCATTTATACCGTCCGAGCAAAGAATCAATATGGTACTGACGAAGCTGATATTGAAGTTATTGTCGTTGACAAACCTGGAATTCCTAAAGGTCCACTACAGTACACGGCTACTACACAAGATACAGTGTCTCTTTCATGGAACCCACCTGATGATGATGGTGGTGGTGACCTTACGGGCTACATTGTAGAAATATCTGAATATGGATCTGACAGCTGGCGTCCATGTCCAGGATTCTGTCCAAGACCATCTTTCACGGCTCGCGGTCTTACCGAAGGCAAGAAATATGTCTTTAGAGTTCGGGCAGAAAATATTTACGGCGTCTCAGAGCCACTCGAAGGTAAACCCGTAATTGCTAAGAGTCCGTTTGACCCTCCAGGTCCTCCAAGCCAACCAGAAGTTACTGGATATACTCCAAGCTCGTGCTCTCTTAAATGGAATCCACCTGTATCTACAGGTGGCAAACCCATCTCTGGGTACATTGTCGAAAAACGAGAACGCGGAGGCGACTGGATTAAAGTTAACAATTATCCTACACCTAACGCTCAATACACAGTGCAAGATCTGCGCGAAGGAAACAAATACGAATTCCGTGTTACTGCTGTTAACGAAGCAGGTCCTGGAGAACCAAGCAGACCAACAGAACCCATTATTGCTCAACATCAAAGGTTTAAACCATCGGCCCCAGAACCACCCAAGGCAGACCGTATAACCAAGGATAGTGTGACATTATCATGGAGACCGCCTAAAAGTGATGGCGGTTCCAGAATTAAAGGATATATTTTACAACAACGTCCTAAAGGTTCAGATGATTGGACTGATGTTAATGAACTTCCCATTAACGACACTGTGTATACCGTTCCAAAACTAAAAGAAGGTGAAGAATATCAATTTAGAGTTATAGCTATTAACGATGCCGGTAATTCCGATCCAAGTAGACCTAGTAATCCAATTCTTATCGAAGAACAGGCCAATAAACCTTGTATGGATTTGGGTGGCGTTCGAGATATAACTGTACGGGCCGGTGAGGACTTTAGTATTCATGTTCCATACGTGGGCTTCCCTAAACCAACCGCTGCATGGTTTGCTAATGATAAAACTCTCGATGAATCAGATAGCCGCGTGTTCCCACAACTTGCTGACGACTATGCCAGTATTATTGTTAAAAATTCGAAACGATCCGACAGTGGCCAATACCGCTTACAACTAAAAAATCCATCTGGTTTTGACACTGCAACTATTAACGTAAAGGTACTTGATAGACCTGGCAAACCAGAAAATCTGAGGGCGGATGAATTTGCTGGTGACGCCCTCACACTCTACTGGCAACCTCCTAAGGATAATGGTGGAGCTGACGTCACTAACTATATTATTGAAAAGAAGGAAGCCAAATCATCCACCTGGACCAAGGTTAGCAGCTATGTTACTGTTCCATTTGTTCGAATTCGTAACTTACAACTTGGAAAAGAATATGACTTCAGAGTAATTGCTGAAAATATTTACGGCCAGTCAGAGCCTGCTGTCACTTCTGAACCAATTCGTGCCAGACATCCATTCGATCCTCCAGGTGCACCTGGTGCACCAAGAGGTATTGAATCCAGCGAAGACTCAATTACTATTCAATGGACCAAACCACGTCATGATGGTGGATCGCCAATTACCGGATATGTTGTTGAAAAACGACTTATTACAGAAGATAAATGGACTAAAGCTTCTCATGCTTTGGTACCGGACTTAAACCTAAAGGTTATAAATCTTATCGAAAACCACGAATATGAATTTAGAGTAGCTGCCGTTAATGCTGCAGGTCAGGGACCATTTAGCTCCGCATCAGATGCTATTTGTGCTAGAGCAGCACCATCAGCACCAAAGATCACCTCAGATCTAAGTATCCGCGACATTATTGTTATTGCCGGTGAAGAGCTTAGAATTACCGTACCATACGTTGCTACTCCTAAGCCTACTGCTACTTGGAATATAAATGGCAATGAAGTTACTTTAGAGGATAGAATTAAAATGGAAACCAACGAAATTGCATCAATATTCTATAACAAATCCGCCAAACGCTCAGATACCGGTATTTACTCTATCAAACTTACCAACTCTATGGGATCCGATTCTGCTTCTTGCAGGGTACTAGTTGTCGACAGGCCCCAACCACCTCAAGGGCCTCTTGACGTGTCTGATGTCACTCCTGACAACTGTTCACTGGCTTGGAGACCACCACTTGATGATGGTGGTTCACCTATAACAAATTACATTGTTGAAAAATTGGACACTAGCGGTATTTGGGTTAAAGTTAGTAGTTTTGTACGTAACACTCATTACGATGTTATGAGTCTCGAGCCAAATAAAAAATATAGCTTTAGAATTCGTGCCGAAAATCAATATGGTGTTAGTGACCCTCTTGAAACTAGCGAACCAGTCGTAGCTAAATATCCATTTACCATTCCTGAGCCACCTGGACCACCTCGTGTGGTTGATTGGGATAGTAATACAATTAACTTAGTTTGGGACAAACCAACTCATGATGGCGGTTCTCGCATCCAAGGTTATAAACTTGAATATCGAGATGTACGAGATTCTCATTGGGCCCCTGCTTGTGATTATCTAATTAAAGACAATCACTTTGATTTATATAACCTGACTACTGGACAAGAATACGAATTCAGGGTCCGTGCAAAGAACGCTGCTGGCCTTAGCAAGCCATCTGCTTCATCATCTAGGTTCAAACTTAAGGGTAAATTCAATATTCCATCGCCACCACGCAATCCTAAAGTTGTGAATGTCGGCAAAGGATACGTCGATCTTACTTGGGAAGCACCAAGTACTGATGGAGGATCAAAGATTACCGGTTATATTATTGAAAAGAGAGAAATTGGTAGCCCGTTATGGACCAAATGCAACGACTACAATGTTACTGATACCAACTTCACTGTTCTTAATTTGCAGGACAGAGCTGAATTTGAATTTAGAATAATTGCTCTTAACGCTGCTGGAAAGAGTGAACCTAGCACTTGCACGGCACCAGTTAAAATATGTGAAGTACTTGGCGGAGAGAAACCAGACTGGGTACGGAGATTACAAAATACTTCTGCTCCTCTTGGGAAATCTATAAGCTTAGAATGTGAGGCAACTGGAAAGCCAGAACCAACCTTCCGCTGGTTAAGAAACGGACGCGAAATCCAAGGTGGTGGTAGATTTAGACTTGAATCTAAAAGTGGCACTGCATGGTTACACATTTCCGATCTTTTGGATGTTGATGACGGAGACTACACCTGTGAAGCTAGTAATTCCCTTGGGGCTGTTACTACAACTGCTCGCCTAAAGATAGGAAGTAAGTACAAACATTGCCAGTATATATTAAAAATTAATGTTGATTTAATAAAACTGATTTTACAGCTCTCTCTAATTAACGTTCAACATGACAGCTATGTCAACTTGTTCAGATTTTCTCGTCGCTGTAAGCTTATTGCTGTGAAAATGTTATTTATATTTTGATAAAATGTTTATCTACAATTTTAAGCAAAATAAACAATATAAAGAGTTTAATTGTTTTAGGATCTTATATAACACCATTTTTTATTTATTTTCAGATCCACCCAGAATTGACAGACTACCAGGAGATCAATATTTAGCTGAGAAGGACAACACGAAAATTAAAATTTACTATTCTGGAGATCAACCTTTGGATGTCACTCTTACTAAAGATGGACAAAAGATTGATGACGATTCTCACATCCGATACACCGTATTTGATGACTATATCATCATATTTATTAAAGACATTAAGAAATCTGATGCAGGTAACTACAACCTTACCGTTAAAAATGATAGTGGAAGCGCCTCCGGAAGCTTCCAAGTATACATTACTGGATTACCCGGACCACCAAATGGTCCTTTGGAGACCACCGACATTACCAAACATACTTGCACACTTAGCTGGAAACCACCAAGCTATGATGGAGGTCTTAGGGTTACTCATTATGTAGTAGAGAGAAAAGATATTTCTGGAACACACTGGATAACTGTTTCCAGTTCCTGCAGAGATACCAATTTTACTGTCCAAGGATTAGCCGAAGGACAAGAATACTTATTTAGAGTAATGGCTGTTAATGATAACGGAATGGGACCACCATTAGAAGGGGTTAACCCGATTAGGGCCAAAGCCCCATATGACCCACCATCGCCACCAGGCATCCCAGTGGTTACTCAAGTTGGAGGAGATTTTGTTAATCTCGAATGGACCAAGCCGGAAAATGATGGCGGTGCACGTGTACAAGGATACTGGATCGACAAACGAGAAGTTGGGCAATTGGCTTGGCAACGAGTTAATGTTGCCTTATGTTTGCCCACCCAAATTAATATTTCAAATCTTATAGAAGGTCGCCAATACGAGTTTAGAGTTTTTGCACAGAATATTGCTGGTCTTTCTGAACCATCATCAGCCTCATCCTCTGTTGTTATCAAAGATCCACTTGCTCCTACGCCACCAGAAATAATTAAGCCATTAAAGAACGCCCAATGTATTCAAAATCACAACGCCAAGTTCGAATGCACCATTACCGGTGTTCCAGCTCCCACAATCACATGGTACAAGGGAGCTAGAGAAATTACTAACGGTTCAAGATACCACATCTATAGTGAGGGAGAAGTACATCATCTTGTCATCCACGATGTTTTTGGAGAAGATGCTGATGAATATGTTTGCAGAGCATCTAACAAGGCTGGAGTAAAATCTACGAGAGCTGAATTGTTAATAATGAGTAAGTTCTCAAAATAATATATAATTGCATTTTATAAATTTAATATTTATTTTTATTTTAGCTGCACCTAAATTGAACATTCCACCACGATTCCGTGATAGCGCATACTTTGACAAGGGTGAAAATGTAATTGTTAAAATTCCGTTCACTGGATTCCCCAAACCAAGGATAAGTTGGGTAAGAGAAGGTGAAGTAATTGAATCTGGCGGCCATTATCATGTAGAAGTAAAAGACAGACACGCCATTCTTACCATTCGCGATGCAAGCAAATTAGACAGTGGACCCTACAGAATAACAGCTGAAAACGAACTTGGCCAAGACACGGCTATTATAAAGATTCAAATAGCCGATCGCCCAGATCCGCCGAGATTCCCAGCTATTGATAATATTGGAACTGACTCCTTGGCACTTACCTGGAAGGCACCTGTATGGGACGGTGGTAGCAACATTACCAACTACATAGTGGAAAGACGTGAACATCCTCTATCCACATGGATACGAGTAGGCAATACTCGTCTGACAACTATGGCTGTAAGTGGATTAACTCCGGGACATCAATATGAGTTCAGAATATATGCCGAAAATATATACGGTAGATCCGACTCATCTGAAGTCAGTACCTTGGTCACAATGAAAGATACAATTAAGAAGAAGATAGAAAAGAGGAAATACGAAACAGATGAAAATGGCAAGAAAATTAGGGAGTCCCACAAAGAACCAATTAAGGACTACGATAACTACGTCTTCGATATTTACTCCAAATTTGTGCCTCAGCCGGTTGAAATTAAGACAAGAAGCGTTTATGACGACTACGACATACTCGAAGAAATCGGAACTGGTGCTTTTGGTGTTGTTCACCGCTGTCGTGAGCGTAAGACTGGAAATATCTTTGCGGCTAAATTTATCCCTGTGTCCCATGCAATGGAAAAAGAACTTATAAGAAAAGAAATTGATATCATGAACCAGTTGCATCATCCCAAACTTATTAATCTACATGATGCCTTTGAAGACGACGATGAAATGGTTCTCATATACGAATTCTTATCTGGTGGTGAACTCTTTGAACGCATTACCGCTGAAGGTTACAGCATGTCAGAGGCTGAAGTTATTAACTATATGAGACAAATATGCGAAGGAATTAAACACATGCATGAAAAGAATATTATTCATCTTGACATTAAACCTGAAAATATTATGTGCCAGACACGCAAGGGCACAAATATCAAACTGATTGACTTTGGTTTAGCCACTAAATTAGATCCAAATGAAGTAGTGAAGATCTCTACAGGTACCGCCGAATTTGCTGCCCCCGAAATTGTAGAGCGCGAACCAGTTGGTTTCTACACTGATATGTGGGCAGTTGGTGTCTTAGCTTATGTTTTGCTTAGTGGCTTGTCACCATTTGCTGGAGAAAATGATATTGAGACGCTGAAAAACGTTAAGGCATGCGACTGGGACTTCGACGAAGAAGCTTTCGGAATTGTATCAGAAGAAGGAAAAGACTTTATTCGTAGGTTATTGCTCAAAAACAAAGAGTAAGTTTTCTACTGCCTTTTTATATAAATAGATTTTTATTGCTTTTTCTTTGCAGGAAACGTTTGACAGCTCAAGAATGTTTATTGCACCCATGGCTGTCTGGCGATCACAGCGATAGAACCAAGACTATTGACCAATCCAAATACCTACGTATGCGTGATAGAATACGTGCCAAATATGATGCTTGGGATTCATTTGCCCTACCAATTGGACGATTGTCGGAATATTCCTCATTGCGTAAATTGCTCATTGATAAATATAAGATTCATGATGCATACTTCGGTAAGTTCTCTATTTGCATAATATTGAACAAGCAATTGACACAATGTTTTTTTAGATCGTAGACAAGCTGCACCAAGATTTGTTATTAAGCCTCAAAGTGCTTTCTGCTACGAAGGACAAAGCGTCAAATTTTACTGTCGGGTTATTGGTGTGGCCACACCAACTGTTAGTTGGTATCACAATAACGTTGAACTGAGACAGAGTGTAAAATTCATGAAAAGATATTCCGGCGACGATTACTACTTTGTTATTAACAGGGCTAGGTTACAAGACCGTGGAGAATATATTATTAGAGCCGAAAATCATTACGGATCTAGAGAAGAAGTTGTGTTCCTTAACGTGCAACGTAAGTTTTATTTAAAAATTAATAGTATTGTAACGTTTCACGACAATTTATTTGCAAGAATTGAAAATATTGTACTAACTCGGAATAATCTAATCTTACAAGTTTAGTTGGTTTTTTAAGTAATTGTTAATATAGTAATAAGAGTTTTTGTTTTTAGCATTACCCAAAGTTGTGCCAGAGTATAAACCAGAAGCACCACAAATCCGTAGACGAGAACCCCTTCCATATACTTTCTGGCAGGAAGAACAAGAATGCGCACCAAGCTTTACCTTCTTGCTCAGACCTCGTGTTATGCAAGAACGTGACACATGCAAACTCTTATGTTGTCTTAGTGGCAAACCATTCCCCACAGTCAAATGGTTTAAGGACAAGCGCGAACTTAGCAAATATGAATATTCTATGTCACACTCTGATGGTGTTATTACTATGGAAATTCAAGGTTGCAGACCAACAGATTCTGGCAAATATACATGTGTAGCAACAAATAAACACGGGCAGGATGAAACATCTTGTGTAGTGATTGTTGAAGGACAAACAAGTACTGTAGAACAAACAGAAATAGCTGAAAGAATATTGCATTCTGGTGACAGGAAATATATTGAACATCCCATTAAACCTGCACCAATTCCAGTAACTATTAAGAAACAAGTCACACAACCAAATCCCATCCAACCTCGTTCCGCCAACGCAAGCACCACCAGCCTTGCACATTCTTCTTCAACCCTTAGTGTTGGAGATGGAGACAAAAGACCACGAAAATATGGTAGATTGGATTCAACAGGAAGCCCCAATAGGTCACGAAGCGCTACTAAGGAACTTGTCCGTATGTATCGATAAATACTATTTTATTTATAATACACCTGACTTTATCTAATATAACATGTTTTAGTTCCCCCAGACTCAACAATGGCTCCTCCACAATTTACCAAAGGATTAAAAGATTTAACTGTTAGCGATGGTGACAGTCTCACATTAACTGCTCACGTGGAAGGAGATCCAGAACCACAAGTAGTATGGACCAAGAACGGCAAATCACTTAGCTCCTCAGAAGTAATTGATCTCAAATATAAAAATGGAATTGCCAAATTACACATTAATGAAGTTTATCCAGAAGATGAAGGTGAATATGTATGCAAAGCCACCAATTCTATGGGAACAGCTGAAACCACATGCAAACTTAGTATTAAAAGTAAGTACATTGGACTCATAATTAGTTTGGTTCATTTTTCAAAGTGTTTTAACAACGAAATATTATTAATAACATTGTACAATACTTGTGTTTGTTTTTAGTTGTGACAAATCAAACAAATGGTAAAAAGAAAACAGAAGACAAACCACCAACGATAGTAAGTCATTTAGAATCAGCCTTTGTAAAAGATGGCGAACCCGTGACGATTTCCTGTCGAATAATAGGAGCAGACAAATTCGACGTTATATGGTTGCACAACAACAAAGAAATCAAACCTAGTAAGGACTTCCAATACGTCAACGAAGCTCATATCTATAAATTATTAATTGCTGAAATCTTCCCGGAAGATTCAGGAGTATACACTTGCGAAGCATTTAACGATGCTGGAGAGAGCTTCAGCAGTTGCACATTGAACGTAGTAGTGCCCGGCGAACAGCCCAAGAGTCCTGTGTTCAAAACATTCCCGATTTCCGCTACGGTTTCACAGAGCGAAACAGCCACTTTCGTAGCTGAAACCGAAGACGAACCCTTACAAATTAGCTGGCTAAAGGACGGCAAACAAATCAAAGAGAGTAGCGCCAAATATAAATTTACCGCTGACGGAAAGAGATATACTTTACAAATTGTGTCATGTGATTCAAACGATATTGGCCAGTATCAAGCAAAGGCCATTGGTAAGAAGGGAGAAACCTTCTCGGCGTTCTCACTCAATGTTGTCCCATCTGGTCAGGTTTAAGCTCTGATTAAATAAAATTTAACGCTAACCAAATCAACGAACGACTTGCTCCAAATCCTTAATATGTATATTATTTACTTGTAAAAATAATGTTTATTTGTAAGTATTTTGTATAAACCGGTACACAATAAAAATGGCCGTTGCAAAGATCCTTTCTGCAGTATCTTAGCATCCTCAATCATTACCATCTCCGTAAAGATTCCTCAGAAATAACCTTGCTTCAGCCATTTTTTCACGACTCGAGTAGAACGCGCTTTGTATTCGTACCCGAACAAGGAGCAAATTTACCGATTATTTTTATTTCAATTGTATGAAGAGATATTTATTTTAGTGTGAAAGTGCTTGAGCCGTCTTTTCATTAAGTCTTTTCATTGTTCAGTATTTAAGTTTCATACATATAATTGCATTATGCTTATGCAAAGCCGTACCAAAAACTGTATCATATTATGTAAAAAATAAATCTATAATTTTTAATTTTGATGTGTTTTATTTTAACGATTAAATTTACACATTAATGACAAAATTAGAGCAAACAAGTCACTCATCATGATTTAATTCGATAATCATAAAATTATTATTAAATTAATATAGAAAACGTATCTAAGAAAAACAAACGACTACAGGAGATAGGGTCTCCAACTTTCAAAAATGCCATTTCGGGACACACCGTTAAAGCCACGAACGTCTTTTAAGACGTCTGGACAAACATAGGTAATTTTTTTTTGTTACATTCAGCTTTATACCGTGCGAGCAAAAATTATTTGCATCAAAGAGGGCCTTGCATCTAAGGACGTAATGCTTTTAGAGCTCAATACCTGAATTAACAATCAATCAGCTATTCCGTCATCTTTGACAGTAGTTACAAGTAATTTGATTCATCGCTAATTTTTCCAATTTCTTGAACAATTTACACAATGGGCTTTCCGGGGTTAGAGTAAACGGTGAGTGGCAATACAATCCGGGTTTGTGCATGGACGATTTTCACAAACATTTTCCTAACGTTGCTTTTATTGCTGGGGATTTTTATCACTGCCTGAAAAGAACCGTGGCTATGTTTAGGGAAACATGTTCTATACAACACAAAAAAGGAGCAGGAAGACCATCTGTAAGAACAGAAGAACTTGTTGCAAACGTTCGTGAAGTAATGCAAAATACGCCAACAAATTGTACTGTGCGAGCAAAAATTTATGCATCAAAGAGGGCTTGGATTAAAAAACGTAGAGCTTGGTTTAGATAAAATTACTTGTAACTGCTGTCAAAGATGATGGAATAACTGATTGATTGATACCGCTAAGCATTAAGTCCTTAGATGCAAGGCCCTCTTTGATGCAAATAATTTTTGCTCGCACGGTATAAGACGCCTGTCCCAAGAAGTGGGAAGATCTTATGGAACATGCAGGACTATTTATTAGACCTGACATTTTTTTCGGATGAAGCCTGGTTCCACCTTTCCGGTTATGTGAATTTTCAGAATACATGTAATTATATTTTTCTTTTTCTTTCCGTATATTCTTACTTTGTTAATTTTGTAAACAACAAAAATAAATTTGTATTTGTTTCCCTTTTTTATTACTCATTAGTTTGGCATATCATGTCATAATATGAATTTGACAAAATTTTAACCTACATTTGGTTAGATATATCGTCCCCATATCATTGTGATCTAAACCAAGCCCTACGTTTTTTAAGCCAAGCCCTCTTTGATGCAAATAATTTTTGCTCGCACGGTATGTAGATTATTATTATTAATTGGCAATAAATTCTTCTGCTTATAGCAGAATTCAAATAACATAAATAAACTTAAACTATCTTAATAATAATAATATACACCAGTCGGTAACAAAAATGCATTTGTGAATAGGTACTTACTCATTTTAATATATTTATTGGCAAAATACCAATGGTACACAGTATCGGAGAAATCTTGATTCAGGGACAATATCCCGGGATCAGGTCAGTTTTTATTTTACCATGCAGGATGCAGGACCCCGATTCCGGGATATCCCGGAGAGTTGACGGCCCTAGGAGGAGACCATAGACACCTTCACTATTGGGTAGACGTCAATACAATAAAATAATATCGGTTGAGTTCCGCACTTGTCATTGAATTGATATAATGCCAAAAAGACAGTTACATAATATCAAACTATACGCTAAAAGCAGCTTCTGTAATAGTTTATTTCAAAGCCCTATCCTATACCGGGTGTTTCTCAAAAGACGTTCACCCCTATAACTTTTCTGTATTTATAGATATTAAAATGAAATTTTGAGATTATGCATAAGAGATGAGTCTGAATTTGTTGGCATAATTTTCAATTTGTTAGCACTTCCGGATTGAACGGAAGTGACCTTGACTTTGGTATTTTAAATGGGATATCTTGTATATTTTTACTTATTGGGATTCAGTATATCATTCTGAGTAAAATGACACCTAACTTGTCATTTTTTGACGTGTTATAACATTTTTATGTTTATTTTTTATTTTTAATCTAGAGTGCTACAAATTAATTAAATCTGTTATAATTTATAGCCAAAAGTAGTATATGAAAATTAAAATTATGTCATAATAATTGAATTTCTAAGTTTCACAAGCGTTTAAAAAATGAATTTTTTTTTTTGCAGTTAACTCCATTTTTACAATTGGAACGATGGTAGTTTACTAGGATAATTAAAACGAGCATTTTTTTCCAACAATTTGATACCATACACTCCTATGCTAACTTAAAATTGACACGAAAAAATTTGCCTTAAGTCCCAATCGCAAATTTAAAATCGTTATGCATTATTGTCGCCCTGTCTTTTCTAAAGAAATATAAAGGCGGCTTTGAAAAACATTGGAATGGTTTTGAAAACCAATATGGTTTTTAATTAATATTGTATTGTCATTCGTTTATTAAACTTACATTGTAAATCAGATAAAATGGTAAGTTTTACTAGAAATGAACAAATTGATACGCTCCTAATTTTTGTAGTGACCAGAAATATTCTTCTGAAGCCGCAAGATTGTATGTATTGTATGTTTTATAAACTAATGACATTACAACTTTAAATTAAAGCCATATTGCTTTTCAAGACCATTCCATTGTTTTTCAAAGCCGCCTTTATATTTTTTATTATTAAAAGAGAGGGCGGCAATAATGCATAACGCTTTTGAATTTGCGATTGGGATTTAAGGCAAATTTTTCAGTGTCAATTTTAAAATAGCATAGGAGTGTATGGTATCAAATTGTTGAAAAAAAATGCTAGTTTTAAATATTCTAGTGAACTACCATCGTTCCATTTGGAAAAATTGAGTAAACGTCAGGAAAACAAAATTTCATTTTTTAAACGCCTGTGAAACTTAGAAAGTCAATTATTATGACATAATTTTAATTTTCATATACTACTTGACTAAAAATTGACAGATTTAATTAATTTGTAGCACTCTAGATTGAAAATAAAAAATAAACATAAAAATGTTATAACACGTCAAAAAATGACAAGTGAGGTGTCATTTTACTCAGAATGTTATGCTGAATCCCAATAAGTAAAAATATACAAGATGTCCCATTTAAAATACCAAAGTCAAGGTCACTTCCGGTCAAACCGGATGTGCTAACAATTTGAAAATTAGTCCAATAAATGCAGACTCATCTCTTATGCATAATCTCAGAATTTCAGTTTAATATATATACATACAGAAATGTTATAGGGGTGAATGTCTTTTGAGAAACACCCGGTAGGTACTTCTTAAAGCCTGTTTACATTATAGGTGTATTTGCAAGTAAAATTGGCTGTAAGCATGCGCTTTGATGACTCTTTAATCAGCTGATGCAATTTTACTCATTTAAAAATTCACAGATCTTGCATCTTACGCAAGTATCATAGGCGTATTGAAAATACCTACCACATACAGTGGCGAGAAGGAAACCATTATGTCACAGCACAGATTACTCCTATCTGTGAGTTTGTGAGTATGTAACGTGCCGCTATCACGCGTTATTATGACGGCATGGATGCTCCGATTTAGTTTGAAATAATAATTAAATTATTATACTTAGAAATGT
Organism: Polydrusus pterygomalis; assembly: GCA_963969555.1. Lineage (NCBI taxonomy): Eukaryota > Metazoa > Arthropoda > Insecta > Coleoptera > Curculionidae > Polydrusus > Polydrusus pterygomalis. The sequence goes on along the minus strand of OZ018384.1, from coordinate 31,848,628 downwards.
GTAAATTATACTTAGAAATGTGTAAATTTGACTGTTTTGTTAAAATAAAAAATATAGGATAATCTGTATATTAGTACCTACATATTGAAGAGAGCTCAAAACCACCTTGACCAAATTATTTCTTTAGCTATACACAGCCATTTACCTGCTGGTCCTTCCTACTCTTTGTTTATGAAATGTCTAAACTTAAGTCGGCTATGAAATGTTTTGGGTTGGTATATCCATTCTCCCCCGACTTTCTGTGTAATACGCCAAGACCGCCGCGCTATTTCGCTTTGTTTCAGCGACATTCACTGTTTATTTTTTTTCCAATTTTATCGAAATTGAAACGATCAAAAGTGCGGTTACCATGATGTCGACTAATATGGACACCTGAAAATTTTAAAAATTACGAAAACGTTATCTGATATCAATGAAATTTAGACGAATAAAATCTATTTGCACTGTCGTAGATTAAATTTTGAATGATACACGTTCGATATGAACTTTGTTAATGAAACTTGTGCAATTAAAGTTTATCGTTGCACATGTTTCATTATAGTGTTCATCGAACTAGTATCATTAATAACTATAATGTAAGAATATAGAACAATAATAAAGATAATCTACTTTTTATTATGTATAAATAAAGGTATATTCAAAATTCAAACACACAGTATAATATTTAAAGAGTAATAATATTTGGTTTAAATAAACATCCTGATAAAGCCGACGCCGCTTGTGTGCAGCTGTGGCTTTTGGGAGATCCTGTAACATGAAAGTAGGTACTGGCCGATTCAATACTAACTATACTATAACTATTTTCTCTCCCGGCCATATCTTAATATCAACAAATATAATAATAAATGCCGAAACCCAAAACAAAACAATATTAACACTTAGCAGATGATGTCATCGATCCTGTGCTGATCGGATGTTTGTTTAGACTTCACCGCCGTGTTATTTATGTGCATGTCGCATGTCGCGTTCATTTTTCATGAAATATGCCCGTATATACGCACCCAGTAGTATTTTCAATACTAAAACGACCATTTTATTGCATGCAGTCATTGCACCTAATGTATAAACAGGCTATTAAATGTGATTAGATGTGCCACTGATGGCTATAATAATTAAATGATTAGTATCAAAAAGAAGAAAACATTATTTCCAATACCACACGATTGTATTATTTATTCAGGTAATATAAAAGAAGACCTATTAATTAAATGCAATTAACGAGTTTGATAAAAATCAATTTATTGACACATAATTAACTTTAAATAAGTAAGTACGTCAAAATTCAATTAATATTCGTAAAATCCCGACGGAATTTAAAAACAACAACAGAATTTTAACAAAACTACTTTTTTTACTACTTTAATTTAAACTGGTTTTCAGTTGTTTAAAGCGAAGGCAATTATCTCGAGAACGGTTTTAAATATAGTCATGAAATGTTGGTGAGGTAATAGGGAGATGGGGGACATGTTTAAGCGTATTATTTACATTTTACCTCTTTCCCTATTTTCAGGGGGGGGGGGGGGGGGGGTAAACTTTGAAATTTTAAATAAGATATTTTTGTTTCTAAATAATTGTCCAATATCTTTAAAAATATTGGCAGGATAATATAAAATAAAGTTATTATTTTTTTTTAACAAAAACGAATAACCAAAAGCCAATTAAAGCATTTTTCACAATAAATGGTTGACTCCGTTTAACTACCTGGGACGTTGTGCAAGAGCTCGGCCATAAAAATGCAAATAAGGGTCAGGGTAGGATTATAATTTGTAATTATAGCAGGTAATATTTAACTATCTTGTGCTTGCGATAACATCTTTCAGCCTTAATATATTATTCGAATTAAATATCTAAAGTCCTACCCTGTAGTGTATTTGCTTGTTGATTGTGTATAACAATGGGATTAAACCGGTAGTTTTATTGCCGTCAATAAGTCGATACCATTTAGGGTAAAAATACTTTAAATTTATTGTTTTAGAATAATACAAGCATAAAACGATAAGCGTACCTCTGAAATAAACTGAGGCTCAGAAATACGAATGTAACCTTTCTTAAACTATATAATAAACACAAACAATTCAGTTAAGTAAATATTTAATTGAACCAAAAAAATTATCACAATTCAAGTTTAAATTAAAGTTACAGTCCTTTGTATACTGGCAAGCAGTGCGCAATGGGAGTTGATCCTCAATAAGCGACGGAAAATATTTTGCCATGCAGTGGTATTCGTATTATGTAAGTGTGCACACTGACCTGAGAGTTATAACTTATAAGTCTTTTTCATAAGCATTGATCAACGTTCACCCCGCAACGCTCAATAGTGTACACAAGGTCTTATATAGGTAATCATTAACAACACCTATGATTTTTAAAAGTATACTATAAAAGTATATAATGCCATTTAAGTAAAATAAAAATAAAAACATTAAACATACATATTCGGCTACATCTATCTAAACCAGCAAGTCACCTTATTTATTGCTACTAATGAAACTAATATTTTATCAATGTAAAAAGTAGTTGAACCGACTTATTTGTTACTTTTTAAAGATAGTAAGTATGCGGGTACACCTCATTTGTCTTTTCTATGGCATTGCTTTCTCAAAAATGCCGATCGCTATAACTGAAAAGAAAATGGTGAAAAAATGTCTGCATGTCGATCAGTAAACATCAAATTCATAAATGGATAATTTTTCTAAAATACAGTTTTTAGTTATGATGACGAGCTAAAATTTTATAAAAAAATAATCAGTCTGAAAAGTGTAGCTGCCAATAAATAGGCACAACACCTCAAATAATAATAGAATAAGTAATGAAGCGCATATCTTTTTAAATCAAAAGATATAGGTATTTAAATACTAAACCAACTAAACCTAATTCCTTGCACCTGAGAATGATCCTCTTTGACTTAAGGGCTTAATAGTCCTGGTTTCTGTGGCAACAGGCTCACCAAACCTGGACTGAACCGGTCCACCTTGACCTCCACCAATAACAGGTTGTTGAATCCCAAAACTTTGCTGATCACGATTTATACCTTGTTGCTGATCCAAACCAAAAGTTTGCTGATCACGATTTATACCTTGCTTCTGATCCAAACCAAAAGTTTGCTGATCACGATTTATACCTTGTTGCTGATCCAAACCAAAAGTTTGTTGATCTTGGTTAAGCCCTTGTTGATTTCGGTTCAAAACTTGTTGATTTCCACCTAAATTAGGTTGGACTTCAGCAAGACCTTGTTGGCTACCTTGGACAGTATTAGTATTAAAATTTTGCTGCTGTTGACTACCAGTTACATTGGGATGTCTGTGTTGGTCAATATGCTGAGCATTGATTAACCAAAAAGGCCTATTTTCTCTTGGCCATTGATTTAACCTGTTAACTAAAACGGTGTCACCTCTAGCATCTGTTGGAATATTTTGAGCAAGTTGCGCATCATCTGCACCAATTCTATTTCCTACAGCCACGTTGTTTACAGTATTTTCTTCTGGGTCATTATCAGGATCCCGAAAACGGCTGGCTAGTTCAGGGTATCCCTTAGAACTTTGCCCAGCATATGTTGGTCTTTGGGCAATGGCAATAGCGACGGTTGAAGCCAAAATCATGAGGAATTTCTAAAAAAAATAAATAAATCAAATATACATTTTTGTACAAAGGTTTGTAGTAAACCTTCAAGTATTGTTTTATAGACTTTGGCTATTACTGTCTCATATGAGCTGGAGGATGCATAAAGTTAAAACAAATAATATTCATTATTATATTTAATTATTTTTATTGTGGGTATATTTCCCACGATGCGATTATAATACTAAATTTTAAAATATGTTAATTCTATCATGATTAAAAATAGGTACTTAATTAAATTTGTTTTTATTGTTTTAAGAAGTGAATTAAGTCAGTATAAATTTATATAATTAATATAAAATATAAAATTACTGCTAAATTATGAAATATGTTTATATTATTTTTGTGCAGTGATAGTAAATACTGAATTAAAATTTACCCAGAGTTTAATTTAATAATATCCCAAACAGAGTCGACCAAGGTTATGCAAGTTTCCGTTCTATCGTCGGGGTTACGGAAGAATATTTCCATTTTGAAAGGTCATACATAGCATTTAAATACAATTGGGGATTTTCGGCCATAATAAATAATTAGGTATTTTAGAAAGTAAAAGAACTATAGGTCTGTTTTCTAAACACATAGGTACTGCATGTTTAACATGATTAAAGAAAAAAAAACTCTTTAGAAATTCTGGTGTTCAAATTCGTTCTTAAATCCTTAACAATTAATAGGTATATGTACCGGGTGGTCAAATAAGCGAGGACGTCGGCTTTATCTCGGAAACCATTAATCGTACAACTTTCGGAAAGATTTTTTTATGAGTAAAGTAGTCAAGAGAAATTGCTGGAAATTACTTTTTAGTTCCTCATTTCGCCGCAAGGGGGCACAATTAAAAATTGTTTTTTTCAATTCTAAATTTCTCCGAAAAATCCCATATTAAGGCATAACTCTGATTACATCATTGGAAAGCTTAGACAATTCTGCATCATTTTCGTCTAAGGCTCATTGGCGTACCGACCTTGATAAGAGTGGGAGAAGCTATTGAAAGTGTAAACATTAAAATCGCTGTAACTTCTAAACGACTTATCCGATTTTACTAAATTTAAGCTTGTTTGGAAGGGGAAAATAAGCATCTTCAATTGCCGTATCCAACAGTACACGATAGTGTTTAATAAAATTGCTAGAGGGCGCAATTTGTAATAATAACAGTTTTTTCGATTTTATCCCGAAAATTCAAATCATACGGTATAATTATGACATCATAATCGAAAAGTAGATGAAATTTGCAAGAAAAGATATGAAGACCGCAGTTCGATATCTTTGTTCGTTTCAGAGTTATTGCCAAAACAATAATTTTTAATACAAATTGCGCCCTCTATCAATTTTATTAGAAACTATCGTGTACCGAACAAACCCGACAATTGAAGGAACTTCCAAACAAGCTCAAATTCAGTAAAATCGGATAAGTCGTTTAGAAGTTAAAGCGATTTTAATGTTTTCACTTTCAATAGCTTCTCCCACTCTTATCAAGTGAAAGTGTAAACATTAAAATCGCTGTAACTTCTAAACGACTTAACCGATTTTACTAAATTTAAGCTTGTTTGGAAGAAAAAGTTAAGAACCTTCAATTGTTGTATCCAATGGTACGAGATAATTTCTAATAAATTTGCTAGAGGGCGCAATTTGTTTTAAAAATTATTGTTTTGGCAATAACTCTGAAACGAACAAAGATATCGAACGGCGGTCTTCACATCTTTTCTTGCAAATTTCATCTACTTTTCGATTATGATTTCATAGTTATACCGTATGGTTTGAATTTTCGGGATAAAATCGAAAAAACTGTTACAAATTGCGCCCTCTAGCAATTTTATTAAACACTATCGTGTACTGTTAGATACGGCAATTGAACACTTATTTTCCCCTTCCAAACAAGCTTAAATTTAGTAAAATCGGATAAGTCGTTTAGAAGTTACAGCGATTCTAATGTTTACACTTTGAATAGCTTCTCCCACTCTTATCAAGGTCGGTACGCCAATGAGCCTTGAACCAAAATGATGCAGAATTGTCTAAACTTTCCAATGATGTAATCAGAGGTATACCTTAATATGGGAATTTTCGGAGAAATTTAGAATTTAAAAAAAATTTTTTAATTGTGCCCCCTTGCGGCGAAATAAGGAACTAAAAAATAATTTCCAGCAATTTCTCTTGACCACATTACTCATAAAAAAATCTTTCCGAAAGTTGTACGATTAATGGTTTCCGAGATAAAGCCGACGTCCTCGCTTATGTGACCACCCGGTACATATATTATGGATTTTATAGTTATCACTGTTTTTTTTTTAATAATATGTTTATAATAACAACATCTCGGTTCAAAAAGTTTATCGTTGTTTAGTACGTCCCAGACTGACCGTAGATATAGTTTTAGCTATTTTTTAATATGTGGTATTTATACAGTGCCCATCAGTGTGCCAAAAAGTATGGAAAATTTCAAATATTTCATAAACTACCGCGAGTACAATTTTTTCACATTAACACATCAATATACCTAGCTAGAAACGGCACATCGAGGAAAGGCATATTTTCAGTTAAGGCTACCATCCTAATTTCTAGTTTTTGAATACTAGGAAATCAAAATTTAAAAAACGTATTGTTATCACCTAAACAACCTGATTCCAAGGTGATTTCTCACCTTGTCTATTTTTTATGATTACAGTAGACTCCCGATTATCCGAAATGATGTGGACCGGACCGATTTCGGATAATCGAAATTTCGGATAATGCGGAGATTGAGGAAAATCATTAACTATAGGAAAAGTAACCATATCTATGTACTTTTATACAGGGTGGCCCTTTAGTGTGGCAAAGTACAATAGCTCCGTTACTATTTCAAATACATTAAAAATATTAATACAAAAGTTGAAGGGCAGTAAGTGACTTATAACGTAAAATTATTTTTAACTCTATAGGGTGGCTCAAAAAAGCGGAACAAGAAAAAATGTACTTTTTTCAAATGGAACACCCTGTATATTTTTTCATTTTTAAATTCTACATAGAATTATAATTATTTTTTATTAAATACATTATAAGTCTATACTTTATAGTTTCCGAGATATTGACAATTGAAAAGTGACATTTTTGAACTTTGACAGCTTCTAACTTTCTAACAGTACGTCTTAGAGCAAAACGGCTTACATGTCTCTATCTTCAATTTTTATTATCTTCCCAAAAAAATCAACTTCCAGTTAAACCGGAACAACTATATTTCCTGCTTTCGAGTAACATCCGGTTTAACCGGAAGTTGATTTTTTTGGGAAGATAATAAAAATTGAAGATAGGGACATGTAAGCCGTTTTGCTCTAAGACGTACTGTTAGAAAGTTAGAAGCTGTCAAAGTTCAAAAATGTCACTTTTCAAGAGTCAATATCTCGGAAACTATAAAGTATAGACTTATAATGTATTTAATAAAAAATAATTATAATTCTATGTAGAATTTAAAAATGAAAAAATATACAGGGTGTTCCATTTGAAAAAAGTACATTTTTTATTGTTCCGCTTTTTTGAGCCACCCTATAGAGTTAAAAATAATTTTACGTTATAAGTCACTTACTGCCCTTCAACTTTTGTATTAATATTTTTAATGTATTTGAAATAGTAACGGAGCTATTGTACTTTGCCACACTAAAGGGCCACCCTGTAGATGTACATACATACATAATAAATTCTAATACTTATTTATGTACGTTAGTATGAATTCATATTCATAAATTCAAGAAAGAGGTAATTGGTACTTGTTTTAATTTCAAAGTCTGTCGATTTTTGGCCGCAACAACAAAACCAACAAAACATTTCTTGGAAATTTCTGATAATGCGGAGGAATAGCAAGAATCATTTCGGATAATCCGGTTCATGGGTCGTTTCGGATAATGCGGAGTTCGCATAATCGGGTTTTGAATAATCGGGAGTCTACTGTACTTGTATTATTTTAAATAAATCTATTATTCGGACAGCTAAACCGATTACATCGTTGATTTTGTCCTTTAAGGAACTATTTGATTCTTCAGTAATATGGATGCCGTTCTATTTAAAATAAAAAAAGTTGAATATAGTTTCTGATTAACCCTGTACAGTTACAAATGCGGTTTCGTCTGTGCCTTTTTTAACGATATGGATGTACCAATTCTCAAAAAATTATGTTCAGTAGTTTTTGAAATATTTGCAATATTCCAGGTTTTTTGACACCCTGAATAGGTACCTACAACAAAAATAAAAACATGAAAATATTTACTGTTTTACACTTTCCACAGATTTTTATTTTGACTCGACATGTTTCGCAACACAGTTGCTTCGTCAAAGTACCGTGCGAGCTAAAATTATTTGCATCAAAGAGGGCCTTGCATCTAAGGACGTAATGCTTAGCCGCAGAGCTTAATACCTGTTGGGTGTCAGTAACTACCTGAATTAACAATCAATCAGTTATTCCGTCATCTTTGACAGTCGTTACAAGTAATTTGATTCATCGCTAATTTTTCCAATTTCTTGAACAATTCACACAATGGGCTTTACGGAACAGCACAAAACATTCATGGTTGAAGCGTATTTTCGAAACGGGGTTAGAGTAAATGGTGAGTGGCAATACAATCCGGGTATGTGCATGGACGATTTTCACGAACATTTTCCTAACGTTGCTTTTATTGCTGGGGATTTTTATCATTGCCTGATAAGAACCGTGGCTGTGTTTAGGGAAACAGGTTCTATACAACACAAAAAAGGAGCAGGAAGACCATCTATATATAAGAACAGAAGAACTTGTTGCAAACGTTCGTGAAATAATGCAAAATACGCCAACACATTGTATAAGACGCCTGTCCCAAGAAGTAGGAAGATCTTATGGAACATGCAAGACTATTCTTAAAAAGCAATTATTAAGCAATGTAATTATTTTTCTTTTTCTTTGTGTATATTCTTACTTTGTTAATTTTGCAAACAACAAAAAAAATTGTATTTATCTACTTATTTTATTACTCATTAGTCATTAGTTTGGCATATCATGTCATAATATGAATTTGACAAAATTTTAACCTAGATTTGGTTAGATATATCGTCCCCATATCATTGTGATCTAAACCAAGCCCTACGTTTTTTAATCCAAGCCCTCTTTGATGCAAATAATTTTTGCTCGCACGGTACTAAAATATCTATAAAGTGTATATGTTTAATTTTTATTTAGTCCTGTCACAGGCAGTCAATAAATGATGTTTCTTTTTAACATATTTAGTCAAAAGTTTTCTTATTAGCATTTATATTACTTTGGTGTTGGTCTACTTATAATTTATAGTTTTAAATTAGTAGTTTATTATATTTTCATTTGTCGAGTCAAAATAAAAATCTGTGGAAAGTGTAAAATTATTTTTTTATTATTTTTTTTAACATCTATTTAACACAATTAATAATGGATTTCCACCAAAAAAAGCCGAATCAATTCTATTGAAAATATTTATATTGATAAAAAATAGATATTTACATACAGGGCTATAAAAAAAAATGTTTTTTACCTAAAATATTGCAAAATATAACAGGGATGCGAGGGGGAAAATTTTTGTACCCCTGGTTATCACAATAAAAAAGTCATCACTACTAATGTTTTTTTTTTTGATATTTCAGGTAGATAATTTCAAAGTATTATGGCATTACTACCATTGCAAGTGACTTTTGAAGCCAATTTGTAAGAGCCTGCAAGTGGTGCGATTTGAGGAACTTGTTTCCCAAATCGCACTCTATATTAAAGTGATACTTATTTTAAAAGATTGAGTAGTTTATTAACAAACTATTAAGAATAAATACAAACACATGTCTGGGTGGCAATATTTACCATACTGATTCTTTTCCATTGTTTAAATCTACAATAACAATAATTTACTGTCAGTAGGTATGTAACCTATACACTGTATAAAAATTTCTATCAAATCTAATAAGTCTATAAAATTAATAAATAATTTTTGTATAAGAACATATGTCATTAATAATTCCCTATTATTGCTCCGGTGCGATTTAAGCAACTTACTATTATCAAGAGTGGTGCGATATTGGCAACCTTACCCTATTTGGTACCCCCCCAAAGTCAACTTAACCTCCCTTTTACAATTTAAAAAAATATTCTTACTTACCATTTTTTTTAAGTAAATAATAACTTCACAGGCAGCAAATCACAATACTTCACTCAACAACTATAATATGTTTGTCGGTGAATCTGTAAGAGTACTGAAGCTTACAATGATTCTTCTCTTAATGACGAGCAAACAACGAATGAAATAAATATGTACGAATGAGATTAGTTTTATGACGAAGGAAGTATACCCCGAACGGCGGTCAGTGTAAAAGACAAAACTAGTAAATTAGCTTTGTCACTTTGGGAAAATCCAAACATTTTGTTTTTAAGTCAGGGGATTTCAGGCTCGGGTTAAGGGGCAAAGTATTAAAAGAGTTACAGTTTGTTCATGACGTAAATGATTCTAAATGTTGCATTATTGTTTTTCAAAAGAAAGTAATATGAGTAATGTGCATACATAGGTACCGTGCGAGCAAAAATTATTTGCATCAAAGAGAGTCTTGCATCTTAGGACGTAATGCTTAGCCGTAGAGCTTAATATCTGTTGGGTGTCAGTAACTACCTGAATTAACAATCAATCAGTTATTCCGTCATCTTTGACAGTCGTTAAAAGTAATTTAATTCATCGCTAATTTTTCCCATTTCTTGAACAATTCACACAATGGGCTTTACGGAACAGCACAAAATATTCATGGTTAAAGCGTATTTTTGAAACGGGGTTAGAGTAAATGGTTAGTGGCAATACAATCCGGGTTTGTGCATGGACGATTTTCACGAACATTTTCCTAACGTTGCTTTTATTGCTGGGGATTTTTATCATTGCCCGAAAAGAACCGTGGCTGTGTTTAGGGAAACAGGTTCTAAACAACACAAAAAAGGAGCAGCAAGACCATCTGTAAGAACAGAAGAACTTGTTGCAAACATTCGTGAAATAATGCAAAATACGCCAACAAATTGTATAATACGCCTGTCCCAAGAAGTGGGAAGATCTTATGGAACATGCAGTACTATTCTTAAGAAGCACCTAAATTTATTTCCTTATAAAGTGCAAGTATTCCAAGAAATACAAGCCGCAGATTTTGAAAGACGCAGGAATTACTCTCAATGGTTTACCCAAAATTTATTGGAAAGAAATGATTTATTAGACCTGACATTTTTTTCGGATGAAGCCTGGTTTTACCTCTCCGGTTATGTGACTTCTCAGAATACACGCATGTGGAGTAGTGAAAATCCCCATTTTTTTGTAGAGTCCACATTGCACCCTCAAAAAATTGGTGTCTGGTTAGCTGTTTCCCGAAGAAGAATTGTTGGTCCGACACAGTTACAGCACAGCGGTATAGAGACAATATTTTGAATCCATTTGTGGAGCAATTACTTGACGACGTTTTGGATATTTTCAACAGGACGGTGCAACTGCCCATACAGCCGCCTAAACTATCAACTAGGTATATACTTACGCAATTTTTTCGACGACAGATTGATAAGTTTTCGATCAGACATTGAATTCCCACCTAGATCACCTTGTTTAACGGTTATGGATTACTTCGTTTTTCCTCATTTTTAAAACACCAGTTGCAAATTTAAAACAATTACAAGAAAGGATTATCCAAGAATGTGGTAACATTTCTCCAGAGATGCTGGTCAACACTTTCGAAAGTATGAAGAGACGTGTGAATTTATGCTTATTTTATTACTCCTTAGTTTGGCATATCATGTCATAATATGAATTTGACAAAATGTTAACCTACATTTGGTTAGATATATCGTCCCCATATCATTGTGATCTAAACCATTCCGTACGTTTTTTAATCCAAGCCCTCTTTGATGCAAATAATTTTTGCTCGCACGGTACCTATATTGTCAGTGTATTTTTCCGAACATATGATGCCTTTTGAAAAAGGGGATAGCAATTCAGGAAAAAATAGGTCATTGACTTTAATAGTGTTCCTTACCAAAATCGGAAACCCACCTTCTTCAGAGTATAATTATCTGCAGTTTTACGTTATAAAAAGTTGGATTTATAAATTAATAAAAGCAGAAAAAAAAATATGCGCAAATTTGACAAAATTGCATTTTATATGATTATATTAATTTAACAATTAAATTTTATTTACCTTAAAACTGTAAGTAAGTGCGCTACCCAAAAAAAAAGGAAATATTGATACGAAAATGAGGTGACGAATGCGTCACATATTGTTTACTCCTAATAGTAAAAGTTTGTAACCGCATCGCCACGCTTAGGGTACTTATATCTCCTTCATCTTCCTGCACCCCTGCATAATTGGCTTCTCTTCCCTCATACTGCAGGTTGGAGATTTAGGGACTAAATGGTTTTATAAATGCATTTGGGGCTTTAGCTCGAATACTTACTGTTAACAAAACAAAATCTGCTTTAAGAATATAGCTTTGTCTCTTTTACTTTTTCATCGGGGTCAAAACAGTATTTTCTGTTTAAATCAGAAATAAAACATTAATTAAATGGAACACTTTTTGTAGTTTTAAGAACTTGGGTCAATTTCGACCTCATGGGACCCTGTGGTAAACGTAATAACATTTAGGATGAATAATATCTGCGGTTTTAAACAATGATTTCTTAAAAAGTTGACTGCGCCACGCCTCATTTCATTTGTGCATTGTTTTTCTTTCGTTATTGCTTCTTAGGTAATCTTCAGTCGGTTGGAACATCAATTAATTATTTATTGTCGTTCTTCGCAATACATGCAGGATGTCAAGTTTATGCGACACACGTTTTTAAACGATTTTTGAATTTTGAAAGCTCAAGAACAACGAAACAGTGTTAAAAATTGACAGCCTAATTTTGAAAACGAACACGGGGGCAGGGCAGACTAGGCAAACGTGTCTGCACGAATCAATTTATCCGTCTTTCCATAAGGAAAGAGATTTAAAAATCGGGTTGTAGCAAAAAAGTCCCAAAAAGTATTATTATTATTATTATTATTATTAATAAAATTAAAATTAAAACAACGAACTTTTTTCACAATTTAGCTCATTGTTATTCTCTAAAATAAGGCATTCCTGTGGTACACTGATCCAAATGACTTTTATAGTTCCATTAATATTTTAGAGCGTACATATCGACAACCAACAAAAAAAGTCTACTCTATTGACCCCCGTCCACCTGTCCACTGCCCCGGAAAAATTGTATTTAAGTACTCCCTTTGATTAGCAATATAATAAAGCGGAGCAGGGTCATTTCATATCAAACCAACCAAAATAAAAGGAGGTTTGGCAGATCACCTCACCGATTTTGATAATTTTTGGTACAATTATTCTACCCATTTAGTAGATGAAAAATTAGAAAATTTTAAATTTTTCTGATAAGTAGTTTTTTTTAAATTGATTTTTAAAAATCAAAAATAATGATCATTTTCCCAAAACATATACTAAAATAAATCAATATATCTCAATAACTACTTACACTAGAGCAGTAAGTAAGGTCTCATTTAAAAGGTCTTGAAAATACCTTTTAAATGGGGTACCACTCAATGTAGGTGTTTAAAAAAAAATTGAAAATTTTGAAAAAAAAAAAAAATTATTTTTTCAAAAAATTATATTATTATTGTCCATATTTTAGCAAGATATTCACCAAATTTCGGAATGGAGAAATGATGGGTTCATCGGGAAAAAAATATTAACGATTTGAAAACAGCAAAAATTACAAAAAAGTGTTGTTTTTTTTAATTTGAAACACCGTTTTTTAGAGTTTACCGAGGTGTTTAGAAAGTTTGGTAAATTGTTAACTTCCTTTCGTGTTTTTAAAGTAAGGCCTTAACAGAAACCTAATTATCCTACCACCCGTCCTCCTCCACATTCCCACCCACTTTCCTAGAAAAAAAAAATCTACAAGATCGTAAGTTTTAATATTTGCCATTTTTTTTCAAGCAGTAACTTGCTGACACGCGCATATATCTAATTTGGTAAGTATTCTTTTACCTCCCCCCCTACCATCCTTGGTTGTGTTTTCTGTAAGAAAATACCTGCAATGATCAGTCCAATTGAACAACTTTTCAAATTTGCCCAAGAAAATATACCAGGTAGTGCGTGGAACAAAAAACACAGGAACTTGTGAGGTGTTCTGAAATTACTAGATACCGACCGAAGGTTCGGTTTCGGCTAGTTTCGGCCAAATAATCTACTTTCGGTGACAGTTTCTGTTTCGGCCGAACCTTCGGCCATGCCGAAACTCAGTCTTCGTGAATTGTCGCGCACCGTTCGGCTAACTTTGGGTGGGTTCGTAGGCAGTGTTGTCTATATAAATAGATTTTTTCTGTCGACTTTTTTTTTTTAGTGGGTAGAGTTCAATCCGTTCCCAAAATCGATCTCGTCCTATATAAAATAAATTAAATTTCAGTATACTATAAAATTTTTAACATGTACCTATAAATAAGTTTCGGTTTCGCCCGAAATTGAGACCAAGACCGAAGATTCGGTTTCGGCCGAAACTGAAAATATTGTTTCGGTTGGACACTAGAAATTACAAATACTGAAATACTTGAATTATTAAAATTCTTAATAATATAAAACTTAATCTGGTTTTGTGACTGTTCAGTACAATAACTTGTGGTGGTTAGCGTGTATTATTGGAAAAAATGGAGAATCTGATGAGCTCAAAATCAGTTTTTTGCATCCAAATCTAGTTAATTTTATTATCCCACGCCTAAAGCAGATATTTTAATAATTAAAAGAGATTTAATAATAAAGACGGTTCAGCCAGTTACTGCTACGAACTTACACACTAACTAAAGAGGAAATGTTAAATTATTCAAAATTTTAGAAAAAAAAATAAAAGCTAAAATCTAATTTTAATGTATTGTGGATTTTGGATTTTTTGAAAATTTTTTGTTTCTATTAAAAGTAATAGGCGTTGTTTGTGTTACATGGTTACCATTTTTTGCTGGTATTTTTAGTGTTATTATTTTTTTTCACCTTGTTCCCATAATTTCTCCATCCTGAAATTTGGCAAATATGTGGCTAAAATATTGACAAAAAAAATATATTTTTTGGAAAAAAATATAAAAATACTTTTTTGAAAAATTTGAAAAAAAAGTTTTTTTTTTCAAAATTTTTTATGTTTTTTTTTAAACACCTAGATTGAGTGGTACCTCATTTAAAAGGTATTTTCAAGACCTTTTAAATAAGACCTTACTCACTGCTCTAGTGTAAGTAGTTCTTGAGATATATTGATTTATTTTAATATATGTTTTGGGAAAATGGTCATTATTTTTGATTTTTAAAAATCAATTAAAAAAAAACTACTTATCAGAAAAATTTTAAATTTTGGATTTTTCATCTACTAGATGGGTAGAATAATTGTACCAAAAATTATCAAAATCGGAGAGGTCACCTGCCAAACCTCTGGTTGATTTGATATGAAATGACCCAGCACCATCCTCTTGAAATCATAAGGTTAAAGTTAGTAAATCATAATCATTATTGTCTTGCACAGGAAGTAAAGATAATAACTACTTGTTAGGTTTCACAAATTTAATCAGTCTCCTGACACGTGCTTCGGCTCTTGCGAGTCATTATCAAAGGAGTACAAGAAGATACTAAATTGGAAGACGATAATAACTTGTACTCCTTTGATAATAACCCGCAAGGGCCGAAACACGTGTTAGGAAACTGATTAAATTTGTGAAACCTTACAAGTAGTTCCTGTGCAATGGAACAACAGCTTCACCAAACATGTAGCCCAACAAAAAAATAATCATTATTATCTATAAATAGAGTGCATGGCAAAAGCTGAAACCAGATCATTTCGAAGGAAATGTGTTAGCTGAATCAATATTTCACAAAATCTTCCAATGACTCTTGTACAATTACTGGTTTGTAGGGATGAAACTTCTCTTTTGAGTATCGTAGTCCGCCCAAGTTGTGTGCTTGAGCTATGAGAAGGAATCTTCCTGCAGTGATAATAATATATTAATTTTTCTCCTCAGGTATACCAAGACGACCACTTTAAACACTATATTTAACAGTAAGTACCTACGGGAAGTTTTCCACTTAATTGTCACGGAAGACACTGTCGATTAGCTAATAGGCGGGCGATTTGAGTATTTTTCATTGAACATATCCCGGACTTCCTTATTACTTCTACTTTTATCTCCACAACCTAACATAATCAACATTTCTATGCGTTCATCGTCAGCGAGGCGCATTTAGATGTAATAGATAAGCAGAGCAAAATTCAAATTTGATTAACATTCGCTGACATTTTTTGACGTTTCAGACTTAAATAGCAAAGTGTTATTATTATCAATGCCTTAAAAACTGTGAGTTGAATTCAGAACGTTGCTAAAAGTTGAGGAACATATTAATGGTGCATAGGAACATTAAAATGTTAATATTTCGTAAACGGTTGAAGATAGGTAACTGATGATTTATGAAAAATGTCTACAATTGATTGTAGAATGTAAAAATATACAATACTAGCGTGTACCCGGCCTGCGTTGAAATGCCAGGCATTATACGCCTCTGAGATAATAATAAGGCGAGTTCACCATCACGTCAAGATTTATAAATACAAACCCGAACAAACCTCTAAATTTATCAGTGTTCCTCTACAATATTATGCATACATAAAAATCTTCCTCTTGAATCACTCTATCTATTAAAAAAAAACGCTTCAAAATCCGTTGCGTAGTTTCAAAGATTAGGGCACATATAGCTGGGGACAGACGCGACAGCGACTTTGTTTTATACTATGTTAAGATGTTCCATTAAAGAAAAGTTAGGTCGATAAATGTAGCATTTCTATGATCCACCCTGTATAATATATTTTTACTAAAAAGAAAATGCATTTAAAAAAAATAAATGTGACCTGTCCGAGCGATTCTTAATTTAAGTCCATATGCTTCATAAATGGTGTAAACAAACCCTTTTTTTTTCTGTGGTGTAAACTAGGTCATGTTATTAAAGAACAGATTTTCTAACCTATAAAATTAAAAATTTGTTTATTTACAATCCAATATAAAGTTTAGTTTTCAGCGGATTTTTGGTTCCTTTTATAAGTGTAAAAAAGTTTATTCAGTACGAGAAATAAAAGGTATAAATTTTTATTTTTTTTTAATATTGCCTACAAACCTGTTACTTAATTTTATGACTAATTACTTCCTATTTTCCTATGTGAGTGGAGATTGCTACCATGAATGATTGTGACAAGTTACATAATGATCTGTGTAGTGTGTCTGATTGGTGTAATGTAAATGATTTTACCCTTAATGTGAATAAAAAATGTTCTTGTATGTCACCCACCACAATATCATTTACTGAACATGTCACAACTAAATTACAGAAGGCACAAAGAATCAATTTAGAAGAATACAAAGAATATAAAGAATTCAAGTTTTATAATTAGAAATACTAAGTAATTTGATTCTGATGTTTTTTTTGATTGTTTAAAACATGGTTGTAGCCAAAGATGGAATATGGTTTATATGGTATTATAAATATGGTCCCCTTATTATACCGTTTGGGTTAATTTTATCGAGGGTGTACAAAGAAAGTTCCTAAAATATATTATGTATATATTCAAAGAAATGTGGATCTTATCCAAATAAGAGGTATATTGGTTGGGCGGTATTCTATATAAAAGGCTGATCCATTTTTTTTATCATAACGCTGTTAATTCCCTTTACAACAATAAGAACGCTTTTTAATTTTAGTGCAATAGTCACCAAAAATTGCATAAGAATGCTGTCGTACATTGTAAAGCAAGAAGATTCAAAATATTGCACTTTGTTTAGAATTTTGAAAGGTGAAACTGATTGCCCCCAGCCTTCTTGGTAAACTACCAT
The DNA here is from genome assembly GCA_963969555.1 of Polydrusus pterygomalis. Taxonomy (NCBI): domain Eukaryota; kingdom Metazoa; phylum Arthropoda; class Insecta; order Coleoptera; family Curculionidae; genus Polydrusus; species Polydrusus pterygomalis. Next base: position 31,831,144 of record OZ018384.1, on the reverse strand, counting down.
TTGCTGTCAATAGAGTTAACTGTCAAGGCTCAAATGTTTTTTATCTGACCTATCATCGAACAAACCTGTAAGTACCAAAGTTCTCCAATTTACAAAATGTGCCACTTTTTTAATCTGTATGCATTTAATACCGATGTAGATACAACTAGTCTTGGTCAGTTCAAGGATTTGTTTGAGAGAAAACTGAGAACAACCAATTAACAGACTATTTTTTGCTTCTATCCATCTTTAATAGGTACTGTTTATATATATATATATAAATGCCTAAAATCGTGTCCATTCACTATTAAGCAATGTCCTAAACGCAAGTAAAACTGGTTTTGAACATTTCTAATTACTTCGGAAGAAATTAACCTAGGCTAATGTCTTATTCGTGCTTTTAACTCCTAAGCATTTGACAGTGAATAAAAACTTGAGATTTGGTACTTACTTATGTATAACTTAAAATGTTAATTGTGCCTAAGCATTACTGACTTATTCAAAGTTACAAACTCACATTGTATTAATACGTTACCTATGTAATTTACTTCATTTCTGAACTTCCACTCAACAAAAACTGTTTCACTGCTTTTCACCTTCCTTCTATAGTATCCTAACCTAACATAACTCCAGAAACAATTTGTTTATGTTTATGAATTAAAAGTTTCCCATTAAAAAATAAACAGCGACCCTGAAACTTGCTTGCGGCTTGCGGTTGCTGACACAGAAGAAAAAAATGATCGCCACAGAAAAATAGATGATCGTATGGGGTTCGTTTCATAGTAAGTCTATGGTTCGTTTACATCCTTCACGGAATCGCGGCCTTCACGGAATCGCGGATAATAATACCTTGATTTGAATAATTATTCTGTATATTACATATTTGTACAGATAGCACACAAATATTATTTAAACCTTCAAATCAATTAAAAGCATTTTTACCGAACATTTTAAAAACAAACAATTATTTCTATTTCTTATTAGGTTTCGGCATGAAAAACAAAAATATATTTCTGCCCCGTGTGTCTTAAAACGTCGTAGACGCTAGCATCCGATTGATATTCGAAGCATCAAATTTTGTAATCCATGCAACCATACAAATATTATAGTAATTCTGTTTTCTGTGAATCCATGCTTTATACGATGGAATAAACAAACCCTTTTTTTCTGTGGTGTAAACTAGGTCATGTTTTTAATTTTTTAAAGAACAGATTTTCTAACCTACAAAATTAAATGTTTGTTTATAAACTTCTGTAATATCAAGTTCAGTTTTGAGTGGATTTTTGGTTCCTTTCCTAAGTTTTAAAAAATTTATTTAGTACGAGGAATAAAAGGTATAAAAAATGTTTTGGACCAATGTTTTTTTAAGTATTGCCTACAGACATGTTAACTGTTAATTTTATGATTTAATTACTTCCTATATGTTCCTACCATAAAATATATCTATTTTAACAAGCTCACTACAAAATTGATAGCTTTCCAGAAATTATAAACGTTGGGGCATAGATTACGAATCTGAAAACGATTTTCGACTAAAAAAACCCTTAATTTTTACGATATTCCTTCTTAAAGAGCTGTTTCTCTTAGGGGTTTGTTCGGGCTCTTTCAGAATTTTCCAATTTTCCTTCTTTATTGCAATTAATCAATATTTTTTATGTTGTATATTGATAATTAAACTTCTTCAGACTTAAAGAATCAAACAAAAGGGCACATTATATTGATTTATCAAATAAAATTTTTATTTTAGTTAAAACTCGTAGAACCACAAATGATTGTGACAAGTTACATAATGATCTGTGTAGTGTGTCTGATTATGATTTTACCCTTAATGTGAATAAAATATGTTCTTGTATGTCTTTCTAGTCTAAATCACAACATTATTAATATAAATTACCCATAGGTGATAAAAATTTAAAAAGAGTTAATAATCAGCGGGATTTGGGTGTTGTATTTGACACCTAAATGTCACAACTAAAATACAGGAGTAACAAGGCATATAATAGATTTTATATATAGAAATATTAAATTTCACACATTGGTGTTGCCAAAGTTGTCATATGGTAGTATTATATGGTCCCCTCACAATGTTTGGGTAAATTTTATCGAGGCTGTATAAAGAAACTTCCTAAATTATATGTATTTAAAGAAATATAGTTCTTATCCAAATAGAGGCTGTGATCAGGTATATTTGTTGGGTATTTTTGGCAGACTGTCCTTGGAAACAAGACTAATTTAAATATGTTTAATTAGGTACACTATTTAAGTTATTAGTAATTAAAGGGAAAAATTGATAATCCTGAGTTGTTAAGTCAGTTTCCTTTTTAACACGCTTTTATTAGCTTCACCTGTATGTTTGTATGTTTGTATGTTTGTAACCGACTTATTTGAACCCGATTTTGACCCACTTTAAAGGGTCAAATTTAATTTAAATTTTGTAGACTTATCAAGAACCGCCGACAATACAATAATCTACTAATCTAGCTCAATCTACTAAAAAAAAATTGTTTTCTTAACAATAACTCGAAGTAAAAAATGAAAAATAAATAGGTATAGTTTATAAAAACTAAAAAAAACACGCTTTAATAATTAATGAAACTAAATAGCGGAAAATAAATATAGTAAGGTACTACTGTATAATTTTATTAACGAAGCATTATTTTAATTTTTTATTAATTTTTAAAACCAGTGGTGCAGAACTGATATTTTTTAGTTTTTATTTTTTTTTCGCCTATAATACTGAATCGACTTTAATAAAATTTTAGGGGTATGTAGGTAACTATAGGAGACACCCAAATAAGTAAGAAAATATATGGCATGTGATCTAAAAAAATACATCCTTATGACGTCACACTTTTTTGGAACACCCTGTATAAAAAAAATATTTTCCTAAAATGCACTCCAAGATACAGGTAAGGTCTGCAAAATATCAACATTTTAACTTAATTAATAAGTGAGCTATAGAAAAGGTGCAGGACCCTGTATAAGCAGCTGACCCATAATCCCCCATTATCTTTGCAGCTGACTTTTTTTTTTATTTATTGTCATATAAACATTTGCTGTACAAATTTTCAAACGACCTGAAATCACTATTAGATATTCTTTTTTTGACATAATTGACATTCTCTTACGACTAGGTCCACCACGACTCTGACAGCTGACGCTTGTTTTGATTGCTAGCTATATCTAGACTATTGAATACACACAAAATTAAGCGACCTGAAATCACTATCAAAAATGCAACGCTACTTCCCGGGCTATTTGTGTTATATTTTTCGTATATCGAGCACCCCACGCTTTTTCACAATAAAACTAATGTTTATCGTTCATTATTATTTTCTGCCTATATTAAGAATTTCAAATTATTTTAAACTATATTTATTTTCCTCTTTTTAGTTTGATTAATTATTAAAGCGTGTTTTTTAGTTTTTTTAAACTATATTTATTCAATAAATAAAGTGTTCTATTTGGATTTTCCCAGGACAAATTTGTTCAAGAGTTTGCCAATTTATCAAATGTATAACTTGTTTAATAAGTATGCCGCTAATATTAATATAGATACTACCAGTTTAAATAAAAATCTAGTAATAGTACAACTTTAGAGACTTAAATTGTAAAATTATTTTGGTGTGGAGAGCTTATAATAATATGTGATATGTTCCTATGGGGAACATTTTTGTAAATGTTTGACCCATTTAAACGCAGTTTCTAGCCCACATGCAAAATTTCAGCTGCATAAGATAATTTTGATTTTTTACCTATATTTTGTAAATTGCACCACTTTTGCAAAATAAGACTCAACGCAACGTACATAAAACTTCTCAGTTTTGACAAGGCTTTATTTCAGATAAATTTTCTTTAAAGTAGCGCCATATTAAATGTGTATTTTTCTACAAAATAAAAATTGGGCTATTAAAATTTGGTCGCATGTGATGCAAAATTTATTTGTTTTTGACCCTGTAGGTATAAAGTAACTTCATAAAATAAGTATTTTTAAAAACGTAGTTTGTGTCTAAAAGTAATACACCTTAATATTAAGTCAAAAAAGAGCACAGTGTCTTCAGTAAAGTGTTCGTTAAGTGAAAAATAAATTTTAGTTTAACTTAACGTAAAGTTTATCTATTTTCAACCCCTTTATTTTATTTTTTATTTTTTTACTTTCAGGCACACACTACGTTTTCAAAAATACTTATTTTATGAAGTTACTTTATACAGGGTCAATAACAAATAAACTTTGCATCACATGCGACCAAATTTTAATAGCCCAATTTTGATTTTGTAGATAAACACACATTTAATATGGTGCTACTTTAAAGAAAATGTATCTGAAATAAAGCATTCTCAAAAAAGAAGTTTTATGTAGGTTGCGTTGAGTCTTATTTTGCAAAAGTGGTACAATTTACAAAATATAGGTAAAAAATCAAAATTATCTTATGCAGCTGAAATTTTGCATGTGGGCTAGAAACTGCTTTTAAAAAACTTTTCCTTATTACGTTTTTCGATGTTTTCATAAATAACCCCACTTTTGAATTATTTTTTGCATGTGGGCTAGAAACTGCATTAAAAAAAACTTTTTTTAATAACTTTTTTCGATATTTTTAGAAATAACCCCACCCCACTTTTGAATTATTTTTTGGAAAAAAATTAAAATTTGACAGATAATGCGAATCACGTGACTACTATTTTTTTGTTTAATTTTCATCTCGATCGAAGCAGAACTTGATGCCAAAGTCAAATTTTGAATAAAGCTATTAATAAAAAAAATCTTATATGATGCGGACTTTACTGGTGACACTGTATTATAAGTTGGCGCCTTATCTGTAATTTTTTGACATCTGACGTATTTGACAATGGCGTAATTAGCTTGGCAATGCAAATAATGTAACCATAAAAACTTGTGTTTTAAATCTGGAAAGATCTATTTTTTAAAGGGGTAAGGCAGAACAAAATCAAAAACTTTGAAGCGATAGAACGACGGAAAGTAAATATTTACAACTATATATTTTTAAAGGTTAAATAAAAAATATAATGCAGTGGGCTTATAATAAAGTAAGGTTGCTATTTAAAGAAAATCCAATATGGCGACTTATCTGTCAAATTTGTGAACCTCTATATTTTTTGTAGGGTTGGCAAATATTATGATATTTATATAAATATCCAAATATCCGATATATATCGATTTCTGTAGAAATATATTTTAAAAATTCAAAATCACTTAATTAAATATAAATAAACATGTCATATATTTGTCAAACAGTCAAACAGTCTATAAATTTGTATTTCAATTCTATTCAATGATAGTTGCTATCACAATAAAAAGTTTTTTTAGTACCTACCTACTCCTATGTTAGGAATGTAGAATGTAGGTAAAAATACATGTTTATGAATATGAACACATCATATATTTTTGCTTTTAACTATGGTTCAACTTAAAACCAAGAATTACTGGGCTTGTTAATTAAATCAAAATGAACCCAAACTGAATTTTTTATTTTTGGCATTGTAAAATTTTTATTTCATAAAACAAACAGCAAAATATTGCTCCGTTCAATCAGAAATCGGAACTAAATTTTAAAAATGCCACTCGGCAAAGAACAACAGGTGGTCAACGTCTCGAAAAGATGGGGAATCACCGCATTGTAAGCAGCATATAATACGCTGTTGCCGGCTCAGCGGCAGCAGGGCCATATTTTTATACTCAAGAATAGCATTTTAGAAAAAAATATTGATATATCAGGATAAATAGTCGCATAAAAATCATGATATTTATCAAGATATATATCAGGATATTTATAACAGATATATCCTGCCAACCTTGATTTTTTGAAGTCAAATTTAGCTTCTTCGCAAAAAAGCATTAGGGAATATGTAACTGGTTTTTTTTTATTGTAGTCACGAAAAAAGTCACTTGTAGACACCTAAAAAAAATGTCCCTGTACTTCTATTTAAAGCTTTTATTTTGCTAAACACTAATAATTCATTTAATGTACCTATAACAATTTTTAATTTATTTTATTTTAGATGGAAGTACATAGCCAGAAAGCTCATAAACTCTTCGCACCCCTTGAATACAAACTAGAGGAAATATTAGGATCTGGCTCGTTTTCCCAAGTGCACAAAGCTGTACACATTGTACTAAAATTTACACACTTTTTTTATGTATTTTTACTTATACTATTGTGTTTGCAGGAAACTGGCGCTGTCATTGCTTTAAAAATGTTTCGGGAAAAGATGAGCGTAAGTTTGCAGTATAGGACTGCCGCACAGGAAATAGCATTTTTAAAAATCTTTAAGCACCCAAACATTTTACAAGTGAAGTTTTATGAGATTGACAGGAAGTAAGTTTTTGAAACAGAAGAGATCGTCCATGCTTCCACCCCATGTTGCCATACTAATTTAATTTTGTGGAATGTAGTCAGTGTAGTCGTGACGATTTTTGTTCGAGCTCTATTTAGGGCTCTATCATTGCCATTATCTGGCTGATTAATTTAACAGCAGGATTACAGGATTACTATTTTTAGATTCGAGAGTAAACATTTAATTTGTTACATTGTTAACTATGGTGGTTTTAAAATTAAAGTTTTAGATATGTCTACATTGGAACAGAGTTTGCAGCCTATAAAAGCTTAGGACACTATTTAGAAGACAGAAAACCTACTCCTGAACCAATAATTAAATACATTATGAGACAACTAATATCAGCCCTATGTTATTTGCATGAGTTGGGTATTTTTCATGGTGATGTAAAGCCAGCAAATATTTTGTGTACAAACCTAACTAAAAGTGGACCTGTAATTAAAATAGGAGATTTTGGGTAAGTTTAAAATTTAGAAAACAATGTTTTACTAAATGCAAATCTTTCTTAAGGTGAAGAGGTAAAGCAATAATAGTTAATCTCAATATGTGAACATCTACGTATTTATTTATTGAATAAAGAAAATAACCCTTTTCTGGTTAGATACAGGTGTATACAGGATTAGGTGCAAAACCAACCCTTACCCTTAGTGGTGAGGGATAACCTTTGCCTCTCAGAAATTATATAGTTTGTTTATTTTGTTTCTACTGACTTAGGAGCAGAGCTGTCTCAGCTGTCGCAATTACTCTTAAAAAGTAATTCAATTACAATTACCCATTACCCTTCAAAAAAGGCATCAATTACAATTATTACCAATTACTAACAGTAGGTATGATAAAAATATTTAAATTACCAATTACCCACTAAACGCAATTGATTCCTTGATCAATTATCGCATTCAAATTACTGAGTTTAATTCAATTACTTTTATACTAATTCAATTACTTTATAGTAATGGAACTACCCTAAAAGTAATTGAATTACTCTGAATCTATAAATTATAGGCACTTTTTTGGCAAATAAATTACTCTTACATTTTGGTAATTCAACTACATTTTGATAATTGAATTACATTCTGGTAATCGAATTACAGTTTGGTAATTGAATTAAATTTTTAAAATTGAATTAGTACATGAGCAACGGAATTACTTTTTTTACATTTTACAAAAAAAAAGTTGTCTAGGTAAGGTATTATTTTTTTTAATAGCACTAGGTCCTACTATCACACTTTATTATAGAAAGAAATTTAAAAAATTTCGAAATTTATAGGTAAACTTGATCTCCTAAGTACCTATTTACCTTTAACAAAATGACCAATAATAACAACTGTCTTTTTTATATAATATGATTTATTTGTTGAAATAAAACAAACGTAATATTAGGGAAAATAAAAAAATAATTGAAAAAAAAACTAGGTAGGTACTAATACCTACTACTACTAATAGTACTATAATATACATAAGTACAAAGAAACGCGAAATTTTTACAAAAACAAATACCTCGGAATAAACGTTTGTTTTTTTATTGGCTTTCAAAATAACTAATTCTTCGAAATGTTTGTCAGATAGAGCATGTCTTCGGGGGCTATTAATGATCTCAGCAAAATAAAACAGCCTTTCAACCGGAGCAGAGGAGGGTAAACATGTGTTATATTTATAGAACAACTTTTTAATAAACGGATATCTATTTAATGATTCATTTTCCATAGATGGGTCATTAGGATACTGGAGAATCTCCAATCCCCTGTTAGCCTTAGCCGCGATTTAACCAAACAATATTTTTTTCCTTTCTAGAGTAAAGGAATTATGAAAATTTTTAAAGGAATGGAATTATTTTGGAGTAATTCAATTACTTTTAATCTAATTGAATATTCGGGAGTAATTAAATTACTTTTTATGTAATTGAATTATTTGGGAGTAATTCAATTACCTTTATTCTAATTGAATTATTTGGGAGTAATTCAATTACCTTTATTCTAATTGAATTATTTGGGAGTAATTCAATTACTTTTTAAAATAATTGAATTACTTTTAAGTAATTCAGTTACCTCAGATTTCTTAAAACCAATTACTTACCAATTACAATTAATTTTTTTAAAAAGTAATTCAATTACTAAAAAGTAATTGAACACGATTTTTCAATTATTTTAATTCAATTACCGACAGCTCTGCTTAGGAGTTAGGAACTCTGTTAGGTACTTCTTCCGCCATTTGTAATTTATATTTTTTGTTTGTGAATTGACGTATTTTGCCGCCGATATTAGTTTTTGGATACCCAGCATATTTACCAATAATTAAGAAATGTGCACCTTTTAGTCTCATGTAATTCTTTTGTATGACAAATTTTTATATCTACGGTGTGTCCACGGATAGAGTTTGGAAGAGGTAAAACTTTTTATTAGTAGCTATAGAAGAAAAAGTTACTCTTTATAAAAGCGTCTGCTTGTGCTGAAACTACAATTTCGATCATCAGATTTGCGACTACTATACAGGGTTCATCACATCAAATTAACTACCGATACTTACTGAACAAAATTTGTAAAAGTAATAAAAATTAATTTTATAGTAGTAGGCTAAGAATTTGATCGATCGTCATAAAACAAGGCGTTGTTTTGTATTTCAAATTTTGAGGAGTTATTTATTCATAAAACTTTACTTTAAACATTGTTAGTGACTTGTAAGTTCAAGGTGGAAGGAAAAAGTGTAAGCTTGTAAAATAGTTAAAATCCGGTTCTGTCGAATATTTACATCAACAAGAAAATTGCCGAACTGCGCAAATTCAATGGCCCCGGATCGGATTCCCACATCGGGGATAATTAAAGTATGGTATTAGCCAATATATTATATATATATAGCTTGTCAAATCTAGGAAAAGGCGTGAATCTTTCGATATGGCCACGCCCTCGTAGTGCGCAGTAGAGAGCGGCTAAACTTGGCATTTATAGTATTTGTAGAATTATACCGTTGATCTTTTGACTGCAATAAACCCTGATTATCCCTTTGACCATAAAATAAATAATGAAATCCCAAATTTTTAAACTTTTTCGAGCAGAGCCGGACCAGGTACAAATTCAATTTATACCTATGCCTGATTCATATATAAATACAAACTGATTTTTAATAATTTTAGTCTTTAGTGGTTTTCCGGCGAGTATTTTTTAGTTAGGCTTATTAGTGGTAGAATGTGGCGTCCTTGGAATTGTGCTGATAGGGGGGCATCTTCAAGTGTAATTTTTAAAAGAAAGCATTTATTTACCGATCCCAAACTAATAATTAAAAATGTGTATCAATCTTTGTTGAGTAGAAATTTTAATTCGATGGATGCTTTAGCAGAGACGTCTACTTTGACAAAAACTCCTTTATCTTCGGTAAGAGACATAGTACTTAAACCTGTTAATCCTAGAAAAAATCGGAGTGATTCTGGCACATTTAGAAGCATTGACGAAAATTACATGGATTTATTAAGAAGAAAGATTTACCAAATGTATGAGGCACAAACTGTACCCACTTTGATTTCCCTCAAAGAGCGGCTGATTAAAGACGAAACAAATATCTCTTGTTGCCTTTCAAGCCTTAGGAAAATATTGCGTAAACCCTTTAAATACCGAAGCATTAATAAAAGACAAACATTAATGCAATCTCAACGTTTACGGGAATGGAGACTTAAATATTCAACAGCTGTTAAAAAATCGTCCAATTATTTACCTTGACGAAACATGGTTCGATACCCATGACACTTCAAGAAAAGGTTGGGATGATTTTTCCAAAAAATGTCAAACCAAGGCACCATCAAATAAAGGCAAAAGAATCACAATATTACATGCTGGTTCAGAGAACGGGTTTGTTCCAAATTGTCTGTTGCTTTCAGCTAAAAACATAGCAGATTCTTCTTTAGATTACCATCAAGATACCGACGCACAACTTTTTGAAGATTGGTTTAAACATAAACTAAACATAACTAAATTATATTATTTTCAATTATCATTAATTGTTATCATTATTTTACATTTATTATAGGTACATACCTAAAACTAAAAATACCTATCTATTTATTTTAAATTATAAAAATAAATCATGTGGTGTAGGTACATTTTCAAGCCGACCCTGATCCCATTTAATCCCCTTTGAAGAGGTTGAGGCGTATACAATAGGGTTTAATCAGGTAGTTTATTTTTGGCAGTAAGAGTCAACGGTATAATTCTGCAAATACTTTACTTAGGTTGCCTTGAGAAGCAAAATGTTAGTATAGTCTGTATAAAAATGGCGTGTAATTATTTTGATACTTAATAATTAAATAAGGAAATATATTTTTACACTGACTGTACTGCAAGTCTTCTCGTACCTATAATAATACCGCGGCATATACCTGGCATCTCTTTTGCTCCGAATGTGTTCTCGCTCTGTCTTGCGTCTTCCTATATTTGACAAGCTGTACCTACCTATACCGTATTGGCAAGCCTGAAGAGAGTGCAGAGGAAGTAGTTGGGTGTTTTGCATTTTTGTAGGCCGACCAACCTGTCCCAACAGGCATATTAATTACTATCTTAAATATTTTTAAGAGGTCGAGGTAATAATGCAATAATTAAATAGTTAGGTTAGGTATAGTCGGTTAAGTTGGTATTTGGTGGGGGTTAATCCTAAAAATATTTTAGGTTATCAGAGGTCAGGCTAAAGGACGGTGAGAATGAGATATTTTCAAAAGGAACATTTTTATACATGGCTCCAGAAGTTCATTTGAAGTATCCTGTTGATTACACAAGTGACCTCTGGTCAGCGGGAATTATTATGTATACGATGATGTTTAACAGAAATATCTTTAGTCTATCTGATAAGGACAAGGAGAAACATATTGCGTATTTTAAGCGCAGAATAGCTCCAAATGTAAGTTTATATATATTTTTTTTTAAATATAAAAATATTCCATTTATTTACCCTAGCGAACAGAAAAATAAGTAACTGAACCTCTGATTAAAATAATCATACATTGGAGTTACACTCAACTTTAATGGTGAGGAGTTGAGGGCACTAAGCAGTATGCGTTTCTTGGGTGTGCAGATAGATGAAAGGTTAAATTGGAAGGCGCACATTCAGAACGTAGCAAACAGTAGATGCTGTTATGCTCGGCCTGTAATTTCGGATCGAGTAGGCACTGGGGTGGCCGTAACTGATTTTCATGCATATATTCAGTCTTCACCCAGACAGCACAAAATATCTAATAGTCATCCAAGGGATATCCCTTGTGGATATCCAGTATATCGCTTGGATATACTGGATATCTAATGATTATCCTATGGGCATCCAAATGTCCGTCCATATCCATGGATATTAGGACATCCACTGGATATCCAGGGTTAGATATCCTATGGATGACGGCAAAATATCTAATAGTCATCACTGGTGGATATCCATCATATCTCTTGGATATCGCTGGTTATCCAGTGGTTATCCTATTGCCATCTAAATGTCCTTTCATTTTCCGGGATATTCCATTTTAATTAAAAAAAAAACACTACAATATTGTATATATTATATATTAAACAAATATGATTAATAAATGAACATTTTTCCATTGATTAATTTATTCATTATTTTTAATATTTTCTTTTATTGTGTTTTTCTTCCTGAAAGAGTAAAAAAAAAATTAAATAAGGTGTATGTATTAGGTACTTAAACAGAGACCTAAACATAAAAATAAGCAAAATATTTTTTAAGTATATTATTATGCAGTTTGAATTTACATATAGTCTATTTCCTAACAAGTGCGGATTCATATATACTTTTCTTATAAGCGGGTACACTTACTCATTTGTTAATCTTGCAGCAGCATACCTTAGCCAATTTTTAATGGAGTTAATAATGTCCTGTTTTGTGCATCTAGCTCTAGCATCGACATTTGGACTGCGTACCACAGCTTCTGCAACAAATATATAAACCTTGATTTAAAAAATAAGTCACACAAGAAAAGGACTCATAACAGACTTAATACAACTGCAAATAATATATTTAAAAAAATGTTAACGCACTAATTTGTTATGAAAAAAAAGTGAGCTGCCATAAAGGTGTCACATCATCACTCTCTAAAATGTCATAAATAACTTTCTTTTTTTATTTTGTGCATGAACCTGCCATATAAACCATATTATTATGAGAAGATATTACAACCCAGTATGCAATAATATCACCTATATATTAATGAAGCTCAGGGGAAAATTCCAGACAAAACCGAAATACAATAGCAAACAACGCTGTTTTACTAGAAATATACATCAATATAATTATTGTCAAAGAGATTTAAGTTAGTTACTTACCATAACAACATTTGTTTTTATCCAAAAACCAAATAAATTCACTATAATTAGTACCACAGACTGCACAGCAAACACGAATATAAAAAACACCTAACTTTCATAATCAGATTCCATTATGGCGGCGCTTCGTTGTCGACTGTCGCGTCTTCTCAGAGTTATCATCAACCAATTAGCACGCACCTACACCAACACGTCACGTCACTCTATGCACGAGCGAATACGACAATAAACGAACCTATGGCACTATCGACGCGTGGGAAGCTGTAAATGATGTGGGATGTCTAATGGATATCTGCTAGATATATTTTTAAAACTCACACAAAAAATAAAGGTTTTTAATATTTTGGTAGAACCGATGAACTATAAATAATTACATTTTGATAGCTAATATACTATGTCTTTGGTTATTACCTAAATGTATTTTTTGTTGTTTTAATATATCCGAGAATACAATCCATTAGATATCCATAGGATATCTACCATGGACTGGACTACTGGACATCCCATGGTTCTAGAGTCACCGATTAGATATATAATGGATATTGTGTGCCGTCTGGGCAGTCTAGATTGAGAAATGGTGTGATTCGCCTAACATTCACAGAATCATGAATCATGGTCATGCAGAAAAGGTGCATTCGAAGTATCTTTAAAATGAAACAACAGGAACGCGGTAAACGCATCTTTATTGAAAAAAAATATTTTGACAGTGGTAGTGTGGTAGGAATGTACATTCTGGACTCGGTAATGTTTGTGTCTGAAAACCGAGATCTTTTCGCGGACTGCGACGTAAAACACGATCACGACACTCGCCAGAAAAGTAATCTAGTACCTGACAAGTAGGTACAATTTCACGAACTTGCAAAGATATGTAAAATACCTACTGTATTTTAAATTTTTTTAACTGCTTTCCAGATAGAGTTAGAAATTTACCAAAGATTAAACTTAAATGTACCTTAAAAAATATCTAGTCAGTAAGGCGTTTTATAATATTAATGAATTCTTCAACGATCCTGATAAACAGTCAATACAATGCTTATAAACTTTAAAGGTTTTTGTTGCTGTACAAATTACTGAAATGTTTGTGATTACACGTTAATATGATTTTTTGTTCTTTTAAGCAGATCAACGCTTTTTTTTTTTTTGTAAAATCTTTATTCATGTTTAAGTACATACAATATTTGTATTTACATGTCAGTCTTAGTTAAAATTAATAAATTACATTAACTTACTAATATTTGACACTGAAAATTTTAACGTTCTATATCTATTCCAATAGGTTTCTTAAAGTGATATATAGGTTGGGATCTAACTTATTTAATCTAGTACATTGTGTTTTTATTAACTCTTTGTAATCGTTAAGGGTGGCATTGACTCCGTTGTTTAGGATATATTCTATGGTTTCTATTACTAGATACAGAGTGCAGTGATTTTGCGTTTTGTTGGTATATTTAAATGTAAGGTTTAAGATTGTGAATAATCTACTCTGCGTTCCCGTTATCTGATTGACCATTTTTATTAGTAGAACTGAGATTAATCGCGATTGCTGCGTGCATAAGAATCTGTGCATTAAGTTATCCCTATTCATGTTGCAATTTTGACATGTATCTGAGGGAACCTTATTTATTTTCTTAAGATTTGTAAGAAAGGGGTATGCTTGATGGATTATTTTAAACGTTAGACTTCGTTGTTTGTGGTCAAGTATTTTGTTATGTAGATGTCCGCATATATTATTTACAAGAACTGTGTTGTTAATTTTTTTAAATGCACTGGGGGTTTCTCTATTTTGCTTCAGGAGAGATAAATATATATGTCTGGTCTGGAGATTGTCATCTTGTAGTATAATTTTCGGCATATACGCAGCTTCCTGTATAAATCTTCTAATATGTGGGTATTCGCAGGGGTAGAGAAAGGGGTTAGGAGGGTTAAATATCTGTGAAATATTAACGTTTCCAATTATTCCTTTTCTAACATATAAAACTATATTTTTAATTAAGAGACTGTTACATTTTAACCAAGAATCAGTGAGTGCCAGCCCACCTTCGTGCTTTGGCCGTATCAAGGTTGTTCTTGCAATTCTTAAACAGCTACCTCGCCACAAAATCCAACCGCATATTGAATTTAGCCTGTTAGTTACTCCTTTTGATTTTTTATATTATGTGTCTTTCTTTTCTGTTTGTATATCTTTTGTCATTTGTCTCTTATATTTCGTTAATCAATTTTTAGTCTTATTAAGTGAAGGGTGTTCGGTACAAATAGGCTAAGTGCCAAAATTAAAGAACAGAAATATCTAAGAAAAACGATATTTGAGTGGTTATTTCCAAAAGGGTAAAAGATATATAAGTCTTGATTTTACTATTTGTTAAAACATATTATAGTAATCTAAGCTTAGCCTTGTTTCGAAGGTTAATGCAAGAAATGTAGAGTGGTCAAGCTAAGTGATCTATGTGCCAAAATTTAAAAAAAATTTTTTTTTCCATTTATATGATCTATGTACCTATGCCAATGCCCTACTAGAAGATCTAAGCGCCAATTTCGTCCTATTCGTTATAAAAAGCATTCATAGATGGCAAGAATCTGAATCCTAGATACTGTATCTCGCATACATAATCCCAGTATAAAAGGAGCCTTAGACCTTTTCTATATTTTTTTGTTCAATTTATGTACAAACGTTGTTTCGATTAACTGATATTAAAATTTTCTCCTACGAATGTTTTTGTGTATGTTTATTAACACAATATCAATAAAAAATATACTATTGTATTATTCTCAGCTTTAAAACAGTTTTTTACATTTTCTGGTAGTTTTCGATTATGGCACCTAGATCACTTAGCTTGACCACTCTACAAATGTGTATTATAAAAAAAAAAATAAGAAAAAAGAATAAACTAAGTCATGTGATTTGTAGGTTCCCCGACTTTGCCAAATTAATTGCGCTACTATACGCGGTAAGCGGCACTTGAAATTTTTAGAGGACACGTCCGATGGCACTTAGAATATTTTTATGCAAAAAGATGAAAAATAAAATAAAATGGCACTTAGCCTGTTTGTACCTAACACCCTTCTAGTATTATTAAGCAATTGAAAATTATATGAATGACTTTTTTTTAACTTTTAGGTTTTTCTTATTATCAATGTTATTTTGTAAATTGTAATTTTTAACCAAAAACGGCAGATAATTAAGTATAGTATTGTGAACTATAACACTGTTCTACGCCTTCTGGGTTTTGTTTTGTAAAAAGCATGAGCAAATAAATATTCATTCATTCATTCTGTCCAGTCCATAGACAATTTACCTTTAGATACGTACAGCTTATCTCCTGCGTAAACAAAAGTTATGTTTTATGGGTGAAAAAATACGTCCGAGCGCATAACTCGCCGGTCAGCTGCCTTCCCTCTGGACACCTTCGGGCATGCGCACAAACCTCGTGTTATCGGCCTGTCCTACTTTATCGACATGCTCAAAATACACTCCAGAACCGGCTCGGCCGCCATTTTTGTTGTTGTGTTTTAAGGTTTCTCTGTGGATTCCTTGTAGGTTTCTTAGCTATTGTGGATTGTGGGTGTTTAATATTTACGGATTTCTAGTTTTTGTGTAGTTTAGTGAATTGTGTCTGATTGTGAGAAAATTAATTCTGTCAAAGTTGCTGGTTGGTTAATTTTTTGGTTAAAATCTGTACACCCCGACATTAAGCTTTTAATAAAGCCAGTATTCCACGGGTCAAGTTCTCGGACAAACACTTTTCAAATTCTCGAACAAGAAATTTTGCTTGAAAATGTTTTACACGTACCCAAGTTTTTGCGAAATTGTAAAAATCAATAAAAATTATATACCAACTAATATTTGAGTTGAGGTTAGGCACGCGATAACACCGTAGATTGGTTATTTTGCTGGTTATGTTTGTTTTTATATTCGATTTTATAAGACTATAGTTTAATCCACTTGTTCTTGTTCTCTTCCTTTTCAAACTAAAAAGACGATGACGAATCATTTTTAAACAAATCTTAAAAACAAAACCTTAAAAACAATTTGCTATCCTTAAAATCCGATAGGTTTGCTACCTTTTTTCCAAACTTGATCAAAAATTGAGAAGAAAGTCCAATTTTTTGGCAAGAATTTAAATTTTAAAGCCCGGACCTGTCTGTTTTCCCATTTATCAAACGATAATGTTGCACTGCGCATGTCTAATAGTGTCTAGCTTTGTTTACATGCGCGAGGCCATAAATCTGTCACTTTCGTGATTATTGTTTGCTTATCTAAAGGTAAATTTTCTATGGTACTATGGTCCAGTCCTAAGTCTACCTAGTATTAATTTCATCCTCTAATATGGTTTACTTTTTAGTGGCTTGGAGGGATGGCGTATTCTTTAGAATGTAATAATCTCCTAAAAAATTTATTGTCATATGATAAACAAAACCGTTTGACGGGTCAGGAGTTATGTAACCACCCATTTCTCCGTATTGATAGGCCAGTGATTCCTGCTGCTGAAACATTTTTAGTGAATGCTCATGAAAGTATACAGAGTGCCGTCAGTTACTATGAAAACAAACAGTATGGCGAATCTCTTGTGGAAGGAACGAAAGCGGTAATAAGTCTAAAAATACATTACAATCTAACCACCCCCGCTGTACCAACGGAAAATCAAAAGCCCAGCAATCGGCCCGTTTGGGAAACATATGAATCATTTAATTCTCAAATTGAAAAGATACTAGTTGAACCAGAACCTCTGAAGTATAGCGGACCTGACGTATGCACGGAATCAGAGTTAAGAAGACATTTAAAATCTACCCCTAGAATGTTGGATGGATATGACATAGGTTGCAGTGGTGAAATGTTTTATAAAGAGGGAAAAAAGGATCGTGCTCTTCCCCTGTTTAACCAAGCCTTGGAGGTTTTGATGCCCCTTATGAAAACGGAACCTAGTTCCAATAGGAAGAATTTACTTGGTAAAAGAGTAAGTTTATCAACCTTCATTATTTATTTTTAGTTATATTATCGAAAGAGTTTTTAATGCTTAAAAACTACTTGACGGGAAGTGACGAAATTTTGTATATGGTTTAGGTGTTAACCCTGCCCAAAACCGAGTATGGTTGATTTGCTATATACAGGGTGAATATCATAAAACAAATTAATTCCATTTCTTTTCAATTCACTCAATAAGAAATTTTGCATTCATTTAAAAAGGATAACCTCTTGCGGGGTGGGGTTACTGAGCTTTAAACCTCAGTACCCCACAAAACACATTGCTGAATGTAATTTTCATTGTGATACTTTGATAATTACTACTAATTTTATCCTCACAATGTCTTTTTGACAAATACCTAAAAATGTTTTATAAAAAATTTAAATAATCTTTGACACTTTCTTTTTAGAAAGGTTTTTTCTTCTTTCCCAGTTTATTTGGTTGGTTTAGACCCCATTTACTGACTTCTCACATACTCGGTATGTTTTTAACTTTTATCAATTTCTCCATATTATGTCTCTTTTACACATCATTTTTTAATTCCATGAAAGCTCCATTAAGGTCCTTCACCATTTTCTCTTCTGCTAAAACCATCAGCACTATATAAATATATTTTCTGTCTCCTGATGATAAACGTTTCTACGTTCGAAACATGTAGAGAACCTTAAAGAATTTTATTCTATTCAATTTTGTGGAGGAGGACTTTTAGTTTTTTCTTTCTTTCCCAAATATGTTTATGTTGTCTTTTATAAACTTTTTCTTCAATCCCCTGAAGCTGAGCTTGTTAGGGGCAAATCATATTTTTTGTTTTAGTATGTAAAATCATAAATCATACATATGCATTAAAAATCAAGTTTTAAAGTAAAAATGTTAATTTATGATAAGTATAAGCGCAGTTTTTTTTGAAGAAATATATTACCTATAATAAAATTATTAATTTTTAATTTTTAAGTAAAAATATTACTTATACACGGTGTCCCATATAAGAATGCACAGTACAGGGATCTCGTAAACCAAAGGAGATACAGAGATGGTTAAATTAGAGAAAAGTTGCGCTTTGCTAAACCCTTCAAAGTCACGATTCGAAATCTAAAAAAATCCGATTACTTCCGAAGGTATTTGGGAAAAACCGAATTTTCCCGATTTGGTTTTTATTTTTTTATGACTCTATTTAAAAAGATATGACAAAATGAATTTCACATTCTCATTGCCACTTTTTCTGCTCTACAAGCCGGTGTTCTTAAATTTTCAATCCGACGTTTCGTTTTTCCGCAACCATCATCAACTTTGTTTTTTTTAATAGTCGGACGATTTAATTTCATGCTTAGTAAATTTTACCTTTTATTCTGAATTCAACGGTATATCACACTTAATATTTATAACATGTTTCGGACTTAAAAACTCATCATCAATATTATTATTTTTTTTATTAAGTAGTAAACAAAATGTTATTATCAAAAAACA